>CM076575.1:766091662-767386070 GCA_034641835.2 Pinus albicaulis | reverse complement strand
AAAACTCAGAAAAACCCCAAAAAACTCCCTTAGATTGGTTTTTGTCAATACTGGTGGTGGACCATACACATGTACCTCAAAACAACTAAAAATCCACCTGGCGACTCCACTAGCCTCCAGTAGGCCTTACTATTTTACCAAACTCTAGATTACTATCCAATCAACCTATCCTGTCGCTCACTAACATAGCGGGAGATGGTGGGACATTGAGTACATGACAGTCTAGCAAAATATTATAGACTCTTAGTCCTTTAGATACCATAAATAAGCAAGCAGTCCATAAGATCATTTTAGAGTAAAACTCTTTTTGTTGTCACCACCCTAGCAAAGTGTTGAAACAAAGTTTAGAATTCTTTAAAAACATAGGCTGCATATAAAACTCAGAAAATCCAAAATATTTCCAGACTGGATTTACTTTAGTTACTGGTGTTGGACCATAGCTAAATATTTTCAAAAACAAACAAGTTCCACTTGGTGACTCCACTAGCCTCCAGTAGGCCTTTTTCCCCACTAGTCCTTATAAAGACTCCTAGGAATGCAATAAGTAAACCCAAACATCCTGATGGAGGAAGACATGGTTCAACACCCGAGGACACAAAGGAGATATGCTCCGATGAGCAGAGAACATATCCCTGGTTTCCCACACAAAATTCCCACAAATGTAAATTGGTTCAAAGACCTACCTGTCTTTCGAAATGAAAATATTGACAACCCATTTTTGCACCTCATCAAATTTCATATGCATGTATGTAGCTTAAAGGTTGAATGGCATGAGGACTGCCTTATGAAAATGTTCATGGGTAAATTAGAAGAAGAGGCAAGAGAATGGTATGAAAATCTAGAACCTCGTACCTTGTTTTCTTTGAAGGATTTCCACAAAGTATTTTGTAAACGCTATATAGGGCATTGTCGATCTTTATCATTGGCTGAAAATTGTTGTGATCACTCTGAAAACCTCATACAACACATTGTAAACATTGAAGAACACTACGGAAATTGGCATCCTGAGGAGTTTTCAGAGGAGGTCCATAATTTTCTTACCCAAGCTAACAATCAAGATGACCAAGAAGAGTTGATCCTAGATGAAATCCATCAAGAAATAAGAGAGGATCCACAAGAACTCTTTGAAAAGGTTGAAATAGATAACAATCTATCTTCCCTTTCATATAAAATACAAGAGGACATTCAGCCACAAGATCAACTTCCAGAAAATATGGAAAGAAATTGTTGCCCCATCCAAAGAAAACAGAAAATACCTTCTCCCTTAACTGAACAGGAAATAGATCAAATAATAAACATGCAGACAGCCTCTGAAACTTCATGTAACCAAAACTTCGCTGATTTTTCTCTTTTAAACCCTGCATATCATAAATCAGAAAATACATTTTTAAATCAAGTTGATGAAAAGCAATCTGATTTTCCAATATACATGGCTGGGGACATTACTTATGTTAATGATTCTCCAATGTTTGATCAATATGTTGATGATTACGACTTCCAAACAGAAACTAACTTTGCAGAAGACTCAGTTTTTGATTGCCAAGAGGAAGCTCAGTTTCATGAATTTGAAGAAAGTAAGCAGCCATTAGAGGTCATCTATGACACTGATGAGGAGAGCTTTGAAAGTTTAGAAGTAAGTGAAGAGTCTCGGACTCTTTGCTCTACTTCACTTCAGTCCATCAGAGATAACATTCACATAATTGGAAATCAGTAGTTTTTCAGCTTTGATGATGAGGTTGAGGAAGATGGTGAAATTCTTGAGCATGTTGTAAATGAGAAGCCTTTTCCTGAAATGGTTGAAGAAATAATTTTGGACATGGAATCTTCCTTAACTCCAGATTTGCAACCACCAAGTTCCATTGAGTTACAAATTCAAGATGATGAAGTAGAGGTTGAGAAACAAATGAGAGTTGTCACAATATACTTTGAAGATAATTTACTGTCAAAGTGTATCCCTGCTCATCGACCTGATGACCTTCACACAGTTTTCAGCCCGCCCTATCAAAACACGTCAGCTTTGTAAGAGAACTACACTGCAATATATGATGAGTCTGATAGTTCAAGTGATCATGAGCAAAGGGAAGGGTTGCTTTACCGGGAGAGTCTCAAATCCATCCAAATGGAAGAAAAAGTAATCCTGAATGAAGCCCATATATCAAATCCTCTAGATCAGGTATTATTCCAAGATCAATTTGTTGTTTTCCTTGAGAAGTATGAAAGAGTAATCCTGAATGAAGCCCATATCTCAAAACCCCTAGATCAGGTATTATTCCAAGATCCATTTGCTTTTTTCCTTGAGAAGTCTGAAAGAGTAATCCTGAATGAAACCTATATCTCAAATCCTCGAGATCAGGTATTATTCCAAGATCCATTTGTTGTTTTCCTTGAGAAGCCTGAAAGAGTAGTCTTGAATGAAACCTATATCTCAAATCCTCTAGATCAGGTATTATTCCAAGATCCATTTGTTGTTTTCCTTGAGAATCCTGAAAGAGTAGTCTTGAATGAATCCTTTATCTCAAAACCTCTAGATCATATATTGTTCCAAGATCCATTTGTTTTTTTCCTTGAGAAGTCTGAAGGAGTAGTGGGTTCTATCATGAACAATTTGCTGCCTAGAATGGGGAAAAAATTACACACTACTGTCCGAAAACAAACCGAGTGGGAGTGGCCTTTTCATTATTTCTGCATCATAAAAGAGCTAAACCAAAATGACCCATGTGAGCATCTGCTTGACTGGTTGCATTGGAAAGAAGAGTTCACCAAGTGTATGTTGTGTACAGTTTAGGATAGAATAGATAAACAGCAGTAGAAAATAAGCTCAGCCTTGTGAGCACCTTTTTCATTTGTAGTTTTTTTGAAGAAAAAGTGAAAAAGCATAAAATACAAAAAACAGTGAAAAGTAGAAAAAGAGGGCAATTTCTAAAAAGCAGTGGTAAAGCCCCATGTCCCAAAAAATAGTCCTTCGGAAAGCACGCAAGTCTAAATGCCGCTACTAGTACTTCAATGTCTTGTTCATCTATCTAGCCTAATCATAGCTGAACATGTTTAAATTTAATCGCTGATAAGTTAGTGAGTGAAAAAGATGGTCAACATTGTGTAAGATTGACTTATCACAGAGAGTAGATTAGGAAAAGATATTGGTTCCACATGCCCAAAACAGAACCAAAGAGAGAAGCAAGGGATGAAAAACACATTGTACATCGTAGCCCCACTTTTCTACATTTCCTTTTTGCAAAATAATATTTGTGTGCAGCTTGTCCTTTATGCCGCAAATGCATGACAAATCAGACTGTCTAATCCTGATTTGGTCATCTTTTCAATTTCGTGTTTTAGATTAGAGAACAAAATCCTGTCAAACTGCTTAATCTTGACAGTTGATCTAGCATAGGTAGAGTAATGAAGGAGTTCATCAGTTTAATCTGAGCTCCCAACAGAAATAAGAGTAGAAATAGATAGGTTCATTTTGCAAAAAGAAAAGTATACATTGTCAAAAGGTTGCTAGTTCAAATGCGCCAAAGACAAGAAAAAATGTTAGGAAATATAGTGGGGTAGGTAGAAATATCATTGATGCTAATCATACTGTCACTTTTCAGAAGTAGCATCAAAGAAGGGTGAAATTTTGCGCCAATGGGTAAGGCACTGGTCTTCATAAGCCAAAGATCTAAATTCTAGACACCTCCTGACGAGGAGCTGCCCTCCCCAAATGGAGCCACTGTTAGTCATCAGTATTTTTCACTTGTTGGTGATGACTAAATCTATAGCTGAGTTTTCTAGAAGCTGATCTCCATATGTCAATTTGTCATCTAGAAAACCCTCATAAAACTTTTTTTCGCCCTCCTACTTTTCAGTCCGCCCATGTCAAGGTGAAACCTCAACATCACTATCCTATCTAGCCTCAGCCATACTAGTCTGCCCATCAGCTCTAAAGAGACAATTCGAATCTGCTCAAAAAACCTCCCCTAAGTTAGGAAGTGGCGCTTTAAGGCGTTTGACCCTTTGCAACCATCAAAAGGCCAACAAACCTCCATCTGCCACAGACCAATCATCACAGACCTCCCACTCTGCTTATAAAGTTAGTCACAGCTCTAGGTCGCGCCACTTACATGCCCCTAAGTCTCAGCAATGCATAAACCACAGTCTCAAGCTGATTTTAGGTGTTTTACAGTTTTTTCTGGATTTTACAAGTGCAGGAAACATGTCATCATCTCAGAAGAAACTTCTTGACTCCACATTAGAAGAACAGTTGCTTCTCCATGTGAACATGAGCCTGAGATACATCTGCAGGGCAAGGAGTTACTCATCAAACTCTTGTAGCTTCATTCATCATGATAACACAGTAGAAGAAAAAGCCACACTATCATGAGGCTGTTGATAAGTCATGGCTAAAAACCTCATTCATTTATAAGAAGAGGGTTAAGGCACCTCCTTCATCCATAAGCAGAGGGCGATGGCCAAAGGTTGACTTGAAGAATTGCAAACTGACTGTGAGACAGATTTGTTTCCATGAACAGTGAGACAGTGACACAGATTTTCTGAAGCAAAGTAATGGTTGCAGGCAGAGGTAAAAGCATGGATGTTTTCAATTTGGTTTTCCTGCCATCATCCATGAGAGAAACCCCTGTCAAAAATATTCATCAAACTTTCTACATTTTATTGAAGACAGAGGTTAAAGAGCACGAGACACTTTGCCAAGTGAAGGGCCTCCGTCATTCATAAGCAGATGGCCAGGGCATTGATTGATTTCAAAGATCTGATTGATCAAAGATGAATGGTAAGAGACCAAGAAGGAAAGCAGGGGTACCACTGCAATCCAAGGAGTTCAAGCTTATCTCTTCATAGGTTTTCTCTCAAAAGACAGTTTGCAGTCAGAAAATGAGCTAAATAAGACACCAGGTAGTCAAGTCATCCTCACAATAAAGCTTTATCACCTTTGAAGCATCCATAGCAGACAAAATTAGTTTAAAGTTCAAAAGGTAAATCTGTTTCCCTGCAAAGTGGCCAAGGGCTTCATAACTCATGGGTGTTTTATTGGGAAAATGTCACATTGTGAAAAGGACATTAAAAATTCAAACAGTGGTAGAGTTTTCTCCTTTAAATAAATCACAGTGGACATGAAGGCAAAGTATTTTTTGTTTTCCAAAGAAGGTCTGCTCCTATAACAAAGGACCCAAGATACCATGCTGATACCTTTTGAGCAGAGGAAAGATTGTAGATAAAATGCCCTTTTTACACAGAGAATGATAAAACACAGATGAATGCAACTGCATTTTCTCACCTATAGTCAAGATTAGTTTCACAGTGGGTATCATTCAAACTCCAAAGCATTAAGAGAAAAATGTTAGTTTATGTTGAAAAAAGGGAAAAGGAAGCTCTGTCAAAATGTCAAAGAATACCCCCTGTAGCATGAAAAATCCTCTACAGGTGTCCTCTTTTGATGATAAAGACAGACCAGAGCATTAAAGGGTTATTGAGATGACAAGTTTAGTTTCTCCCTCAGCAAAGGGCATGGCAAACAAGTATACAATCTCATAAAAGGCAAGAAAAACTTTGGCTTATTCTTTCGGGTTCTGAAATTCATTAAAGGCAAAAGTTACATACCACTGTTACAAAGGAGGAAAATCACACCAAGGGTTTTGACTTTCTTTTCAAAAAAGCAAAGGGGTTAGAGGTCGTTTCCCACGCATTTCTCACATCTGAAAATATCAACAGAGCTCTTCGAGCTGTCCTCAAGATCGGAGACAAGAAGTTTGGGTAAGTTTTAAAGAGTTTTCAGGCCTCAGCAACTGTGCGGTGCGCCTGTAGGTGCGCGCGGTGCGCTCAGGCGGAACAATTACATTGAAATAGACAGGCGCGTGGCACGCCTGTAGGCACGTGCGGCGCGCCTGTAGCTTTGCGTCCTGTCGGCCCGACAGTCGACCCGATAGCCCTTTTTCTTGCGCGGCACTCTTCCCTTTAAATGCGCCGTGCACTGAAAGGCCCTCAAATGAATGTCTTAAGAGCTGTTTAATGGTCAGAAGCGTTCGTGAACAATCATCAAAGTTTTCTCTAGTCCCTCTTGCCCAAATTCAAAAGGGTGGTTTGCCATATTTTAATACCTTTAAAACCAGTTTGTCATGTAAAAGCACAAGAGGGATGACAGTAATTAGAGGAAAATGTTGTTGGATGAAGTCAAGGTTTCTTTTTGTTGTTATGACTGTCACACTCCTAAACATTGATCGTATGTGCAAGCTTTGCCACTCCACAAAGTGATTTCTCCATATTAAAAGACAAACCCGATGCATGCCTTCCATTTCTCCATAAAGCAAGATATGCTATGAAGGTTTTCAAATCAGTGGAGAGTGGTTGGTTTATCTTTGTATAGAAACCAGTAAGCAGCAAAAGAAGAAAATTGTTTGAGGAAAGGTGTCATTTTGTTTTTTATATAAATATAGGGTTGTTTGTAATCACACCAAAACACAAGGAACTGGATGACCTCATCCAAACTCAGAAAAACATTCAGTTGTGTATATGCACTCTGGCTGACTGTGTTTATGATTGTTAAATCCACTGGTAGAAAAGCACACCAAAAAGAGCAGTATGTTGTTGAAAGGGAGTTTTTTGGTATTTGAAAGCTACAGACTTTTGTGACCACATAAAAACATTGCAAGAGCTGCCACCTTGTCCTATATACAGTGATCTTTATTGAATGTATGCACTTTGTGATTGATTGTATTTGTGAGTGTTGGATATCTTTGATGAGAAGTCCTACAAAGACAAGTGCCCCTATTTCCTCGAATATCAAAATTTGGGTGTCCTTCCATAGGAAATTCACCTTGACTGTATGTTTTCTCCTTTTACTGTGTATTCATTATGAATGTTGACTGATTGATATACAAAGGCTAGAAAGGCATCATTTTGAAGGAACAAAGGTCTTACACCAAAGAAGAGCATTTTCACACTATCTTTGAAATCACTTATTGCTTAATAGCAAAGTTGAGCTAGAACAGGTTTGGTTTGAAGGCATTCCAAAGACTTGGAAGTAGTTTGGTGTTTCAGGAGCACATCTAGATCAAGATGCCCCTCTAGGCAAGACAACAGGAGCAGCATGACAGTGGTAAAGATAAGCAACAACAGGAAAAAGAGGAAGAGAGTGTTGAACAACAGCAACTCAGCAACTTAAGCAGCAGCATAAGGATGATGATCAAAGATAGAAGTTTCTAGAAGAAAAGAAAGAAAAAACACCTTTAAACTTGGAGTTTGGGCCCAAGCTTCAGAACATGTTGCCAAAGACCCTTGAGGATCATACACACCAATTTTGGGCACATTTTGACATGTTTTGGTTTTTTGGCATTTTTGGATTTTTGGTCGAAAACTCATAAATTCGCCATTACATTTTGAGGATTCGTCAAGGGAGGAGAATAGTACCATCAGATGCCATAATTTCATGAGCATGTCCTCAGCGATTTTCAGAGAATTTGGAGATCATATGCCCCCTAAAAACAGCGAAAAAGGCTCGCATTTTGCACACTCTGCCCGGTCTATCAGCAAACTGTTATTTTCTGGATTTTTACACACAGGTGCAGATTTGGAGGACTTTTGGGTATCGGATTGAAGAAATTTCAGTTGCACCGGAAAGTAGACACTTAGAGCTTTCCAATGAGCTATCATGAGCCTCGTTTCGACAGCAGGAAGGCTGCCAAATGTTTCCGGCAAATCAGGGGACCTTTTTCTGATATAAATTTGAAGTATTTTTGTAATTTTTGAACCTCAAAAATCTGTTTTTTTCAAATGTGCGTTTAGCTATTTTTACACTTGGAAAATGATGCAAAGTCAATTAAATTCCATTTTTTAGCAATTTTTAGATATTTTATGAGATATTTTTGTGCCTTGGGCTTTGCAAAGCCTCAAGGACAAAATTAGATATTTTGATTAGGCCAATGGGATAGCAAGTTGAACCATGAGGTTTTCCTCACTTGAGCCTATTTATTCCAAAGGCTTCATTGTAAAAAAAAAGGCTGAAATTGAGAGAAGAGAAGCAATATATTGGTCATATGAGCTTTGAAGGAAATACTTGTGTTATGCTTTTGGATTGATTCTTGGATGTTCTTGGATGAATGAAGAAGGATTGTTGATGGATTCCATGACTTGGTAGAATGATATAGTGTCTCTTTCTATGTTGTTGTCTTCTAGTTTTTATTCATGAAATACATGTTTCTTGCTTCTGTCCAGAAAAATAAAATTTGAGATATGCTCATGGAGCCCTAAAATTTCTGAATCTCATATGGCTTTCATGTTTCCTCCTCCTTAGTCATACTAAAGAATTCTTAACTACTCTTTAATAACTTGAGGATATTGTTGCTAGTTTCATTAATAGTTCTATGCATGTTGAGTAGGATGTATGGTGTTCCCTGCTTACCTATGACTGTCCATAGTTCCATCCATGAAACTATCTCTTTGACTGATTAGATTATCATCTTGTTGAACTAAGGAGGCCTAGTTCCGATCTAGCCCTTTGCCTAAAACTATGCGAATCTTGTTATCCAAAGTGCCCAATAACTTGAAGTACTATTTTTAGGCGTTCCGGCATAGTGTTTTGATTTGTTAGTCCATCTTATGTGTTTTCCCCAAATTCTGATAGCCATTTCCCAAAGTTAGAGGGTCTTATACTTCTATGCATGGCTGGAATGTTTGTTTCGATGTGTTGATTAGTTTATAGTTACATTTTGCATGATTAAGGGTTTTTCTTTACCATGTTTATGTTATCTATCAAACCAGTTATGCTTGAAACTCTTTGTTGTTCACAAACTTGATGTCCATTTACTCCATTTTGCCCAAAGATCATTTCTACCTTGAATCAAATCGGCCTTTCAACAGCCTTGCATCGTCATCTAATAGCTTTCTCGGCCTTTTGACCCCATAGCCCAGTTGATCTAACTTCTTGTTACCCATTTTATATCTTTGATCAGTTTTATCCCTCACAAACTTAAAAAACACAAAAATAAAAAACTTACTTCATAACTAGCCTAAAATCAGAAACAATAAGCAAACAAACATAGATATCCTTTACACATATAGAGAGAGCCCTCTCTGAGTCCAGGAAGGCTAGGTCCTTGGGCTCCAAAGCTTGGTTTGATGTTACATCGTAATTTGGCTCACCAATCGGCCAAATTATGGGAACCTAACATAATGGCGATCACGGTGGGACTTTGAGTTAGTGACAATCTAAGGACACCTTAGAACTCTAGAAGTCCCTTATTTTTAAGAATACTTACCAGTGAGCCACCTCATCGCCATAACTTTCCATGTCATGAATCCACGGTGGGACTCAGGAAATTATTAAACAAGCTTAGATTCCCTAGACCTTAAGAGACCTTTAGGAATACTATCTGATTGACTTATCCCACCGCTCACTAACATAATGGCGATCACGGTGGGACTCTGAGTGATTAAAAGGCTTAGTTTCCCTCATCTTTAGAGACTTTTTGAGATTACTAGATGATTGACTTATCCCACCGCTCACTAACATAATGGCGATCACGGTGGGACCCTGAGTAACAAACAAACTTAGATTCCCTTTACATTCAGAGACCTTTGAGAATTCTATCTTGTGAACTTATCCCACCGCTCACTAACATAATGGCGATCACGGTGGGACTTTGAGTTAGTGAAAATCTAAGTGCACCTTAGATTTCTCGAAGTCTCAATCAATCTTAGAAAACTTAAGTGTTGCTTGAAGAGTAGAAACTAGCTCTTTCACCATCCTAGCAAAATGATGACTCAGCTATAGGACACTCTTCCAAACCTTAGGCACGAAAAACTCAAAAAACCCCAAAATATTCCCAGATTGGCTTTTTGTCAGTATTGGTGGTGGATCATACACATATACCTCAAAACAACTAAAAATCCACCTGGTGACTCCACTAGCCTCAAGTAGGCCTTACTATTTTACCGAACTCTAGATTACTATCCGATCAACCTATCCCGTCGCTCACTAACATAGCGGGAGATGGTGGGACATTGAGTACATGACAGTCTAGCAAAATATTATAGACTCTTAGTCCTTTAGATACCATAAATAAGCAAGCAGTCCATAAGATCATTTTAGAGTAAAACTCTTTTTGTTGTCACCACCCTAGCAAAGTGTTGAAACAAAGTTTAGAATTCTTTAAAAACATAGGCTGCATATAAAACTCAGAAAATCCAAAATATTTCCAGACTGGATTTACTTTAGTTACTGGTGTTGGACCATAGCTAAATATTTTCAAAAACAAACAAGTTCCACTTGGTGACTCCACTAGCCTCCAGTAGGCCTTTTTCCCCACTAGTCCTTATAAAGACTCCTAGGAATGCAATAAGTAAACCCAAACATCCTGATGGAGGAAGACATGGTTCAACACCCGAGGACACAAAGGAGATATGCTCCGATGAGCAGAGAACATATCCCTGGTTTCCCACACAAAATTCCCACAAATGTAAATTGGTTCAAAGACCTACCTGTCTTTCGAAATGAAAATATTGACAACCCATTTTTGCACCTCATCAAATTTCATATGCATGTATGTAGCTTAAAGGTTGAATGGCATGAGGACTGCCTTATGAAAATGTTCATGGGTAAATTAGAAGAAGAGGCAAGAGAATGGTATGAAAATCTAGAACCTCGTACCTTGTTTTCTTTGAAGGATTTCCACAAAGTATTTTGTAAACGCTATATAGGGCATTGTCGATCTTTATCATTGGCTGAAAATTGTTGTGATCACTCTGAAAACCTCATACAACACATTGTAAACATTGAAGAACACTACGGAAATTGGCATCCTGAGGAGTTTTCAGAGGAGGTCCATAATTTTCTTACCCAAGCTAACAATCAAGATGACCAAGAAGAGTTGATCCTAGATGAAATCCATCAAGAAATAAGAGAGGATCCACAAGAACTCTTTGAAAAGGTTGAAATAGATAACAATCTATCTTCCCTTTCATATAAAATACAAGAGGACATTCAGCCACAAGATCAACTTCCAGAAAATATGGAAAGAAATTGTTGCCCCATCCAAAGAAAACAGAAAATACCTTCTCCCTTAACTGAACAGGAAATAGATCAAATAATAAACATGCAGACAGCCTCTGAAACTTCATGTAACCAAAACTTCGCTGATTTTTCTCTTTTAAACCCTGCATATCATAAATCAGAAAATACATTTTTAAATCAAGTTGATGAAAAGCAATCTGATTTTCCAATATACATGGCTGGGGACATTACTTATGTTAATGATTCTCCAATGTTTGATCAATATGTTGATGATTACGACTTCCAAACAGAAACTAACTTTGCAGAAGACTCAGTTTTTGATTGCCAAGAGGAAGCTCAGTTTCATGAATTTGAAGAAAGTAAGCAGCCATTAGAGGTCATCTATGACACTGATGAGGAGAGCTTTGAAAGTTTAGAAGTAAGTGAAGAGTCTCGGACTCTTTGCTCTACTTCACTTCAGTCCATCAGAGATAACATTCACATAATTGGAAATCAGTAGTTTTTCAGCTTTGATGATGAGGTTGAGGAAGATGGTGAAATTCTTGAGCATGTTGTAAATGAGAAGCCTTTTCCTGAAATGGTTGAAGAAATAATTTTGGACATGGAATCTTCCTTAACTCCAGATTTGCAACCACCAAGTTCCATTGAGTTACAAATTCAAGATGATGAAGTAGAGGTTGAGAAACAAATGAGAGTTGTCACAATATACTTTGAAGATAATTTACTGTCAAAGTGTATCCCTGCTCATCGACCTGATGACCTTCACACAGTTTTCAGCCCGCCCTATCAAAACACGTCAGCTTTGTAAGAGAACTACACTGCAATATATGATGAGTCTGATAGTTCAAGTGATCATGAGCAAAGGGAAGGGTTGCTTTACCGGGAGAGTCTCAAATCCATCCAAATGGAAGAAAAAGTAATCCTGAATGAAGCCCATATATCAAATCCTCTAGATCAGGTATTATTCCAAGATCAATTTGTTGTTTTCCTTGAGAAGTATGAAAGAGTAATCCTGAATGAAGCCCATATCTCAAAACCCCTAGATCAGGTATTATTCCAAGATCCATTTGCTTTTTTCCTTGAGAAGTCTGAAAGAGTAATCCTGAATGAAACCTATATCTCAAATCCTCGAGATCAGGTATTATTCCAAGATCCATTTGTTGTTTTCCTTGAGAAGCCTGAAAGAGTAGTCTTGAATGAAACCTATATCTCAAATCCTCTAGATCAGGTATTATTCCAAGATCCATTTGTTGTTTTCCTTGAGAATCCTGAAAGAGTAGTCTTGAATGAATCCTTTATCTCAAAACCTCTAGATCATATATTGTTCCAAGATCCATTTGTTTTTTTCCTTGAGAAGTCTGAAGGAGTAGTGGGTTCTATCATGAACAATTTGCTGCCTAGAATGGGGAAAAAATTACACACTACTGTCCGAAAACAAACCGAGTGGGAGTGGCCTTTTCATTATTTCTGCATCATAAAAGAGCTAAACCAAAATGACCCATGTGAGCATCTGCTTGACTGGTTGCATTGGAAAGAAGAGTTCACCAAGTGTATGTTGTGTACAGTTTAGGATAGAATAGATAAACAGCAGTAGAAAATAAGCTCAGCCTTGTGAGCACCTTTTTCATTTGTAGTTTTTTTGAAGAAAAAGTGAAAAAGCATAAAATACAAAAAACAGTGAAAAGTAGAAAAAGAGGGCAATTTCTAAAAAGCAGTGGTAAAGCCCCATGTCCCAAAAAATAGTCCTTCGGAAAGCACGCAAGTCTAAATGCCGCTACTAGTACTTCAATGTCTTGTTCATCTATCTAGCCTAATCATAGCTGAACATGTTTAAATTTAATCGCTGATAAGTTAGTGAGTGAAAAAGATGGTCAACATTGTGTAAGATTGACTTATCACAGAGAGTAGATTAGGAAAAGATATTGGTTCCACATGCCCAAAACAGAACCAAAGAGAGAAGCAAGGGATGAAAAACACATTGTACATCGTAGCCCCACTTTTCTACATTTCCTTTTTGCAAAATAATATTTGTGTGCAGCTTGTCCTTTATGCCGCAAATGCATGACAAATCAGACTGTCTAATCCTGATTTGGTCATCTTTTCAATTTCGTGTTTTAGATTAGAGAACAAAATCCTGTCAAACTGCTTAATCTTGACAGTTGATCTAGCATAGGTAGAGTAATGAAGGAGTTCATCAGTTTAATCTGAGCTCCCAACAGAAATAAGAGTAGAAATAGATAGGTTCATTTTGCAAAAAGAAAAGTATACATTGTCAAAAGGTTGCTAGTTCAAATGCGCCAAAGACAAGAAAAAATGTTAGGAAATATAGTGGGGTAGGTAGAAATATCATTGATGCTAATCATACTGTCACTTTTCAGAAGTAGCATCAAAGAAGGGTGAAATTTTGCGCCAATGGGTAAGGCACTGGTCTTCATAAGCCAAAGATCTAAATTCTAGACACCTCCTGACGAGGAGCTGCCCTCCCCAAATGGAGCCACTGTTAGTCATCAGTATTTTTCACTTGTTGGTGATGACTAAATCTATAGCTGAGTTTTCTAGAAGCTGATCTCCATATGTCAATTTGTCATCTAGAAAACCCTCATAAAACTTTTTTTCGCCCTCCTACTTTTCAGTCCGCCCATGTCAAGGTGAAACCTCAACATCACTATCCTATCTAGCCTCAGCCATACTAGTCTGCCCATCAGCTCTAAAGAGACAATTCGAATCTGCTCAAAAAACCTCCCCTAAGTTAGGAAGTGGCGCTTTAAGGCGTTTGACCCTTTGCAACCATCAAAAGGCCAACAAACCTCCATCTGCCACAGACCAATCATCACAGACCTCCCACTCTGCTTATAAAGTTAGTCACAGCTCTAGGTCGCGCCACTTACATGCCCCTAAGTCTCAGCAATGCACAAACCACAGTCTCAAGCTGATTTTAGGTGTTTTATAGTTTTTTATGGATTCTACAAGCGTAGGAAACATGTCATCATCTCAGAAGAAACTTCTTGACTCCACATTAGAAGAACATCTGCTTCTCCATGTGAACATGAGCCTGAGATACATCTGCAGGGCAAGGAGTTACTCATCAAACTCTTGCAGCTTCATTCAGCATGATAACACAGTAGAAGAAAAAGCCACACTGTCATGAGGTTGTTGATAAGTCATGGCTAAAAGCCTCCTTCATTTATAAACAGAGGGTTAAGGCGCCTCCTTCATCCATAAGCAGAGGGCGATGGCAAAAGGTTGACTTGAAGAATTGCAAACTGACTGTGAAACAGATTTGTTTCCATGAACAGTGAGACAGTGACACAAATTTTCTGAAGAAAAGTAATGGTTGCAGGCAGAGGTAAAAGCATGGATGTTTTCAAGTTCGCTTTCCTGCCATCATCCATGAGAGAAACCCCTGTCAAACATATTCATCAAACTTTCTACATTTTATTGAGGACAGAGGTTAAAGAGCATGAGACACTTTGCCAAGTGAAGGGCCTCCGTCATTCATAAGCATATGGCTAGGGCATTGATTGATTTCAAAGATCTGATTGATCAAAGATGAATGGTAAGAGACCAAGAAGGAAAGCAGGGGTACCACTGCAATTCAAGGAGTTCAAGCTTATCTCTTCACAGGTTTTCTCTCAAAAGACAGTTTGCAGTCAGAAAATGAGCTAAATAAGACACCAGGCAGTCAAGTCATCCTCACAATAAAGCTTTATCACCTTTGAAGCATCCATAGCAAAACAAATTAGTTTAAAGTTCAAAAGGTAAATCTGTTTCCCTGCAAAGTGGCCAAGGGCTTCATAACTCATGGGTGTTTTATTGGGAAAATGTCACATTGTGAAAAGGACATTAAAAATTCAAACAGTGGAAGAGTTTTCTCCTTTAAATAAATCAAAGTGGACATGAAGGAAAAGTATTTTTTGTTTTCCAAAGAAGGTCTGCTCCTATAACAAAGGACCCAAGATACCATGCTGATACCTTTTGAGCAGAGGAAAGATTGTAGAGAAAACGCCCTTTTTAGACAGAGAATGATAAAACACAGATGAATGCAACTGAATTTTCTCACCTATAGTCAAGATTAGTTTCACAGTGGGTATCATTCAAACTCCAAAGCATTAAGAGAAAAATGTTAGTTTATGTTGAAAAAAGGGAAAAGAAAGCTCTGTCAAAATGTCAAAGAATACCCCCTGCAGCATGAAAAATCCTCTACAGGTGTCCTCTTTTCATGATAAAGACAGGCCAAAGCATTAAAGGGTTATTGAGATGACAAGTTCAGTTTCTCCCTCAGCAAAGGGCATGGAAAACAAGTATACAATCTCATAAAAGGCAAGAAAAACTTTGGCTTATTCTTTCGGGTTCTGAAATTCATTAAAGGCAAAAGTTACATACCACTGTTACAAAGGAGTAAAATCACACCAAGGGTTTCGCCTTTATTTTCAAAAAAGCAAAGGGGTTAGAGGTCGTTTCCCACGCATTTCTCGCATATCAAAATATCAACAGAGCTCTTCGACCCGTCCTCAAGATCGTAGACAAGAAGTTTGGGTAAGTTTTAAAGAGTTTTCGGGCCTCAGCAACTGTGCGGTGCGCTTGTAGGTGCGCGCGGCGCGCTCAGGCGGAACAATTACATTGAAATACATAGGCGCGTGGCGCGCCTGTAGCTTTGCGTCCTGTCGGCCCGACAGTCGACCCGACAGCCCTTTTTCTTGCGCGGCACTCTTCCCTTTAAACGCGCCGCGCACTCAAAGGCCCTCAAATGAATGTCTTAAAAGCTGTTTAATGATCAGAAGCATTCGTGAACAATCATCAAAGTTTTCTCTAGTCCCTCTTGCCCAAATTCAAAAGGGTGGTTTGCCATATTTTAATACCTTTAAAACCAGTTTGTCATGTAAAAGCACAAGAGGGATGACAGTGGTCAGAGGTTAATATTGTTGGATGAACTCAAGGTTTCTTTTTTTGTTCTGACTGTCACACTCCTAAACAGTGATCATATGTGCGAGCTTTGCCACTCCACAAAGTGACCTCTCCGTATTAAAAGACAAACCTAATGCATGCCTTCCTTTTCTCCGTAAATCAGGATATGCTATGAAGGTTTTCAAATCAGTGGAAGGTGGTTGGTTTATCTTTGTATAGAAACCAGTAAGCAGCAAAAGAAGAAACTGTTTGAGGAAGGGTGTCATTTTGTTTTTTTATATAAATATAGGGTTGTTTGTAATCACACCAAAAACACAAGGAACTGGATGACCTCGTCCAAACTTAGAAAAACATTCGGTTGTGTATATGCACTCCGGCTGACTGTGTTTATGATTTTTAAATCCACTGGTGGAAAAGCACACCAAAAAGAGCAGTATGTTGTTGAAGAGGAGTTTTATTGTTGAAAGCTACAGACCTTTGTGACCACATAAAAAAATTACAAGAGCTGCCACCTTGTCCTATATACAGTGATCTTTATTGAATGTATGCACTTGGTGATTGACTGTATTTGTGAGTGTTGGATATGCTGATGAAGTGCCTACAAATACAAGGGTGCCCTATTGCCTCGAATATCAAAGTTGGGTACCTTTACATAAGAAAGTCACCTTGACTGTATTTTTTCTCCTTTGACTATGTATTCATTATGAATGTTTACTGATTGATATACAAAGGCTAGAAAGGCATCATTCTGAATGAACAAAGGTCTTACACCAAAGAAGAGCATTTTCACACTATCTTTGAAATCACTTGTTGCTTAATAGTGAAGTTGACAGGCTAGGACAAAGTTTGGTTTAAAGAAGGCATTCCAAAGACTTGGAAGCAGTTTGGTGTTTCAGGAACACGTCTAGATCAAGATGCCCCTCTAGTAAAGACAACAGGAGCAGCATGACAGTGGTAAAGACGAGCAGCAGCAGGAGAAAGAGGAAGAGAGTGCTGAACAGCAGCAACTCAGCCGCTTGAGCAGCAGCATAAAGGTGATGATCAAAGACAGCAGTTTCTAGAAGAAAAAAAGAAAAACACCTTTAAACTTGGATTTTGGGCCCAAGCTTCAGAAAATGTTGCCAAAGACCCTTGAGGGTCATACACACCAATTTTGGGCACATTTTGACATGTTTTGGTTTTTTGGCATTTTTGAGTTTTTGGTCAAAACTCATGGAATTCGCCATTTCATTTTGGGGATTCGAAAAAGGAGGAGGATGGTATCATTGGATGCCATAATTTCATGAGCACACCCTCAATTATTTTCAGACCATTTGGAGATCATTTTCCTCCTCAAAACGACAAAAAATGCTCACTTTTTGCACACTCTGCCCGGTCTATCAGCAGATTGCAATTTTCTGGCTTTTTACACACAGGTGTAGATTTGGAGGACTTTCAGGCATCAGATCTAGAAAATTTCAGTTTCTTCGGAAAGTAGACACTTAGATATTTCCAACGAGCTATCATGAGCCTCATTTTGACATCAGGAAGGCTGCCAAATGTTTCCAGAAAGTCAGGGGACCTTTTGCTGATGAAAATTTGAAGTATTTTTGTAATTTTTGAACCTCAAAAATCTGCTTTTTCCAAATGTGCGTTTAGCTAATTTTGCACTTGGAAAATGATGCAAAGTCAATTATTTTTCCTTTTTTAGCATTTTCTAGATATTTTATGAGATATTTTTGTGCCTTGGGCTTTGCAAAGCCTCAAGGACAAATTTAGATATTTTGATTAGGCCAATAGGAGAGGAAGTTGAACCATGAGGTTTTCCTCACTTGAGCCTATATATTCCAAAGGCTTTCATTGTAAAACAAGGCTGAACTTGAGAAGAGAAGCAATATATTGGTCATATGAGCTTTGAAGGAAATACTTGTGTTATGCTTTTGGATTGACTCTTGGATGTTCTTAGATGAATGAAGAAGGATTGTTGATGGATTCCATGACTTAGTAGAATGGTATAGTGTCTCTTGCTTTGTTGTTGTCTTCTAGTTTTCATTCATGATACATATTTCTTGCTTGCTATAGATCAGTAGAGAATAAATTTGAGATATGCCCATGGAGGCACCTCAAATTTCCTGAATCTTCATAGCTTTCATGTTTTTCCTCCTCATTAGTCATACTAAAGAATTCTTAACTGCTCTTTAGTAACTTAAGGATATTGTTGCTAGTTTCATTCATAGTTCTATGCATGTTAAATAGGATGTATGGTGTGCCCTTCTTACCTATGGTTGTTCATAGTTCTATCCATAAAACTATCTCTTTGACTGATTATATTATCATCTTGTTGAACCAAGGAGGCCTAGTCCCGATCTAGCCCTTTGCCTAAATCTATGCAAATCTTGTTGTTCAAAGTGCCCAATAACTTGAAGTATTGTGTTTAGGCGTTCCGGCATAGTGTTTTTAGTTGTTAGTCTGTCTTATGTGTTTTCCCCAAAGTCTGATAGCCATTTCCCAAAGTTAGAGGGTCTTATACTTCTATGCATGGCTTGAATGTTTGTTTCTATGTGTTGATTAGTTTATAGTTACATTTTGCATGATTAAGGGTTTTCCCTACCATGTTTATGTTATCTATTGAACCAGTGATGCTTGAAACTCTTTGTTGTTCACAAAATTGATGTCCATTTACTCCATTTTCCCCAAAGATCCTTTCTACCTTGAATCAAATTGGCCCTTCAACAGCCTTGTATCGTCATCTAATAGCTTTCTTGACCTTTTGACCCCATAGCCCAGTTAAACTAACATCTTGTTATCTATTTTATATCTTTGATCAGTTTCATCCCTCACAACTTAAAAAACAAAAATAAAAAACTTACTTCATAACTAGCCTAAAATCAGAACACAATAAACAAACACACAGATATCCCTTACGCATATAGAGAGAGCCCTCTCTGAGTCCAGGGAGGCTAGGTCCTTGGGCTCCAAAGCTTGGTTTGATGTTACACTGTCATTTGGCTTGCCAATCAGCCAAATCACGGGAACCTAACATAATGGCGATCACGGTGGGACTTTGAGTTAGTGACAATCTAAGGACACCTTAGAACTCCAAAAGTCCCTTATTTTCCAGAATACCTACCAGTGAGCCACCTCATCGCCACACTAACATAATGGCGATCACGGTGGGACCCTGAGTATTAAACAAGCTTAGATTCCCTAGAACTTAAGAGACCTTTAGGAATACTATCTGATTGACTTATCCCACCACTCACTAACATAATGGCGATCACGGTGGGACTCTGAGTGATTAAAAGACTTAGTTTCCTTCATCTTTAGAGACTTTTTGAGATTACTAGCTGATTGACTTATCCCACCACTCACTAACATAATGGCGATCACGGTGGGACCCTGAGTAACAAACAAACTTAGATTCCCTTTACATTCAGAGACCTTTGAGAATTCTATCTTGTGAACTTATCCCACTGCTCACTAACATAATGGCGATCACGGTGGGACTTTGAGTTAGTGACAATCTAAGTGCACCTTAGATTTCTCGAGGTCTCAATCAATCTTAGAAAACTTAAGTGTTGCTTGAAGAGTAGAAACTAGCTCTTTCACCATCCTAGCAAAATGATGACTCAGCTATAGGACACTCTTCCAAACCTTAGGCATGAAAAACTCAAAAAACCCCAAAATATTCCCAGATTGGATTTTTGTCAGTATTGGTGGTGGATCATACACATATACCTCAAAACAACTAAAAATCCACCTGGTGACTCCACTAGCCTTCAGTAGGCCTTACTATTTTACCGAACTCTAGATTACTATCTGATCAACCTATCTCGTCGCTCACTAACATAGTGGGAGATGGTGGGACATTGAGTACATGACAGTCTAGCAAAATCTTATAGACTCTTAGTCCTTTAGATACCATAAATAAGCAAGCAGTCCATAAGATCATTTTCGAGTAAAACTCTTTTTGTTGTCACCACCCTAGCAAAGTGTTGAAACAAAGTTTAGAATACTTTAAAAACATAGGCTGCATATAAAACTCAGAAATTCCAAAATATTTCCAGACTGGCTTTACTTTAGTTACTGGTGGTGGACCATAGCCAAATATTTTCAAAAACAAACAAGTTCCACCTGGCGACTCCACTAGCCTCCAGTAGGCCTTTTTCCCCACTAGTCCTTATAAAGACTCCTAGGAATGCAGTAAGTAAACCCAAATATCCTGATGGAGGAAGACATGGTTCAACACCTGAGGACACAAAGGAGATATGCTCTGATGAGCAGAGAACATATCCCTGGTTTCCCACACAAAATGCCCACAGATGTAAATTGGTTCGAAGACCTACCTGTCTTTTGAAATGAAAATATTGACAACCCATTTTTGCACCTCATCAAATTTCATATGCATGTATGTAGCTTAAAGGTTGAATGGCATGAGGACTGCCTTATGAAAATGTTCATGGTTACATTAGAAGAAGAGGCAAGAGAATGGTATGAAAACCTAGAACCTCGTACCTTGTTTTCTTTGAAGGATTTCCACAAAGTATTTTGTAAACGCTATAGGGCATTGCCCATCTTTATCATTGGCTGAAAATTGTTGTGATCACTCTGAAAACCTCATACAACACATTGTAAACATTGAAGAACACTACGGAAATTGGCATCCTGAGGAGTTTTTAGAGGAGGTCCATAATTTTCTTACCCAAGCTAACAATCAAGATGACCAGGAAGAGTTGATCCTAGATGAAATCCATCAAGAAATAAGAGAGGATCCATAAGAACTCTTTGAAAAGGTTGAAACCGATCACAATCTATCTGCCCTTTCATATAAAATAGAAGAGGAAATTCAGCCACAAGATCAACTTCCATAAATGATGGAAAGAAATTGTTGCCCCATCCAAAGAAAATAGAAAATACCTTCTCCTTTAACTGAACAAGAAATAGATCAAATAATAAACATGCAGACAGCCTCTGAAACTTCATGTAACCAAAACTTCACTGATTTTTCTCTTTTAAACCCGGCATATCATAAATCAGAAAATAGATTTGTAAATCAAGTTGATGAAAAGCAATCTGATTTTCCAATATACATGGCTGGTGACATTACTTATGTTAATGATTCTCCAATGTTTGATCAATATGTTGATGATTACGACTTCCAAACAGAATCTAACTTTGCAGAAGACTCAGTTTTTGATTGCCAAGAGCAAGCTCAGTTTCATGAATTTGAAGAAAGTAAGCAGCCATTAGAGGTCATCTATGACACTGATGAGGAGAGCTTTGAAATTTCAGAAGTAAGTGAAGAGTCTTGGACTCTTTGCTCTACTTCACTTCAGTCCATCAGAGATAACATTCACATAATTGGAAATCAGTAGTTTTTCAGCTTTGATGATGAGGTTGAGGAAGATGGTGAAATTCTTGAGCATGTTGTAAATGAGAAGCCTTTTCCTGAAATGGTTGAAGAAATCATTTTGGACATGGAGTCTTCCTTAACTCTAGATTTGCAACCACCAAGTTCCATTGAGTTACAAATTGCAGATGATGAAGTAGAGGTTGAGAAACAAATGAGAGTTGTCACAATATACTTTGAAGATAATTTGTTGTCAAAGTGTATCCCTGCTCATCGACCTTATGACCTTCACATAGTTTTCAGCCCGCCCTATCAAAACACATCAGCTTGGAAAGAGAACTACACTGCAATATATGATGATTCTGATAGTTCAAGTGATCATGAGCAAAGGGAAGGGTTGCTTTACCGGGAGAGTCTCAAATACAACCAAATGGAAGAAAAAGTAATCCTGAATGAAGCCCATATATCAAATTATCTAGATCAGGTATTATTCCAAGATCCATTTGTTGTTTTCCTTGAGAAGTATGAAAGAGTAATCCTGAATGAAGCCCATATCTCAAAACCCCTAGATCAGGTATTATTCCAAGATCCATTTGTTGTTTTCCTTGAGAAGTCTGAAAGAGTAATCCTGAATGAAACCTATATCTCAAATCCTCGAGATCAGGTATTATTCCAAGATCCATTTGCTATTTTCCTTGAGAAGCCTGAAAGAGTAGTCTTGAATGAAACCTATAACTCAAATCCTCTAGATCAGGTATTATTCCAAGATCCATTTGTTGTTTTCCTTGAGAAGCCTGAAAGAGTAGTATTGAATGAATCCTATATCTCAAAACCTCTAGATCAGATATTGTTCCAAGATCCATTTGTTTTTTTCCTTGAGAAGTCTGAAGGAGTAGTGGGTCCTATCATGAACAATTTGCTGCCTAGAATGGGGAAAAACTTACACACTACTGTCCGAAAACAAACCGAGTGGGAGTCGCCTTTTCATTATTTCTGCATCATAAAAGAGCTAAACCAAAATGACCCATGTGAGCATCTGCTTGACAGGTTGCATTGGAAAGAAGAGTTCACCAAGTGTATGTTGTGTACAGTTTAGGATAGAATAGATAAACAACAGTAGAAAATAAGCTCAGCCTTGTGAGCACCTTTTTCATTTGTAGTTTGTTTGAAGAAAAAGTGAAAAAGCAGAAAATACAAAAAAAAGTGAAAAGTAGAAAAAGAGGGCAGTTTCTAAAAAGCAGTGGTAAAACCCCATGTCCCAAAAAATAGTCCTTCGGAAAGCGCGCAAGTCTAAATGCCGCTACTAGTACTTCAATGTCTTGTTCATCTATCTAGCCTAATCCTAGCTGAACATGTTTAAATTTAATCGCTGATAAGTTAGTGAGTGAAAAAGATGGTCAACATTGTGTAAGATTGACTTATCACAGAGAGTAGATTAGGAAAAGATATTGGTTCCACACGCCCAAAACAGAACCAAAGAGAGAAGCGAGGGATGAAAAACACATTGTACATCTTAGCCCCGCTTTTCTACATTTCCTTTTTGCAAAATAATATTTGTGTGCAGCTTGTCCTTTATGCCGGAAATGCATGACAAATCAGACTGTCTAATCCTGATTTGGTCATCTTTTAAATTTCGTGTTTTAGATTAGAGAACAAAATCCTGTCAAACTGCTTAATCTCGACAGTTGATCTAGCATAGGTAGAGTAATGAAGGAGTTCATCAGTTTAATCTGAGCTCCCGGAAGATATAAGAGTAGAAATAGATAGGTTCATTTTGCAAAAATAAAAGTATACATTGTCAAAAGGCTGCTAGTTCAAATGCGCCAAAGACAAGAAAAAATGTTAGGAAATATAGTGGGGTAGGTAGAAATATCATTTATGCTAATCATACTGTCACTTTTCAGAAGTAGCATCAAAGAAGGGTGAAATTTTGTGCCAATGGGTAAGGCACTGGTCTTCATAAGCCAAAGATCTAAATTCTGGACACCTCCTGACGAGGAGCTGCCCTCCCCAAATGGAGCCACTGTTAGTCATCAGTATTTTTCACTTGTTGGTGATGAATAAATCTATAGTTGAGTTTTCTAGAAGCTGATCTCCATATGTCAATTTGTCATCTAGAAAACCCTCATAAAACTTTTTTTCGCCCTCCTACTTTTCAGTCCGCCCATCAACATCACTATCCTATCTAGCCTCAGCCATACTAGTCTACCCATCAGCTCTAAAGAGACAATTCGAATCTGTTCAAAAAACCTCCCCTAAGTTAGGAAGTGGCGCTTTAAGGTGTTTCACCCTTGGCAACCATCAAAAGGCCAAAAAACCTCCATCTGCCACAGACCAATCATCAAAAACCTCCCACTCTGCTTATAAAGTTAGTCACAGCTCTAAGTTGCACCACTTACATGCCCCTAAGTCTCAACAATGCATAAACCACAGTATCAAGCTGATTTTAGGTGTTTTATAGTTTTTTATGGATTTTACAAGCGCAGGAAACATGTCATCATCTCAGAAGAAACTTCTTGACTCCACATTAGAAGAACAACTGCTTCTCCATGTGAACATGAGCTTGAGATACATCTGCAGGGCAAGGAGTTACTCATCAAACTCTTGCAGCTTCATTAAGCATGATAACACAGTAGAAGAAAAAGCCACACTGTCATGAGGCTGTTGATAAGTCATGGCTAAAAGCCTCCTTGATTTATAAGCAGAGGGTTAAGGCGCTTCCTTCATCCATAAGCAGAGGGTGATGGCCAAAGGTTGACTTGAAGAATTGCAAACTGACTGTGAAACAGATTTGTTTCCATGAACAGTGAGACAGTGACACAAATTTTCTGAAGCAAAGTAATGGTTGCAGGTAGAGGTAAAAGCATGGATGTTTTCAAGTTCGCTTTCCTGCCATCATCCATGAGAGAAACCCCTGTCAAACATATTCATCAAACTTTCTACATTTTATTGAAGACAGAGGTTAAAGAGCATGAGACACTTTGCCAAGTGAAGGGCCTCCGTCATTCATAAGCATATGGCCAGGGCATTGATTGATTTCAAAGATCTGATTGATCAAAGATGAATGGTAAGAGACCAAGAAGGAAAGCATGGGTACCACTGCAATCCAAGGAGTTCAAGCTTATCTCTTCACAGGTTTTCTCTCAAAAGACAGTTTGCAGTCAGAAAATGAGCTAAATAAGACACCAGGCAGTCAAGTCATCCTCACAATAAAGCTTTATCACCTTTGAAGCATCCATAGCAGAAAAAATTAGTTTAAAGTTCAAAAGGTAAATCTGTTTCCCTGCAAAGTGGTCAAGGGCTTCATAACTCATGCGTGTTTTATTGGGAAAATGTCACATTGTGAAAAGGACATTAAAAATTGAAACAGTGGTAGAGTTTTCTCCTTTAAATAAATCACAGTGGACATGAAGGCAAAGTAGTTTTTGTTTTCCAAAGAAGGTTTGCTCCTATAAAAAAGCACCCAAGATACCATGCTGATACCTTTTGAGCAGAGGAAAGATTGTAGAGAAAACGCCCTTTTTAGATAGAGAATGATAAAACACAGATGAATGCAACTGCATTTTCTCACCTATAGTCAGGATTAGTTTCACAGTGGGTATCATTCAAACTCCAAAGCATTAAGAGAAAAATGTTAGTTTATGTTGAAAAAAGGGAAAAGGAAGCTCTGTCAAGATGTCAAAGAATACCCCCTGCAACATGAAAAATCCTCTACAGGTGTCCTCTTTTCATGATAAAGACAGACCAGAGCATTAAAGGGTTATTGAGATGACAAGTTCAGTTTCTCCCTCAGCAAAGGGCATGGCAAACAAGTATACAATCTCATAAAAGGCAAGAAAAACTTTGGCTTATTCTTTCGGATTCTGAAATTCATTAAAGGAAAAAGTTACATACCACTATTACAAAGGAGGAAAATCACACCAAGGGTTTCGCCTTTCTTTTCAAAAAATAAAAGGGGTTAGAGGTCGTTTCCCACGCATTTCTCACATCTCAAAATATCAACAGAGCTCTTCGAGCTGTCCTCAAGATCGGAGACAAGAAGTTTGGGTAAGTTTTAAAGAGTTTTCGGGCCTCAGCAACTGTGCGGCGCGCCTGTAGGTGCACGCGGCGCGCTCAGGCGGAACAATTACATTGAAATACACAGGCACGCGGCGCGCCTATAGCTTTGGGTCCTGTCGGCCCGACAGTCGACCCGACAGCCCTTTTTCTTGCGCGGCACTCTTCCCTTTAAACGCGCCGCGCACTCAAAGGCCCTCAAATGAATGTCTTAAGAGTTGTTTAATGATCATAAGCATTCGTGAACAATCTTCAAAGTTTTCTCTAGTCCCTCTTGCCCAAATTAACAAGGGTGGTTTGCCATATTTTAATACCTTTAAAACAAGTTTTTCATGTAAAAGCACAAGAGGGATGACAGTGGTCAGAGGTCAATATTGTTGAATGAACTCAAGGTTTCTTTTTTTGTTATGACTGTCAAACTCCTAAACAGTGATCATATGTGCGAGCTTTGCCACTCCACAAAGTGACCTCTCCGTATTAAAAGACAAACCTAATGCATGCCTTCCTTTTCTCCATAAAGCAGGATATGCTATGAAGGTTTTCAAATCAGTGGAAGGTGGTTGGTTTATCTTTGTATAGAAACCAGTAAGCAGCAAAAGAAGAAACTGTTTGAGGAAGGGTGTCATTTTTGTTTTTTATATAAATAAAGGGTTGTTTGTAATCAGACCAAAAACACAAGGAATTGGATGACCTCGTCCAAACTCAGAAAAACATTCAGCTGTGTATATGCACTCCGGCTGACTGTGTTTATGATTTTTAAATCCACTGGTGGAAAAGCACACCAAAAAGAGCAGTATGTTGTTGAAGGGGAGTTTTATTGTTGAAAGCTACAGACTTTTGTGACCACATAAAAACATTGCAAGAGATGCCACCTTGTCCTATATACAGTGATCTTTATTGAATGTATGCACTTGGTGATTGACTGTATTTGTGAGTGTTGGATATGTTGATGAAGTGCCTACAAAGAAAAGGGTGCCCTATTGCCTCGAATATCAAAGCTGGGTACCTTTACATAGGAAAGTCACCTTGACTGTATTTTTTCTCCTTTGACTGTGTATTCATTATGAATGTTTACTGATTGATATACAAAGGCTAGAAAGGCATCATTCTGAATGAACAAAGGTCTTACACCAAAGAAGAGCATTTTCACACTATCTTTGAAATCACTTGTTGCTTAATAGCGAAGTTGACAGGCTAGGACAGAGTTTGGTTTAAAGAAGGCATTCCAAAGACTTGGAAGCAGTTTGGTGTTTTAGGAACACATCTAGATCAAGATGCCCCTCTAGGAAAGACAACAGGAGCAACATGACAGTGGTAAAGATGAGCAGCAGTAGGAAAAAGAGGAAGAGGGTGCTGAACAGCAGCAACTCAGCAGCTTGAGCAGTAGCATAAAGATGATGATCAAAGAGAGCAGTTTCTAGAAGAAAAAAAGAAAAACACCTTTAAACTTGGAGTTTGGCTCCAAGCTTCAGAACATGTTGCCAAAGACCCTTGAGGGTCATACACACCAATTTTTGGCACATTTTGTCATATTTTGGTTTTTTGGCATTTTTTATTTTTTGGTCAAAACTCATGGAATTCGCCATTTCATTTTGGGGATTCGACAAAGGAGGAGGATGGTATCATTGGATGCCATAATTTCATGAGCACACCCTCAGTGATTTTCAGACCATTTGGAGATCATTTTCCTCCTCAAAACAGAAAAAAAATGCTCACTTTTTGCACACTCTGCCCGGTCTATCAGCAGATTGCAATTTTCTGGCTTTTTACACACAGGTGTAGATTTGGAGGACTTCCTGGCATCAGATCTGGAAAAATTCAGTTGCTCCGGAAAGTAGACACTCAGAGCTTTCCAACGAGCTATCATGAGCCTCGTTTCAACATCAGAAAGGCTGCCAAATGTTTCCGGAAATTCAGGGGACCTTTTGCTGATGAAAATTTGAAGTATTTTTGTAATTTTTGAACCTCAAAAATCTGCTTTTTCCAAATGTGCGTTTAGCTATTTTTGCACTTGGAAAATGATGCAAAGTCAATTATTTTTCCTTTTTTAGCATTTTCTAGATATTTTATGAGATATTTTTGTGCCTTGGGCTTTGCAAAGCCTCAAGGAAAAATTTAGATATTTTGATTAGGCCAATAGGAGAGGAAGTTGAACCATGAGGTTTTCCTCACTTGAGACTATATATTCCAAAGGCTTTCATTGTAAAACAAGGCTGAACTTGAGAAGAGAAGCAATATATTGGTCATATGAGCTTTGAAGAAAATACTTGTGTTATGCTTTTGGATTGACTCTTGGATGTTCTTGGATGAATGAAGAAGGATTGTTGATGGATTACATGACTTAGTAGAATGGTATAGTGTCTCTTGCTTTGTTGTTGTCTTCTATTTTTCATTCATGATACATATTTCTTGCTTGCTATAGATCAATAGAGAATAAATTTGAGATATGCCCATGGAGGCACCTCAAATTTCCTGAATCTTCATAGCTTTCATGTTTTTCCTCCTCCTTAGTCATACTAAAGAATTCTTAATTGCTCTTTAGTAACTTAAGGATATTGTTGCTAGTTTCATTCATAGTTCTATGCATGTTAAGTAGGATGTATGGTGTGCCCTACTTACCTATGGCTGTTCATAGTTCTATCCATAAAAATATCTCTTTGACTGATTAGATTATCATCTTGTTGAACCAAGGAGGCCTAGTCCCGATCTAGCCCTTTGCCTAAAACTATGCAAATCTTGTTGTTCAAAGTGCCCAATAACTTGAAGTACTGTGTTTAGGCGTTCCGGCATAGTGTTTTGATTTGTTAGTACGTCTTATGTGTTTTCCCCAAAGTCTGATAGCCATTTCCCAAAGTTAGAGGGTCATATACTTCTATGCATGGCTTGAATGTTTGTTTCTATGTGTTGATTAGTTTATAGTTACATTTTTCATGATTAAGGGTTTTCCCTACCATGTTTATGTTATCTATTGAACCAGTGATGCCTGAAAAACTTAGTTGTTCACAAACTTGATGTCCATTTACTCCATTTTGCCCAAAGATCCTTTCTACCTTGAATCAAATCGGCCCTTCAACAGCCTTGTATCGTCATCTAATAGCTTTCTTGACCTTTTGACCCCATAGCCCAGTTAATCTAACATCTTGTTATCTATTTTATATCTTTGATCAGTTTCATCCCTCACAACTTAAAAAACAAAAATAAAAAACTTACTTCATAACTAGTCTAAAATCAAAACACAATAAACAAACACACAGATATCCCTTACGCTTATAGAGAGAGCCCTCTCTGAGTCCAGGAAGGCTAGGTCCTCAGGCTCCAAAGCTTGGTTTGATGTTACACTGTCATTTGGCTTGCCAATCAGCCAAATCACGGGAACCTTATAGAACAAACTCTGAAGGTGAGATATTTTTTATTTTGTTTGAAGATATTTTTTACAGAATGCAGACTGCAGACAATTGAGGAGCATCTCAGCAAGAAGATCACAGCTTTGAAAAGCAGTGATGAAGGAAGGAAGTGAAGGTTTCTAAAGTGAAAATGGAGTGTGGAAGAACCTTGAGAATTCCCTACAGAGGTTGGATTAAAAGAGAAAAAATGTGTTCTGAAAAGTTTTAGAGTGAAGCCTAGAGAGAGCAGAAGAGAGTGCTCAAAAAGTTCCAGTAGATAGGGGACCAGTACTTGCCAAAAGACCAGATCTGGTGGAAAGGATTGGTGAGGAAAGTGACAGCAGGAGAGCTTGTTGTTGCAGAGGCTTAGTGCAGCTTATGAGTAAGAAATCATGAAAGAGAAAATGGCTACTGATAGTCATAGCAGATAATGTCGAGGTTATGAGATAAGCCACAATAGGATGAAGATGAAGAAAGAAGGTGCCAAGATAGCTGGCATGAAGAGACAGTTAAGAAAGGAAGAGTATGAGAAAGAGGTAGCTGAGGTCAGGGAGCAGTTCAACAAATTGGAACTGATGATAGAGGAGAGACAAAGAGTTGGTTGGCTCATGAAGAAGAGAGTAAAGTGGCACAGGCCACAGATGAGGAAAGAGCAGATGATACATGCTCAGAAAAAAGAGAGATTACTCAGAATGATTGAGTATTTGGAGAGAGACTTGGGGACTGAAACTTCAAGTAAGACCAAGAGGTTGAATGACTTTACATCTGAATTTTTTTTTATGTTTGTAGGAAGAACATGTGAAGGTGGAAAAACTGCTGATGTTGTCACTAAGGAAGGAAATGGAACAACCAGCTGTTTTGTAAATGTCCATACACTATTGGAGAAAGTTTTTGCTTTCCAACATATTGGAAACAGAGGAGATTTAACTTATGATGATGGCCAGAAGATGGAAATTGGGAAGTCAATTGGACAGCTCAAAGAAACTGAAGAGAGGACCATTGAAGAATTTCTAAAATGTATAGAAGACTTGGAACAACACGAGGATTTGATGATTGAATCATATTATGAGACCATGGGGTCTTATGGTTTTAAAACTGACAAGATTTGTGTGAATGCAGGCATTGAAGAAAATAGTTCATATGATGAAACTATAATGAGTGAAACTGACTGTTGCCAAGCCAAGTACGATGATGATTATCTTCCAGATGAAGATCAAACTGAATTAATGCGGTAGAAGGAATTCATAAATTCCTTGTTTAATGAAAGAGATTGTTTCAATGGAGACATGAGAGTTTTGTCTGATGATGATCAATTTGTTATTGATGCTGATAATGAAAAACTGCTTTTATTAAATGGCCAAATGAAAAGTGATGGACAGATAACTGGAATTATTGCAGAGATGGGAAATCAGAATTCTATTCTGATGAAAGATGAAGTAATGGTGACAGAAGGAAACTTGACTTGTGGGGATAGTGAAGATTTCACAAAGAGTTTCTTAGATGAGATGACATAGTTAGGGCATGAGTTGAGTGTTCTAGAGCTTAGGATAGAAACACAAAAAATGAGTGTTCAAATTGGAAAGGGAGAATTGAATGAGAATGAGGAGGTTAATTTTTATGAACCAGTGTAAGGAAACATCCTTGAAGAGGATGATGCATAAGAGAGACTAGTTGATAGTCTCAAGAGTTATTTGAAAGATTGGAATCAACATACTGATGTGTTGATGAGAGATAAATAGATTGAAGTGTTGCTGGAAGAAATGACAGAGCAACATATTGAATTTTTGCCAAAGGAAGTGTCAGAGCAAAAAATTAAAGTGTTTCCGGAGGAGGGAGAGACACAAGGATTTTATCATTTTGATGTTTGTTTAATGATTGTAGGTACTGGTGGAAGGACTAAAGAATTTTTGGTCTAGGAAAAGAAAAGAGATGATGATAGTGACTGGAAATTTAAATACCAGTTTGAAGAATTGTTGAAGTCATAGAATGAAGAAATTGTTATGCGTGACAATCAGGAAGAGTTTTTATGTTGCAGAAGACAAGAGGGTATGGATGATGGGGTGGCAGCCAAGGCTCAACAATTAATAGCAAGAGCTGGAGTAAAATCAATAGTAAGGACTGAGCAAGCAAGGGCTCAATAAATAAAAACTCAGCAAGCAGAAGCAGAAGTAGAAGTTCAACAATCAAGAGGAAGCAGTATCCAACAGTCAGAAGAAATATTAGACAAGGAAATTGAATTGATAAGAAGGTTGATGGTGAAAGTGTCTGAGAAGAATATAGTAGCAAGAAAGCAAGGAAGCAGTATCAACAAGGAGAAGATAGTCATAGACTGTGAAAGCTTAGCAAGTGGAAGGATGCAACATAAGATATGGAAGCCTAGAGAAGTACAAAAGAAGAATATTGCAATAGATGACCAGTTGTAGAACAAAGTGTGGAATCTAGGAAGACAAGGACTGAGAGAAAATGATCAGGAGATAATGATAAATTTTAACCTTGGGAGTCTGATGCAGGGGCATTAGGCACAATAAAATACTTTGTATTTTTGTAGACATAAGGGGGGTCTCATGTTTTAATTTCCTCTGTAATCATTCATATTTGAGTGATTTTTAGTTAAATATGGAGAGAATTGTAAATGTTCCCAAATGATTATAGAACATGAGAGAATTTGATCAGTTGGGAATATGAAGAGACAGTTCAGATTTAGGAATGAAATTAGAGTCAGTTTCAGTAAATTTAGGAATTAAGTCTAGAATTAGGACTTTGAGAAATTCAATAGTTTTTGTTGAGTCATTGAAGGAGCTGAATCGATTCATGATAAATTTTTATAAATGTAAGCCTCAAAGGCATTAAACAACAGAGAGCTAGAGATCTGGAAAGACAGAGTAGGTTGTAGAAGTGCCAATGATTGAAGATCTGGCCAAACAAGAACTTTTGTAAGCGGATTCATTTGTATATATATTGAAGAAACTATTCCATCCTTATATGAATATTGTTTGATTTAGATTCTGTGCAAATGGCTTTCAGATTCCACTAAGTAATTATATAAACTAGTGTGATGAAACCCTGTGATTTGCAATTTTAATTGATGCTTTGTATATGATGAAAGAATAAATGCTGATCAATATCGACATTCTATTTTGGACTAACACAAGAAGAGTTGGGTACTCCTTTGATAAAACGAAGGAAGGCTTGCAGTCATTGACCACTGCAAGGGTCGATGACATAGAGGCAATTGAGAATTAAACACAGTGTTCAATATCTAAAATATCAAATCTTAAGAAGGGGCATTCAAGTAATAAAGGGTGCGTTGTTCGAATACACAATTCGTGAAGATCAAGTTTAGAAATCGAATATAGAGGGGGATTGGAATCGACCATGTTCAATTGGATGCGCAGAGGGTTAAGGACTGATAGACAGTGAAGGCTATATATTCATTGTGTATATACAGTGAAGAGAAGTCTGGGCTTTAAGCCATGCATGGAGGTTTTATGAAATTCATAAAGAATGTATTTTCATTACAGTAACTGAATATAGAGAAATGGCTATGCATTGTCTATGTGCCAGAGAGGGTCACAGTGGTTCGGTGAGTTCATAAATGTGTAAGTCAGAAGTGGAAGTTATGTAATTACATGAACCCAATTATTGATATGTGAAATCAATGGAAGACAAGGGGAAAAGGTATTGTTCGAATCCTGGAACAAGCGAGGCAGATATTGCGGAAGAAACAACGAATTGAAAACATTGAAGACATAGTGAAACTAAAATTCAATTACAGCGATGTCGTAATGTAGAGTTAAAACCCAGGTGGAACCATGAAGAAGGGAGAAAAACTATGAAATGGTCTTAAGAAACCACTGATATTATTCGCATAAATTATAAGTGGTAAGTTTTTTTGTGAAAACAAATGCGATAGCATCCAGGCTTTGACACGTGGTATTGGCAGTTTTAAATTACAACCCATTTCACATTATTTTTGCATGTTAAAGCCTGGTGGAAAAAAATGCGAATGACGTTCGATCTTAAGGGTGAACGATCCAACGGTAGTTGCATTTAAAACTGTGAGGTCGATAACACAAAGGTAAATTGTGCATGTTGTGGGTAAATTGTGCATGTTGGTGTTTGGTCTTTTATTAAATTCTGGGTTATATATGGATGGATATTAATATATGTTGGCAAATTGAGTTTATTAAGAGTCGAACCTTTAATCCAATGAAATGTTTCCATGATTGAAATGTGGGGCCCCAACCTTAATATATGTTGGTGGTTGACATTTTAGCGCTATGGTGAGAAGCTCATGCATGGATATGTTGGCTAAGCCAAAGTCTAAGCTCAATAAGTTATATATGCTATGGTATTACATTAATAGTTGGGATTGAATATTATTTGAAACGACGGAAGGTAAATGTGATAAAAGGTCATGTTATATAACAGTACAACCCTTGGTTGGAGAAGGTAATATGGTTGTATAGGAATGTAGTGAGCCGTGAATATCTTGATTCTAACCAAATCTTACAAAGGTTAATGGTGACTGAGAATCCCATAAAGTGGGTTTATAATAAGGTTTTCATTTGAAAAGAAAAGGAGCTTCCGCATATAGGTTATAACCTGAGTTGAGGGGTGTGGTTTTACCACCATAAGAGAACTTTGAGTTAATATCTCAAATCTCAAAATTGAGATATAGAAGCTCAAATTATATTGTGAATTTACCAGATTTTCAGAACTTGATTTGGGGCATTACTCCAAATTTCAGCCTTAAAAATAAAATATTGAAATCGCTCGTATTGGGAATTTGTGTTGGAATAAAAATTGGGGATGCATTTTTATATGCACTGGAAGTGGAAGCGTGGGTTTGGAAGGTAGCCGTCCATCAACTTCTCAATCCATGGCCATTGTTTCAAAGGCTCGCCGTGCCACCGTGTGGGGGAGGGGAAGTGGTGGGCAAGGGGACCTCATTCAAAGATGTAGTCAACAATCACATCTTAACAACAAGCTTGGCTAGTCATGTAGTGTCATAGGCCACCAATCAACTAATGCTTCAATAACTACAACACTAAGTAGCATAACGCTCGTCAACCCACTAATTAGGAAAGTAAATACGTCACCGTGTTGCCTCCAACCTCCCATAATCCAAAGAAGCCCTTCTTTGGAGATCCTAGTCGAAACTATAGGCTCAAAGGGTTACATATGAATGAGCACACAAATCACGCAAACTACAGTCCTCGCCCTCAAATGTCTCATCATCAATCGGATCTAGAAAATCGGGCAATCAAAGGAGAAGGAGAAAATTGCATTAGATCTAGAGGTTTTTTCACATTTATCTTTAACAATGTTTGTTATCACCGTGAAAATTGGCGAAGAATAATGACATTACTAAATATCAAGGTATGATTTACAGGAAAAGGAGAAGAAGAACTTGCATTAGTATCTAGAGGTTTCTTCAAAGTGACCTTTAAAAAAACGTCTCGATATCACCGGAAAATTTATAAGACAAGAAAAAATGACATTACTAAATATCAAGGTATGATTTGTTGTATTTAGCAACATTAGAGGATCCGATTTTTTTTTTTAAATCTCTAAGGTCAAGAGGAAAAAATCAAATTGTGCACTGAATACACAGAAAATGCAACCTTGTGTGCATTTTTCTTCGTACAAGCGCGTCATACCAAACTACCTGCGCTGTAGGAATGGTTGCAACCTGCTATTATGGTCATAGGCCGCAAAGATGGTTAGCAAAGTTAGTGAACACATGCTAATATATATAAAACACACTAAATTATGGAATGGTATGCCGCATACAAGAAGTTAAATAAATACCATTAAACTAAAACAAACACAAGCTCAATAAATGAGTCAAACGAGACAATAATGCAAACTATGGAATAAAACTTCTCTTATCGACCGTTATTAGTAAAAGAAAGGTAGGTACGTTAATACTTCGCTAAAGGATCTTTAGAGCTATGATTTCTAAAACCCAGTGCAAGAAGGTTTTTACCTCGAGCCGACAAGTCACATGGCCTCTTTCTTCCCGAAAGGATTGAAGTTGTTGGTGACAACAACCGAACTCTTCAACTCTACTAACGTTCTAATTACACACTACTAGTTTTCTTCTGAAGGGAAATTGGCCGCACAACAATGTGTTCTCATTTTTTTTCTTCTCATGGTGGGAATTTACAGCAAATTAAAATCTTCTTCCTCTCTGCACACTTCTGTGGATGGGTGACCCAAGAGAGGCTAAATCCTTTGTATTCTCACTTGAGGTCCCAAGGTGGCTCTGTGCCATTGCCCCTGGCGGCTCTCAAGTGGAGGATCATCTCCCGAAGTGTGTCAAGTGGTCCCGATGGTTACTTCCTCCACTCTCAGGACCGCACGGTTGAGGAAAGTTGCACAAACCAGCGTGCTTCATCAAAGCACAGTGTGTGTGTACTGCGTGTAAGGCGCATTTTGCTTCGTGCACAATTTGATTTTTTGCCTCTCGACTCAGATATTTTTAAAATTTTCGCATCCTCTAATGTTTCTCATCCCCCGTAAATCCTTCTCGTTTGACATTTAGTAAATGTCATTTTGATTGTTTGATTTTCCAAAGACAATAACGTCAATGACAGGATCGTATCTTCAAGGACGTCCATATTTCATGAATTTAGTTGGCTTTTTTATGAGACCTCGGATCCTGAAGATTCAATCTCGAAGAAATATCACCTTCTCAGCTTTGATCTTACTAATACCCCTCTCTCTGCGAATATTTCGATTCATAACCGGCACATCAAAGAACAACAGGAAATTCGCCATAATGTCCGACGTCACAAAAATGGTAAGACATACTTCATGCCATGCCCATGGCCCATAGTCACGCGCCATGCCTTGGTGTGGAGAAACCCAGAAGGTTCCGGGCCGTACACATGGATTTTCATGGAGTGGCCGAGGTTCAGACCGTCAAACTCGTCAATTTGTCCATGCGGTTGGCTACCTGGAAGGGTTGGTTGGCCCTGAGGGCCTTGTGGCATGTGTGGAAGGTAAGACTGTTGTAACACCCACATCCCACATCTATCCAAGCAATCCCGACAAATGAGGCAATTATACGAGAGGCCACTATAATGGGATTCAACCTCCCAGTGACCTTAAGGGAAGTGGAACTGACATAAACACATCCCACATACCTTCCAGGCTAGGGAAAAACTTTGAAGAGCCATCCCAACCACTCGTGTAACTAACCCTGTGTTCCATCAGCTGCAATTCATCATCGATTCCTTGCCCTCTTCCAACCGAAAATCGTGCATACCTAAGTCACAATGATGAATTATTACCTCTTGGAACAAGGTACTTGGAAAATTATAGAGACAACCCTTCAATCGTGCATTACGCAATCCCATAGCTCAATCACTCTATTCTACACACTACACTTGCTCACCTACGCTCTCGACCAATCTTTGTCTAGTTCTAGTGGATATTTTGTTGTTCTTGGACCCATCCCAGCTCAATCACGCAATTCTGGGGCCCCTCCTCTCTCAACAATTTGGCATTGCACAATACTTAGCTCTCTCTCATCAATTGTGCAATCGCGTAATCACAATGCCCAAGTATGTCACTTCACCTATTGAAATTACCCGATGCACAAAAGCTCGACTAGCCTCCGCCTTCACTATGCACCTCCAGTATTTCTAGTGAATAGTGGGGGCTGTCCTCAATTACCTACATTGCTCAAGTACGCAATCCCCGGCTTCTCTCCCCTTGCCACCGCGCATTGCACATTTACCGAGAAGGCTTTCATATTCTCTCGTTTCCCCAACTTTCAACTACGCAACGATGTTTCGTCACTCTTCACCACCGTGCACTATGCACTTCTGTGTTGCCTGTCGAGGCATGCAATACTATGGTTTATGTGGCAAAACCATTGTCCTCATAGGATACTTGTATATGAGTACACCCGAGAGCATGCTTAGGCAAGAAGCCTCGATATCTCATTTGAAGATTTTTGTCTACCTGCTTATATTCATGTGACGAAGGATGCCGTACAATAAGCTGAGCGACCGTAGAGGTTGGGATATTTGTGGGTACATCGACACACCCCACAACTATCGTGTGTATTTTCCGTACACCAAGATCGTTGTGCGACGAGATATCAAATTATGAGGAGAAAGCCATGAAGGCTCGTCGAGAGGGAGCCACACTCGTACGCAAATGATGAGCGACAGCCCGAAGGATGAGCTCGGTGATGTGGATCATCCACAAGAGGAGTGTTCATGAGGAAGAAACCACTCATGCCGCGCTCAACCATCGCAGGTGGAAGCGTACTGCCGTGGTTGATAAATCCAATTCGATGCACAGAAGATTGTGGTGGACACCTACATCACAAAGGTAGACAGAGATAAACACCGACCGATATACTAGACACATGGCTCGATGAGCAAGTGTATCATGACGAACCATCCCCAAGGAAGCTGTGGGAGGACCGTACGGGTAGATGCCATGGTGGAAGAGTATGACCGATTGTCGGGTGCCGAAAGTACGGGGAGATGAACCCAAGGCTTGGATGTGGAAATCACTAAGGTTCGAGATGGATCTACAAAGTGAAGCAAGCTTGAACGACGGGAGCGTCGAGAAGTACAAGGCAAGATTTGTTGCTGAGGGCTTCTCACAGGAGAGGGGATCAACTGTGAGGAAACCTTTGCACTGTCGCAAGGTATTCTTCCATACGGACGATTCTTGCTTCTCTGAGCGCGGATGGGGTGGCACAAATTATGGGGTGGCACAAATATTGGATGGATGTGAAAGACTACGTTCCTCGACGAAGTCATTGAGGAGGTGTACATAGAGTGGCTTTGAAGGTTTCGAGATCTTTAGCAGCGAGTCGCATGTGTGCAGGCTCAAAAGAGCGTTGTATGGGTTGAAACAAGCACCTCGTGCTTGGTACACACGGATAGACAGTTATTTTACTGGACTTGGATTCTCCAAGTGTGAGGCGGATCTGAACCTATACCAGATTGTGGTGGAGGGTAAGTTGCTGATCATTGTACTTTATGTAGATGATTTGATTCTAACAGGTGATGCTCTGTTGATACACTCATGCAAGGCTGATCTTGCAAAGGAGTTTGAGATGAAGGACTTGGGCCTCCTTCATTATTTCTTGGGATTGGAAATTTGGCAGCGCAGTGATGGATTGTTTATGTCTCAAGGCAAGTATGTCCGGGAGATACTGAAGAAGTTCAACAATGCATGGCTACAAGCCTATCGACACTCCTCTTCCTGGTGGATGGAGGAAAGAGGATGCTACATCGACAGAGGTAGTGGATGCCCCTGTTTACCGACAGTTGGTGGGGTCGCTTATGTATCTAGTCAATACACGACCTGACATATGCTACGCTGTTAACCAACTTTCACAAGCTATGGTTAAGCCTACTAAGCTCTTTTGGAAGGCAGGCAAGCATGTATTGAGATATCTCAGAGGCACATCGGGATATGGATCATGGTACAAACAGGAGGATGAGTTGAGGCGGCATGGCTTCACAGACCGGTATCATCATATCAGAGATTGTGTGCAGCGGAAGATCATGTTACTTTCCTACATTCCTACGGAGGATCAAGATACTGATATCTTGACGGAGGCGCTCACTAGGAGCAAATTCGAATACCACAGAGGCAGGATCGGGGTGGTAGATAATCCCTATCTTGTTGAGAGGGAGTGTTGAGATTGCAACAAGATGATGAGCTTAGCGAAAAGAGTCGCCTTCACTAAGTCGGCCCGCAGGCTATTTTTGGCGCAAGTCTATTTTTAGACATGTCGATGATATTCTATGAGTTGCAGGATGCTATTTGTGGATGGTTGGTCAAGTTGGAAAAATATATGGACTTCTATTTTTAGACATATTGGGCGGAATCTATTTTTAGATTGCTAATCTAAAAATAGATATGTCGAATATTATTAGCTCTTAATAATATTTGGACTATAAACATTATCTTATTCTCTTGGAGCACTTCAGTTAAGTGCACAGATGTGGCATAGGAGCTGACAAAAGGAATTACGCTATTCCTAAGGGTTAAGTGGAGCTATTGCATGGAGACTTTAGTTAGAACTCGTGTGACAGAGTTTGGTGGAGTTATTGAGGTAGTTGGTGGAGTTGTATTTAGTTTAACTTAGTTAAACATAGTTGAGCTAGTTGTATCTAGTCTAACTGATTGATACACTAGTGAGAGTGGTGTGAATTAATTATTAATCAATTCACTAATTATTAACTCATTAATCAACTGAAAAATACATCAGTTAACTACAATGCATGGACAGTTTCAGTGGAGACCAGTGGAGAGGTAGGTGAAAGAGCAGGTTGACTATTAGTTGTGACTATAGTGTTGCATGATTTGCAATACACAGTGGTTGAAGATACCAATGAGGATTGTGTGAGCAAGGTTGGACCAATTTGAGTTCATTCAGAGCCATTCTTCAGCAGTGATTGCGCAATAGAGGCAGGCTAGCAGGTGGCAGAGATCGGTGCATGGGATTTGCTAGATCGGACCTGATTAGTGTGTAGCAATTGGAGATTGTACTGAGAGCTTGTGAGAAGCTTTGTATGATGATTTTTAAATGATCTCTATGACATATATTATACAGATAGTTGGGGGTTTTCAGCTTTAAGCTTTCCCATAAATTACTGTGTTCATATGTGTGAATTTTTATGGTTTTAATGTGTGCATGCAATTGATTTTATTTCCGCAAGTAATGATCAATAGTAGAAGAGATTCTGTATTATGCATGAAGTCAAATAGTGTATGATCAAGAGAATTTTGGATGTATAATGCATTAGTTATATAATTTCTACAAGAAGAACCCATTGCGAACTTGCGATGCGATGAGATCCTAACCGTTGATTGATCTAGATCGACGGTCGAGATCTGTTGAAACTTTGAACTGTCGGGTTTTATTGAAATATAAAAGAAAGTTGATTTTTGCGAAAAACAAAGGAAAGTGAGGTTCGGAAAGGGTTTTAAGTCTTTTAAGCGCTCGATTGCGGGGCTCCTTGTTTTATGAGAAACGAGGGTTATAGGAGTTAAGCCCTCAGGGGCTTAAGACACTTTATAATGAAAAAGACTGTTTTTTGAGTTAAAAAATAGAGTTTTTAAGGGAAAATGAGGGTTTCGGTAGAGGAAAAAGGCCTTGTTAAAATAAATGGAAGGAGACCAAATGATTCCGAAGGGTGTTTGGAATGATTTAGAGGTTTGATAAAGGGTTTTTGAGGGGTTTTATGGAGGAAAAAGAGGATGAAAATGGGGGTTTTTTAGCAGTCTTCTTCTTCAGGAAAATAGCAGATTTTGAAGGCTTTTGTGAGGGAAACAACAGTGAAGATTATCTTAAAGGAAAAAGACCATCATGAGACTTCAAGAACTAACAATTTTGAAATGAATTGTTTCTTGAAGGCTGAAAATGATTTAGCCACCATTTGGTATAACAAATTTTTATAGGTGGCTAACAACCCCCAATCCAGATTCTGATCATTCTTCCCCTTCTCTTTTCTTTGTTGCTGACCTTGAGAGCCGATTTGGATCTTGACGACTGGGTTTTGGGTGGCACCCTTGATGGTGTTGGGGATTTTTTAGTGATAACCAAGTTGTTTTGAACATTAAACAGGGTATGTTGAAGTTGGACCATTTTGGGCTCTAGGACCACTCAAGGGTCTTCATTTTGCAGTTCAACTAGCATCTCGTATAAGATTTTTCATTAGTTTTAGGGTATATTTTATACTCAATATCATTTTACTTACTACTTATAACATTATCCTTTGGGATTATTTCTTTAATAACATGTGCTTCAACCTCCTTATTTTCTAGACCTTAGGGGATTGAAGTGTTACCAACTAAGTCGTCTAAGCTTTTCTCCTTTTTATCAAGGGATCTTGAGTGGTCATTCCCCCCCCCCCCCCAAAGGAGGAAGTCATGCTAAAGTTAGTTAATCGAATGAAAGGATGCATCATGCCTCGAGGGGAAGAAAAAATCGATTTGCAGAGGGGCTGTCCAACTTGAGATGCATTATGAAGTAAATGCTTTGATGTTTATTATGAATTAATGCACATTGGCATTTACTATCCATTTAATTTAGGCACAGTCTAACTTATAGATGAAATAACCTTTTTCACTGGAATTGGATGATATAATTTCAAGCAAGATTGTGGCTATTTGTTCTTTTAAATACATTTTTGAATGCATAAATGGGTTCAACACCTTGAAATTCCCTTGGATAGTTGGATTCGATGGATTAAACAAATTAAACTCAAGTTTTTAAAAATCTCTATTGGATTTTGAACAAAATTAACTAGAAAAAATGCTATGGAAAAAACCATTTTGTAAACTACATCTTTAATTTATATGGCTAAGCTAGTTTTCATGTTGTGTTTATTTTGGAATAATACTTCTAAAATTTTAATTTAATTATCAATAATTATTAGGTAGATGGTAGAGATTTAAGCTATATGGAATATTCTAAAATATTTTTAGTAGTATATGCAAATTAAATGTTGAAATTTGTATTCAATATAGTTATGCCCTTTAAATTAAATTGACTAATTAAAGAAATAAAATTGTCATATAAACAAGTGTCATATGAAGTGAGTTATGATTTTTTTGAGCATGTGATATTGATTAGCCAAGATATTGACCCATGATATTATAGCAAAGCCAATTAGGAGATTAAGAGTCTCCATACTCACATGAAATGAATCTCATAATTAAGAATCGTGTTATATATATAATTCATAATAATAATTAAATATACCATAGTTATTTATGATCTAGTTAATTTTTATAATTTTTAAATTTTAGCAACTTAAAATATATAATAAAATAAATATTTTAATACTCATTGAAGAATTTGTTTATAAATATTTATAATTAAAAATTAAAAATAAATCAATTATTATATAAATAAATAATAAAGAATCACCCAATCCAATTTGAGATCTAATCGGACACTCGAGTAAACTTAATATATTCATCCATCGTGCCAATTTCCAAACTCCTTGAATGTCTCATGTTTTTCCAACAACTCCGAACTTCAAAAGAGGGCCGGGCTTAACTTTTAAAAATTAATTAACGTTAAAATTAATTTGAACATTCATGTATTTTAATTGAATAAAAACCATAATAGCCATTTACTTTTCAATTTATTCAACTCAGTGTACATCTTTTAAAAATATCCAGCAATATAAATTATATTTTTATCGAGCAAACAAAATACGAGGCCCCACCGTTTTGAACATTGTACGAATAAATAAAAGAAGGTAATCATCTTTGGTAAAATCAATTTAAAAACGGTTATTTGAAGATATTAGGCAGCAGCTATGTCTCCAATATTACCAAATGTGGGCTTCTAGAACCCTACCCTACTTTGTCCCCCATTTCTCGCAAACTCTCGGTCTCTTTATAATCGGTCCTGAGGATTTTTAAAACCTTCACATCCCAATTTTTATCGAAATTAAAAAAACGTGGCAAAATATATATAATTTTATAAATTAAATATTAATTGAATTTATTGTGGATAGTTCATAAGAATGATTGTTATTTTTTTTTAATGAAAAACAAATTTTTAAATAATATATTAAATTTGTATTATTGCAATAATTTTAAACCTTTAAAAATTAACTATTTTTACTTGTAAACTAAAATTAATATAATGTAAACTAATTAATTATTTCTATTTAATAATTAATCTACTCAACAATTTTCACCTCAATCCTCTCGTTTCTCCTGCACTTTCTAATCTCTCAACTCCACCTATTTTACGATATCCTGACGCCAAATTTATTTTATATCATATTAAAACTAAAAAAATTATTAGTACATTTTAATTTTTTATTAATTTATATAATTGATAGATAAAAAAATATAAATTTTATTCAAATAATTTTTTTCCTAGATCTCACATTACAAATACTACAAATACAAATAATAATAGAGTATAATTCTTTTTTATCAAGAAAATGATAATTGTGTGAATTAAATACACAAATATATAATATATTGATAACAATAATCAAAATCGATAATAATAATAAAATAATAAAATATTATTAATAATAATCAAAATCGATAATAATAATAAAATAATAAAATATTATTAATAGTTTTAAATTTTCCTAGATCTCACATTACAAATACAAATAATAATAGAGTATAATTCTTTTTTATCAAGAAAATGATAATTGTGTGAATTAAATACACAAATATATAATATATTGATAACAATAATCAAAATCGATAATAATAATAAAATAATAAAATATTATTAATAATTTTAAATTTTACATTAATATTTAAATAATAAATATAGAATACAGAAATTTACACTCTCAAAAAAATAAAAATTTAATAGGAATTAAAACTTATTTTTAGTTTATATCATACATTTATAAAAGAAACTTCTTGCTTTTCCTTATTCACATTTAAACCAACTATTTAAATATCCATATTCACATCATCACCATCTCACGTCATATTATATCACTTTCTAGAATATTAGATGACGGTTCATATCGAAATGTCTATTCTTCCTTTTTCTAAAACTTTTGTTACGTCTAATTTTCGCATTCCTATAGAGTAAACTCTTTAATGCATCGACCAATGATTCTGTTCACATTAATTCTGTTATGGTTTAGTGTACTGCATCGAAATGTGTGTCCAATTATGTTAGAAAGTCAGAGTACCAAAAAAACATGTTTAGTAAGTAAAATAAATATTATTTATATAATTTTTTCCATATCAATGTAAATAAATGATAAATATAAAAAATTATCATATAAATAAAATTATATATGTATAAACGTAGTTTAATTTATTTATGATTTTTTTTTCATTTTTATTGGGTTAATTTTAATAGAAAAATTGTAGAGATTTTTAAAAACTTCACTTTAAATTTAGTGGAGATTTTAAAAACTTCAGTTTAAGTTGTTTAATCTGTAAAATTTGAGTTGTTACTAGTCCTAATCTTAATATGTAGAATTTAAGTTGCTACCACTGAAATAATTTGATCAAAGAAATATGAAATTGACCTAAGCAAAATTAAAACAATTATAGTATTATATTTATTGGTATATTGATGAGTGTTCTTGAAATAGTTGGTCTAGCTTTAAATTTACATGCCTATGATTTTGTTTCCTAAACTTACATCTTTATGATCTTGTTTCTCAAATACAAAATAAAGCAGTAGTTTAATTGTTCTACATTTTGGAGTTTTCAAGGGCATAGTTTAATTGTTCTACATTTTGGAGTTTTCAAGGGCATATTTTCTGGTCAAATTTGTTTGAAATTTGGAAAGGAATGTTGGACTCATAAGTTTGAGTTGTGAACTCTGCATAATCTGAGTGCCCTAGGGATTTTCCATAGCATTGAATATGTTTATGCATTCAAGAACACATAATAAACAACAAAATAGATGGAAAATATAACGAAGCGCACTTAATATTAATAAATCTCTCAAACGATGTTCTGATTAGGGGAATTTTATCACGATCTCCATACAAGTTCTAGGGTTTGATTAACTTCCCAGTCCATGACCATTGTTTGAGTGCTCATGGCGCCACTGTGTGGGGGTGGGGGGCCGGGTGGGGAAGGGGCCCCTCATTCAAAGATGTAGTCGGCAATCGAGCATCTCAACAACAAGCTCATAAGTCATGTAGTGTCATAGGCCATCAATCAACCAATGCTTCAGCAACTACAAGCCTAAGCAAGCAGCATAACGCCAGTCAAACCACTGACTAGGAAAGTAAATATGCTCAGCTTGCAAGGCTCCACCTCCCATAAGCCAAAGAAGCCCTTCTTTTAGAGATCCTAGCTGAAACTATAGGCTCAAAGGTTGAGCACATGAACAAGCACACAATCATTTGTAAATTCATAGGTCCCTAGCCCTCAAAATGACTCCTCATCAACTGGCTCTAGAAAAATTGGGTGATCAAAGGAGAAGCAGATCTTGAATTAGGATCTAGAGGTTTTGTCACAATGATCTTTAACAACATTTGTTATCACTAGAAAATCGGACAAGCAAAATGACATTACTAAATATCAAGCAGAAGGATTTACAGGGCTGAGAAACATTAGAGGATCTAAATTTTTTTTAAAATCTCTAAGGTCAAGAGGCAAAAATCAAATTACGCACAAAATACATAGACAAAATGCACCTTGCATGCATTTTTCTTTGACAGGCACGCTGGTACCAAACCACCGATGCTTGGTAGGAATGGCTGCAACCTACAAGCTATGGTCATAGGTCAAAAAGATGGTTAGCAAGTTAGTGAACGCATGCTAATATATATAAAACACACTAAATTATGGAATGTAGTATGTTGCATATAAGAAGAAGAAACATGATTAAAGTAAAACAAAAGCACAAGCTCATAATGAGTCAAACGAGACAATAATGCAAACGGTGGAATAAAATCCCCTCTTATTGACCACTATTAGTAAAAGAAAGGTAGTACCTTACACACTTGCCAAAGGATCTTTAGAACTATGGATTTCTAAGACCCAGTGCAAAGAGGTTTTTACCCTTGAGCTGATGTTGCATGGCCTCTCTCTTCTCTAAAGGGATTGAAGTTGTTGGGTGGCCAACAATCGAATCCTCTAACTCTACTACTGCTCCGGATTACACACTGCTGGTTTTCTCATGGGAAATTTGGCTAGCATAACAATGTGTTCTCATTTTTTTCTTCTCATGGTGGAAATTTATAGGCAAATTCAAATCCTTCTTCCTTCTCTTGGTACACTTGTGGATGGTGACCCAAGAGAGAGGGTTGATTCCTTTGTGTGCTCACTTGAGGTCCCAAGGTGGCTCTAGGCGGTTGTCCTTCAACGGCCTCAAGTGGAGGATCATCTCCTGAAGTGTGTCAAGTGGTCCCAGATGGTGACTTTCGCCACTCCCAAGACCACACGACTTTTTGAGGGAAAGCTGCGCAAACCAACCCGCCTATCGAAGAAAAATGCATGCAAGGCGCATTTTGCCTGTGTATTTGGTGCAAAATTTGATTTTTGCCTCTTGACCTTAGAGATTTTTTAAAATTTTCAAATCCTCTAATGTTTCTCAACCTGTAAATCCTTCTGCTTAACATTTAGTAATGTCATTTTTCTTGTCCGATTTTCCAGTGATAACAACGTCAATGACTGGGATCAAATCTTCAGGGAGATCCATATTTCATGAATTTAGTCGGTTTGTTTATGAGACACTGGATCCCAAGATTCAATCTCGAAAAGGAAGACTTCACTTTCCTTGCAATTTGGATCTTATTATACTCCCTCCCTCATGAATATTTGGATCCATAAATCCTGGCACACATCAACAACAAAATAGGGAAATTCGTCAGAATGTCTGACATCACCAAAAAGGTAAGATATACTTCATATGCTAAGCTGTGCATTTACCTAGAAACCTCACAAAGCCTTTGTCGGCAAGCATCCACCTGAGTTGTGAAGACATAGTCTCGCAGCATCATATTGATTATGAGAATATCCCCTTTGTGTGTCGCCATTGTCATGCATATGACCACATGTTTAGGGATTTCCCCTCAAAGTTTCCCCAACATTATAATGCAAGAAATGCACTAGCAACTCAGCCTCCCTTGCAAAGTGGATTTTCCACAGTAATAGGTAGGAAAATGCTTACACACAGGAAATGAGAAAACCCAGCCTTGTAGAGCGACCAAAGGCCTAATAAATTTACCATTATCCAGCATTCAGAAGAGGATAATGTGCTAAGACATGATACACCATTATCAAAGTATCCTTTAGAGAAACCCTTGTAGGAGACTTGTCAAATGAAAAATCAGAAGCAAACTCTCCTCATCAAATTCCAAAACTAGCCAATAACACCTCCAATCATGAATCCCCAATTCCCATAGAGTAGGAAGACTTGGAGGATATGAATATGAAGCACATGAACCTGCACCAAATTACGGAGAAATGGGAGAATAAAAATATCATTGCAATTTCGGAAGAAAAAATTCAAATGAATGTAAAGGATTATATACGACATCAAGACTTCTGTAAAACCCCTCGTTAAAAATCCATGTAATAAAGTTAATAAAGGAAAAAGCAATACCAAGGTCATGGGACATGTATTCCAAGATGAATGGTGGGAAAAAAATCCTAACAGGGTGCTCATTCGGTTTATTATGGCTAAGGAAATTAGTAAAGGTAATGGCAAAGGATTTGAAAAGGAAAAGTGGCATTTATTAGCATTTATTTATGAAAATAATGGAATTAGGAGAAAAGGAAGGTGAAAGGTCATAGGTTGCATGTGAAGAGGAAATTGAAGGAAAATGATGGAAAATGATGAAAATAGAGGCCTCATTAATAAAAAGGCTTCTAAGGATCAGTTGGTAGGATTTTTCTCAGAGTTTTGTCAGTTTTAGCTTGGAGCTCTGTCTTCTATTCTCTCTCTCATACTCTTGGACACACATATTTTCCTTGGAGCACTATTGGAGGAGTGTGGCATACTTGGGATTTGGAGCAGGAAGGAAAACGAAAAGCAGGAAAGTGCAAGAGGACACCGGGATAAAAAACTATAGTGGGTTTTTCTTGCAGGTACCGAGTTGCATGTATGATTTCCTTGCTAGTTTTGGCATGCATGGCATATGCATGTGTTTTCTTGGTTATGATCTGTTAGCATGGGGGATTGTCTGGATTGAAAATTATTTTTCTTATCTTTACAATTTTTTGGATAGCGATGGTGTTGTGGGCTTTATCTCTGTTTTCTGGTTGGTGCTCATGTTCCTTTAGTTGTGGGTTGAGTTATTAGTTCCTGGAAGCCTTGGTTGGAAAAATGCTTTGGAAGCCCTGTAATAGCTTGCGTTGATTTACTAGTCCTGGAAGCCTTGGTTGGAAAAAAATTATGGAAGCCCTTGGTGGGTTGGGTTACTAGTCCTGGAAGCCTTGGTTGGACAAACGCTCTAGAAGCCCGACAACAGTTGTGGGTTGAGTTACTAGTCTTAAAATCCCTAGTTGGAACAAACGCTCTAGAGCCCTGGACAGTTTGGGTAGTGACCGATTTGTTGATGGTTAGTGATGTACGATCGTGAGGTGGAATAAATAGTTAAGGGTTGACGTGGTTTGGCCTCTGGAATCCCTGGTTTGGTTTTGATTGAGTTTTTTCATGAGATAAAACATTCATGTTGGGAATATGGCGCGGGGGTGATTGGTTGAAAGAGATATTTGGTTCAACCCAATCTATGGTCAGGTGGTACGTGGAAGTCTGAGACCTAGTTGCATTTTTCATATGATAATGAGAACACCTTTCCTCTTATATTTGATGAGTAAATATACTTATTCATATGTGGTTTTATGGCTATTATATCCTTGTTATTTATACTGGTTATATATTGGTTATGAGGATGTTTTATGATAGACTTGATGTATGGCTCTCATCATTTATTGATTAGAAAATGAATGAAATATGAATATAAGACCTAATAGATGATATTTCAACTATTTTGATAAGGCATCAATTCTTCTTAATTATTCTCAGATAAGTATGAGATCCCTATGCTCAGATCTATTGATATGACTTGTAGATTGCATATTTGTGACATGTTTGACGAAATTCACGTCGTGGTTAGTGGGGGTCAGATCAAGTACTTGTACCAATGATTGCATTAGTAACCCTATTCCATTATTGTTTATCATTCTTGAAGGTTTCATAAATTTATGGGCAGTAGTCTGAGACCTAGCCCTAAAAAAGTGGTTCATAATCTAGGGTTGCTGGCAGATAACTGCCTAAAAAATTCCACAGTCACAGGAATGCCTTGGTGTGGGAGAAATTGTAAGGTCTCTGTCACATACATGGATTTTCATGGGAGTGGTTGAGGGTCTAGATCAATAAAATGTCAATTTGTCTCATGGGTTGGTCACCTGGAAGGGTTGGTTGGGTCTTGAGGGTTCTGTAGCATGTGTGGAAGGTCAGATTGGTTGTAACACCCACATCCCACATCTACCCAAGTAACTGGAAAACAGGTTAATTATGCGACGAGAGACCACTATAATGGGATTCAACCTCCTAGGTGACCTTAAGGAAGTGGAATCGACAGAAACACATCACACATACCTTCCACATTAGCAAAAAACCTCTGAAGAGCCATCCCAACCACTCAGGTAACCAGCCCCTTGGTCCCACTGGGTTTCGCAATTCATGATTGATTCCTCGCCCTCTTCCAACTGCAACCTGCACATACCTAAGTCACAATGATGAACTATTACCTCTTGGAACTATGTAAGTCACAATGATGAACTATTACCTCTTGGAACTATGTACTTGGAAATTATAGAGGACAACCTCCTTCAACTGTGCATTACGCAATCCCATAGCTCAATCACTCCATTCTACACACTACACTTGCTTAATGCACAGTCCTTGACCAATCTTGCCTAGTGTTGTGCACTGCACTTCTAGTGGATATTCGGGTTATTCTTGGACCCATCCCATGCTCAAATACACAATCCTTAGCTCCTCTCCCTCGTAAATTGTGCACTGTGCAATCACAATGCCAAAGCATATCACTCTTATCTATTAAATTTACCAAATGCGCAAAGCCTTGACTTGCCCCGCCTTCACTATGCACTGAGTATTTCTAGTGAATAGTGGGGTCATCCCTAACTCCCTACAGTGCTCAACTACGAAACCCCTGGTTTCTCTCCCTTAATCATTGTGCATTGCACATTCAATGTGAGCAGGCTTGTTATCTCTATCTCCCTAACTTTCTCAACTACAAACCATGTATTTCACTCTTTGCCACTGTGCACTATTCATTTATAGTGCCTAATATTGTCACTATATGCCTCCTGACACTACACACTGCCCCCAAGAAGCCCTCTCTTTCAACTATTGCACAATCTTCCATCACAGTCAGTCTCACATGAGAAAACAAAGATAGAATAGGTGATTTTGGGACTAATGTTCTTCTTAAATGAGTGAACTTCATTTGTAGGTGATATCACCCTATCATGGAAATATGATGATTAAGAAGGTGAGTAAGAAGAGGTTACAAGAAGGACACTTATGGAGTTGAGACACAAAGGTGCTATCATGTAGGAATACATGAATCTTGGACCACAACAAAGAGATGCAAACTCATGTTCACTTAAAAGGTTCCAAAACTCATCCAGACCCTTTGGAGGCTGAATATGAAGCACATCATAGATTAATCACCAAGAGTTGAAGACATGGTAGCAGATAAATAACATCACATAAATAAATTTACATCAAGTCTTATGTCACAGTCAACAAACTATGGTCATTCAAAGTGCCAATACAAGAGTGGTGTTTGGTCCCATACATTTTGCCACATTATTTATGTAATTTCAAAAATGAGAAATTGTAAAATTTGTGGAAACCCAAGGGTCCCATATGGAATATGAAAAGTCACTAGAAATTCTTAGAGTCATGTAGAAGCTCTAAGATCACATAGGAATTTGAAAAGTCATATGGGAGCTCATGAGTCATGAGGGAAGGTCAATTGTCACAAGGGAGGTGGAGAGTCACCTCATCTGTTATAAGTACACCCTAATATCTCAAACAATGGAATTTTCACATTGTCTTTTCTAGTTTGGCATAAGAGAGAAAATATTTCTTTGGAGGAGCAAGTGGTGACTTAATGTTCCACTATTGGAGCTCATTAGAGAAATATTGAGGTAAAAATTTGACTTCAAAAAAACTATATACAACCAAAATCAACTTTATAACAACCAATGGGATTCAAGATGATGATGTCATCCATGGGGACGATTCACCATTTTTGGAGTAAAAAAGTTGAAAGATAAAAAAAAATTAAAAAAAACTATTTTTTCAACTCGTATTTTCAACTTATCTCCCTACTGTTTTACTCAAATTTCGAATGAGAGCATTTGTTGGATGTTGAATTTAATTCCTCATCCAAGGAGTACCCATGTTTCATATGTTCAATGGACCCTCTTACACCAAAGCATAGAAATACATGAAAAATGTGATTGCAATCACGTTTTTTCATGTAGTTCTCATTTCTCATGGAACTATGATAGGTGTTATATTAAGTGATTAGGATAAGTCAGTTGCTTATTTTAGTAAAAAAAATAATCAGGAAAAAAAAAATACTCATCCTATGAAAAATAATTTTATGTCATCGTTTAAGCATTAAAGAAATGGAGACATTACTCAACACACAAATAATTTATCTTGTATATTGATAATCATGGCTTGTAGTTTATCAACAGTGAAACCAAGTTGAATAAGATGCATGTCTAGTGGGTTGAAATTTTATATAATTTTACTATATTATTAATCATACAAGTGGATAGTCTAATAAGGTTGCATATGATTCAAGTAGGAGGAGTTTGATCCTACATGAATCTCAAGAAAATGTCTTGGAATTCAATATTTTGAAGAAATGTATGAGGAAAATACATATTTCATAGAATCTAATGAAGCATGTCAAAATCTCATAATCAGGGAGAGAAGTCCATGGATAGATTATATTATACATGAATAATTAGTATTCGAAGGTAGCTAGTTATGCATTCCAAAATGTTCAATGAGGAAATTTCTTAAAGGAGAAGCAAAATGGAGGATTAACAAGATATTTTGGGGAAAAAATATTTTCTTAGTTAAATGCATATTATTTTTGTTTGGGTGTGTGCATTGATGTAAAGAGGTTTGTTGAATGATGCAGGGTATGCTAATATGCAAAAGAAAGGACCCATAATAGTGATTGTATCAATCATTACCAATTCCATGAAGACCATGTGATTCGGTGAGTATGAACTTTGTATTATGATTGCCTAAAACTCAGAAAATAACAGTTTATTTTTTGTTGTGGTTTATAGATTCTAAAATGACACATTTTATATCTTGTAGTAAGACAAGCTAAGCAACTAACGTTACAAATTTGTGTTTTCAAAGTAGTTAGATTATATGGATTGCCAAGAAATATTATTTCTAATAAAGATATTAAATTTGTTGGTCATTTTTGGAGAATCGTATGGAAAATGTTGGGAACCAATCTCAATTACAATTTAGCATATCACCCTCAAACCAATGAACAAATAGAGATGGAAAATGGGAATCTTGTAAGCATCTTGAGAAGTTTGGTAAGTGAACATCTCAAGCAACGGGATTAGGTACTCATACAAGCTAAATTTGCATATAATGATTTATTTACTAGAAACACATGCTTAAGTCCATTCCATATTTTATATAATGCATCTCGGAGGAGGTTATGAGTTGAGGAATTTGGCAAAGTGGGAGATGAGAAGTGCAGATGGCGAGGATTATGCAATAGCTATGTAGGAGTTACATAATATATTCAAATAGAAATTTTAGGAAAGTAGCAGAAATATAAACAAAGAGCATACTTGAATTGAAATCCGAACATCGAGATTTGTTATAAACACATGCCAAGAAAGAAATATGTCCCATGGAGGAGTATAATAAACTGAAACTTAAAGAGATTGGACCAAGTAAAAATTTAAGGAAGATCTTAGTCGAATGCATATGAAATAGAGCTTCCAAGTAATATTGGAATCACTGCAATTTTTAATGTTGCATATTACTAAATTTTCCATGACTTAATATTATTTTGGACCAATTCCTTTTATATAAATATATATAATTTTAAATTAGAGTAAATATAGTTTAGCATGTTTAAAGACTTAACCAAAATATTTCAATAAATTTTTGATGCAAATTTTATTTATGACATGTAAGAGCAAATTTTGCGGATAATTTAAAATGATATTTTATCAATTTTGTTTTAATTAATTAATAAATTATTACTTATTATAAATATAAATTTATTAATTAAAAACCAAATTTAATAATAATTCAAATAATGTTAATTATATAAACCCAAAAATTAATAATTTAATTTTTAATGTCCTCTTTATTAGATTATTTAAATAATATATAATGTTATTATTATGAAAAATAATATACTTATTCTCTATTTTAAAAAAATTATTTTTTTAACTATATAGATTTAATTTAAGTTTAGATTATATAAAAAACTATGTTTACTTAAATAATCATAACCATTTTAAATAATACATTTATATATTAAAAAATAAAAATTAATTTCAAAGTAAACTTGTAATATGATGGCGAAGTGAAAATGAACATTTTTAAGAAAATCCTATAAATGTTATGATGAAGATGAGAGGGCACGAGTTATAAATGTTATGAAATGGAGTAAGGAGGGAGTTTGATGTAATGTAACTAACAATAAATCTTAAATCTTAAATATTTATAAAACTAAAATAAATTAATAATAAATGGAAAATAATAATAATATTTTTTATTTTAAAATTTTAAACTAAAATTCTTAATTACTCCACGTTCCTTCTTAAATGCTCTTAATTTTTTTTTTCCTTTTCCTATTTTTTTTTTTTCAACTTTAGAAGGCAATCAAGCCTAACAAATGCCACAAATTTTTTTACAAAGCCCAACCTCCAAACTCTCACGTGATCCCAACTGCTTTTACTCTAAATGCTCGAGAAGTTTACTTGAACATATATGTTTCCATTAATGATGTGTAAAATAGTGTCACGGCAGTGGAGTAAAATATGTATGTACACTCAACAATATTGTAATTGAAAATAATGAGTCATGACCATAAATAACACAACTAATAATGTAAATATGGTTTTATCATTGCCAACATCATTATTGTATTTGAAACTATATTTTATATTATAAAAAATATATTAAAAATGAATATAAATCATTATTGTATTTAAAACTATATTTTATATTATAAAAAATATATTAAAAATGAATATAATAAAAGGTAGTGATAAATTTCTTCGAATTGGGTGAGTAACGAAGCAAGGGGAGGGGTTGTTACTGGGCATGGAAACACGCTCTCGACAAGTGCAACAATGATGCAGACATTAACAACTCTCCTAGAATATGGACAGATGAAAGGACATAGTGATTACGACAAAGGCAACACTACGTGTGTGACGAGGAGAATGAAAATAACACTTAGCCTGCCCAGGTTAATTCACTTGTGTGATTTCGTAATCCAAAGCCAGAGAGAGATTATTTGGTTTGCAATCTAAACTGAGGCTAGATATGAATATACAAGTGATAAGGGGGTGAACAGACTAAGGAAAAATTACAGAGTGTAGTGTCATTCCACACCCAAGTCTGCTAAGCCAAGGAAGAATTGTTTGTGTTGTTAGCTAGGGAATTTAATTTCGAGAAATTTTAATTCTGGAGGACAGGTTGAATTCGGGAGTCACCACCTCGCATGTCTGGAATGTAGATCACCACGCTCTCAGATGAGGAAGCTGGATCTAAAACACCTTTTTTATTGTTTGTCTCAGTCAAGTAAGGCAGAGTTTCCTTATCGGTCCTCTGAGGTAACAACTATTGTGGTGTTTTGCATCTTCCTTTTGGCTCTGTCTGCTATTGTTGAAGTTTGCAACAAGAAATAGTGAAATTAGCATCTGGAAACAACATCCTTGAGCCTAGTGAAAATTAAGCACCTACACTAGGTGGGGTCCACACAGGCTATTTTTAGGTGGGTGTCTATTTATAGATGCATGAGCAAATTCTATTTATAGATGAGGTCTATTTATAGATGTATGTGCAAGTTCTATTTATAGATTGCATGTCTATTTATAGATGCATGTCGGCTATTATTATCCTTTAATATTAGTTGGACAATAAACAATAATCTATTCTCAATGATCACTTGGAAATAGTTAACTGAAGTGGAAAATCAGTTAGCTATAGGAATTTCGAGTTGAGTGGTAGGTTGGTGGGACATGCAAGTGGACTTAGTTGTAACAAAATGATTTGAATTTGTAAGAGAGTTGGAAGTGTAGTTATGAAAGTTGTAAAGTAGTTTAACACAGTTAAGTGAGTTAAAATCGGTTGTGCTAGTTGTAACTCAAGATACACTAGTAGAGATCAAGTGAATTAATTATTAATTAATTCACAATTAGTGGTCTCACATGCAATTGAATATTTACTACTATTAACTACATGCATGTCAGATCCAGTGGAGACCCAGTCGAGATGTAGGTGAAAGGGACAGATTGACTATCAGTTGTGACATTAGTGGTTGCACACATGCGACCACACACACATTGGATGTGCCTATGAGGATTGTGTAGTCAAGGCAGACAAGAATCATTCATTCATGGGTTCTTTACCATTAGGGATTGTGTAGTAGAGGCAGGTTGTCTGGAGGCAGTAAATTGGCTAAGGAACTTGCCAATTTTTGTATGACAGTGTGAGACAATTGTAGATGTACTGAGAGCTCTTGGATTGGAGCTTTGTATGAGATTGTTTCATGATCCATGATATATACATAATATATGATAGTGGGGTTTTTAGCTTTATGATTTCCCGTAAAAACATCTGTGTTATGTGTGATTGATCTTTCTTCATGATATTCTATTGGCGATTATGTTTTAAATTCCACAAAGATTTTGTAGAAGCGATTTTGTATTTAACAGTGGCATATAATTGTTAGATCAAGAGAATCGAGGCAATATATATTTTGTATTAAATTTCTACAGCTATCAATTCATGTTTGCATCTATTCAAGGGACATCCTTCCCTCTTTCCTAGATTCTATGGGTAGTTGGTATTTTTAATTTTATTGTTTGTCTTTTGTTGGGATGGAAATGGAGATGGGTATGGAGACTAAGGGGGCTTTGGTCCTATGATTCTTCGATGAGGAGTGTATGGGCTAGGTATGGCTTCTGTTATCTCTATCTTGAAGCTTCTTGTGGTTCTGGTGTTCTTGGGTGTTGGTGCTTCCTAGTTGGTGTTGAATATTTCATTGAGACTCAGGGTTGTTGGTTCTGTGAGTTTTCTAGGTTGATGGTGGTACATGTTACTGTGGGATTCCCTAGTTTTTGGTTGGATTACTGGCTCTCAAACCTCTGTTTGGTTTGGGTGGTGGCTATGTCTTTCATCTCAAGTCACTATGTGGCTTGGGTAGTGGTTGTTTCTTTTATATTAGGTCCTTGGTCCAAGGCCAACACGATTTAGCTCGCGGCTATGTGATCTTGTTGTTGCTTGGAGTCAGAGAGTTAGTAGAGGGAGAATTTCGGGATTTGCATTAGTCAGTGCCTACCACGCTAGAAAGGGTTCCTTGTTGGAAAAATGTTAGGCCATTTATCAAACAAATTTTGGTCATTCAAAGGCGAGGTGGATTTTGGTGGGAGAAGCCCTTTCTACCCAACACATTTTATATTTTGTAGCCCATTCCCTAAGTGTTGTCCTCACCATCCCTAGACAAAGAGCATGAGTGAGGAGAGGGGCCGCCTATTATGAGGAGTGCACCCATAGAGGAAATACCCATCTACATCACAAAGTAACAGGTTTTGTAGCCATATATAAGGAGTTTATATTGGTGAACGCGCAAGCCTAGAATTGGTATGGTCTAAAGGGGAAGCCTCTTCTTAAAGAACTTCTCTCTTAGATTCTGAAGTGTTGGCAAAGTGGATAGAATGAATCTGTGATATGGCACATGCATGAGGAAGATTATTCAGTATATGCATACATTATATTTGTACTATTATATGAATCTCCTCTTGGGTCGTACTCTCTTGGATCACCATCTATCTCGGATGTACCTATTACAATCCTTGGATCACATGCATGGGTACCTGAAAGATTATGATAGCAAGTTGGAGAAGATAGACTGTAGGTTGGTGAGGATTGAACAACATCTCGACATCCCTCTGGTAGTTGCTAGACCTCTAGCAGACCTAGAAACTCCTATCTGTATGGCAAGCTTTGATTTTGATACTCTTACTTGATTGTGTTATGGTTCAGGGTTATGGTTTCATTTTTGCAGTTGATTTTTTATTAGGCCATATAGGTCACTCTTATGATATGCTTGTTTGATGTTAGTGTTGTTAATTTATAGTTGTATCTCATTTTCTTTTGACAGATACTTTATTGTTGTGATCTCGTCTCTCATATGAAAAATTGATATGATATATTGTAGTTGTTGATATAATCTCTTCTTTTCAAAATTAATAAAATTCACTCAAAAAAATAGTAATAATTTTTTTTTAAATATCTCTTTATATTTTCATTTAATATATATATATATATATATATATTACACAAGCAAAGCAAATTATTATGAGAATAAAATTTTAAATTTATTTGCACCAAAATTAATTAACATGCTTTTTTAATATCAAATATAACCAAGTTAAAAAATAATGAATGTGGGGAGCATTACCAATGGTAAGATGTTATGCAAGTTGCAACTATGGAAGATGGCAGAAAGTGACGAGTACTTTAATCAAGTGTATCCAAAAAAATACAAATTAAGAATTAAGGTTGTTTCTTGGCAGGATCAAAATATAATGTTAAGATGAAACTTAATGAAGTGTAATGGGTTGTAATCTAGCTAGAATTTTTTTTAGCCGAGAACTATTTTGGTGGGACATCTCATAAAAAATATATATATATATATATATATCATATAAACTTGTTTTTCACCAACAGTAATTAATTTCTTAAAAAAAAGTTGACTTTATTATTATTTTTTTTAATCTTTAAAACATCAATTAAACCACAAATTGTTAAATCATCCAATTTAGTTTACATCTTTTAAAAATAAGTGAGCAGATTTTTTTTTTTTTTAATTCTTTTATTACTAACTCTCAACAATGCTCGAATAGAAAAGATAATTCCAACCATTTTTAAAATTAATGAAATAACATAATACAATGAAATTAATGAAATAACATAATACAATGAGGGGAGCCATCACCTATACTCAAATCAAAGCCATGCAGAGAAATTGACATTTGATGTCAGGTTTGAACACCTAAATTAACAATTAACATTTATTTAAAACGTTGCTCTCGCATCAGAAAACGAACGCAGTGAACTCTATGCATCTTCCTGTGCCGCTATCTCTGGTAAAAAGTGCTCAGCTTCCAGTGCTGCCATGCACCCTGCACAGGAAATCGGAACTCAAAATAAGTTAAAAAAAAAAATCATAAATTTTGAAAAAAATAAAAAACAAAATATATTTATATGAAGAAAGACACAAATATCTCCACCAAAAGGCAGGCGTGCCGAAACCTGAGCCTGCGGCGAAAACGGATAGAAACCACCAGATGGCCTTGCAGACATATACATAGTACATACCTGTGCCGGAGATGTTCAGGACAAGAACCCCCCCCCCGAATACTCGTCTGGGTATTATAAAGGAAATTTTATTTTAATATAATTGATGGATAAACAACATAAATTTTATTTTAATATAAATGAAAGTTCATATTTCTTACAAGCATTATCTATCTTATAAACGAAATCAAATAGATTTTTTCACTTCTTATATATCTTTATCATACCTTTATAAAACAAACTTCTTAAATATCCTTATTCACATTAAAACAAACTTATTACATATCCATATTCACATTATCACTCTTTCTAAAACCTTGGATAACGGTTATTGTTTGAAATGTCCAATGTTCCTTTTTCTTAGTACTTTTGTTACGCATCGAAATGTGCGTATAATTATGTTAGAAAGTGATTTTGGAGTGTACGAAAAAACATGCTAGCTAATATAAAATACATATTATAGTGTTAAAATTAAATTAAATTAAATATATAATTTTATATTTAGCAATGTAAATAAATGAAAGATATAAAAATCAATAATATAAATAAAATAATTTATTTTATTTAATTTTTGAATTTTTTCAGGCTTGAGGGTTAGGGTAAAAATCAATAATATAAATAAAATAATTTATTTTAATTAATTTTTGGATTTTTTCTCGCTGTGAGGATTAGGGTAAGGTTGCTAGTATAAAGCTATTTTATATGGATATCCACTTAAGAGTTCACAAGACTTAAAGCTTATACAACAATATTTATAGGTGCAAAGTCATTGCAACAATATTTATAACCTCGGTAGTGAAGATAACAACCATTTTTCCTAACCACCTAATATAACTCCCACTGATAATAACCCCAACCAACAACTAGAATGAAATGATTTTATCCCTTCTTTGCAAGAATTGTATAAAGATATGAAATTGCCCTAAGTGAAGTTAAAGCAATTGTAGTATTAATATCATTAGATATGTATGAGTGTTATTGAAATAGTTGGTCTAGCTTTGAACTTATGTGCCTATAATTTTTTTTCCTAAACTTACATGTCTGTGATCATGTTTCCCAAATAAAAAATAAAGCACTAGCCTATTTTTTCTACAATTTGGAGGATTTTCGAGCATATTTTATGGTCAATTTTCTATGATATCTAGAAAGAATTTGCCGGAATCCTAAGTTTGAGTTGTGAACTTTGCACAATATTAGTGTCTCATGGATTTATCAGAGCACTAAATATGTTTATGCATTCAAAAACACATATTAAAGAACAAAATAAATGGAAAAATATAAGGAAACACACTTAATATTAATAATTTTTTCAAACTTTTACAATACACACAGTGCCACCTTATAGTGTGTTATAACTTTACTATATAGAGTTTCTAGTTTGTTACCATGTCTAACCTTTTACTAATTTAGAATAAGAGATTGAGAGAATATCTCAACCATCTTTAACAACTCACAATCTAATTTTTCATTTATACAACGTGACTTATTATATTAATGTAAATATTAATCCCAATGCCCCCTCTTAATGCTTACAATATGAAAAAAACAAAAGCTTGTTCAAATCATAGATACACAACAAAAAACATAACAAAAAAATCTTTAAAAGGTTTACAGTTCCTAGTGTAGGTTGACTCCATCAAGTTGTCTCATTATCGTCATAAAGGTGTAGTTCGCAACTTGAATCTCTCAGTTCCATTCCTGAACTCCTGAATCATGGATCTCCCAAATTCAATTACTGAATAACATCCACACATTATTTCAGAACCTCACTATTTGTCTACAATCCACATGCAAGTCTTTGTAGCTAATGAGGGATCCTTCCCTAGATCCACAACTTCTAAACAAACTAGACAACCATCCATATTGAGATTTTAATTGAACTATTCATATACTAAAAAAGTTTGACAAGTTCCATTTCTTCATCAATCTCGTTATTAGTGTCAAAATCCAATCAATATTCATCGATCACTATATTTTTTGATTCTTTTAACTTCCCTTATAAACTATCACTACCATATTTTTTGCAATTCCACATTGTATGACCAATTTTTTTGCAATAGTAACATTCAACTTCACGATCCTTATTTGTTTTTTTCTTTCTCATCCTTCTATTTGGAAATAACACAGTTTTTGCTTGAGAACCACCTTCTATATCCCCTGCATTTATCCTCTTTTCCTCTACCAAAATTTTTGCTATCATCTCATTCATTGTTTGTGATGACATGTGACATAAAGTAAAGGCAATGTTGTTAAAGCTTGAAGGTAGAATATTTAACAAAATTTCTTTTGCATCTTCATCTTCTACCTTAGCACCAACTTCTACTCATTACCTTATAAGAGACTTCAAAATATTTATATGACTGGACATAGATTTCTCATTATTCATTTTTAGTTTACACAATTTTAATTTAAAAGCAATTTTACATTTACAACTTTTGTACCAAACAATTGATTCAATTGTTCCCATATTTCTTTAGATGTTTTTGTGAGATCGACATGATGTAATTGTGAATCTGAAAGAAAAAGTTTGATGATAGACTTAGCTTTTTCATCTTTACTTTCCCATTCAATTAATTGTTTGGAATCAGTAGGAGTTGCTTCTATGCCTTTCACTATACTCATAAAATTCTTATTCTTCAATTGCATTTGTGATTTTACTTTCCATGTATGAAATTGAGGCCATTGAATGTTTCTAAAAATGTAAACTCCATGATTTAAAAAAAAAAATCGAAACCAAACGTAAAATACATTTTAAAACTTTAACACTAGGGTGATTTTATTTTAGCAATTATCATTACCCCTTTTACAATTAAAAAATCTTCAACTAAACCATTATGACTTTTCATATTACGCTGGTCTTGGTAGGTTCATGATTCACACAGGTCTACGTAGAAATTAGTCAGTGACTGATCCTCACTCGTGTCAATGTTATGGAATCCATATCACCATGAATTCATGTCATGCTTTAAAAAACTGCGATACAATCCACCACTCCAAACTCTAAGAAAATAAGGGAAGTTGCAAGTTAGCAAGTCCATGCCAATGATATCTTAATGCAAATTTTTGAGCTGGAACTAAAATCTATCTCCAGGGTTTCCATATTCTCGCATATTCTCTGTTAAATATATACAAAAATTAACCAATTACATAGTATTAGAGCTTGCATATCAAAATATTGTCTCTCCCCTCCATTGCAACCTGAATTGGTTAACAAGGAGCAAATCATAAGCTTGCTATTACTGGAATAAGATAAGGGTGTTCATACCAAATTATAGAAACCAAAAGTGTTAAAAAAATTGCAATAATACAAGAATTTACTACAATTAATATATTTTGTTGCCAAATAACAAAAATAGTATTCTAAAGAACAAAGCACAAAGCACTGAACAAAAATATTACTTTTAAAAAAGTATAACATAAATAAAGCAATGTAATTCTCAAAATAAAAAAATAAAAATAAAATAACAATCTTACCTCCATTAGCAATAAAATTTGTATAGAAACTTAGCAATATTTGCACCTCCAACATAGGGACCACACATAAAATCATTTTTTTCCCCTCCATGACAAGTGATATCGTTGTTGACCAAGCTACTTAAATTGGTTAATGAGAAGAAAATCATAAGCTTGCAATTATTGGAATAAGATGAGGCACTAATATAAAGTTAACATAACCCAAAAACGTTCATAAAAATTGTGATAATACAAGAATTTACATGGTACGTTCAAGTAATAATCCATTGCCCAATCCAGAGTAGAAGGCGTTATCTCATTGGAAAAACATAACCAGGTAATCTTTGCATTCCAAGAGAAGTATAACATCCTTAAAATGCATAACTTGGACATAATGAAGAATTTAGCCAATGGAAGTTTGTCCTTAAAGGAGGAACTGGAAAGGCAAAAAATCGAAAGGAAGAAAGAGTAAATCGAAGACAAGGTTTTGATTGTTATTCCTTTCTTCTTGAAAAGAGTTGATTTTGGCAAGACGTTAAACTCTAATAATCAATGGTGGACATAGAAATCAAAATGGAGAACCATATGAATTCTACACATTAAGTCACTATGTTAAAATTGTTTCACACAATGAAAGTGGACATAGACACAAAAATAAAATAACCACGTAGATTTAACACATTCAAAAATGATATATGGTTTTATGCATAGTTGACGCCTTTGACTTCACAAAATGGATTTCCTTATCAAACACAAATCCAAAGGAAAACAAAAGATATTTTTCCATGGGTGCGGGATTGAGAACATTATGCAATGAGCATGGAGTTTCAATCCAAGTGAACCCTAACATGTTGGCTTCTCTTTTGGATTCATGTGGGAATAACATGTTGGCTCCTCTTTTGGATTCATGTGGATAGTTGAAAATTTTGGAAAGGGAAAATAGAGTTCATGCCCAAATCATATTAGCTCAAATTGAGCATATCGTCTTCTTATCTCTAAGCTTGTGTGCATGTTTTCCCATTGCGATAGCTTTGAGGACTTTTATTGATTTGACGAATTATGAATTCAAAATATATTCTCCCCGAATACCATGATTACAGTATAATACATAAGTGTAGAATGGCTTATTTGGGAAGTCATAATATCAAATGCACAGTGCAAACATGTATGCCAAATGTGGGGAATTGAGATTGCAACACCGTTTGAAAAAATAAATTAACGATACATAATTTTTGGCAATGCAATTCTTGTTGGGTGTGCAATAAATGTGAGAATAGAGGATGGATGTCAACTATTTAACCATATGCTCAATCAAGATATATCCTCTTGGAATTCAATGATTCTTTATTTATATCGACGATGGAAAAATGGACAAAGCATGGGAATTTTTTTAGAAAGGCAAAAGAATTTGAAAATAATGTCTAGGTTTTGGGCACCAAATAACAAAGTGTTTACGGACTGACTCCTGGTTAGGAAAATTCAACGTATACAAATAGACCAGTCACCGAGCAAATAGAACTACTACGAGGTCCTCATCTAAAATAATTTTCTTGTTGAATTTTGCAACAAGAAACAGTGACATTGGCATCCAGAAGGATGATGAAAGAACCTACAGTAAGGGTGGAACCAATGGGTCCAAGCAGCACCTACACTAGTGTGGGACCAAGAGGTCTTAGCAGCACCTACACTGGTGTGGGCTAAATTTGGTGCAGTGTCTATTTTAATTTTCCCTTAATTAAGATGGACAATAAGATGTAATCTTATCTCATAATCACTTGTAATAGTTAACTGAGTGTGATAGACTCAGTTACCTTATGTATTTCAAGTTGAGGGTGGTTGATGAGGCATGCAGAGTAATTATATTAGTTATGTAGTTTGAATTGCGGTTGGTGCATTAGGTTAATGCATGAGTAATTAGTTAACTTAGTTAGGTGAGTTAGAGCTAGTTGAACTAGTAGTAACTATTTGTTGCACTAGTGAGATATCAAGTGAATTAAATATTATTTAATTCACAATCAGTGATCTACCATGCAACTGATGATTTACTATTATTAGCTGCATGCATGTCAGTTCCAGTGGAGACCCAGTAGAGATCTAGGTTAAAGGGAAGTTAAATATCAGTTATGATATTAGCAGGCTGCCCAAATGCAGTTAAAACACCACAGGATGCCCATGATACTCAGCATAGTTAAGTAAGGTTGAAATCCCTAAAGAATAGGGATTGCATTCATCAAGAATTGCGTGAGCAAGGCAAGCTGAGAATTGCTTGAGTGTTGGCCCGATTTTGTCTGGATCAGTGTGAGATGATAGGCAGATTACATGAGACTCTTGTGAGAAGAGTGCATTGTAATTGTTTCATGATTCCTTGTGGAATATACAATATATGATAGACTGGTTTTGAGCAGTAAGATTTCCCCGGGAAATTATCTGTGTTGTGGTTTGATTGATTCTTCTTTGTTTCATGTGATTAGCGATTGTGTTTAGTTTTCGTGATTGATTTGTAGAAGTGATTCAATATCTGGCTTTGGTAAATTGGTACATGGTTAGATCGGATTGAATCCATGATACACATATTTTTTGTATATTTTCTACATGGTATCAGAGTACAGGAAATCACAATAGTGGAGGAGGAGTTGAGTTTGTGACTGAAAAGAATTCAAATTTGCAGAAGAATTTCTTGGTGCTATAGGTGATTCAGGATCGAAATGGCTTTAAATGGAATGAGATTGGAGTATGCACTCGAGGTAAACTCTAACTATATTTCTTGGAAAGACAGGATGGAGGCAGTACTGGAAGACAATGGCTTGAAGGAATTCGTTGACAATTATGTTCCCAAACCTGATGTGACAGATGTTGCAAATATTGATGCATGGAAAAAGAAAGTGGTAAGGGCGAGGAGGATCTTACTAGAGGGAGTATGAGACCACATTGTCTCAAGTCTCCATGGAAAAGCGACACCATATTCTATGTGGAAATATTTGACAGATCTATTTCAGAGAAGCAGTGATCATAGGAAATTGGCATTGAAAGATAAACTCAGGAAGATCAAAATAGAGAAAAACGACACTATTTCAGTATACTTAACAAAGTTTGTCCAATGTCGAGATGAGCTTGGGAGTGTAGGAATTACTGTCGCTGATGGTGATTTGGTGAGCCTAGATCTTCTAGAACTTTCCAAGGGTTGGCATTGTCATCAAGACTCTATCAATGGGAGGGAGAAGCTGCCATATTGGGAACGACTTTGGTTGGATTTGGTACAAGAATAATTCAGGCGGAATACCAGAGATGGATATTCATCTAAGAATGATGATGAAGAAGATTTTGCTTTTGCTTCCAAGGTGAAGAAAGGGAAAGGAAATAAATTCCATTCCAAATCTGAGTCCAGTGAAGAAGGCATGGAGTGCGACATTTCCAGAGTGAAGTGTTTTCACTATCATGAGCATGGACATTATGCAACTAATTGTCAACAAAAGAAGAAGAAAAATAGGGCTTCAGGATATGCAGCTGGTGAGGCTTTGGCCTTGCAATTTGAGTTGGACTTCTCACTGATCGCATGCATGGTGTCAAGTAAGATGGGATCGGGGTGGTACTTGGATAGTGGTGCATATTTACACATGAGGGGAAACAAAGAACTTTTCAGTAGCTAGGAAGAGAAGGATCTCCATATGCATATCAAAATGGACGACGACGGAAGTTATAGTGCTACCGGGATTCGTATAGTTACTTTCTAGAGACAGTCAGGTAAACCGTTTTTATTAAAATATGTAATTCATGTACCAGGTTTGAAGAAAAATTTAGTTTCAGTTGCAATGTTGGAGGATAGAGGCTATGATGTTATTTTCAGTGAAGGAAAAGTTTTCCTTTGACACAAAGAAATAGGACAAGCCAATATGATTTGGATTCGTGTGAAGAATATCTATAGACTTTATGTAGATGTGATTTCTATAGAGCTTCTAACCATTGGGAAGTGTGAGAAAGTCGTGCAATTGACCCTTGAGAGGGAGCTTTATATGCGTGCAGATGAGGAACTCTTGGTTCCAAAGAATTAACCTCAATATGTGGAGCAACCACATGCGAAGGATCATGGAGTGGCAGCAACCACTCAAGTAGAGAAATGTCGAGCCAGATGGGCAGAGGGAATACATGCAACTATACCTGCAGGTGTGAGGTGGGGCAATGTACAAAATTAATCCTAAGAAGAAATTGGGCAGGGTCCTAGAGATGATGTGTCTCATGGATCAAACCTAGCTGCGAGGAGCCCACAGTACAACAGTAGCAGGATCGGTTAGATTGATGCAGTCAAATGTCAGGAGGACATAAATCAGAGTGACAGGCGCCAGATATTAGAGCGCAGATCGGAGTTAGCAACAGTGCTGATTGCATGGATGCAGATGTCAACAACGCAGAGAATCCAGTAGACATGTGCAGTAGCTAGCAGCAGTAAGAAGATTGACGACAAATGTACTGATTCAGTTGTTTGGAGACTATTCAGTTTCGGAAGTGTTGCATGCAAGAGGTGCATGTCGCATGCAAGGACATTCCTTTCTTGTTGAGAGGGAGTGTTGAAGTTTGCAACAAGAAACAGTGAAATTGGCATCCATAAGCAACATGAAAGCACCTACACTAAGTGTGCGACCAATGGGTCCAAGCAACACCTACACTAGTGTGGGACCAGGAGGTCTTAGCAGCACCTACACTGGTGTGGGCTAAATTTGGTGCAGTGTCTATTTTAATTTTCCCTTAATTAAGATGGACAATAAAATGTAATATTATCTCATAATCACTTGTAATAATTAACTGAGTGTGATAAACTCATTTAACTCATGTATTTCGAGTTGAGGGTGGTTGGTGAGGCATGCAAAGTATTTCTATTAGTTATGGAGTTTGAATTGCAGTTGGTACATTAGTTTAATGCATGAGTAATCAATTAACTCAGTTAGGTGAGTTAGAGTCATTTGAACTAGTTGTAACTATTTGTTGCATTAGTGAGAGATCAAGTGAATTAAATATTATTTAATTCACAATTAGTGATTTGCCATGCAACTAATGATTTACTATTATTAGCTGCATGCATGCCAGTTCCGCTGGAGACCTAGCTGAGGTATAGGTTAAAGGGAAGTTAACTATCAGTTTTGATATTAGCAAGTTGCCCAGATGCAGTTAAAACACCACAGGATTCCCATGATACTCAGCGCAGTTGAGGAAGGCTGAAATTACTAAAGAATAGGGATTGCATTCATTAGGAATTGTGTGAGCAAGGCGGGCTGAAGAAAGGCTGAGAATTGGCTAAGTGTTGGCCCGATATTGTCTGGATCAGTGTGAGACGATAGGCAGATTGCAGAGACTCTTGTGAGAAGAGTGCATTGTAATTGTTTCATGATTCCTTGTGGAATATACAATATATGATAGAGGGGTTTTGAGAAGTAAGCTTTCCCCAGGAAATTATCTATGTTGTGGTTTGATTAATTCGTCTTTGCTTCATGTGATTGGCGATTGTGTTTAATCTTCGCAATTGATTTGTAGAAGTGATTCAGTATATAGCTTTAGTACATTGTTAGATTAGATTGAATCCATGATATACATATTGTTTGTATAATTTCTACATGACTTATATAGAATCCATGAAGTTGGTGAAGCCTAGCTCAATATAACTCCCTCCAACTTGCTCACCTCTACAAAAAAAAATTGAGAACATACATATTGTTGAAGGAAACATGTCACAAGAAGTGGGTTTGTCATCCTTTTTTTGTGTAGCACACTAAATTTTTAGTGAAAATTATCTCTCGATGAGGAACCTGGCTGAATCCCTTGGTGGAACTGTTGAGATCCTTATAAGCAAATTTCTAGGGAGTATGTACCATATTAGGCTTGAATGAATATGAGGGCCTCATTTGTCTATATTTTTAGTATGAAAACCATGCAATAAAACCTAAGACCAATGAATAACATATTGAAGACTCAATGAGAATCAAAATAATGGGTATTCTATTGAAACATGGACGTTTATGGCACCCTCCTTGTGTACCATTCAAGGCACCTCCAAAGTTAGGAATTGTTTTATTCTTGGCAACTGGAGGAATTAGAGGGGAATATAACCCAAAGCTTTGGAAACTCCATTCCATAATTGTATGAAGCTTTGTGCTTCCTCCCGTTGAAGTAGAGAAGTCAATGTCCATATATTCATTAAAATACTTTGAAAGATCAATACTTACAAGCATCAAAGGCTTAACAGGCTTATCACTGTGTAACTAAACCACACATGGAGAATTTTCCCTGTGTTGATGTACTCAATCCGTGTTGTAATGAGGTCCCTAATCTTCATATTCATCTATAGGTTCCCTACATCGGCTGCTTTGAAGGAGGTGAGATTGCCGATATCCAAACCAATATGGTTGTCATTCAGATCATGGAATTTCACATCAAGAAATGTATCAAAATCCATTGATATAATATTCTCTGAACAAATTATGTATCATTGATGAGGCCTAAAATAGGTCTAAACATTCTGAAGATATATTTATTAGATGCGATAATGAAGGTTAATCCTTCTCTAAATGAAACATGGTTCACATTTGTTATGGAGAAGGATAATTTAGTGGTGAATGAAACTAAAATGTTTGTTTTTAGGTCCAGAAGTTGCATTGGCTAAGTGGACAAATCCCTTCCCGCACTTGAGTTGGGGACTTGTAAATCCCTTGTGAGGCCTATTGTGTCATTTCTGATGTATGCACCCCTCGGAAGAATCAGGTTTCTGAAGGAAAATGTCGAAAAATAAAAAATGGTATTTTAGGCATTTGAGAAAATGATGAAAAACATGAGAAAACATATAAAGAGAGAACCTCTCATGGCTTTGGAAAAAAAACCCATAAAGGAAGTAAAAACCCTACAAAGGCACACTAGAATTTTGTTTTAAAATGTTTGATAGACCTTGATTGAACATGCAGATCAACTAATACATGTGAGTAAACTAAAGGACGAAGTGAACCTAGGCACTTGAAATAGTGAGGTGACCTGGTAATTGCAGGAGTAAGGTTTCTCTCCCTCCTATTTTTAGGTTGGGAAAGAAACACATACCAACATAAATATATAGAATGGAAATTGAATAAATTTAAACATTGCTCTCCCTTCTATCATAAGGTTTGAAATGCGATACATACCAACATAAATATACAAAATATACAACAAAGGAATCTTAGCAATTGATCTAGCAACTCCAAGCGGTAGAAGCAACAATTTCCAAGTGGAAATTTTTTTCCCAATATAGTGTGGGATTTCTCTTATTGGGAAAACATAACTAGGTAATTTTTGCATTTCAAGAGAAGTCTAACATCCTTAAAATGCAAAACTGGGACATAATCAAGAAATTAGCCAGTGACAATTTGGCCTTAAAGGATGAACTGGAAAAGAAAAAGGAGTAAACTGAAGACAAGGATGAAAAATGATATTATTTGACAAATGTAATGTTAAATTTGTAGTTCATGCAGAAGAATTACTCTATTATACATAACTAGCTAGAGTCTAAATGTTATATATGAAGGAGAAATGGTACAAATTCTTGTTACATAGAATTGCTTCCCACATTTTGTTTTAGATTTAGAATGGAAAATTTGAACAAAATTTCACAGTTGTAATAATGATAAAAGGAATCTACTATTTTGTTTTTATCTCAATAATTATGCAATCCCTCATATGCTTAAAAGGTAACCCAAACCATATTTATATGGTTGGTTTCTTTATCGAATTCAACACATGCCATGTGCACATTGTATCCAACGAAATGGGAGATAAAATGGTAAAAACAGAGCGTGAATGAAACCCAAAAGCTTTCTTCTAAATATTATTACAACCATAGAAGGATGAAAAGTTAACTCTATTGATGTTTCAAAGCGCATGGTAAATTTAACGCTCAACACCACTGAGACACATGATGGTCCAATTGGGTAGCCATTTGCAGAAAAACAAAACAAATAAGGAATTCAAAACCAAACTTGACATCGTAGAAGTGATTGGGCTACACATAGCTTGGTCTCTAGTATGTTGGAAATGGTTGTGCTGAGCTTCTAGTTGGCATGATACCACAACCCTAAAATGGACATAAATTTTCCATATGATATTAGACCCTCCATATGCCCAAATGAAACTGTTGCTAAGTACTCCCAAATGAAATTGCTATCAACCTTTTCAGTTGCACCATCACATATTGTCAAGCTCCCGCATTACCATGAATTGAACTTTGTTCAAACTAGAAATATTTTCATGTATACACGTGCCATGCATAAAACACCAGCTACTGTTATGGTGAAACTAAAAAAAAAAAAAAGTAAATAAATGAATGCTTGGGTGGGCACGTGGTCTTGGATGCAGTCCACCTGCCCCACATTGAGACTGGCACTTTACATTTTATAAAATGTAAACATTGGCATCCAAGCACCCCCATGTCGATACCATTGCTATACATTTTATAAACACTAATATTCTAAGGCTCTTGTCATGTATGCTATATTCCTGTTATGAAGTTCCATTTTTCTATGACTAAGAACTTCAAGAGACTAGCTTCTTCGAAGAGATAACTAGGAAACATGGTTTTTGTCTCTGTTTATCTTTAATGGGTGTCTCCTGGAAGTGAATATGCCTTATCACGATAACTCAACTTGAATATTTTGGTTACAAATTTCGGAGTTCATTGGCTATATTTACCTGTTCACTCTGATTGATTAGGAGGTACTTCAAGGTTATTCATTTGATAGGTATAAAGGAACTCATGTTTCAGTTTGAAAATAAGTCAAGGTAGGTTATGTTTCTTAGACTATTGTTTGTTCTGAATTGGTGGTATGAGATGATGGAAGCACACCACCTTACAATAGGAGAAACACAGATGGAGAAAACACACTTACTTGTGCAAACTTAGGGCTAACGAGTGCAATAACTTTCCTAGATGATATCTGAAAAATATGAATCATTGTTTTATTAGGAATATAAGGTATAGTCATTGAAATCATTTATTTCGGGTAGTTCCATAAACATTTTTTTGCAACATATTAATGATTTCCAGATTTTAATCATACAAATGCCTCAACCTTATCATTTTGTTGGACAATTTCATTCTTTTGGTTTTGTCTTTAGGCTTTTAGTTTTTCTATATATTTTAGATTTTTCATTCTTTTCTCTATTAGAGAAACTTTTTTACATACTTCTAGCCCTTTGGAATAGAAGGTTTTCGACCCCTTAACAAAGGTCTCATACTCTGAAACCCAACTATTACTTGCGGGCCTCCAAATACAACTTACATGCCTTATATTGACTTTTTAGAGATATCAACCACCCATGAATTTGCGTTATCCCTAATCCTTTCCATGCGAGGAAGTACCTAGTATGAATAGAGCTATTGTTTAGTATAAAGTATTGTTCATGAACTATAGTTAAAGAAGAGAGGGTGTACCTTTAGATCACTTCACCTTCTTTGAGTCATATCACTATTAAATCATTGACTCCTTATTTTGAAACCTAGTCTAACCTGAAGGAAACACTCAAAACAATAGGTCATATCACAACCTTTCTTGGCCTTTTCCACCCTTACCCTTGTCTTACGCAAGGAAAAGGATTATTTGTTTTCGGAAATGAAAATAAATAAAATATCATAGTTGGTATCAATGATATTTAGGAGGCGTATCCATCTCCAATTGTTGTGGAATAATTAGTTGTATTTTCTCTCGACTAATTATTTTATAATTAGTTTTATTTTTGTTATATATCAGTTTGCAGGTCAAAGCAACAACAAAAAATTCAAAATAAAATCAAGGTGTGCAACTTTTTTTGAGTACATGTGAGAGTTACCCATTGTTCCATTCTCCTCTAGTGTCCCATTCATCATTAGCTATGTATCATCTACCAATAATGGAACTGGTGTCCACTACTATTAATGGAATTGTCCCATTTGTCATTTTTATGTATAAACTACCAATAATGGATCGGGTATCCGCTATTGTTAATGGAATTGGAATTCTTAGACTTGAAATGGATCTTCACCAGATATTTTTGACCTAGGTACGCCTAGAATTGATATTAATCTTCATCGATAACAAGATTCACCCAATCTGGGACTAGATCAGTTGCGACAAGAGAAACTACTATAGATATATCTTGAGTTCTATTGGTGTAGGTGGCTACATCCACCTTGAATAGATGTCAGAACACCAACAAGTACATTTTCATATTAGTGTACTTGGAAGCTCAAGGGAAATGGGGAACCTCAAAGCAAAATGGCAGAAATGGGAGATCGTAAATTAACATTTTAATTTACATTTAATGTTACTAAATAATGCTAGTATTACTTGATCTAAAAAATACGGCTACACATTTTTCACCTTATGCTAAGATTTTTAATCATTATGTGCCTTGTTGGTCTCGAGAAAAGACTAAATAATATCTCCATTTCTATAATTGGTTGAATCAAATTGATGTCATAATTTAATAGGTTTCATGAAATTTTTTTGAATTAATTATTTTTTAATATATAAAAAACTTATGATATAACAACAAAGCCTTATTTGGTTTTCGTGTCTAACTAATACAGACTAAAAATTTGAATACTACAGACCCAACTTCCTGTTAGCACTCCGTAATTTGTAAGATTGGTAAGAACAAATGACAGAGGACAACATCAAACCACTTTAGAGTCCAGGACCTAGCCTTCCTAGACTCAGAGAGGGATCTCTCTATTTTTTATGATTTATGATTTAGCTTGATGGTTATAATTGCTGATATTCGGCTAGTTATAGATATTATGAGAATTGTTGGTTTTGATTGATTGGGTGGTTGGACAGATATAGCTTTGAAACTAATCCATTGGGCTATGGAGTGATAAAAGGCTGAATTTTGCATCAACTTTTAAAGGGAATTCACAGGGAAAGCTAACTATGCAGACTGGATCTTACTGGAAGTGTGAATATGAGATGAAAGAAAGAATTGAGTTCAGTAATAGCTAAAGAGAAGTTAAGAATTCTTTAACTATACTTCAGAAGAAAACATTAAGATAATAAACACAAACAAAATTAAGGTGCTCTCTCCACAAATCTTAATCTAAATTTTTGGTTTTGAAATCAGATAAATTGATGCACATCATGAAAGACAAAGAAAAAAATTTAACACAGAAGAAGAAACATCACCATTAACATAGCTCAAGAATTCTGTGCATGGTCTTTTATTATTGATGCTCAGCAAAAAATACAGTGCTCCAATACAATGATCTTTTACAATGCAGAGTCTTACAAGGTCCAACCCTTGATAATGAAAATTCAAGAAGTATTTAACTAAAACTTGAGTTGGTTTCCCTAATCTACTTTGGCAAACTTCATTTATTACAATTAACTGAAATTAAACAGGTGTGGCCATGCAAGGCTTAAGCAAAAGATCTCTGAAAACACATCGCGTGTAAAATTAATTTTGAACAGCTCTTCATGGATCTAAAAAAGTCGATGGCTCTTTGTAAGATCAAAAAGTAGGCTTGAAGGTGGCATGTGATGATCACGAAGAGGCAAAAAATGATGGCTCTAACATCTGGCCCTGCTTCTCAAAATATTGGCGTTGGGTAATTAAGTCTGGTGCGGTGCTAGCCACTTTACATTAATTAGTGACGGTCACTTTTACTTCCCTTTCCATTTTTGCTAGTATACCATGAAAGTTTTATATGAACACCCTTTGCCCGAGTCGACCTTTTCGGTCTATTTCCTTGCTACCATGACGTTCAGCCTCACTCTGCCTTTTTCCTGTTGTTGTTTCCTACTCGAGTCTTTCTGCCATTATAACATTACATGTTTGTAAAAACTCCTTGCCCGACTCGACCCCCTTCGCTTTCGCTCCTTGTCGGGGCTTATTCTACCCCAAGTCCTTCACGTCGTGTTTGGCCTATTTATTCATAAAATGGCGCACAAATTGCCTCCGCCCAGACTTGAAAATATTAAGGCCTTTGCTATGAAATACATTGCATCCGCCCCAATATTTCCATTCGCATTTCGTTGCCTTTACCTTTTCCTTAGCACCTATCCTTTAACATTTGCAAGTTACGATTGCGATCGGGTCCCACCATGGCATTGCACATCACACTTCACTGTCTTTGACATTTACCCTTGTGCCTATCCTTTAACATTTACGATTTTCGATTGCGATCGGGTCCCACCGTCGTCACACATCGCACTTCGCCAACTTTAATATTTACCCTTTTCGCCTATCCTTTATCATTTGCGATTTGCGATTATCAGGTCCCACCTAGTATCACACATCACACTTGTTGTCTTTAACAATTACCCTTTGCACCTATCCTTTAATATTTTCAATTTGTGATTGTGATCAAGTCCCACCATGGCATCGCACATCACACTCCATTGTCTTTAAAATTTACCATTGTGCCCATCCTGAAAAACTTGCGATCTGCGATTGTGATTGGGAGATGGACCCCATTACAAGTTTCTCCAAGCAGACAAGTGAAATTTAATTAAAAAATAGTAAAAATCCGCCTGAACCATAATATGAAGGATTTCAAAGCAGTCGAGGTGTATGCAAGGGAAAGATGGGTCCTGCCAGTCTCGCATATTTCACTTCAGCGACTATAACATTTACCCTTGGGCGCTTATCCTTTGAATCTTTCGATTTGGGCCCATGCAACCAGACTTCAACTCTTTTTTTTAGTTTCTAATGCCTTTGTGTTCAAATCATCTAGATTTCGAAGGAGTGCTTCAAAAATTAGTGGTATTACGAAGCGGGGGTGTGAATAATATGTAGAGTTGAGTGGGGCTAGTTAGCGCAGATGGAGTGGGATAGGTGATGTGAGGTGGAGTCGGGGTATGAGAGTCGAGGGGGTAAAAAATGAAACTTAGGATAAGAGGAATAACAAATGGGCGGGGTAAAAGGATATGCAATATGTTCGGGGACTTAGGATAAAAACATACCATAAGGTCCCAAAATTGACAAAAATCATCCCTTTTCAGACTTTTAGAGAAAAATTTTGAACTCTTCAGTTTGATTATAGGAAACAATCAGGCATTTTTTAGGTTGTATATATATAGCATGAACTTTGAATTTCTCCTTTATCAACAAATCTACCTAACCAATTTACAATTCCTAACACTTTTTCTCCCTTTAGGGTGCATTTAGACTTGCAGACCCTGACATCATTTTTTCTTTTTAAATTTCTAACTTATTACCTATCCCTTATTCCTCCTATTGGTTCAGATTAGGTTGTTGAACCAATGTCATTTTCTACCTATCTACCTGATAAGCCAAGATTAAATGGTTCAGAAAATATTCATTTTCTAACCTATTAGCAGAAAATTCAAAATTGTACAATCATGCTTGAACTGTATGATTGCACATAACCCTTCTCAATAGCAGAGGAATTTTGACTTGCAACACTTTTAGAAATACTTATATTTTGTGTGGGGCTTTCTTTTTTTCTTTTTTAAATATCCTCTTTTCTTCTTCTTTTGTTTCTTTTTATATTTCTTTGGAAAATAATTTCTAATATTGAAATCTATGTACAATATGAAAATTTTCCAAGAGGAAGTACACAATCACCTTGTGATACTGTAAATTACAGGACTCTAACACTGCCCCAAAAAATCAAGGACAAATAATAATGATAAAGGAGTAGAACATATTTAAAATCATGTGAGGTACTCCAGAGCACGTTTGAGGAAGGACTTTTAACCCTCATTATGTGCACATAATTGAAATATTTATAACCTTACAATTAATTAAAGTCGTGAAGAGTGAGGGACTTTGCTAGCCCAACATTAATGGTGATCATAAGCATGCCCATTCAACAATATTAATCATTGATTTCATTGAGTGGAGAATGTGCTTCATTTTCATCGTCCTAAAGCATAATAAGAGGAACATGATTAAAGGAGAAATATTTGATACGAAGATATAAAACTAGAAATTTCCCCAAAAGGTGCAAAGAGAGGCCGATAGGATTGTTAAATTTGAATTGTTGAATTGGAAAATTTGTACTTTGAATTGGACACAAAGGATGACAAGTTAGAAAAATGGAACAAAAATAATAAAAAATCTTACGTTGTAAGGGTTGAAAAGGTTAAAGAATGAACTTGAAGTAGAGATTGATGACGATAATGAGTCATTACTCTACGAAAGTTGTGATAATGAGTGTGAAAATGAAACTAAAAAAAGTATTTTCAAGATCAACTTGAACGGAAAAAAGTTGAATAAGAAGTTGATACTAACAAAGTTCAAGTCTCTTAAGAGATGTAACTTCAATTCTAGAAAGGATCAAAATTGTGAGGACCTAGTAAAGAATAAATCATGTCTCGAGTATGAGAATAGCTCTGAGTGATGAACTTCTTGTTGGTACTTTGTTGAAGTAAGAAGAACCAACTTGTTGATTACTTTTTTTTCCATTCACAAACCCCTTACAAGTTTTTCAAATATTAATGATCCCACCATCACTCGAACATTTTCATTTTAAGTTAATGCAAGTAATTAATGAGATTAATGTCCTCAAAACCCTGGAGATTGTTGAAGTTGTGGGCCTCCCATGTTACACAAGAATATTTACCTGCATCAAAGCTCAATTCATAATCATATTCATCCTTTATCTTTGATAAACAAAATAGCTACTTTAAGGCACATAAAAATTCATAAAATTTGATGTATTAAAATAATTAAAACACCGAACAGTCAGTTCAAGGCGCAAAAAACTTCATAAAATTTGATTTATAAAAAAAAATAAAACACTGCACACAATTAATAAGCAATAGGAAGGGGCATAAAAGATAACATAACTCAACCTGGAGGGGTTTGGATTGATGGTGAATGGTTGTATTGTCAGTCATTCCATGCAAAAAGGTCCCCAATTTAAATTTCTCATGATATTTACTCTACAAAAGAATACATACATACATACATACATACATACATACATACATACATACATACATACATACATACATACATACATACATACATACATACATACATATATATATATATATATATATATATATATATATATATATATATATATATATAGATATTGGGACAGAGAATAAGTGAACAGGGTGGCCCATACTATTGATGACTTAGATGCCCTTATGTCTCATTTCAAGACTCACACAACTTAACAAACAAAACAAGGAGGGGCATATAAGAGATCATACCTCAATTATAAATTTTACAACTTCTGTTGTATGACTATTCACATAGTTTTATGCTAGGAGACTAAAAGAGATCTTTTCTTAATGAATCACAACCAGTTTCCATATAAAATAAAATTAAATACAAGTAAAAACATATACTAAGCATTAAAAATGGGGATTAATTACATCATATTTCATTTAGAAATAAAAAAATGAATCCATTATTGATTATGCAATAATATTTTGAAATTAACATTTAGCAAGAAACTTCAATTAAAACACAGGAAGAATGTAAGGGGATTTTTCAACATCTCATTCCAATATTTGATTATGTCTAGAATGTTTCCTTAAAACGTGTATTTTTTGGCATGATGTTAATGGGAAATCTAATACTGATTCATTGCAAATCAAACTATGATTTAGATATAAATATAAAAACTTTAACAACATGAAATTAGATATGCATCATTTATATCAATAAGTTGTTAATTTAATTACAAACATCCAAAACTGGAGTCATTAACTTGATGATAATAACTTGTGTGTAAAGATATTTAATTGAAAGTAACAACATTAATAAGTATTTATACATAGCATTTAATTATTGGTTTTTGTCAATAGTAAGTATGTGTGTTGTTTTCATTGGAAGATGATACATATAAAGGGTTGAAAATCATTAACACAAAAGTAGCAACAATATTATACATGTTATGCAATGGATTGTTTGAAATTATACAAAATTTATTTGTAGTTCAACGAAACGGGAATTATATACAAAGAGATGTATTAGGCGGTGAATAACTAAAACATGTACAATAAAATTATTTTTCTCGTATAAATATAATTGACAGTAAGGAACTAATCATATACACATGATGAGGAATGGATTCGACAACACCAATTGATGTTTATTGTGGTGCGAAGTTGTGAATGTCTTTCTTTTCATTTAGTCTGTATTTTCCTTTGTGCATCTCTTTCATGGATGTGGACTGTTTTTTTTAGTACTTTCCTTATCTTCAATAGCAAGATAATAGTTGGGCGCAAACGATAAAGAGGCAGTGATTGTGGGGGCATGAACCTCACTTTTATATCCTGCAATATAAGTTCCTATTGTTGAATTTTGTGCCAATATTCATAGAGAATTTTTAAGTAGTTTGTATCCATATATGTTGGTCATGAAAAAAGAGAAATAGAAATTGTTAGTGGAAGTGTAAGGTGAAAGAATTATATTATGAAAAAAAAAGTGTACATGAACATTTTTTCTAAATAAGAGTATAAAAATATGAGCTAAAATGTAATAGCAAGCAAGCATATGTGAAAATTAGTTAAGTAGCAAGTGATGTTTACCAAGGGTAAATTTCGAAGATAGAGCAGATGGTTGGTTAAAGTGTATTCTCCTGCACAGATTTTGATGCAAGCAATGATTATTCTTGTTGTCTAAGTTTTAAATATGGATTCTCTTGCATGCATGAGATGCATGAGAATGGAAATGCTCAATTGATCTGAAGGTCTGACAATGACCTTACCCTTGAAATAACAGTGAATGTTAAACCTTGGCGTTATTTGGGGCTAATGTCTATCGTTGCTTTGTCTAATGTCATTCCTTGTGACTTGTGTATCGTTAAAGCCCATGCCATTCAAAGTGGCATCTATTGGTGCACATCCCTTCTGATGGGGGAAATGAGTAAATGAGTTGGTTGTGAAATGTCCCATGGTGTTCTTTTTTATTGGTTGAAGTTGGCTACCATGAAGGATGAAAATTTTGGTGGCTTCGAGTCAGGTGCATAAAAGATTGAAACGAATTTTCCAAGTGTGCCATTAAGAAGGCCTGCATGTACCCACAAGTTTTTGGTGAGCATAAATTTTTCTTCAGTGCATAAGAATACCTTTTCGTCTATATTTTCATCTTCTACTGTAGTATGATTTCGTTGTCTTTGTTTCTCTGCAAAGAAACGCGCCACTAGCATGCTCAATTTTTAAGCATTATTTTATTATGCAAAGTAACTAAGTTTTTCATTACATTAAGGTGCATGGAGTCTTGAAATTTTTGTTTCTCTTCATGTGTAAGAGAGGAATCTGTCCTTGACATTAGAAGTTTCCAATATTCAAGAGTAGGTGTTCCTTTTTTGAGGTTCGTAAGGATCTATTGGAAAGCAACCTGGGAAGGGTTAGAACCATACTGGTGGAAAATAGTTGAGAGTGTGATGATTGTATCGAAGCTCCACCAAAGTGCAATGCCAACATATAGAGGAATGTCCTTCATAGGTGGTAGTTGGCATAAATATCCTACAAGGATAATGGAGTGATTTTCTAATGGTGCATTTCGATGAAGAGGGAATGCCTCTCTTATGTGATCGTTAATGCGGGACATCATTTTTGGACCAATGAGTCTCATCTCATCAATGAGGATGTACTCTGCATGGAAGATCTTCTCTTGTAGGTGCAGGAGTGATTGTCCTTCCAGAGGATGCATTAAATGGGTATGGATTCAAAGGGAATTTATGTTGAAATCTACAACGCCGGTGGGTGAAAGTTACAAAAAATGGTTTGTGTTTGTTGGGGATTATTCTATAAATGCAAGTTGTAGACATTTAATTAAATGATATTTTCATGTCCCAATTTTCCCTTGTATGATGATTCTGAGTGGGGGTTTTGGTGAAAGTGTTTTGAAGTGAGAAAGAAAAATGGTAAAAGTTGTTTGTTGGGTGGGAGAGAAGGTGTAACCTTGGGGGAGGTTTGAAAAATTATGATGTTGGTTTTGGATATTAGAGCGGTTGAATTCAATGAAATTTATGGTAGTTTCTTGCAAGTGAAGAGGGATAGAAGTATGCGACAAATTGTGGTTAGCACCGAAGTCTCAATGACCAATCATTTCAAGGTTATAAATTTCAATGTTGTAGCATGGGTGAAGGTCAGAGAGGATTTTCCATTCATTCATTTGCATGGGGTAAATAGGGGCGTTGGGAGGGGTAGCCACAGGAGTATATTGATCTTCGGATTGTGGGGTTTTTGGGTTTCTACTTTCGCGATGAAGAGGCCATGGTGTATGTTATCACTCCAATAGTTCTCAAGGGTTTTTTACATTTTGGTTTAAAGAATATTAGAGGTAACCACAAACCTACTTTTAAGCCTTAGGATCTAGCCTTCCTAATGCTCAGAGAGGGCTCTCTCTATATGATTTATCTTTGTTGATTTTAGTTGATTTTAGGCTAGTTATGTAGGATTACTTAGGATTTGATTTTGGATTTGGTTTGGTGGTGGAATCACTAGTTCATATGGATAGATGTAGGTCTAAATTCCATTGGGAAAATGGAGTCAAAGTGTCAAGCAGTCAGATCAGAATCAAGGTTCTAAAGGTAAATTTTCATAGGGCAAGATAGATGATTTACTTCAAATCCTTAGGCTGATGGTGAAAACGGTTTCAATCGGGATAAGAAAGCAATTAAGGGTTTTCAGATCCAAATAATGAGAGAAAATACAGAGGTCAATCGAAACTAGGGAGAATTTAAGAATTCCCTAATCTGGATATCAGTTGAAAACATAAAAATGACATAACAGTTCAAAACATAGTGCTTTTAAACATATTTTGAAATAGCATTCCTGTTATACATTTATATTTAGAAAAACATTCAAGTATATGTGAAAACTTCATATAAAAACAAAGAACAATTGAGAATACTTCACTAAAGTGGCCCAACACATGAATAATGTAATATGATATCTTTATTGCTCAATCTAGTCTGCTGACTTGAAAATGGTACAAAGAACCCTCAGGTTTCAGCTTAGTACAACTATAGAAATGTTTAGCAATTCATCCACACTCAATACTTCGAAATGTGAAGTATTTATACAAAAACTATTACAAAATATCCTAAAAAAAATTTAGGAATTATTCATGGAAAAATAAATATCTTCATGCAAGAAGATAGAGACAGCTATATGACTAATACAGGTTGTCCCTGCTTTTATTGAATTATATGTTTGTTGTCTTTAATTTGTTGTTGATTTGTCTCTTTGATGTTTCCTCAACGAAGGCTGCAGTTGAGTGTCTTTCATGTTGGCTGGATTTTAACTTTCAACTCTGTTTCGACTTTATCCTTTTTTAGTCGCACCTGATACTCTTTAACTGTAATTGATTTTTTACTGCTGTTATGTTCACCTTTTCCGGACTGATATGTTTCTCATTTGACTGCCATGTTTTATTGTTTGACCTTCATAGTAAATTAGTCAATTTCTCCCAATTCTCTGCATCTGGTAACTTAATTTTCACCATTATTCTGAATATCTCATCTGCCTCTGTATATTTTGAAAATGTAGGCTTGTTGAAAAATAGGTGTTTTACCTCATGTTGCAGGTAAAATAGATTTTCAAAACTCTTGTAGAGAACTTTCCGTGTTGGAATTTCTTGTGAAGAAGGAAGGTTAGCTTGATCTTTGGCCACTTATCTGATTTTTTTATCATAATCCTCTTGCTTCATTAACCTGTCATTTATAACCAGAGGATTTGGAAGGCCTATCTGGCTCAAAATGTCAAATTTCATCATAAATCTAGTTATTCCATGCTCCATGTTTTGGCATTTTTATTCAAGTTGAATCATTAAATTCCTTTTTACAATTACCTTCCTGAATTCAAGAATAGTAGCTGTCCTATCACTAATTCTAATTTCTTTTAGTTCTTGCTTATTCTTGGAATTAAGGAATTTGATGATTTCATTTGCCTCTTCAGGTTTCTTGCCAAGTTCTTCTTTGATCTTTTGGATGGCTTCACCTGCTGCTTTGATGAGATCTTTTTTTTCATAAATAACCTGGATTGATGGCCAAATATCATTGACAGATTCAATGATATTGGCCCATAGTTGCTGCTTGGCTTGTGCCATTGGTTCTTTTAGAGTTAAATATTTCTCTAATTTCTTCAATTTCTCTATTAATCTGTTTGCTTTTTTTTCTTCATTCTTGTGCATAATCTGAGCAAGTTTCTTTTCATCCTTTAGAATTTTCAGTTGTTCTTTAAGTCTGTTAATTTCATTTGTTTGAATAGACATTTCCTGCATTTCTTTAATTAACTTGCTTCATCAGTTGGTTGTGTTGTTGATGTATATGACTATGTTGCTGAAGTAGTTGCTGAGGTGATAAGAAGTGATGTAGCCATTGGAACTGTAGGAGAAAATGATTCTGCTAATGTAGAAGGGACAACAGTAGTGACTACAAGAATGACATTGACAGGAACTTCCTCTGATCTGGCCTTTTTCTCCTGGACTAACTTTTCCATTTCATTTTACATTTCTTTTATTTAGGCAATTAATTGAAGAATGAGATTCATCATCTCATATTTCTGGTTTGCATCCTATAATACTTCCTTTGCCTGAGGATGTTTAGTAGGAGGAAGTTTTAGTTTCTTATTTAATGCAGCAATGTCTGCATTCTTCTTTTTTATCAGTTCATCTACAACTTTGACATTTGTTGGATCATATCCTACTTCAATAATCAACTCTTCCAGTGATTTGATTATGTTATCCTTAGCCTGTGAGGATGCATTTTCTAATTTGAACTGATCTCTAATGTTCCCAAGGGTGTTTTTAAATTTCTGTACACTCATGGCTTTGTTTGTCATGGTTGAATAAAGCATTTCACCAGCTTGCTTGTGAAATTCTATCTAGTCGTTTGGATGAAGATCTTCTGCTTGAACTTCATATGATGTATTTTTATAATCAGCTGATGATTTGGGATGTTTCACTTTTGGCTGTAGGAGGGTCATATGCACCTTCCTGGTCTTATAATCAAATGCAGAAAGAAATCTGCTTTGGTCACTAGGTGACTGCTTCCAATATTGTGTGTATGTATCAGCCTTTAAGGCCTCATTTCTAATCTTTATCTCTTTGTATTTCCATATAATATCCATTGCTTTGTCTATTGGTTTGTTGGATGAGGAGACTTCAATACTGTGTTGTTTCTAAATCATTTAAGTGCTTGAAGTTGAAGGCATGTGTGATTTTTCAGCAACTGTAGGTGGTGCATTATCCTTTGCTACTGTATCTGTGTTAATCACTTAAATAGTTTCCACTTCTTCATTTACAGTAATTAATTTGGGCTTCTTCGTGTACATCAAATTAAATTTGGTTTTAGTGGTAGTTTCTGCAGTGTATGATCGTTCTTCTCTGAGTCTTTTTGAGTTTCTATCTTCTTGGGCTAGAGTTTGCAAGATTTGACTAGCATTACCTTGCTTATTTGCTTCTATTAAAGTGTTCTCCAACCATTCAGACTGATTGGAGTATTTCTCAATGTCTGGTTTTTTCTCATGTACATAAGGAGTTAATTTACATTTAACTCTCAATTGGCTTATTACTCCTAGAGGATTATAATACCACTCAAAGCTCTGACTGAACTTAAACTCCTGCAAATGTTTTTCTGCATGTGGACCAACAGTTTATTGTCGCAATTAAAAGGGCCAACTTGATTTTTTATTTTGAATTGTGTTTTCTTTTTGGCTGCCAAGAAATTAATTGCATCAGAATTAAGGATCTGCCTGATAGATTCAAGCGAAAATAACCTCATTGGGAGGTATTTGGGCAACTTATATGGAAGAAGATTTGATCCATATACCATAATTTTTGTATGGTTTTGAAACAGGTACCAGTCTCCTGTCCTACTATGCTCTGATAATTGTAGGACCTTTTTTATTTCTTCACTCACTCTTGGTTGAATTTTGGTTCAACATGTTGACCATTGGATGGATGAAAGAGTCAATGAAATCTGTGTATGTGAATTCAGTGGAGTCTTTCCTTAGTAAGGACGTCCAAAATATAATTGACTGTGGATTACCTTCAACATCAAGTTTTTGAAGGTTGATGGAAAATTTCTCAGACTAGAATACAAAAAAATGTGGAATAGGACTGATGAATACTTGAAAACACCTTCTTCAGGCATTTTAACAAGTTTTTCATGCATATTATTAGCAAGGTACTGGGAAAAATTGAAAATGGTAGCAGGAGGATGACCAGGTGTGAAAGTAGATAGGAAACCCAAGACTGAAGCATCAACATGCTCATCAGTAAAATAACCCAAAAGGCAAGACATCATAGTGATGATATTCTCTTAGAAAATATTGCAGATGGGTAAGGAGGATTTGTCTTGGGAGTCTCTACAGATGAAGGAATGAATGTCTGAAATATCTGGAACCTCTTGGTGAAGTCCAAATTCAGGTATAGTTACGTAAGGGCCTCTATAGACAAAGGGGTTTCATCTGACCTAGGTTGGATCTGCAACATTTGGTTAATTGACTCAGCTGTAATAGTGAAAATAATTTCTTTTCCAGGGGTTGTTAGGGCTCTTTGGTCAGGGAAATAATAGGACTGACAAAGTCTGATCACTTTTTGGCACTGGAAAGTATGTGGGACTACATACTTTGGCAAATTAGATTCCCAAATGAAAACCTCATCTGCTTGATCAATGGACTTGTCATGGCTCCAGCAGTGGAGCTCAATAAGGTTAAATTCAGTGACATGTCATTAATTTTAAAGTCTCTATCTGCTAAAGGAGTGTGTTCCACACCTACAACTGGTGGTTGCAGGGGATTTATAGTTACAATACTTTTGGAAGCCATTGTTTTTATTTTTTATCAATTGATTACTCTTTTAGCTTAGAAAAATAGATTTCATACTTTTAGGAAAAACCTATGAAAGATAATTTACAGTCTGCAGAAGGATTTAGGATGAAACATGGGTCTTTTTATGGTCTGCAAAGGTTTAAACTAATCAAATTGTACTCTCTGTGACCAAAAACAGTCTTAGGACCTCGGAAATTCTGTAAAAAGACACCTAGGGTCTGTAAAAAAAGGATTTGAAGGCAATAAGGGCTTTCATTTGGTCTGCAGAGGTTCCTAAATGATTTAATTACTAAATTACTTTCTTTTTTCTTTAGGAACAGGCCTAAGCACTGAAGAATACCTGGAGAAAATGAGGATTTTAGTTTGCAGAAGGATTCTGAGGTAACGAAGGCTCTCTAAAGCTCTTCTGGTCTTTATAAGGCTTCAGACTAGTTATGCAGAGTCTTTAGCAGAAAAGAGTGTTGAATTATGGTTGAATTGGGCTAAATAACAGGTTGGCACCGATGTATTAGCTTGAAAACAGGTCGTCCATGCTTCTTCTACGTGAATGATAACAAAAGGTGGTGAAAAAGGCACAAAAGGGTGGTTATATGGGTTTTTAACCTACAGTGATTTAACATTGAATGCACGGAGTTAATTTAAATGGGTAGGATGGTTTTCGCAACGGGCAAGAATAAATCCCAGTGGTTTTCACATGGGTGAAAGGTGGTAGGAGGTATAATTTGGAGGGATGCGATGCAATAGAAATTTTCCACGTAGCCAGGAGCGGGGCTCCTAAAACCACGCATTTCACAAGGTCTAGGGGTAGTTAAAGGTCAGGCTTTCAAGGATGTGAAAATGATTACTGGCCGTCGGATTTGATCAGTGTTGATCTGACGGATGGGCCAATGGGAATAAACTATCGGGGATTAGATGGGTGTGGGGCCCGGTCCTAAGTCAATGCGGGTTATGCAATATAGGCGATATATGGTTGGGGTTTATAATAGGCGGAGAAATAATAAGTGTGCCCAAATGTATATCAAAATGTGGGGAATTTAAACTATAGGTTATATAAAAATAATGGGTTGGGAAATGTATATAAGTGAGGAATTAATATAATATGGGTTTTATGTGTATTTTAAGGGAATTAATAAATAAAGTTAAATTTTAATAATAAACACTGAAATGTTAATAAGTGCAGGATTTTAAAATACACTAAGGATAGTGTTAAAACTTAATATCGAGGTGGGATTTTCATAGTGGGGCCAAATATTAATGTTTTAAACTTGAGAACTTAGGATAAGTGTATTTTAGGGGTTTTTTGGTGTATTTTTGAAAGAAAATGGAAGTTAATTAAGGGTTTTACTTTTCCAAAGGAAAATTTGTTGAGATTCAACAAGATGATGAGCTTAGTGAAAAGAGTCGCCTTCACTAAGTGGGCCCGCGGGTATTTTTGACGCAAGTCTATTTTTAAACATGGTGATCATATTTCAGAAGTTGCAAGATGCTATTTGTGGATGGTTGGTCAAGTTGGAAAAATAGATGAAATTCTATTTTTAGAATATTGGGCGAAGTCTATTTATAGATCGTTGATCTAAAAATAGAAGTGTCGATTATTATTAGCTCTTAATAATAATCCGACAATAAACAACAACTTATTCTCTTGGAGCACTTAGTTTCAGTGCACAGATTTGTCAAATCAGTGGGCTGAAGGAATTACGCAATTCCTAGGGTTTACTGGTGGTTCATGCATGGAGGACTCAGTTAGAACTGAAGTGGCAAAGTTATGACAGAGTTGGAAGAGTAGTTCATGGAGTTTTTATTCAGTTTAACTTAGTTAATGGAGTTAAACTCAGTTGAGATAGTTGTATCTAGTCTAACTGATTGACACACTAGTGAGAGTGGAGTGAATTAATTAGTTAATTAATTCACAAATAATAAATCATTAATCAACTGAACAATACAAAAGTTAACTACAATGCATGGTAGTTCTAGTGGAGACCCAGTGGAGAGATAGGTGAAAGGGCAAGATGGACTATCTGTTGTGACTATAGTGATGCATTGATTGCATCACACACACATTGGAGTTGCCAATGAGGATGTGGCAAATCCGAGTCAAAAGGGTAATTCAAATTCATTCAGAGCTATTCTTCAGCAGGGATTGCGCAGTGGAGGCAGGCTAGCAGGTGGCAAGAAATCGGTGCATGGATTTGCAGATTTCTTCTGATTAGTGTGTGACGATTGATTGTATTGAGAGCTTGATGTACTAAGTTTTGTATGAGATTGTTACATGATCTCCATGATACATAATATATTATAGTTGGGGTTTTCAGCTTCAAGCTTTCTCGTTAAACAACTGTGTTATGTGTGATTATTTTTATTGCTTCATGTGTTTGCAATTGAATGTTTAATTTCCGCAAAATATTAATAGTGGAAGGATTATGTATTTAGAAAGAAGATAAATATTGTTAGATCAGGAGAATCTGGATATATACATGCATCTTTTATATAATTTCTACAAAATTTTCATTTTAACTTGGGAAAAGGGATTTTTTGTAGGGGAAAAAGAGTGAAGTAATGGGAAAGAATAAAAATGAGGGGGAAGGGGTATTTTTACAAGGAAAATGATGTTGAAGGGAAATTAGTAAATATGAAATGACCAATTTCTGCTATCCATGCCTTTTGAAAAATGCTTCTGCCTACCCATCATCTATCCTAACATTTTTTTTCATTTCTTTGGGTGCATTTGAGCTTGCAAACCCTTATTATTTTTATTTAAACAGAAAGCTATCTAGTTCTAAGCTTATTACTTCCAAGGGCTCAGATTAAACTGTTGAGATCCTTATTATTCTCTACCTAACTATTGATCTGCCAAGACTAAACATTTTGGCTAGATATTTATTCTCTATCTATCAGCATGAAATTTAAAGCATGAAAGGTCAAGATTAAGCAGTTTGACCTTCATGGATTGTGGCATTTTTTACAAGTTGCACACAATATTATTTTGAAAAGTAAAGTAAAAAGTAGTGGCATTTGAATTTGCATCACTTTCATGATCTATTTTTATCTCTTTTTTGTTGCGGTTCATTTTTTATATTCGTTTTTATCTTTTTTCTTTTAGTCCTTTGATTTTTCATTTAGGACTTTTACCCTCTTTACATTTTTTATTTTTAATATGGGAAAACAATTTTGCAGAAAGAAAAGTATGTACATATTACAAGACTAATCAAAGTCAATTCAAAATTATGAATCTTATTATTATAGGACCCTAATAGTGGCTCCACATGGGGATGACATTTCCTGGTGAAATGTCAAGAACTTTAAGATCAATAGCCTTCAATTTTTTACTGTGTTTTGCCTTGGAACTGTTTTCTAAGCTTTGCATTATTCATACTTATGATATTTTGTCTTTTAAAGCTTAGGGCCTTCTCTCCAGGCTTCAACTTTGTAATAAAAACATCAATTCCAACCTAAACTCTGCAATTTTATGTACAATGAACAAAGTGAACTAACGTTAATCAGGAGAATAGTAATGCTTTAGCATTCTACCATTGATAGGTTCACCTGGAAGATCTGAACCATCCAACTCCTACAAAAAGAATGCATTGTTACCTATGTAACCATAAATGACATTGGGACCTTTCCATAGGAAATCAAATTTACCATGTTTACCTTTTTCTTCTCTCCTGGAATCCCACTTAAGAACTTTGTCCCCTATGTAAAAATCATCTTCCTTTGTCTTTTGTCAAATATCTTTTTATTCTTATCTTGGACAGCTTGTGACTTGAGATAGACTTCTTCCCTGGGTTTCTGCAAGTGTACAGTTTGATTTATCCTTCTCTAGATATCATTGGTTTCTTCCTTCATTTCTTGAATCATCTTCATCAATGATACTCCTAAAGAGGATGGAAAAACAACATCCATCCCATATACAAGCTGATAAGGGGATGTACCGATGGATTTATTTGTGGTGAGTCTACCTGCCCATAAGGCATTAACTAACCTTTTGTTCCAGGTCTTTTTATTGTCTTCTAATAGTTTCTTGATGATATTAACAAGACTTTTATTGGAGGATTCAGAAATTCCATTACCTTGAGGGTAATAGGCAGTGGAATGGCCAAGGCTAATGTGGTATTTGTTACAGAAGTCAATCATTTTCTTAGACTTGAAAGCAGCTGCATTATAAGTAATGAGGTTTTGAGGGCATCCAAATCTAGACAGTATATTGTTTTCTAAAAATGAGATTATGACAGAATCAGTGGCTTGCCTAGAAGGAATGGCTTCTATCCACGTAGTGAAATAGTCTGTGGCTATCAAAATCCATTTGTGTTGGGCTGAGGATGGTGGGTGAAATTCACCAATGAAGTCTAGACCCCATTTCTAAAATGACATTTCCGTGGAGATGGGTTTAAGGGGTAAAGGTAACAGCTTTTTCTTCCCTTCAAAGATTTGGCATTTGTGACAAGAGGTCACATACTTTCTTACATCTACAAAAAGTGTAGGCCAGTAAAAACCAGCCGTCAATATTTTATCTGCAGTTGACTTCCAGTAAAGGTGTCTTCCACAGTCACCTACATGAAACTCTTCCATAACTTTATCAGCCTCATCTTTAAGCAAACAATTAAATAAAATTCCACCATGATCTTTCCAAAATATAACATTATCTATGATACAAGCAGAGTGTTGTCCTTGATGGCAACCCACTAAATGAAGATGAAGACATGCGACTATTGACATGTGTTGTTCTTGATGGAAAACCACCTGATGAAGTTATTCTTGACTTGATGGACTTGGTAAATGATGTAAATCTGATGTGATATGATGTTTGTTGACAATATGATGCTGAGTGTTGTCCTTGAAAGGCAACCCACTTGATGAAGATAATGACAACTTACTTGATGAAGTTGTGCTTGAGAGAATATGTTCTTGATGAAGAAAATATGATGTATCTATAGTATGTACAGAAGGCAATGAAGAAAGGAATTCAGAATGTGCTCAAAGTATGATGAAAAGAGTATGTCTCTATGTATACGCGGATCTGTCTAAGGTAAGTCGCTTATGCACGCGGAAAAGAACGTTCCAAGTCGCGTATGGGCAAAAGCGCTCAAAAAGTGCAAAACTAGGGGTAACCACCATGGTATTGACCCATTGTATTGGGTAATGATCCGCCTAATTGACCCCGTCCAGGTAGTTTTGGGCTCATGGTATTGTTTTGGCCCATGGTATTGAAAAACGGGGCTCATGGTATTGAAAAGGATAAACCTATATAAGGAGAAGAAATTCAATGTGCAAATGATGAGTGAGAGCGCAAGATGTCTGAGCTTGAATGAATACTTCTCTGTAAAGTATATCTGTATGGAAAGGGTAAAGGTTTGATGATAGATCTGAATATATGATGCACCTATGAAGAAATGATGAAGCAAAATATCTAGATCTGTAATGTATCTGTATTTGTTGGATCTGTTTATGAAGTGATTAGATCTGTGATGAGGCGAACATCTGTCTGAAGTAAAGGGTTGAATTTGAACTGAATGTCTGATCTGAAGAATTTTGCAGCTCTGAAATGGTTGAAAAAGAATACGCTAGTTCGCCGCAGAGGAAGCGCGTATATACATGGCTTCGCTGAAGAGAAAACGCGTATGCGCAATGAAATTGGTTCTATTATTTGTACAGAAGTATACGCTGGTTTGTGTGGACGAAAGCGCGTATATACGCGACATCAGTGAAGTGAAAGCGCGTATGCAAACTAGGGTTTGCTGAAGCATGGGGTATGAAACATCTGATCTGTTCTGCTGTATTACTGCTATCTGATCTGTGTTGTCTGAATTGGTAAGTATCTGTTGGTGATGTATGTTTGAACTTAAAAGTATGTAATGGGTCCAGTCTGAAAATATGATGAAACGTGGCCTGCAAGTGGTGTCCTAGTGGGAGCTTTGGATCCAGTGTGAAAATTGATGAAACGTGGTCCATATTGGTGCTGAGGGTTGTAGCCTTCAGTCAGGGTGTGGTATCTCCCTTCCAGGTGAGGTCAGTAAACGAGAGCAGGGGGTCGTAGCTCCCTTCCGTGTGAGGCCGGGGTGTAAACGAGACCGTGGGGTCGTAGCTCCTCTCAGGAGAGGTTGGTAAACGCAGTCGGGGGTCGTAGCCCTTCCGCGGAGAGGTCGTAAACGAGCGCGTGTGGTGCCCCCGCGTGTCGGTCAAGTTCCGCACTGGGCGCACATATGTTGTAACATGTTTTCTCTATAATAAAAATATTGAAGGCTGAGCAACTGCAGCGGTGGTTTTCTCCCGATTTGGGTTTCCACCTAAAAATCCCGGTGTTCATGTGTGATGCTTTGTGTGATGGCTTATTCTGTTATTACTGCACATGTTTACAGTTTATTGAACATCTGATAAATGAATGATGGAATGATCTAAGTGAAGAGTTAATTACATATCTAGATCTCTGTGTATACACGAGTTTCACAAAGGGGATCCGCGTATATACGCAGGTTTAGTGAAGGAAAGTAGCGTATGAGTTTTAAGGAATGAAAAGGTAAAAAGTTTTGATTATGCTGTAAATACTGATTCACCCCCCCCCCTCTCAGTATTTTTCCCAACAATTGGTATCAAAGCCAGGTCCTTGTGCAGAAGCTTGATCGCTTAAAGGAGATCCGTCACAATGGGAAGTCAAGAAGGAGTAATGTCTATAAAGCCACCTCTATTCAATGGAAGCAATCTAATATTCTGGAAGGTACGTACAAAAGCATATCTGCAAAGTCTTGGTGCAGATGTATGGGCAATCGTGGAAGAAGGTTATCAATACCCGGCAAGTATTCCTACTGATGCAGCTGAAAGAAAGAAGTATGAAATCAATGCCAAAGCAGTGAATGTCTTATTGGGAAGCATGTCTGAATCCGAATTTGCTAAAGTGATGCAGCTACATTCGGCAAAAGACATATGGGACAAAATCATTCTAAGCTATGAAGGAGACACAAAGGTAAAAAGTGCAAAACTCCAAACTCTTAGAATTGAATATGAAAATTTGAAGATGCATAGTGATGAGAGTGTTGCCAGTTTCTTTCTTCGTTTGGATGATATTGTAAATCGAATGAGAAATTTGGGTGAAACCATAGCTGATACTACTCTGGTGGAAAAGGTCTTAAGATCATTGACTTCAAAATTTGACTCTAAAGTTTCAGCTATTGAAGAAAGGCAAGATTTGCAAACTCTTACTATTGTTCAATTACATGGTACTTTGACTGCTTTTGAAATGAGACAAGGAGGCCCTTCTCAAGTAAGAGAAGCTGCTTTTAAGGCATCTACAAAAGGAAAGGAAAAGGAAGTTGTCAAAGAATCCAGCTATATATCCGATGAAGAAGAAGCGAATTTCGTGAGAAAGCTCCAACTAGGTACCGGAAGATTCAAAGGTAAGCTTCCCTTCAAATGTTTTGAGTGTGGAAAAGTTGGTCACTATGCTGCTAAATGTCCTTATAGAGAAAAACATGGTAAAGGGAAACAATTTGAAAAGAGAAAGAGTTATTATGCAAAAGAAGATGATGATGAAGTGTCCAGTGAAGATGAAGAAGATTCTGACCAAGAACTGAAGTACTCATGGCTAAGAAGCAAAAGAAGAAGGCTACTCGAAACAAGAAGATACCTCAAAAATCATGTATAGCAAAAATTGAAGAAGATGAACCAGGTATTAATCGTTGTTCTTGTCTCTTACTTAATTGCATGTGCAAAGATTATGATAGTGAAAGTGACAGTATGGATCCAGAAGTTTCTGACGAAGCTCTACAAATACTCATGGAAAAGAAGGAAAAGAAGAAGGCCACTTGTAATACTCTTCTTTGTGCAAACAATAGTGAAGATAGTAAAGTTGAGGAAGCTATCAAGAAAATTGAAGATCAACAAAGATCATTTAATAAAAGAAAATCTATGTACAAAGAGTTAATCTCTAGAATGAAAGAACAGATGAACAAGTATCAAAGGTTGTATGACAATGTAACCAATCAATGTAAGGGACTTGAAGCAGAAAACGTTTCTCTAAAAACAGATCTGGAAAAATCAAAAGGGAAGAATAAAGGTCTTGAAGTTGGAATCATCACTCTACAAGCAAAACTTGAAGCATCAAGTAAGAAGAGTGAGGAACCTCTACAACCATTTGAATATGAAGAACTTGGAGCAAAAATCTGGTCTGTCATAGAAGAATCTCTACAAGCAGATCTTGAAGAATCAAACAAGAAGAATGCAAGACTTGAAGCAGAAATCATTTCCCTCAAAGAAGACCTGGATAAATCAAATAAGAAGAATGAAGGCCTTGAAGCATAAATCATCTCTCTCAAAAGGGTTCTAGAAGAATCAAACAAGAAGAATGCAAGACTTGAAGCATAAATTGTCTCCCTCAAAGAAGATCTCGAAGCATCGAAGAAGAAGAATGAAGAGCTGCAACAAACATGTAAAGTAAACGAAAATTGGTTGAAAGAAGAGATTCTAAATCTGAAGGATCAAGTAGAAGATGGAAGAAGGAAAGAAGAAAGCATGACAAAGCAATGTCAAGCCTTGGAGGTTGAGGTAAACATTCTCAAAGGTAAATTAGAAGAAAAGGTTAGAATTTTGAGGTTTCAAGATAGTACTAAGATTCTGGATAATATTCTTAGTAGTCAAAGGTCTCCTTCTATCAAACATGGTATTGGTTTCCATGAAACTATTAAAGGTGAACCTAGCTCACAAGGAAGTGCTAAAAATTCAGAGGTAGTCAATGCAAAACCTGAAGTGTTGAAAGAAACAAAAGGTCAACCAACAATGATGAAATCTCAAAGGAAATCATTCAATAATGTTGAATGTTTCAAATGTCATAATTATGGGCATGTTGCAGCAAATTGCAGGAGCAGATCATTTCAGCCACAAACAAACAGATCCTACATAGAAAGGTACTCTGGTTTCTTCAAGGGATATTGTTTCTCATGTAACAAGTATGGACATAAAGCAGCTGATTGTAAAAGGAGGAAGAATAGAAATACTCATTATGATTCTTATGTTTATTTCTCTGGCCACATGAGATGTTATGCATGTAACAAGTATGGACATGTAGAAAAAGAATGCAGGTTGAACAGATCTAAGAAAGTGGACAATTTTCAGCACACAGTTGGAAAGCTCAAGCAAATTTGGAAAAAGAAGGAGGACCGATCAGAAACGTAGGGAATTCAGACCCTACTGCAGTCATCCGCTTCTGGAAGCTTACTTCTCTGATTGACTGCATGAATGATGTGGGATACATTATGAGATTTAGTAATGTATCGTCACAAGGGGAGCAATGTATGATGACTCTCATGGTTGATTTGATTATTCTGGATATGTATTTCTGACAGTGCATCTGGTGTGAAGAAAAGACAGGAACAGAAGGTAAATTTGCAGGAGGAGATGAAAATGTGAAATTTTCTATATTTCACTTTCCATACGCGGGTTGTGTGAAACAAATTCGCGTATACACGCGAGTTACAGCAGACACAGTCGCGTATGCATTAATGATAAGAGAATTTATCTGATAGCTGAAGATCTGGAGCAGAGGTCCAGGGGGAGCATCAGTCTGACTGCTGATGATTGCACTATTAGCATTATTCTGGTTATACTCATGATAATGAAATGATACATGGGTTCTTGTGTTGAAGATTATGGATGAAGCCTGGTTGCTTTATGATAAAGAGCATTCGTTGGTGAGATGAAAGTCTTATAATTCAGAGACAATGACAGATCATGCAGAGATTTTTGCTGATGACTTGCTGTTGAAGGTGTTTCAGATTGCACAAGTTAAGGAAGCGCACTGGTTTAGGGGGAGCAGCAGGTTGAATACTAATGATTGCATTGTTGGCAATATGACTGCTTATTCTTTGGTTGTTGTGATACTCATGCTCAAATGATGATGGCTTGGTATATGGTTTATGATGACGAGACGTTGAATGAGTTGTGTTTACTGCTTGCTGAAGTTTATCTGTTGGATAAAATTGGAAGTCGTATGATTCAGAGATAAGAATAGCTCATGCAGAGCTTGTTACTATGGTTGAGAGATCTTTTTGCCTACATATGTTACTTCATGTTAAATCTCGAAGATCATGGTGATGTTGGACCACATGAATGATTGCTTGACACCTATGTGAAGATGTTGTTCTGGTATGAGAATCTCTCTTGGAAATATTGTATTGATGCTACAAAGAATCTGAAGGCTTGGTTACTATTGTGCTGATGCTACAACCATTGGATGACGCTTGAAGACACCACTACACTGTTCTATCTATCTGTAGTCCAGGGAAGCATTCAAATATCTCAGAAAGAAGCTGAACACTATCTTTGCCTCACAGAGAATCAGATCTGGTTGAAATTTAGAAGATGGCTTGGGATACGCGGGTTTCCTGAAACACAGTCGCGTATATACGCGAGTTCCTGCACATAAAACCGCGTATGTTTGGTTGCTGGCAATTTTTGGTTGGTTCAGCATTCTTCAGCACAGCTGCAGTGCTGTTTGGTATCTCTGATATTGTCTGGTATCTCTGGTGGTGTTCCAGTTCTCATATCTCTGTTTCTAATGTTTTGATGAAGATGCCTTGATGATTTGTTGGTGAAAGTGTTCAGGATGCACAAACTAAGGGGGAGCCTTAGTCATATGAAAAGGATGCATGAATGCACAAATTCAGGGGGAGCATTAGTTTTGCTGAGTATAATGCATTGCTGGCATTATGGTGGTTCTGATATATGATCTCTCTTGAGGTCTTTTTGGTATTGATTATGAAAAGTCATATTTGTATTTTGATGAAAAGGTCTGGTTGAGACCCATGATGTAAAATTGTAATATTCAGTCATGTAAGGACTTGTCAAATTTGTAAACCCACTTGGTTGGGTAGCTGAGTCAATTTTTGTAAACCCACTTGGTTGGGTAGCTGAGTTGAAATTTGTAAACCCACTTGGTTGGGTAGCTGAGTCCAATTTGTAAACCCACTTGGTTGGGTAGTTGAGTCTCATATGATGGATAATTGATGTAAGTATGAGTCTTTGGTGATAGGAAGTTCATAAAGTCATGTACTTCATTGAAAAATATGTTTGAAGATTCATCATGAACTCAGGGGGAGCTTGGCCACTTCAGTATATATCAGATCTGCAGAATGCTTCTTCCACATGAGGAGAAAAGGGGGAGAGTAGAGTATGTTGGTTTTTGATCCGCCCTTTGCCCTTGATGTCAAAGGGGGAGAGTGATATGGTGTTTGAATGGTGTCAAACATGGAGAGAGTGACATGGTGTCATGTACCTATCTGTTGTGGTAACCAAACACCATCGTGGTTGCCATCAAGTCCAAAGGGGGAGATTGTTGGCAATATGATGCAGAGTGTTGTCCTTGATGGCAACCCACTGAATAAAGATGAAGACATGCGACTGTTGACATGTGTTGTCCTTGATGGCAATCCACCTGATGAAGTTATTCTTGACCTGTTGGACTTGGTAAATGATGTAACCGATGTGACATGATGTTTGTTGACAATATGATGTCGAGTGTTACCCTGAAAGGCAACCCAATTTGATGAAGATAATGACAATCATTTCGAGTTCTGCATGCTCAGAGAATATGTCCTTGATGAAGAAAATCTGATGTATCTACAGTGTGAACAGAAGGCAATGAAGAAAGGAATTAAGAAAGTGCTCAAAGTATGATGAAAAGAGTATGTCTCTATGTATACGCGGATCTGTCTAAGGGAAGTCGCGTATGCACGTGGAAAGGAACGTTCCAAGTCGCGTATGGGAAAAAGCGCTCAAAAAGTGCAAAACCACGGGTAACCACCATGGTATTGACCCATTGTATTGGGTAATGATCCGCCTAATTGACCCCGTCCAGGTAGTTTTGGGCTCTATCATGGCCCATGGTATTGGAAAAAAGGGTTTCATGGTATTGATAAAGGGTAAACCTCTATAAGGAGAAGAAATTCATTGTGCAAATGATGAGTGTGAGCGCAAGATGTCCGAGCTTGAAATGAATACTTCTGTATGAAGTATATCTGTATGAAAGGGTAAAGGTTCGATGATAGATCTGAATCTATGATGCTCCTATGAAGAAATGATGAAGCGAAATTTCTAGATCTGTAATGTATCTGTATTTGCTGGATCTGTTTATGAAGTGATTAGATCTGTGATGAGGCAAACATCTATCTGAAGTAAAAGGTAGAATCTGAACTGAATGTCTGATCTGAAGAAGTATGCAGCTCTGTAATGGTTGAAGATCTATACGCTACTTTATTGCAAAAGAAGCATGTATATACGCGGCTTCGCTGAAGAGAAAACGCGTATGCGCAATGAAATTGGTTCTGTAATTTGTACAAAAGTATACGCTGGTTAATGTGAACGGAAGCGCGTATATACGCGACATCAGAGAAAGGAAAGTGCATATGCAAACTAGGGTTTGCTGAAGCATGGGGTATGAAACATCTAACTGGGTTTCCGGCTATATTACCGTTATCCGATCTGTGTTGTCTGAATTGGTAAGTATCCGTTGGTGATGTATGTTTGAGCTTAAAAGTATGTAATGGGTCCAGTCTGAAAATATGATGAAACGTGGCCAGCAAGTGGTGTCCTAGTGGAAGCTTTGGATCCAGTGTGAAAATTGATGAAACGTGGTCCATTGAGGTGCTGAGGGTTGTAGCCTTAAGTCAGGGGGTTGTAGCTCCCTTCCAGGTGAGGATGGTAAACGAGAGCAGGGGGTCGTAGCTCCCTTCCAGGAGAGGCTGGTAAACGAGCCAGGGGGTTGGAGCTCCCTTCCAGGAGAGGCTGGTAAACGAGTCGGGGTCGTAGCTCCTCTGTGATGGGCCGGTAAACGAGCGCAGTGGTGGCTCGCGTGCCGGTAGAGTCTACACTAGCACATATGTTGTAAGATGTTTTCTCTATAATAAAATATTGAAGGCTGAGCAACTGCAGCGGTGGTTTTCTCCCGACTTGGGTTTCCACCTAAAAATCCTGGTGTTCATGTGTGATGCTTTGTGTGATTGTTTATTCTGTTCTTACTGCACATGTTTACTGTTTATAGAACATTTAAGGAATGAATGATGGAATGATATATGTGAAGAACTAATGGCATAATTAGATCTCTGAGTATACGCGAGTTTTATGAAGGATATACGCGTGTATACGCTACTTGGCTTCAGCAAAGTAGCATATGGGTTTTAAGGAATGAAAAAGTAAAAAGTTTTGAATATGCAGTAAATACTGATTCACCCCCCCCCCTCTCAGTATTTTTCCCAACAATTCATTTCCTTTAACTTTAAAAATTCTAGATTTAGTTCTTGACAATCGAGGAGGAGCTTGTAAATTTAGTAATAAAAATATGATATTTGCATACCATAGTGAATCTGAAAAGGCTTCACTGATCTATGGAGTCGTCGTCTCTTCCTGATCATCTAATTGGGAAATAAAAATTATATCTAAGGCATGCCAGTTTGATTCAGCCATGAGTTTGGCTAAACCTTGACCTTTAATGAGTTTGGCGGGCTTAATTTCCATGTCATATTCGAAAATGGTGGAAATCCATTTGCCTCTCTTACCATCAGGCCCATTCTAAGTTAGAATGTCCTTCTCTACTGAATTTGGAACATAAGAAATGATGTGTGAATACAAGATGTGCACTCTAAAGTCTTTGATAGCCTTCACTAAAGCTAGTGCCTGCTTTTCCGTTATGTTATACTTCAGTGTGACATCGCTTAGTGATTTGCTGAAAAAAGCAATGGGTTGTTCATAGCCCTGATCATTATTCTACAGTAAGACTGCAGCAATAATATGTTCTGAAGAAAAAAAAAATAATGAAATCTTTTTTGAAATCATGACTTATTAGGATTGGTGTTTTTGTAACGGCTTGTTTGATTGATTCAAAGGATTGTTTGGTCTCTACTGTCCATTTAAGTGCCGAGTCTTTCTTCAATATGTTATTGAGTTCTCTAATTAATTCTGCTACATTTGAAATGAATATTTTGAGAAATTTGATTTTACCTAAGGAAGCCTGCAATTCCTTAATATTCCTAGGATGAATTATGTTCAAAATGGCCTCTATTCTAGCTGGGCCTATCCTAATTCCCTCTTTCAATATTATATGTCCTAATAGTTTACCTTCTTCAAGTCCAAAGAGAGCCTTTTTGGGATTCAAAGAAATACCAAATTTTCTGCATTTAATAAACACTTGTCTCAAATGATCTAGATGTTCATTGTCAGTTTTTAAAAATACAATTATATCATCTAGATAAATCACAAGAAAATCATGAATTTATTTGGCAAAATATATATCCATAGCTCTCTGGGAAGTGGCTCCTGCATTCATTAATCCAAAAGGCATTTTCAAATACATGAAAGTACCCCAAGGAGTAGTAAATGTTGTCTTTGGTTGGTCTTCTGGATGAACTAAGATCTGATTATACCCAGAGAATCCATCAAGTAATGAAATCATGGATGAACCAACCACCCTCTGTAAAATATGATCCATCTTGGGGAGAGGGTAGTTATCTTTTAGGGACACCTTGTTTAAATTCCAGAAATCAACACAAAGTCTGATTTCCCCTGTTTTCTTCCTAGTGGGAACTAAGTTTGAAACCCAATCAGAATATCTGATAGGTGCAATGATCTGAGCTTCATACATTCTCTTTACCTATTTTTCAATTAAAGGCATTAAAATTGGATTGATTCTTCTAAGCTTTTGTTTGAAAGGTTTTTAATCTTCTTTAATAGGTATTTTGTGTTGTATTATGCTAGTGTCATAAGATTTTAAGTCTTCATAACTCCATGCAAATACATCCCGAAATTCTTTGAACAGAGCTATGTATTTTAGTTTTTCTTCTTGTGGTAAAGCTTTGGAAAGTTTGATGTGTTTAGGCTTTTGTTATGTTCCTATATTGCATTCTTCTATATCTAATCTTAATGGTTCCATTTTTTGTTTCCTTGCAATGTCATTTGAATAAAAAATATCTTCTAATGGGGCTAATCCCTTACGTAAAAAGTTATTCTTAAGGTTTAAAATGTCAGAATCATCATATTCTAATTCTTCTATTTCTACCTTTTCTATTTTATCTATTTCTACTTGATTAAATTTAGTGGGTTCAATAAAATCTAAATTCTTTACATCTATCTCACTGTCTATTTTATCTTCTATTGTACAATCTGTGTCTATGTTACAATTTTGGAATTCTCCCTCAGCATTCATAAAATGATAGATTAGAGTATCCTGTGCAAAAATTTGCCAATATTTTAAGTTGTTTGGCATAGTAGGCCTATGTCTTACTGTTGTTGTATATTGGTGATTTGGTTGAAAAGGCAGATTGCAGGTACTAGCAAAAGTTGCTAAACTGTGTGCTTGTATGTTTTGTTTTCTAGGAATTATAGCAAAGTCACATTCAAGCAATTCTTTAATCATATCTAAAAAAAAATCTCTGTATTGGCTTAATCTAGGATTCTCTAATTTGTTTTACAATTAAATCAGAGTCTCCCATAATAGAAACCCTTTTGTTGCCTAAATTTCTAACAATTTGTAGTCCTAAGATTAAAGCTTCATATTCTTCCATGTTGTTTGTGCATTTGAAGTTTAATCTAAAGGCATGACCTTTTGAATTATTTTTTTCCATGTTATGAATCCAAACTCCTGCTCCTGCTCCTAATTTGTTCACTGAGCCATCAAAATCTAGGTGCTACATTGATTCATGAAATATGTTGTCACTGTCTAGTTCTTTCTTTTTCTGTTTTAATTTTGTGTTGTTTTCTATACCAGAATCAGAATTACATAAAATGAAAGAGTCCATATCAGTAGGTGTAGAATAAATGGGATAATTTCGAGGTCTTTCTACACTACTGACCATGTACTCCATTAGAGTATCTCTATAAAGTTTATTGGGTTGACCAAATACTGAAATAGTGGCATAAGACATGTCTAATTGTAAATATCCCTACAGTTTTTCTCCCCATGAGCGAGATAATAGCATTTCATACTTAGGAGGGATATCAACGACTACAATATCTAGGATTATTCTTTTTCCTAGGTCTTGAACTAAAGTGACACATAAATCTTTGATTAAGCCTAGACATTTCACTTTACTGGAATCAAATGAGAAAAGATCTTTATATGGTATTGTACTATCTAGTTTCAATGTTTCCATGATGGATTTTGGCATTAAATTATGTAAAGCTCCTAAGTCTCACATAGCATTATGTAAAATTTGATCATGAAAAGTCAAGCTAATGTAGAAAGGAGGAACTCCTCCTTCTTGGTGTTTTCCATTTACCTCAGGACCAAATATTAGTTCTGGTTGGTCATCACTCAAATTAAGATAGTCTTCAACTTCATTCATGTTCAAAGTTTCAATGATCTGTGATTTGTATAAATCATGTTTTACCAACTCTATCAAAGGAATTTGTATTTTCAGTTTGGAAATTTCATTTTGAATGTTAAATGGTGCTTGTGTTTTTCCTAACTAAATGACTTCTTCTTTACTGACTGCGGTTTGAGTGTGTTTTTATTCTTTTTCTACGGTTGGTTTTTCATTTTATGTTTGTGTTTCCACTGTCTTACTGCTTTTTATCTTCTTTTCAGGCACATTTTGAGTTGCAGCGGTAACTTTGGCAGTTTTGGAAGTTTCAGCAACTGTTTTGGCAGCAGTTGTTTTAGGATCAGCTGATTGGTGATCAACAATAGATGTTTTTGGATCAAAAATTGTTGTTTTAGCAGAAGTTGTTGTCTTGGCAGCAGCAAAATTTTGATCATTAGCTGGTGTTCGAACAATAATATCTGTAATGCCAACAATTTTAGGACTAGATGCCATTTTTGGACTAGAAACTTTCTAATTAGGACTTGAATTTTTTTTATTTGAACTAGACTTTCATTGGGTTTCCCTAGGGAGAATTTGCAGTACTTTGGTAGTAGGAGCTTCTACTGTTTTATTTGTCTGAGTTTGGGCAGATTTTTTAGTAGGGGCTTCTACATTTTTCTTACTTCTAAGTTTATATTGCTTGTGAAATTCATTAATGGAAAACTCATAACCTTGCTTACAATCAAAAGACTCTCCAGATTCTAATTGTAACTGTTGTAATTCATATAATTCTTTTTCTTCTTGTGTAAGAAAAATAGTATTATCATCATTGATTCCCATTAGATTAATCTGAGTGTCTTCATCATCTTCATTTTGGTGAGAACTTTCAACACATTTCTCTTGGAAAGGTGGTCTTATTGTTTGATCAGGTGTTGATTCTCCAGATTTACTAGTGTTGGTGTTTTTTTTTTTAAATTGGTATTTCTTATTTGTGGGCCTTGTTTTTTATTATCCCACTGTAGTTTCCTTCACATACTTTCTAGTCTATCCATCATTTTATCCATGGATTTTTCTAAACTATCTATTTTGCTATCTGATGTAGATGTTTCCTCTTTTATTGTTACCCTTCTTTCATTTCTCATTCTTTCTCTCTTAGCTAACAAATTCGCTTCTACATTAACTGCTATGTTTTGCATCTGTTCTAGTGTCTCTGAGTTCCTTTCCCTCAGTTGGTATGACATATCTATATCAAAACCATCAAGAAATTTGAGTAAAGCTAGATCTGGTGGGGGTTTAATATTTACTTGAATAGAATTGTAGATACTATTGAATCTAGTACAATAGTCCTGAACTGACTCATTAGGTCCTCTTTTTATGTGTTCATATTCAGACAAAATTTGTATAGGATTATTATTTTTCTCCCACCTACTGATAAACAATCTATGGAAGGCTTCTAAATCAGCAATATGATTTACAGCTAAAGCTTTGAACCATTTTTTTACTTCTCCAGCTAAATTTTGGGCAAATAGACTCTTTTGGACATCAAATTCATCAATTTCATGTAGTTCAAAATAGTCAGTCATTTTGTTAACATGTTTTTGTGCGGTGTATTGACTGGTTCCATCAAATTGAGGGATTTTTCTTTGATAATCTTGGGGCATGTTATGTAACTGCCCTGGTAGGACCAAAGGAGCATATATGGTAGCCATAACTAAGATTCTGGCTGGACTAGGAGGTAAATGTGTGGTACTTGGTGATGATGTTGAGGTACTTGTAGATGAGGTTGGTACACCAGAATATGTACTTGGAAATGTGTTTGAAGTGCTTGAAAATGCAGCAGCAGTGTTAGAAGATAAACTTGCAGTATTTGGGGATGGAAATAAAACTCTAGGTTGAAGAGAAAGCTTAGGGATGAAGGATTATGTGGAATGAGGTGTAGTGGAAATAATATATGAGGTGGTACTAAATAAATTTGAATTTATAGATTCTAAATGACTGGTAGAAGGCTTAGGGGTATAGGAAGATAAAGCAATCAATTCAATTTGACTTGAATTCAAAAGCTAAATCAAATTCAATGTTTTGTAAACTTGATAATTTATTTGGAAGAGAATTTTCTTTTATCAATGAATTTTTATTACCTAAACTTTCTAATTTTTTGTTTTTCTTTAAAATTTTGTCAGGATTATGTACTATTACAGCAGGTTCTGGATCTGGATTAGACTTGGTGTAGTAGATTCTTATGGAAGCCATAATTTTAGTTTTTTAATGAAAAGTTTAGTTAACAACCCTTTAAAACAATCTTAAGGTGAAAAGATAAGTAAAAATATTTCCTTTAAGATTTATTTTAAACACTGAGGACTGGTTAGTTGATTTTAGGCTAGTTATGTAGGATTACTTGGGATTTGATTTTGGATTTGGTTTGGTGGTGGAATCACTAGTTCAGATGGATATATGTAGGTCTAAATTCCATTGGAAAAATGGAGTCAAAGTGTCAAGAAGTCATATCAGAATCAAGGTTCTAAAGGCAAATGTTCACAGGGAAAGATAGCTGAGTTACTTCAAATCCTTAGGCTGATGGTGAAAATGGTTTCAAAAAGGATAAAAAATCAATTAAGGGTTTTTAGATCCAGATAATGAGAGAAAAGACAGAGGTCAATCGAAAATAGGTAGCAATTAAGAATTCCCTAATCTGGATATCAGTTGAAAACATAAAAATGACATAACATTTCAAAAAATAGTGCTTTTAAACATATTCTGAAATAACATTCCTGTTATACATTTATATTTAGAAAAAAATTCAAGTATATGTGAAAACTTCAGATAAAAACAAAGAAAAATTGAGAATACTTCACTGAAGTGGCCCAGCACATGAATCCTATAATATGATCTCTTTATTTCTCAATCTAGTTTGTTGACTTGAAAATGGTACAAATAACCCTCAGGTTTCAGCTTAGTACAACTATAGAAACATTTAGCAATTCATCCACACTCAATACTTCGAAAGGTGAAGTATTTATACAAAAACTCTTACAAAATATCCTAAAACAAACTCAGAAATTATTCATCAAAAAATAAATATCTTCATGCAAGAAGATAGAGACAACTATCTAACTAATGCAAGTTGTCCTTGCTTTTATTGAATTAGTTGTTTTCTGTCTTTAATTTGTTTCTAATTTGTCTCTTTGTTGTTTCTTCAACAAAGGTTGCAGTTGAGTGTCTTTCATGTTAGCTGGCTTTTAACTTTCAACTCTTTTTTGACTTTAGTATTTTTGAATTTCACCTGATACTCTTTAAACTTTGATACTCTTTAAACTCTAATACTCTTTAACTGTAATTGCTTTGTTACTGCTGTTATGTTTACCTTTTCCTGACTGATATATTTCTCATTTGACTACCATGTTTTACTGTTTTACCTTCATAGTAAATAAGTAAATTTCTCCGAATTCTCTACATCTGGTAACTTAATTTTCATCATCCTTCTGAATATCTCATCTGCCTTTGTATATTTTGAAAATGTAGGCTTGCTTGCAAATAGGTGTTTTATCTCATGTTGCAAGTAAAAAAGATTTTCAAAACTCTTGTAGAGAATTTTCCCTGTTGGAATTCCTTGTGAAGAAGGAAGGTTAGCTTGATCTTTGGCCACTTCTCTCATTTTTTTTATCATAATCCTTTTGCTTCATTAACCTATCATTTATAACCAGAGAATTTGGAAGGCCTTTCTACCTCAGAATGTCAAATTTCATCATAAGTCTAGTTATGCCAAGCTCCATGTTTTGGCATTTTTCTTCAAGTTGAATCATTAAATTCCTTTTTGAAATTACCTTCCTGACTTCAAGAATAGTATATGTCCTGTCACTAATTCCAATTTATTCTAGTTCTTGCTTATTCTTGGAATTAAGGAATTTGATGATTTCATTTACCTCTTGAGGTTTCTTGCCAAGTTCTTCTTTGACCTTTTGGATGGCTTCACCTGCTGCTTTGATGAGATCTTTTTGTTCATAAATAACCTGGATTTATGGCCAGATATCATTGACAGATTCAATGATATTGGCCCATAGTGTTGCTTGGATTGTGCTATTGGTTCTTTTAGAGTTAAATATTTCTCTAATTTCTTCAATTTCTCTATTAATCTGTTTTCTTTCTGTTCTTCATTCTTGTGCATAATCTGAGAAAGTTTCTTTTCATCCTATAGGATTTTTAGCTGTTCTTTAAGTCTGTTGATTTCATTTGTCTGAATAGACATTTCCTACATTGATTTAATTAACTTACTTGCTTCATCAGTTGGCTGTGTTGTTGATGTAGATGACTCTGTTTGTGAAGTAGTTGCTGAGGTGACAGGAAATGTTGTAGCCATTGGAACTGTAGGGGCCAATGATTATGATAATTTATAAGGGACAGCATTAGTGACTACAGGAATGAATGTGACAAGAACTTCTTCTGATGTGGCCTTTTTCTCCTGGACTAACTTTTCCATTTCTTTTATTTGGGTAATCAACTGAAGAATGAGATTCACCATCTCATCTTTCTGGTTTGCATCCTGTAATACTTCCTTTGCTTGAGGATGTTTAGTAGAGGAAATTTTAGTTGCTTCTTTAATGCAACAATGTCTTTATTCTTCTTTTTTATCAGTTCATCTGCAACTTTGACATTTGTTGGATCATATCCTACTTCAATAATCAACTCTTCCAGTGATTTGATTATGTTATCCTTAGCCTGTGAGGATGCATTTTCTAATTTGAGCTGATCTATAATGTTCCCAAGAGTTTTTTTCATTTTCTGTACACTCATGGCTTTGTTTTTCATGGTTGAATAAAGCATTTCACCAACTTTCTTGTGAAATTCTATCTGGTCAATTGGATGAAGATCTTCTACTTGAACTTCATATGATGATTTGGGATGCTTGACTTTTGTCTATAGGAAGGTCATATGCATCTTCCTGGTCTTATAATAAAATGTAGAAAGAAATTTGATTTGGTCACTGGGTGACTGCTTCCAATATTGTGTGTATGTATCAGCCTTTAAGGCCTCATTTCTGATCTTTATCTCTTTGTATTTCTGCATTATATCCATTTCTTTGTCTGTTGGTTTGATGAATGAGGAGACTTAAATACTTTGATGTTTCAGAATCATTTGAGTGTTTGAAGTTGAAGGGAGGTGTGTTTTTTCAGCAATTGCAGGTGGTGCATTATCCTTTACTACTGTATCTGTGTCAATCACTTCAATGGTTTCCACTTCTTCATTTAGAGGATTTAATTTTGGCTTCTTCTTGTACATCAATTTAAATTTGGCTTCAATGGTAGTTTCTGCAGTGTATGATCCTTCTTCTCTGACTCTTTTTGAGTTTCTATCTTCTTGGGATGGAGTTTACAAGATTTGACTATTATCATCTTGCTTATCTGCTTCTATCAAAATCTTCTCCAACCATTCAAATTGATTGGAGTATTTCTCAATGTCTGGTTTTTTCTCATGTACATAAGGAGTTAATTTATATTTAACTCTAAATTTGCTTATTACTCCTAGAGGATCATAATACCAGTGAAAGCTCTGACTGAAATTAAACTCCTGCAAAAAATTTTCTGCATGTGGACCAACATCTCTATTGTTGCAATTAAAAGGGCCAACCTGATTTTTTATTTTGAATTGTGTTTTCCTTTTGGCTGCCAAGAAATTGATTGCATCAGAATTAAGGATCTGCCTGATATATTCAAGGGAAAATAACCTCATTGGGAGGTATTTGGGCAGCTTATATGGAATAATATTTGATCCATATACCCTAATTTCTGTATGGTTTTGATACATATACCGGTCTCCTATCCTACTATGCTCTGATAATTGTAGGACCTTTTTAATTTATTCACTGACTCTTGGTTGACTGATGTTGTTCAACATGTTGACCATTGGATGGATGAAAGAGTCAATGAAATCTGTGTATGTGAATTCAGTGGAGTCTTTCCTTAGTAAGGAAGTCCAAAATATAACTGAATGTGGATTACCTTCAACATCAAGTTTCTAAAGGTTGATGGAAAATTTCTTACATTGGAAATACAAAAACATGTGGAATAGGACTGATGAATACTTGAAAACTTCTTCTTCAGGCATTTTAACAAGTTGTTCATGCTGGTATTAGCAAGATATTGGGAGAAATTGAAAATGATAGCAGGAGGATGACCAGGTGTGAAAGTAGACAGGAAACCCAAGACTGAAGCATCAACATGCTCATCAGTAAAATAACCCAAAATGTAGGACATCATAGTGATGATATGTCTGGTTCTCTCATAAAATATTGCAGATGGGTAAGGATGATTTGTCTTGGGAGTCTCTACAGATGAAGGAATGAATGTCTGAAATATATGGAACCTCTTGGGGAAGTCTAGATTCAGGTATAGTTGTGTAAGGGCCTCTATAGAAAAAGGGTTTTCATCTAGCCTAGGTTGGATCTGTAGCATTTGATTAATTGACTCGGCAGTAATAGTGGAAAGAATTTCTTTTCCAAAGGTTATTAGGGCTCTTTGGTCAGGGAAATAATAGGATTGACAAAGTCTGGTCACTGGAAAATCTGTGGGACTACATAATTTGGAAAATTAGATTCCCAAATGAAAACTTCATCTGCTTGATCAATGGATTTGTCATGGCTCCAGCAGTGGAGCTCAAGAAGGTTAAATTCAGTGACAAGGTCATTAATTTTAAAGTATTTATCTGCTAAAGGAGTTTCCACATCTACAACTGGAGGTTGCAGGGGATTTATAGTTACAATACTTTTAGAAGCCATTGTTTATTAATTTTTATCAATTGATTACTCTTTTAGCTTATAAAAACAGATTTCAGACTTTTAGGAAAAACCTATGAAAGATAATTTACAGTCTGCAGAAGGATTTAGGATGAAATAGGGGTTTTTTTATGGTCTACAAAGGTTTAAAATGATCAAATTGTACTCTCTGTGACCAAAAACAGTCTTAGGTCCTTGGAAATTCTGTAAAAAGACGCCTAGGGTCTGCAAAAAAAGGATTGGAAAGCAATAAGGGCTTTCTTTTGGTCTGCAAAGGTTTCTAAACGATTTAATTACTGAATTACTTCCTTTTTGATTTAGGAACATACCTAAGCACTGAAGAACACCTGGAGAAAATGAGGATTTTAGTTTGCAGAAGGATTCTGATGCAGAAGAGGTTCTCTGAAGCTCTTATGGTCTTTATAAGGCTTCATACTGGTTGCGCAGTGTCTTTAGCATCAAAGAGTGTTGAATTATGGTTGAATTGGGCTAAATAATAGGTTGGCACCGATGTGTTAGCTTGAAAACAGGTCGACAATGCTTCTTTTGCGTGAATGATAACAGAAAGTGGCGAAAAAGGCACAAAAGGGTGGTTATATGGGTTTTTAACCAACATTGATTTAACATTGAATGCGCAGGGTTAATTTAAATGGGTGGGATGGTTTTCGCAACGGGAAAGAATACAGCCCAGTGGTTTTCGCATGGGCGAAAGGTGGTAGGAGGTATAATTTGGAGGGATGCGATGTAATAGAAATTTGCCATGTAGCCAAGAGCGGGGCTCTGAAAACCACGCATTTTGCAAGGTCTAGGGGTAGTTAAATTTCAGGCTTTCCGGGATGCGAAAAGGATTACTGTCCATCGGATCTGATTAGTGTTGATCTGACGGATGGGCCAATGGGAATAAACTGTCAGGGATTAGATGGGCGTGGGGCCCAAAACTAAGTCAATGCGGGTTATGCGATATAGGCGATATATGGTCGGGGTTTATAATAGGCGGGGAAATAATAAGTGGGCCTAAATATATATCAAAATGTGGGGAATTTAAACTATAGGTTATATAAAAATAATGGGTTGGGAAATGTATATAAGTGAGGAATTAATATAAAATGGGCTTTACATGTATTTTAAGGGAATTAATAAATAAAGTTAAATGTTAATAATAAACACTGAAATGTTAATAAGTCCGGGATTTTAAAATACACCAAGGATAGTGTTAAAACTTAATATCGAGGTGGGATTTTCATAATGGGGCCCAATATTAATGTTTTAAACTTGAGAACATAGGATAAGTGTATTTTAGGGGGGTTTTGGTGTATTTTTGAAAGAATATGGAAGTTAATTAAGGGTTTTACTTTTCCAAAGGAAAATTTTCATTTTAACCTAGGAAAAGGGATTTTTTGTAGGGGAAAAAGAGTGAAGTAAGGGGAAAGAATAAAAATTAAGGGGAAGGGGTATTTTTACAAGGGAAACTATTTTGAAGGGAAATTAGTAAATATGAATTGACCAATTTCTTCTATCCATGACTTTTGAAAACTGCTTCTGCCTACCCATCATCTATCCTAACATTTTTTATTCATTTCTTTGGGTGCATTTGAGCTTGCAGACCCTTATTCATTTTTATTTTAACAATAAATTATCTAATTCTATCCTTATTTCTTCCAAGGGCTCGGATTAAACTGTTGAGATCCTTATTATTCTCTACCTAACTATTGATCTACCAAGATTAAAATGTTTGGCTAGATCTTTATTCTCTATCTATCAGCATGAAATGTCAAGATTAAGCAGTTTTGACTTTCATGGATTGTGGCATTTTTAACAAGCTGCACACAATCTTGTTTTGCAATTAAAAGTAAAAAGTAGTGGCGTTTGAATTTGTATCAATTTCATGATCTATTTTATCTCTTTTTTGTTGGGGTTCATTTTTTATTATTCTTTTTGATCTTTTTTCTTTCAGTTCTTTGATTTTTCTTTTAGGACTTTTACCCTCTTTACATTTTTTATTTTGAATATGGGAAAAAAATTTTGTAGAAAGAAAAGTATGTACATATTACAAGACTAATCATAGTCAATTAAAAATTATGAATCCTATTATTATAGGACCCTAACACCAAGGATGCTTCATCACATTTGAAGATGGTATCCAGATTCCCAAATAAGGCCATTGGCATAGATTAGTGCACCTTACCAAGAGGGGTTTAACAAGGCACCTGCTAGTATGGAACTAAACAAATTCTCAGCAATATGGTGACAAACAGTTGAGATATAACCCCTTATGTTAAGGTAGCCCCCACTGTCACATAATACAGTGAGGGAATTAGGCTTTTTACAAGAAACTTATGGAGGAAACTCTTTCTTTCTATCTTATCCCAAAACTTTGAAGAAAATGAAATCACTCTATGAATGAAGTATAGTAATGGACTATTTTATCTTTCTAGGACTTGAATTCCAATCTCATCAATTGTAGAGTACAAATCCAACCATGTGTGAGGAATCCAATCCTCTAGGGCTCCAATCCTTTCAATATGCTTCAATTCTTAAAGATGGTTTTAGCATTGCTTCAAGGCTTCCAATGTATTATTCAACAATTATTGAAAATGAAACCAAGATTTGCTTTAGCGAATGCCTCAAATGGTCCGTGAAATACTTCAGGGGCTAGTACAACAAGGTCAACTCCAACAAGGCTAGTATGTGTCTCCCAGACTCTTCAAGTTTGCACAAAAAATCTTCTTCAAATCTACTTCATCAAGGTTTCAACAATGTTTCCTCTTCATAGATAATCGATTCAACAAGGGTTAATAAATCTGCTCCAACACTACACAAAACAATTCTTCAATGATGCCTTCAAGGTCTTTAAATTATATTCAAGGATGCTCCAAAAAGGATCTGCTCAAGTGATATAGAGGAGGTAGGTTCAAAAGACACTAATGTTGTTTCTCCAAGACAAAGGATATGTCTGCACTTTCCAAGGTTTAGGGTCTTCACAACAATTCTGTCATGAGCTGAGATTCCTCCTTTAGAAGGGTTGTGATGGTTACTTCAATAGGTTTGCTTCAACTTAGTCTTCAATATCTTCAATCTTGTTCCAAATAGTACAAGTGGGGGTTTCTCCAAATATAGCTTCAAAAAATCCTCTACAATTTGTTCCAATAAGTCAAGTAATAGTCTATACGAGTGCTTTAACAAAGGTGAGATGATATGCTACATAGATCATTCAAGAAGTTTCTAATGTTGTTCTTCAATTTTGCTCCCAAAAGGTCACTATGCTGCTTCAACAGATGACTAATAGTCTGCTATCAAGGGATGCTAATTTTCCAACCAAATTCCACAGGTCTAAAACATTAAGTTCTACAGGTTCAAATTTTAACAATGCCACATGTATGAATCATTAAGTGCCACAAGTTCAAATTTTCACAGTGCCACAGGGCCGAATTTTTAGAGTGACATAGGTCTGAATTTTCATAGTGCCACAAATTTGAATTTTTACAGTGTCACAAGTCCAAACTGATGAGACTATAGATCGAAAATTTGTTGGCACGGGTTTGAGGATGTTTCCACGGGTCTGAGAATCTATGCATAGTTCCAAAGATCTGAGCTCCTAAAAGTTTTTTCACACGTCAAGGACAAGTTTGATCTTCACCTTTACCATAGGTTCGAGAGTATGAGCTATTTCAGTTTGAAATCCTACTCCAAATTAACCACAACAAATACAATGAAACCATAGGGGATTCACCAAAAAATTCCAAACTTTAGATAATCTTCGTTCTCCTTACTTCCTTGGTTCATGAGTTATGAACCCTTTTACTTATGATTTTTCACTTATGTATCTCAGAGCTAAGTTGATGGCCTAGAATGAGGAGTCCAACTTTGTATTTATACTTGTTTGACTATTTTGAAGAGACATATCACTTGGGGTTGGAGGGACGACATTAGTATTTGAGTCGACCTATGAAACAATATATATATATATATATATATATATATATATATATATATATATATATATATATATATATATATATATATATATATATATATATATATATATATATATATATATATATATATATATATATATATATATATATATATATGTCTTTTAATTTTGGAAATTTTTTTATCACAATCTAGCACTGCAAGCAGTCATGTGGTTGATAATGAGGCTCTTTTTTTATATGGTTGAGTAACCATCTTTGTAGCTATCTTTTTCAAACTCTGACCATGGCATGTGCTTTAGATATTCATAGGTTTGATGTATGGGTATGCCATTAAAAAAAGGTGTGGAAAATGCTCCAACATTATTGCTTTGATATACAACATCTCTTGAACAAATTCTACCAGCGCATTTTGTTTCTGAGCTAGAATATCATCTTGTTGGAATACATAGAAAGAATTATATTTTAGAATTGATTAACATGCTCCAAATTTAAAAGAGAGAAATTGTCCTTGTATTTCTCTTTAATATTTAGAAAAGTGTTTCATTGGGGGATTCAAATCTAAAGTCAAGTCAAGATCATGATCATAGTAAGTCCACTAAGATTGAAGCTATCTTGAATGTACTCATCATCAACTTCACAAATGAACTCGTTGCTCCATGATGTTTCCTCTTCATCAGAATATACTTCTTCATTCATGTACCTAGGGAATATTAGGGTTTGATTCAACAATTCTAATGGCATCAATGATAACCTTATCCATCAGGAAATCCATTTTTCTCAAAATTTTGTTTAGCACGGTCCTCATCAAAAATTGGTTCTAGAGATTCTCCTTTGAATTCCTTGATTTTGTGTCTAACCTTTGCTTCCCACTTTTCTTCTTTTTGAGTCTCTTTAAGTCCCTCGTCCTATTTTTTCTTTTCAATTGATGTTTTCTTTCCCTCTTCCTTTTCTTGAAGATTGTTTTCTTTATAGATAGTGAAGTGATCTCGTTGTGCACATTTCAAATAGATTGCATTGAATTGAAAATTTTTAATGATGTCCACGAGATCAAAAATTGTCTAAGGGACCTTCTGCTACCTTTCTGAACTATCTTGCAGGGTAAAGCTAGCCATAACTCGTTAATCCTTTTGAAATTTTAGTGTCACCCGCATGGAAATATGGTGTTGATTGTTTTTTTTTCTCTCTCTGTGGTCCAGTACATCCTGCCTCTTTCTGTGAAGCTAACTACAATTAAAATGGGCACAACCCATGTAAGGTTAGCTTTATCCTACCTCTTTATTATGTATTTAGATGTGCTATGTTACTACCTATTCTTTGGGTGCCTAATATATTGTTAGCATTAAAATATTGTTTACATTTGTTAAGAATGTATGCATCAAAGTTGTCCTTATCTTCACCAGGGTTGTAGAGCGCCCTAGATTTACAGGGTAAAACCAAACCTAAATATTGAATTTGTCCCTATCTTCGTCGGGGTTGTAGAGTGCCCTAGATTTGCAGGGTAAAACCAGCCTGAACTCTTGAATATGTCCCTATCTTCACCGAGGTTGTAGAGCGCCCTAGATTTGCAGGGTAAATCTAGCTTGAACTCTTCAACACATATTAATACATGTTATTCTGTAGATCTGTGTTAGTTTCTTTGGTAAGTTTAAGTGTTAGATTTAATTGTCTCATGGGACCCCACACATGAAAATGTTAGGTTCTTCTACTCTAGCTCTTATGTATTTTAATACCTAGTTTATTTAGGTGAATAAAGTAATCTCCACAGTATGTATTTTTCAGTATATCTTATGTATTTGATATTGTTTATTGCAGTTGGTGATTTGAACCATCTGATATCTGCAACAATGAGTGGAGTCACCAATGTTTGATAGTTCCCTGGGTCATCTTAACTCGCATCTAAGGAATCTAGCAAGCACCCCATCCCCTTACCCCATATTCATTTCTTTATGGTGGGATTTTCCCCCATTGACTTCACGTGGTTCAAAACAATACAGAGCCCTCACCATTTCTAACCGACACAACAAAGATGTGGGATTCCAAGAACATGATGTGTGCCGTGCGCTTACCCATCACGTCGTGTATCTAACCGCATCTTCCATGTTCGCAGGAAAGATGAGCACCAAAGAGGTGGATGAACATATGATGAATGCTCGTGAACATGAATTCATCATACTTCGTGGAATGGATCCCCAAAAAATGTGAAATCTAGTGCATGTGATATCTCACCTAAAGGCCTCTCCATGTCATCCACGTTCATTGGGAACTCAACATCCATTCAGAAATGTCTGGGAGAGTGAGAGACAGCTCATTGCCATGTTTAGGACAAAAGACTTCTTGTGATTGGTACAATCGGTGAGGGCATGGATGAGAGATGGAATTCATTGGAAGGTAGAGCAACATTAATGATTTGGTGTCCTAATACATGAAATATCGTGATGCTAAGTGTAGAGGATGATGAAGAATCGCCTAGGGAAAGCTAGAAGCGTGCTTATGAAATGCTATCGACAATCGCTAGTTGTTTTAATGCCTAGTAGTTGTTTGTTTGTGGATTTAATTTGCTTTTCTTGTTCTCTCATGGTCCGCTCTTCTCTCATAGAAGGTTTTGGAATTGAATGCATAAACTTTGTATACAACTACTATATTATGTCCTTGGTTATGTTGACCATAATTGAATTTTTATTTTTGTCAATTTCACATGATCTATACATATTTCATGTGAACGGCAAAAAAACAAGGTAATCCATCACAAAAAGTAAAATGTAGCGTGAATTTACTTAATGCATCTACCTTTTGGATTAGACTAGTGCATATCAACTTTAGTTTTGTACTAGTGCATCCTAGCCTAGATTGGAAGAAATGCAAATTTATAGAAGATTCAACGAATTTTGGGAATATTTTTGTAGACTTTATTCTTAATCATGGAAAATTCTCACGAGTTTCATAACAATACAATAGTTTCCTACAAAATATTTGGAGTATGGACATTCAATTATTAGTTACTTGTACCGTGGAAAATGCAATAGTATTCCTACAAAACCTTATGTATAATGAGTACATAGACATTTTCTTTTCCTTTCGCTTTCTCCTTTCGAAAGGCTTCAAAAAACATGTCTAGATGGGCTACACCGCAAGGAATGGTCTTCCTTTTGGCTCAAGTGCATGAAGGATATCTACTTCATCAAAATCACTCGAGGCTTCCATTGGGCCTCGCCTCTTCGAGGTTCCTACCATTTGTGCGTCGTGAGCAGACTATAACTAATGGAAACCTCGGGTTAATGGTTTAACACTATGTCAATCTTACCAAGAAATGACTATAAGCTACTATTTCGGTGCCTATTTCCTCCAATTGTTATTTTATTTTTCCTTATTGATTAAGAGATTCTATGCAATGCCGACAAGTATGAGGAGTTAACATGTATTTGTGTGGTGTTTCAAATAAGTGAAAAACACTTGTCTCAAGTTTCTTGTATCAACACATTTCAGCTTTGTTTCTTGAATCATAGTTTTTTTAATCTCAATGGACCTTTGTGACCTCTTAAGTTTAACCTCTACTGTCTTTTCACCCATGTAATTACATGGTTTATAGATGGAGGAGCGTATATAGTCATTTCTTTGTATGGTCACACCGCTCAAGGGTTTTGTTTTTCATGGTCAACGTAATGGTCACTATTTTTGTTTCAAAGGGAAATCTCATGGGAAACCTAAGAGCGTCATCAAAATGAAGATGGTATCTAGATTCCCAAATAAGCCCATTGGCATAGATTAGTGCACCTTACCTACCGGGTTTAACAAGCAAAATTTAGGTAACTTAAACAAATTCTCAACAATATGGTGACAACCAAATTGAGATATAACCCTTGTGTTATAGCCTCCACTCGTCACATAATACGCTGAGGGAATTAGGCTTTTCACAAGAAAATACTTCGAGGAAACCCTTTCTTTCTATCTTATCCCAAAACTCTGTGAAGAAAATGAAATCACTCTAATGAAGTATAGCATTTAAATATTTATTTTCTAGACTTGAATCTAATTCATCAATTGTAAACTAATAGATCCTCAAACATACTACCTTTGGGCTGTGACTTCCAACTCATTTCCTTGCCGAATTCAAATGATCCAATTTCAAGTACAACTTGAAGAATTTCTCCAATCTTCAATTGTCAAGTATTCCATTTGTAATTAAGTCTTTTTGATATATTCAGCTTTGCAAGCGTGGATTTTGTTGGGCCTATCAAGAAGAGGATATTATACTCGCTTTATAAAGGAAAATCATCCATTAATAGTACTTCTATTTTTCAGGTGTTCATCAATGTCCCATGGTATTTTAGTGCACCGTACTCCATGTTGAGCCCTTTCTTGACAACGTACCAAGAGAAATTGCATGTGAAGGAAGAGTCACAAAGACCTTATACAAGTATGTGAAATTTCTTCTTTTGAAGTAGTGAAAATATGCTTAACCTCAATTGAAGACTCTGATTATATATGATAGAATGAAGGATATATTCAATGAAAATTTCCTTGAAACTTATTTAATACTTGATTTTACTTGTAGATTTATATCTCTAGAGAATGTGCCTATACCGTATGGGGGACTTAGCAAGAAAAAGATGTAGATTTTGGACCTCACAAGCTTGTAGTAGGGTTCTCCATTAGATCTCGGGGAGAAATCAATATTGAGATCGAGGAGTGGAGGTAATGTACGTCAAAATTGCTCAAGTTTGGCAGAATTTGTGTTAGTTCTTGCATTCAAATTTAGCTCTTTCACCTCGCATTTAGTCGCAATATACTTCCAAATTTTATGATTTATCGTTTTGGATATAAATTTTATGGGCGTTGGATTTGAGATTGAGTTCATCTTCAAGATCTATGTGATTTGGATTTTTCTTTGTTTTTGAATTCTCACATTCAAGGTGTCTATGTTGTTCGTGCGAGAGGAACAATTATGTGGGACCTGGTGAAGTTGGTGGGTGGGATGTTTCTATCGGGTCGAGTTTGTGCTAAGTCCAATGTGCAAGCTATTCAACTTTAATTGACAAGAACAGAAAGTTGTCTTCATCTCGATGAGCCAATTTGCGATTCCTTCAAGGCATCGTAGAGGCAAAGTAGTAGCTCTGAATAATAGATAAATCTTCTTCAAAGAAGCACACCTATAGATACATGGTAAAAAAGAACATAGTCTAGAGTTTGAGCCTTGCAGTCGATTAGGATGTACTTAGAAAGCTTTCTTACATTCAACAATAAAAATGTTAGTAGTTAAGAATGTGCCTACCAGTGTTGGAGAAGCAAGTTTGTCTCTTTCCTAAGCCGGAAATCTTATCTACATATGTAGTACTATATAAAAGTTAATATTGTAATAATAAAGGCTGGTTGTGTTTCCAGAGCATATCATCAACAAGTGGAATTCCATAACTTTTCATGTTTGTGATTGATAGGTATATGACATACATGGTAGAGCAAGTATAATAAAATTTATAAATATTGACCACCCCAAGGCTAGTTAAATTTTTTTATTTATTGTTTACCCCATACACAAATCTATATAAATAATATTTTTAGTTCGAAATTGAATATTTTATTAAATCTTCATCAATAAAATGTTCTTCAAGGAATACCAGCATTCAAAGGGTGACCTATATGTAAATGAAATCGCCCGTTGCCTTTGGCTACATCTTTTTCTAAAAGCTAACTTTATTCTTAAAATAGAATTGTTTCGTTTTGTCTTTTTGGTTACTATATAGTAAGTATATCATGAATTCAGGACCAATGCAACCCGTAGAACCCAAATGAAGGGGAGAAAACTATATTTGAGGGTGAAGCACTTTGTATTATACATATGAACATATTCTACTTAAGATAATGCAACCAAGTGGATTTAAATGAATGGGATACGAAAGGTGACGAGTTTGGATAATAGATAGCAATTTGGTCAATTATGTTTTGATGTATATATTTGTTTAATTAAATTTTATTTTATTATATCAAGAGATGAGCAATTTTATTCCATGGAAATGATAATATTTAGATAAATATAAAATTTTTGAAGATTAGGAGGAGTTGAAGTTGTTCACTATCTTATACTTTCAATTTATTATATTTTAAACATGGATTAATGCTCCTATCACAAAATAGGTACATATTCTATAGAGGTCGTTGAATATGCTTTTTGTGCATAGTTTTTTTTGAAGGTTTCAGAGGTAGGCATGAAGAGAACAAAGCACTTTTCAAGATAACTCACAAAAGTTGATAAACAAACCACCCATTCTTCCAAAATATTTCGTATTGCCTCCAACTTTATCACCTACATCACCTTTTTATCTCGCATGTAATATGTAATTTCACTCCCTGAAAGTTACTTTGCACCTCTTGGCGCAAATGCTAGTATTACTTGATTTTCCATGCTTATGTGGAACATGGTTGAGAGAAGGAACTATAACAACAATGGATTTGCATGAAATATTTATAATTTTTTCAAACGTGAAATTTTTGATGCGTTACTAAGTTTCTTCATTATTTTATAGATAATTACACGTCAAACCGAATTTACTCCTTGATCGGCATTGCATTCAACATTGTGCACAAGTATGATTTAAATGTATCAATCAAAAGTATGATTTTATCTATATTTGATAATGCAAGTTGAATACATCATACAATACATAGGAGTGCTATGGATATGAAGTTCAATATGAAATAATATATTTATTGCTACTATTACTATTATATAAGGGGTGCCTTTCCAATGGCCATTTATTAGCTATGTGAATAAGGCTTTGTTGAATTTGCATTTACTATAAGATTATGTATAGGTGAGTGGCGGTCAACTAAGTAGAATTTGGTAGGAAGTTTGGAGTATGTGTAATTCATAATGATCTTGTCTTCTTCATTGATGAATTTTCAATGTGTGAGTTTTGACCTAAGCCATTGCATTATCAATGTGTCAAGGCTCAAAACTCAACCTATATGTCAAATACTTTTATTATCGCTCCTAGGAACATAATCCCACTTTTGTAAGTTTAAAATTTATCACAACTTTGTTTCATTGTGGTCAAATTTGTGGAGGTTATCTCAAAATTTATTTAAGGTACCATGGATCCAAATTTCTTATGAACTTTCAACACTATAACAAACCTTTGGTGCAAATTATTGGTCAATTCTCACTTGGTTAGGGTTATAGATGTTAATGAAAATTTTGTGTGCATGCATGAGAGTTGGGTGAAATGCAGAATGTTGTGTAGCATTAGTGTGATAAATATGGGATAGTGAAAAGTATAGTTTTGAATATTAGTCTAAGTTGATTCCTACCTAATCAACTCAAATACTGATATTGGTTGAACAATTAATTGTTGGTTCAATGGATAGAAGATCTTGGCAGCCCAAATACCAAAGGGAAAAAAATGAGCCCATCATGGGGTTCTCTTTGTAATTCTCCACCACTACTACCTTCCATATGCTTCCTAAAACTCCTCTCCAACCTCATCGTGCTCTAGTAGTAGCATGAGCAACAACACTACTTTGAAGTGTAACTAGAAGAATGCGTTCTCCAACCGCACAAGAACTACTTCTCTCACGAGTCACCATGTGCCATGCTTGGTCTCGTGGTTCACTTTCTTCAACTCCCCGGTTCAACTACCATATCTTCATTGGAACCAACACCCCGAACTCCACTAGACAACGATTCACCATTTTGTACTAGTGATTCACCATTTGTACCGTGATTCACCATGATTTTACAAGATAATACAATCTCGTGAGAGATTCAACAAAAAAATTATATATACATATTATATTATTAATAAAATTGCCTTCCATTTTTCCTATGTATCATGGGGATTCGCCTATTTATTATAAATATAAATTTAGGGGGGTTCTTAAAATTTTCCCTAATTGCGCAGTTTTTTCGAAGAATTATTTTCTCCCGAATCCAAAAGCAACATCCTACTTTTTCCGTAGGTTCTAAAAAATATTTATATACCACTAGTTATGATTGGGAATTATTGTCTTTCTCTCCTACGATTTTCCCATCCATATCCAATCCATGGCATTTAAATCCAACCATTCCATCTAGTAATATGTACTTTTATTTTCTTGCTTTTTGTTTTCTCTTTCTCAGAGATTTTGGAAAAAATGAGAAATTTCTATCTTTGTTCATTCCCTTCTTGGGGCATAAACGATTTTCAATGTTTCTCCGATAATTAGGATTAATTTCTACTTGGTAGCCCATAACACATTCTCAAGAATATTAACAACAAATAAAATTTCATTTCCTTTTTAATTTCGTTTATTTATTTATTTATTTTGATAAATTTAATATAATAATTACATAAATCAAACTTTTCAAATTTAAACTATTGTTCAAAATTAAACAATAAAGTATTGACTCAATATCCATAGATTTTACAATCCCCCCTTAAAAGGGACACCATCCTTGGTGTTTTCGGGGATTCCATTCTTCTTTGGAATAACATTGGGAAAACTCTTTCATTTATTCTTCGAGTTCCTAAGTGGCTCTCCTTCGACCCAAGTGCCGCCATTGAAATTTGACTTTGGGAATGATCCTTTTATGAATAGTGATTTCCTTCGATCCAAGATCTATACATGTTCCACCTAGAATTCTCCTTCCCAGGCTTGGACTCCGTACATCGTTCGATTTATTATATGGTTAGGATTAGATATATATTTTTTCAGCAAAGAGACATGAAATACATTGTGAGTTTTAAAATGAGCCGGTAAAGCTAATTGATAAGCCACTAACCCAATTATAAACCACATTTCAAATGGACATCCACAATATCGAGGAGCCAACTTGAAAATAGTTCCTTAATCTTAGAGAACTCCTCTTTGTTCGTACTTTTAAGTATACATGATTCCCCACCCAAAATTTCCTAGGATTTATTTTTATATTAGCATAACTCTTTTTCCCGTCTTGAGCCACTTTTAATTTTGTTTAATTATATTTACCATCTTCTCCATCTCCGTGTGCATGTCGTCCTAATACCAACCCATCCTTAGGGCATCTCCAACTTAAAGTTATATCACACTTCCTACCATATAGAGATTTGAAAGAATCATTTTCAATGAGGCCTAATAACCATTATTAAACAAAATTCCACCAAATGAATGTAATCTTCCTCCAAAACTAGGTTTACTTTCAATTTGACCATCCACTATAGGTGGCACATTATACTAAAATTTAATTAGGTACCATGTCCAGTAAACAATTCCCTCCAAAATATTGAAGTAAACACTAGATCTTTATCTCGAGATGACTCTCTGGGTATGCCATGAAGTTTAAAATTTTCCCTCATAAAAATATCTACCACTTGTGAAAATTTATAGGAAGACCGCACAAGAGTGAAGTGAGCCACCTTTGTTAATTTATCAACCACCACCATTATGGATTCATGCTATTTTCTTATTCGGGGAAAACCTATGACGAAATCCGTGGAGATAACCTCCTGACTTACATTCTAGTATTGGTAAAGGATTTAAGAATCTTGTTGGTTGTTGATATTCATTTTTTAGTTGTTGGAATTCTTGGCCCCGAGCTACATATTCAACCACTTCTTTCTTCATATCCTGCTAGAAGAATTCCTTCTTGAGGATTGTTATTAATTTATGGTAACCATATGTCCCGCAAAAGGTTTTATATGATATTCATCCATTATTTGCCACTTAATTTGTTCTTGATGTGGTATAAAGTCGCTTTTATAAATTAACAACCACTCCTTTCGATTTCATAATTATCTCACCTCTTAGGATTAACTTTAGTTTCCATACTTGTATATATTTGGTTGTAAAAATAATATGTTAAAGCTACCCTTTTAACATGTTCCCATATTTCTATTTTATTTTGACCGATAGAAATCCCACACACCCGTTTTAAACTTCAACATACTAGCGTAAACTAACTTATTTTCTCGTAACTTTTGTATGCTTGTTTTTCAAAGTCATGTTCGATCGCGAAATCCATCCACCTAGCTTTCCTATCGTTCATTTAAGGTCAGATTAAGTATTTCAAACTCACAATGATCCGTAATTAAGTGAATTTTTCTTCCAATCATATAATGCCTCCACCTTTTAAGGGCATGGATAATTGTTGCTAGCTCTAAATTAGACGTTTCATCATTTTTTTGCGTTCTTTCATCCGTGACTCATAAGCTACCGCATGCCCCTTTTGGATAAGCACACCCCCAAACCTTCGAGGCATGAATCTATGCAACAAAGTTTTCTCTAATATCTTATATTTTTAGCACTAGGGTAATAGTAAATAAGCCTAACCTTTCAAAACTCTCTTTACATTATTGTCCATAATAATTTTTATCTTTTTTTGTAGTGAAGTTATAGGGTGCACTAATTTGGAGAAACCTCTTTATAAACCCGCAAGAGACAGCTATGCCCATAAAATATCGTATATCTTCTACTCCCTTGGTACCAACCGTTCAAGAATTTATTTCTCTTATTCAAGGTCCACGGATATCCCGTTGCTTTGAAAGCAAGTGCAAAAAAGACTATCTTGTTATGAAAGAATTCAAATTTATTGAGCTTTTAATATAGCCGGTTCTAGTGTTCATAAAACTAGATATAGATGTTATTTGTCACCTTATTCCAAGATTTTAGAATACACCGAGAGGTTATGAATGAAATTTAACACCAACTTATCTCAAAATATGCCGAAGATGCTATTCATTAAACATATGAAAGTGGCCGGTGCATTTGTGAGCCTCGAAAGGTAACCATAAATTCATAGTTCCCATATCCGGTTCTAAATGTTGTTTTTATTATATCTCTAATTCTTAATTGATGATATCTAGATCGAGGATGATCTTGGAGAATACAACTACCCCTCAACTTGGTCAAAAAGGTCATCAATACTAGGTAGAGGATATTTGTTTTTGACTGCCAATTTATCCAACTATCCATAATATATAAATAATGTGAGTGTTCAAATTTTCTTTTTAACAAAGAATACTAACGCACCCCATGGGGATATACTGGTCTTATATACCCTTTAATTAGTAATTCCCGTAGTGGAATCTTTAATTCCATAAGTTTAGGCACATTCATGCAATATTGGACTTTGTACACCAATGTTTCTCATAGCACCAATTATATGGAGAAATACAACTCTCTTGCAGAGGTAATCCATGGATTTGAAAATACATCTAGAAAGTCCTTCATCATCACCAGAGCTTCTTTAGTTTTAACTATTTGTTCAGAGTTCTATTCTCCACTTTTTATTGCAAACAACAAACAACTCCTTGGATGCTTTTCAACCTAATTTCTCGGATATTGGTGTAGTGAAACAAGTCCTGCCTCTTAATAACTTGAGTTTCACCGTTATAATTCATACAAGTAACAATTTATCCAAAAAATTGACCAAAGATTTATGACCTTTTTGGCCAATCCATTTAATAGTATCCGTCATAAGAGCCCATTGAAATTACATTTATATCGACTAAGTTTAGTTTTCTCGATGAAGCATAATTTGGCAAGCTTTAACCCAACTAGTGACCCTTATTTTTTGCACCCGTCGCCAATTGAACCAACCAAGGATTTTTAAAATGTCATCTACCAATTTACAATTTTCTATAATATTAAGACTAATGTAGCTCAAACTAGCACCAATATCAATTAACACAAAAACATGTTGGTAAAGGATTGCACCTTCTATTTCCACCATGGTGGATTGGTGCTTCAACTCGCTATTCCTCCAACGCTTACGCTAATGTGAAAATTTTTTCTAGCTATGTCATTAACAAGGGAAGCCTCTTGAACGTTTTGGAGGTGTTGTACACATTTTTTGTTATAGGGGAAATTTCTCAAAAGGCGAGGTCACTACATCCCCAACATTTCAATGGCTCTTTATCTTTCCCATTAAAAACCTTGTTTGATTCAACTTGTTTGGACCCAATTTGGGTTTTTCCCTATGATTTCTAGGACTATTCATTATTCTTATTAACATTTCAGCTTTTCCCTCCTTTGCCACTCGCTTGAACTACTCGCTTTTTTCTCCCTCCCTTGCTTTGCAACATACATTCCTTCTCATTATGCCATCATTTCAAGTTATCATTATTTTGTTTAGATTGATGATAGAAAATTATTTGCCACGAATGACCCATTCATATAATTCAGGTTATCATACTCAATACGTTCTAAGAAAGGAGGTATAAGATAAACCGTTCGAATCTTCACTTTTTATTCTTTTTAAGTAGGGCGCTTAATGTAGCAAACGTATGCGTAAATTTTGTTATTAATTCATCCATGTACATCTAACCCAGTTTCAACTCATGAAAATCTTTCTTTATCATCAAAATATCAATATGTTAGATATTTTCCTTGAATAGTCATTGAAATTCCTTCCAAAATCTCTTTCTCCTCCAAATTATGAACGGTTCAAAATTTTCCCACCACATGGACACCTTTCCCTACAATTGTGTGGCTAACTTAGATTTTAACTCAAGTATAGATGTAAACTTGAAAATACCGATTTGTGTTTAATAACTAGGCTTTTACCGGCTCCTCTGATTCCCCGTTATACATTAGGAATGATCTATTAAAATTATCCATGTAACTCCACCTTAGTTTTCTTTTTCTCGGTGGGGAATGAATATTGGAAGAACTATGTTCTCATTCATTAATTATTTTCTCGATTTTTTGTTTCCTTCCATTTTTTTTATGCGTAAACGTTTCTTCCTTGTCTTCACTTCTTTCATTTGCCTCCATGGTTTTAAATTTATAATCATATGCCAAATTCTTAATTAAATGTTCTTGTTCTACGTTGGTTTTCAATATTTTCTCATGGCCGGCACGAAGGTTCAATATTTAAATTTATAATTCATTCATCATATTTAGTAGTTCTCTATTAGGGACTTGAGTTATTTGACCGTATATTCATAAATCTCATTTTCATCGATATGAGTATCCGGTGAGGTTCCGCCATAACACCTCCTTTGTTTTTATTCTCCTTCAAATTAACTATGCAAAATTCACAATTTTTTTGTAGATAATTTTCCATAAACTATGGTTGACCAGAGTACTTCTGCTTTGAACTTCAACTTTGATACCACATGTAATAACCCCCCTCCATTGTGAAAGACCAAGGAAATATATTCTTGTACCTTCTTTAATGATAAGAGGAAAACATGTTAATTTTATTTTTTAAACATTGAATATCTCAAGTACAAAAAAATACCTAATTTATTTTGCTTCTAATATGGATTAGAACTTCACATATCATTAAGTATTATATAATGATTCGATTTGTCAATGCCATTGTCTCATTATTCATGCACATTCTTTCTCTTTTTACTTACAACCGTAAAAATTTCTAATACATCTTAATTTTATTACCTGGACCATGTCATTTGTATAATAGATATATGGAAAGAGACTTCTCTTTTGTTTTTAATATTATCTAATTGCATCCAATATATATATATATATATATATATATATATATATATATATATATATATATATATATATATATATAGTGAGTGCAATTAAATAACATATTAAAAACAAAAGAGGGGATTTTATATATATATATATATATTACGGTCTCCCATAGTCATTTGTGACTACTAACAAAGGTGGATCAACTTATAATCCTAGAAACGTTTTATTTCATTGCATTACGGTGTACAAAATATATATATATATATATATATATATATATATATATATATATATATATATATATATATATATATATATATATACACCTCGACATCAGTTATAAAAAACACTTAAATATAATTTCAACTCTCTAACTTTTGAGCATCATCACCACTCTAACATACCATAGTCTTTACACATCGATTGCATCAATTTTCTTTGAACCACATACAATTGGAACCGTGATGGTGTTAAAATATGTTATAGCTATATTTTTGCATCTCCTTGTTACGATATATTATTTTTTTAATATTCCATTGCAACATAAGGTTTAGCCTTGTCACCATTCGAAGTCACCAAACTTCAACTGTAACCCACTATGTTATGTTCGAGGTTATACAAATAGGTATTATTTTATAATTTATGGTATAGTGGAATAGCCTCATATCCATGGTACATGTGTTTTGGGTATGATCGATGGATAAGATTCATGAGGGTTAGTTTTGAAAATCCACTCTTGGACTTTCCATCTCCCTCTCTCATTTGAGCCTTCTTGGTTGTGTGGAGCTCCGCAACGTAGGGTTTTTACTTATCTCTTTTTATGTTAGTTTTCAACATGGATCTCAGTACATTCACACACCTGCAACCAAATTTAGGTTCTGTAGTTCATTGCTTTGTATTCTAATGGCACACGACTTCTACTCATTTCAGGTGAACTATATAGTTGCTATTAAGCCACTTCTAAACCTTGTTTCTAACGAGGACAATGCCGTTTACGCTCCACTGAAATTCTCTATTATAGATTGCATTGCACCCAAGTAAGCGACTCTGGAGACTGCCATTTTAGGGTGTATATTATTATTGAAATTTACCAATGCATGAAATTTTTTTCATAGGAAATTACCATTATTCCTATTTCCAAGCTTTAACTTTCTTACACTTTTTTTTTAAACCCTAACATTCTAATACTCCATTAGAATCTTCAATGAATTTCTCAAGAGCAGAGGAGCTATCGTCACAAGTAAGTTAACGTTTTACATATTTATCATGTAATGGTTTTATTAAGGTTTTAAAGTAATTATTCTTAAAACATTTACCTCCATAAGGGTTTTAATTTGGTTCTTTCGATACGTAATGCTCTTCTTCCCTGGTACAAAAAACCCCTCACTTAGGTTATATCTATTTCACTGGATTGACTAATTATACTCGCAGATTTTCACCAGGTTGTGATATGCATTTTCTATCATTCCTGTGTCTCTAGGGTTCTCGACTACACAACCAAGATCCTATCAGTTGCCAGAGCCGTTCAACTTATTTTTTTTTTTAAAACTTCTAAAAGATTTTGATTTACTGAGGATGAGACCTCTTGGAACTCTTTTGTTTATATATATATATATATATATATATATATATATATATATATATATATATATACACAAGGGTTATGGCTTATCGACCTTACTGTTATATTCTTTACGTATACTCAAAATTGTATTTAATTTAATGTATCTCATATATATACTATCACTGCTTACCTAAGAGCGTTTAATTTAATGCCCTCTTTAATTTAAATTTATATTCATTTTTAGTTGGTACATGCAACTCATTCTTGAACCTTTATGTTAATTGAATATTATGTCGATATTATTGTATGTAGGTAGCTAAATTGTCTTCTTTTTGGTCTTTCGCTATTTTAAGGTTGCATGCAAGAGATATATTTATGTTTATGTATACTTTAAAGAATATGTTGTAAAACCCTCATTGTCTTGATTTTTTAACTTATTAGGAGCATATAGTCCTGGTTGCAACTATAAATCTCTTATAATGTCATTTCTAAGGGTTTATTATGTTTTCTACTTGTAACCAATCAACATTTATATCATTTTTCATTATTAAATTTATTTTATGAAACTTCGGCTTAAGGTACCAAGAAAGATAAACGATATGTCTCTATCGCCATATATGTTTGTCCAATGTAATAGCTATTTCCACCAACAATGTGTATATAAATACTTTTTTCTTTTATCGTGAAATATATATTTAAAGAATAGTCCAAAATAACCCCCTCATGGGTCTTGTCTTATGATGAGAAATGTCAAGTATTTCTATGACCTATACTTAAGGTCTAGGATTATTCTCAGGAGAAGTGGACATTAATTTTCCCGCCACTCCCAAAGGCAACTAACCCAAGTCCCCTTATATAATAGCTCTATATATGTATATATGAGCTCTCCTTTATGTATATTCTCCTTCTAAATTTTCCCACTAATTAAGCCCATACACATAGCATGACCCGTAAAACTCAAGAGTATTTGTATCATTTTTTGTTTATTCTTATTGGTCCCTTATTTTTTTCTTTGAACTAGTTTACCAATACTTATGCCTAGTCCTGTAATAGTCTTTTGATTGGTAACGCCTCCGTACCCACACACATGTAATTCATATTCCTTCTACACATATTATTATCAATATTTTCCCTTTATTTGGTTAGCACAAGTACTCGAATAATTATCATTCACAATTCTTGTTAGTTTACAAAAGAAAAAGAAAAAAGAAAAAAGAAAAAAAGAAAAATAGATAAGGTACTTCTCTAAATTATTCAGGGGAATATGCCAACAATCCCTCCCGCCGTAGAAACAATTGCAAAAATTTTCCCGTAGAATTATTTTCTTTCGAACCCAAAAGTAGCGTCCTACATTTATGTAGGTTCTAAATCTCGGTCTTTCTCTCTCACCGAAGTTATAATTGGGAATTATTTTCTTTCTCCCAAAATATTCTCGCTAGATCCACATGTCCATGAATTTCTCTAGGAAAGCCATTTCATTTATGGTGTGTAAGTTTATTTTCTTGGTTTATTTTTTCTCTTTCTTTAGAGTAGATTTGGAAAAAATAAGATTTTTTCTCTTTTTGTTCATTTCCCTCTTGAGGCATAACCAATTTTCAATTAATATCTAACACTTAGGGATTAGGTTCTACGTCACATCCCTTTTGATAGATAGTTATTTTTTTCTCATTAGGATAAGGATTTAACATTATGATTTAGCTTACTTGTTACCGAAAAATATGAAAGTTATGTACAAGACTATTGAAGATTAGATTATCGAACAACAAAAGCAACACAACTAAATAATTTCTAATATTCCTATAGATATTAGATTTAACAATTTTTATTTCACACACACACACACACATGAGAGAGGGAGGGAGAGAGTGTGTGTGTGCGTGGGTCCAAAAACAATTTTTTAATGTTTATCATGGCTATTTTAGAAAGATAAACATTTTTCAACAATATTTCCATAATTATGCTATATCAATGATAATATAATTTTAATTAATTATTAACAATTATTAAGTGGATGGTAGGAATTTAGCCTCTACATATTTTGGAATATTCTTAGTAGTATTCACAAATCAAAGGTTCAAGAAGTTATCTCTAAATAAATTATGCACCTTTTTCCTTTTTAATTAAATTTAATAATTAAACAAATGTCATATGAACAAGTGTCATATGAAATGAGTTATGGATTTTTGCAAATGTTGTATTGATAAGCCATGTTATCGCTCATGGTATTGTAAGAATGCATATTTAAAGATTAAGACTCTTCTTATGAAGTGGGGTAAATCTCCATGGTTAAGAAATAAGATTCTTCATGATAAAGTGGGGTGAATTCATGGTTAAGAATTTTGTTACAGTTCATTCAATGTACATATATTTAATTTATAGATTAACTTTTTATAATTAATACGAATAATTTTTTTTAGAGATATATCTTATGGAAGTTAGGATGTCAATTGTTATGAAATCAATTTCAAAAATAACGATCATGAAATTTTAATATAATTATTTTTCAAAAACACTTGAGAATTTTGAAATTTTCGGGAGATCTAAGGAGATATATCAAAGTTTCTCGTGTAAAATTTTTAGAATAAGATATAAATACGTGGATACATGGCATGCTATACAATTTTTATCTTATGTGAAGAGGCCAAAAATCAACAAATTTTCGGAAAGTTACCATAACTTTTACTTGGCATATCAATGAGTAGATCCGGGCTAGCTTACAAATAAATTTGATATTCCGAGGCGGATCAATTTTTTGAATAAGTTATGTGTAGGTTATCTATGCAATAAAAGCTATTTTCATCTCTTGTTAATTTGATAGTTTGGGGATTGGTGTCTCTAGTAGATTTGTGTCTACGAAGATCTATACGTAGGTTGGTTCATACTAGGGCTTGTACCAAGGTAGATTGATGTCTCTAGAAGGTTGGTACTTACAAATATTTGTGATAGTAGTTTGGTCCTTAAAATAATTATAAAAATAATTTTTGTGTTTTTCCTTGAAAGGGAAGTCCATGTAAATATTTTGTTCCATGTTTTACAATTGAAATGCACTCGAACCTTTAAAGTGCTCATTTTACACATGAAACAATACCATCATGATCTTAACTTTCCATGTCTAATATCAAATATAATCCACACATGTTGAATATATGGATCAACCAATATAATAGTTATATTTGTAATACTATGAATATTCCATCGCGCTTCATCACAATAGATATAAAAATAAAATGAAATCTATACTATGAAGGTCAAATTCCTTTAGATTCCACATTTGTTAAACATTAATTTGTTGTTTTTGCATGGAATGGATGCAACATGGAAAATAGATAAGAATACAATTAAATCACACACTAACCAATGAACACAAATATGATTTCTTGAAACCCTTATAGGGGAAAACATAACTAGAAGGTGAGGTTGTTCTACACTTTTTGTCTAGAATAGAAATAATGCAAGTACAAAGGAGAAGACACTCTCTATATAATCATTTGAGACCTTTGGAATAATAATGTTATATAGAACACTAAAACCTTGTGTTATTATCTCACTCCCACCCCTATATTATTTTATCTACTATGGAACAAGATACAATCAAATAGAATGTAAACTCTTCTTCTCCTAGTGGAGGCTAGTTTAGCATAACATAAGTCTCAAATAGAATCACAAATTTTCCAGAGATTTTTTCATACTCCACACATGGATAGCCCCATTTACGTGATTAACGGGGGTTTACATGATATCCTTCCCAAACCATGGTGGCCAAATGGGACAAGTTCAACATTTGAGAGGCGTAAATTTTGCATACATACTTTGATTGATGTATTTCTTGCATTTTTGAAAATTTGTTCCATTGTAAAACAAAGCTAGGTGTATATATAACTAATGATAGTTTTGAAACTACCAAAAGTTTAATTTAATGCCTCAAAATTCTCCAAAATATTTCATACCCCAATTCTCCAAACTAGGACCCACTAGTAAAAATCACCTTGCAAGTTGATTCCTCCAGTTTTTTCAATCTAAAAATAATTCATATGGGTGAAAAATAATGTAATGATCGAATCTCGATAAAATGAACAAGATGATTTAAATTGACTAACAATTGTATGTAACCATTTCAATGTTAATTAAATTTGAACCTCTTTCTACATGGAGAAAAATGGTAAATTACATTTAAAAACAAGAAAATATGTATCATGTGTATGATCATCACTAATCTAGAAATGATATTGTTTCAATATCACATGCAAATAATTTTTAGTGTTTTATGTACTATCAATACCACATTGTGCTTTTATCTATATAAACATGGAAAAATATTTAATTACTTGGTCATCATGATAATATTCATCTCATTCTTTTATGCATTAAAATTATCATTCTCTACAAAGTCAACCATTGGAAAAATTGTTCACCATGGAAAAACCTCATGAGATTGTTTGAATTATAAATCTACTACTTTGGTTATATTTATTGATATTATTATAAATTTATTTTTTAACATGTTCATGAACTTTGTCATGTGGATTCTATCCTACGTAAAATAAATATTTTTGAAGGGAGGGCTTGAAGATGATGTGGTGTTGATATCGACATATTCAAATATCTTTCAATAGATAGTGATATTTGTCATCGTTGGATCATTAATATCGATATGGTACTTTGTATGGAATCAAGCTAACTTAACTTGGAAAATGAATTTTATTTACCAACACATTGTTTTTCGTAAAACACTTCATGAGCCACTCTTTCACATAGAATTTTAGATGTAAAATCATGAATTGTGAAAGTGGAAAGTTAGTTTTTCTAATAATTTTTAAGATAATAAATAAAATTTCATAGTATAATTAAAATTCAACATGATAATGACAACAACAAAAATAATAAATACATTCATCCAATAATTCTTCTTACATTTCCACCCTTTAAAAATATCACTTATCATAATTAGGATAAAAATATAAAGGTATACATTTTTCCATATCTTTGAGAGAACCAATGGATTATGAGTTGGATGAACTATAGATAGTGACCGCAAGGGTGGTAGGAAATTAATTTGATAAGTGGTGAATCAAGGCCCTATTGTGGTAAAACACAACCCCCCCATTTTTGGAATTGTTCACTTCAAATAATGGGGACCCTTTCTATAAATTTTTTAGCTAAATGCTTTTTAGAATTTTTATTAAGTTCAGAATGTCTCACGATTTTCATAATTTTTCATCTTCTTTAGATTTTTGTTTTGATTATTTGGTTGAAATCGATTTTTTATAAAGCTCCCGTTGATACTTGTTTTGCCTCATTTGATCAATCGGTTTGTAAATGGCACTTTGAAGTCTAATCAATTATGTCGTCCGGGTTAAAAAATGCGTAAAATGTTATATTCCAATTTTGTAATTAAATTAGTTCAATAATGCATTTATTTTAAATATAAACCCCTAGTTATTTATTACTAACATTTTTCATTTTTTACTTATACAAACTCAAATCATAAAGCATTTGGATTTCAAATTATTTATTCCAATTTTCTATTTTCAAATAAATTACTAATTTCGAAACTCAAAATGTCAAAGTGGTTGTAGTTTAGATATGAAAATACACCTTAGATAATTTCATAATTTAGTTAAACATCATTAAAATAAAACCAAGATAAAAATTGATATTTAATATTAAATGTTAAATTAATTAAATTAATTATTATATAAAATATAATTAATTAAATTAAATTAAAATTTAATATATATATATAAAGTTTCATTACATCGCATCGATATTTTTATCGCATCTGAGATTTCTTATCGCAACATTCTTTTAAAAACCCCGATGACTCCATTCTCCCGATCGCCGATATACGATGGCTAAGGAGTCAAAGGACTTAGAAGCATTAGCCTTAGTCTCAGTAACACTGTCTTAAAAATAATAATGCGATCACTCCATCGCATCGGGAGTCCTCAATTGATACAACTCCGACTCAAGGTTTCGTGCGATGCGATATGGAGTCAAACCATGACTTTTAATTTAAAGCCATTCTCCACGTTGGTTATTTTGAATTGATTCAAATTCATGGTTAAATACATTAATGTATGAGTAAAGAGGTAGGATAGTTTTAGTTTAATATTAAAATATATATTTGATATTTAATATTAATTTAAATTAATTAAATTAATTAATATATAAAATATAATTAATTTAATTTAATTAAAATATAATTAATAATTAGATTAATATTAATTAATAAAAATTTTATTAAATTAGTTTAGTTTATAATTAAAAATTAAATTAGAATTAATTATTAGATAATTAGAATCTAATTTAGAATTAGATTTTTTGAAAAATTTTTGATTTTTTTTAGCCCGCAATAGAATTTCCAGATTTATGCCGCATTTGACCCATTAACTTTAGAAGCTCATAGATTGAGTTTCATTTGACCAAATGAGACCCAAGATGGCTCATTGGAAAGAGAAAATCAAGGAGAACATTTCAGGAGGTTTCACCACCGTATTTAGTCATTGGATTGGGTCTAAAATAGGCGTAAGATCAAGCTCCGAATTTCTAAACAAAATCAAATTTCGAGTTTATTTTCTTCATTTTCATTTGCCCAAGTCTCTTCTAAAGTGCATTCATTCATCAATAATATCTTTGGCCAATTAAATCATCATAGAAATCAATAAAAATCTTGAATTTTCTTTTTAATTATTTATTTAATTGTATTTGATCGATTTGTTTTAATCCCAAAATGGCATTTTGATCTTGATTGTTACATCTTAATTTATTTTGATTTCTTTTTTATGTGAAAATAGTAGAAGAGAATATGAAGAAAAAGATCTCAATCAATGAGAATGCTCCAACAATTAAAGATTGGAATTTTGAGCATTATAAATGTGGATTGGGTAGATTTTTCTTCAACAAACTTCTTCCTCTCAAAAAATACTTTTGAAAATATTATAAATGGAAGATTGCGTAATGTAATGAGGGCTTTCTCCTCGAAATTCTGGAATTCTAAAAAGCACTTCCGTAATTGGAATATAGAGTTGTAGGGTGAGAGGAGAGGAATCTCGTATCCGGGAGATTATTGAGGTTTTTCTTTACATTCCGAATTATGTATAATGAAAAGAGTCTTGCACTTCTTATAGCTCTCATTTTGAAAGTAGGAGTTCGTGCATTGTAAAAGACTATCGCAGACCGTAGCCTAGAGAAATAGATTTAATAAATTGGTATTTTTGATATCATTATTTTAAATGTCGGTTTTATTTTATGATAATATGAATATGTCAATTTACTCGCATACTTGTGCTCTTCGTCGGTATGAGTAATTTGATTTATTTTATGTTATTATTTATCTCTACTCTTATGTGCTGAATTATGATTTATGAGTAACTATTTACTCATAAACCGTTTTATAAAACCGAGTTATTGAATAGTGATATGTTGTGAACTATTTCCGCATGTTATTATTTAATTATTTAAGTTACCGATTAAAATGATCAATATCATTTTGAGAAATAATTCCCGAGTGTTGTTGATTAATTATTTCAGTTAAGAGGTCTCTAGATAGAATGTGTTTGGTATTCACAATATCAGTTAATTGAACTATTTCGTTAGCTCAATATTCATTTAAAACAAACATATTTAAATAATTATTTAAAACATCTTGCTCTTAGTTGGGATATATCTATATCTCGCCTAATTGAGATAGGATTAAAATAGTTTCTTTTGTTTGCATTATAGAATATTTTGCATTTAGATTAAGTTCTACATTCTCTTAAGTCCTCTTCTTAAAGGGGCAAAATCTTAGTTGTGGTTTGGCTGAACCCAAATCGACTTAAAGGTCATTCTCTTTACCCGATCGATAAGAATAAGTGATCTGATATCCCCGTCTATTGGTAGTTAAAGATACATTTTAAACCAATAGTGATAGGGAAAAGGTAACTAGACCTAGTTAAACCAAACTGGAGCCACTACTCCAAACAAAAAATGAGTCGCTTTAAGGTCCTGGACCGGGTGGTTATCCCCCAATGTTGTTGCATCGATTTTCGAGGCTTTAACATTTTTGGCGCTAGAAGGAGGGCTTCAAACTTGTTGTCTATTGGAGTCTTTTTCAATTTTTAACATTTTATTTAAATCATGATGGTTCCTCTTAAACTTCCAATTTGGAGTTGTATCCATGGATGTGCATCTTCCAATACTCCACCCGAAGTGGTGAGACTCTTGTCTCAAAGTAAAGTTTAATGGTAAGAAAAATTTTCCGTTTTTAATCATGTCTTTCAATTTATTCAAAATGTTTCAAATTATGATTTTCAAGGAATTGATGAAGGCATTTTATGCAGAATTTTAACTCTCACATTTGTGGAAAAAGCTAGAAACTAGTGTAGAACTCTTCAAGTTACCTCAATTCACAAATTGGGATCAATTTATTACAATTTTCATTTGTAAATTTGATGGATACGATTATGAACAGTATGCGATGAAATTGAATATTCACGAAGATTTGAAAAATGAGTTTGTTAGAGATTTTAATATTCGATTTACGCACTGTTTAAGATTTAAAATTGAAGATAAACCCAACGTAAGAAGAATCACTAGATTAGTTTGAATATATTTTCTCTTCCTCCCATTCCCAATTCATATGAAATTAGTTCAAGCTTTGTTCCATCCCCCTTCCAACATAAATGAGAATTCCAATATGGATGTGCACAATTATAATGAAGTGGTCTCACAAAATAGCTATAAAATATTTCTTATCAAATAAAAGAAGGCAACCACAAAATTTTTGGAGAAATAACCGCCTTGAAATCCGAAAGTTACTCTACGTTGAATTCAGAAAATCAACTAAAATCATCAGCCACAAGCAACAATCAAAGTAAATAAAACAAAAATGCTATACAAATTTATGAATTTTTTCATGATAAGCAAATGCCACATTCAGAGAACCAAAGCACAATTCTTCAAGAAAGCACGAGTAGACAAATAAATGATCTATAATATGAAATTTATAGTGAAACGTAATGCACAGGATTTCTCGAACAAAGAAACTTTTGAATTCATTATTTATGATTCTCATTTTTCCCTTATCCTCATATTTTTAATGCCGGTAAATTTTCCCCTCTTGGTATTAATGATATTTGAGAAAATAAAAAGGATGATCTAAATGAATTACCAATAAATTTTTATCAAGATAGAGAAACAATTATTGATCATTCTTTTGCCATTAATGAACATGAATTTTTTATTCCTCCTTGTTTTGATATATTGACCTAAATTAAAGGAATTCTAGAAAATATTGTGAAGTCGTTTATGATAATTACTCGACATCAAGGATGCTGATTTCGTTATTCTCAAGAGAACTTCATGATAAAATTCAAATAATACTGCGGAATGAGGAACATTTCAATTTAGAAATTATTCCAACCAATCATCATTCGGGAGCAAATATCTTCATGATTTCACCATTTGAAAACATTCCAATTTATGACTCATATCATAATCAAAATCCCATTCCTATTCATAATCATAATTTCTTTAATTCACAAGTTGGAATTGGCAATTATTCAAATTCCATTATTCGCCAATCCTATTGAAAAAGAAATTATTTCAAAAACAATCCCAATTGTGTCAGAACATTAGTTGTACCAATAGTGATTTCACTTATTTTTTCTTTCACACTTATTTTCTTCACTTAGATTTATTTTCTCGATATATTTTTTGACACTTTATGTCAGTATATTGAGTACTTTAAACACTCAATTGATGCATTACCCTATTGGGAAATTGAAATTTCATATTATAATCAATAGAACATAAAAAACTATTAATATTTTGATTTCAATCTATGTTCATCTCTTATCAATGGCTTCTATCTTCTCAAAGGCGTATCAACAAGATTATTCATAATCTAGCCAAAGAATTCAATTCAATTAATAATCTTCTATTATATCTAATATATTTCCATTCATTCTTCATTAACTCATTTGAAAAATATTTAAGTTTTTCAAGGAAGATTGTTAATAACACTAACAATTTTCTCCGTGCCTTTGAATCTAAAAGCACATACCCACAATATGGCCCGTTATTTCCTCTTTCAAACCTTTCCAATCATTAATAGAAACCCACCCATATTTTTATGATCCAATTGAGTTCAATTGGAAAACACATTTCAAAAGAAGGTGATTGTAAATAAGTCACTAACAATAACTCAGAATTTTACTTACGTATTTATTTTTCTTAGTTTAATTAGATTTGTATTTTTATTACCGATTACTCAACTCGTGTATATGTGAAGGAATTAAAATGAGAGAGTGGTTACATTGGAAATATGAATATACTTAGTCATTTTTCTGCATATGGTTAGAATAAGAGTAGAATTAATGTACTTAGTTTGTTTATACAATTAATTCATTTTCAATGCTTATGTATATAAATAAAGCAAGAAATCAACCCTTCTAATATCATATACATGTTCAAGAAAATATTTTTTCATTAAAATTCTAATTCTTGCTTCCCATTTTTAAATAAAATATTTTGCAGCAATACCTCTACTTATAACTACACTTCGCCTATTCCAAATAATGTCTTGACTGAATTTAATTGAGTTTGCACTTGGCATCGATCACCCAAAGCCAATTTTCTCCATTTCGAGATTTTATTTTGTTGTGAAATTTGTTTGTCAAAAGTTTTTAGGATACAAAGCTTCATGATCTCATTGTCCCATGAAATATATGACCGTCTATTTTGCTTAATTCCAATTCAATTATTATTAGTCAGCCTCACCTTTCGCTATAATCACATGAAGTTTATATTATCCTCTCGAAATTTGTTAAAATGACCTTCGTGGTGTCCATTTCTGCCGTGTGCACACATTCAAATTTGTGTTGATATTCTTGCACAATGAGTGGCTTTATTCCATTCGATTTTTATTATTCATTCGATGCTGTAATACACATTACATTTATTTACTAAAGGTATTATTGAACAACCAATATAACGATACGTATTTTTCTGGTTAATTTGCAATAAAACAAACAGGTAATAAATCACCGTTGCAAATCAAAGGGAAGCATATTTTTCATTGTCATCTCGGTGAATTTTATGAATTTCGATTTCGAACATGAATAATTGATTTCTTAGCTTGATTGCCTATGTTCTAATTTAGAATAAATAATGAGATGATTTTGAACAAAGTCGTAATTTTGATAAAACCAAGGAATAATTTGAAGATTCATAAGGTAAAATTTACGTTTCCCTGGCAGTACACATTTACAAAGTTCATTTTCACTTATTCTCCATTTTCCTTAATTTATTTCTGATTCTTGTCCTATTTCATTTGGTGTGTTTCCATTTATTTTTCGCAACTTGAAGTAGGTCAGAAACTCATTTCAAATTTGCAAGAAGTTCGGTGGAAATTTATTTATGATTCATTAGAATTTGAGCATTCTTTATCTTTTTCTTTCATTCATTAGAAAACCCAATAGACATTTAAAACACTATAGGAAAATTCATATTGGACCATTTCATATTATCACCGATACTACAAAATTCATACATCTCCGATGTTCATTTCGCTCAATTTTCGATAAAATAACTTTACCAATATTGTCATGATCACATAATTCTGGACACGATATAAAATTTAAATCAAGTTCATAAGAAATATCGCGTCCTTCAATCGCAATAATGGTAGGGGTATAATTATAAAAGCACTGATGTCTTGGATCCGATATGATATTAAACTTTCATAATAAATTTATCGGGCTCATTCTTCATCACATATCAGCGTATCATGTTGTGTTACAACTTGTACTTAAGTTTGCTGATCACCAAAAGCCATGTCATCCATCGCATCACCGTTATCGCAAAAATCATATTGGAATTTCTGACATGACTATTGTCTTATATTCCGATATGCCGATATCACAATCACTTCATCGTATTTTTATTCATGGTCATGTCACTATTACGAATCTACGATGTGTAACATGCGATGTGCGATGTGAGATATACGATGTGTGATAAGTATAAAGCATGATTGCGACCATTCCCCAATTTTTGATATAACAAGTATTCAATATTGCAATCGCTCCATCTCATCGCATGTTCTTATATCACAAATTTGCCATTGCAACTTCCGATGAGATAGATTCCAATGCAGGCCTCTATGCCATTAACATTTAATCAATATATGAGCAAAGGTGAAATTTTGGTGATTGAACTTTAAGCATGGTGAAGAAACATCCAATGCGAATCATCCGATAAGGAATTATGTTATATGAAATATTTTTTAAAGCAATTTTGGGTAACCGTTATAGTACAAAGAAATTGATGACAAATTTGCGAAAGATATTTAAAATCATTTTGATTTCTCATATATTTCGTGTTAAAATAATTCCATAATTAAATATGAAATCTCAAGACCTCTTTATCTTTAAATTTCATTATCTTAAATTTGGTCTTAACTGATAATTTACAAAAATCATGGAGTTTGGTTTGAGAACATTCATCACCGCAAATTCTCATCTCATTTCTGATGCATTTGTTTTAATTTCGATTTCCTTGAATATAAAGCATTCATTTTTTTACATTTTATTGCTTCGTTTTAGTTTAAATAAAATAAATAATGGTTTTGGGTTATAGGGTTTTGGTTAGTTTGAATTCTTCATGTTTTTAATGTTAATTAAAAGAAACTACCTTGTATTGAGAAACCGATACCTTCGTGTAAGATCAAATGCAATTATCCAATGGTAAGATTCATGTACCCATTTTCATTAATTTTCAGCTTTTTTTTTTAAATTATGTTGATATTTAAATCTCGTTTGCAGCTCTATATGTCTTCAATCATCCGCGTATCATATTTGGAAGCCCTATGCTCTTCTCCTAGTTTTATTTCAAGAAGCAAATAATAATCTTCGTTGAAACAACTACACTAGGAAGTTTTTGAGCTTTTAGTTTGTTTTAAGCATTCCTTTTATTAGAAAATAATTAGGATGATGTTTTGAAACAAGAAGATTGACATCGATAGAAATTTTTCATCAGGCTGAATTTATCATCATCGCTATCTAAAGCCTAAAACACTTACAACCCCGCAAGGTATAAGTTTTATGAATCTCGACATAAGAAGGAATGATAAGATGATTATTTTCTTTTACTTTATTTTGTCGAGACATTGGTATAAACATTCTTGTTAGAGTTTGTGTTTCAAAATTATGATTTTCCCTTCCACTTTTAAATTTCTTCATTTTTATTTGATTATTGATTTTTCCCACTTTAGCTTAAGAATTATTTTTCCTTTAGTTTTCAGCTTTAGTTTTGGTGAATCTCGCCATGATTTATATGAAAGACCTTCCTATTACCTAATTTTGGTCGACATACATAGGGAAAAATTGTTAGTAGTTTGATTATTAGCTTTTTCTTGAAATCTCTTGATAATGTTTGTTTTTTTTTTTTATTATTATAAAAGTAGACATATTTAAGGAAGAGATTACGTAACAAGAGAATTTGACGAAGAATCATAAAATCCGAAAAATTTCTTTTTCATCAAAATATAACTATTTTGAGATTTCAATATTTTATTAAGATCTTTCAAAATTCTATTATCGCTCAAGTAAATTTATTTTTAACCAAGTAAAGACACTTTACAACAAAACACTTTTAACTCTTAAATTGTCATTCTCGAACTCTTAAGGAGTCAATGATTCTTCTTGTTCAAAAGAGTTTTATTTTTCTAGAGTGTAATCCAAAAATATATTTAAACTTAAAAGATAAGAGGTCTCATCATGAGCCTACTTACCATGACCATAGGGTTGGGAAAATAGGCCGACATTACCAACACTCGCTAAACAAACCAGGGTAATGGCTTATGATTGCAAAAAATTATAAGATAAGAGGTCTCATCACGAGCCAAACTTTGTTCAAATTCAATTATAATCAAGTGAATGGCATTGTAAACTATCTCGGGCTACCAAACCAGGACAATGGCTTTTAAGAAATTAAAAAAAAAATTAAAAAAATAAACATATATAAATGGATTTATCTCTAGGTCAATAATTCTTAAATAGATGGGATTCTAATCATTCATGATTAAAAGGTAACCTTGTCGAGATTATAGATGTTTGCCGGGTAGTGGTAGTGGCTCTACCCGTGACAAATGAATACTTTTTTTAAAAGCTAAGCTATAAAGTGACCCCTACTTTATCCCTACAACTAATTAAGGATTGATATAGAGTTTTGAAATATTTTAATTTATGAGGAATTTTAAGAAAATTAAAATAAGATAATTCTTGCTTTTATTCAGATTAATGAACCTAGAATACATTCTAAAAAATAATTTTCTATTCTTAATTATTTTTACTTTAATTTTAGGAAAATATCATCCATATCAAATAGAGATAACCGATTCTTCCCGTATGTTGCCATTGTTGTGGTAAAACACAACCCCCTCATTTTTGACTTGTTCACTTCATATAATGGGACCCTTTCTATAAAAATTTTGGCCGAATGCCTTTTAGGATTTTTATTAAGTTAATTATCCCACAATTTTCTTAATTTTTCATCTTCTTTAGATTTTTGTTTCTGATTGCTTGCTGAAATCGATTTTTTATAAGCTTTTTGCTGATACTTGTTTTTCCTAATTTGGTCAACTCGGTTTGTAAATGGCACTCATTTGAAGTCTAATCAATTATGTCGCCTGGGTTAAAAAATGCGTAAAATGTAAAATATTCCATTTTTGTAATTAAATTAGTTCAATAATGCATTTGTTTTAAGTATAAACCCCTAGTTAGTTATTACTAACATTTTTATTTTTGTTATCACAAACATAAATTATAAAGCATCTGGATTTCGCTTATTTATTCCAATTTTCTATTTTCAAATAAATTACTAATCTCGAAAATCAAAATGTCAAAGTGGCTAGAGTTTATTTTTATCAAAAGTGGCTATAGTTTAGATAAGAAAATACACTTTAGATAATTTCATAATTTAATTAAACATCATTAAAATAAAAAAACCAAAATAAAAATTGATATTCATTAAATCTTAAATTAATTAAATTAATTATTATATTAAATATAATTAATTTTATTAAATTAAAATTATATATATATATATATATATATATATATATATATATATATATATATATATATATATATATATATATATATATATATATAAGTTTTATTACATCGCACGTAGATTTATCGCATCAGAGATTTCTTATCGCAACATTCTTTTTAAAAAAACCGATGACTTCCATTCCCCGATCGCCGATATGTGATGGCTAATGAGTCAAAGGACTTAGAAGCATTAGCCTTAATTTCATAACACTTACGTTTAAAAATAATAATACGATCACTCCATCGACCGGGAGTCCTCAATTGATGCAATCCCGACTCAAGGTTTCGTGCGATGCGATATGGAGTCAAACCATGACTTTTAATTTAAAGCCATTCTCACATTGGCTATTTTGAATTGATTCGAATTCATGGTTAAATACATTAACTTATGAGTACAGTAATAGATAGTTTTTTTAGTTTAATATTAAAATAGATATTTAATATTTAATATTAAATTTCAAATTAATTAATATATAAAATATAATTAATTAAATTAAATTAAAATATAATTAATAATTAGATTAATATTAATTAATAAACCGCTTATTAAATAATTAGTTTAGTTTATAATTAAAAATTAAATTAAATTAATTATTAGATAATTAGAATCCAATTTAGGATTAGATTTTTTTTAAAAATTTTATTTTTAGCCCAAAGAACAGCATTTCCAGATTTATGCCAATTAATCCATTAACTTTAGAAGCTCATAGATTGAGTTTTACTGACCAAATGAGACCCAGGATGGCTCATTGGAAAGAGAAAATCAAGGAGAACATTTCGAGGAGGTTTCACTAACAGACGAATATTTATTGGGTCTAAAAATAGCGTAAGATCAAACTCCGAATTTCTAAACAAAATCATTTTTCCGAGTTTATTTTCTTTATTTTCATTTGCCCAAGCCTCTTCTAAAGTGCATATTCATTCATCAATAATATTTGTCAATTAAATCATCACAAAAATCAATAGAAAGCTTGAATTTCCTTTTTAATTATTTATTTAATTGCATTTGATTAGATTTGTTTTAATGCCAAAATGACATTCTGATCTTCGATTGTTACATCTTAATTTATTTTGATTTCTTTTTGCGGTGAAAATAGTTGAAGAGAATATGAAGAAAAAGATTTCAATCAATGAGAATGCTCCAAGAATTAAATATTGGAATTTTGAGCAAATAAAAGTGGATTGGGCAACATTTTTCTTCAACAAAATTTCCTCTCAAAAATATTTAAAAATATTATAAATGGAAGATTGCGTAATGTAATGAGGGCTTCTCTCCTTTGGTAATTCTAGAATTTAAAAGCACTTATAGAATTGGAATATAGAGTTGTAAGGTGAGAGGAGAGGAATCTCAGATCCGGAGATTATTGAAGTTTTTTCTTTACATTCTCAATTATGTATAATACAGTCTTGCACTTCAGAATTCTTATTTTGAAAGTAGAAGTTCAGCATTGTAAAAGACTATCGAGATCGGAGCGGAGAAATGGACTTAATAAATTGTTATTTTTAATATTATTATTTAAATGCTGGTTTTATTTTATGATAATATGAATATGTCAATTTACTCTATTAATTTTATACATCGTCTTTATTTTATAATTTGCTTTAATTTATGTTATTATTTATCTCTACTCTTATGGGTCGAATTATGATTTCTATAATTATTTACTCATAAAATTGTCTTATAAAACCGATTTATTGAATAGTGATATGTTGTGAACTATTTTCGCATGTTATTATTTATCATATCGATTCAATGATCAATATCATTTTGAGAACTATCCTCATGTTGTTGATTAATTATTTCAGCTTAAGATGTCTCTAGATAGAATGTGTTTGGTATTCACAATATTATTAGTTAATTGAACTATTTCGTTAGTTCGATATTAATTTAAACATATTTAAATCTCAATTATTTAAAACATCTTGCTCTTAGTTGGGATATATCTATATCCGCCTAATTGAGATAGGATTAAAACAGCTTTTGCTTGCATTATAGAATAAGTTTGCATTTAGATTAGTCTTCTATATTCTTCTAAGTCCTCTTCTTAAAGAGGCAAAATCTTAGTTGTGGTTTCGCCGAACCCAAATCAGCTTAAATGGCCTTTGCCCGATCGCCAAGAAGAAGTGATTTGATATCTCCGTCTATCGGGGTAGTTAAAGATACATTTTAAACCAATAGCGATAGGGAAAAGGTAACTGGACCTTAGTTAAACCAAGCTTGAGCCACTACTCCAAACGAAAAAGGAGTTGCTTTAAGGTCCTGACCGGGTGGTTATCCCCCAATGTTGTTCCAACGTGGTATTCGAGACTTCACTGTGGCCATTGATTTGTGAATTCTTCACTATTTAGGCTTATATTTCTAAGCTTCCAACCATGGATAAGGGTGTTTCATCATGATGTGTCCTTTAATTTCTTCCTTTGATTCCACAAAGGAAACATTCTTAAAAAAAATATTGGATCTCTATGTTGATTTCCAATTGCTCAAAAGTAGAAATATATTCCATAACCATATCTATTTGGTATAATTTTTGAAGGCATCACACAAGGATCTCATTCAAAATAAAAATAAAAATAACCGCATAAATTTGTTTCAAGCAATGTATCATCTATAATCCTTTTTATACCATTTCCACCACTTCTAATGTTAAGCATCCAAATGATAAGTCCTCAACTTGTAGTTTGTGTAGGTCATTCACAATTCCATAGATAGAGAAATATAGTTCCATTACTATAACCCACTCCAAGTGATTATACCCACCAAATTTTTTCATTCTAAGCATTAGAAACTAGTGCCATGAATTGTGATCTTGAAAGTGTGGATGTGGATTATCCGAAAAAAATGTGTGAAACTTACAATTTATGGGATGGAAATTCCTACTTGGTTGGATAAATATTTGTATCTAGTATATTGATATTTAAGGGTAAATATCATTCAAAATATTTCTTATTGTTTTGTCGCTATTTCATTCATAAACTCAATCTCAAAAAAAAAAACATTTCATTCTATAGTTTGCCTACAGATGATTGGTTTTGTTGTTGGCTTTGAGAGGGTGTAGCCTATTGTTGGTTCTTTGAGTTGGACATATTGTGATTTTGAACCATGGGACCACTAAATATTTTATGGGAATTTTTATTCTCCACTTATATCACTATGATTAGTAGCTTGAAGGGATTTTATTTAGATATACCCCAAAACAATGTATTGTTAGGTCAACACAAAATTAGTTACTTAAGAGGTATCCTGCAATCAATTGGCACACAAAAGGATATATATATATATATATATATATATATATATTATTCCTATGGCAAACATTACTCCCAAGAAATTAACATTACTTTGATTATTAATATGTAAATTCCTCCTAAACATGAAAAGATGTAGGAATTTCACTAGCTAACGGTAGTAGTTATGGTTTTTCAAGTCCTAGAGATAGAGGACTATTAGGTGCCATAGTTCTGTGATAGACATGTAGGGTCCAACAATAACATTGGCCGAAAATCTCAAAATCACAAATCATATTAATAGTTCCTGGGCCTATATGACAGAATCCAAACCAAATAATGAGAGGATTCCAAAAGTGTTGTTATAAAGTCCTATAGCATAATGATAATTGGTTATTTAATCTAAAGGTGGTGTTAGGTATACTTGGAGGACTTCTAATATGAACAAGGTATGCTAAGTGATATTTTGTATATATGTACTATTTGATGTGATATTACTAGAAGGGGTAGCAACAAAGGTTACAAGGGTTCCAACAAAGTGATTTTCTAAGTGTATTCCTCCCCAACTATATTTTACCGACTCAAAAACATATCATTATGTTGATTTAAGATGATAGAACATGTGTAGCCTAATTTTTGTTTTTACTTAAATTTGAAGGAATGCTAGTCGAGGGAAGAGCTCTAATACCACTTTTAGTTTTCCCTAAACTTTGAAAATTGAAACACATAGAGGTATATAGATAACATAATTGTAGAATAACTAGAGACAAGAGATAATTAAACGAAATCTATAAATATAGCCTCATATATTGATACTACAAATAAGGAAAGAAATTTTAATTTTCCTCTTAATGTGGGGTGATATTTCATTAAGAATAACCCCAAATACAATACACAATAAATATTCATAGTCTTCTATATCTTTAAATAAATTTTCCATAGAAAAAATTATAACTACTTGTGGTTGGACACTAATGGGTATGAAATACCCAATGGTCCTTATAAAGTGGAACCTTTTATATCAAGTAACTATCCATTACTATCTAAAGGGCCTAACTCAAAGAGGATGACCACATCCAAAAATTATATAACTCCTAGGTAGCCTAAAGTAGGGAATTTAGCCTAGTATCCTAACACTTTTGGTCACTATCAGTATATCAACACAATCCACAATGCCCATAGGTGGATACCCAATTGTAGAGGTTGTGCTTATATTTCATTCCATAAATTGATCTCAATATAATTTACACTTTCATTTAATATCATCATATCTAAGGGGGCACCATGAAGGTCCACCAAGTTAATTCATTAACCATCTCTAGATTGATAGGAACAATTTGTTAGAGTTGATGTAAAACATTCTTGATAAAAAAATTGAGCTCATTACTACCTAGTGTTGCAAAGTGCACCACATACTCTTCTGAAAATTTGTAATTGATTTCAAAGTAATATTATATGGCCCCATATAATACTAGTGGAATAGATTAAGATTTACTCACAATAATTTAAGGTTTTGATTATAGTTATTTGGTGGGGTTGAAACTTCTAGTTGATTGATATGCGTAGCCTTTAAGATAAAACCTATTATAACATGTCAAAGAGGCTCAATTAAAGTGTTTGAGAGGAAAATTGTTATCCTTAATTTCCGTGCTTGAATCCCACTCATTAACATTGACCTCCTCATCATTGAATATTGTTCAATAACATGAATATTATGAGATTGATGAAAGTTAACTCCATTCTATGTAGATATCCAGGTTTGAACTGGGTATCATTCTGAATGAGGAGACTCAAATGTATGTTTCACACACCCCCCAAAAGAAAATGTGTTGTGGCATCCACCATTTTTCTAGATTCTCAAGTACTACATCACAAGGATAAAGCGGTAATGCAACACAATAGTAGTTATTTGATCAACACACAAAATAAGAGAGATTTTCACCTCTTCCCTTTAATAACATTGTGATCATCCATATTTGACAATAGCTATAGAATCTCCTTGTTGTGAACACCTATGTAATAGTTTGACTTTTTGAGAATGAAAGTTGACCTTGTATCTCATGCAATTTTTTGAAAATACTTTGAAAAATAATTTAATTTTGTAAAGTTCATTTTTATGCACCATCTTCAAATTTATTGTAAAGCACCTCAAATCATTCCTCAAATTAAAAGGGCTCTTTATTTTTCAATAAAGTTATGTTAGTATTAACTTTTCTTGAGAGATCATCTTGCTCATAAATTTAGTCTAGTTAAGGTAACTTTTTATTATCTACAACTATATATCTCATGATAAATGTAATATACTAGCATGTTCACCTTAACTCTAGAAATTAAGCTAATTAGGAGGGATCAAAAGCATACATGAGAATACAAACTTGGTGTCTAAAAAATATGATGGATCTATGTTGTGCATGTGTGCTATGTCAATGTACGAGAGAAAGATATGTCTTATGTCTATGTAAGCGAGAGAGAGAATATTTATTCCATGAGGTTCGAGTAAAGAAAAAATGGATCAAAGAATCGCCGATAGGTGAATTAAGTCGTAATAGTCCCGATACTCAATTTCACGTATTATTTTCGTAATGCCATGGTAAGTAACAACTCGTTTCCATTGAAACATTCCAAGATTCATATCCACATCGTCAAAATCACACAAATAAAACATTCCGAACAACTTTGATTGAAACATTTCAACGTGCAGTCATTTAAATGGTGGGAGGGAGTTGGGAGTAGTTATAAATGCAGTAGTAGTCAAACAATTTCCGAAAGACAAGACTTGGACGAGAGTGGACTTGGTGTATAAATGTTTTCAAAATAACATATAGAATCCTCCACAAGATTTGACTGAGAATTTCTACTAATCCACAAACTTATCCAAAAAAATATCTTTTTTATTATTTTAATATTTTAAAAGCAAAAACATAAAAATTAATATTTTAGAATAAAGTAAACACATAATGTTGACATAGTAATTATTTTTAAAATTGAGAAACATAAAGATAATAAAATTATTGATAAATTATAGAATTTTTTATAATAAAAAAACAAAGGATAAAAGAATTAGGTAGATTCATTGTACAAAGTGAGTCGTCAAGTAAGCCCAAACTTTAAAGTAACAATTTTGTTTATATTACCATATGGAATTTTTTTGCATCAGAGCCGGTGTAAGCATCCATATTGCTCATTAGGAATGTTTATAAAACATGATGATTGAGCTTGGAGTATGTCTTAAAATTGCCTCGTCAGGCTAAGAGCTCGTCTTTCTAGTATAAGGAAATAGGTTAATGGTCCAAGACCCATAGACATATCATAGGAGTGAACGCCGGGCCTTCCATTAGATATCACCAACGGGTCATTCCACATGGCATTTTTTTCCTTGAATAACGGTTATGACTACATGCATTTGCGGATAACAACCATAGATGGTTGTCCTCACTATTTGTTTACAAGGTATGAGAAGTAGTGACATAGGGGAAAGTGCTAACAACGAATGGATCTTGTCCATGAGGAGCTCCAAAAGAGGCGCCGCTTATGACTTTCAAAGTCAATGAACCATTGATAAGTTTTGTATGGATAGAATAAACGATGGCGAGAACATAAAATAAACACATGTATTTTCTCCTAGAACCCAAACTAAGAAAACAAGATTGTTTTTCATTATATTCCTTTCAATGTTACAATACATTGTATACATTTCGAAGCATTCATAAATGAAAATCCATGAACCTTGGATCAGAACATAACCATAGTTCCATTGACCAAATCTACAAAATACCATGGGAAAAACCATCATTCCCAAAACTATGCACAAACCATGCACAAAACCATGGGTAGGTCCACCCACCATCCTTGGGCCTGCTCTCAATCCTTGGATCCGCGCCCCGAGGCTAGTCATGGAAAGAATATAACACACATCCAAAATTATCCCACTTTTTTTTATCTTTCCACACAAGGGGTCGTAGGAGTGAAAATCATTGGTCTTGAGCCGCAATTCCCATTGTTTCTCTACACGAAGAAAAATTTTCAACGCTCACATATTTTGTCAATTCATTTGCAACATTCTTAAAAGTGTCCACCTTTATCAACAACACATTTTTATCTTCAACCATATCCTTCACAAAATGATATTGAACATCAATGTGCTTTGTCTTTGAATGATAAGAATGGTTTTTTTCCATCAAAATTGCACTTTGGCTTTCACAATCTATCCTTATACCGTTGTACCAACCCCCCATACTTGAACAAAATATCTACAACTAAACTGCTTTCCTTTCTTACGTGAATGGTTGCCATGTATTCAACCTCTATAGTTGAAAGTTCCACTATAGATCGTCTCTTTCTCATCCAACTCGTTTGCTCCTCCAAATATAAACACATACCCACTCGACAACTTGTAGATTTTCTTATACAACTTGTAGAAATTTTAACCAGAGAAATATAAAAATTATGGAGATTTAATAAGGAAAATGAAAAATTAGCCAACAACAAAAACAAAAAACCATAAACAAAACATGCAAACATTAAAACAATTTTTACCATAGTAAAACCCTAACTCTAGGGAAAAACCTAGTTTAATGAGTTTCCATTAGCTTTGGCCAAAACCCCGGGGAACAAGTGAGACTTCACCACTACATTCCCGACACCATTATAATGAAGTCCTCCAGCCTTTTAAAGGCTATATTACATGAATTCCATGGGAAAATTACTATGGGAAACCAAAACCATGGGCCCAAAACCACAATGTAACCCAATCAACTTTGACTCTATCCCTCGAGTCAGTTTATCTAACACCATCACCCTTGCAACCAAAATAGACCCTTTCCCAATGATCTTCGGGATAAAATAAGCATCAATATTTTTGGATAGCCCATGCACACCCTCACACTTGATGCATTGTGATCATGTGCTGCCTTAATTGGGATGAGGTGGAGGCATATGGATGGACTCCCATGACCGAGGATGTATTATCTTCTCCCACCCGCATCGGGCACACCTATCCCACTCTCAGAGCTCCCGGAAAGAGGTAATGTTGTACTCCGACATGAGGTACAAGATGAATCTTCCCTCGAATTCGACCCATTAAGACTTCAATTGGATAACCAGCTAGCGACTTTATTCTCTCGTTTGCGTTGCATGAGAAGTAGTGACATAGAGGAAAGTGTTAACCAACAAATGAATATTTTCCACCAGAGCTCCAGCTTGTTAGCTCTTTGTGACCTTCAAAGTTGATGAACCATTGATACATTTTTTTTATGGCATGAATATCCACCAAAGGTGTTCCGGGCGTTATTTGCAATCTAGTTAACTCTAATCACCGTGCCAACTGTATGCCTAAACAATTAAAAATCCAAAATAAATTAATAATTTAAATACTAAAAGTTAGGAATTTATGCCTAACTCTCTAGATTGGGTTGTTCCTCTTAGTTAGGAGTTATTTTAGGTAGCTCCTAGATTGGTGTGTGTATGGCTGAGAAATTGTCTCAACCAAAGTGTCCAAGATAGAACACACTATCTTGAGACACAATCTCCTCATCTCGTTTTAATTGTGCATGCCACATTCTTTTAATAATGTGAAAATATGAGGAAGTTGTGAGGTCAGTTTTTCTCGCCATGATCGTGTTTGGGTATAAATTTTTGTGTTTTTATGTGTGTGTTAATGGTGTGTGATTATTTAACATGTGGTATCAGAGCCAAATCTCGAACATGTGAGAGAAGTACGAGAACACAGGAGTGACATGTGAGCTAATGGGGACATCTATTTCAAATCAAATCAAGAAGGATCATTGATCAAGTGAAGAGCGAAAGGAGTAGACCCGAACAAAGGGCATGAAAAAGGAACACCGTGACTCGAAGTGTAGCCGCGGTAGCCCTCCTTTCTTTAAATATCTCATGTGAAAATATGCAAAGAGGGATATAGTTGTTTGATCCGATAACTGTGGGATCAATCTGAGCACATACCTATTGTCTTTTTTTCTTCAAAAGTGGAGATCAACCGATGGTATGGAAATTGTATGCATATTATTGTAATGAAAAACCATAGTGTGAATCCATGTGTGTACTCTTAAATAAAGGTTGTGTTGGATGTGTATTCTGTAGATGGAAAAACACTGGCTTCTATCGTGTGGTTGCAATGTCTACATGAATGTGATCTCGAGCATAAATGGTGGAATTTGAGCATAGTATGTATCATATTAAGGGAAAGCACTACCGGGAAGTGTAGTGTAGGTCATAGCTGAGTGTGTGAGACAAACAAAATTGTGCATAGTGAGATCTCTCAGAGGCGTAAAAGGATTGTGCTTATAGGCATGATTCACATGGTTGTTTTATTTGGATTTCAAAAGGCCTCTCACCATCTTTGTCCTTTTCAATTTGGGTATCCATTTGCATAGAGCCCAATGCCTAACCATAGTCTACACTCGGGATATTCACATTTTGTGGTTAAGAATCCCGAATTCTATTTCAAGTAGACTAGAGTTCGATTGCACTATGGGAGAATGTTCGCACCAACCCAAGCAGGTGCCTCCAATCATCAAATTTCTTCTTATGAATCTCTTGACGTCCTTTCCATCCAATTTGGCCTATTGTTCCTCGCAACATTTTGAAATATATTCCAATCCCACCTACAAAGTCACATGATTACTACGTAAAGAGTTTTGTCCAAAAAGTTGTGAGGTGGTTCGCGGTTCGATTGTTACATGGGACCTCTTGAAAGAACAATAGAACTGAATTTTTTTGTAGTGGTGATGTAACATTTTATGAATATTAATCCAACAAATTAGCTACCACCACACCTAATCCGCGATTGCTTGAGCGCTTTGTTGGGAGAGTTCGTGGCAAAATATGTTGAACTATGAAAAATACTATCTAATGGAAATCTTCCGAAGAGAGCTCATACAGTATGCACGATGCACATATTTTATAGTCCCTTTACATTTACAAGGAACAATAGAGTCCGTGCCATCGTTTTTGAGACAAGTTCTTCATTGGATTTGATGTTGGGTCCAAAATTTCTTCGTATCAATTGTCTCTCATTCCATCTAAGGATTAAATATTTATTTTGTTTATCGATTAGTTAGTATGTGATCGTTTGATTTTTTGATTGTTCGCCGGGAATGATTGGAAGGAGTAGCTAGACTACAATTCGTGGCGAACACTCTGGGTGAAGATAAAGCGTGGAGCTAGTGTTAAAGAACGTAATTCTCAACCACTTTCTAGGTGTCAGATCCGTCAGTCCAAGTGTCCAAGTTTAGTTTAAGTCAGTCCAGTTTAGTCGAGTTTATCTCTAGTTATTTATTGCTGATGTTTCCAATGTAATCTATTTAATCTATTCGTAATCTTGAGAAGAGCAACTCTCTGCTCCAGTTCATTTTCAGTGTTTCAATTCTTATCATGGTATCAATTCTTATCATGGTATCAGAGCCGAGTTGCATAAGCCATCGTGGAGAGCAGCAACAAAGCCACGAAGGAGCAGAAGAGAAGAGCAGTCAATTGGCGCGACTGTGAGTTGATTGGCGCTGGAATACACGGCATACCCGCGCCATTTTCATGCCTCGCACCGTTTTTGAGATAGGCGCGATTGTTTCAATCGAGACCGCGCCACTCTACAGAAAGAGATTTCTGCGTTATTTTTTTTTAAGGTCAACGCATATATGCATTAAGCTGATAAGCGTATGCGTTAAGAGTAATCCACCGCGTGAATAATTTGCGTTAACATTAATGATGGACCAGAAACGAGAGCTGCCAAAGCAAATCTGCCGTGGCATGGAGCAAGAGCAAATGAATTAAGGTGAATTTTTTTTGTTAAGCGTGAAGGTACAAAGCAGTTTAATATTCAAACGATTTAGTTTGAAAAAGGCTCATACGTTAATGGAATAAAGCTCCTTTAGAAATGCTTTTTGAAGTGTAGATTTAAAAAAGGAGAATGCCTTATATGTGAAAAAAAAGTAACGTTTTTTTTTTTAAAACAAAAAAAAGGAAAAGGGTTTTAATGCGAAAGGATTTTAAAAGCTAAGGTTTTTAAAAAGGAAGAAGCCAAATGGATTTTAATTCTTTTTGCCATGATTTTTAAAAAAAGAGCTTGTGTGAAGCATTTTATGGCTTGTGAAAGAAGAATTTTTTTTTTGTTTTAAAAAAAAAAAAAAAACTTAAAGCTGTGATATGAGATGAAAGTGAAAGTTTACAAGAAATTTTTTGAGGAAGATATTTTTTAGAAGGAGAAGTGAAGTTGCATAAGACTCATTCAAGAGCAGCAAAATTTTTGAAGAAGCAAGGTATTGATGAATATGTAAACTCGTTTGTTTCTTGATGTTTGACAACGAGGACATGGGAAAAGCCAAGAGGCTAAAGCAAAAGCAGATTATGTTCGAGATCTTTCTAGATCTGGAAATCAAGAGGCAAAAAGATGCCTATGCATTAAGATGCATACAAGAATCAGTTGATGAAAGTATACTTCCCTTGATTTCAGATGCCAAGACAGCCAAGGAGGCATGGGATACCCTTGAGAGATGTTTTGGTACAAGGGGGAGCATTGAAGCAAAGGGGAGCTTTGAAGATGAAGATGAAGGTAGATCTGTAGCAACAGATCTACAGCCAGATGAAGAGTCAGAAGACGCAGAAAAGCAGCATGAAGATGCTCGTGAATCCCACTGTGCACAACCACAAGTGGATGAAGAGAATCCAGCAACAGAGCTTGCTGACGAAGATCTAAAGATTCCAGCAACAGAGATTGCTGACGAAGTTTTAATGATACCAACAACAGAGCTTGCTGATGAAATGGTAAATCCAATGATTGATATGGTTGATATTAACTTTGATAATGAATTTTTGGCTAATGATGATTGGTTGCAGATGATGCAACAAAAATATGATATCGACATGATGTTATTTGGTGAGATTACCCCACTTCAGTTAGTGAAAGACAACTTGTTTGCAGCAGCACAGGTCAGTGAAAAAGAGGCAGAGAAAAAAACAGAGACAGAGCAGAAGGAAGAAACAGAAAAAGTAGCAGAGACAGAAACAAAGAAAGAAGTTTGCAAAGAGAAAGCAGAAACAGAGAAAGAAGAAGAGACAAAAGCAAAAGATGAAGTCTGCAAAGGGAAAGCAGATGAAGAAGCAGATAAGGAAGCGCAACAGCAGAAAGCTCTCATTACAGAGCAAAAAGACCAGAACCAATGTCGTTCTGAAAATAATTTTTATTCTAACATTGATTTCAAGTGTGCAGGTATACAGATTGATTATGAAGAAGAGTTAAAGTTTATTGAAACATGGCTTGCAACACCATGTCTAGTTGAAATCTACACAGAAGCTGTAGATATGAATGTTGAAGACGACATGCATGACGAACATGTCAATGAAATTTCCATGCGTTGGAGTTTTGAAGAGATAAGATATTGCTCTAATCTTATGTTGCAACAGATTGATGATGAAAAGCGCACTACAGAGGACAATATGTGGCAGCAGCCCACATACAAGTCATTTTTTGAAGAAGTCCAGGACATGCTTACACAACCTGGAACAATAGAAGACCTGCACCAGCAAATGAAGAAACCGAATTCTCAAGGATACAACAAAGCGCAAAATATGAAACAATTTAGAGGCTACAGAATATGGAAGAAGAGAAGAAGAAAACTAAATCTAGTTGAAGTCAATTTTTTTTAAATTGTAAACCTCGCTGAGACATAGACCAGCAGGTATCTTAATTAATTTTTTTGTGGTTGATATTAAAGGGGAGTGTTAAAGAACGTAATCTCAACCACTTTCTAGGTACAACCGTCTAAATAACTGTCTTAGCTTAATTTAAGTCACTCCAGTTTTAGTCAAGTTTATCTCTAGTTATTTATCGCTGATTAGTTATTTATCGCCGATGTTTCCAATGTAATCTATTTAATCTATTCGTAATCTTCAAGAGCAACTCGTCTAGCTTCGATTTCGTGCTTCACTCTTGTCACATAGAACAAAGTCTTGAAATCTACCGTGTAGAAGGCGACTTTATTTCTCCACGAGACAACAACGGACACAAAACTCGTGCTTCACTTACAAACAAGGGGGCACACACAATTAGAATCGAGGCGGTCATGGTGGAATTGATCGGGAATGAAGGAGTCGACATGAGCTTCGTCGAGGTCTAGACTGCGTCCAATGTCCAGATTTGACACGCTAATCCAAAGCACACAATGCTAAAGAATGATACGTGCACCAGCAATTAAGTATAATATTTATCAGCGTCGGCCGAAAGTGAACAATATCATAAGCATCCACGAAAATGTCTTAGAACCAAACATAGTGATCGTAGTTGAAATGTCATGGCATGAGTCATTTCCTGCGTAAGGAAGAAGCTTGGAAATACGTAAGACAATGTGAGTAGAGAGGTCGTGCATGGTTACGGATCCTCCTCCCTGCTCATGGAATGGTGTATTGTTATTTTCCTCACATAAACTATAAAATATAGAAGGTAACAGGATTTCATAAATTTTATTAAAGTCGTTTAATTTAAAAGAGGCATGTAAGAATTTTAAAATCTATGCCATTTAAATTACATATGTTTCTATGAGGATACGTATGAGTGGGAGGAGCTCATGAGAGATAATAAGTGGGAGGAGAGATAATGAGTGGAGTGAGTATTATATGTTTTTCTATTGTCCATGTTTTTTATGGAATTATGTTTTGGGATTGGAGAGATGACTTTATAAAATGATTACAAATGTAAGTGCCCAAAAATTCTAAGAAAACGGAAATGGGTGCCAAGGAAAGTTTTGACTCATTATCGGGTATCTTCACTTCTAAGCCATTAAGTCTTTGGAAGCCAAGCATTGCCATCAAGTCTTTGGAAGACAAGTGCATTGGATAGGAGAAGATTTTTATTTTTCTTAAGATTGTAATAAGGATGTTTTAAAGTTTTGTAATGTAGAGATAAGGTGGAGTGATATGGTAAATTTTTTTAGTAAGTTTGGAGTGATCTATTTTTCAAAGGAAAGCTTATTGTTGTAGGAAGTTGAGTTAGTTTTTGAAGACATTTTTTCCAAGAAGTTTTGGAACTTTGAGTCCATGAAGATGTTGTGAACTGAGATCCCAAGGAAAATTTTAATAAAGAATATTTTTTGTGGTGATTGTGTCCTAGATCTCATTTAAAATGGAATAAGGGGATATTAGCATAATAAAGAGTGTGTTAATGATGGTTCATGGTTCATGCTATTTCTTATGATTCAGTCTAGTTTTGGCACATAAATGATCTCATTTAACACACACATAAACTTCAATGCAAGCAAGCACACCACCTAATGTTACAGCTTCAAGGACGGATAATTAAACTCAACACATGCATTTGTGCCACTACAACAAATAATCAAAGTTGTCAACATCAACATTCTACTTCAACAAAGAAAATTAACTCAATATAATCAAGTTAATGAACCCGCAAACTCCAACATTTCAAAGCACAAATACATCAACATTCTTGCAAATAAATTTAAGAACTTGTAATAAAATTCAAATTGCATCGAATTGTAAGGGTACATTCTCTACAAAACCGACACCCAAGTTTTGAATTATCAAAATTAAGTCAAAGAGAATCTATCGTAGTGAGTCATTAACATCATTAAGCATTTTTGGGTGCATTTTCGACAAAACCTGTTTGACACCCTTATTTTAAAGCACAATCAAGTGAGTGCACGATTTTTAACTCTAATGTACAGAAACAACAAGTTCACATCTCTTGCAAAAGAGCATGAGTGTTCAATCAAGCCGCACAAATTTCATAACATCAAGCGAACCAAAGGTGAAGTTCATTGTAGCAAAAAATCAAACATAAGTGAGCGAGTTCAAATCCAACACAAGTAAATGTGTTCAAACAACAAGAAAACAAGTTAAAAATCTACAAGCTAGCGAGTGTGAATTCCAAGAACTTGAAACAAGAGAAACAAGCCACCAAGCAAGAGATCCAACAAATTCCGAAGCGAGCGTGATAAACTCAATCAAGGAGTCAAAGACAAGTAAGTGTGCTATTCAAGGAACAAAGCAAGCAAGCATGTCATTAACATCAAGTGAGCACAGACATTCAATCCAAAAAAGTTCAAATCGAGTGAGACAAGCTTCTCAGACAAGCGAGCCTCGAATTCAAGTGAGCAAGTTCACATGGCCCAAAAAAATCCAAATTTGTTACAAATTCTTCACAATTCGATCCTCTCAAGTGATGAAGATATGGTGCAAATCAACAAAGAAACTCTTTGCCGATCTTTCAACATCTACAAATGTGACAAATGAAATGATTGAGTTTCTTCGAATCGGAGTCGTAACTACAAAGAAATGAGTTGCAAGAAAACAAGATGCTTCCAAGTATTTGAACCATACAACTAAAGATGATTCTAAGTCATTCTTCCAAACAAACTTCAAGTGTCGGTTGTTCAAGTTCAACTTTATTCCAAGCCAATCATCAAGCCATGGGAAGAAATCCAAAGTAACAAGAATCGACGAGGCTTAGGATATGTCAAATATGACGCCAACTTGGTATATCCCGGATTATTCAAAGCCCATTAAGTTCAAGCAACATTTCGAACAAATCACCTCAAAGACATTCCGAGAAAAAGTTGGCAAGTACAAACGTAAATGCATGCAACCCGGGTTGCAAATAAACCAAAATGTCCTCATTGTCATAGAACCTGGGCCATATGGAAGATTAGTGTTTTGATCTCCATCCTTGTCACCATTATGGCAAGCCCAATCTTTCATTTGGAGAAATGTTTCAACCAACAATAATAAACCATATTGAAGATAAATTATGAATGGATTGATCCTTTGGGAATGGTCATCCACAAGCCAAAAGATTGTATTAGTTCTACAACCGAATGCAATCACACCTAGTGCAACCGAAAATGAAAAAGAATAAGGTACTCTCATGTAGTTGAATGGAGGAGTGGCACCAAGGCACCACTCCTACACCCGAAGGGGAGTCTGTGAATAATTTCCAGAGGATTGTCTCTCCTTTTAGTTGACAAAGGGGGAAAATGTCAATGAAATTGACGTTGGTGGTTGTCGATCGAAAGCCTCGAAAACCAAAAAGCGGCCAAGTATCTTCGTAAGCCAATGGGCATCAACAAATTCACCAAAGGGGAAATTTACAACAAAGTGTGCCAGTGAGTAGTTTTCAACACAACAAAAGCAAATAAAGTGAGTTTTTTTTGACATCATCACTAGTGGGCGTTCAAAAAATTTTGTCGTTGGACAAAGGATGCTGATTTCATGCAAAAGAAAGATGGATAATTTTGAAACTTGGCACATGATGGAGTTGCCTTAGAGATGAATCGTACATGTATCCGATTCATGGTCTCTTTAGATTGTAGTTTTTCCAAGATCCAGCTTTGGCGGTTTTTCAGAAATGTTTTTTGAGGATCAACATGATAACTTGGAAGATGGTTCCTCGTTCTTATTTTGGATTTATCATTGAAGGGGGGGAACGTTAGCCTCTCTCATAAACAATTATAAATCCAAAATAAATTAATAAGTTAAATATTAAAATTTAGGAATTTATGCTCGACTTCTAGGTTGGGTTGTTCCTCTAAGTTAGGAGTTAGTTTAGGTAGCTCCTTAGATTGGTGTGTGTATGGTTGAAAAATTGACTCAACCAAAGTGTCCAAGATAGAACACACTATCTTGAGACACAATCTCCTCATCTATTTAATTGCAATATTACATTCTTTTAATAATGTGAAAATATGTGAGGAAGTCATGAGGTTCAGAAGCCTTTTCCGCCATGACCGTGTTTGGGTATAAATTTGTGTGTTAATGGTGAGTGATTATTCAACACCTTTCTCAAGGGCTAAAAAATATGCCACATTGTTTGTAGTTTCTCCACATGGGCTCCGGGTACTACTCCGATTGGATACCCAAGGACACTTGAGGACTTCAAATGCCAAAGGTCCTATATTTCCCCTCTAAGCTCCATCAAAATTAAGAATAATAAAACTTAATGTGATATCTTAAAGGCCAAACCCGAAGATACCATAGATCAAGGACGCGTGCTCCATATTTCCCCCTTATCCTTGGGATGAATTTCTAGTGCAAAATTTATTATAATCTCCTCCCCTCTACCTTCCCGTCCTCTAATGACCATACCTATGCTAAGATGGTTTCCTTATTGCTAAATGTTGTCACCCATATTTGGCTTGCTTATGTATGAATATATTTGAATATTAATTTTTCCTTTCCCTTCCAAAGATTCCATTGAAGGAAGCCTCATTTCTAAGACCCAAGCTCAATTTATTATCATATTCTTAAAACAATTTCAATCTCCAATGATCTATGGAGGTACCAATCCCTTGAGGGGAGAAACCCATCTAACCAAATAGAGCTTGAATTTTATTCCATAATTTCTTGTGCCACATCACAATACCATAATAGGTGATGAGAAGTTTCATTGATCTTGGCACATGGGGAAATGTGAGGGAGGAAAGAAGCCTTTGCATTGAATCTCGGTCCCAAGGCTCGAAATTGGTTCCAACCATTAAGCCACAAGAAGTAGGAAAATTTTGGTCGTAGTTTGATTGCCATATTTTTTTCTTCAACAAAGATACTCGGTGCACATTTCCAAACCCGCCCATTTCTTTGATGTTGAACTACCCTATAGGCTTATATCCCCACCATAGCTCGGCTCCTCAGGCTCGATATCTTTATCCATATTTTTTGTAGATGTTGGGAGAGGGTCAACCAATTTATCTCCTTGCATAGCCTCAATATTCACATGTGTTCCGTCTCCACCGTCAATATTGGCTCTCCCTTTTCTAGAATTTTTTCCACCACTAGTGATCCCCGATCACGCTAAATTCCATCAAATTTGATAAATTCACTTCGATCGAGATAAGGGAGTTGTTGCCACAACTCTTCCTAAAATTCTCCGTTCTACCATTTCTAATCTCCCAAAAAAACTATGTTGATGCACAAGATCTTTATTTTCATTCAAAAGGTTCCGTATGGGAGAGCCTCTAGGTGAAGAATCATTGGAATTAATTCAATGATGTCTCCGTACACCCCATACTTTTGATTCCGTATTATTTTCCACAATTCAGATTATCCTGAACCCAACACCATTATAACTTAGCCCCCTTATTCAACATCTCTCCGGATATCGAAGTCATAAACCTCCTCCCCACTCTTTGGTAGACAAAATTTTTCCCATGACACAAATGCCCATTTCTTGCATGTCTAGGCTCCCTACCACATGAAACACCATAAATATGATACTAAATCCTGAATACCTCCTTCGAAGCTAAAAGTACAAATGTCTAGTATATTGGCAATGCTTGATGACCTGCTTTAAGGGTAGTTATCCCCACAAGGTTCAATGCCCCGAAGGACCACTCATCCACGTTTATTCATTTTCATAATGAGGCCCTCCCAACATTATTTGCATAGGGGATTCTTCACCATGGGAGCCCCTAGATATTTTGTTGGTAATTCTCCAACCCGAAAGCCTAATATTCTAGGAAAATTTTTGCACTTGGGGTTTGGTATAAAAAAAAAAAATATATTGGTTTTGTCTCCATTCACCAACAAAACTAAAGCATACGGGAAGTCCGAAAGAATAATGAACAGGGGAGTTTTCCTCTATGTCATGTGTCCCCTAAAGAGCTAAACATCATCCACAAAATGTTGATGAGAGAAATTGGAATATCTTGACCCATTACTTTAATACACTGAAGGTGTTCTTCGCACACTCGTTGCTTTGATGTAACGACCCAAGCCTTTTCGTTAAAGAATAATGACCAAAAGGGAGGATAGTGATTCACCTCGTTTGAGCCCGTGTGATGATCGAAGGTACTAGTTGGAGATACATTGAGAAATATAAAGAAAATGGAATAGATATGATAGACCTAATCCATATAATGTAGGGGTGGGAAAATCCAAAGGCTTAAAGAGTTTTCAACAAGAATTCTATTTTTAATCGGTCAAGGTGTCTGAGAGGTCCAATTTAAGAATCATCCCTGTTGTCCTCGATATAACGAATGAATTACTTCATGGGTAGTGATGATCCCGTCTAGGATCTATCTTCCTTCAACGAAATGAGTTTGTTCTAGGATTATAATAAAATTCATAAGTGTTTTCAATGATGTAGTATGACAATCAAAATGATTTTATATATTACTTCTTACGTAGCGTTATGTGTCTAACCCCTTGGATCATTACAAGCACCAGGATTATGGACCAAAGTCAATAAGGTTACATTAAGTCCAAACCATAATTGATTTAAATGTCGATATTATTTACCTGGGCCTCATGGACCTCCACACCTAAGAAGCTCGAGCAAGCCTTAAATAAGTCCATGGTAAAGCCATCAAGTCCTGTGGATTTATTGAGGGCATGTCTTTGTCTACATATTATACCTCTTGGAAGGAAATTGGCCTAATGAGAACCGCATTCTTCTCTAGAGTAATTAGTCAAGGAATGTGACTAGTTACCCGCTTTATGGATTCGAACTATCTTGGTCCCTCGCTAGGAGATATTGATTGTATGATACTAATTCCTACTCCATCTACTCATGATCGATCATATAATTTCCAGATATGGAGTCGAGAAAATATCTGGTTTAGTTGATAGTGTTGTATCATGGATTTGTAGAAAATGGTATTTTTGTTCGCCAAATTTTAGCCATTGAATGCGAGATTTTTTTCCTCGACAATATCTCTTTCTTGCGCTTATTTTCTACTTCCCGTATAAATTTACCTTCCTCCTCTACAATAACTTCAAATCTACTTAGATGGTTTTTTGTTGTATATTCACCGCCTTATTTTCTAATATATCCTTTCCCACTTGGATGTTCCCAAATTCCAATTGTTTCCAGGACTTTATATTTTGTTTTAATTCCTTGACTTTGATCTAGATTTTTTGCATTGAGTTTCTCCTACACATTGGTATCCTTCCACCATTTTTTTAATTTTCCCATAAATTTTGGATCTTCCGTGCTTTCGAAAGAAAAAGGATGTTTTTTTGGGGCCATATTCAAATATGTTTCCAACCGGATTGGCCAATGGTCTAATCCTTTGAATGGGGATACTACTTCGACGAAGAGGTCACACCCCAATAAAGATTCTAAGGTCGTAAAGTGGTCTAGTCAACTCGCAATATGACGTCTCCTTCGCTATTCCAAGTATGTATACTATTAATGGTTTTTAAGTCCACCCGATGTAGCTAATATTAAGTCTGAAAGATAAGAGAGGCTCGTAGAGTCTCCAAATTACTCCTTGTTCTTCCTTCAAGTTCCACACTGTGTTGAAGTCACAACCAACTATCCACCCTTGGTTACTATAGGTATTTAGAACATTATTGAGTGCACGTAAGAATCCATCTTATGCCCTAATGGGGGGACCATACATGGAAGATAGAATAATTATCTCACCAAGTAATAACATGCCAAAAAGCGACTAGTTACGATAATCCTTTGGCCGAATTCGTCTTGAAATATTATTGTACCAAGTTCCCATTGCATGAATAACCCACATGCACTTCATTTATCATCTACCACCATTACTCGATCGCTTCGTTAGAATTTTTGCATAATTTTTTGAGATTCAACAAGATGATGAGCTTAGTGAAAAGAGTCGCCTTCACTAAGTGGGCCCGCAGGCTATTTTTGGCGCAAGTCTATTTTTAGAGTATGTCTATTTTTAGACATGTCGATCATATTTTGGTTGCGTGATGCTATTTGTGGATGGTTGATCAAGTTTGAAAAATAGATGAAATCATATTTTTAGAATATTGGCGAAGTCTATTTTTAGATCGTCAATCTAAAATAGAGGCATGTCGATTATTATTAGCTCTTAATAATAATCGACTCTAAACAACAACTTATTCTCTTGGAGCACTTCGCCCAAGGTACGTATGTGGCACAACAAACATAGAAGGAATTACGCTATTCCCGAGGGTTTACCGTAGCTATTGCATGAAGGACTCGCTAGGAACTCAAGTGGCAGAAAGTTATGACAAAGTTGGAAGAAGTAGTTATGGAGTTGTATTTAGTTTAACTCGCTAGGACTCGTGAGCAGGTTGTTTCTAGTCTAACCGATTGATATAATAATGAGAGTGGAGGAATTAATTAGTTAATTAATTCACAAATAATAACTCATTAATCAACCGAACAATACATCGCTAACTACAAGGTATGAAAAGCCGTGAGACCATGGAGAGATAGGTGAAAGGGAAAGATAGACTATCTCGTTATGACTATTAGTGATGCATTGATTTCATCCAACAAATGTTGGAGATTCCAATGAGGATTGTGCAGTAAATCCAAGAGTAATTCGAATTCATTCGAAGTTATTCTTCACAGAGATTGCGTAGTGGAGGTAGGCTAAAGGTGGCATAGATCGGTGCATGGATTTGCAAGATTAGGCCTATAGTGTATGTCGATTGTACTATACCGAGAGCTTGTGATAAGCTTTGTATGCTTGTATGAGAGTGTCATATGATCTCCATTTTACATAATATATAGTTGGGGTTTTCAGCTCGTGCTTTCCGTTAAAAACTGGGTGGTTATGTGCGATTGAATATTTTTGTTTATGCTTCACATGTGTGTGCAATTAATTGTTTCCGCAAAGATCAACAAGTGGAATTGATTCGTATTTTGAATAAAGTTAAATAGTGTGAGATCGTGTGAATCAAAGACATATGCATGCTTATGCATATAATTTCTACATGGTATCGAGCATTTTTTATTGAATATTGCAATTGTGAAGTGAGTTTGTAGCCGGTGGACAATTCGACTTGCTATAGAATATTCTTGGTGTAGAAATCGAGTATACATTGAAATGTATTTCAACGAGTTGAGATTGGAGTATGCCCTCGATGGGAGCTCGAATTACATAGCCCGGAAGGACAGGATGGAGGCGGTGTCGGAGGATAATGGGTCAAGGAGTTCATCGATAACGATGTTCCTAAGCCGAGATCTAGCGATGCCGCATTACTTGATGCATGGAAAAAGAAGACGCAAAGATGAGGAGAGATTCCGTTTGGAAGGTGTGAAGGACCAAATTGTGTCAGCCTTCATAGGAAAAAGCCACTCCATTCTTAATGTGGAAGGCTTTGACAGACGTGTTCCAAAGCAAAAGTGACTTAAAGACAAGCTCGAAAAAATAAAAATGGGAGAAAGGCTTACGTATTCCAAAATACCTCACGAAGTTTGTCCACTGCAAGGATGAGTTGGGAAGTGTGGGGGTTACTGTTGATGAATAAAACTTGGTGATATTGGCTCTCCTTGGGCTTCCGAAGAGTTGGGCATAGCTACGAAGACTCTGTCAATGGACGGGAGAAACTGCCAGGATGGGAGCGACTTTGGTCGGATCTTGTGCAGGAGGAGATAAGGCGGGGTACTAGGGATGGATCTTCATCAAAGAATGAAGATGAAGAGAATTGCGCTTTGGCTGCCAAAGCAAGGAAAGGGAAGGGGAAGAAAATTCCTTCAAAATCCGGTGCTAAAGGCAAGAAGCAGGACTTGTCCAAAGTGAAGTGTTTTCATTGTCACGAGCATGGACATTTCGCCACTAACTGTCCACAGAAGAAGAAGAATAAGCAGGCTGCTGGATCTGCAGCTGGAGAGGCCTTAGTCTCGCAATTTGAGCTGGATTTTTCCTTGATCGCATGCTTGGTTTCAAGCTGCATGGGATCGGTGTGGTATCTTGACAGTGGTGCGTCTTTCCATATGATGGGAGACAAAGAGTTGTTTAGTGACTTGGAGGAGAAGGACCTCCAGATGCATATAGAGATGGGCGATGATGGTCGGTACAGTGTGACAGGCATTGGGACCATTACCTTTGAGAGGGAGTCCAGTAATCCATTCTTGTTGAAGAATGTCATGCATGTTCCAGGTCTGAAGAAGAACTTGGTCTCAGTCGCAATGCTGGAAGACAAGGGTTATGATGTTGTTTTTAGTGAGGGAAAAGCCTTCCTTCAACATAAAACAATGGGTCAAACCAAGAAGATAGGGGTTCAAATTAAGAATCTCTACAAGATGGAGGTAGATGGCTGCGCTGCAATGGTGGGGAAAGTAGAAGAAATGATGAGTCGGGATGAGGGTGAATTATGGCACAGGAGATTGGGCCATCTTCACCATGGCACTTTGAAGATTTTGCAGCAGATTTCTACTAGACTTCCAAAGGGTACTCTTGTATAGTTAGATCAGTGCAAAGGATGTAAAATGGGTAAGTTTGTTAAGACCACCATTCATGAGAAGGAGAACCGTGCTTCGGTAATCCTGGAGAGAATTCACACATACATGTGTGGACCATTCTCGGTTGCTTCAATAGAAAAACATAGGTATTATGTGATATTTTTTGATGACTATTCTCGTAGATGCCGGATCTTCTTCATGTAGAATAAGAGTGAAACGGTCTCAAAGTTCTGTGAGTTCAAGGCATTGGTGGAGAAGGAGTCAGGGAAGCAAGTGAAATCTCTATGGAGCGATAATGTTGATGAATACATCTCGGGCGAATTCAAAGAATTTTGTAGCAAAGAAGGAATTCAAAGAGAACTCATAGCGCCTCATAACCTATAGCAGAATGGAGTCACAGAGAGAAAGAACATAATGATCGTGGGTGTTGCACGAGCGATGTTGCATGACTAGGGCCTACCGATGCACTTGTGAGCAGAAGCATGCAACACTGCGGTTTATGTGCAAAACCGTTGTCCTCATAGATTACTTGGCATGAGTACACCCGAGGAAGCTTTTACTGGTAAGAAGCCTGATATTTCTCATTTGAAGATTTTTGGCTCACCTGTTTACATTCATGTGACGAAGGATGCCAAGAAGAAGTTGGAGCCGACTACAGAAGTTGGGATATTTGTGGGGTACACAGAAACACCCCATAACTATCATGTGTATTTGCCAAATATTCGGATGACTGTTATGCGACGGGATATTAAATTCAATGAGGTGAAAGCCATGAAGTTGTCGCTTGAGAGGGAGCTACACTTGCATGCGGAGGAGGAACTTCTTGTTCCCAAAGATGAGCCTCTGGATGTGGATCAGCCACAGGAGGAGATTCATGGAGTGGAAGAGTCCACTCATGCGTAACCAAACATCGAAAAGGCCGGGACACATACCATGTATGCCGAGAGACCGAAGGTGGATACGGCACAGAATGTAGGAGTCCCTACATCACAGCCGTAGACAAGACAATCACTCGACCGATATATCGGATACATGGCTCTTATGAGCAAGTGTATTGCATAGCCATCTTTATTTTGAGGAAGTAGCTAATGAGCCCAAGGGTAGATGCCATGGTGGAGGAGTATATCTCCATTGTCGAAACAATGCTTGGGAGATTGTTCTAAGGCGGGTGGGAAAATCAGCTGGTAGGATCAAGATGGATCTACAAGGTAAAGCAAGTCTGCTGATGGGAGCGTGAGAAGTATAAGGCAAGAAGAACAGGCCTCTCACAGATTGAGGGGATTGAATATGAAGAAACCTTTGCACCTGTCGCACGGTATTCTTCCATACGGACCATCCTTGCTCTCTCAGCGCAGATGGGTTGGCACATTCATCAGATGGATGTGAAGACTGCGTTCCTTAATGGGATCATTGAGGAAGAGGTGTACATTGAGCAACCTAAAGGATTTGAGATCTTCAGCAGCGAGTCGCATGTGTGCAGGCTCAAAAGAGCGTTGTATGGGCTGAAACAAGCACCCCGTGCTTGGTACACTCAGATCGACAGCTATTTCACTGGACTTGGCTTCACCAAGAGTGAGGCGGATGAAAACCTGTACCAGATTGTGGTTGAGGGTAAGCTTTTGATCATTGTACTTTATGTTGATGATTTGATACTAACAGGTGATGAGCAGTTGATACACTCATGCAAGGCTAATCTTGCAAAGGGGTTTGAGATGAAGGATTTAGGCCTCCTTCATTATTTCCTTGGATTGGAAATATGGCAGCAGGAAGGTGAACTATTTTTGTTTCAAGGCAAGTATGCCCGGGAGATACTGGAGAAGTTTCACATGCAAGGCTGCAAGCCTATCAACACTCCTCTTCCAGGAAATTGGAAGAAAGAGGATGCTACATCGGCAGAGGTAGTGGATGCCACTGTTTATCGACAGTTGGTGGGTTCACTCGTGTATTTAGTCAATACAAGACCGAACATATGCTATGCGGTGAACCAGCTTTCACAAGCGATGGTTAAGCCTACCAAGCTCTTTTGGAAGGTGGGCAAGCATTTCCTAAGATATCTCAGGGGCACATCTGAGTATGGTTTATGGTACAGACAGATGGATGAGGTGAATGTGCATGGATTCACGGATGCATTGGGCAGGAAGCCCAACAGAGCGTAAAGAGCACATCGTGAGGGATTTTTTAAATATCGTATCTACGATAGTTTCTTGGTACAGCAGGAAACAAAGACTGTGGCTTTCGGGCCAACGAAGAAGAATACATTGTAGCAAGTTTAGTGGTAGCAAGTTTAGCTGCATGTGAGGCTATCTGGATGAGGAAGATTCTGGTTGGTTTGTTCGGTTCACATTTAGATCCCACGGTGATTCATTGTGATAATCAGAGTTGCATTAAACTCTCGGTTAATCCTGTGTTTCATGACAGATCTAAACATATTGATATCTGGTATCATCATATCAGAGATTGTGTGCAGCGGACGATCATGTTGCTTCAGTACATTCCTACGAAGGATTAGGATGCAGATATTCTGACGAAGGCGCTCACCAGGAGAAAATTTGAATACCATAGAGGCAGGATCGGGGTGAAGGATAACCCCTATCTTGTTGAGAAGGAGTGTTGAGATTCAACAAGATGATGAGCTTAGTGAAAAGAGTCGCCTTCACTAAGTGGGCTCGCAGGCTATTTTTGGCGCAAGTATATTTTTAGACTATGTCTATTTTTAGACATGTCGTTCATATTTCAGAAGTTGTAGGATGCTATTTGTGGATGGTTGATCAAGTTGGAAAAATAGATGAAATTCTATTTTTAGAATATTGGGCGAAGTCTATTTTTAGATCGTCAATCTAAAAATAGATGCATGTCGATTATTGTTAGCTCCTAATAATAATCAGACTCTAAACAACAACTTATTCTCTTGGAGCACTTTAGTTCAGTGAACAGATGTGGCACAGCAGCTGACAGAAGGAATTACACTATTCCTGAGGGTTTACTGGAGCTATTGCATGAAGGACTCAGTTAGAACTCAAGTGGCAGAGTTATGACACAGTTGGAAGAAGTAGTTATGGAGTTGTATTTAGTTTAACTCAGTTAGACTCAGTTGAGCTAGTTGTATCTAGTCTAACAGATTGATACACTAGTGAGAGTGGAGCGAATTAATTAGTTAATTAATTCACAAATAATAACTCATTAATCAAATTAACAATACATCAGTTAACTACAGTGCACGGCAGTTTCAGTGGAGACCAGTGGAGAGATAGGTGAAAGGGCAAGATAGACTATCTGTTGTGACTATTAGTGATGCATTGATTGCATCCAATACACAGTGGAGATGCCAATGCGTATTGCGCAGTCAATCCAAGAGTAATTCGAATTAATTCAGAGCTATTCTTCAGCAGAGATTGCGCAGTGGAGGCAGGCTAGCAAGTGTCATAGATTGGTGCATGGATTTGCAAGATTAGGCTTGTATAGTGTATGATGATTATACTGTACTGGGAACTTGTGATAAGCTTTGTATGCTTGTATGAGATTGTCATATGATCTCCATGTTACATAATATATAGTTTGGGTTTTCAGCTTCAGGCTTTCTCGGTTAAAAACTGTGTTATGTGCGATTGAATATTTTTGTTTATGCTTCACATGTGTGTGCAATTAATTGTTTCCGCAAAAGATCAACAAGTGGAATTTATTTTGTCTTTTGCATAAAGTTAAATAGCGTGAAATCAGGTGAATCAAGGACATATGCATGTTTAGTGAATATAATTTCTACATAATTTCCTATAGCCGAGCATATTTTATTTTTGCCTCTAGTAGGATCATGATATCAAGATGAGATTTCTCAATTATTCCTCTCAAATAATTTTTTTTACGTAGACTATTTATCCCTATAATATTTCAAGATACCTCCTTCATGGGGAACAAATGGAATTTTGATGAAATACTCTATAATCCTTTCCATCTTGCCCGAGTTCAACATGTATTCACTATTTTCCCTTAAGAGATCTCTAGTAGATTTCCAACCTTTTTTTACCCTTCTCAAAGGGAAAATGAGGGTTTGGAAATTCGTCTTTCCCAGAGAGAGTTAGTTGCCGCTCTCCCTTTGAGCCAAAACATGATTCATTCCATTGGGTATAAAGGAAATGGAATTGTTGCATTTGTGTTAGCGATATATCTTACACATTGATGTTTTCCCACATTCGCAGGAAATCAAGCATTGTTTTTTAATCAACTCTAAGGTTCTCTTGCTGGTTCTCCATGACAGGGTGGTGTATTTATTTTGTGAAGTAGAAAAAAGGTAAGGTTACCTCCTCACCTCGTTGCCTTTGTTATCCTAGTGTCAAGCATCATGTGAGATTAGGTGAGAGAGTTTTTACCATGGAGGATGGTGGTTATACTACGTGTCGTGGCAGATTTGTTGGTGATAGTTAATCTGCGAGATTGGTGGTGACAAGCCTTTTCTTGGTGGGTGATAATTGAATTATTTTGTGGGGAGTAGCAAGTCATCGGTCCATTTTTGGGGATACAAGGATCCTATTTTTTGAAGTTATCTTTATGTTAATATTAGTGTTTGGTTCATGTTTTTCGTGTTATTCCTTCATAATTATGAACGTGGGTTGGTATTTGAACTGGTGGTGGTTCTCTCAAGCTCAACCCTTAAGAGTAATAAATCAACCAATATTTCATTTCCATGCTCTTTCTTCGTATGTGGTTTTTGGTATCCTGTTAATTTTTCAGTTTGGTAATAGCGTTAGGGTTCTACATGTTTCTCTATTCGTGTTCCATCGAGTCTAGGTTTTAGGCTTAGTTTCTTTCAATAAGCCTAACTTTTTCATTATTCCCAGAAATTGGATAGAAGATTATGTAATCGACATTTCACTCAACCTGTTTTCATATCTAAGCTCAGGGTCAATTTATTCGTTGGTTAATTTCTCTACAAATTGTTCTTTGGGTTGGTGGAGTCTTGGGATTTCAAAGGTATTTTCTCTCAAACATGCTGCTATTGGGGGTAATAGGATTATTCCTTTTTTTTCCTTTGCAGATTTTGGTCTCTTTAATTTTAGCCCAGGTATAAACGTTTTTTTGGGGTGTTGGGGAGACGACCTAATTGTCTTTGGCTGTGTCTTTTCAAATTTACCATGTAACCCATGTGTTTTTCTAGTTGGTCTGATTCCTATTGAGGGTGGAAGTTTAGTCTTTTCTCTCATGCCTCCTCATTAACGGTTGGCTAGCCAAAGATGGGGGGATAGCCATACTAATTAGCAACCCTAGAGAATTTTCACCTAGGACTTTGTAGCCTCATATTTTGACTCAGTGCCTCAAGAAATATAGAAGGAAATTCATTAAATGGAAGCACAAAAGTTTGGAGAGTGCCCTTATTTTTTTGACGTGGAAGTTGGAGATAAGGGCCTTCGATGGCCCCCAAACCCGGGAAGATTCAAGAAACAAATATTATACTTTCTCCATTCTATTTCGGTTCACTAACAATTGGATACTTTGTTTCATATGGTTTTAATATAAAAACACGTGGAAAACTACAAAACCTTTGTTGGATAGGAGGAAATTAAAAGAAATCTTAGGAATATTTGTTATTGCCTTGATGATATTGATGCTCATATGGTTAGGGTGTAAGGTTTCATGGTGTCTGACTCGATATCAGAGGATTTTTTAGACCCTCCTGGAGGCATTATGTTTCCTTCGGTGGAACCTTTGGGTGATACTGTGCATCCCTCTATTGACATTCTTCTTAATTTCATTGTTATATCATATAATTAGCACTGATGCATGCCAATGAAGTTTTTTGGTTTTTTCCAGGAGTTTCTACAACAATTTTTCCTCATGTTTTGGCCAAGATATTTAGTGATGGTTTGGCAATAACACTTGGGAAGTTATTAAGACTTTTCCCATGGACATCAACATTTTCATTTATTTTAACTGGTTGGATCCTTCTATATATTTTCACTACTAGCTATCAAAGCCTCTTGGATCGTATGATACCAACTCATAGTTTTTTTCTCGGGTCAGTTTATGATGCTCTGATGGTTGGTCAGGTTGCACTCCACCATTTCTCCGAAGGCTTAAAAAGATACTGACAAAGGTAACCACATACCACTTTGACCTAGTAGCTATTCCTACCAGGATAAGAGGACTCTCTCTATGTGATCAAAGTCAATTATTTACTGTGACATGAAATATATTAGGCTAGATATGATAGGATCGGGTAGGCTTTGAATATTTTAGGGTCTGATGCTGGATTAGGGATGAAACCAAGTAGCTAGGTATAGATATCAAAGGGTTTACAACTGCAAAGATATAAAGGAGAAAGGTAGTAGTGGATCTATTATGGCTTTAGGGTTTTGTAGGTATGGTGGTGAGTTTGAAAAGGTAGAGGTATTTAATGAGCATTTTAAATCATTAAGTCATTAAATTGGAATCATGAAACACAAAATGACATTTCCATATAAACAGAGCTAAATCAATAGAATTTTGCCTATGAACTATAAGGAAAGCCACTGAAGATACAGGATATGAAATAGGAGCTATATATCATTAAATAAATACTATAAAAGAGAAAATACATGATGATTAACTCATTGCACATGAATTCCTAGATAATAGCTTCAACTACATCCTTTAATTTCAGAATATGAAAGTGAAAGTACAAGCTACAATAGTTACAATCCTCTGATGTCCAACTAGTCAATTGCCTCTGAAAATGTTAGATAGAGACCAAAATATAATCTCCCCTTTCTCATGGGTCAAATCCATCATTTGTGGAACTGATTACATGATATGCTCAACAAAACCCTAATTTTTAGTAGAGGTCAACCAATTCACCTCATCATAGGAAACTAGATACATTTGACCAAAATTATATTAAAAAGCATTTATATACCCTATTTCACTATTTACCAGCTGAATTACACTTCATGACATCACAAAAGTATCATCATTCATCAATTACATAGGTAAAAAGTCAAACTAGGTCAAACTTCCTGTGAAAAATGCATGGTGGAGAAAGCGGAGCGAAATTGGTAGAAGTGGGTTTTGGAGGCCTTCCATAGGTCGAAATCCTGATATGAAAGATGCTATGGAAAGCCTTGGATGTATGCTACATTATTGGCTCATCCATAACTCAAAGAGGTGGCTCTTAGACCTCCAAAAATTCATTCTCCCAAGAGTACTCAAAAAGCGTAGCATGGCCTCCAAAAAGTGGGAAAATGGTCATTTTTTGCTTGTTTTTGGGCATTTTGACCCTCCAAAAGTGGCTGGCATGGCTTCACCGCTGGCTAGGATTATGTAATAATCAAGAGGAATAAAATAATTTTGAGTTTTAATCCAATGGAATCCCGCAACAAAAGCGTAGCGTGGCCCACACTGCACTTTTGGACCAAAACTGTGCAAAATTTTTGGGTTTTTTTCAAAAATAAGCATCAAAGATGGAGAAATATCTCTATAACCATGAAAATTTTTGAAACACTTAGAGAGGTTGCTTTTATTTGGCATGTTTTCAACAAAAAAATCCTCCAATTTTCAAAATTACTTTCCCATTTGGCCAGAATCAAAGTTTAAAGTTGATCACTCAAAAACTGGAGAAAGCACAACGTGCTTGGGAAAAGTGACTTTTGGAGGCCTTCCCAAGGTCCAAATTAATACATGAAGGTACCATTGAAATATTAGGATTTTTTTATACACAATATAGTCATCAAGAACTGAAAAAACCATCTCCAATCCTATGAAAAGCGGTCTTGAAGTCAAGCTGTCCAGAAGCGTAGAAAACCTCCCGTGGCAATTGTAGTTTTGGCATTTCTCCCAAATCATAATACCTATGTATAAAATTAAGGAGGTTTTGGTTCCTTGGTCTAGTATGGACAAAAACCTCTTTTACTTTTGGAAAATTCGTCTCTATTTGGTCAAAAACACATTTTAAAGCAAAATTGTTCATGTGTACATTGTAAACCCTAGGCAACCCATAACTTGGAAAGGCGAAGCTATGATTTATTGGAATTTGAAGTTGCTTGGAAAGTGAAGATGAAATTATCTCATGTGTTTTTATTGGTTCATATATTGAAAATTTTCCTCCCTTTTTGTAAGGCCTCTTATCTCCATCCATATGTACATTGCAAGGGCAAAACCCTAATAGTGAAAAACAAGGGAATGGAGAAATGAAGTAGGATGGAGGGGTTAGGAGATGGAAATGGGGATGGGAAAAATTAGGGAAGTAGGGAAGGGTGTTATTAAGGTTTATGAATTGGAATGGAAGGTAATTAGGGTAGGAACAGGTCTAGGAGGCCGCCAAAAACACAACGTATGGATAATGGTGTGGTGTAGGGTCTAGGGTTTGGATGTAGAAGCTTAGGGAGTGAAAGTGAGGGGGTGTGAGGGCTTCAAGTAGTGTATGTGGATGTGGGGAAAGGGAAAATTACTATTGGAAGGGTTTATTTTGCTTAAAAATTCAAAGAGGTATGGTGACCCACCTCATGATTTTCACTTTGCTTTTGGAACGTTGTAGTTTTGGAAATTTCAGTTGCAGCTTTAGAAATTTGAAACTTATTACATAATTGAAACATAAATTACATTTTGAAACCAAATTTAATTGAAAAAATTTACCTATTATCACTCCTCCTTTTCTAGATTGATGCATGGAATGACATATTTTGGTGACCTTAACCCTAATGACCTAATGGTGACACTAAAATGAATGAAATCATGATGATGATTTTTGGAGTGATGATGGAGATTTTTTATTTTATGGTACAGTCAACTAAGTGATGACAAGGACCAACATGTAATTTTTTTTTATAAAGAGTGGAAATAGCCCTAGACACACTATCCAGTGACCAAATTTTTACTTGAAGACCTAATGAAATGACACAAAATTGACTTTGAGAACCTAAAAAGCAATGATAAGATCATATTTGATCACTGATGATAGGCTGAACAAACTGCATTAACATTTCCTAGCTCTATAAGGGCTAGTTCATGCTTAGTTACATGTTTTTGTTGCAACTCTCGTTGGTTGGTCCTTTCCAGGTAAGGATTGGTTTGTGCGATTCTCATGATTTTGATGAGGCACTTAATGGTTAAGGTTAATGTATTGGAAAATTTGCTGCCATTTCTCCATGTGTGATTGGAATGATCCATGGGGCTCTAACCCATGCTAATGTTGTTTGGTTTTTGAAACCACCTGTTTGTGATATTGGTTTTGTTGGTTCTCGTATATGTCAGTTCTCGTTGTTCTTGTTTACATGTATATCCTATGTTGGTTATGTTATATTCCCTATGTTGTACCTTGAGGATGATTTATGTGGCCCTGTTGCCCTGATGGTGATATATTTTGGAAGATCTGTCAACAAGATGTCAATGAAAAATATTTTATTTTAATAGAACTCTCGAGCATTAGTTTACAAATAAAAATGAAATATAACTACATAACAAGAAAAATAACATAAAAAACATATAGTTCATATAAGAAACATAACATAACAATACAAATATATATAACATAACATATAAATAACAATACAACAATATAACAACAAATATATTATAACAAAGCTTAATTAACCACATATATATAATGGAAATATTACTCTATTTGCAAAAGAATGGAAATGATACTTGCTCAAATGGAAATGATAACCATATTTGCAGAAATATAAAGGCTACATTATTTACATAAATGTAAACATTAACCTATTTGTATAATGTAAATGTTGCATATCAAGGAAATCTAATCTATGTAATGAGATAACAATGCTTGAAATTGAAACCCTAAATTGAGAAGCATAACTCAAAGCAAGCAATCCTAATCTACTTTACATAAAGGGAAAAAAATTTAATCAACCTTTATTAAATAATTGTGTTCCAAAGAGAGTATATTTAGTGAAATAATTCATTAGACATCTCATTTGATAATCAATAAAATCATCATTATATCATCAAATTCGTAAATCTGTCCATTAACCCTAATTGTAGAAATGTGTTGCAGTGAGAGAAATGCAAGTCCTAGGTGGTATTTACTCTACTTAAATCATGGTTTCAGAGCCTAGGGGACATTATTCAAGATTAGGAGTCAAAAATCAAGCTTTAGGAGCAATTTTGGCCAAGTTTACATGGTGCTACAAGAAGCTACATGATTTCTATAGGATTTCTACAAGATGCTACAAGATTGCCCTATTTTTATACATGATTGGATCTGTGAGAATTGTGAGGATGGTAAAGGTGGTATGAAGGTATGGAAAGGTAGCACCTAGGCTGAAAATGTGAAGTTGAGTTACACTTTTTGCCATTTTTTGAGATAAAACTTTCATTTTTTTTTGTTTAGAATTTCATTTTGCGATAAAAATAAAAGTTGCTAGAAATTTTATTAGCTTTCTATTACTTATTTTTTGGATTTTTTTTATACATATTTGATATGTCAGCTTAGCGTTTCTTTGAGTGTGTGTTTTTTAACAATCAAAGGATTCATACAAAGTCATGTTAATACGCAATGTTGTATTCTTTGAAACTTTGTGTTTTTGAGAAACAAAATGTGTTACAACAATCTAGACAGAGTCTATTTTGATTATGTCATATTTACAAATCCAACAGATGCATATCATAATTACTAGAATTTTTTGAACTAGTTCAATATGAAAAAACTGCATATTTTGAATATGTTTGGTGATGAAAAAAAAATCTTAACATATAAGCTATAAACTAAAAATTTAAAAACTACCCATTAGAGATGACAGACCAATGTAATGCACCATAATTTTTCCAATTTTTTTTACAATGTATTTTGGAAGATACATAATTATGATTTCACTAAATCATAATGACCTTCAAAAATTGTTTGCACCCGTTTTATTACAAAATTAATTAAAATTGGTAAATATTTATGAAATTCCATAAAATTTATATTTCCTGAAAGTAGATTGAATTCTGAAAATGCTTGTCTTGGTTCCGACACTTAATTCAGAATTTTTCATGGAGTTTAATCAGTCCAAAGTTGTAGATATGTATTCAGATCTTGGCTTTACGTAATTTCTGACGTGTTAGTTCAGCCGAACTCTTAAAAAAAGTTTGGGCGAATTGTTTTTTGCGTCGACGGCCCGTCAAGTCTAACGACATAAATGTTCGGCTGAATTTTTTATAAAATTTCAACCGAAATTTTACCCAATTTTCCGTCAGCCAGAAAATACCACGAACCCCCTCCAAAAAAACATTTCACGGCAATATAAAATTCCGTGAAAGCATTCATTATTTTCGCATATTTTTGCACATTTGATATGATTTTACAAAGGTCTTGGTCTGATTTTGGAAAGAATTATTTTGGGTTTAAATATTTTTCTTGGAGGTACATTGAAAGGACATTTTTGCAAAGGATTGTTTTGGGTTTAAGGACTTTTCTTGGAGGTACTTTCAAAGGACATTTCTTGGACGTATGTGATACATTTTTCGTTGTTTTTGGGCTTTATGTTTTTCAAAGTATGGATTTGGGCTTAATTTCTATTTTTTTTTAAGGTATGGATCTGGACTTAATTTTCAAATGATTCTTTTTAGGCTTAATATTCAAAGGACATTTTTTCGACATTTTTTGGAAGTATTTTTTAAAGTGATAGTTTTTTAGAGGCTTTTTTGAAGTATTTTTTAAAGTGGCATTTTTTAAGAAATTGGAATTAATTTTCAATGGACATTTTTTGGAGGCATTTTTTGAAGTGACATTTTTTTAGAGTACGTGTTTTGGGTTGAAGTAAATATTTTATAATGATTTTTTAAAATTAGTTTTTGTCTAAATTTTTAAATGAAATTTTTTTGTAGGACTTGGAAGGAAATTTTTGAGCTTCGTTTCGTTTTTATAAGACATTTTTTTCTCAAATTTTTTAAAGTAAGTGTTTTGGATTGATGTCTTTTTTGCAAAATTTTTAAAATGAGTTTTTTTTTAAATTAAACCTTTTGTGATGTTTTTTTAAATTGATTTTTTGTCTAAATTTTTGAACTTCATACTCTATTATCATGGGAAATCAAAGGAATTGTACGAGAAAATATGATCGAAAGAGAGACCCTGAGGAACGCAGAGAAGAGACGAGATAATCTCACAAAAGAAAGATAGAAGCACTCTCAAATATTGAAGGGGAAAATCAACCTCAACTAGAAGTTGAAGCAGGTATGTCAATGTAAATTTTATGAATTTGATATATTTAAAATTTTCCTAGTGTAAAATGTGAAGCTTAATTTTTATTTGATGAACTAATTTGAAAAATATTTTGCAATGTAAACAGAGAGAGATATTCCTTAAAACATTGATGATGAGATACAAAATTTTGAAAGAGAAAGTGAAAGAGATATTGAACCAATGATTGAAGATGGTGAAATTGTTGAAATAAATTCAAGTGAAGAAATTGAATCACAAGGTATGTGTGTGTGTGTGTGTGTGTGTGTTGAACACATAAATGTATTATTGAAATTATACATATTTATTAATTTAGTTATTTATTGAATATGTAAATTTATTATGTATTATTCATTCGAATATGTACAGATGATGAGATGTTGATGATGAGATGTTAGAAAATGTTGACACTCACACATATGGAGATAAAAGAGCTGACCATATTATACGATATTGTGTTAACCGCATTTTTGATACGTACTTCATAAAGGAAAATGTGACAGTTCAAGCCCAAATGTTGAAAGGTCTCCTATCATTAAGGAAATTAAAAGAAGCTACGACTTTATTGAGTATTCAAAAATCAACCAAAAATAAAGAAAATGAAGGAAAATGTGATACAAAATATAAATAGTGCTATAAATTCAATTAGAATATCTAGAAAAAAAAATGTTTCAGTTGTACATAGAGCAATACATATGGCATTGGTTTCATCAAGTACTAAAGAGAATCGCTTAGTAAAATCTATGGCACGAGCATTACGAACTTCACGAAAAGCTTTGCACAAACATCAAAAATTTCGGTTGCAAATAGATGTAAATGATGAACTCACTTTTTGGAGAGCTATTTCTAGGCAACCATACAAAGATAGACTTGGAGAAAATGTTAAAAAAATAATATATGAATATTAGAAGAAAAATTTGCATGTTTCACCAACTGCAAAGCATGTGATATGAAGAAGAATAGCACAAAATTAGTACGAAGAATATGAAAAAAAAATCTTGGAAACCACTCAGATAGAGTTTTTCAACAAGTTCAAAGAAGAGAATCGTGAAATTCATGTCTCAATTAGTGCTTTTGTTCAACAAAAACCATGGTATGTAAAACCTATCACCGTACGCGACACTTGTTGTTGTCATTATCATGTGGAATTTGAGTTATATTATGACACATTCCTTAATTTTGGTAGAAAATTTTGGAAGGATTCACCTCCTCCTTCCACTATCCGTGATTTCATATCTCAAATTCTATGTGAAAGACAAATCGATGAACTATTTTATGAAAAGAAATGTGTTGGTGGTAAAAAATGTGATGATTGTGGAAATCTGACTAAATTTCAAAAAAAATATCGTACTGATATAAATGATCAATCATTATCAAACATGAAAGTGAAATGGAAGAGATATGGATATATCCATGCATCGATTCAAGGTGAAAATAGTACTAAAAGAGTTTAATTACGAGAAAAAGAAATTTTTGTGATAGACTTTTTGAGAAAGTTTGAGGTAGAAATTTATAAATACTCCAAGCATTCCCATAGAGCTCAATGGCAGGACTTGCAATTCAAAAAATCTCGTGAAGTTTTTCCACCAGGGACCATTTTGTCAGTAATTGATTTTGCAGAAAACTATAGATTTTTTCCACAAAAAGAAATTCAGAGTGAATACTATCATTCTGACCAAGTCTCCATGCTCGTCCATATTCTATATAGACATGTTGAAAAAAAAGTCGATCATATAGAAAGCACCAGTGAAAATCGACATGTTATTAAAGAATATCACTTTTATATCAGTGACAATCGTACACATGATACATATTTTGTACAACATTGTTTTGGAAATATTTATGACTCCTTGAAAAGTCATGGAATAACATTCAATGAACATTGGATATGGTCAGATGGATGTGCAGGTCAATTCAAATTTGCACGACCATTCTTTTATGTGTTGTCTTCATACAAAAACTTGCATTAAACATTTTTGGAATTTTTTTGAGATTGGCCATGGAAAAGGAGAACATGATGGTGTAGGGGCATGCATAAAATGATCACTTCAAATATATCAAATGAACCCCTTTGCAAGCCGACTTGTGGACACTAAAGAAGTTGTTCAATGTGCATCGTTGCTCTAAGCCATGAGACTAATCGATCAAGGGAAGTGCGAAGGTACTTTCAATTTAATTTTTATTGGATATCTAATTTTAAACAGTGTACATTTATCACAATGATTATCTTTGATGGTATTTTGATATCATATTTACATTCTTCTTTTAATTTTCCATATAAAGGTTTTTTTGGCATATTGGGATCAAAGATGTACATAGATAAATTGGAAATGACGTTGAAACAATAAAAGGGACTCGAAAATTGCATTCAATTAAAACAAAATTGTCCATAAATGTGTTTGCATTGGATAAAAGAAAATATTCTTGTTTTTGTCATTTTTGCATAGAAAACACAGAATCCAATGATGTCTGTGAAAAAAAAATGTATGTAAAATATTGGAAACATATATAGCTAAATACAAAGGGAAAAATGTCCATTGCAATATTTGAAGAAATGCAATTAGAGGAGACTACAATATCATCTGATGGTGATTGAGTTTCTGATCTTGTTAGAGAAGGTAACATTTGAATTGCTTTCAAATGATAAAGATCTAGAAATAAATTTAAATACATAAGTTTGTTAAGTTTGTTTTATTGTGTAGGATATGTTTTTTTTGTAATTGCACCTACTAACAATGATGAAAATGTGAAGTATTATTTGATGCGTTGCACTGAATGAAAAATGAAATTATTAGAAAACTATAATGATCACGGTTTTCCATATGAAAGAGGATCTATTATACTGAAAGTTTATTTTTTCAGACAAACTAATCAAAGTGGGGATTTTGTTTACTTTGAAGAATATGAACCTGATTTCATAATTTGTCAATATATGGTGTGTGAAGTACGCATAAAGTTGATAGAGGTTCAATAAAAAAAAACGAAAAATTAAGAAATGGAAAATGTCAAAATCTGATCATGAATGGATCATTGAAGATGGAATTCAATTGGAATTTTTTTGATTGAACTTCCCAACAATTTATTCTCTTTGGATTCATGTTCTATAACTTCCAGAACTCAACTAAAAATTGATTTTCCTTGTTATGTTATCTGGGCAAGTGTTTCCACATGTACAAATTGTTTTGGTACATGCACACTAGTATCAACTGAAAGTAGCTTTTCTGTACATGAATTGATGAAAAATGTTTCATGTATTGGATATATATCTATATCTATATGTGTGTTTGTGTGTGTGTGTGTGTGTGTGTGTTTTCTAGAATGCAATTAACTGTTCAAGTAGTTTTCTATGTCCATTGATGAAAAATGTTTCACGTACTAAATATATATGTTCTATAATGCAATTAACTGAAAGTAGTTTTTCTATGTGCATTGATGAAAAATGTTGCACGTACTGGATATATACATGGACTGAATGTGACCAGTTTTTCTCGTGGGATTTTCTGGTAAAAAGTATCCACAATGTAAATAAATCATCCACATTATATTTTTGTATTAAGATTCATTTCAGACAAGAGACTCAGAACACTTCTCTGAATTTTGGTGGCATTTGACCCACATCTTCTTGATAGAAAATAGTACAAAATTTGTCTGTTCAATGGTTGGATATGTTCTAGGAAATTAACTGAAAGTAGCTTTTCTATGTTCATTGATGAAAAATGTTGCACGTATTGGATATATATATGAACTCTAGAATGCAATTAATTGTTCAAGTAGTATTCCCATGTGCATTGATGAAAAATGTTTCACATACTGAATATATATGTTCTAGAATGAAATTAATTGAAAGTAGATAAATTCTATAGGAATTGATGAAAAGTAGCTTAATTCTATTGGCATTGATGAAAAATGTTGAAGTACTCGATATATATGTTCTAGAAAGAAATTAACTATTCAAATAGCTTTTCTATGTGCATTGATTAAAAATGTTGCACGTACTGGATATATATGTTCTAGAATGGAATTAACTGAAAGTAGCTTTTCTATACATGCATTGATGAAAAATGTTGCACATATATATATATATATATATATATATATATATATATATATTATAGATTACATTTTTAAAATTTTATGATTGTTTTCAACACATCTAAGAAGACCTAGAATCTTATGATTGTTTTTAGATATATATATAGATAGATAAATATGTATTGTACTTCAATCGTTTTAACATATATATTCAAACATGTGTAAAATCATTTCTACATGTACATATATTCATGTGAATATTTTTTTGTTTGGAAAATGATAACTTGAATTTTTTAAAAAAAACATAATATCATAATCACATGCCAAATGTAATTCAACCATCCAAAACTTTAGTTTTAAAAACTTTTAGATTATATCACAACATTACTTCACATGCCATGCCAATTGTAGTTCAACTATCCAATAAAAACATTTAACATTATATCACATGGCAAATGTAGTTATTTACCATTCAAAACTTAAGTTTTAAAAACAAAACAAATTATAACACAACATTACTTCACATGCCAAATGTAGTTCAACTATTCAAAACTTGAGTTATAAAAACAAAACATTATAGATCACAAGTATCAAAACTTTTTTAAAACAAAACATTATAGATCACAAGTATCAAAACTTGAGTTTTAAAAACAAAACATTATAGATCACAAGTATCAAGTATCAAGTAAAATTACTTCACATGCCAAATTTAGTTCAACCATAACACTTTAAAAACAAAACAAATTATTTTTAACACAACATCACTTCACATCACATGCCAAATGTAATTCAACCATCCAAAACTTGAGTTTTAAAAACAAAAAAAATAATATATAACACTGTAACATTACTTCAATTCCAAATGTAGTTCAACCATCCAAAACTTAAGTTTTAAAAAATCTATATGTCACATTCACATGTACCAAATGTAGTTCACATAAAATATGTCCAAAATTTGTAGATCTCACAAGTATCAAGTATCAAGTTATATATGACTGCATCTAGATATATATAAAAAAAAGTAAATTTAAGACTAGAAATATATTTAAAATATAATGTTGCACGTGTGCATGTGCATCATCCATCAAATACAGATGTAAGTAATGTCTTTCCTAGCAAATTCTCAATCCGCGAGCTATCCTACGAAGCATGGGTAACTTGTATGCAATGTGTACAAACATTAAAATTTGATGTTTTAATATTGAGTGGGAATATATAGAACTTCATGTAAAATATATATATATATAAAAAAATCATGCAATACCTCATGAGGTTCCCTCTCCATTTGTTGCTCGTCTGCTACAAATTCCCCCATGGGAACATCTTCAACAGTAAATTGTACAATATATATATATATATATATTAAAAAATTTCAAATGAAAATGCATGTATATATAAACTTATTTTCAATAATATTAAAAAAAAAGTTACAAAACTTGTTCAAATGGTTGAAATGGTGTGGATTTTCCTATCTCCATTGCTAGAGTCTGTGGAGAAAATAAATCCTCTATAGAAACCTAAAATTCAAAAAAATTAAATGTATAAAATAACTCAAGATCAAGATCTCAATTTATAATAAAACTTTTAAACTTCAATTTATAAATTATAACTTAAAAACATATATATATTTAAGTGAAAAATTGTACACTTCTGTAGGTGGATTTGGCAGATCTCCAAAAACCTAAAATTCAAAAAAATTAAAATAACTCAAAATCCCTAGATCTCAATTTATAATAAAACTTTTTTAAGCTTCAATTTATAAGTTATAATTTAAAAACATATAAATATTTAAGTGAAAAATTGAATACTTGTGCTGTCATATTTGGCACATCTCCTAAGAGTGGTTCAGAAAGAAAATCTCCAAAAACCTAAAATTCAAATAAATTAAAATAACTCAAAATATAGATATATCTCATTTTTTAATGGAACATTTTGAGGTGGAATATATAACTTAAAAACATAAATTTTAAAAGTTAAAAATTGTTCATACTTGTTGTTCTGGATCTGGCACATCTCCTAAGGAAGTAGAAGGTACATCTCCCAAGGAAGAAGAAGGTAGCGCCATCCCAAAAACATCGGACCGAATCGGAATCTATTAAAACATTTTATTATATATATGTACATGTACATGTGTGCACAATTATTTATTTTAAAAATATCACTTAAAAAACACTAACATTTGCCAACATATCTTGATGGTGAGACCCATCTTGATTGTTTGAACCAGAGGCTCTGAACGTGATATTAACATTTTCATCATTCATCAAGCATGACAACTGAAAATGGTGTTAACATATATAATGATAATTTTTTGTTAGATTAATGTATACAAATAAATATATGTACATATATGTATTTATTACAAATTGTACATGTGTTAAAATAATTGAACCCTAACCATTAACACATATTATTCCCATGCCCTCTTCCTCATGAACAATTAGGTCATGCCAACCATTGCGACAATTATTTGCATATATTTTGAGATATTCAACACTCGTGTTGTCAAGCTCTTCATCTGTATAATACACAAAATTGGGACGTGCATTCTCACATGCTCTTTTTCTATTCACACAAACATCGACTCCACCCAATCCACTGTGAACATTGTCGATGATGGCATCCCTTGCTTCTCCACTAATTTTAAAAGTGGCTTCCATATCTGATCACAAATTTTAGACACAAATAGGTCAACTAACCAATGGTGGCTTAGGACGAGGCAACTCAGCATCATACCTAGCACCCCTATGGTCACACAATCGACCTTTCCCAAGACCAAAAAAATCAGAGGGAAGGTTATTGTAATTGGGTTTCATTTGCAAAACGAATTCCACATAAAATAATTTTTCGAAATAAAGTGTAACCTCGTCGTTCCATGGGACTCCTGCATAAGATGTAAGGTGTCTATCATAGTGAGCTATATCAGGGTGCTTTAAATATTACACCTTTAACATCTATCTTTTCGGCCCTTCTTTAAAATTAAACATATACTTTTCCATTGTTGTTGTAACTCTTTCTTTAACAACCTCCCATTTATCGGGACCCATCACTTTTTCCTTTCTTTTTCTCATGACATCCACAAAAGTATCTGTGGTTGGCCCAATATTTTGGTACACATCTACTAGATGGCCTAAATAATGTGTAACTATTTCCAAGCTTTGTCGACTCTCAATAGGTAAAGTCAAAGACACGAGATCTCTTTGCAATTTTGCATGAAGTTGTTGACACCTTTCTAAGGTGCATTGTTGCATGTTTCTTTCCCACAGTATATCAGAAATGTCATCCGAATAAGTCATGGTGGGTGGACAATCTTCTTCTTGAATGAAGCGTTCTAACCTATGTCTTTTTTTCCAACATTTGGAGCATTTTCAGCCTCTACATCAATATATAAAATTTTGTATATTAGAAAAAACACATGTCAATGAATTTGTACAAATTGAATGAAAAAAATATTCAAATTGATGGCAACCTTGATGTGGTTGGCTAGCATCTTACCCACCCTGAAACTATTGAGAACCAGAATGACCCTACTAAGAACCAACATGAACATTCGTTGATTGGACTCCGGGGGAATAAATATCACCACCTTCATGCAACCTGCTAGAATTTATTGATGGCCCTCTAAGGGGATTTGTACCACCACCAACCTCTCGAGACGAGATACAATCTTCATAAACAAATACGAATTTATAATCAATCGAAAAATACATTCATACATATAAATACACGTACATATTCATTGATTAAATTACGTGAAGCATACCACGACTGGGTGAACCATGGGCATGCTCCATTGATGGAGTAGAGACCTTCTCCTCTTAGCTCCTAAAAAAAAATTAAAACTTATTAACAACTAATTTAACTCACAAAGTTGATAAAAAATCAATTCCATATGTACACACATGTATGTATATGTATGGAGATTTAAGATTATATTTAAATACCATGAACATTCCTCGATCCCCGACCCCCCTCTCTTGTAGAGGTATGGGATTTTGTTGATCTTCGTTGTTCATCCTCCATAATATATATATATCTACAGTGGACATTTACAATTATTTTTTTAAATTACTATTTAAAATAAATTCAAAATAAATTTCAGAAAATTAATGTAATTTAGTGTACACAAATTATGTAAAACACAACTTTAAAAGCACTAATTGATATGTGAAACTCAATTTAAGAAAAAAAAATTATAAAAATGTTAATTTCACTAATTGAACATGTGTGAAACTCAATTTAAGAAAAAAAAAAATTATAAAAATGTTACGTTCACCAAATTGCGCTTTACATGGTGGGAGCACACTTAGTATAAAATTGAAAAAACACATTGTCATTAAAAAAGAAGTGAAACTCCATTTAAACAAAAAAAAATTGAAGTCTTTGCATTTTAATTTTATAAAAATGTGAAGTTCACCAAGTTGCACTTTACATGGTGTGGTGGGAGCACACTTGGTATATAATTCAAAAAATAACATGGTCATTAAAAAATATGCATCTATAAGTAAAAAACACACACATATCCAAGATATGTTATAATTTCCATCAATAAATTTTGAAGCAGAACGTCTCAACACTAATTCATCTTTGAGAGATGAATCTTGAATTTTTGAAGAGCGTCTCAAAAATAATTCAATTTTGAGAGATGAATCTTGAATTTTTGAAGAAGAGCGTCTCAAAACTAATTCATATTTCAGAGATGAATCTTGCATCGGCATTGCCTCGTATAATTCTAATTCATCTATTAATTCATATTTGATAGATGAATCCTGAATTGGCATTTCCCCAAGCAATAGATCAGTAGACATATTATTCACATTTGTACAATGTCTTATACTAAAAAATTGAAATTGGCTAAAAATATTGTTTACTATTCTATGTAGTTCTTTTAGCCTCTCCTTCTTAACTTGGTACACGCCATTCATCTAGTTGCACACAAGTTTAGAATTGGTGAAAACTACAATTCCATTTGATCCATACTCCATAGTTGTTCTCAAGCCTTCTATCAATCCAATATAATATGCCTCGTTGTTTTTTGTTCTTCCTAGTATATTCATTTTCCTTTGGACGAATTTTCTAGTCGCAATATTGGAAAGAACATATGTAATCACTTCTTTCCCTAGATTGGGATAGCAAGAAACACCTATGCATAATTTCCATTTTTCAACCATATTTAATGTTTTTTTTATCCCTGAAAAAAACACATTCAACAAAAACATATATTAAATTGACATTTGTTGCAAATGCATGGGAGAAATGACACATGATCGTGAGGTAAATGGCATGTGCATGTTTTGTCTTAAAGTTTGACTTAAAAAGTCTATGGTAGAATTCACATCTAGAATTAATGGGAGGAAGCCTCTAGTTTGTGGGAGAAATGAATTTTATGTACTTACTAAAACAACTAGTTATGTCAAAAGTCACACCTTTATGAGTTTGTGGGAGAAATGAAATAGAAATGACACATGCCTTAAAGTTTGCCTAAAATTTTATGGAATAAGGGAGAAATGACACATGTACACAGTTTGCCTTAGAGTGGATGAGGTTTACGGATATGAAAATGAAGAACTTCTATTTAGATCTATTATATGTCACCTTTGAGAAAATATGAGATCCAGAGGCTACCTGGCCCTTTACAGACTCTGCCTTTAGAACTTGTAAAAGTTAACACTCAACAAACAGACTAAAATCCTATGGAAGTTCAAAATTCTATGAGAGTTCAATCACTTTAGGTTCAATTTTTAGGCCTTAAAGCTTGAGAGAAATGATATTTACATGTTTTTCAAAATTATTTTATGCACTTACAAAAAACATGCATTAAATTTAAGCGGAGAAAGCCAACATGACTTGTATGCTTTAAAAAAATTTCCTAAGAATTTATGGGAGAAATGACACATGTACACAGTTTGATTAAAGTGGTTGAGGTTTGTGGATATTAAAATGAAGAACTTCTATTTAGATCTGTTACAGAGATTGACTGTAGGGGCATTTACTAGACATGTCACTTTTGAGAAAAGATGAGATCTAGAGGCTACCTGGCCCTTTACAGACTCTGCCTTTAGAACTTGTAGAATTTAACACTCAACAGATAGACTAAAATCCTATGGAAGTTCAAAATTATATGAGAGTTCAGCCACTTTAGGTTCAATTTTTAGGCCTTAAAGCTTGAGTGGAATGACATTTACATGGTTTGCAAAATTATTTATGCACTTAAAAAAACATTCTTTAAAGTTAATGGGAGAAAGCCAACATGACATGTATGCTTTAAAAACTTTGCCTAAGAATTTATGGGATAAATGACACATGTACACAGTTTTCCTTAAAGTGGTTGAGGTTTATGGATATTAAAATGAAGAACTTCTATTTGGATCTGTTACAGAGATTGACTATAGGGGAATTTACTGGATATCTCACCTTTGAGAAAATATGAGATCCATATCCCAGGTAAATGGAGGTTGAGAAGGTGAAAAGGAAGGAATGATTTGCCTTAAAGTGTTTGAGGTTTATGGATATTAAAATGAAGAACTTCTATTTAGATATGTTACAGATATTAACTGTCGGGGAATTTACTGGATATGTCACCTTTGAGAAAAGATGAGATCTAGAGGCTACCTGGCCCTTTATAGACTCTACCTTTAGAACTTGTAGAAGTTAACACTCAATAGACAGACTAAAATTCTATGGAAGTTCAAAATTCTATGAGATTTTAGCCACTTTAGGTTCAATTTTTAGGCCTTAAAGCTTGAGAGAAATGACATTTACATGGTTTGAAAAATTATTTTATGCACTTACAAAAAACATGCTTTAAAGTTAATGGGAGAAAACCAACATGACATGTATGCTTTAAAAACTTTTTCTAAGAATTTATGGGAGAAATGACACATGTACACATTTTTCCTTAAAGTGGTTGTGTTTTATGGATATTAAAATGAGAAAATTCCATTTAAATCTATTCCAGAGATTGACTATAGGGGCATTTACTAGATATGTCAACTTTCATAGAAGATGAGATCCAAAGGCTACCTAACCCTTTACAGACTCTGCCTATAGAACTTGTAGACGTTAACACTACCTGTCCCAATTATACCCTATGAAGTGTGTAGAGGACACGTGGAATCACTCACACTACTTTACGTAGACATAAGGGTGTATAAGAGTGTACTAAGTTCAAAAATATGGTCATATTATTCGATATCTTTCCGAAGAGCCCAAATGTACTCCTTAAGTATATGTGGGGTCTATATAACCATCTACAAAAACAAGTGATTCTTTCCAAGCTAAGGATATAATGTATTCCATGTGTATACGCACATTATCTAGAAACCATCTAAGCCAAAATAAATGGTACTTTAGTGGTTTGAAGAAAAAATAGCACCAAGAAGCTTTGAAGGAGGGGAATAAGAACTGTTAATAGAAGGATAAGAATAAAATAGCCACTACACATCCATGCAAGGGTAGTAGAAATAATTTTAACCATTGCAACATTGATGGTCACGTTAAGGAGAATTATTGGATGTTTCGTACATGTGTTATATTCTTTATGTGAATACCCCCATGCACTATATATTATTCTAAGCATAGTTGTGGGTATAAAATGGGTGGAAAGGACCCCCACTTTAGGGTTTCATATAGACGAAAAATTCCCCACACACAGGTGTTCAGGGGTAGTGCCCCAAAAAAACGTTTTTGGGAAAAAAATGAGCATAATTTTGAGATATAAAAGTCCAAAATGGAAGAGTTGTTTGTGAACAAATATCAGTGGATCACTATGGATATATCTGCTTCATTAAAATGGATTTTTCTAGAAGGATGTCCACTAAGTTTGAAATAAGGTAAAATATCACAATTATATGTTAATGTGCATGTGTTTTACATCGAATATTTTTCATTTTATTAAAAATATATTTGAAACAATTAACTTTATATAAGGTTAAAACCTATGTTTCAAGTATCAAATTGCTTTTCGTTTCAATGGAAAAATTTTATGGCTAATGTGTTTTTCTCGAAATTTGATAGACCCCATTAAAATGGGAGATATATCGAAATGATACATGTGGTGTAATAAAATAGTTTCAAGTAGTTTAAAAATATAGATGCATAAATTCAATGAGCATAGTTTGGAGATATAAAAGTCCAAAATGGAAGAGTTGCTTTTGAACAAATATTAGTGGATCAATATGGATATATATGCTTCATCAAAAGGGATTTTTCTAGAAGGATGTCCACATAGTTGGACAAAAGGGAAAATATCACAATTATATGTTAATGTGCATGTGTTTTACATTGAATATTTTTCATTTTATTAATAATATATTTGAAACAATTAACTATATATAAGATTAAAACCTATGTTTTGTATCAAATTACTTTTGGTTTCAATGGGAAACTTTTATGGCTAATGTGTTTTTCTCGAAAAGTTATAGACCCCATTGAAATGGGAGATATATCGAAATGATTCCTATGGTGTAATAAAATAGTTTCAAGTAGTTTAAAAATATAGATGCATAAATTCAATTAGCATAGTTTTGAGATATAAAATTCCAAAATGGAAGAGTTGTTAATGTGCATGTGTTTTACATTGAATATTTTTCATTTTATTAAAAATATATTTGAAACAATTAACTATATAAGGTTAAAACCTATGTTTTGTATCAAATTAATTTTGGTTTCAATGGGAAACTTTTATGGCTAATGTGTTTTTCTTGAAATGTGATAGACCCCATTGAAATGGGAGATATATAGAAATGATTCATTTGGTGTAATAAAATAGTTGAGTAGTTTAAAGATATAGATGCATAAATTCAATGAGCATAGTTTTGAGATATATAAGTCCAAAATGAAATAGTTGTTGGTGAACAAATATCATTGGATCACTATGGATATATCTGCTTCATTAAAAGGGGTTTTTCTAGAAGGATGTCCACTAAGTTGGAAAGAAGGAAAAATATCACAATTATATGTTAATGTGCATGTGTTTTACATTGAATATTTTTCATTTTATTAATAATATATTTGAAACAATTAACTATATATAAGATTAAAACCTATGTTTTGTATCAAATTACTTTTGGTTTCAATGGGAAACTTTTATGGCTAATGTGTTTTTCTTGAAATGTGATAGACCCCATTGAAATGGGAGATATATCGAAATGATTTCTATGGTGTAATAAAATAGTTTCAAGTAGTTTAAAAATATAGATGCATAAATTCAATGAGCATAGTTTTGAGATATAAAAGTCCAAAATGGAAGAGTTGTTTGTGAATAAATATCAGTGGATCACTATGGATATATCTGCTTCATTAAAAGGGATTTTTCTAGAAGGATTTCCACTAAGTTGGAAAGAAGGAAAAATATCACAATTATATGTTAATGTGCATGTGTTTTACATTAAATATTTTTCATTTTATTAAGAATCTATTTGAAACAATTAACTATATATAAGGTTAAAACCTATGTTTTGTATCAAATTACTTTTGGTTTCAATGGGAAACTTTTATGGCTAATGTGATTTTCTCGAAAACTGATGGACCCCATTAAAACGGGAGATATATCGAAATGATTTCTATGGTGTAATAAAATAGTTTCAAGTAGTTTAAAAATATAGATGCATAAATTCAATGGAAGAGTTGTTTGTAAACAAATATCAGTGGATCACTATGGATATATTTGCTTCATTAAAAGGTATTTTTCTAGAAGTATGTCCAGTGAGTTGGAAAGAAGGGAAAATATCACGATTATATGTTAATGTGCATGTGTTTTACATTGAATATTTTTTATTTTATTAAAAATCTATTTGAAACAATTAACTATATAAGGTTAAAGCCTATGTTTTGTATCAAATTAATTTTGGTTTCAATGGGAAACTTTTATGGCTAATATGTTGTTCTCGAAATGTGATAGACCCCATTAAAATGGGAGATATATTGAAAGGATTCCTATGCTATAATAAAATAGTTTCAAGTAGTTTAAAAATATAGATGCATGAAATCAATGAGCATAGTTTTGAGATATAAAATTCCAAAATGGAATAGTTTTTTATGAAAAAATATCATTGGATCACTATGGATATATCTACTTCATTAGAAGGGATTTTTCTAAAAGGATGTCCACTAAGTTTGGAAGAAGGGAAAGCATCGCAATTATATGTTAATTCATGTGTTTTACATTGAATATTTTTCATTTTAAATTAAGAATCTATTTGAAACAATTACCTATATAAGGTTAAAACCTATGTTTTGTATCAAATCACTTTTGGTTTCAATGGGAAACTTTTATGGCTAATGTGTTTTTTCTCGAAATTTGATAGACCCCATTAAAATGGGAGATATATCGGAATGATTCCTATTGTGAAATAAAATAGTTTCAAGTATTTTAAAGACATGGAAGCATAAATTCAATGAGCTTATTTTTGAGATATATAAGTCCAAAATGGAATAGTTTTTGGTGAACAAATATCAGTGGATCACTATGGATATATCTACTTCATTAAAAGGGATTTTTCTAGAAGGATGAATTAAGTTGGAAAGAAGGGAAAATATCACAATTATATGTTAATGTGCATGTGTTTTACAATGAATATTTTTCATTTTATTAAGAATCTATTTTCAAACAATTAACTATATAAGGTTAAAACCTATTTTTTGTAGCAAATTACTTTTTGTTTTAATGGGAAACTTTTATGGCTAATGTGTTTTTCTCTACATTTGATATACCCCATTAAAATGGGAGATATATCGAAAGTATGTGCTTTTCTGGATATTTTGATGGAGCTTCACAACACTCCAAATGTGGGTGTGGTGATTGGCTCATGTTATCCCCTAGCTGCCACTATAAGATTTATTGGCACAGAGGATCTGGAACAAACATGAGGGGTGAAGTCCTAGCTCTGTGGGGCTTGTTGTGGTTATCCAATCAACTCTATATTGAGAAAATGTGGGTTTACAGAGATTAAAAAGTACTGATTGATCATCTCAACAAGGGCAACACACTGAACCTGAGGAATCTGCAGTCATGGCTGGATCGTATCAAAAACTTAAGGTCAAGTTTCACCTCCTTACATTTCAAACACATCTTCGTGAAAAAAACTGCCAAGCAGACAATTTATCTAAGAAGGGTTTGCATGGAGTTTCTGGGGTTATGTAATATGAGCTCTCTTACTCAAATGGTATCAGAGCTTGGATTGGTAAGTTTTAACTGAAGATACATCTGTTGTCAAATTTCAGATAGAACTGACAAGTGAATCAGGAATGGTATGGGAGCTCGGATTGGTAAGTTTTAACTGAAGAGACATTTTTTGTCATATAGTACCATATTTTTTGGAGTTTTTGGGCGCTTGGAATCGGTTTTATGTTATAATTATGTTATATTTTTGCAAACTTTTTATCCCATGTTTACAAAGTCTTTTAATGAAATATCTGTAACTAGTAGGAACAGAGTTACTCTTGGAGGGAGCATGCAGACATATGCCTATGTTCTTGGATTCCTCTGGGGAAGGTGTCGATATGTTTTTTCACACAGTAAACAGTTTACTTGTTGTCTATTTATATAATTTATGCAGTCAGAAGAATTTTTTGTAGGGAAGATGGAATCTGAAATTATGTTTTTACAAGGATTGTATGACATTAAAAGTATAACTATTTGACCTGGTACATTTATATAAACCAAAGTATTTTTCAAAAAAAACTGAGGCACAATTGACAATATATCAAAGGATTTTTACTATATGTTCAAAAATAACAAACTCCTCTGTTTTTCCACGTAGTAAACAGTTTACTTGTTGTCTAGTTATATAATTTATCCAGTCAGAAGAATTTTTTCCACACAGTAAATAGTTTACTTGGTGTCTAGTTATATAATTTATACAGTCAAAAGATGTTTTTGTAGGGAAGGCAGAATCTGATATTCTATTTTTGCAAGGATTGTATGACATTAAAATTATAAGAGTTCTAAATACTATGTGCATATATATAAATATAGACAATAGTTGTAAATTGGATTTATATAAATACAGAAAGTATCTGTGCAATTACAGAATACAGGAAATTCGTATGCTTATGATACATACCTGGAAAGTTGCAGAAATTTGCATATGAACCCGGGAAATCCCTAAAGATGTCGTCGAAGACAACCAAATTCCTGTGAACAAAAAAATTCAAATTAAAATCAAATTAAAAAAAAAAAACAAAAAAAATAATTACAAAAAATAAAATCAATTGTAACTGCAAAATCAAACAAAATCAACAAAATTTACCTTAGCATTGTGGTTCAACTGCAAATCAACAAAACTCCCCTCCTCATTGCGGAGCAACTCCAAATAAAAAAAAATCGACACAAATGCGCAAAACAGAAAAACAACAGCAAGTAAGGAACACAACACAAATGCACGAGACAGACGTCGCGGTGCAACAGAAAAATAGCAGCAAGCAGGAACACAACGCAAACGCTCGAGACAGATGTGAACAAGAAACCTGCAATAGTTTGTGTGCGATATATTTATAAAATAAGAGTTCCGCCGAACTATTTTAAAATTTTGGCTGAGCTAATGGTCCGGTCAAAATTTTGTTGTCGTTTTTCCAATATTCAGCCAAAAATCTATTTTCCATTGTCGTCAATATGCCATCAATGTAAACGGCAGAACGAGTTCGGTCGAACTAGTTTCGAAAGTTCGGCCGAACTATTGAGAAAAATGTTTTCCACCCCCGATTCTCAAAAAAGTGTTACCCATCTTCACATTTTTACCCAAATCCAGTGATGCATTACCATATAGATTGGATTTGTCTCCCATGTGGCAAAAAAATTGCTGGAATTATCTTCGTCTAAGGAGACAGAAGAGATCGGTAAGGCATTCGCCAATTTTTCTAAAGCTTCCCTTGTCGTTTTATATGGTCTCGGAGGAACCTGCTATGAGACCAAAGGCCAGTGTTGTCATCGAGGCTTTTACAGTTTGTTCATTCAATAGCTTTGAAGGTTTTTGAAAAAAACTTATATACCCTGAGTTATAGCTTCACCAGATGCTACAAATGCGAATTCTCCACCCGATTCTTTATCATAATTCGATGTAGAATTTGAGTAAATTGTTGTGAATATTCTGGGATAAATGATCACGCAATTACAAGTAAAAGATATCGATAGGAAAAATGATAGCCCGATTGAGAGGTGACTTGTTAAGATTCTGGCTAAAATATCGGACATATACAAATAAAATTCATTTTCAGCAATATTAAAGTAGCACATTTTATAGACATTTCGGTCCTTATTTGAAGCTATCACTCGCAGCCAATCTCTCATAGTATGCTTCTTCAAATATTTCTTTGAATATCTTTTAGAGAAGGCAGTCTCGGAGGTGATCAGAATCTTGTTCTTCTTACGAGAGATGCTGACGATGTTACCAAGAACACCAATCTTGTCGTCGACCTTGATCCGATCCTGCAGAAACTTCTCGAAGGATGTGTTTTCCATTGGCTTCCCATAGTTGATAACGAAGGTGGAGGCCTTTTTTTTACTGCCTTCACTCGGCTCTGCCAACCTCTCACATGGCGAAATTGGAATTGTAGAGAATTTGGTTTCTCGTATTTTAGATCTCTGATGGCCTAGTTCCTTTAGGACTCCCCATAGGTTATTCAATGGTTTCAAAAATGCGTGGAGAGAGTAAAAAAACTTCTTTTTATTTTATTTTATTTTATTTTATTTTTTTAATTATTGTATATTTTATTATTGTTGTTATTATTATTATTATTATATTAATTTGTTTTATTTCAAAAGAAATTAAAAAAGAAAATTTAAATGATTTTTTATATTTTTTATATTTTTTAATTTGTTTTATTAGAAAATTTTGAAAACAAAAACTAAAATTTTAAAAATCTGAAAATTATTAGACACAATTTTTTCTCAGAGATTGCATACTTATTTATAACTAAAAACAAACTAAAATTAACGTTTTTATTCATTTGTCCTATCTACTCTATTCTAATTGAATATTAAAAATCAATTACATGTAATCAAACTTCCAGTGTAACCATGCACACAACAGTAATAAAAATATATTAATTTTCAATTGCGCACATGAAAAATGCAAATGAACAAGAATAACCAGATCTACTTGTTGTGATTGTAATTTAACTAAATAAAAACAAAACAAATAATCTAACCTCATACTCGCTTCGAACCATTGTTCAATAAAATTTTCGTAGGCATGATTTTCCTCCTTTAGATCATGCTGCCACTCCTCGTTATCCTCCTCAATCTCCTGCTTTACTAATTTCTTTTCATCAAATGTACAGGATGTTTCATATGTAGATTCATTCTCTTTCAGAGGAGTAGTTAAGCTTTCCGTAGTTATCAAGATCTTCTTTTCATAGGAAGAGGAGATCCGAAATTCTGCTAGGATCTGAGTGAGTTTTTCCAAACTTATTCTCATTGTTAAATCATTTTTAAAAACACTAACAAACACTCTTCACAGTTATAGAAATCAAATTCTTTTGTACAAAAATCAAACTTGCAGAAATTAAACACGCTTGCAGAAATTGAAATTCACACTTGTAGGAAAAGTAACCTATACATCAATCCATCGTGCTTCCCCAGCAACGACACCAAAATTTTGGGTAAAACTATCGTCATCAAATAATTTCCCTAACATAAATTATCAATCTGAGGGTTTCATAGACTTACGAAGCACATGCACTGGAAATGCAGGATTGAAGTTAAACTAGCCTAGTCTAATGCTTTCGTCTCTAATTCACAATGCAGTAAATGATGGAAGAGGATCCTAACTTAGGAGAACCTGGTCGTCCTTCTCTAGATTATTTTCCTTAAGAAGAGATACTAAAGAGAAGTAGTTTGTGATGTGTAGAAAGTGAGAGAAGAGGCTCCTAACTTAGGAGAACCTTATCGTCATTCCTCAACAATTCTACTCCAACAACATTACCACCGCATCATATCAAAAACTGGAAATGTACAATTTTATAAGATAAAAACAACATGTGAACAATAACCCTATGTCAACATATATTAATGATGAAGAAAAACAATGAAAGATTACAAAACCAAAATTTATTCTAGACTCTAATTCTCCCTATCAATTTTCCTCTATTTCTATACATTTCTTCCATCTATTCCATATCTATTTCATTTCCTACATATCCTTCCATATCAAAATAAAGAGAGAGAACTCTCTTTTATACATGAGTGCTTTGAAAACAAGATAAGCATCTCATAATTACAAATCCACTTTTCTCTCAACCAATATCCCTAAAATTACAAAATATGATCCCTTCAAATCCTCACTCATCTCTCACAAATATTGGATGAGATATGTTATCCAAATCTCCATGATCTTCTCCTTGGAATCTCCATGATCTTCTCCTTGGAATAAGCTTGAACAATTATCCTTTGAATTCTTCAAATGGTGGAGGAATTATTCAAGAACATTTTTGAATAATCCTTTCAAATAATCCTACACATTACAAAGTTCATCCACATTTGAGATATTAATGAAATATGTTAATTTTCCAATAATTAATCATACATTCTCTTATAATATTAAAAATAAATCAATTGGAAAACAATGAGGTGAACCCATGAAGATGATATGTTAAATGGTTGAATGAGGTGATAGAATGTGAGGAATGGCGAGGATAAACATGATGAAAATGCAACAATTACGAGACCCAAAAAAATTCCCACAAGTTGAGCCAAAGATCATGCTCTCATACTAGTGTAATATCCCAAAATGGGAAAGAGAGGAATATAGAACATATGCACAATTCCAACTATGGTAAAATAAGAGAAAAACATGTAGAACTAGAAAAATGTCAAAATACATCAAAACACCATACATATAAGTAGAAACAATTGAGCCATATAATTTGGTATCAACAGAAAATGAATATACACAGTGCTCCAAAAAGTGATGCACTCGAGCCATCCAAAGATGGTTAAAACAACTACTGAAACCTAGCACTCGAAAGTAAAAATTGTTGCTCATGCTAAAAAATTTTGCTCCTATGAAGAAGATATATGTGGGAGAGGTTGATGGAGTAATCAGAAAGCTCCAGCATTTTAACCACGAACTCTACTCGAAAAACCCAGAAAAAACCCCAGAAATGGTTTGGCCATATTTTGAGTTTGGAATTTCATTCATTTTGGGGTTGCACAGTGCACCCTTGTTGGCTAAGTTACGCACTACCTAGAGAAAACTGTTGATATGGGGCTAAAATAATGAACTATCTGCTGTAATAGTACTCACTCATCTCTCTAACTAAATGGCTAGTCCCTTCTCCCGATCTCAAGATCAGAAACTTGAGTTCTAGCTCCTCCACTGAATATGCAGTTGTTACATGCACAACTGCTGGAAAATATTGTGTTGTTTAGGATGGTTGATAATGTAACCTGCTGATAGATGTTACAATGTTGATCCCAGGCTACTGAAGTGATCCTTGGAGTGAAGGATTAATCCCTCACAGGATTCCAAGCTGAGCTTCTTGGAACTTCCTCTTCTCCTCAAACCCTCACTGCAGAATCACGCAATTGTGTAGGAAATGTTGATGTATATGACAATTAGATGGATGGCCTAATGCCGGATATAACAATGAACTCACGGAAGACTAAAATGGATCCACAATGTGAAGGTTTGATCCCTCGACATGTTTCTCAGCTAAAGTACTGAGAAGATCCTTCCAACTCTCAAAACCAAATTGAGGATTTCGTAATTCTTGTAGGTGGAAGTGCAGATGAGAGTGGCTAAAAGTGGCACTGATTGTCGGACGATGAATGCTACCCAAGAAAACATTCCGAGAGTAGGCACTCGAAGTCCCGTGTCGGTGAGGTTGGGTCCTCGCTCGAGAACACCTGGCGCTAAACAGCACAGCAGACTTGGCTAAATAGCTTAAGCGTGCAAAGAAATGTCTTATGACACTCAACATTAAAAATCGAGACTCTCCTCCTTTGCTGCCCTCATCTTCCTTTTATTGTTGTGATCCTTCCCTAACCTTGGCCCACCTCATAACTCCACTTCACATGTGGCCACTAGCCTCCATAAAGACTGCGTTGTCCTCCATGATCTCCATCACTACTACAATTACTCTCCACTTCCTCCATCATGTGTGCATTTAATGCACCACTTCCTCCATCATCTTCGCAATTGCTTCTCCACTATCTCCATCATCTTTCATTTATTCCTCCACTATCTCCATCATCTTCCTCATTAATTTTCTATGACCTCCACTATTTCTTCATTATTATATTTCTCCACTACTCAATTAACCCACATTCACACTATAGAAGTGGATTTTATTCATTTACTCAGTTCATGGGTCCCTCCATCCTTTTATCTACTTAACTAAATAAGAAAAGTAAGAACTCTAATATTCCAATTAGCTGATGGAAAATTTTGGAATATTACAAGTTGTGTGCACAGGTCAAAGAAGTGTATGTATCAAAGAACTTTATCATAATAAAAGAAGAATATTTTGGAGCATCGTTGGGTTTATGTGCGTTTATATGCTTATTATCTGCATTGCAAATTTATTTGTATGTTTTTCTATTATGTTTTGATGATAAAGGCACAATGAGGACAAGTATTAATTGATGATTTAAGTATAAGCTGTTAAGGTAGATAGATGCATATGCGCACTTCAAAATAAGCTTAAATAGAAGTTTAGCACTAGATCCACATCCTTTTGTCCCTATGGATGAAGAAACCTCGTTCTAACATGCCCCAATATTGCATGAGGTGAGACTACGATATGCGGTAGAAGTCGTTGCCGAAGGGGTAGGTAATAGAGGGTTCTGTTGGTGCGTAGCTACTCTTAACCTCGATCAAAGCCCCTCCAAGCCAACACAAATGAAGTCAAGTTGTTCCAATATATAGGCTTCTTGTGAGATCGAATTACCCACTTTGAGGCTTACTTGATCTTTTTTTAGGCTCACTTAGTGGAGGAGGCCTAGTTGACCTAAAATAATTTTCTTTCGTGAAAAATAATTCACAAGAAGGGTTCTTTACAATATGACATGGACAAAAACACTTGACATAAACCCTAGAGGTATTCGGAGACCTTGACCTAAGAACAATTGAGAACATGATGAAACACATGCTTTAATAAGTTAATTTAATAATAAAATTTATTTTTCTTTATTTTGATAAATATATTTCAGACCTAGTTAAGTTCTTCAACAAGGTGGAAGGGGTGTTTGTGGGTCAAACAAGCAATATGAACTTTTCGAACTTTTCTCTTAGAAGGGATTTTGGTAAATATGTTTGCAATTTGCTCATTTTGGGAATATTGTCTGAAATGAATAGCCTTAGCTTATCTAGAGTGTATAGCCTTGGCCTTTGAATGATAAAGGTGAATCAACCAATACTTTGTGTTCATATGCTTGGTTCAATTATGAAATCTATAATTCTTAGCCAAGTTGATTGCAAAAGTATTTTTCAACTAAAATGGGAGTAGAATTTTCTTGTCTCTCTGTCAATCTTTAAGTATTTTCTTGAGCTACAAAATCTCCTACTACCACATATTCTATCTCTATTGGAGAATTTATTGGAACTAAGTGTTTACTTGACATCCACTATATAAATGTGGATTGAAAACTCATGAGATAGCATGAAGTTGACACTTCACTTTTTTTTATCTCCATTAAAGTCTCAATCACAATTTTCATTTTTCAATAGAGTTGAAGTCATCTACCATAAAAACTTTATGTGGAGGGCCTTGAGTTCTCTTCAAGTATTTCAAAACTCTTTTTGCATTAAATCAGTATCCTTCATAAGGATTTTGCATAAACTTTGGAAATGATTCCAACAACAAATGAAATATGTGGCCCAGTAGTGGTAAGGTAGATAAGTTTTATTACAAGCTACTTGGTTGCATCCACAAATTCATTCTTTTTTTTTTTTATTGTTAATGTTTGTTTCAAAAATCAACCATATCAAACTTGTTCAACATTTTTTCAAACAATCTCCATATTTTGTAAATTTAAAATAATAATTATAATAATACCAATTTACCACAAAAATAAAAATAAATAAATAAATAAAATAAAAAATTATAATCTAGAAAGCAAGAAAAAAAGAGAAAATAAATAAATACACTATATTTTCACACTATGCATGTATCGAGCATTGGTCTCCTAGGGCCAAAACAGAGAAAATTGCAGGAAAATTCCCGAGAAAAACATACGTGAGAGGGAAAACTATACCTAATATACCTATCTCTATGTAGGCTTACAACAACAGATACAGATACTTGCTGCAGCTGTTTATAAGATAAAATTCAGTGACATTGTGAATTTCTGTGAAATTTTACAGTAAATCCTGCGGTATGTCATGGAAACCCTAAAAGAGAATCACCGGAGTACTTTGAATGATAATGGATGACATGACAGCCCCTCGGAAAAAACACGCAATTCATTTCAAGAAAGTACAATAACACAGAAGCTGGCAAATTACTTTTCCTCTATCATCGCTCACATGCTTTGACTGTTTGACACTGAAAAGGAGAGGCTGTTACAATGATGACTAATTTTTTTATGAAGACTTGCGTTACACGCAGTAAATGATATGTTAACGTGCACAATAAGATTGAGCTCTGCTTTACGACTGCAAATTTATAACGAAAAGCATCAGATGTCCCAGAAAGTTCTACAGATCGATGAAGTCATAACAATGGCGTAGTCCCAGAAAGTTCTATTGGACTTTTTTTTTTAATTTTTTGGAATCTGGCCTTAGAATTTGTTGTCCCAGCGAGTTATACCGTTATTAATGAATTCATAACCATCACATGTCCCAGAAAGTTCTACAGATCGATGAAGTCATAACAATGGCGTAGTCCCAGAAAGTTCTATCGGACTTTTTTTTTAAATTTTTTGGAATCTGGCCTTAGAATTTGTTGTCCCAGCGAGTTATGCCGTTATTAATGAATTCATAACCATGGCATAACCTGTAATTATGGCATGTTTTTTCTTTTGTGTTTGGAATTTGGTATTATATTTTGTTGTAAAATATAAAAAAAGCAAAGAGTTGAAACATGATAATAACTGCTAGCAACGATATCTAAAACTTCTACTCAAACCCACTTAAAATACTTATAAATATATAAAGTTGAAATTTCAATGAACACAATCCTTAAATTTCATAGTGTTGATATTTGATCATCCATATTCACACATAAATTTAGGAAGAAATATTTTTTTATAAATATATATAATTTCAAAATATGCATATTCACAAATACAAATTTAGTAAGGAATATTGATGGAAATCCAGAATGGTCAATCATATTTCATTTCACAAGTCAACATGATAATAACAACTAGTAACAATATTTAAAACTTCTAACTCAAAACCACTTTAAATACTAATTTTTTTTAAGTAAAATTTTTTGAAAAATTTTCTTGTTTATTTTACATCTAATTTGTTTATAATACTACAGCTATTTATTGATTTATATCACAAGTTGGATGAGTGACCTCTGCACAATCCAAGTGCCCAAAGAGTTTTTTGGGCTGTAAAATTTATATATGCACTCAAAAAACCAAATTAAACAACACAAATCAATATTTCACCACAAATTTTTATGCCTAGATTCAAGCCAAAAACAACTCCATAATTCTTTATAAATATATAAAGTTGAAATTTCAAAGACGACAACCCTTAAATTTCATAGTGTTAATATTTGATAATCCATATTCACAAATACAAATTTAGAAATGAATATTGATGTCAATCAATAATTGTGAATCATATTAATTTTCACAAGTAAAGCATCCTTCGAATTTTTTTATTTTTTTCAAATGAAGAAATAGCATCTACCCTTCTGCCTTGGATTGGATGGTTGGACTTGCAGAGACCAAACCTCCACATGTTGAACCACAAGATTTATAGAGACCAAACCTCCACAAGTAGCCATTGGACCAAAGCATTAATTTACCCTTTAAATTGTATGCCTACAAATTGAAAACAATAAAATATATTTTCATAATTCTATAATGATTAGTTAAATAGATATTCTAATCTATCATGACAACTTCTATGCAAAGTGGAAATTATTCTTTACAAAACTTGCAAACTTGATTTCCTATTAAAGGACAAGGACTTGCACAAAATTCCATGCACCTTTACATTTTTATTCTTGTTAAAATGTTGAAGAACACATAAATAATGTGGATAATAACTCTTGGTTAATATATTTATTTACATTGTGTTCTTATCCATTTGTATGCAAATACTTATTTAAATTATGTTGCATGTAAATATGTTATTTATTATTTACATGACCATGAGTTATTTTCAAATATTTTAATTTTAAATGGTTTAATAAAGAAAAAAGCATTCCACAAATATCTAAAAATCATGACATAAGTATTGGAATGTACCATAGAATTGTATTGTTCAAAGGTTGCAATAATACCTTCAATTTATACTCCAATCAAATGTTTCAAAATAATTTTTTCAATTATATATATATATATATATATATATATATATATATATATATATATATATATATATATATATATATATATATATATATATATATATATATATATATATATATATATATATCAAAGTTAAACATTATAATTTTCATTTGTTGTGGCTAAACTAATAGTAGTCAATAGAGAAATCTATTGCTAGAAACCTTGGAAAGGACTAATAAATAACAAAAATGTAACAAGTGAATCTACGAGTGTGGTTAGTAGATGACTAAATAATTAGAAGATAATATGATTAAGTTAAACTTAATATAAGTGTTTAAATAGTTTTTCTTTCACTTGCAATTTTCTTTTGAATTAATTTTATTCATTATATTCCATAATGTGATATATATATATATATATATATATATATATATTCCATTAAATTTTATATTCCACAATGTGATGAATTAATAGTGAATTTTAGATAGCACTTATAATATGCTTAAATTTTAGCAAATACAAAATAGAAATTGTATAAATGTGTAACAAATTCTAAAATATGTTCAAATGCAACATAAGACAACGTTAAAATTATTGCATATTTACATTAAATATGGAGTTTAAGCTATGAGGTACCAAATATTTTAATGTCTATTGTATTGGTTATGCATATTATCCAATTATTCATTAAAAACTTCCAATTTTGCATTAATGGCAAAGGATGCTCTTGAAAACTCCCCCTAAACCACTACAATTCAATGTTGAGTAGCTTCGAACACACATTATAATTGACTGATTTGGAGGAGTAACAAAGCCTATTCACATTTAAGAAATTTCAACCTTATTTTTGGCTTATCTAGGTTTACTCAAGTTTTAAGTGTAGACACTAGTTGGATGTAGAATTAAATTCCACATCCAACATTATGCATATTTTAATGTACAATAGACTCTCAAGTATAATATTATCCAAGGATTTTAAGTTGTGAGTAGAAAATATTTTAATGTCTATTATACTCCTATTGTAGGCACTAAATACAAGAGTTTAAGCTCTCTCATACCAAATATTTTAATGCCTATTCTATGGTGCCTACAACATGGAAAAATTTTCATTTCCTTTTCCACATTTCATTTACACTTGCAACATTGAGCACAGATAATGGGGAAAGAACAAAGAAGGAATGGAAAGTCCAAAGGAGAAGTAGCTAGTGAGTTTGAGTTATATCGTACATACAATTATAGTTGATGAATAGGAGAAAGAGATGTGTTGCCTCAATATTTTAGACAAGCTTTTCGATATTGCAAGATTCAAATGCACAAAGGATAGTTAACTTAATAGTTATGGGAGATGAGATGCAGGCTTGAGACCCATAACTAGGTAGTTATGAGTATTTACTTAACCCATTTTTAAGAAAAAATAGTGAATCACTCACTCATGGGTTACTTAATAAAGCACTAAAAAGTCTTAAAAGTTAATAAATTGGAATTAAATTGGCATCCATGTTAGTAAGTTTTAATATATTTTGAAAATTCATGGTGAAAATAGATTTTTTAAAGTTGAATTTTAAAAAAATTAGTTAATGATATGTATTAATTGTAATGATTTCTAAAAACATTTGTAAAAAATTAGTCAGACATGTATTTTCCTAAACAAAAAATCATAATATTTTCCAACTTGAAACAAAGAACAAAATTACATTATATAGATGTTGAAAGCATTTGGTCACATAAGTATTTAGGCTTATGAAAAATAAGAAAGTAAATTGTAAAATTACATAAAATATGTTGAAATTAAGTGTGATAAAAGTGACTTAAATTCTCCTTTTTCTCCTTTCATTTTATGAAACTTTCAAGAACCCCAGGGTTGGGATCAACTCGTACCATTTCCAATTCATCTTCAGGGACTTACTTTTCTAAGTCCAAGCTATGAGAGACATGAGTTCTCTTTATTCACCCTCTTTACATTGTGTGTTTCCTCTTTCTATTTCTCTCATGCTTGGATCTCTAGTAATTTCTTACCCTTGGGAATGTGGGTTGTGATTTTAGATTGAGACACAACATCCCATTCTCATTGGTTACCATGTTAATCATGTGCATCTAAGTTTGGATGGTTCTACATGGTTTCTTATTCTTCCACTTCTGAAAGGTGAGGGTAGAATACCTACCATCCCTTTGGCTTATGGGTTTGCCTCTTTTTCCCCTTTGGGATCTTTTTTTCCTATGGGTATGTACTGGCAAGTGTCCTTTATAAAAGCATATTTGACATTTTAATCTCATGTTCTCATAATATAATACTTGGGTCCACTGAAAGTTTTTTATGTTTCATTGAATGTTGTCATATAGACATTTTCTAAGGTCTATATTTAAGGAAATTCTAGAAAAAGTAAAGATACCTTTTTTTAGTTCTGTCAAAGTCCAACTTTTGAATGTTTCCTGGTGTATTTAAAATATCCTATAGGACCTTATGGTGCCAAAAATGAAGAGGGGAGAGCTAATAAATAGTATAGTAGAAAGGCTTGAAGTTGAATCCCTAGGGTTCTCTTGCGCCTCTCTGCAGGCGCCGCCACCGCTTCTGGCTCCTCCACATTGTTGGCCTCATAGCCATCGCCGCCTGACTCAAGAATGACGAATTCCAAAGGGGGGGGGGGCCTGTAAACCCCCCCAACTCTCGGGATCTTCATGGATCTGACATCCCCATCACTTCACTCAACTCTAATCCACCCTCTCACACGACGCCAGCAGCAAATCCAACAGCCGCTCAATCTCTACATCATTCAAGTGGTGGGATCAAGACTAAGGACGTGCAGCCAGCGAAATCTTCAACCTGCATACCAATTCAACCAAAAAGACCAGAGATCCACTTCCCTGTGAGACACATTAATGGACGCATCCAATATGTGCATGAACATGCATTGATCGGCAAGTTTATTGGGATATGGCCAACTGAAAAGGCCCTCTATGGCTGGATCAAAGCCAAAAGGGCAGATGGATCTACAGTTGGGCCCCAAGGGCTTCTTCAACATCATTTTCACCTGCATCGAAGACAAAAACTGAGTCATGGATGGAGGCCCTTACTTCTTCAACATAGCAGGGCTCTACCTAAGGGATTGGGTGGAACGTTTCAACCTAGATAAGGAGGACATCAATTGGGCACCAATCTGGATCCGACTATACTCCTTGCCGCAGGAGTACTGGGAAGAGATCACCCTCAAGGAGATCATAAATTTCCTTGGAACATTCGTCAAAACTGCTAAAGAAACCAAACACAACCGAGATACTGCATATGCTCAGATCTGTGTCTATATGCATCTTGCAAAAGCACTCCTTGACTCGGTAAGTCTCTGGCACGAATAATTTGAGTGGATACAATCCATCGACTATGAACACATTTCTTTTCATTATAGAAAATGTCATATGCATGGCCATTTATTCAAGGACTGTCCTCAAAATCGCCCCCTAGCCCCTTCAGGCCCTCCCAATGCCTCAGATCTAGACAGTTTTACTCGAGTATCTCATAGACTAAGACACTCTAAAAATAATCTCGCTCCTCCTGACCCTTCCCAGCCCCCCCCCCCTTCCTCGCAAAACCCCTCTTCCAGCAATAGCTTTCAAATCTCAGCCGATCTTGATTTGGATCAAGTTCATGAGAAGCCCCGCCCTGACCCCGTTATCTCCTCGATTCCCTCCTTCGGCTCCATGCCCCCCCTCAATGGATTGGACACTGCGATGGTGAAAGCCACGATGCCCAATGAAACCCTGAAAGCCTCAATAAGTTCTCATGCTGAACCTGCTTAAAGGAGCATGCCAAAGCCAAATGCTGAGATGGATCTTGACTTCCAATCCCCTCCAGCTCAACTCAAGAACCCCAGGGAAATCCCCAACTCAGAATCGGTGTCTTACATGATTGAAGAACCAAAATCCATTGAATTTTGGGATCTAGATCTGACTAGGCTGGAAAAATCCTGTGATTCAAAAGCTTTTTATACCATTCCGCCCAGACAGATTGAAAGCTTGGAGGAAGCGCTTCTGGAGGTGCAACTACTAAAGGGAAGTGTCCATCTTGGAATTCAAGGGGAGCTTATACCCAGGGAAACAATCAACATCATCAGAGAATCAAGGAAGCGTGGAAGACCAATGGACTTACAAAGGTTAATAACACTGGGGGATCAACTAGTGGAATCTGGTAGATACCCCAAGTTGACGAAATACTTCAAAGCTCTGAAACCTCCGAGTTTATGATGAAGCTCACATCCTCGAATATTCGAGGGATCAATAGTCCCTCAAAGTGTCGAATGATAAAAAATAGTCTCAATCGCAACAAAATTGTCATCTTCTTCATGCAAGAAACCAAATGTACCAGCTCCACTTTTCATTCAATTCTATCCCGTCTTTGGCTGGGTTGTGATACCACAGCCATTGATTCAAATGGAGCCTTAGGGGGGCATTTCCATTTCTTGGAACCCCACCCTCCTTACCTTCTCTCACTTTCATGCCTCCTATCATTTCATTCAAGCCTCCTTTCACCTTCATTAACGGTAACCTCAGTACCCTCACGAATGTATATTTCCCTCAATCCACTGCCAGAAAATTTCGAATCCTAGACGATCTCTCGGCCCTGTACGCTCAAAACCCCCAACCCCATTGGATCCTTGGCGGAGATTTTAACATGATTACTAGTCTGTGAGAAAAGCATGGAGGATGCCCGATTATCGAAGTTGATTTTGTGCACTTCAAGAACTTTATCAACCAAAACTGTCTCATCGACATTCCAACTGCTAATGGCCTTCATACTTGGAATAATCGAAGAATTGGGACCAACTTCATTGCTTCTCGCCTGGATCGCTTTCTTGTCTCAGATCCCATCATTCAAGCAAGAGGAGACATCTTCTCCTCCATTCTTCCGGTGGCACGATCGAAACATTGGCCCATCCAATTATAGTGGGAGAGACCGAATATGGGAAGGCGCAAACCCTTTCGCTTTGAGAAATTTTGGCTCCCGCATCCAGGATTCCATGAAATGGTAATGCACTGGTGGCACACTATCCCCCCTCACATTGGATCCATCATGTACAATATTCAACAGAAGCTAAAAATCATCAAAAGTAGATTGAAGCACTGGAATCAAAGCACCTTCGGAAATATCTTCCAAGGACATCGAGACCTGGTGGTTCAAATGGAAAAAGTCCAGAAAGATCTCATTAGCTCTGGGAAAATTGAGGCACTAGACACAAAGGAGAAGGATCTCAAATCATGGATCAAGGAAAAGGAACTTCAGGAAGAGATGCTCTGGAAACAAAAATCTAGAATCTGATGGCTTAAAGAAGGAGAGAAGAATACATCCTTCTTCCATCGATCTACCATACAAAGAAGAATGGCCAACCACATCTCCATCCTCCGCAGTGCCCAAGGAGTAAATTTGGAAACGCATGAAGAAATAGAACAGGAGCTTTTGAATCACTTCAAGGATATGCTTAGAGAGCCACCCTTGGATTGCCAGGAAGCCATTGAGCACATCACTAGACATGTCCCTGCCTTGATTACGGAAGATCACAATCAAATGCTTCTCAGACCTATCCAACTTTAGGAGGTGGATCACACCATGGCACAGCTTAAGGTGGGCAAAGCTCCTAGCCCATATGGGTTCACGACTAACTTCTTTCACTTCTTTTGGCAAGATCTACAGAAGGAGATCTTGGAGATGGTTGAATAATCTCGATCTATGCACTGGATGCTTCCTGCTCTAAATGCCACCTTCATTACCCTCATTCCCAAAGAGGATCAAGCCTCCTCCCCCAGCAATTTCCGCCCCATTTCCCTCTGCAACGTCCTCTATAAACTGGTATCCAAAGTCATTGAAAACTGCCTCAAGACCCTTCTGCTTATCCTCATCTCCCCTGAACGAATCGGTTATGTAGAAGGTAGACATATTCTTGATGGCATAATTCTCACGCACAAGGTGGCACATTCTTTACGAACATATAATATTCCAGGAATTTTTCTTAAGATAGATCTCTCAAAGGCCTTCAATAAGCTTAGCTGGAGCTATATCCAGAAAATTCTTACGGTATTTGTTTTTAGTTAAACTTGGATCAGATGGATTCTTAGCCTCATCTCCTCCCCCTCTACTCCATTCTCCTTAATGGCGCTCCCTCTCCCCCTTTATATCCCTCCCGAGGTATACGGCAAGGGGACCCTCTCTCCCCTTTTCCCTTTGTGCTCATGGCCGAAGGTTTAAGCATGCTTCTTAAAGCCCACATTCAAGATCACTCTCTTCGAGGACTCAGTCTCCACCAGTGCCCTCCTATCTCGCACCAATAGTTCATTGATAGCAACATGCTCTTTGGACACCCCTTCGTTCAAGAAGCCTCCACCCTCAAATCCATCCTAGATTACTTCTCCCTGGCAGCTAACCCCTCGATCAACAACTCTAAATCCCAGATATTCTTCTTCAACACTCCACTGATCACCCAACACAATATTTCTTGAATACTGCGCTTTCCTATCAATGTTCTTCCCTCCAAATATCTCGGTGCACCTCTCACTGATTCCATCCGCAAGCACTCATCTTGGAAAGAATTTCTGGAAAAATTGGAATCTCGGCTCTCTCTTTGGACTCATCAAGACCTGAATCTCGCTATTCGAATCACCCTTGTCAAATTTTTCCTTCAATATATGCCCCTGTATCTCTTCTCCATGTTGGCTACTCCAAAATGGGTCCTCAAGGCAATCTGGAACCTTCAACGCAACTTTCTCTGGGGAGGAACCAAAGTGAGAAGGAAATGGGCCCTTGTGAATTGGAAAGAAGTATACGTCCCTAAGAAGGCATGTGGACTGGGGCTTCGTGACCCTCAACTTAGTAACAAAGTCATGGGAGCAAAAATTTGGTGGCAATGGGTCTCTAATCCTAATAGCCCATGGTCATAGATGTGGGCAGCCAAATATTCCCGCAACTGGTCGTTGGGTAACCTCATTCGCTTTGACAATGATCTCGTAGGATCCTTCATCTTGAGGGTGGCTAGTCAGCATCGAGCTCTAATTCGTGACCACAGCTTTTGGGAAGACAAGTCAGGTCGCTCAAAAAACCTCTGGCACGATTCTTGGCAGCAAATGCCAAGGCTGGCTATTATTTTTCCTGACTTAGATTGGCAAGGCATCCTAGAGCAACTACCACATCCATGCATCAACACTTTCTGGAATCATTCAGCCAACCCCACAGGCCAGTTTTGTCAGTGGCTCTCGGCTGACCATCTTCAGTCTCACTTCGGACTCAACCTCACCAATGAAATATCATAAGAACTAATCAAGCGACAAGTCTGGATCTCTGAAGAGCCATACAATATCTGTAGGGGCTACACCACCACTAGAACCTTCTCTACCAAGGAAGCCTATAGCCTGATGGCATCTGGGAAAAAGTCTGGCACTTGAAAAATTGGCCCAAAATCTTCACCTTTCTCTGGCTCCTCAGCAAGTGCCACCTACTCACTTGGGACACCCTCTACATGAAAGGCTTCATCGGCCCATCCCAATGTCCCAAATGTGGAACCAAGGAGGAAACTACTGAGCACCTCTTCAAAAAGTGTGAAGTCGCCATGGCATTATGGGGAAAAGTGGTTCTTCTCTGTAGAAGATCGAAAAAAATTCCTAGGAACATCATCAACACCATTCGAAGCTAGCCTTCTACTCCCTTTCATTGCGCCATTCTCAATGCTCTCTGGACAATTCTAACAGGGCATATTCTCTGGATGATATGGAAGGAGCGCAACTGCAGAATCTTCAAAGATCAACGCACCTCCACTGAGACTCTATGGAATATGGTCTGTGGCAACCTTCAGGAGACTCTTGCTCTACATCAATGGCAGGATGTGAACCTCCCCAGCCTCCAGGGGGAACAAATCATCTGGGCCCATTGGAACTTATGGTTGCACTCCTCTCCCATCCCCGAGCCCCCCTCAAACCAAATGTCGCCCTCTCCTAGTCTTTGGTCCCCTCCGCCTCCAGGCCTCTATAAGCTTAAATTCGATGGCGCCTCTAAGGGGAACTCGGGGCAAGCTAGATATGGAGGTATTTTCAGAACTTCCCTAGGCCATGTGCATCTAGTCTTATTTGGATCCCTTGGATGGGATACTAACAACTTAGCAGAGTTGGAAGGCATGCTTCAGGGGCTCATCCTCGCCATGGATCATCACCTTTTTCCCCTAATCATTGAAGGAGATTCTCAGATTCTCATCAAAATGGCAAAGCGACTCTAGGTAGGTTCCTCAACCACCAATCTCATCAAGAGCTGGCGCCTGGCCACCAGGATCAACATGCTCAAGCAACGGATTCGCATTGACACGACTATAGATTTCCACCATGTTAGACACTCCGCAAACAAAGTAGTAGATCTCCTGGTGAACAAAGGGGTCAACCACTCCTCTCCCATTTGGGTTGGCCCTATTTCCTTAGTAAATGATCAAGCTCTTATTCAAGGTTTCACACAACTGGCGCACAATGACAACCATCCCCCAAATGCGGGTGGTACCTAGCCTTGAAAGACTACACAGGGCAGCCATGTGGATCACCACATGGCGTGCCCATGTGCCCCAGCCTTGGGATGCACAGTGCCATCAATTCTCGCGTGGGCTAGGCTTTAAAGTCCCATGCACCACCTTATTTTCAATGTACTCAATGTGTTTGGTATTAAATCCTCCCAGCACCATGTTGTTCACTTCTCCTACTCCTTCTCTGGCTCTTCAGCCCACTCTGATCGCTATCCCTCTGTTCTTCTTGCTTCAGCCCTCCCCTGCTCAGGCGAGAAGCTTTTGGGCTCAGGCCTCTACAATGACCCCTCCGCTGTATCGCGCCCTGTCCAAGCCTGTTGTGATGCCACGATGACACCGGCAACAATGCAGACAAGATGGGGGCAAGGGCCTCCCTTCGCATCCCCCTCTACCCCATGCCATCTCCCTAGACTTAAATCTTCTCATCTCTTGGGACATGGCATACTTGTTTCCCCCGCCTTCACGCCTGCAGAGCCATCCTACTCTGTCATTCCTCCCGCGCAGCTCCTGGACCCCTCTGCTCCCCCCTCCTCCTTCAGTGGTAAGAAGAGAGCCCGCAAGTCCACCATCCCTGCGGAGCATGCCTTCATCCCCCGTAAACTCAAAGCCCTCCCTATGCAGTCGGCCTCTAGCTCCAACTCTGATGACAGTGACTCTGAGCCAGCCAAAGAGAAGCATCTACCAGGTTCGCGTCTCTCGGGCTCCTCCAAGAGGAAAAAAGACCTCAATTCAACTAACACCATGGATATTACAGCATCTATGCAAGATAACGCCACTCAGGACACTTCGGCGGAGCACCTCGGGCTTCCTTCATCCCCACGCGAGCAGCTTGAAGACTTTGACCCTGGGCTTGATTCACTGGACTATGGCTACATCTGTCACATCCTCGAAGAGGAGCCTCCCTCGAGCGACAATCATGAAGGTTCTCCATAGCACTTTCTCTTAGGGTTTCTTAGTTTGTTGGTTCTGGTTGTTTCCTATGCTATCTCTTTTGGTCTCTTTTTTCACTGTTTTAAAGGTTGTTTTCCCGCTATGGGTAGCTTGTTCTATCTGGATAATTAAAGTTGGTTTCCCCTCTAGGGGCAGTAAAGTTTTGGATAGCAGTATTTTGTCTATTCCCTCTGTCATGGATCTTTCCATTTCCGAGGACGAGTAATGTAACCTCTGGGTGATGAATTAATAGAATTAGTATTACTTAGAAAAAAAAATGAAGAGGGGAATTCGGTAGTCTCACCCATACAAGAATTGTTGATACCACCATATTAGTAGCATAAAACTATGGGAACCATGGAGTAATGAAGGGCTTTATTGTGCCCCAAAACCATGGCCCATCATTTAGAACATATTTTATATATTGTTGTGTATCAAATTGAACAATGAAAAACCTTTGGAACATAAATAAATATCATAGTTTTGGGTAAGAGTAGATAAAAACCCATTGGTGTAGTGCATAATATCTAAGCTAGAAACAATTGAATTTTCATATAACATCACTAGATTGGAGAACAAAAAAAAGGGAATTTACCTTAAATGGCCAGTGTTTGTTCCATTTTTTATAAGATGTAGGGTCCTATGTTGTTTTTTATCTCATATGATGGGATGTGAGTCTTCCCTTGCACTACATCCTTGAAAGTGGCATATCCACTAGGGTTTGTGGAGGCCTAAGATTTAAAGTGATGGTGGAGTTAAGAATGATGGAATAATCCTTTATATTGAAGGAGTCATGTAACATTTTCCCTTCAAATAAAAATAATTGAAAAATTACATATATATACCCATACTATTATGAATTCTATGTTTCAAGTTTTCCACCAAATCTAAGCACCTAATGGAGGAAATGGAGGTCTTCCCATTAAGATTTTTAAGAAAAACTCAAATGTTTCCTTTCCCATATTTGTTTAACTTTTTTTCAACTAAGAGAGAGAAAAAAATAGGGATTTCCATGGGAAGACAAATCCCTCATGTACACAAACCACTTCTAATCAACAGACCCCAAATCAACTGCAAGGGGTTGCTTCTATGGAATCAGATCCCTAGAAAGAGTGTTAACATTATATCCTTACACATTGAGAGAAGGATGTCCAAAAAACATCCCCATAGCCCACAACTTACATTTCCACCCTTAACAAGCCATGTCACTCAAAAGATATAATCTTTGGAATCCTTTTTTATACTCTGTTCTTTATCTACATTTTTGTAAGCCCATTCACAAAATATTTTAGCAAAGGAGAAAATTGACTTACCCTGAAGGACCATTTGCAAAATAGCAAAACTTGGACCATTCCATTTCAGATTTAACCATAATATCCCATTGGTCCTTATCCCTATGAATGCGAAGGAAGGTTTATTTGCTCCATTTCTTCCCTTAGATGCGTACTAGTTTGAGACTAGTGATGACACCTAGCAAAGGACCTCATGAAAACCTAACCCTAGAGTAGGTTGAGAAATCCATATTCAACAAAATTGGATCCAAAAGAGGGTATATCTTATCATCATTAAGCTTATATCAAGCTCAAGAATCACAATTTTAGTGATACAAGTATTAATTGTAATTGTTTTCAAATATTATTGCAAAAAATTAGTGAAAGATGTATTAATTATAATTATTTTTTTAGAAAACATTGCAAAAAAATAATGATAAAATTATCTAAATGGAAAATTCTTAGAGCTAGTGAATTTTATAGATGAAATTAGGAAGGCTGAAATAAGACATCAATTTTTTTGTCCAATAAAGTGTTTATAAATTAATTTTTTAAATTATAATAAAAAATATTTTATTTATTTATAAATTTTAACATTAGGTTTTGCATAATTCAAAGCTAAACTAATAGCAATCATACTGCAAATCAATTAATAGAGTTCTATCTAGATAAAAATACTAAGAAAATTGTGGGAAATCTATCTTACTACCTCTTCTCTAAATATGACTAATTAAATTAAATTATTAAAATATAAATAAACCTTGCACTACATGTAAAATGTATATGCAACTATTCTTAGTGCCATTTTCATGACAAATACTAAAAAAAAATGATGAAATTGAAATTCATATGCTCGCCATCATGGATAGCCAATTATATTACAATAAGTTTATACATATCAAATATGATGAAATAGTGGTAATTACAACATGATAATTTAGTATTCAAAAACTTTATACAGGACTTTTAAATGGTTTGGAGATAAAATATAACTTCATTGCATAAATGTTTAAACTATGATGGATTTCCTTTTTTAATGGATTTCTTTAGGTTTGGAGATAAAATATAACTTCATTGCATAAATGTTTAAATTATGATGGATTTCCTTTTTTAATAGTTATTGTATCATTTCACTGATATCTTTCTTTAATAGTTACTGTATCATTGATTAGCATCACACCATGTTGACAGAGAAAGGATAGATAACTAATATTATAAAATAATGAGTGTTGATATGCTTTATTAAACTGTGGAAAACCTATCTGTTAGGATAATCAATTTTTCTAAAGAAGAAACTAACTACCACATATTAAATTTTCAACCTCAAGTTTCTTCTGGTTATTTCAAGGTTGTCTGCAAATTTCTTCTAGTTGTTTCAAGGTTTTTTGCAAAGTATGTGCAAGAAATAGTGTTGAAATTAACATTAACTAATTCTCTAACAACAAGTAAATTAGAAAAGTAATTGTAATGAAAGAATCAATTCCTAACTTGAAACATTGGATTCAAAATATCTATGTCTCAGGTAAATTATATCTTCTAGAAATCATTCAGAAATATCTAATTCTAATTACTCTTCACAAGAAACAACAAAGAAATATATAGAATTCTAAGTTGCTAAGAAAAAACAATCGCCTAATTGAAAGAACAACACTCCACAGATATACACCCTGTGAAATAGAAAGAACAAATAATAATTAAAAACTAAATTAATGAAGAAGCATCCATGATATAAAAATAACCTTCACCAAATAGTAATAAAGCATCAACAATTATAAATATACTTATCTAAAGAAAAATCCCTATAAGGTGAAATCACTGTAAACCAATATTATGGATACTCATATTATGGACTTATCTAAAGAGCAATCACTGTAAACCGCTCATATTATCCATACTCAAAATAAAGCACACTATTTGCAATTAATTTAAGAAATAGATGATTGAAATAAAGAGATAAAATGTGAAGCTAGTGATACAAATGAAGACAGGGCCTCATCCACTAGCAAGCAGAACTAATGTCGGGTAGGAAAAATCACAACAGTAAATTAAATCTTAAAAGCAAAAACTAAGAAAGAATTTTTATAGTACCTAACCTAGTTTATCATATATATAAAAAAATTACATCCAAAAGATTTTTATAAAAACAATAAATATTTTAACAAAGAGCAATCTTGAGAATCTTTAAATTCTTAAGATGCTTATTTTCAGTTATAAAATAATCTTAATATTGTATAGATGAGAGAATTAGGTATTTGTTCCTAACATATTTACTCATATAAGAATTGGGCTAGTTTTTTTACTACAGTTGGGTGAAACAACCTCAAGCTATGGCTATTTTACAACTAATATATCATGAAACAACATGAAGTTCAGCTGCCCCAAAACCCTTGTTCATAGTAAAGATTTAATCATTAGCAAATAACTTTTTCTCAATTACAATAGTTCATCAAAAAGTGAAATAGTAAAAGCAAAGTAATTTCTTTTAAAACTTATGTCATATGTATCATAAATATAAGAAAAATACAAGAAAAAAATACTAAAACTAAAAAATAAAAGAAAGGAATTATGACAATTGTGAGGCTCAACATTATCATAATGTAGTTATCAAAGGAGCATTGAAGATAACTATCACTAACTGCTATCCTTGTAGATTGATTCCATCAAAATTTTATAATTGTTTTTCTCTAGAAAAAAACAAATAAATAAATAAATAAATATAAAACTCTTAAAGTTACTAAAATAACATTTTGTATACTCTTATAATTATTAGGATGACATTTTGTACTTGAGAAACTAAAAGAATTTTCTCTCATACATCTTGTAAATTGAAAAAAAATGTGAAACAAATAATAAGTTGTATTCATTGTTTTGATAGAATTCAATAATATTATTCATAAAAAGGTGACTCAAACCAAAATACTCAACCCAGAAGTTATCAAAAACTACAATTTTCTTCAAGCAAATATCCCATCTGTTCCTCCCAACCCTCCACATAAAACCTGCATAGCAGAGAGCAAGAAACCGGTAGGTAATTAAGTATGGCATTGAATACACTATAAATAAATATGACATTGTTGAGAACAAAAGGCAAAAAATGGATTATTAAACGGATTAGAGTATCCAGTGACTAAAGTAGATATCAAAGATTTTATTTCTATTGTATTTAGTGCATGCAAGATGGTAGACTTTTAATTTTCTTTTCCAAGTTTCGTTTACACTTGGAGCACTGAACATAGGTAAAGAAGGAATTGAAAGTCCGGGGCCACAGCAGCGAGACGGTTAGAATTACACAATACCTACGATTGTAGTTGATCAATAGGAGAAGGAGACATGGTGCCCCAACCTTTGCAGGATTCACATAATTAGCTTGACCATTATGGGAAATGAGGTGCACGCTTGAGACGCATTACCGGTGAGTTATGAGAAATTACTTAATTCATTTTAAATAAAAAATCCAAGACATTCACTCACCTATTACTTAACAAAGCACTTGCAAGTATTAACAGTTAAATAAATTGGTATTAAATTGGGAGTGGTGACACCAGCTATGTTAACAAATTTTAACAAATTTTGAAAAATCACGGGGAAAATAGCTTTTTAAGATTGAATTTTGAAAACACTGATTAATGATACATATTAATTGTAACAGTTTTAAAAAATCATTGCAAAGAATTAGTGAGAGGTGTATTAATGGTAATTGTTTCTTAAAAAAAATTACAAAAAATTATTAAAATCTATATTATTTTTAGAAATTATTGAAAAAAATAAAGAGATTCTTATTCGCATGGCTTCTTGTTATAGTTAGCAGAGTTTAACCGTGTGAGACTGGGACATATAGCATTAAAACTAAAATAAAACATCAAAGTGTTTATCCAATCAAACCTTTACAAATTATTTTTTTAATTATAGAAAATTATATATTATATGTTAAATTTAATATTAAATACCAAAACTAAACTAATTATAGTAATCCAACTGCGTTTGAATTTTTTACAATTTATCTTTTTTAATTATAATAAAAAAATATATTATATGTTAAATTTAATATTAAATACCAAAACTAAACTAATAGTAATCAAATTTCAAATCAATTTTCAAATCAATTTTTTCCAATAGTTTAGAGTTCTAATTTATACATCTACATATAATAGAGTGTTAGAATATATTTAACATTTTGAAAGTATCATATTTGTCTATGTAATTTTTAAAAAACTCTTTCTTTATGGTAAATTTGTAATTAAGTAGTAGTACTATAAAAGAATAAGTATAAAGAATTAGAATATTAATAGCATTGTAAGTTTGGTAAATTTTTAATTATAAATATTATGCATGTTAATTAATAATGTTTTCTTTTGTAAATTTATGAGATTTAATAGATACTAGTTAATAATATTTTTATTGAGTGATTGGATATTTTTACAGTTATTCATGTTGTTAATATTTAATGTTATAATTTTTATATTGTTTTATTATAATAATATTTATAAATATTAGTTTAGATTCATCTTAATTTTAGATTTATTAGGCATCTAGAGAGATCAAATATAAGCATTCATATGATACAAGCTCCATAGAGCAAACACACTAATAACTTAAAAATGGAGAGCTTATCTCTTTATTAGGTGTTGGTACTAATAGAAGATAAAATGCTAAATCTCTTGTAGTGGATCCTTCGAGCTACAGAGCTCCAATATCCAAGACAAGGGGGTCTCTTCCCCTCAACGTAAGCCTCTGTTCCCTCTCAAAGGATGGTAGATCGAGAAACATGTCGTGAACTCCTCTCTCTTGGACTGGGATGTTGGATGGCCAACAACTCAGTCCTTCCAATCCTCTGGCTATGGACAACACAAGTTGGTTTGCTATGGAGCAATTTGGCTAGCATAACAATGTGTCTCCCACTCTTCTTCCAAAGGTTGTATTTTATAGACCGCTTTAAAATTTTCCCTCCTTCTCTTGGCCCAAGATGGATGGTGACACAAGAGTAGAGGTATGATTCCTTTGTGTGTTGCATTAACGCCTCAAGGTGACTCAAAGGTGACTGTACTTGGTTAGGTTGAGTGGGAATATTTTTTAACCAAGTGTGCCAAGTGGTCCCGGATAGTGACATTTCGCCATCTCCGGGACCGTGCAGCTATCGAAGGGATAGTCGTGTGGTCCTCGAGATGGTTGTGCGCAAAAAAACCTTTGTTGCCTATGCACTGTCCATAAATTTTGTCTTTTGACCTTAGGAAAAATTAAATTTTCTCGCTCTTCCTAATGTATTTCTTTTCTCGAAACTTTTATCTGTACCTTCTCCTTGACATTTTTAATGTCTTTTTCATGTACAATTTTCCATTGTTAACAATGTCAAAGGGGGACATTGTTGGAATTCTTGTTAATGTGTTATCCTTGATGGAAACCTACTTGAAAAATATGTCCACGTGATGGTTATGTAGATGCCACAGGTTATATGAACAAAATAATATAAATTCAGAGATAGATGGATGGTAAAGATAAAATTTGAGAAAGTATATGTAGGTCGTGTGAAGAAATATCACGTACATACACAGGTATGATGAAGAGAATTCGTGTATAGAATATGCAACATGGTATTTTGAATACCAAGGGTATTTACCATGATATTGGCCCATAGGAATGAGAACGAAAAATGGATATTTGATCTTGTCAAAGAATAATTACAACATAACGAAGCTCTTTACCTAAGGTATTGAAGGAAAATACTATATAAAGAGATGGAGATCAAAGTGTTAGGTTTTCCAATATTGGATTTTCTATTAATGATTTAAAATGAAATAGGTGTGCACCAAGGATCATGGAGGAGACTCAAATATAATAGATCGGATAGTATAGTAAAGACTAATGAATATGTTTGCTTCATATTTTATGATTATGGCTAACAATAATATATTTTTGGTGATAATGTTACTTTGACATGAATGTGTGACAGTAAATTTTGCGAAGTATGTGTTGTGGTTGTACCGAAGGCATGATTTAGTAATTTCATATTTGTACTCTGGTTTATCTCAGGTTACTTGCATACATACGCGGATATGCTTATGGGCAATATTGTATATATTCTATGAAGTTATTTCAGAAAGTTTAGAATATGTACGCGGGTGTTAAGAATGGGAAGCACATACATAAACATATGTGCTTTTTCAAAGTCACATATACATATTAGGGTTTTACAGTATGGGGTGTTGATGATGTTTGATCAATTTTTCTATGTCTGATGTTGTCTTTCAATGATGTCTCTCTCATTATAATTTGTGTTTGACAGTACTGGTTGGGTTGAATTGGTTATAAATGGAATATTGATTAGTGATGATATTACTATGTGGTGATCTGTATTTAGTTTAGTGGTCTATGATGGATTCGGTATCTAATTCAGTGATTTATTTAGTGTTGCAGTGATTCATAATAAAGTGTCAATGATTTGATATTTGTACGTAGGTATTCTTCAAGGGAAGCACATACATACGTGATTATAATTCAGAATAGTAGTGTATACATTCTGACATATGTTTGATCAGGGTTTGTAGTCACAAAATTTAGTATTTGTGATGAACAGTATATCATATGGTATATCTATGAGTGATTATGTAGTTTAATATCTGATATGACTTGGTTTGATATAGTGTCATTGGTTGATTGTAATTTAGTGATTTATTTGATGATTCAGTTAGTTCAGTGATTGGTTTCAAAATTGTTATTTGATATTGGGCTTAAATGATGAAAGTGGGTCCAGTCTAAAAATATGATGAAAAGTGGCCTACAGGTTTGGTGTTTTGAGTCAAGTGGATCTAGTATGAAATATTATGAAACATGGTCCACAAAGGTTTTGAGGGTTGGAGCCTCTGGTGAGGGAGTCGAAGCTTCCTTCCAGTGGTAGCTAGTAAATATGCTCAGGGTGTAGGAGCTCCCTTTTAGTAGGTGTCGGTAAACGGGATCAAGGGTTGGAGATCCCTTCTAGTGAATGCTAGAGAATGAGATAAGGTTGTAGCCTTCTACTAGTGGGTTCCTGTGTACTGGTATGAATCTGCACTAGTACAATATTGTAAATTGTTTTCCTTTATAATAAAAGAAGAAGACAAATATGACAACAGTGGTGGTTTTCTCCCACATTGGGTTTCCACCTAAAAATCTTGGTTTTCATGTGTGTGTGTGTGTTTATATGTTTCTTGTGTGTTGATGATATATCTGTTCTTACTTCTCATGGTTTATGATTAATGAATGAATAATAAAGTAATGATGCACTAGTTAAGGATGAATAGTTAATGAACTAAATAATAAATTAGTTACCTGTATATATGTTGTTTGTATTCATCACAATCGCGTGCATACGCTTATTCCCTGAACGACAGTAGCATACAAAAATCAGAGTAATAAATTGAAATTTGAAGTGGGTTTTAAAACATTTATTCCCCCCCACCCACTCCTCACAGTATTTTTCCCAACATATGTCACAAAACCACTAATAGTGAAAGTTGTGCATTGAAAACCACCAAAATATTTATTTTGGGTGTGCTGTACTTGAACCCACCTGTGAATGCCAGCACCCCCCCCCCCCCACAATATCACTCGGTGCAATGTAAAACACATGGATTTTTTCCTTCCTTACTCAGAATTACTAAACCACCATATGTCACAAAACCACTAAAAGTGAAAATTGTGTGACGAAACCACCAAAATATTTATTTTGGGCGTGTAATACCTAAACCCCCCATGTGAATCCCCCTCCCCCGCCTCCCCTAATAGCGCTTAGTGCAATATAAAAATATAAAACAGATAAAAGTCTTCATGCAAATAACATAACACATAAACAATGTTCAAGTCCATATAAAAATACTACCATCCACTTAAGTATATGGGTCAACCCCCCAATAGAACTCAATGCAATGTAAAAAACATGGAGTTATTCCTTCTTTACTCATAATTACTAAACCACCATATGTCACAAAACCACTAAAAGTGAAAATTTTGTGACGAAAACCACCAAAATATTTCTTTTGGGGGCGCTATACCTGAATCCCCCCTGTGAATCCCCCTCCCCCTCCTCCCCGAATAGCACTTAGTGCAAAATAAAACACAAAAAGGTCATCATGCAAATAATTTAACACATAAACAATGTTGAAGTCCATATAAAAATATTACCATCTACTTAATATCATGGGTCGCCAATCGATGTATCCATTGATTCTCTAGGAAGCAATTTCTCATACATGGTTAATTAACCATTTTCCATTTCATATTTGCATAACTATACCTATTATCCCCCTCGCATCATAATGAGTTGTCATTTTCAACATATATTTTTTGCTTACTTGTAACCACATTCTCAATGTTCCTATATCACTTACTTAGACCACTAGAGTTTCACTAGGGGAGAAATACCATACCACGTGCATTCATATTGGGGGATACATATTGAGGGGAAAATGAAATAATATATTGAGCATATATTAGGGGGTACAGGGTTTTTATATTAGAAGGTATAAAAAAATGGAGCTCAAAGTTAATGAAAAAATATAAAGGGGTATAAAAAATGTTAATGAAAAAATAGATACTATACAATATCTAGTGAAAGTAGGGGTTTTTTTAATTGGGAAGGTGTATTGGGTTTGTATTGGTAGGAGGTTAAATAATGTGAATTTTTAGAGGTATTTTCCAATATGTAGTCAAATTAGGGGTATTGTTTAGTATGTCACGAATGTTAATTTTTGGCAGCTCAGTGAAAAATTCCAACCATGGGACTAGATTCCTCTTTTTGAGAGGACCAATTTGGACTATTGAATCACTTAATTTGGATAAGGGAAAGTGTACTTTTAAGAAAATCCACATGTACACAAAAGAACAGGTCAACCTAAAACAGAAATTGGAGCATCATCATGATAATTCTTCTTTCTTTCGTTTGTCTTACACAAGTTTGAGATTATTCGCGGAATTTTACTCGCACGGGTCTGAAACTACAAGGTCTAAAGCTCACACGTTTTTTTAGGGTTTTAGTTTCCAACCTCATGCTTGACACAGGAAAATTTCGGTTACAACTGCAAGCACACAGGCTCATGAGTGTGGTTGGAGGGTTTCAGTCACATTAACGTACACTCTATGCATGTGGTTGGAAACTAGGCTTTGATTTTTCAATTGATCGTAGAATTCGGTAGTTGATCATAGATAATGACAGTTAAATGCACGCTTCTGAATCAAGCTTCTAATTATTAGCATTGTTGCGTTCATCCCTTGGATGTTGTTTGGTTGATTTTTTTGGATAGTTTTGTGGTTGAAGATATGGATCATTGTACTATTTCTTTGTTGAAACATTTGATTAAAATCTAATAAGAAGAAGAATTTGAAAGCGTTTTCCCCCTTTTGGGGTTTTTCCCTAATCTCTAACCAACCTTGGTGTCTTTATGTTTGAATTTTTTTCTTCTATTGTTCCTTTAAGTTTTTTTACATTGATGATGATATCGTTCTTTATATATAAGTGCATATGTTGTTTAATAATGATAAGATGTTGTTTTGTGAATTTAATACATAAATAAAGAAATGAAATTATCTAAGCAAAGAACAATAAATCCCTAAGAAAAATTAACATGGTATCAAAGTTGGGTTGAATAAAAGTCATTGAGATCACCCCTAAGAAGCCACCTTTGATGGACGCAAGAGAATATGGAGGAAATATAAAATAACTCTAGGGTTTGAAAGAAAACCTAGGCAATTTGGTTATTAGGGTCTCATGGATATCATGAGATTAGGGTTTGGAAGAAACCCTGGGATAATATACTGGCTTTAGTTCTGCAATTTTGAAACATTATCAGTGAGAAGTTGTTCTAGTTGGGATAGTCTCAATTAGGCCTGGTTGTTGATGAAGTAGATGAAAATGTTGAAGGAAAAGCTAGTTCAAGAGGAATATGATCACCTTTCATCAAAGATAAGTACCTTTTAAATTTATGTTACTTCTCTATGATTACATTCTTGTTTAGGATTATTGATTTGATTGTTGCTTCCTGCATGAATATTTGAGTATGTGATTACTTCTAACCTCTATATGAGATGTGAAAATAATATCCTTCTTGAGGATCATCTAATGTATAGGAAGAGAAGATTTGGTGTTGGAGATTACAATATGCATGTGCTACAGTTTCCAAAGACAAATAAGTGTTACAAGTTACAAAGGTATATGAATACTACAAGGAATGTCAGTTGCAATATTGGATGGAAAGGTAAGACTTGAGGTATTTCAATAATATCACCTTCATGCATGCATATGAAATTAATTTTGATTTCTGAAACATGTCATATTGATGCTCTCGTCTTTCATTTTAGAAATAATGGATTTCTTGATTTTATAAAGTTGAATAGAAACATTGATTTTGACTATGACACTAACCATTTATGAATGTTTGATGACATATGTGATGGTGAAGCAACTAAAGATGACTTACTATGATATATGTATAAGAACCTAATATAGTTTGTGATCTAACTGCCTTGTTGTAGCATGACAATATTAAGTTAGACAGGTTGATGTTGTGAATAATGATGATTGAAGAGGATTCCCATTCAAAGGGAGAAACTATTAATTATATTTCAACATTTATTATTCACAGACACTTGAACGTTGAAGGAAGGATTCTGAACATGAATAAACATTTGAAATTGTTGAAAATGTTTTGGTAAAGTTTTAATTGTTTGCAGAGAAGGTGTCTCCTAGTCCTAGACCCAACCACTCGGAGAAAGGCTTAAGGGTGTAGTTATAAGTCTCTCAACTGCATGGAATATGGTCTATGGGTGTGGTTGAGCCTGTAGAATACAAAAATTGGAGTCTTATGCACAAGATTAGGAGCTCACCAAGAGTATGACATACCTACATACATGTATTAAATGATGGAAGAGTTATATGAGGAAGGTGTTAATCAAGGTTGTCATTGATGTCAATATGGCATTATTGGGATGGAAAATATTCTTGTTATGCATAACATGATGATGTTCTTACTCATGATGAAGAATCCTAGAACCCGTATGATGAACTTACCCTTTATATTGAAGGACTATACAAGAATGACCACACTTGATGATGTCATATGTGATGGCACTTAATGAAGGTCTTAATGGCATGGACAATGATTGGAGACATGACATGAAGGACTTGGAAATCACTTAATGGAAATACATGACATGAAGGACTTGGAAATCTCCTAATGACAAATTAATAAATGATGCACTATGGTTGGTGACATATCACTGCACTATTATTGGATTAGATTGATATCCTACATGATCCTATGATGATGATGAAGCCAAACAATGGAGAAGCCATATTGTCCCAAACATTACTCATGTTGTCCCAAAAATTTTATGCATAAAATTTAAGAACATTCACAAAGAAAAATATTTTTTTCCACCTTAGATGCATCTTTTCTTAATGGGACCTAGACCATCTTATATAGGAATTTTTCCTCTTTCCAATGAGCCTGTACACACCCCAAAACTCCCAGTCGTTTGTGATAAAATGAATTTTCAAGTTTAAAAATAATATTTTTTAACACCTAGCCTACCTATGCTTAGTTCCTTCATGTCGGCTCTCCAGCCCAACATACAAGTCTTTTCTTAAAGAAGAATCGCTATAAATATAAGACCACATATCCGCATTTCAATCACCAATTTTGATCGAAAATTACAAGAATATATTTATAGCAATTCGATTTCACATCTCAGGAGGTCAAGAAGGAAGATTTAAGGGAAAATCTAAGGTTAAAAATATGAATTAATACACTCGGACCTGTAGCATAAATTGCAGTGGCTCAAATCAATTGTAAGAGCTTAGACTAGGATTAAGTTACATGCAGACACAAAATTTGGATTAAGTAACAGGCCTCCACAAAATTCATATTAAGTTACAAGCAAACCCACAGACCCTCGGACGCAAGCACATGAGCTACAACCTCAGATTTGTTTGTAATATCTGAGGATTAAACCTATTGCAATGAAACTATAGCATCATACTTTCGGAGGACTATGGGTCAGTTTTTTGGTTGAGCTACAATTTCTGTGGATCATCCTCAATAAATTCTAAATATCAATAGTCATTTACGGTCAAACCTGCAGTGCATTAAATTAAGACTCAATCTATTCTTCAGAACTGTTGCAGCATTGAACCTTGTTGAAGTTCTCAAAAATTCAGACTTTTTTGTGGCTTAGATATGTAAAGAGCCTTGTATTCATTTCGGTGGAACTTGGATTGGTGAATAGTTTAGTCTTGGTAAAGCCCAAATCTGTGGGCATCACAGTCTCGATGGAGCCCATATTTGTGGGTAGTACAGTCTTGGTGGAGCCCAGGTATATGGGTATTGTGATATCATTGAAGCTTTAACCTTGGAATTTAAATCATCTACAACACAACCGATTTGGTGGCTCAAAAACAGATCTATGTTTATCTTGACTGACCAGTGACATAACATTGTGAAGGACTGTGATATTTTAAGCCTATAGTGAAAAAATACTTACAACACCAAGGACAGAGATCATTGATTCATTACAATCAGTGGTGGAGACCTATAATGGACAGGTCAAGCATAGTTTGTGGAGCTAATTTAACGATAAAGAATATTATTAAAGCAGCTTGTTGAAGGACATTCTAAAAGTGGTGTGTGTACCCATTGGAGACTCTCTAGGAGAATCCCATTGAAGACACTCTTGGAGAAGCTTATTAAATCCATCATGAGGTGACCTTGAATTTTTTTTTTGGGTACCATGAAGATTTGTGGAGACACGTTCATGTGAAGACAAGTTGTCATTGATGAGTTGATTTTCATGGAGATAATTTAAGGGTAGTTTTGAAGGACGAGATATTGCAAGGGCTCGTTGCAGATGTTATTGGGAGCCATGAAGAAATAGTGATCTTATATCTTAGCTACCCAGTTGTATTGCAGCCTTTAGAGAGTCTGGAGTCCTCAAGAAGACCAGTGGGAGCAACAAGAGTACAAGAAAAATAAAGGTACTTTTTGGGCTACCAAACTCTATGAAGGCCGTTTCTAAAAAATATTCATCTGCAAAAGGAATATGGGAAAAACTTCATGATCTTCACTCAAAAGGGCCATTAACAATGATCTATAGTCAAGAGGAAAATGGAAAAAAAAAGAAAAAAAATCGAGAACCCATCAAGGAAACTAAAGATAAAGAGATATGACAACAAGGCTAAAGAATACCTAGAAAATGAAGAGAAAAAATAATAATTTGAAGAAGATCTCCTAACTAAACTTATGGCTTCCATGGAAGAGATTAACATGTTAAAAAATGAAAATGAGGAACTTAAGAATAAGGCGCAAGTTGGTAACCAAAAAAAGACAAGAAAGGAATTTGACTTTGCCAAGATTAAAGTACAAGAAAGACATGAGGAGATCACCAAACATAAGAAGGAATTTCATCAAAACAAAAGAATGAATCATGAAGAAGTTATATCTATGAAAAATAAATTGGATAAGGAAAAGAGAAGGGAACAAACTATGTAAAGCCACCTTGAACAAAGACTTAAGATTTCAAACAATATTGAAGCAGATATTGGTCAATACAAGTAAGAGGTCTCCTCTCTTAGATCTCAACTAGAAGAATCAAGGAAACAAGCGCAAGGAGCCGAGAAGGTGATGGAAGCTTTGGAATTAATAGAAGGACAAGTTGATGAAGAAGAAAAGGAGAGAAACACTCTAACATCTCAATTGAAATAAAAGGATGAAGATATTTTCCTACTAAAATAAAATTCCATCTCTCTAAAAATTGAAACACATGAAGTACCAAGGATGATGGAAGAAATGAAGAAGCAACTAGCTACAAAAGATGAATATTGTGAAAAGTTGAAAGGAGAAATTGTTTTTATTAAAAAGGAAGTTGACTTGCTAAATAATAACTTAAAAATTTCTCAAACCCTAGATGACATCCTAAGTCATCAAAGGTCTCCCCTTTATAAATCAGGGCTTGGCTATGCAGGTGAATCCTCAAGCAAGAATGATAATGGTTTAAAAAACAAGGATGTTGTAAAATTCCCAAAAGGGGAATGCAGCAATATAGGAACACAAAACTGGAAATAGTAGTGTAAATCAACTCATTAAAATTGGAGACCAATATGGAGTAATAACATCATGTATTAGATCAGAAAATCAATACAAAATAGTGAGGCATACATCAACTACAATGAAGGAACAAGCCTCCCATAAGCAATCACTCCCAAAAATGAGCTGATGTCACAATACAAAATGTCGGAGAATTGCTACAGCGTAGTAATATTGGGTATAAATATAGCTGGAGATGATACAATGATGTAATAATACTGATATAGGCCCCGATAGAATCTAAACATACATATCCAGGCACTAGATCAGCTTTTTTAGACAACCCAAGAGTGTTTCTGGAAAATGCACACAATGTGCCAAAGTAAGCTATAGCCCTAGGGCTGACGATATGCTGCAAAACTGAAATGAGAGGATATGGTTGAAGCTTATGTAAAAACCTACAGCTCTTCTCCAATATATCCTTCGGATGAAATAATAGATCCTCCACTGAAGCAATCGCCTCCCAAAACAACCACTTCAACTACCCCCGCAACTCCTCCATAAAATAACGCAAGTCTAGGCTGAAACTGTGCTGTAGGGGATAAATTATCCTTAGCCTACTACTAAATCTATCAATAAATCTCAAGGGGCTTCTTTACAGGCCTTCCAATGTTTGGAAACCTTTCTCCACTGCAAAACTAGCTCTGAAGACACCCGATCTAATTCTCCACTATTGCACCCTGCAACACGGCACAATATGTTGTAGAAACTGCGCTGATGAAGAAATTGTAGCTTTTCCTTAAGCCTGAATGTGGAAATGAAATTAAGTTCTCTTCCAAGAGGCCCGTAAAGGAAAGAGGTGGGATTCCTTCTTGGGAACACCCAGTGCTAAACAACACAACAATCTCAACTAAATAGCTAAAGAATACAAGAAGTCTAAATAGACCACATACAAAATAATAATCCAAAACATAACCCCATATGGCTGCCACCCTCTTCCTTATATATATTATGAGCTTCCTTGCCTTTGTTCCCACTCAATTAGGTCATTTCCTCCATGCAATCCATCTCCCTCCAAAACTACGTTATTCCTCAATTAATGTCCACTCCTCCATAACAGCATTGTTGACTTGGTCAAAGTTGACCTGTTCAACATGATACAGTCCTTGTTCATACTCAAAGGTTCTTTATTTTAGCTGCTTAGAAGGTATCCTTTCACACTTGAAGTGTTTTTATTGCTGCTAAGGAGATTTATGGGCCTCCCCACCCACTTATTCACCTACCTAGTGATAAAAAAACTAAAATATTCCATTTAGTTGAAGGCTAAATTTTTGGAATATTACAGTCCTCCCCTCCAAAATGTTGCTTGTCCTCAAGCAACTGCAAGGATATAGAAAAATTCTCTCTCCTTCCCCTTGTAGCCTCCTCATCAAATGGTCCCCACAACTGCTCAAAATAATATGCAATAAATCTGCCCCCCAATGGTTCCTCCCAAATATGCAAAACCAAATGGATCACATCATGAGAAAGTGGAAGGTGTATGTGGAAACCTTCTTGTTGTCCAATGGCCTCCTCAAGGTAAGTGAGAATATGAAATTTGGGGATCTCCATCCCAATAAGAGACTCCCATACCCATGCTATCGTCCAAATGAAATGAGCCATCCTAGGTAGCTCATCAAAGAAATCCTCAACCCCCAATTCATGCAATGTATTGGGGCTGTATGGAGAGATTAAATTTTTCCACCCATGTTGTTTCTCTCTCCATTTATGATATGTATGGGGTTGTTGCTGATCTAGGGCTGAAATATTATGGTCTCCAAGAATGTCCCAAGTTACCCCACCAAACAAAACTTCCATGAAGTGCCTCTCCCAAGAACTCAAGTTCTCCAAATGGCTCCTCCCACATGAAGACAAGATATGTAGTGTGGCAATCATGGTTTTCCCATTGTTTCTCCTAAAACATGCAACATATGAATAATGGAGAATCATACTCCCAATGGGCACCTCCAACTCTTGTGCCATCCTCCCAACAAAGCTTCCCATAAGAATAAGAACATCATCAATATATGGGAGCAAAAACAAATAAAAACAAGTTGCCATATGACAACCAAGAGGTGGATCATAGTCCCACTTGTGGAACCAGCGTAGTGCATTCCCTGCCTGCCTCAAAACAAAGTATAGCAAGTGTCTTCTCAGCCACTTGTTTGCTACCACAATCATCCTACAAGATGAGATCATAAAAGTAAAATTTGGTGCCAATGGTGCACACCACAAATCATGTGGAATCCCCCACAAACCACTAATAGAATGGCCAACCCCCTCACTGAAGGCTTTGACCCTTAGCTCCACCATGGACCACGTTTTATCATTTTTTGTACTGGATCCAACAGCTTACACCTTGTACTGGATCCAACAGATTTTCAGAATGGACCCACTCCACACATTTAAGGTCAAAGAACATACATCAAACTAAAAATTATAACCCATTCAATTCATTCATTGAATCATCAACCAATCAACCAACCAACCATTGATATTTAATCATAATAAACTAGCAGTATAATCAATATTCAAACAACTTAGATCTGTATGAAGACATCATTGACAGACAACAGTAATACAGCAAAATAGATCAGAGATTTCCTTCTGTGCACTTCAGCAAAACCCTAGATTCCATACGGGCTTTTACTTCACCGAACCCGCGTATATACGCACTTTCACAGAGAAAAATCTGCGTATATATCTGCAACTATTTTAGGACTGACCTTAGATTCCATACGCACTTTTTCTGAAACTAACCTACTTATATACGCGCTTTCGCTGCGACGAACTTGCATATAGATCTACAAACATTGCAGGGTTGCGCAACTCTTCAGAACAGATAAACATCTCAGATCTTACCCTTCACTTCAGCAAACATTCGTTAGATCACAAATCTAAACTTTCCATAAACAAATCTATAAAATATATAGTCATTTCAGGTCTAGAGATCCTGATCCATCATTTTATTCATAGGTGCATTATTAATTCAGATCTATCAATAAACTGTAACCCATTCCATGCAGATATTCTTCAGAGTGAAGTATCCATTCAATACCCAGACACATGCATGCATTTTCAGTATGATCTTCATCTCCTTATATAGTTTTAGCATTTATCAATACCATGAGCCAAACCATACAACTTCCGATGGTATTCTTAGACAGAATCAAATAGACAATGCATCACTCAATACTGTGGGCTAATACCATGGTAATGCCCCTTGGTATCATAATTTTAGAGAACAAAAGGCATATGCGACTTGGAGCATTCGTTTCCACGTGTATGTGAAACTTCTCTTCATAAACATTGTGTATATGCTAACCATAAATGTATACGCGGGTTGCCTTCACAAAAGTAGCGTATACATTGCATCCATACGTGGGTTGCCTTCATCAAACCTGCGTATACATTGTGACATATTATATTTATCATTTCTCTGGTGCTTATTGGAATTCCTTTCGCTGTCACATTTGAACTGACCTATATAGAAACATCATTTTTACATCTTTAACACATAGTTTTCTTATCAAAAGGCAACTTCATCAAGTAGGTTTCCATCAAGGACAACTTCATCGTGTATGTTTCCATCAAGGACAACACATTACATCATATTTCCAACGGACTGTATATATATGAGTGGTCTGATTTGTCCCTCCTTTCACTACACAATACAGTCTCCTTCTTCTGTGCAGAAACCTCCTAAAATAGATAAGGTTTTGTGCTCCTAATCAGATGATACTGGCCATCCTCCCTACCTTCTTCTTTCATTTGCAAGGTTTCACAATCTATCAATAATGGCACATGTTGTTCATGGATTGTGCCTTGATCTCCACATATGAGATCCTTTGGAATTCTTTGTGAACATACGAGAATTCCTCTTGTTGGAGCCAGTGCTCCATCTTCCTCTGCATGAGGTGCTAGATATGCTCTAGATATTACAGCGTTGTTGCCTCCAGCCTTCTCTTCCTCTTCAATATGAAAGGGAAACTTTTCAGTAAGAGGATCCTCTTTTTAAAAAGGGATCTTCATGCCCTCTTTTCCAGGAGTATGAGATAGAGATCTTTCCTCTGGAAATGTATTATGCAAGATGTTAGCCTCTTCAATAGTTTTCTGAAGAGGAGTTGGGTTTATAGATCCTTCCAACCCATGCAAAGGTTTTGTTTTTTTTTTTTTTTTAGCTTCACCCAAAGTGTTTCGGAATGTTTTTCATCAAACCTTTCCATTATTCTCCTAGTGAACTTTGCATAAGTATATATATTTGCATTTTTTAATGAAAAAGATTCAAACATCCACCAAGCATAGGCCTTACCTTCAAAATGCAATTTTGCTACTTTGATGGCTTCATTCTCTGAAACTTGGTGTTGTTGAAAATAGGTGTATATCTCCTCCACCCAAGCTCTAGCTGAACATTTAGGTGAACCATCAAAAGTAGATAGAAACAATCTACCACATCATATTACTTGCTCTTTGTGCTTCTTTCCTCCTTAATATTGAAAAACCCCTGGAATTTTAGGTGATCTTTGAACCTCTTAGATTGAGATTCATACTCTTGCAAATAATCACCAAGAGTCTCCTTCTTTGGCACGTATTCTTCCTCCATCCCTCTTACAAAAAATCTAGGCATAAGACTGCACCTTGAATCATAATGTGTTGCTACATGCTCACCTCCATCATGCACAAATCTAGGGCTTGCTTCATATTCAAACCCCTTTGGAGATTCCCTACACCTCTCCCTTCTCATATTCTTGATGTCTCCCTTCATGCTCTGCGTAGTTTGAAAAATAAGCTTTGAGAGCTCCTCTTCCTCTCTTCCTCCAAATAATGGACTCTTTTTTTTGTTTTCTTTTGTACATCTCCTCTTCTTTTGAGAAGCTTCTCCTTTTCCTTATTTTGGATTATTATTTTGTATGTGGTCTGGGTTTAGAGTTTTTTTGGGTATTATGAAGAGTTGTCGAGACACTTTAAAAGTGAATACAAGTTGTCATTTATGATATGATTTCCTTTGAAATAGTTTGGTGGAAAATATCAATGGATCACTATGGATATATCTGCTTCATTAAAAGAGATTTTTCTAGAAGGATGTCCACTAAGTTGGAAAGAAGGAAAAATATCACAATTATATGTTAATGTGCATGTGTTTTACATTGAATATTTTTCATTTTACTAATAATATATTTGAAACAATTAACTATATATAAGGTTAAAACCTATGTTTTTTATTTTGGTTTCAATGGGAAACTTTTATGGCTAATGTGTTTTTCTCGAAATGTGATAGACCCCATTGAAATGGAATATATATCAAAATGATTCCTATGGTATAATAAAATAGTTTCAAGTAGTTTAAAAATATAGATGCATAAATTCAATGAGCATAGTTTTGAGATATAAAAGTCCAAAATGGAAGAGTTGTTTGTGAATAAATATCAGTGTATCACTATGGATATATCTGCTTCATTAAAAGGGATTTTTCTAGAAGGATGTCCACTAAGTTGGAAATAAGGGAAAATATCACAATTATATGTTAATGTGCATGTGTTTTACATTGAATATTTTTCATTTTATTAAGAATCTATTTGAAAAAATTAACTATATATAAGGTTAAAACCTATGTTTTGTATCAAACTACTTTTGGTTTCAATGGGAAACTTTTATGACTAATGTGCTTTTCTCGAAATGTGATAGACCCCATTAAAATGGGAGATATATCGAAATGATTTCTATGGTGTAATAAAATAGTTTCAAGTAGTTTAAAAATATAGATGCATAAATTCAATGAGCATAGTTTTGAGATATAAAAGTCCAAACTGGAAGAGTTGTTTGTGAAAAAATATCAGTAGATCACTATGGATATATCTACTTCATTAAAAGGGATTTTTCTAGAAGGATGTCCACTAAGTTGGAAAGAAGGGAAAATATTACCATTATATGTTAATGTGCATGTGTTTTACATTGAATATTTTTCATTTTATTAAAAACCTATTTGAAACAATTAACTATATAAGGTTAAAACCTATGTTTTGTATCAAATTAATTTTGGTTTCAATGGGAAACTTTTATGGCTAATGTGTTTTTCTCGAAATGTGATAGACCCCATTAAAATGGGAGATATATCGAAAGGATTCCTATGGTGTAATAAAATAGTTTCAAGTAGTTTAAAAATATAGATGCATAAATTCAATGAGCATAGTTTTGAGATATAAAATTCCAAAATGGAATAGTTGTTTGTGAACAAATATCAGTGTATCACTATGGATATATCTACTTCATTAAAAGGGATTTTTCTAAAAGGATGTTCACTAAGTTTGGAAGAAGGGAAATTATCACAATTTTATGTTAATGCATGTGTTTTACATTGAATATTTTTCATTTTAAATTAAGAATCTATTTGAAACAATTACCTATATAAGGTTAAAACCTATGTTTTGTATCAAATCACTTTTGGTTTCAATGGGAAACTTTTATTGCTAATGTGTTTTTTCTCGAGATGTGATAGACCCCATTAAAATGGGAAATATATTGGAATGATTCCTATGGTGAAATAAAATAGTTTCAAGTAGTTTATAGAGATAGATGCATAAATTCAATGAGCTTAGTTTTGAGATATATAAGTCCAAAATGGAATAGTTTTTGGTGAACAAATATTAGTGGATCGCTATGGATATATCTGCTTCATTAAAAGGGATTTTTATAGAAGGATTAACTAAGTTGGAAAGAAGGGAAAATATCACAATTATATGTTAATGTGCATGTGTTTTACATTGAATATTTTTCATTTTATTAAGAATCTATTTTCAAAACAATTAACTATATAAGGTTAAAATTGATGTTTTGTATCAAATTACTTTTTGTTTTAATGGGAAAATTTTATGGCTAATGTGTTTTTCTCTACATGTGATAGACCCCATTAAAATGGGAGATATATCGAAAATATGTGTTTTTTTGGATATTTTGATGGGGCTTCACAACACTTCAAATGTGGGTGTGGTGCTTGGCTCATTTTATCCCCTAGCTACCACTATAAGATTTATTGGCATGGAGGATCTGGAACAAACATGAGGGGTGAAGTCTTGCCTCTGTGGGGCTTGTTTTGGTTTGCCAGTCAACTCTACATTGAGAAAATGTGGGTTTACAGATATTCAAATTCACTGATTGATCACCTCAGCAAGGGAAACACACCGAACTCGAGCAATCTACAGTCATGGCTAGATCGCATCAACAACTTAAGGTCCAGTTTCACCTCCTTACATTTCAAACATATCTTTCATGAAAAAAATTGTCAAGCAGATAGTTTATCTAAGAAGGGTCTACGGATATTTTTTGGGGTTATGCAATATGAGCTCTCTAACTCAAATGGTATGGGAGCTCGGATTGGTAAGTTTTAACTGAAGAGACATCTGTTGTCAAATTTCGAATATAACTGACAAGTGAATCAGGAATGGTATGGGAGCTCGGGTTGGTAAGTTTTAACTGAAGAGACATTTGTTGTCATATAGTACCACATTTTTTGGAGTTTTTGGGCGCTTGGAATCGGTTTTATGTTATATTTTTGCAAACTTTTTATCCCATGTTTACAAAGTCTTTTAATGAAATATCTGTAACTAGTAGAAACAGAGTTACTCTTGGAGGCAGCATGTAGACATATGCCTATGTTCTTGGATTCCTCTGGGGAAGATGTCGATATGTTTTTCCACATAGTAAACAGTTTACTTGGTATCTAGTTATATAATTTATGCAGTCAGAAGAAGTTTCTATAGGGAAGGCGAAATTTGACATCCTGTTTTTACAAGGATTGTATGACATTAAAAGTATAACTATTTGATTTGGTACATTTATATAAAGCAGAGTATTTTTCAAAAAAAACCGAGGCACAGTTGACAATATATCAAAGGATTTTTACTATATATTCAAAAATAACAAACTCCTCTGTTTTTCCACATAGTAAACAATTTACTTGGTGTCTAGTTATATAATTTATGTAGTTAGAAGAAGTTTTCCACACAGTAAACAGTTTACTTGGTGTCTAGTTGTATAATTTATGCAGTCAGAAGAAGTTTTTGTAGGGAAGGCAGAATCTAATATTCTATTTTTACAAGGATTTTATGACATTAAAATTATAAGAGTTCTAAATACTATGTGCATATATATATATATATAAATACAAACAGTAGCTGTAAATTGAATTTATATAAATACAAACAGTAGATTTGAAATTAAAGAATATAGGAAATTCGTATGCTTATGATACATACCTGGAAAGTCGCAAAAATTCGCAAATGAACCCGGGCGATCCCTGAAGACGTCGTGGAATATAACCAAATTCCTTCGAACAAAAAAAATCAAATTTAAAAAAAAAAACAACAACAAAAAATAAAAGCAACTGTAACTGAAAAATCGAATAAAATCAATAAAATTTATCTCAGTGTCGTAGCACAACTGCAAATCAAAAAAACTCCCCTCCTCATCATGGTGCAACTCCAAATCAACAAAAATCAATGACACAGACACACAAGATAGAAAAACAACAACAAGCAAATCAGCAAAACTCCCATCCTCGTCGCGGTGCAATAGAAAAACAACAGCAAGCAAAGAACACAACATAAACATGCGATACAGACGTCGCAGCACAACAGAAAAACAAAAGCAAGCAGGAACACAATGCAAATGCATGAGATAGATGTGAACAAGAAACTTGCAACAGTTTGCATGCGATATATTTATAAAATAAGAGTTCGGCTGAACTACTTTAAAAGTTCAGCCGAACTAGTAGTCTGGCCGAACTTTTGTTGTCAGTTTTCCAATCTCCGACCAAAAATCTATTTGCCATTGCCGTCAGTATGCTGTCAATGTAAATGGAAAAACGAGTTTGGTCGAACTAATTTCGAAAGTTCGGCTGAACTTTTACGAAAGTTCGGTCGAACTATTGAGGAAAAAAAATTTACGCCCTCGATTCTCACAAAATTTTTACCCATCTACGCATTTTTACCCAAAATCAGCTATGCATTACCATCTAGATTGGATTTGTCTCACATGTGGTAAAACAATTGCTGGACTTATCTCGGTCTAAGGAGATGGAAGAGATCGGTAAGGCATTCGCCAATTTTTCTAAAGCTTCTCTTGTCGTTTTATATGGTCTCGGAGGAACCTACTATGAGACCAAAGGCCAGTGCTGTCATCGAGGCTTTTGGAGTTTATTCATTCAATAGCTTTGAAGGCTCTGGAAAAAATATTACATACCCTGAGTTACAGCTTCACCAAATGCTACAAATGTGAATTCTATACCCGATTCTTTATCATAATTCGATGTTGAAATTGAATACATTTTTGCGAATATTCTGGGATAAATAATCACGTAGTTACAAATAAAATATATCGATAGGAAAAATGATAGCCCGATTGAGAGGTGACTTGTTAATATTCTGGCTAACATATCGGACATGTATAAATAAAATTCAGTAATTGCATGACCTGCACAACTGTCATGAGAACTATGTAGACCACATATATATCGATGATCTTCAGCTTAATTTTCAGCAATATTAAAGTAGCGTAGTCTATAGACATTTAGGTCCTTACTTGAAGCTATCACCCGCAACCAATCTCTCACAGTATGCTTCTTCAAATATTTCTTTGAATATATTTTATAGAAGGCGGTCTCGGAGGTGACCGGAATCTTGTTCTTCTTACGAGAGATGGTGACGATGTTACCTAGAACACCAATCTTGTCATCGACCTTGATCCGATCCTACAGAAACTTCTCGAAGGATGTGTTTTCCATTGGCTTCCCGCAGTCGATAATGAAGGTGGAGGCCTTTTTTTTTCACTGCCTTCACTCGGCTCTGCTAACCTCTCACACGGTGAAACTGGGAATTGTAGAGCATTTGGTTTCTCCTATTTTAGATCTCTAATGGCCTAGTTCCATTAGGACTCCCCATAGCTTATTCAATGGTTTCAAAAATGCATGGAGAGAGTGCAAAAACTTCTTTCTATTTATTTTTTTTTATGTTTTTTAATTATTGTATATATTATTATTATTATTATTATTATTATTATTATTATTATTATTAATTTGTTTTATTTCAAAAGAAATTAAAAAAGAAAATCTAAATGATTATTATGTTTTTTATATATTTTTAACTTTTTTTATTAGAAAATTTTGAAAACAAAAAATAAAATTTTTAAAATCTTAAAAAAAAAATCTTAGAATTATTAGAGACACTATTTTTTCTCAAAGATTTCACACTTATTAAAAACTAAAAACAAACCAAAAATAACATTTTTATTCATTTGTCCTATCTACTCTATTGTAATTGAATATTAAAATCAGTTACGTGTAATCAAACTTCCAGTGTAACCATGCACACAAAAGTAATAAAAATATATTTATTGTCAATTGCGCACATGAAAAAAGCAAATGTACAAGAATAACCAGATCTACTTGCTGTGATTGTGATTTAGCTAAATAGAAACAAAACGACTAATCAAACCTCATAATTTATTCGAACCATTGTTTAATAAAATTTTCGTAGGCGTGATTTTCTTCCTTCAGATCATGTCGCCACTCCTCATTGTCCTCCTCAAGCGCCTACTTTACTAATTTTTTTTCATCAAATGTACAGTATTTTTCATATGTAGATGCATTCTCTTTCGGAGGAGTAGTTAAGCTCTCCGCAGTTGTCAAGATCTTCTTTTCATAGGAAGAGGAGATCCCAACTTCTGTTAGGATCTAAGTGAGTTGTTCCAAACTTATACTCATTGTTAAATCATTTTTAAAAACACTAACAATCACTATTCATAGTTGTAGAAATCAAATGCTCTTGCACAAAAATCAAACTTGCAGAAATTGAAATTCACACTTGTAGGAAAACTAACCTATACCTCAATCCATTGTGCTTCCTTGGCAACGGCACCAAAATGTTGGGTGACACTATCGTCGTCAAATAATTTCCCTAACATAAATTATCAATCTGAGGGTTTCGTAGACTTACGAAGCACATGCACTGGAAATGTAGGATTGAAGTTAAACTACCCTAGTCTAATGCTTTTGTCTCTGATTCATGATGTAGTAAATGATGGAAGAGGCTCCTAACTTAGGAGAACCTGGTCATCCTTCCCCGGATTGTTATCCTTAAGAAGAGATACTAAAGAACAGCAGTTTGTGATGTGTAGAAAGTGAGAGAAGAGGCTCCTAACTTAGGAGAACCTTATCGTCCTTCCTCAACAATTCTACTCCAACAGCATTACCACCACATCATATCAAAAACTAGAAATGTACAATTTTATAAGATAAAAACAACATGTGAAGAATAACCCTATGCCAACATATATTAATGATGAAGAAAAACAATGAAAGATTACAAAACCAAAATTTATTCTAGACTCTAATTCTCCCTATCAATTTTCCTCTATTTCTATATATTTCTTCCATCTATTCCATATCTATTTCATTTCCTACATATCCTTCCATATCAAACTAAAGAGAGAGCACTCTCTTTTATACATGAGTGCTTTGAAAACAAGATAAGAAACTCATAATTACAAATCCACTTTTCTCTCAACCAATATCCCTATAATTAAAAAATATGATCCCTTCAAATCCTCACTCATCTCTCACAAATATTGGATGAGATATGTTATCCAAATCTCCATGATCTTCTCCTTGGAATCTCCATGATCTTCTCCTTGGAATAAGCTTGAACAATTATCCTTTGAATTCTTGAAATGGTGGAGGAATTATTCAAGAATATTTTTGAATAATCCTTTCAAATAATCCTACACATTACAAAGCTCATCCACATTTGAGATATTAATGAAATATGTTAATTCTCCAATAATTAATCATACATTCTCTTATAATATTAAAAATAAATTAATTGGAAAACAATAAGGTGAATCCATGAAGATGGTATGGAAAATGGTTGAATGAGGTGATAGAATGTGAGGAATGGAGAGGATAAACATGATGAAAATGCGACAATTACTAGACCCAACAAAATTCCCACAAGCTGAGCCAAAGATCATGCTTTGATACTAGTGTAATATCCCAAAATGGGAAAGAGAGGAATATATAACATATGTACAATTCCAACTATGGTAAAATAAGAGAAAAACATGTAAAACTGGAAAAATGTCGGAATACATCAAAACATCATACATATGAGTAGAAAAATTTGAGCCATATAATTTGGTATCAACAGAAAATGAATATATACAATGCTCCAAAAAGGGATGCACTCGAGCCATCCAAACAAGGTTAAAACAACCACTAATACCTAGCACTCAAAATTAAAAATTGTTGCTCGTGCTGGAAATTGTTGCTCCTATGAAGAAGATCTATGTGGGACAGGTTTCTGGAGTGCTCAGAAAGCCCCAGCATTTTAACGATGGACTCTACTTGAAAAAACCAGAAAAAAACCCAGAAATGGTTCAGCCATATTTTGAGTTTGGAATTTGGGCCGTTTTTGGGTTGCACGATGCACCCTTGTTGGCTGAGTTATGCACTCCCTGGAGACAACTGCTGATATGGGGCTGAAATAATGATCTATCTGCTGCAATAGCACCCACTCAACTCTCTAACTAAATGTCTAGTCCCTTCTCCCGATCTCAAGCTCAAAAACTTGAGTTCTAGCTCCTCCATTGAATATGCAGTTGTTACATGCACAACTGCTGGGAAATATTGTGTTGTCTAGGAGGGCTAATGATGTAACCTACTGATAGATAATAAAATTTTGATCCCAGGCTAAAGAAGTGATCCCTGGAGTGAAGGATTAATCCCTCATAGGATTCCAAGCTGATTTTCTTGGAACTTCCTCTTCTCCTCAAACCCTCACTGCAGAATCACGCAATCGTGCACGAAATGTTGGTGCATAGAAAAATTAGATGGATGGCCTTATGCCTGATATGAAAATGAACTCCCTGAAGACTAAAATGGATCCACAGTGTGAAGGGTTGATCCATCCACATGTTTCTTAGTTGAAGTACTCAGAACAGCCTTCCAACTCTCAAACCCAAATTGAGGAATTCATAATTCCCGTAGGTGAAGTGCAGATGAGAGTGGCTGAAAGTGGCACTGATTTCCGAATGATGAATGCTACCCAAGAAAACCTTCCAAGAGTAGGCACTCAAATTCCCCTGTGGGTGAGGGTTGGATCCCTGCTCAAGAACACCTAGTGCTAAATAGCACAACAGACTTAGCTAAACAGCTTAAGTGTGCAAAGAAATGTCTTAAAACACTCAACATTAAAAATCGATAATCTCCTCCTTTGCTGCCCTCATCTTCCTTTTATTGTTGTGATCCTTCCTTAACCTTGGCCCACCTCATAGCTACGCTGCACATGTGGCCACTAGCCTCCATAAAGACTGCATTGTCCTCCATGATCTCCATCGCTACTGCAATTAATCTCCACTTCCTCCATCATGTGTGCATTTAATGTGCCACTTCCTCCATCATCTTTGCAATTGCTTCTCCACTATCTCCATCATCTTGCATTTATTCCTCCACTATCTCCATCTTCTTCCTCATTAATTCTCTATTACCTCCACTATTTCTTCATTATTATGTTTCTCCACTACTCAATTAACCCACATTCACACTATAGAAGTGGATTTTATTCATTTACTCGGTTTATGGGTCCCTCCATCATTTTATTTACTTAACTAAATAAGAAAAGTAAGAACCCTAATATTCCAATTAGCTGATGGAAAATTTGGAATATTACAAGTTGTGTGCACATGTCGAAGAAGTGTATGTATCGAAGAACTTTATCATAATAAAATAAGAAGAGTTTGGAGCATCGTTGGGTTTATATGTGTTTATATTCTTATTATCTGCATTGCAAAGTTATTTGTATGCTTTTCTGTTATGTTTTGATGATAAAGGCGCCATGAGCACAAGTATTAATTGATGATTTAAGTATAAGTTTTTAAAGTATATAGATGCATAAGCACACTTTAGAATAAGCTTAAATAGAATTTTACCACTAGATCCATGTCCTTTTGTTCATGTGGATGCAGAAACCTCATTCTGACATCCCCCAATATTGCGTGAGGTGAGACTACGATATGTGGTGCATGTCATCGCCAAAATGGAAGGTAATAGAGGGTTTTTTTGGTGCGTAGCTACTCTTAACCTCGGTCAAAGCCCCGCCAAGAAAACACAAATGAAGTCGAGTTCTTCCAATATATAGGCTTCTTGTGAGGTCGAATTACCCACTTTGAGGCTCACTTGATATTTTTTTAGGCTCACTTAGTGGAGGAGGCCTAATTGACCTAAAATAATTTTCTTTCCTGAAAAATAATTCCCAATAAGGGTTCTTTACAATATGACATAGAAAAAGAGACTTGACATAAAACCTATAGGTATTCAATGGAGACCTTGACTTAAGAACAATTGACAGCATAATGAAACACATGCTTTAATAAGTTAATTTAATAATAAAATTTATTTTTCTTTATTTTGATAAATATATTTCAGACCTAGTTAAGTTCTTAAACAAGGTGGAAGGGGTGTTTGTGGGTAGAACAAGCAATGTGAACTTTTCGAACTTTTCTCTTAGAAGGGGTTTTGGTAAATATGTTTGCAATTTTCTCATTTTGGGAATATTGTATGAAATGAACAGCCTTAGCTTATCTAGAGTGTATAGCCTTGGCCTTTGAATGATAAAGGTGAATCAACCAATACTTTTTGTTCATATGCTTGGTTCAATTATGAAATCTAGAATTCTTAGCTAAGTTGATTGCAAAAGTATTTTCAACTAAAACGGGAGTAGAATTTGCTCGTCTCTCGTGTCAATCTTTAAGTATTTTCTTGAGCTACAAAATCTCCTACTACCATATATTCTATCTCTATTGGAGAATTTATTGGAACTAAGTGTTTACTTGACATCCACTATATAAATGTGGATTGAAAACTCATGAGATAGCATGAATTTGACACTTCATGTTTTTTTATCTCCATTAAAGTCTCAATCACAAATTTAGTTTTTCAATAGAGTTGAAGTCATCTACCATAAAAAATTTATGTGGAGGGCCTTGAGTTCTCTTCAAGTATTTCAAGACTCTTTTTGCATTAAATCACTATCCTTCATAAGGATTTTGCATAAACTTTGAAAATGATTCCAACAACAAATGAAATATGTGGCCTAGTAGTGGTAAGGTAGATAAGATTTATTACAAGCTACTTGGTTGCATCCACAAATTCATTCCTTTTTTTTATATTGTTAATGTATGTTCATTAAAGTCTCAATCACAAATTTAGTTTTTCAATAGAGTTGAAGTCATCTACCATAAAAAATTTATGTGGAGGGCCTTGAGTTCTCTTCAAGTATTTCAAGACTCTTTTTGCATTAAATCACTATCCTTCATAAGGATTTTGCATAAACTTTGAAAATGATTCCAACAACAAATGAAATATGTGGCCTAGTAATGGTAAGGTAGATAAGATTTATTACAAGCTACTTGGTTGCATCCACAAATTCATTCCTTTTTTTTATATTGTTATTGTCTGTTTCAAATTTTAGAGACAAACTTATAATCAACCATATCAAACTTGTTCAACATTTTTTCAAAGAATCTCCATATTTTGCAAATTTAAAATAATTATTATAATAACACTAATTTACCAAAAAAAACAAACCTAGAGAGCAAGAAAAAAAGAGAAAATAAATAAATACACTATATTTTTCCTTAATGGAACACACTATGCATGTATCGAGCATTGGTCTCTTAGGGCCAAAACAGAGAAAATTGCAGGAAAAAATCCCGAATAAAACATACGAGAGAGGGAAACCTATACCTAATATACCTATCTCTATGTAGGCTTACAACAACAGATACAGATACTTGCTGCAGCTGTTTATAAGATAAAATTCAGTGACATTGTTAATTTCTTTTACAGTAAATCCTGCGGTATGTCATGGAAACCCTAAAAGAGAATCACCGGAGTACATTGAATGATAATGGATGACAGCCCCTCGGAAAAAACACGCAATTCATTTCAAGAAAGTACAATAACACAGAAGCAGGCAAATTACTTTTCCTCCATTATCGCTCACATGCTTTGACTGTTTGGCACTGAAAAGGAGAGGCTGTTACAATGATGGCCAATTTTTTTATGAAGACTTACGTTACACGCAGTAAATGATAAGATAACGTGCACAATAAGATTGAATTCATAACCATGGCATAACCTGTAATTATGGCATGTTTTTTCTTTTGTGTTTGGAATTTGGTATTATATTTTGTTGTAAAATAAAGCAAGAGAAAAGAGTTGAAACATGATAATAATCGCTAGCAACGATATCTAAAACTTCTACCTAAACCCACTTAAAATACTTATAAATATACACTGAAAATACTTATAAATATAAAGTTGAAATTTCAATGAACACAATTCTTAAATTTCATAGTGTTGATATTTGATCATCCATATTCACACATAAATTTAGGAAGAAATATTTTTTTATAAATATATGTAATTTCAAAAGACAACTCTTAAATTCATAATGTTGATATTTGGTCATCCATATTCACACATACAAATTTAGCAAGGAATATTGATGGAAATCCAGAATGGTCAATCATATTTCATTTCACAAGTAAACATGATAATAACAACTAGTAATAATATTTAAAACTTCTAACTCAAAACCACTTTAAATACTATTTTTTTTTAAGTGAAACTTTTTGAAAAAAAAATTGTTTATTTTACATCTTATTTGTTTAGAATACTACAGTTATTCATTGATTGATATCACAAGTTGGATGAGTGAACTATGCACAATCCAAGTGCCCAAAGAGTTTTTTGGGCTGTAAAATTCATATATGCACTCAAAAAACCAAATTAAACAACACAAATCAATATTTCACCACAAATTTTTCTTCCTAGATTCAAGCCAAAAACAACTCCATAATTCTTTATAAATATATAAAGTTGAAATTTCAAAGAAAACAACCCTTAAATTTCATAGTGTTAATATTTGATAATCCATATTCACAAATACAAATTTAGAAATGAATATTGATGTCAATCAATAAATGTGAATCATATTTCATTTCACTAGTAAATCATCCTTTGATATTTTTTTTTTCAAATGAAGAAATAGCATCTCCCCTTCTACCTTGGATTGGATGGTTGGACTTGTAGAGACCAAACCTCCACATGTTGAACCACAAGATTTATAGAAACCAAACCTCCACAAGTAGCCATTGGACCAAAGCATTAATTTACCCTTTAAGTTTTATGCCTACAAATTGGAAACAATAAAATATATTTTCATAATTCTATAATGATTAGTTAAATAGATATTCCAATCTATCATGACAACTTCTATGCAAAGTGGAAATTATGCTTTACAAAACTTGCAAACTTGATTTCCTATTAAAGGACAAGGACTTGCACAAATTTCAATGCACCTTTACATTTTTATTCTTGTTAAAGTGTTGAAGAACACATAAATAATGTGGATAATAACTCTTGGTTAATATATTTATTTACATTGTGTTCTTATCCATTTGTATGCAAATAGTTATTTAAATTATGTTGCATGTAAATATGTTATTTATTATTTACATGGCCATGAGTTATTTTCAAATATTTTAATTTTAAATGGTTTAATAAAGAAAAAATCATTCCACAAATATCTAAAAATCATGACATAAGTATTGGAATGTAGCATAGAATTGTATTGTTCAAAGGTTGCAATAATGCCTTCAATTTATACTCCAATCAAATGTTTCAAAATAATTTTTTCAATTATATATATCCATATCATAAAGTTAAACATGATAATTTGCATTTGTTGGTAGTTGACAATAAGTAGCCAATAGAAATCTACAACTAGAGACCCATGGAAAGAAAAGGACTAATAAATAACAAAAAAGTAACATTGAGTAAATCTACGAGTGTGGTTAGTAGATGACTAAATAATTAGAAGATAATATGATTAAGTTAAACTTAATATAAGTGTTTAAATAGTTTTTCTTTGACTTGCAATTTTCTTTTGAATTAGTTTTATTCATTATATTCCATAATGTGATAAATTATATATATATTAAAAGAAATTCCATTAAATTTTATATTCCACAATGTGATGAATGAATAATGAATCTTAGATAGCACTTATAATATGCTTAAATTTTAGCAAATACAAAACAGAAATTGTATAAATGTGTAACAAATTCTAAAATATGTTCAAATGCAACATAAGACAAGGTTAAAATCATTGCATATTTACATTAAATATGGAGTTTAACCTATGAGGTACCAAATATTTTACTGTCTATTGTACTAGTTATGCATATCATCCAATTGTACATTAAAAACTTCTAATTTTGCATCAATGGCAAAGGATGCTCTTGAAAACTCCCCCTAAACCACTACAATTCAATGTTGAGTAGCTTTCAACACACATTATAATTGATTGATTTGGGAGGAGTGACAAAGCCTATTCACATTTGAGAAATTTCAACCTAATTTTTGGCTTATCTAGGTTTACTCAAATTTTAAGTGTAGACACTAGTTGGATCTAGAATTAAATTCCACATCCAACATTATGCATATTTTAATGTACAATAGACTCTCAAGTATAATACTATCCAAGGAGTTTAATTTGTGAGTATAAAATATTTAAATGTCTATTATACTCCTATTGTAGGCACTAAATACAAGAGTTTAAGCTCTCTCGTACCAAATATTTTAATGCCTATTCTATTGTGCCTACAACATGGAAAAGTTTTCATTTCCTTTTCCACATTTCATTTACACTTGCAACATTGAGCACAGATAATGGGGAAAGAACAAAGAAGGAATGGAGAGTCCAAAGGAGGAGCAGCTAGTGAGTTTGAGTTATACGGTACCTACAATTATAGTTGATGAATAGGAGAAAGAGATGTGTTGCCTCAATCTTTTAGACAAGCTTTTTGATATTGCAAGATTCAAATGCACAAAGGATAGCTAACTTAATAGTTATGGGAGATGAGATGCACGATTGAGACCCATAACTAGGTAGTTATGAGTATTTACTTAACCCATTTTTAAGAAAAAATAGTGAATCTCTCACTCATGGGTTACTTAATAAAGCACTCACAAGTCTTAAAAGTTAAGAAATTGGAATTAAATTGGCATCCATGGGCGGATATGTGAAGATGGGTTACACTTTTGTGAGAATCGGGGGTAGAAAACTTTTTTTGACAATAGTTCGGTTGAACATTTTATAAAGTTCGGACAAACTATTTAATAGTTCGGTCGAACTCGTGCTTCAGTTTAGATTGACGACACACTCACGGCGTAGGCAAACAGAATTTTTTTCGAAGATGGGAAAACCGGCAACAAAATTTCGACTGAAATTTGAGTTTGGCCGAACTTTTACTTTTAAAATAGTTCGGCCGAACTAGTTGCTATAAATAAATCGCCCGCGAAGTTTATTTGTTTACCGGTCTGTTTGTTTGCGCGTTTTTCTATCTGTGCTATTGTTGGTCTGTTTTTTCACGCGTTTTTGTCTGTGTTGCTGCTTCCATCCACGTTGTTGGTTTGCGGCGACTTCAAGCGACTTCAATACCAGGTATTTGTCCTGCTCTTTATTCAACATATTCGGCATGCTCTTTATATGTGTTAGTAGTTATGTATTTGTAGTGTTGCCTATTGCTTCAGCTATAGGAGTGATGTTAGATGTATCATGTGAATGTCAAGATTTAAATATTTAACCGTGGTAAATATCATATGCACTACAAAATTACCCAAATTAATACATCATTCTATGGAATTTTTGTTATTTTTTGTGAAGGTGAATAATGCATGCATGATAAATACCTCTAGATGTAATGAAATAGCCATCCATATGTTTACATCATAAACCCAACATTGGACTTCAACTGGACACAATACATCATCATGACTAAATTACATATTTGTAGCCCCAAATTCCGTGAAACACGGGAACAAGAGGCTCACAAAATATCCAATTAAAATTCATATTCTGAGCACTTTATTGGGAAAATATTCTATAATAGTATTTGATATGATGGAAACAAAGTTTGTTTTCTGGAAGGAATGGTAAACTGTACTTGTCCTCAATTTCCTTTAGTATAGTTTTAATATAATCTAATGCCTAGTCAGAATCATAAAAAAATGATATTCTGCTAGCATTCTTCAAGGGAAATTTCTAATTTGAAGGGCCTCTTTTTTCTGAGTTTAAGGCAGGACATGGGTCAAAATAACCTCTTCACTATTTTTGTAAACCTTTTAACATTTTCCAATCTGCTAAGTGTTTTAAGTACTAAAACAAGGGCTAGCTTCCATCATGATCAGTAGCCGTGATTAGGTTCAGTAGTTGTGATTAGGTAGGTGTAGATATCACTATGTTACCCTTTCTGTCATGTTTCCTTTCAACCATTTCTTTTATAATGTAACTAGTTTTTAGTATCATTTTCTGTCATTTATTTTATAATCTAACTAGTTTTTAATATTATGATAGTTCGATTCATTACATTCACTTTGATAATCTAGTTAAGATTCTAATTTCATATTATTTAGAGCTAATCATATCTTATTTTGAAATATAGTCTAGCTACTATTTCACTAACATGGTAGCTATATTTACTCATCTCATTTCATATTTTAGTTTCTTTGTTCTCAGTAGTTGGGAAATTTCTACTTTGAAGGGCCTCTTTTTTCTAGAGTTTAAGGGCAGGACATGGGTCAAAATAACCTCTTTACTTTTTTTGTAAACCTTTCAACATTGTCCAATCTGCTAAGTGTTTTAAGTACTGAAACAAGGGCTAGCTTCCATCATGATCAGTAGCCGTGATTAGGTTCAGTAGTTGTGATTTGGTAGGTGCAGATATTGCTATGTTACCCTTTTTGTCATGTTTCCTTTCAACCATTTCTTTTATAATGTAACTAGTTTTTAGTATCATTTTCTGTCATTTCTTTTATAATCTAACTAGTTTTTAATATTATGATAGTTGGATTCATTACATTCACTTTCATAATCTAGTTAAGATTCTAATTTCATATTATTTAGAACTAATCATATCTTATTTTGAAATATAGTCTAGCTGCTATTTCACTAACATGGTAGCTATATTTACTCATCTCATTTCATATTTTAGTTGCTTTGTTTTCAGTAGTTGGGCATGCTTACTCCCTGTCCTAAAATTATTCTCTTATAGGCATTGATTTAAAAAAAATCTCGACACATAATGGCGTAATATTTGTAAAATATATAATCATGTAGTCCCTATTTTTAACTTTATAAAAATAACTCAATGGAGTTACCTCAATTTCACACCAATGTAACATGACTCACACAAGAAGTTGATATATAATAATTTACAAACTATTCAATCTAGTCATACAAAATAAAAGTAATTAGAATTATCACAAGCCTTTAATATCTTGTCACAACAATTGAATGGCTTATGTTTAGCATTTTTCCACTCTTCATAGATTTAGAAGAATTACAATCTAGGAAGACTAGAAAAAAATTGCGAAGTTTTAACCAATATTCTAATCACAAAAACATAAAAGTAGTTAGATTAGCAAGTACACATACAAAAAAGAAATCCTAAATACTACATCCAAAAATTTTGTTGAACAAAAAAAGAAATAATAATAACATAAATACTTTTCCAAATCAGAAGGCATTGCAGACAGAACAAAGTATCAACAACGTGCACATGGAAGCAATTTATCAAGAGGTTCCATACAGATAACTTCAATGGAAACACACTCACCTGAAATATTCCCTTTATTAGTCTCAATGGTTGGACCATCATTGCTGGAATTTCCAAAAGCATCTTCTCATCTTCCCTAATTAGTGTAGATCCATGCAAGACCATGGAATTGTTGGAAATATCCTTGATATTACTAGATTTAACTGAGTCCAATGTCGATTCATCAGGCGATTTAGATTTATCCTCTGAAGATTAGAAAACATGCTCTAAATCATCCTTTTTATCTTTAGTGATTTCAAAATCACTTCTAGTTCCTTCATCTTCATGTCCTCCTTCAAGCAAAATTTCTTGTGGCAATAACAAAGAAGGATTTGCAGGAAGAGAATTTCCCATTGAACTTTCATCCTCATTGTCAGAATTCCTCCTCCCTTCGATGTTATGTTTACCCATAGGTTGAAAATCATCATAATTTGTAGTTTCTCCTTTATGTGATGTTCCACTATAGTTCCTCTTGACATGATGCCATGGACCCTCCAAAATATGCTCTAGTTAGATTTCTCTCTCCCATATGTCATTTCTTCTTGAAGGAAGGTGGTCATTCATTAGGAGGGACTTTTACCATTTTGTAGTTATGATTTTTCTTATTAATTTGTGGGATACTAATATGAATCAAAGGGTGATCTAAATGATTGACCGATCTTCATTGTATTCTTGTTCCCTCACTTTACTTGGGAGGTTAGTCTTTGATCCTAGTCCAATGGGACCTCCTCCAAGGCCTTAGTATTATAATAAGGATAATACTATTGAGGCTCTAATTGAAGTAGGATGGCCATGATATTCCATACTTGCCACTTTCCATCATTCCCTCTATTCCATATCCATTCTTCGGGAAAGTAATCTTTGATCATGGAGATTGACACACTCATCCCCATCCTTGTGTTTGGGCCAAAGAAAATTGCACTAGAGTTTCATGCATCTAAATGAATGATGAAAGAAAAGAAAGCCACGATAAAGGAAAAATGAAAAATGAAAAAATGGTTGGGACAAAACTTAGTGTGTGGGAAAAATCCTAGTATGAGCTTTACCCCATATTCATCACCTAATTCCTAGAGCACTTGATGCTCCACACATAAAAGGAGCCCTGTATTGTTCCAACCTTAACAAGCAATAAACTACCTCATCCTAAGGAATTATAAATGCTCAATCTCTCAAATTCAAGATTGGGCTCCTTATCCCTTTATCCCTCTATTATAAGTGGGTTATGGTTTGCTTGACAATTATGACAAGTGTATTGTTTTTTCATCCTTATGTTCTTTTTCATTATTATGTCTTTAGGTTTGGAGTAGGTGACATGAGTCCCTTTATCCCTCTATTATAAGTGGGTTATGGTTTGCTTTGTCTCATTGTTATGGTATAGTGATTTGTGATCCAGAGCAAACTTTTTAGTAATTTCAACTTTAAAATTTTGATTTTTAACTAAAAAGTTAACATCTTTATGCTCACACATATTACCTTTGCTTTTTATTCTCTCTTACACACACACACACACACATATATATATATGAAGAGATGATCCCATTTTCTTAAATTTTATTCATAGATCAAATGTCATTTAAATACAAGATTTATCATAATGTACAATGATTCAATCCATATTATTTATAATTTTTTTCATTAAAAAATGAACCCTTTAAATGATGAACTTAGTTAATGCTTCTTCTTCATGAAGAAGACTACTTGATCTTTCAATGTGAATTTGATGATGGTCCTTTGCTATCTTTCTTGACTACTTCAAATTATTGACACAATCATATGCTTCTTGTTACTCTTTCTATTCCTTCCTTATATTGTATTCTCCCCCTTAGATATTGTGTACTCTCCCACATAGATATTGCACTCAATTTTGATGGTCCTTTGTTATTTTTCTTGACTACTTCAAATTATCAAATTATTGACACAATCATATAGATATTGCAGTCGATTTTGATGATCCTTTGTTATCTTTCTTGACTACTTCAAATTATTAACACAATCATATGCTTTTACCTTAATATCTTGTAGAGCCCATTTCATCCAAAACACTCAAAAAGAAGTAACCACTATGTATTCCGCTTCTACTCTAGATAGAGAAAGTAGAATTATACATTGTCCACTTGAACTAAATTCACAAGCCTAGTTGAATCTCTATATGTTGTCAATGTAAATTTCTCACAGGTAAATTTGTCAATGTAAATTTCTCAACTTCTACAAGTTTTATAGGCAGAGTCTGTAAAGGGCCAAGTAGCCTCTGGATCTCATATTTTATGGAAGGTGACATATCTAGTAAATGCCCCTACAGTCAATCTCTTGAATAGATCTAAATAGAAGTTCATCATTTTAATATCCATAAAACACAACCACTTTAAGTTAAATTGTTTACATGCACGTCATTTCTCCCACAAACTAAAGGCTTCCATTAATTTTAGATGTGAATTCTACCATAAAATTTTTAAGTCAAACTTTAAGATAAACCATGCACATGTCATTTGCAATAAATGTCAATTTAATATCTAAATTCACATATGTTTAGTGGTGTCATTGTTTCACTTCCGATATTATGTTGCTTACCTTGATGAATAGGTGGAACTCTGCTGGGAGGCCTCTCTGTTTTTTGACTCTTTGCTCATACTGTCAAAGGTCGTTATATGTTATATGGGCTATACTGTATAGTTATTAGACTACATATCTTCATATAGAACTTGAAAATAGTATGATGGAAACCAAACATAATAATTTATTAGGACATCACAACTTGCTAATCAGTTATTAGACTACATATCTTCATATAGAACTTGCAAATAGCATGATGGAAATGTGAACTAATTAGTTATTAGACTACATATCTTTATATAGAACTTGCAAATAGCATGATGGAAATGTGAACTTGCAAATAGTATGATGGAAATGTGGATCTCAAAGAAAAGTCATGATTAATGCTTCTAGAAACCAAACATAATAATGTAATAGGACATGCTCCTTTAACTTGAAAATAGTACATGGTCGAAATGTGGATCTCATGACTCTTCATGATTAATGCTTCTAGAAAACAAACATAATTTAATGTATTAGGACATAATTTAATGTATTAGGACATGCTCCTTTAGGCTTGGTGGAATTACCTTTTCTTTCATGATTAATGCTTCTAGAAACCAAACATAATTTAATGTATTAGGACATAATTTAATGTATTAGGACATGCTGCTTTAGGCTTGGTGGAATTACCTTTGCCTTTTATTTCTCTCTTACACACACACACATATATATATATATGAAGAGATGATCCCATTTTCTTTTTTATTCATAGATCAAATGTCATTTAAATACAAGATTTATCATAATGTACAATGATTCATTCCATATTATTCATAAATTTTTTCATTAAAAAATGAACCCTTTAAATGATGAACCTAGTTAATGCTTATTCTTCATGAAGAAGACTACTTGATCTTTCAATTTGAATTTTATGATGGTCAGGTTTGTTATATTTCTTGACTACTTCAAATTATTGACACAATCATATGCTTCTTGTTACTATTTTTATTCCTTCCTTATATTGTATTCTCCCCCTTAGTTATTGTGTACTCTCCCACATAGATATTGCACTCAATTTTGATGGTCCTTTGTTATATTTCTTGACTACTTCAAATTATCAAATTATTGACACAATCATATAGATATTGCACACAATTTTGATGGTCCTTTGTTATATTTATTTACTTCAAATTATTGACACTTGATCATATAGATATCATATCTAGATATCGCACTCAATTTTGATGGTCCTTTGTTATCTTTATTGACTACTTCAAATTATTGACACTTGATCATATAGATATTGCACTCAATTTTGATGGTCCTTTGTTATCTTTGTTGACTACTTCAAATTATTGACACAATCATATGCTTTTTGTTACTCTTTCTATTCCTTCCCACATAGATATTGCACTCAATTTCATAGGCTCTTCTTTTGAAATCAAATATATTGTATTCTCCCCCTTAGATATTGTGTACTCTACCACATAGATATTGCACTCAATTTCATAGGCTCTTTTTTTGAAGTCAAATAAGTGGCAATAATTTACAAGAACTGTCCCTAATTTGTTTCTCACATGTTCAAATGGTTCTCTAACAAGATAATTAACAAGAACTATTCCTAATTTGTTTCTCACATATTCAAATGCTTCTCTAACAAGAGGCTTTGAAGGATCTACAACCTCCGGTTGAAGGATGAAGGGCAAGGACCTTCAAAGTACAACCAAAGGTTGAAGGATCTACAACCAAAGGTTGAAGATCATTAAACCAAAGGTTTAATAATACAACCTTGAGTGATTCCACGGGTCCTCTACACCCTTCACATGGTGAAATTGGGATAGGTCTAGTGTTTACTTCTACAAGTTCTATAGGCAGAGTCTGTAAAGGGCCAGGTAGCCTTTGGATCTCATCTTTTATGAAAGGTGACATATCTAGTAAATGCCCCTACAGTCAATCTCTGGAATGGATCTAAATAGAAGTTCTTCATTTTAATATCCATAAAACACAACCACTTTAAGGTAAACTGTGTACATGTGTCATTTCTCCCACAAACTAAAGGCTTCCTCTAATATCCATAAAACATAACCACTTTAAGGTAAACTGTGTACATGTGTCATTTCTCCCACAAACTAAAGGCTTCCTCCCATTAATTTTAGATGTGAACTCTACCATAAACTTTTTAAGTCAAACTTTAAGATAAACAATGCACATGTCATTTACCTCATGATCTTGTGTCATTTTTCTCATGCATTTGCAATAAATGTCGATTTAATATATATATTTTTATTGAATTTGTTTTTTTTTTCAGGGATAAGAAAACCATTAAATATGGTTGAAAAATGGAAATTATGCATAGAAGTTTCTTTCTATCCCAATCCAGGGAAAGTAGTGATTACATATGTGCTTTCCAATATTGCGACTAGCAAAGTCGTCCAAAGGAAAATGAATATACCGGGAAGAACAACAAACAACGAGGCATATTATATTGGATTGATAGAAGGCTTGGGAACATCGATGAAGTATGGATCAAATGGAATTGTAGTTTTCACCAATTTTGAACTTGTGTGCAACCAGATGAATGGTGTGTGCCAAGTTAAAAAGGAGAGGCTAAAAGAACTGCATGGAATAGCAAACAATATTGTTAGCCAATTTCAATTTTTTAGTATAAGGCATTGTACAAATGTGAATAAGATGTCTGCTGATCTATTGCATGGGGCAATGCCAATTCATGATTCATCTATCAAAGATGAATTAGAATTATATAGAGAAATGCCAATGCAAGATTCATCTCTCAAAGATGAATTGGTTTTGAGATGCTCTTCTTCAAAAATTCAAGATTCATCTCTCAAAGATGAATTAGTGTTGAGACGCTCCCCTTCAAAATTTATTGATGGACATTTTAACATATCTTGGATATGTTTGTGTTGTGTACTTATAAATGCGTCTTTTTTAATGACCATGTGTTTTTTTCAATTATATACCAAGTGTGCTCCCACCACACCATGTAAAGCGCAACTTGGTGAACTTCACATTTGCAACAAGTGAACTTCACGTTTTTATAAAATTAAAATGCAGGGACTTCAAGAAATTTTTGTTTAAATTCAGCAGGGTCATTCTGGGTCTGGTTCTCAGCAGGGTCATTCTGGGTTTGTTTCTCAGCAGGGTCATGTTGGAGAAGATGCTAACCAACAACGTCAATGTTTCCATCAATTTCAATATTTTTTTCATTAAATTTGTACAAATTTTTTTACATGTGTTTTTTCTAATATACGAAATTTTATATATATTGATGCAGAGGCCAAAAATGTTCCAACTAGTGGTCAAAATAGACGCAGTGCAGACCACTACATTCAAGAAGAAGGTTGTCTACCCAGCACAACTTATCCGGCCGACATTACTGATATACCATGGAAAACCAACATGGTGCAATGCACCTTACAAAGGTGTGAAAGACTTTATGCAAAATTGCAGAGAGATCTCGTGGCTTTGTCTCTACTTGCTGAGAGTCGACAAAGCCTTGAAATAGTTACACATTCATTGGGCGAAATTGTAAATGTGTACAAAACTCTTGGGCCAACGACTGATACATTTGTAGAAGTGATGAGAAAGAGAAAGGAAACAGTAATGGGTCCAGATAAATGGGAGGATGTAAAACAAAAAGTTACAAAAGAAGTGGCCAAGTCAATGTTTAATTTCAAGGAAGGGCCAAAAAGAAAAATGTTGAAGGTGCAATATTTCAAGCACCCAAACATAGCTCGCTATTTGTATGATAGGCACCTTGCGACCTATGGAAGGCTCCCATGGAACGACGAGGTTCCTGTTTATTTTTCACAAATGTTTTACGCAGAATTTTTTTTGGGTATGAAACCAAACTACAATGAATTTCCGTCATAATTTTTTGGCCTGGGGAAAGGTCGATTATATGACTGTAAGGGCGCTAAGCGAGATGTGGAGTTGCCTCACCCTGAGCCGCCATTGGTGAGTCGACCTTTTCGAGTTGAAACTCTACGGTCAGAGATGGATGCGACTTCTCAAATAATTCGAGAAGCAAGGGATGTTATGATCGAAAATGTTTACAGCGGATTGGGTGGAGTCGATGTTTGTTTAAATCGACAAAGAGCACGTGAAAATGCACGTGCCAATTTTGTGTATTGTACAGATGAGGAGATTGACAACATGAATGTTGAAGATCTCCGAATATATGCAAAAAATTGTCGCAATGGTTTGCAAGACCTAATTCTTCATGAGGAAGAGGGCACCGGAACGGTATGTGTTAATGACCTTAGGGTTTGAAATTATTTTAACATACATATACATGTGTACAATTTGTAATAAATACATGTGTATGTACATGTATACATTTATTTTTATGTACATTAATCTAACAAAAATGTATGATTATATGTTAAAACACCATTTGCAGTTCTCACACATGATGCATGACGAAAATTTTAATATCACGTTTGGGACCTCTGGTTCAAACAATGCAGATGGGTCTGACCATCAAGATATGTTGGAAAATGTTAATGTTTTTTAAGTGATTTTAAAATAAATAATTGTGCACACATGTACATGTATGTATATAAATGATAAATTTTTTTTCATGATTTGAATCCGTCGGATGTTTGGGACGAGCGGTACATACATGCTGTGGAATGTACCTTCTACTTCCTTAGGAGATGAGCCACAAGTATGGACAATTTTTCACTTTTAAAATTTATGTTTAAGTTATATATATATATATTCCACCTCAAAAAGTTCCATTAAAAATTGATATATATATATATATATATATATATATATATATATATATATATATATATATATATATATATATTGAGTTATTTTAAATTTTTTGAATTTAGGTTCCTATAGAAGATTTCTTTAATCCGCGGACTCTAGCGACGGAGATAGGAACATTCACACCATTTGAACAAGTTGTCTAACTTTTTTTTTAATATTATTGCACATAAGTTTATATATGTACACATGCATTTTAATTTGAAATTTTTTAATATATATATATATATATATATATATATATATATATATATATATATATATATATATAGTTGTACATGTATATTATACCGGTTACCGTTACGAATGTTCCTATGGGGCGGAACTTGTTGATCGAATGGAAAGGGAACCTCATGAGGGTATTGCATGATTTTTTTGTTATATTTTGTTTTTTACATGAAGTTCTATATATATTCTCACTCATTTTTAAAACATCAAATTTTAATGTTCAAGTACATGTGCATTGTGTATGTAGGTTTCCCATGCTTGAGATGATAGTGTGTGGATTGGAGACCTGATAGGGAAAGACGCTAGATCCATCTCTATTTGATGGACATGATTTGTAGATTTGATTTCAAGATTTAGATAGTCTTAAATTTTATTTTTTATATATTATCTAGATGCACTGTCATATATATATATATATACATATAACTTGATATAGTTTGATACTTGTGAGATCTACAATTTTTGGACATATTTTATTACAATGTTAATATAGTTTGTTTTGTTACAAAAAGTTAATTTTTGGATGGTTTTAGTACTTTTGGCATGTGAATGTGAAGTAACGTTGTTATATAATTCGTTTGGTTTTTAAAACTTTTTTGTATAATTGAACTACTAGTAATGTTGTCATCTATAAATTAATGTTGTCATCTGAAATACATTTGGCATGTTATGTAATGATGTGTTATAATTTGTTTTGTTTTTAAAATTTAAGTTTTTTGTAGTTCATTTGGCATGTTATGTAATGATGTGTTATAATTTTTTTTGTCTTTAAAATTTAAGTTTTGGATGCTTGGAGTACATTTGGCATGTGAAGTAATGTTGTGATCTATAATTTTTTGTTAAATTAAAAGTTAAAAGTTTTGAATGGTTTCAATCTACATTTGGCACGTGATATAATGTTTAATGTTTTTATTGGATAGTTGAACTATAATTGGTATGGAATGTGAATTAATGTTATGTATGATATAATCAAAAAGTTTTTAAAACTTCGAGTTTTGGATGGTTTCAATCTACATTTCGCATGTGATATTTAATGTTTTAAATGTTTAATGTTTTAATGTTTCACGATATATAATCAAAAAGTTCTTAAATCTTAAGTTTTGGATGGTTTCAATCTACATTTGGCACATGTGGTATAATGTTAAATGTTTCTATTGGATAGTTGAACTGTAATTGGCATGGCATGTGAAGTAATGTTGCATGATATATAATCAAAAAGTTTTTAAAACTTAAGTTTTGGATGGTTTCAATCTACATTTGGCACATGTGGTATAATGTTAAATATTTATTGGATAGTTGAACTATAATTGGCATGGCATGTGAAGTAATGTTGCATGATATATAATCAAAGAAGTTTTTAAAACTTAAGTTTTGGATGGTTTCAATCTACATTTCGCATGTGATATTTAATGTTTTAAATGTTTAATGTTTTAATGTTTCACGATATATAATCAAAAAGTTTTTAAATCTTAAGTTTTTGGATGGTTTCAATATGCATTTGGCACATGTGGTAAAATGTTAAATGTTTCTATTTGATAGTTGAACTATAATTGGCATGGCATGTGAAGTAATGTTGCACGATATATAATCAAAAAAGTTTTTAAAAGCTTGAATTTTTGGATCGTTTTCAATCTACACTTGGCACATGTGAGTATAATGTTAAATGTTTATATTGGATAGTTGGTATAATTGGAATGGCATGAAGTAATGTTGCATGATATATAATGAAAAAGTTTTTAAAACTTAAGTTTTGGATGGTTTAAATATACATTTGGCACATGTGGTATAATGCTAAATGTTTCTATTGGATAGTTGAACTATAATTGGCATGGCATGTGAAGTAATGTTGCACGATATATAATCAAAGAAGTTTTTAAAACTTAAGTTTTGGATGGATTTCAATCTACATTTGGCACATGTGTGGTATAATGTTAAATGTTTCTATTGGATAGTTGGACATAATTGGCATGGCATGTGAAGCAATGTTGCACGATATATAATCAAAAAGTTTTTAAAACTTAAGTTTTGGATACCATTTTAATCTACATTTAATGTAAATCCCTTTAATTTTGATTTAATGTTAAATGTTTTAAATGTAAATCCATTTAATTTTTATTTAATGTTAAATGTTTAAATGTTTTGATATAATGTTAAATGTTTTGATCTAAGTTTTTGATGGTTTCAATCTACATTTGGCCTATGGAAGACCCCATGCATAGACAACAGATGCGTTGCAGAAGGGGAGGTGGGGGTAGGGATGGAGGGCATAGGAATGCTAGCTCTCGCCCTCCTCTTTCCATCTATGACATAGGTAGCCACCATCCTCCAGCAATAAATGAAGCACAATTTCACTTCACCAATGCTATGGTCAAGCCAGAAATTCATGTTAGTTTCCATCTCTTTTTTCGGGAGGAGCGCAAGATGAAGGTGATTAGTTCAGGAAGCGATGGAGAAAGTCCACCATCCCAACCCATCGGCCGGGACACCGGGGAAGTGGCGACTCTTCCGGTCAAATCCCACCTCGTGAGTTCTAGCGGTGATGGTGCGACGTGATAACTCCTCACAGCACTCGAGGGAGTAGATGATGATCACAGGGACTACGGTTGTCACTTTGTGGAGGATAATCCTCCTACCACACATGTGCTTGCTGATGTCGGGTCCTCTTTCGTTTCTCGGTTATGGGCGGCCCCTTTCTGTTTTTTTGTTTTTGGACCCCCTCTGGTGTTGGCTAGTTAGAGCGGCCAGAGAGACGGAGTCTCGCTATGTACATTATGTTCATTACGATTATATATATATATGTAAATCATTTAATTTTGATTTAATGTTAAATGTTAAATGTTTTGATGTAATGTTAAATGTTTTGATCTATGTTTTGGATGGTTTCAATCTACATTTGGCCTAGATGGAAGACTCCAATGTGAAGTATTGTTTTGATTGAATCAAAAAGAGTAAAGAAGTAGTTGTATATGTAAATCTATTTAATTTTGATTTAATGTTAAATGTAAAATGTTTTGATCTAAGTTTTGGATTGTTTCAATCTACATTTGGCCTAGATGGAAGATACTCCTATTTGAAGTATTGTTTTGATATATTCAAAAAGATTAAAGTAGTTATATGTAAATCCCTTTAATTTTGATTTAATGCTAAATGTTAAATAATTTCTAAGATAACATATTAAATTTTTTTATTTAAGTTTTGGATGGTTTGATCTACATTTGGCTTTAGATGGGAAGACTCCCATGTGAAATATTGTTTTGATTTAATCAAAAAGAGTAAAGAAGTAGTTATATGTAAATCCCTTTAATTTTGATTTAATGCTAAATGTTAAATGTTTTGATATAATGTTAAATGTTTTGATCTAAGTTTTGGATGGTTTCAATCTACATTTGGCTTAGATAGAAGACTCCTATGTGATTTTTATTGTTTTGATTTAATAAAAAAGTTTTTAAAACTTAAGTTTTGGATGGTTGAAGTACATTTGGAATCTTAAGATTGCTTTTGATCTCTACATAGTCTTGTTTGAGTGAAAAAATTTCCAATAGGAAAAACATAGCTTTTCAATGCAACTAACCATGTATCAATTGAGCTCTAATTGAAAAAAGAGTTTAAAGAAGTAGATATATGTACAAATTATCCCTTTAATTTTGATTGGAAATATAAGAAGTACATATATGTTTGTTGAATTTGAGTCAATGTCATTAATGCACTCAAATAGGTAGCCTTGTTGATTTATAATTTGGTAAATAGATGACATGCAATTAATTGTATTCTAGAACATAGAACATATCCGACCATTGGACAGACAAATTTTGTACTAGATTTTCAATCAGGAATAGAGATGTGGGTCAAATCCCACCAAAAGTCAGAGAAGTGCTCCGAGTCTCTTTTCTGAAAGGAATCTTCGTACAAAACTATACTTTGGATGATTTATTTACATTGCATGGATACTTTTTACCAGAAAAGCTCACAAGAAAAATTGGGCACATTCAGTTCGTGTATATATCTAATACGATTTTTCATCAATGCGTATAGAAAAAATAATTTTAGTTAAAACTGCATTCTAGAACATATATATTGAGTACATTTAAATCATTTTTCATCAATGCACATAGTAAAACTACTTGAACAATTAATTTCATTCTAGAACATATATATCCAATATGTAAGTAACATCTTTCATCAATGCACATTGAACATATCCGACCATTGGACAAACAAATTTTGTACTAGATTTTCAATCAGGAATAGAGATGTGGGTCAAATCCCACCAAAAGTCGGAGAAGTGCTCCGAATCTCTTGTCTGAAAGGAATCTTCATACAAAAATATACTGCATATTATTTATTTACATTGTCGATACTTTTTACCAGAAAATCCAATTAGTTTTTCATCAATGCACATAGAAAAACTAGTTCCAGTTAATTGCATTCTAGAACACACACACACACACACACACACACATATATATCCAACACATGTAACATTTTTCATCAATGCACATGTATAGAAAAGCTACTTTCAGTTGATACTAGAGCACATGTATGTACCAAAACAATTTGTACATGTGCAAACACTTGCACAAATAACATAAGCAGCTAAATTTTTAGTTGAGTGTACTGGAAGTTATAAAACATATTTAATAAAAAGAGAATAAATTGTTGGGCAATGCAATCAAAAAAATTCCAATGGAATGCCATCTTCAATAATTTGTTCATGATCAGATTTTGACATTTTCCATTTCTTAATTTTCATTTTTTTCTTTGATTGAACCTCTATCGACATTATGCGTGCCGCACACACTAAGTGGCTATATTGACAAATTATGGAATTAGGTTCATAGTCTTCAAAGTAAACAAAGTCCCCACTTTGATTAGTTTTTCTGAAAAAATAACCTTTCAGTATAATAGATCCTTTGTCATATTGAAATCCGTGATCATTATAGTTTTCTAATCATTTCATTTTTCGTTCAGTGTAACGCATCAAATAATACTTAACATTTTCATCGTTGTCAATAGGTGAAATTACCGCAAAAACATCTCCTACACAATAAATCAAACTTAACAAAATAATAGATATTTAAATTTATTTCTAGATCTTTAAATCATTAGAAAGCAATTCAAATGTTACCTTCTCTAACAAGATCAGAAACTCGATCTCCATCGGATGATATTGTAGTTTCCTCTGATTGCATTTCTTCAAAGATTGCAACAGACATTTTTCCCTTTGTATTTAGCTTTGTATGTTTCCAATCTTTTACATACATTTTATTTTCACAAACGTCATTGGATTTTGTGTTGTCTATTCAAGCATCACAAAACAATAATATTTTCTTTTATCCAATGCAAACACATTTTTGGACGACTTTGTTTTAATTGAATGCAATTTTCGAGTCCCTTTTATTGTTTGAATGTCATTTCCAATTGATCTATCTACGTCTTCCATCCGAATATGCCAGAAAAACCTTTATATGGAAAATTAAAAGAAGAATTTGTAAATATGATATCAAAATACAATCAAAGATAATCATTGCATGATAAATGTACAATTTTTAAAATTAGATTTCCAATAAAATTTAAATTGAATGTACCTTCGCACTTCCCTTGATGGGTTAGTCTCATGGCTTAGAGCAGCGATGGACCAATGAACAACTTCTTTAGCATTCACAAGTCGGCTTATAGAGGGGTTCATTTGATATCTTTGAAGTGCTCATTTTATGCATGCTCCTGCACCGTCATGTTCTCCTTTTCCATGGCCAGTCTCAAAGAAATTCCAACAATGTTTAATGCAGGTTTTCTTATGAAGACAACACAACCAAAAGAATGATCGTGAATATTTGAATTGACCTGCGCATCCGTCTAACCATATCCAATTTTCATTGAATGTTATTCCATGATTTTTCAAGGAAACATAAATTTTTCCAAAACAATGTTGTACAAAATATGTATCATGTGTAAGATCGTCACTGATATAAAAGTGATATTCTTTAATGATATGTCGATTTTCACTTGTGATTTCTATATGATCGATGTTTTTTTCAGCATGTCTATATAGAATATGGACAAGCATGGAGACTTGGTCAGAATGATAGTGTTGTGCTCAACTTAGTGTTCCCAAATTGAGTTCATTAATTGTCAACCAGGGCTAGTAAACTGCTGAAGTGTGGTGCACTATATGTGCCTAGGTATCTGTTTCCCACTATGTTGTGTTTAGTGTTTTTCTGATGTTTTTGATTTTGTGGTTTTGTATTAGAAAGGAAAAGAAATAAGTGTTGGAAAAGGGATGTTGTTAGTCACACTAAAACAGAGAAAAACCTATTCTAACCTATGCATGGCACTAAAGAGTAGAAAATGCAAAGCTTGATAATGACTCATAAATTACAACATGAACTCTCTAACTCATAACATAAGCTTAACCAATTCTTTCATTAAAAATATGTTGGAATAGATTTTGAGAAAAGGACAAGTTTAGTGCAAATGAGGTTCTCCTAAGTAAACAATCATCTTATAATATTACAAAGAATCTCATCCATGGCTAGTAGTTTATTGGAACACAATTGGAAAATATTACTTGTAGCACAATAAGATTTCTACTTTGAATTAACTTGTAATGCTAAGATTAATCTATTCTGAAGCTCAACTTGTCACTAGTAAGCCTTATTCGAAAGTTAGATATTTTCTAGAATAATTTTGGAAAAGAGGCTTATCTGTGAAGTTGCAAAAGAAAACAATCAAGACCTTAAACTAATATCACCAATTCCTGTTCATATAATGATGTATTAATAGAAAGTCAGAACAAGAGTAGTTTGTAAACAATGAAGGTCGTGAAGTCTAATTTTGACAGTTAATACAATTAAAGCATAATGGATAACACTGAACTAGAATGCAATTGATCAATCTTGAAACACAGTGAATTGAAACTAAAATGTAATGTCACTAACTTAACTTGAAATACAGTGAACTGGAACTAACCTAGAATGCTACTAATCTTACTTGAAGTACAGTGAACAGAGTTGAACTAAAGTTCCATTATCAAAGTTGAAATATAGTGACAGAATTAAACTAGAATGACATCTACCTCCAAAGTATTTCAACTGAACTAACATGCAATTAATTCTATGAAATTCTACAGCGCTATCTCGTTCAATATGAGTTATATTTTGGAATAGTTTGTATAAACAAGTCTGGTTGTATCATTTCAATGCAAATGAACGCAAAACATAAAGTTTCAACAAAACACAGTAAGCTCTAAAACACCACAGCTATGTCTCATCTGGAGTTAGTGATATTTTGGAAGAGATAAATAGGAACAGGATTAGCTGTAACAAATGATGTAATTGAGCACGAAAACATAAAGTCCAAAGAAATGAAACTAACTCTTAAAACACTACAGTTATACCTCATTCGATATTACTGGTATTTTGGAATAGCTCGTAAGAAAAAGACTAAACTATAGCATCCAATTCAAATGAATATAAAACACAAACTTCGAAAAACATTGCTTAAACTAGGAATGCAATTACTTATCTAAATCATATGAACAAAGCTCCTCGAGCAGTAGGGGCCCTCTACCGCTGGATTAGCATGAAAATATACTCAAGATTGACTCAAATCTTGCAATAAAGTGATGCTTCTTTCATTAAAGGAGGAAATATTTCAAAACAGAGTAATACGGTCTTCTGAGATCCAGCAATAAAACGAAATCTAGCTGGGTGTTTCTTGGTCTCCCGAGCCATACTTATAACAAAATTACATAACTAATCTTGAGAAAATAAAGGGAAAAGTGTCTTTTGCAATTGAAATAGAATTAGAACTCTGGTAGCAGCCTCGTAATTGTGCTTAAGGACATCTATATAGTCCTTATCCTAATAGGAATCTATTTCTCTTTTACGTGCATAACCGCTTGGAGATTCTAACTCAGACTTTGAGGAGAGAAACAAATGATGGGGAGGTGCCATGGAATTTTCCCATATGTGTTTTTCTCTGAGGTGACACTTGGAACCTGCGTAAACATGAAGACAGCTACGGAATCGGCAACTAGCTACAAAATGTCTGCATTCTGTAGCTAGGTCTATTCAAAAAGTACTACAACAACAAAATCACGAAAACATAGCAATTTAGTCATTATATACATTCTTAAAGCAATTTTAATTAACACTATTGATCATTTTAAGCCTGTAATTGACAAGGGAAAAAGGAAATGGAGTGAAATGTGATGAAAGAGAAAGGCATCTTTGGGGCTCAACATACCCCCGCTGCTAGGTTCTTGCATGTCCTCATGCAACTATTCCATGTACTCTGAGACTTCTGCTAGGACATCCAACCCTCTTTTTCTATTTTTTCTGACATTCAATGGCCTTCTGGGCTTCCTTATGACTAACTTGAATCTCAAATTTGTAAGTGCCCTACTTAACTTTTTGTTTCTCTTCTTCAATTTTTCACTGGCCTTGTACAACTTTTTCATTTGTAGAGACAGATTTGAATTCATATCACTTTTCAACTTAACCTCCTCCCTTAAAATTTCATTCTCATTATTAATATGCCTATTAAGTACTTCTAACTCATATTTATCTTTTCTTAGCATATCAATTGCAAATCTTGGTGGACTAGAAGTTCTGTCTCTACTTTCTGAGGCTCTATTCTCTAGTGTCTCAACATAATTGTAAATTTCTTGCTATGCTGGGTCTATTTCAGGAGCTTCTTCATCAAAATCCTCCTCATAATGATACTCAGGTGATCTAGCAGTAGGTGTTTCTTCATCCTCAATGTTTATGATTCCAGTTTGTCTAACCTCTGTTTTATTTAGTATCCCTCTAAGTCTGTGGCTTCGTCTTGGTTGAGATGGCCCTTCTCCTTTCTCTCTGGCAGATTTTCTTATTATTCTCTCTTTCTTAAGCTGCTTCTTAATCTGAGCCAATTTCTCAGAAATCATCTCTTCACTACCCTCTTGTATTGACTTACCAGTTTCAGTTTCAGTTTTGGAAGTTTTCCATCTCCTGCTTCTTTTTGTAGGTTTCCTTTCAGATGGAGATTCCTTGGGTTCTTCAAAGTGATTCCTCACTAAGAACTCATCCCAATTATCTCCCATTTTTCTCAAATGATGTTCAATTAAGATTTTGACTAAACCATGGTGGTACAAGGTTTTTTCCAGAAATTGAACTCTCTTTTGAACATTTGAGGCCATTTTCTTTAAACTATGAAGCAGGAAAAAGGGCAAATTGATTTCTTCTTCTAAGAAATGCATCATTAACTGAATATGATAAACATAAAAGGTACTGAATCTTCCTTCACAAGTGATGAATTTTTGCAAAATGAGCAACATATTCCTCCATCTACTCTTTAGTTCTGAGCTAGGAATACCCTTTTTAAAAATGGAAACATCCATACCTGATGATTTGAGTATTTGCTTCCATGCCTCGTTATGAAATTCTCTATTTTTGAACCACCTTTCTCCCTGCCTGGGTAATTCCGTTGCTTCTGCAATGAAGGCTTCTGTAATGGTAAATTTAATATCTCCTATTTCGACCTCAGCTCCATTGAAGGACCGTGCAAATGTTTTAGTCACCTCTTTGTGAAAACCACTGAATTTTTCCAAAAATTGCAACCACCCAGCCTACTGTAGCATTTCTCTGATTTGTGGATAACTCTCCAAGTACTTGGTTCCAACCGGTTCGGTCCTCACTATGAGACCCATAGCTTCTCTTTCCAATATTCAATTTATTGCTCTTCTATCCATTGTGAAAATTGCTGTTAAAGAGTTGTTTTTTCCCCATAGATGCTTTCTCTGTTTTTACAGACCGGAATGGCTAAGAGTTGGCTACGGAAAAGAATGATATGAAGTGGTTACGAAATGAGTATAATGAGGTGAGGATGATGTAAACAAATTAATGAGTTGGGAAATATCTCGGAAGAAAAGACCGCGGAAGAATTCTCCTTGTGTGAAATTCAAATTCATCATTAAATACTTTGGCCTAATGACGTGACTGATTAAATCACTTTAGTACTTAACCGTTAAGTTTTTAAATGATGATCGGATATGGGATTTGGAATGGCGGAGTAGAAGGAATTTTATCCAAAGTTTTTATGATATGTTTGTTAGACACGATCAACACGACTAATTAAAATAAATTTTTGAATCATACATGACTTAACTATGCTAAAATTTTCATGATCTGTCACCATAATAATTTCATAACTTTTACCTTTGCCTTTCCTTTGATTTTTGTGATTTTTCGTATGCTCTCCCTTCCTTTGAAAATCATTGATCTCAGTCCTCATAGCTCCTTTGATGTTGCTTGTTGTCATGGATATACAGGATCAATTTGCTGCAGATCAAGTGATTACTGGACGGTGCCTTTAGGATCTTTGGCTGTAGAATGTCTGTTTGGCTACAGAATGTCTGACTGACTGCAGAATGTACCTATTGAAACCTTGAAACATGAAATGGAATGGTTTGAAACATGAATGAAATGTCGTATGGAATGAGTGAAGATGGATAATGAAATATGGTGTAATGGAATATGAATGAAGTGAATAATAGAGTGAAATGGATCACAACTTATGAAGTGGAGTGAAGTATGAAAAGTGGCCTGCAATTCCTGATGTGTATTATTCAATTGCAGAAAAATATCAAGTTTAAAAATCTGAGATGAAAATGAGGTGGACCATGGAGTGAGATGGATCATAAGTGAAATGGATCTGCACTTATGATTTTGTAATAGCTGCTTGCAGAAAAAGAACAAATTTGAACAGCTAAAGTGTCAGAAAGATTCTTATTTTCACTCTACATTTTCTGTATAAACATGCTAATCAGTGATTAGTTTTCATGTTTGTACTTTATTTATTTTTATTTAATTTATTTATTTATTTTTTCAAATATTTGACTTCATAAAATTCAATTAAGTTGATGAAGAAGAAAGATTCTTCTTCATTAACTTCACATCACTGTTTTCCTGGAATCTCTTGACAAATTCTTCTCTTGAAAGTGGCTTATGATACAGCTTCAATCTATGACCATTTACAAGAAAAGTGACCTTCTCTTCATCTATTGTCCCGATTTTTATTTCTCCATTGTCAAAAATTTTCATAATTTCATATGGCCCAAGCCAATGTGTTTGGAATTTACCTTGAAAATCTTTGAACTTTGAATCAAACAAGAGAGCCCAGTCACCTTCTTTGAACTTCTTTTCCTTGATGTACTTATCATGCCATCTAGTCCTTTGCTGTTGGACTATACTTGTTTTCTGAACTGCATCTTGTCTGATCTCATCTAATTCATTAATCTGCTCCAATCTGTGCTTTTGTGCCTCTGTTAGATCAAGTCCTAGCTAAACTGCCATTTTGAAAGTTTGAATCTGGAACTCTATGGGAAACAAAACTTGCTTTCCATAAACAAGTTCATAAGGAGTATGGCCTGTTGTTTTTCTCCATGTAGTTCTATAGGCCCACAAGGCTTCAGGAAGCCTATCTACCCAATCTCTTCTATGTAAATGAACAGTCTTTGTTAGGATTCCTTCAATGACCTTATTAGTAGATTCCACTTGACCATTTGCTTGTGGATGATAAGGAGTAGATTTTCTATGCCTGATTTTGTACCTCTCCATCATTTTTTCCACTAGCCTTGATGTAAATTGAGCTCCTTGATCTGTAACAATTTCCCTTGGGACACCAAAACGAGTAAAAATATCCTCAAAAAGAAAATTAACTACAGATGCTTCAGTAGAAGAAAGTAATGGCTTGGCCTCTACCCATTTGGTAACATAATCAGTGCAAACTAATATATATTTATTTTGTCTTGATGGAGGACTAATAGGTCCTACAAAATCTAAACCCCATTTTTCGAAAGGTTTAATATGTACCTGAGGCTGCAATGGCATCTCACCTGAAGGAGAAGGTTTCCCTACCCTTTGGCAACTGTCACACCTTTTGACATACTCTTTAGCATCTTTAAAAATGGATGGCCAATAGTATCCTAAATGAAGGACCTTATAAGTTGTCCTTTTATCAGCAAAGTGTCCGCCACAAGGTTCATCATGACATGCCTTGAGGATCTCAGGCATCTCATCTTCCCGAACACATCTCCTAATGATAAAATTTGGACCTATTTTGTATAACTCATTAGCAACCCATGAATATTTTGCACTATCATAAATGATCTTTCTTTTGTCTCTTGCATTCATTATTGAAGGAAATTTCCCTGAAACTAAATAATTAGCAATGTCAGCAAACCAAGGAGTTTGAGTAGAAATTGCAAAAATATATTCATCAGGAAATTGATCTTCAACTGGAGTGTCATCTTTGATGTTTTGGAGTCTAGATAGGAAATCAGCTACCGTGTTTTGTTTTCCAGGCCTATCTAGAATGGTAATGTTGAATTCTTGTAAAATCAATAACCATCTTATGACTCTGCCATTAGTAATTGATTTGTTCATTAAGTATCTAATTGCAGAATGATCTGTGTGAAAAAAAGTTTCATAGCCTGTTATATAATGTCTGAATTTGTTTATGGCATGAACAACAGCTAAAAACTCTTTTTCAGTTATAGTATATTTTAACTCTGAAGGAGTCAAATTTTTACTGGTGTAGTAGATGGCATAAGGAATCAGGTCTTTTTGTCCCAATACTGCTCCTAGAGCTGTATCCGAGGCATCTATTGAGATATGAAAAGGTAACTTCCAGTTAGGTCCCCTTAAAATAGGTGCTTCAAAGATTTTTTTTTTCAGGGTCTCAAAGGCTAACTGGAAATTAGGATTCCACTTAAATTCACAGTCCTTGTTAAGTAATTTGAAGAGTGGAGATGCTATCTTAGTGAAGTTTTCTATAAGCCTTCGATAATATCCTGTAAATCCTAGAAAACTCCTAACATCTTTTTGACAACTTGGAATAGATAAGTTAGAGATGACTTCAACTTTTGACTCATCAAATCTAATCCCATCTCCTGAAATGTGATGTCCTAAAACAATTCCTTCAACAAACATCATAAAACACTTCTCATGACTAAGTCAAAGATTTTCTTCTTTACATATTTTTAAGACTTTTTCCAAGTTTGCTAAGGCTTCTTCAAATGTGTTTCCATAAACTGTGAAATCATCCATATAAACCTCTACACAGTCATGTATTAGATCTGAAAATATTCCTAGTACTGCCCTTTGAAATGTTGCAGGTGCATTGCATAATCCAAATGGAAATACTCGGTAAGCATAGGTACCCCAAGGACAGGTAATTGTGGTTTTTTCTTGATCTTCAAGTGCTACTTTAATTTGATTATAACCACTAAACCCATCTAGAAATTAAAAGTACTTTTTGTCGGCTAATGTATCTAACACTTGATCTATGAAAGGTAAGGGAAAATGATCTTTAAGAGTAGATTTGTTTAATTCTTGGTAGTCAATACATACCCTCCATTTACCATTTTTATTTGGCACAATTACCAAAGGAGAAACCCACTGACTATCTGAAATAGGATAGATAAAGTTAACATTCAACAATTTCTGCAATTCTTCTTTAACAATCTCCTTAATATTTGGATTCATCCATCTTTGAGGTTGTCTGATTGGTTTACAATTTTCCTCTATGTAGATGTGATGAGTGCAAGTCTTAGGGTTTATCCCTTTCATATCAGTGTACTCCCATGCATATGTAGAAGAATGTCTCTGTAATATCTTGACTAACTCTTCTTGTTGAGATTTCTCTAGGTTCTTGTTTATGTTCAAAGTTTTTCCTGGAAATATCTCAATTATAGAGCTGCCAAATTTATCCATATAATAAAGAGACATTTGTCTTGATGATAAAAATTCAATGTTGGATTCTTCTTGAAATTTTTCATGTTTGTATTCTGAAGAGGATTCAAAGTTCTATAAGGTATTCAAAATTTGAATATCTTCACTAATTTCTGAAATTGTGAAGAGAGGTTGTAAGTCTTCTTCATCCTCTATCCATTGAGTATCATCTAAATCTGTAATTGTCTTTGCTGGAGGATACAAGGTAAATTTATTGGTTGAACTACCATCAGAGATGTATATATCACCAGATCTAAAACTAATAAAAGCATCAGCTGTAGTTAACCAAGGTCTTCCTAATATAATAGGGTACCCTCCTAGATTATTCTTAGGAGTTAGGATCATAAAATCCACAGGATACTCCCAAGAATCTAGGGACATTGGAATGTCTTCTATTACCCCATCAGGTTTAATCACAGATCTGTCTGCTAATTGTAATAATGTGGGTGTAAAAATAAGATTAGGAAGTTTTAGTTTATCCATCATTTGTCTACTCATGATATTGATTGCTGCTCCTAAATCAATAAGTGTGTTTTGGATCTCAATTCCATTGATGTGAATTTTAACAGCTGGATTTCCTGGGTCTAGATACTTTGGAATAGCAATCTTACCCATCATGATATCTGTTATTTTTCCTGCCAGTTGAATTTTCTTTGTCTCTCTTATTCTTTTTCCTGTTTTCTTCATTCTCAACTCCTTTATTGTCTTTGCTAAGATTGGAATATCCTTGATAGCTTGTAATAATGGAATCTTAATAAAAAGCATTTATCAGCTCATCTAGGAAGTCATAGTTAGGCACCATAATTTGTTTTTCTACACCCCTATCAAATTGTAATCTTTCTGGAAAGGGAGGTGTAGAAGTGGATGTTGATGGTTGCTCTAATGTAGGAGTTGAAATTATTGGTTCCTTTTGTTTTTATTTTTCAATGGTTGGGTCTTGGAAATGTATGTTCTCTTCAAGACTTTTATTTGCCCATAGAGAGTCTTCCTCAGAATTGTCTTGCTCTTGTATTATTACAGAAGGTTTCCTCTTTTCGAGTATTCTTCCAGACCTAAGTTGAACATAACTAAGGTCTAAAGGAGTAATCAAATAAGTTGGAAAATATTGGCCTTCTATCATGTATGTGTTCTGAGGATTTTTATTGTTGGGGTTTCGTATGGGTTGGGCAAGTAACTGATTTGTTTTTTGAGGAAATGGTAATGGAAGTGGTTGATTTTGATGTTGTGGATTTTGAAGATTTTGTTGAGGATTTTGTTGAGAATTTTGTTGAGGAGAGAAATGTGGATATGGTGGATAAAATGGTGGATATTGATAGTACTGAGAGTATCTTCCATAAGGATTTTGTGCTCCTTGTGCCCAAGTTTGAGATTGATTTTGAAATTGGGGCCAAGGTTGCTGCCAAGAATTCCAATTTGGTGGGGGTTGATTATACAGCTGATCATGGAATCCTTGTGTTTGAGGTCCTTGCCAAGGCCTCCTAGAGACAAAATTGAGAGATTATGTGGAATTTGTAGGGGTTTCTTCTTGAAAGACAGCTTTAAGACCAGGAAGTGAAGGACAAATCTTGGTCTCATGTTTTTCTGAACAAATTACACAAGTCTCTACTATTTTTGCATCCAAAGGGCACTCTCTCAAGGCATGCTTCTTTCTACATTTGGGACAAAAGATTGCTAAGGCATCAGATTCATCTTTTTGCTTGTTTTGTAACTTAAGGGTGTCTATTTGTTCACTAAGACTCCCCAAGATATCAGATTTGAACTCATCAAGCATATGTCCTATTTCTGCCCTACTTACTGTCCCAAAAGCAGAATTAGTTGCCCTTGCAAGAGCATGGTCTCTTGGTCCTTTTACAGTTTTAGATTTCCCTCTTGAAAGGTTGATACATAATTCATCTATTTCAGGTAATGTAAGCTGAGATATATCCCCTTTTCCCATCATGTTAAGGATATCTAACCATTCATCCCTAATTGTCTTCAACAAAAGAGCTTTCAAAGTGTCTTGGTCTAAGTTTTCCATTTTTTCTCTTTTGATGTTGTAGTGAAATCTCTGCAATAAATCTTCCAAATTTTCATCTTATTTTTGTAGCATTTTAAACACTTCCTCCTTATGGTTGGCTGGCATACAGTAGTCCAAATACCTTTCTAGAAATACTTGTTTCATGTCTTCCCATGTCCTAATAGAACTGTTGATCAAACTCATAAACCACTTCAATGCTGCTCCTTTCAATGTTGAAGGAAATAGTTTAAGTTTTTGAGCATCTTGTAAGTAGTCATAGGTTCTACATAGGACTTCAAATTCACATAAAAATGTTTCAGGATCTTCAGTTTTAAGTCCATAAAAGTTTGGGAGGACAGAGGGTGAAATGTTTTTTATAGTTGCATTGGTTTCTTCATTTACTATAGGAAATCCAAAAGAGCTTCCCATTTCTCTTCTACCTCTACCTCTGCCTCCTTCACCTTCTGCACCTCTACCTCCTTCTCCTCTACCTCTACCTCTACCCCCTCCAAATAATGTGTTTTTTCCATTAAAGACTCCTCCTCCCCCTTCTTCTGCCATGGTTGATCCTCCTGTGGAAGTGGAAAATTTTGTGTCTCTAGTAGGGATTCTTGAATCTTCTCCTAAAACAGGTTCAATAGATGAAGTGGAAGGGATTTTTGATGGAATGTTTGATCTGAAGTCTTCTAGAGTTCTAGGATCAGTGGAGTGTGGACTATAGGTTTTAGTTGGAGGTGTGATACTTCTTGCTCTTGGTGAAACAAGTGGTGTTCTAGGATTTGACCTTCTGCCTCTTATAAATCTACCCCTTGAGTCTCTTTCTCTACGCATGCCATTGTTTTTGTGAGGTAAGAAACAAGGCTACCTAGTTACACTTCCCTGGCAACGGCGCCAAAATTTTTGTGCTCAACCTAGTATTCCTAAATTGAGTTCATTAATTGTCAACCAGAGTTGGTAAACTGCTGAAGTGTGGTGCACTATATGTGCCTAGGAGTTTGTTTCTTACTACGTTGTGTTTTAGTGTTTTCTGATGTTTTTGGTTTTATGATTTTATGTTAAAAAGGAGAAGAACCAAATGCTGGTAAAGAGAAGTGGATGGTTAAACTAAAACTGAGTACAACCTATTCTGGACTGTGTAAGACCTTAAAGGACAGAAAATGCAAAGCTTGATAATGACTCCCAAATCACAACATGAATTCAGTAACTCAGAGGATGAACTTATCCAATTTTAGTCATTAGAGATGTTTTGGAATAGTTTGGGAAAAAGGAAAAATGTAGTGCAAATGAGGTTCTCCTAAGTTAAACAATTATCTTACAATGTTACAAAGAATCTCATTCATGGCTAGAGGTTTATTGGAACACAATTTGGAAAGGATTACTTGTAGCACAATAAGATTTCTACTCTGAATTAACTTGAAATGCTAAGATTAATCTATTTTGCAGCTTCAGCTTATCACCACTAAGCCTCATTCATAAGTTAAAGGTTCTCTAAAACAATTTTGGGAAGAAGGCTTATTTGTGAAATGGCAAAAGATTACAGAACAATCAAGGCCTTGAGCTAATATCTCTAGTTCCTATCCATATAATGATGCATTAATAGAAAGTCAGGGCAAGAATAGTTTATAAGCAAAGAAAGCCATGAAGTCTAAATTTGAAAATTAATGCTACTTAAAGAACAATAGTTAACATTGAACTGAAATGAAATTGATCAAACTTAAAATGCAGTGACCAAAACTAACTAAAATGCCTTTAACCTATCTTGAAATACCGTAAACTGGAGTTAAACTAAAAATGCCACTAATCTAACTTGAAGTATAGTCAACAGAGTTATACTGGAGTGCCATTATCAAACTTGAAATATAGTGACAGATTTAAACTAAAATGACATCTACCTTCGGAGTATTAGCTGAGTTAAAATGCAACTAATTCTATGAAATAACACAGCCCTATCTTGTTTGACATAGTGATGTTTTGGAATAGCTTATGAAACAAGTCCAGCTGTACCATTTTAATGCATAAAACATAAAACATAAATTCAATAAAAATGCAATAAACTCTAAAACACCACCACAACTATGTCTCATCTGGAGTTAGTGATATTTTGGAAGAGATTAAGAGGAACAGGACTACCTGTAACAACTGGTGTGATTGAGCATGAAAACATAAAATTCAAATAAATGCAATTAACTTCTACAACACTACAGTTCTGCCTCATTCCATATTAGTAATCTTTTGGAATAATTTGTGAGAACAAGACTAATCTGTAGCATACAATTCAAATGAATATAAAACTACGAAACTCAGAAAATTGCTAAACTAGGAATGCAATTACTTATCTAGATCGTATAAACAAGGCTGCTCAGGTAGCAAGGGCCCTCTACCACCGAGTAGCACGCAATATCTACTTCAATATTGGCTCAGTGCTTTCAATGAAATGATGCTTCCTTCATTAAAAGAGAAATGACTTCAATACAGAGTATTTCGGATTCTAAGATCCAACAGCCAAAAACAAAATCTAACCAAAATCTAACCAGCCTATCTCTCGGTTTCCCGAGCATATTTATAACAAAATTACATAACTGTATCTGAGATAACATAGGATAAATGTCTTTCCATATTAAATTCGAACTAGAACTCTAATGGTGGTCTCGTAATATGATCTGGACTGTCCTTGTCCTATTAGGAGTCTATCTCCTACTTTGAGTTCCCACGTGCATAACCACCTACAGAATTCCGTTCAAACTTTGTGGAGAGAAAAAAATGATGAGGAGATGATGTGGAATACAACCATATGTGCCTTTCCCTGAGATGACACCTGGAACCTGCGTAGACATGAAGACAGCTGCAGAATTGGCAACTAGCTACAAAATGCAGACATTCTGTAGCTAGGTGTAGTCAAAAAGTACTACAGCAACGAAATCATGCAAACATAGCAAGTTAGTCAATATATAAATTCTTAAAGCAATTTCAACAAATCTTATTGATCATTTAAGCCTAAAATTAATAATGGACAAAGGAAATGGAGTGGAATGTGGTGGAGGAGAAAAACATCTTTGGAACTCAACACCAAGTCAGACCACAATCGCTCCCAGTCTAGTAGATTGTCCCTCCCATTCACGGAGTCATGGTAGTTATGCCAGCTCTTGGTAATTCCTATAAGTGATAGGCTCACCAAATCATCTTGGGGTACTATCACACCAACACTTCTAAGCTTATCTCGACATTGAGTGAACTTCGTCAAGTATTTTGGTATCGTCTCACCCTCCTACATCTTGATCTTTCTGAGCTTGTTTTTTAGTGTCAGCTTCTTTTGTTCATTGGTATTCTGAAACAGATATGTTAAGGGCTTCCACATAGCATATGGAGTTTCCTTTCCATGGAGACGTGATACAATAATATCTTGAACTCCCTCTACCAATATCCTTCTCGCTTTTGCTACATTCTTCTTCTTTGCATCAAGAAGTTGAGCATCTTCTGCTACAAGCTAAGGAATATCATTGTTTATGAAAGCCTTCAGTCTGTTTTCCTCAATAAATTCCTCCATCCTATCCTTCCATGCTATGTAATTATAATTTGAGGGGCATATTTGTGTCTCAAGCCATTGAAATACATCTTGATCTACTTCTGGGTCTTGAAGAATAAATCTGCAAATTCGATGTACACGTTCAACACAAACTTCGGTTCTTCCCTTCTATTGTGATTCTTGGCGCTCTGATACCATGTATAAATTACCCAAAAGGATTCAATCTTATCTTGTAATGTACTAAAACAAAATATTGAATCCTTCTACAATTTTCAGAAACCAAATACGGTCGCACAATCACATAACAAGTAAGAGAATTAAATTATCAATTGCACTGTTAGTGTCAGTTTTGTCATACTGCCATCAGTGATCAAAATCTGCTCTTTTGCATTTGCATAGTAGGAGTCTCATACTATAACTTTTATCACTCCATTAGGTCATGGATCCACTTATGGTTTGGGTCACTTCATCAGTTTTCCCTCATGAAAATACTTGTTGGTTCTCCTCTCTATGGTCTTCAGTCATGATTCATTTTTACTCTGAAGTTCATTAGGTCATAGGGTTTGGTCTCATTAGGTTTTAGGGTTCCACCATAGTCAAATTAATGATGAAAGTATCAATAAATATCAACAAGGACATGGGGATGCCAAATAAACCTAAAGTGTAGTATCTGGAAAAGTCAAAGAGTTGTCCTTTCAAGCTTAATGTAATTTTACCTCAAAACCATGTTTTGAGGTGAAAATAGGGTACTTCGTTTTCATTATCATTTCTTATGTAATTTTATGTGTCCATATGTAATAAGTTGAACTTAAAAGCTGCTATCTCCATAAGGCCAATGTTAGTTCCAGTTTTCACAACCTATCACCAGGGATCAACATGGGCTCTTACTATGTCTGGTTTTGTTAGATGTTTTTCACATGATCTTCAATTCAAAACATGTTCTAAATGTGTTCATCAGAAGCAGTTCAGAAAAATCTTTCCAGCGGTATATCACACTCCCAAAATTAGTTTCTGGATCAGAAAATATGCCCAAATGAATAATGGCTCAAAAAAGCACAACTCTGCCCCTTTTTTCCATTACTCCGCTAACCCTTTAACTTTAAAATTTTTGCCTTTTTATATGATTTTTTTCCCTTTACTGCAAAGTCCCTTTTTATTTTAAATTTTTGTCTCCTACAATCCTAATGCGATGGCTCATCGCCAATGCCATCGCATCGCACCATCACAACATCGCATTCCCGCAGCGCTTAACTCCACATTTCTGATTTCTTCGATGTGATAATCGTGCATCACATATCATGATTCCCACTGCGCTGAACCCTCCATATCCCTTCTGCCGATGCGATTGCATCGTGCGATCACCCTCCCACTAGCACTTAACACCCACCATCTGTTTCTGCCGATGCGATAGTCCTTCATCGCATCGCACGATTGCAGCATTCCCACTATGCTAACTCTTGCTCTCCCGAATTCCGCCGATATGATAATCATGCACCGCATCGTGTGTTCACTCCCCGCAGTGCTGAACCCTACCATCTTGCTTTACTCGATATGATAATTCCACCATCGCAGCATCGCATCGCATCATCGCATATCGACTCCCCTTTGTGCTTAACTCCCGCTCACTCGATTTCTCCGACACGATCATCGCTCCATTGCTCCATCGCTCCCTCATCGCTTCTCGTTCATTGCTCCATTCCCATCACATTGGCCTATTCTCCATCCCTCATTACATATCACGATTTCCTCTGCCTAAAGTAATCCCACTCCTCTTCTAATTTGCGATTGCGATTCTCGGGCCCACCATTTCCTTCCGCTCTTTTAAAAGAAAAAAGGACTTTTCTCTGTTAAATGAGGCACATTCAATTTTTTTGGTCTAAAAGGGTTTTCTTCAAGTTAAAGGAAAAGAGCACTCTGTCAAGGCCATGAGCAAATTGTGAATACATAGATCATTATGGCTTCAACCACAGAACAACAACAAACGATAAATGGTGGGGGCAGGGTTCCAAATTTGTTTTCTTTCTATGTTCTGGAGTAAATGTAACAGATTATACTTCTAGATGTTTGAATATACAGTTTCCTCTCTTTCAGAGGCATATTGTTGGGTTTTCCTATCTTCAGGTTTTGGTTTGGGGGCAGGTGAAACAACTCCTCTTTCTACGGATTCTCCCCCTGAGGCTTGTCTATTTAATGTAGTTTTTCAGTAGGTTGGAAGGGGTTGGAATCACTGGGATGCTCTGAGTTTGATTGTACATATTTGTAGCCAGTTTGGCGGGAAATTAATAAATATTTGCAGCTATTTTTTGTGGGGTCCCTGTGGTATGGAATTTTAGCATAGTTTCTTCTTTTGTAATCATTTGTTAAATGCTATGTATGCCATCATTCATTCCATTGATTTGTGATGAATGTTTTCAAGTTAGATAGGTAGAATCCATTGTTACAGTGCTCTGCCTTGGGAAATCATTCAATATTTTATGTTTTCTATTGTTTGAGAAGGATTCATCTCATATGCCCTCCTCAGCTCCTCACCAGTCTTTAAACACTTCATAGTCATAAAGCCAAAGGTGTTAAAATCCATGCCTACCTTGCCCCATAGAATACCCTGCATTTCTGATTTAATTTCCCAAACTTAAACTTCCCAGCTCCATCTAATCCAACAAACAACACCAGAAAATCTATCAAAACCCTTTCGAGCTACTATACCTAGCCTAAAATCATTTTTGTAGTCATTCTTGACTGAGATTCCTTATGGAAAGAGCCCTCTCCCTACCTTTTAGGGCTAGCTACAAGGTTAAGCGTGGTTGGTGGTTACACTGGCTTGCTTTCCTTCAACCTGAGGTCAATCTAGGTGATGAGATAGTGGCGACCATACTGGGGAAAAATCTATAACAAAATACTGATCACCCCGGTAATATCTTTCATATAAATTCTTGAACTTTGGATGATGAGTTTTAGAATTTTCTAGGCTGAAATAAAACGTTGCAAAGTAAAAATTTCGAAATTTGACCACAATGGCTTCAAGGAAATACACGAGGGCTAATCCTGATCCAAATCCTCCTCCTATATTTGAAAATCCTAACGTTATTCTGCGAATAATCATAAGACAAGAAATTTCAGTAAGCCCTAGACCCATTTCCAGATCCCATTCCTAACCCAGTGAGTGGTTGTTCGTTGAAGACCTCCCTTTTGATGAGAATTTTGAGCTTTCTCTGTTCAAAACCAAATCTGAAACAACACTTGATGACACAATTTTAGACCCAGATTTTCTTGTAGATCTTGGAATTCAAAAGGCAAACAGATCAATTGACGAGTATATCTTAAACTCTCCTCAATCGTCCATCACTGCTACCAATATCCCTGAGCCTTCAGAATCATCAGAATCAGCATCTGCTACCCTCAATTCATCAGTATTCCCATCAATTTTTGAAATCAATTCTCAACTTCAGTTTATACCTACCCTTCCCCTCCAACATATCACCCCTACTTCTCCATCAATAGCTCCCTTGAATCCTAGTAGTTCAAACGTTGTTGTAAATCCACCTCGAGTCATGGCTGCCCAGTATGCACCCCTGGTTTTACCTTAGAATCTGAATGATATGCCTGTTGATTACCAAAGTAAAATACCTCTTTCTGATGCCACTTAAAGCATTATAGCGCAGCAACATGTTTATAAAATGAATGAATTCTTTGACCTTCATGAGGTAGAGGCAGAAAATGTGTCTGTGAGATTGTTTGTCCAAAGTTTTGGAGGTGAAGTTAAAAAATGGTTCAGAGCCTTATCAGTAGCCTCTATCCACACTTTGGCGGAGCTACATACACGATTCTTAGACCGGTGGGAGGTAAAGAAAAACCCACTCCATTTTTTTTCTGAGTATGAAAAAATCAAAAGGAATGTGGGTGAAAGTGTAAAAGATTATGCATGAAGCTCAAATAATGTGTAATCGGGATAATCTCTGTGAATAATATTCATTATTTAGCAAATTTCTACATGGTATCAGAGCAATATTGATCATCACATCTATTACGGTGATTGCATTTTATTTCTATAGGCAAAGTATGTAGCGTGGGCCAGGTAGCCTCCAGATTCATCCTTCTTTGAAGGTGAAAGATCTGGTAAATGCCCCTACAGTCGATCTCTGAATTGGAAATAATTTGTTCTCAAGTGTAGATCAAAAGCGGTTGAGTTTTCAGCTGGTAGAATTCGAATTTGCAGAATTGTTTTCTTGGTGTCAAAGGCGAAGATGTCTTTCAAAGGATTGTGATTGGAGTATGCCTTTGAAGGCAGCTCGAATTATATTGCATGGAAATACAGGATGGAGGCAGTGTTAGATGATAATGGATTGTTGGAGTTCATAGAGAAAGAAGTTCCAAAGCCTACTTCTACTGATGCTGCTGTAGTTGAAGCTTGGCAAAAGAAGATAGCAAAATATCGAAGGATTCTGTTGGAGGGCGTGAAGGATCACATAGTATCCAGCCTACATGGTAAGGCTTCTCCATTTTTTATGTGGAAAGCCTTGACAGATTTATTCCAAAGCAAGAGCGACCAGAGGAAGTTGGCGCTCAAGGATAAACTCAAGAACATTAAGATGGAGAAAGGAGACAGTATGCCCAAGTATCTCACGAGGTTCACCCAATGCAGGGATGAGCTGGGAAGTGTGGGGGTGACTGTAGAGGATGAGGACTTGGTGAGCTTGGCTCTCCTTGGTCTTCCAAAAAGTTGGCATGCCTATCAGGATTCTTTCAATGGTCGGGAGAAATTGCCAGGATGGGAAAGACTGTGGTTTGATCTTGTGCAAGAGGAGATAAGGCGGAATACCAAGGACAGATCTTCATCAAAGGCATCTGATGAAGAAAATTGTGCTTTGGCTACCAAAGAAAAGAAGGGGAAGAGAAAGAAAACTTCTCATTCCGATGCGAAAGGTAAGAAGCAGTAAGACATGTCCAAGGTGAAGTGCTTTCACTGTCACCAGCATGAACATTATGCCACAAATTGTCCGCAGAAGAAGAAAAACAAGCAAGCTGCTAGATCTGCAGATGGAGAGGCTCTAGCCTCGCAGTTTGAGCTAGATTTCTCGCTGATCACATGCTTGGTATCAAGTGTGATGGGATCAGTGTGGTTCTTGGACAGTGGTGTGTCTTTTCACATGACAGGAGATCAAGATTTGTTTATTGATCTGCATGAGAAAGATCTTGGAGTGCACATCGAGATGGGTGATGATGGTAGATACAGTGCGACCGGTATTGGTACCATTTCCTTTGAGAGGGAGTCTGGTAAACCCTTTGTATTGAAGGAAGCGATGCATGTTCCAGGATTGAAGAAGAATCTGATCTCTGTGGCGATGTTAGAAGACAAGGGATATGATGTTGTCTTTAGTGAGGGAAAGGCTTTCCTGTGCAGTAAGACAACTGGAGAAACCCGGAAGATAGGGGTTTGAGTCAAGAACCTTTATCAGTTGCAAGTAGATGGCTACGCAGCAATGGCATGCAAGGCGGAAGGAGTGGTGAGCCGGGATGATGGCAAGCTGTGGCATCGGAGATTGGGCCACCTTCACCATGGAGCTTTGAAGATACTGCAGCAAATTTCTACTGGGCTTCCTAAGGGTACTCTTGCGCAGTCATATTAGTGCAAGGGATGTACCTTAGGAAAATTTGTGAAAGCCACCTTTCACGAGAAGGATAGTCACGCCACGAAGATCCTTGAGAGATTTCACACAGACGTGTGTGGTCCTTTCTCAGTAGCTTCGATAGCAAAGCACAGGTACTATGTGATCTTTGTTGATGATTTTTCTCGAAAGTGCTGGATCTTCTTCATGTAGAAGAAGAGCGAGACATACTCCAAGTTCTGTGAGTTCAAAGCACTGGTCGAGAAGGAATCGGGGAAGAAGGTGAAGGCTCTTAGGAGCGACAACGGTGGTGAATTCATCTCTAGCGAATTCAAGGACTTTTGCAGCACAGAATGGATTTGAAGAGAGCTCATAGCACCTCATAACCCACAGCAGAACGGGGTTGCTGAGCGGAAGAACAGAACGATCGTGGGTGTTGCACGGGCGATGTTGCATGATCAGGGCCTACCCATTCACTTGTGGGCGGAGGCATGCAAGACTGCAGTATATGTGCAGAACCGTTGTCCTCACAAGATACTTGGCATGAGTACCCCCGAGGAGGCATTTTCTGGTAAGAGGCCTGATATTTCTCATTTGAGGATTTTTGGTTCACCTGTTTACGTGCATGTAACAAAGGATGCCAGAAAGAAGCTGGAGCCGACCGTAGAGGTTGGGATATTTGTGGGGTACACTGATATGCCCCACAACTATCATGTGTATTTTCCAGACAGTCGTAAGACTGTTATGCGACGGGATATCAAATTTCAGGAGGAGAAAGCCATGAAGTGTTCTCTTGAGAGGGAGCCACACTTGCATGTAGAGGAGGAGCTATTAGTTCCTAAGGATGAGTCTCAGGATGTGGATCAGCCACAGGATGAGGTTCATGGAGTGGAAGAGACCACTCATGCAGCGCCAACCATTAGAGGGCGGAAGCGCACTACAGAAGCTGAGCGACTGGCTCAATATGCAAAGAAGGTTGTAGGACCACCTACAACACAGTGCAGACAAAGACAGTCACCAGACCGGTACACTGGATACATGGCTCTTGTGAGCAAATGTGTCGTGACAAAGCCATCCTCTTTCGAGGAAGCTGTGGAGGACCCACATGGGTAGATGCCATGGTCAAAGAGTATGATTCGATTGTCAGAAACAATGCATGGGAGATTGTCCCAAGGCCGGAAGGGAAATCAATGGTAGGTTCAAGATGGATCTACAAAGTGAAGCAAGCAGCTAACGGGAGTGTGGAAAAGTACAAGGCAAGATTTGTTGCCCGAGGCTTTTCTCAGATAGAGGGGATCAACTATTAGGAGCCCTTTGCACCTGTCGCAAGGTATTCTTCCATACGGACGATTCTTGCTCTCTCACCGCAGATGGGGTGGCACATTCATTAGATGGATGTGAAGACTGCATTCCTCAATGGAGTCATTGAGGAGGAGGTGTACATAGAGCAGCCCGAAGGTTTCGAGATCTTCAGCAGCGAGTCGCATGTGTGCAGGCTCAAGAGAGCATTGTATGGGTTGAAGCAAGCACCTCGTGCTTGGTACACACGGATAGACAGTTATTTCACCGGACTTGGATTCTCCAAGAGTGAGGCGAATCCTAACCTATACCAGATTGTGGTGGAGGGGAAGTTTTTGATCATCGTACTGTATGTAGATGATTTGATTCTGACGGGAGATGAGTTGTTGATACTTTCATGTAAGGAGGATCTTGCTAGAGAGTTTGAGATGAAGGACTTGGGCCTCCTTCATTTTTTCCTGGGATTGGAAATCTGGCAGCGCAGTGGTGGACTATTTGTTTCTCAGGGTAAGTATGCCCGGGAGATACTGGAGAAGTTCAACATGCATGGCTGCAAGCCTGTTGATACTCCTCTTCCTGGAGGTTGGAGGAAGGAGGATGCTACTTCAGCAGAGGTAGTGGATGCCACTGTTTATCGACAGTTGGTGGGGTCGCTTATGTATCTAGTCAGTACACGACCCGATATATGCTATGCTATTAACCAGCTTTCGCAAGCTATGGTTAAGCCTACCAAGCTCTTCTAGAAGGCAGGCAAGCATGTATTGCGTTATCTTAGAGGCACATCGGGATATGGATTGTGGTACAAACAGGAGGATGAGGTGAAGCTATGTGGCTTCACGGATGTAGATTGGGCAGGGAGCCCAATAGACAGAAAGAGCACATCTAGAGGGATCTTTAGTATCGGGTCAATAGCAGTTTCTTGGTACATCAGGAAGCAGAGATCCGTAGCACTCAGTTCAGCAGAGGCCGAGTATATGGCAGCAAGCTTGGCTGCATGCGAGGCTATATGGATGAGGAAGATCCTGGTCGGGTTGTTCGGGTCACACTTGGAGCCTACTGTGATAACCATAGCTGCATCAAGCTCTCGAATAATCTGGTATTTCATGATAGATCCAAACACATCGACATCAGGTACCATCATATCAGATATTGTGTGCAGCGGAGGATCATGTTACTTTCATACATTCCCACGGAGGATCAGGATGTTGATATCTTGACGAAGGTGCTCACCAGGAGAAAATTCGAGTTCCACATAGGTAGGATAGGGGTTGCAGATAATCCATATCTTGTTGAGAGGGAGTGTTGAAAATGCAACAAGATGATGGAACTTAGTGAAATGAAGTCGCCTTCACTAAGTGGTCCCGCAGGCTATTTTTGGCGCAAAGTCTATTTTTAGACTATGTCTATTTTTAGACATATGGATCATGGTCTATGAGTTGTAGGATGCTATTCTTGGATGATTGGCCAAGTTGGTAAAAATAGATGGACCTCTATTTTTAGACATACTGGGCGGAGTCTATTTTTAGATTGCCAGTCTAAAAATAGAACAGTCGAATATTATTAGCTCTTAATAATATTTGGACTATAAAAATGATCTTATTCTCTTGCAACACTTCATTTTGAGCTACGGATGTGGCACATGCAGCTGATAGAAGGAATTACGCTATTCCTAGGGTTTGTTTGAGCTATTGCATGGTTGACTTCAGTTAGAACTCATGTGGCGGAGTTTGGTGGAGTTGATTGAGGAGTTGATGGAGTTGTGTTCGGTTTAACTTAGTTGAACTAGTTGTATTTAGTTTAACTAGCTAATACACTAGAGATGAGTGGTGTGAATTAATTATTAATTAATTCACTAATTATTAACTCATAAATCAACTAAAGAACACATCAGTTAACAACAATGCATGTGACAGTTCAGTGAAGACCAGTGGAAGAGATAGGTGAAAGAGCCGGTTAGCCATCAGTTGTGACTATAGCTGTGCATGAGATTTGCACAAGAATTTATTGAGATTTCCAATGAGGATTGCACAGTACAAGCCAATGGAATTCAAACTTGGGTCTCCATATTCTCAAGGTTGGATTGCGCAGTAGAGGCAGGCAAACAGTGGAGGAGATTTGAACCTGTGACTTGTTCAGATCTGAGCTAGTTTGTGTGTAACAGTTGGAGATAGTACTTAGTACTTGTGAGGAGTATTGTGATATGTATTGTTACATGTTCTCTTTCATTATAATATACAGATAGCTGGGGGTTTTCAGCTATAAGATTTCCCCGTTACATATTGCATTATATGTGTGTTGAATTTATGTTCTTATGATCGCATACCACTTGCTTTATTTCCGCATGTGATGATCAATTGTAGAGGAGGTTATGTATTATGCATGAAGCTCAAATAATGTGTAATCAGGATAATCTCTGTGAATAATCTTCATTATTCAGCAAATTTCTACACTGAATCCTTCCTACAATTTACGGAAAGAAAACACGATCGCACAATCATATATAAGTAAGAGAAATAAATTATCAATCACACAACAACATGATGTAATATCTCATGATATTCTCCAGAAACAATACAATGCTTAATCTCTCATGAGATTCTCCAGCACTCTGTCAATTGTCTCCCATTGATCTAGGCAAACTCGGTCTAGTACTTAGCCAATTCTCATCCTCACTTTAGCCTGCCTTGCTCATGTAATTCCTAGGGAATTAACTCCTTATTAATTAGGAAAATCAGTCTTCCTTGATTGCGCAATCCATCATGGCATCCCAATGAGTTTATAATTGCACATGGGAAACTTTCTTTGAATAAAACTGATAGTTATGTTCCCTTTAACCTCTATCTCAACTGGGTATTCCTCGAAACTGACATGCATGCAGCTATTAATAGTGAAATATCAGTTATCTGATTGATCACTCATTGTGAATTAAATCTAATTTAATTCACTGGACCTCTCACTAGCTCATCACTCGGTTAGAACTAGTTAAATTGATTTTAACTCATTTAATTGAGTTAATTACACTTGCACTCCACTAATGCATCAACTTCAACTATACCCCAAAAATATTATAATCCCTCTAGATGCCTCATATTAGACCCTCAACTCAAATTTCTTGAGCTAACTCGGTCATCATGACTTAATTAACTGACACACATTGTTATGAGATGAAATTACAATTTATTGTCCAATTTATTTAAGGGAAAAATAAATTAGACGCCCCACATTCCTCACTCATGGTGCATCAAAATTCCTCACCAGTGTGGGTGCATTTTTTTTTTGTCCTTTATGGTTTCCAATCTCATTATTTCTTGTTGCAAATTTCAACATTTCAGAATTTGATGTGGCCTTCACACAAAGACACCATTGAAATCACTTGTCCAGATTCTCATGAGAAACCTCTCTTAAGCTTGATCTGCCAGAAGAGAACCAACAATATGCCATCCACTTCCTAACGTAAACTGACCATTAAGGTATGCAACACTCTTTTGAACCCTCACATGATGATCTTGCTTTTGGAGGATGATCATGACCTCCCTTTACCAACCCTTACTCGGCCCTCGTACTCGACCTACTTTAGGACTACATCTCTCTTCACCCCCTTGATGTGCCAGATAGTGGGAATACATGTCAAACATGCTAAGATGTGCCAAGTGATAAGGCATGCCAAGATGTGCAAGGGTGTTTCAATGCGTGTCAGGGACTTTCAAGACAACAAAAGGGAGAAAAAAGTTAAACTACAAGGAAATGAACACATAAGAGGGTTAATAAGTCATCAATTTACCTTTTCCAAGAGGGGCATTCTAGGCACACTAACACTAGGCAGCAATAGGTTCCAAGTGCAAAGTCTTAGTGCATTCTAAGTGCCATGTATTCCTTTGTTGCTTCTCATCTACTTTCCAACAATTGATCATCACAAATAAATTTAATATTAAACCATGCTAAATCATACCAAGGCATCTCAACGTATTCCATACATGCTAAGAATTTCCAAGCACCAACACGTGCCAAGCGCCAATATGTGTCAGGGAATAGTGTTATGCATGTTATGAAGTGGAAGTGAATGTTGAAGAGTGCTAAGGTGTGCTAGAGAGTGACAATGCATGTTGATGAGTGTTAAGGAGTACTAGGAAAAAACATTAAGGGAGCACTAGGTAAAAATTCATGGAAGTTAATGAATATGAGGAACGTGTACTGCGAGAGACTAGTGTTAATGGTCAGTGTTAGTTGTCATGCCAAGGAGGGAGTGACAAGGTATGCTAAGCATTGGTAAGGCATGCTAGGGAATATCAAGGCATGTTAAGAATTCCCAAAGTGTGCTTGGGAGTTCCAAGGTGTGCTAATTATATCATGTGCCAATTAATAGTGCCAAGATATGCCAATACATGCTAGGTGCTAAGGATGTCGCACAGGGTGCCAGGGTATGTCAATATGTGTCAAGGCAACAAAAGGAAGAACCAATAAGAGGGTTAATAAGTTAGGACTTTATCTTTTTGAAAAGGGGCATGCTAGGCACACTAATAATAGGTCCCAATACATGCCAAGTGGCAATGTGTGCCAAGTGCTAATGTATGTCAATGCATTCAACTAAGGTGTTCTAGGGCATGCTAGGGACTATATGCAGCATGCCAACACATGCTAGGAGAGTTCCATGTTGTGTTAGCGCATGCCACCATGTGCTTGGGCATCAATGTCATCAAAAGATGTTATAGGTACAAAGATGTTCCAAGACATGTGGGGTAATAATTAGAAATGTTAGTGTGTGCCAAAGAATTAATTTAAGGTGTGCCCAGATTATTGAGGATTGTTAGGTCTTTCTCATTAATATAATTTTCAGAGCCCGATTATGTATTAAATAATATATTTCCTACACACAATAGTGGAACTTTATCTAAATGGAATTTTCTAGGTAATAAAATTAATAGATATGAATCATGTGTTGACTCATATGAAATCTCTATTCGACTAGTCATTACTTGAGGGAAATGATACACGCTTATTACTTCTTAAAAAATTGACTGACCCTAACCACTGTGGCCTTGGACATATTATAAAAAATGCTCAACAATAATGGTATTAAATCGTTATCTTTTGACAAAAAATATATTAACAGGCACATAGCGTCATCAAAAACTCATTGGAATGATCAATGATGACGGACATTTTTTGATCGTCACCAAAAGTAACAAAAAGAGCATTAGTGAGGGTCATTAAAAGTTCGTCACTAGAAGTGTCACCAAAGAGAGAATTAGTGATGGGCCTTTAACGACCCTCACCAAAAGTGAAATGTCTTTAGTGACGGACCATAAAGGACCATCACTATATACACTTATAGTGATGGTTTTTAGTGATCAATGATGACGGACATTTTTTGACCGTCACCAAAAGTAACAAAAAGAGCATCGGTGAGGGTCATTAAAAGTTCGTCACTAGAAGTGTCACCAAAGAGAGAATTAGTGATGGGCCTTTAACGACCGTCACCAAAAGTGTCATTGAAAATGTCTTTGGTGACAGACCATAAAGGACCATCACTATATACACTTACAGTGACGGTTTTTTAATGACCGTCACCATATGTGACATTGGTGACGGACCTTAAAGGTCCGTCACAAGCATGACCCTCACCAATGTGCTTTTTTCTTGTAGTGAACAACTCACTGCACTACCTCAAAATTATGGTCAAAGATTTCCCCTTTTTAATGGAACATCAGATTATACTGCTTATCAACACATTATCAAAGTGGTTTATTTCATGGTTCTTCAAGAGATCGACAATGATGATGCCAAGATGCACATCATAGCATAGAGTTTCTTAGGAGAGGTTAAAAAATGGTTTCACTCTCTCACATCTAGTTTAGTAGCTAATTCATAGCAGTTGATTGACTTGTATATGAAAAAATGGGAGGAGAAGAAGAATCCATTGCAAATCCTAGTTGAATATAATGCCTTGAAAAGGAATCTAATGAGTCTATACAAGACTTTACAACTAGATTCAATAAGATTTATGATTCTATTCATGAAAATATCAAGCCTCCTCCAAGCCTTGCTTTACTGCATTACTCTGATGGTTTCGTTCCTGACATGGCTTTCCTGTTGAGGGAAAGAAATCCATCAAATCTTGAAGAAATGCAAGGAAATGCAGTGAGCGTGGAAGCTAATTTGATTATCAAAAAGTCAAAAATCAAAATAGATAAAGGGGTCACTATCAAGGAAGAAAAATATACTTCATATGAGGGCAAGCTCGACACCTTGATCAAAACCATGGAGAAGATGATGGATAAAATTTCCATCGCTAATAGACAAGTTGAACCCTCCTTTAGAAATTCCAATTTTAGGGATCAAAATCAGCAGCCTCAATACAGAATCACGTAAAGGGAACAGAGGTGTTAAGATCCACAAAGTCAGCAGAAAATTCACACTCCATTTTAGCAGAACTACACAGAAGGCCTTGATGAAGAAGATGAAGAAGAAATTTATGCTGAGATTCATTTATTTGAGGAAAATCAACAACCTATTTTCCTCATTGAAGAAGATCAGTTTTCTGCATAAATTTATGCATCAGACGATCAAACTATTTGTCTTGTCAAATGATGATATGCTATTAGTACAGACAAAATATTATTAGAGGGGATATCATAATTCTCTCACTCAAGTATAGAGGTAGTATGGTTTGAGGAATAAGAATGTTTCTATCATATCCAATCAGAAAAAACAGAGTTCTCAAACTGATACTCTGCATAAAGAGACGACTACTTCAAATCAAAACAAATATAAGAGGCATGTTGTTCCTAGTCCCACAAAAGGAAATGAGGATTCTACCAGTAGTTAGAAAAAATATAAACAATTCCAAGATGGATGACAAAAGAAGTAGATTCCACAGAAAGATCAGCTACAGAAGAAAGGTGCATCCTCCAAAGAGGTAGAAAAACATTCTTCCCTTTTTAGTCTTGAAAATAAAATCTCTAAGCTGAAAGTAACCATTCATTTAACTGAAATAGTCCAGAATGACCAGTATAAGTTTCAAGTGGCCAATTTTCTTAGGGTAGATCATATTTCTGATATGGTTAATGTAAGTGATGATCACCCATAACTTTTATTTGGTACTATTGTTGATGGTGATTTAGAAGATAGTGACGTCTGTCTGTTCTATCTTAGCCTCAAAATTCCATGATTTTATCCTCCATAACACCATGCTTGATTACGGAGTGCCTCATAACCTTATGACCAAAGCCGGCATGGATAGATTAGGCCTAGATATCACAAGAACTTACCATGACCTTTATTCATTTGATTCAGGTAGAGTGAAATGTCTTATCCTCATTAAATATCTAGTGGCATCTTTAGAGAAAATCCCAGCCAAGAATGTCCTCATGGATGTTGTTGTGGCTGATATCCCTCGCAGATATGGAATTTTTCTCTCCCAGTCATGGGGAGCAAAGCTTAGAGGTACCTTGCAGCTTGACTTTTCATATTCTACCATACCGGTCTTTGGTCAACTCTGAACACTATACCGAGAAAGTAAAATGAAGCATATGTTCAGTAGCAGAGAAAAGCCTAATAATCACCCCATACATGTTGTTCACATGGATTTAGAGTCTTTTATCTTATTCAATGATCAATTTTCAACATCTTCAGAAAGTTTGATTAATGAAGAAAAGACAAAAATTTCTGATTTTTCAAATTATGTTTTAGAAATTGCAAATGCAGAAAATCGAGAAAAGATGCTAAGTGGTTTGGAACCAAGTGCATCAGCCCAAAAAATAGATGAAACTATGAAAGACATAAATTTTTGGTATAACAGATCTTTCTCAAGCAACAAGTAAAGTTCAGCCATCCGATTTGTAGCAACCTGATGAAGAAAGTGGTTAGTGGACCATGGACTTCGATGGAGCCTTGGGTAAGGAAGGGTCTAGCATTGTAGTGTGGATTAAAAGCCATATAAATTAGTCTCTTAACATTCCTCCTAATGTTCAAATGTACTCTTACAAGTTAGCATTCAATTGTTCGAACAATGAAGCATAGTATGGGGCTTTGATAGCCAACTTGAAAATTCTCAAGAAGTTAGGTGCCAAGAAAATTTCTGTGTATGGCGACTCTAAATTGGTAATAAAACAAGTCAAAGGGGAATACCAGGCCAAGAATCCTAGGATGTGAACTTACCGAAATTTAGTACTAGATATCCTTAAGATCTTCATCGAGTACACTTTGTCATTGGTCCCAAGGGACAACAATGTTATTTCTGATTCTCTTGCCACTTCAGCCAGCATGTTTAAAATATGATTGTATCCCAATAAGAAGTATGATATTATCATCAAAAATCGCCCTGGAATTCTGGATAATGTTCAGTATTGGCAGGTCTTTCAATATGATAAAAATATCATCAACTTCTTGCAGACGGAAGAAGAATTTGTGAATTTACAAATGGATGACCAATTTTCTGAAAATGACCAAGAATTGCATGCAGTGGAAATGAAAGTACTTCAGCTGAAAGACAACTCCATTCCTAGAGGTCTTGTGCCTTTGGAGGATATTTTTTACCAAGATGATGTTGCACGCAAACCAACCATGTTGCCAACAGAAGTAGGAGTGGAATATCTAATCTTAGCACTCCTGAAAATCCCAATATAGTTAAGATTTGAAAAATCCTTGAGCCCAGAGATGAAAGGTAAATATGAAATTCTCATGTCTCAATTTGCTGATTTTTTGCATGGGAGTATTCTGATCTGAAATTTATGATAAGAGTATAATTCAACATACTATTCCTTTGAAACTGGATCAGAAGCCTTTCTGCCAAAAATTGAGGAGAATGAATCCAGATCTGCTACCCTCCATTCAAAAAGAGGTAAACAGGTTATTTACTGTTGGTATTATAGTTCCACTTCGCTTCTCTAATTGGATGTCTAACTTAGTTCCAGTAAGAAAGAAGACCAAAGAAATTCGCTTGTGTATAGATTTCATAAATCTGAATAAAGTGTCGTTGAAAGACAATTACCCACTGCCAAAAATGGCCCATATTGTACAAATGGTAGTTGGATCTTCCAGAATTTCTTAGGTTGGACGAATACTCTGGGTATAATCGGATTGTAGTCCATCCATATGATCTAGAAAATATAGCCTTTACAACACCATGGGATACCTTTATGTACGCCAAAATGCCCTTTGGATTGAAAAATGCAGGAGCGAATTTTCACCGAGCAATGGAATATGACTTTGCCAATGAAAAGGATGTCTTCTTGGTCATCTATCTTGATGATATCACTATTTTCTCCAAGACATATGAGCAACACTTGCAGCACTTGAAAATATTTTTTCAGAGATGTAGGAAATTTGGCATTATAGTTGAATCCTAAAAAGAATCTGTTTGCTATGGAGGAAGGAAAATTGTTTGGCCACATCATTTCAAAAGATGACATCTGAATAGATTCTTCAATAATTGAAGCAATTCAGAGCTTCGAATATCCTATGAGAAAGAAGGAGATTCAGTCATTCAATGGTAAAATCAATTTTTTGAGAAGGTTTGTTCCTAATCTTGTTGAACATTTGAGGCAAATTACTAGCATGTTGAAGAAATATAGTGAATTAAAATGGTATGAGGAAGCAAAAAAGTCTTTCAATTAAGTAAAATTTTCGTTATCTCACGTTCCTATTCTTATTAGTCCAAATTACACACTTGATTTCATCATACTTTCCTTTGCTTCATAGCATACTCTAGCTATTGTCCTCATGCAAAAGAAAAATAAAAAAATAGAACAACCCATCGCCTTCTTCAGTAGAACCATTAGAGATGCAACCTTGAAGTACAATATCATTGAAAAACATGACTTTGTGCTATTTAAACCATTTAAGGACTTCGAGTCTATATTATTCACTCTCATGTGATTGCATATGTTCCAAACGTTTTTGTCAAAGATGTGCTTACACAGAATGATCCTGAAGGTTGTCATGGCAAATGGATCGTTGCTATGTTGGAGTATGACTTGGATATCAAGCCTACAAAACTGATCAAGGGACAAAGCTTGGAAAAGCTTATGGCAGACTCCAATATTCATGATTTAGACATCAATTTTATTGCTGCATTATCTGAAGAGAAAGAAGCTGATTCACTACCTCAGGTATTTGAAATTTTTATTTCATCACCATGGTACGCTGACATTATTTATGTTTTGCAGCACTTGAATCCTCCTCACGGCTTCCCTAGTAGTAAAGTTATATCTTTGAAGTTGAGGGCTCTTAAGTATTGCATCTTTAACAATGCTTTGTATTGGAAAGATCTGGGTGGAGTGTTGTTGAATTGCATGGTAGAAGGAGAAGTTGAAAAAGTGATGAATGATTTTCATAAAGGTGACTGTGGTGGTCATATTTTCTAGAAGACTGCAACAAAAAGGATTTTTAGGGCTGGTTTCTATTGGCCAATTTTATTTTTAGATGTGTATAAGAATATCATGAGCTATCATGAATGTCAATTTTTTCAAGGAAAGAGAAAACTTTTATCGTTGCCCTTAAAACCCATCGCAGTTCAAGCACCCTTTCAGCAGTGGGATCTTTATTTCATGGTGATATACATCCTCCTTCATCAGCTCAACACAAATGGATACTCACTGCCACTGATTACTTCACAATGTGGATTGAAGCTATTCCGACGAGGCAAGATAAAGATACTATCATTATTCAATTTTTGGAAAAAAATATCTTGTCTCGTTTTGTTTGTCCACAGAAAATTATTACTGACAATGAAATAACCTTTAAGTCTAAGAAAATTATTGACTTTTGTGATAAATATCTCATAAGGCTTGGCCATTCTACAACATATTATTCTCAAGGAAACGGGTTGGTTGAATTGTCAAACAAATATTTGTGAATATAATTAAGAAGTTGCTACAAGAGAAAAAGAGAAATTGGCACAATAATCTCGTAAATTCTCTATGGGCGGATAGAGTTAGCATGAAGAGATCAATTAGTATGTCACATTTTCATCTTGTGTGTAGTGTTGACACAGTATTTCCCACTTTTTTAGTTGTCCTGGTGATGAAAATTCTACAAGAGATTGACAGTGAACCAAATGATATCCAGTGAAGAATCAGTCAAATGATTCATTTATAGCAGAAAAGAGAAGAGGTTTTCAATCATGCTTCAAAACTTCAGGAGAAAATCAAGAAAGTGTATGACAAGAAGACCAAAGGCGATGATTTCCAAGTAGGAGATGTTGTTGTTCAGTGGGATGCCCGGAATGAAGACAAATGTAAGCATGGTAAGTTTGATAATCTATGGAAAGGTCCATATAAAATCACAACATTAAGAGGTAATAAAGCATTCTTGGTAGAATAACTTGATGGGAAAGAAATTCTGGGAGGATTGGTGAATGGTAGGTTCCTCAAACACTACCATAACTAAGTTTGAAGAAAAAGTTCATTTTCATTGTAAATATCACTTTTATTTTGCTTTTAAGAATAAGAAGTTGTTGCAGAAGTTTGAAGCCCAAGGAGAAGGCCATGAGACCTCTATGATCAGCTGATGTTTTTCTTTCAAAAAATTCAAAAGGGTCAGCTAATTTTTGAGTCAGGTTTCATTTTGTCGATGTTGTTTCAGTTTTCAGTTTTGACCCCATGGCCCCATGGATAAGGCTACCTAACCTACTTTGTTCTTGATACCTCCTGAAGGAGCTTCCATCCCTAGTTGGAGCCAATGTTAGTGTCCAATATTCAGTGATTAATATATACTCTTTCAAATTTGTCTAGTAGTTCTTCTAGGTCAAAATTTTACATTTCCAAGTCATTTTTCAAATAAAATTTTGATCACTGGATATGTCTAGCTTTTTAAAGATACTCCCTTCAGTTTTTTCATGGTTATTTTCATTTCATGAGTCATGTCCTTCATTTTCATTTAGATTCTTAGGTCAATTCATCAGGTTTTCACCTACTTCAACGTCTAGGTGTCTTTGATTTCGCCTCCATAAAAATAAAAAATTTGTCATAAAAAAAAGCGAAAAGAAGGGTCATTCACTTCCATCATACAAAGTTTTGTTTTAAGTGGAGTTAGCTTAGGTAGGTGAATAAAAAAAGACAGCTTGTCTTCTTTCAAAAGCTTGTTTCATTTTTAAATATTCAAAAAGAAAAGTGTCCTTCAAAAAAGTCATGTTTTCACTAAATGACAAAAAGGTGTTTTTATTGATGTTATAAAAGGAAAAAAGTGATTTATTTCACTCAGTTTATCTTCCCTTGCTCGATAAAGTGTATCTCTCACCTTCAAAGTACCTTGCCACTGCCAAAGGTGGAAGAAAAATGGAAGAATTTGTAAACAAATCCAATATGCTACGTTTCTAGAGGCTCTGCGACACTTCTGAAAGGGCTACGCGATGTTTCTGAGGTCAGCGTGACGCTTCTGGGTAGTGGTGTGACGCTTCTGGGCAACACTACGTTTCTGCAATAGAGTGCTTTGTTTTTAGATTTTGGCTTCCAAACCAACTTCTAAAACTTCAAACCAACTCTGTAAACCTCTTGTGGCCTCATACATATTAAGTGATCATCTTAAAATCCTTCTTCAAGTCAATTCATAATTGTATGCGTGTTTTTCATCATTAGGGTTTTTCTCTCCTATGATCTAGGGTTTCTCCTTTCTTGATTGGTTTAGGCCATTGGAGACCCTTTTCCCACCATATAAACTTTCATTCATCCTTCATAAACCATTCAAAAACCCTACCCCAATACCCCCTACCACTCACAGTTCTCTTTACCCTTATTTAGTCAAAACCGTAACTCCTCACTACACTTTCACAGCAAAAATAGAAAATCTTTGTGTTTTCCTATTTTGACACACTTTCCCATACCCATTTCAAGTGATTCCACATGTATTCTTAAGCTAACACATTACCCTATTTCCTCAAATTTTTTAGGAATTTTCCTCAACCTTCTTATACCCCATCACAACCCCTAAACCTACCCTATCCATATCCCCTGTTTTCCCAAATTCGCCATCCCTACCCACTCATTTCATCTAGGATGGTTTGATTGTATTCACAACTACTATGGAGACTAAAATGAGAGTTCACAAGGGAGGTCACCACTCTAGATTTGAGCCATCCACACTGCAAGAAATTAATGCCTCCCCATATGCCAAGAGATTGATGAAAAGTGAAACCCACTATAAGCAGGTTCACCTTTCATTTTACGAAATGAACCTAAAAACTCAAAACTGTATCAAACTGTAGATTCATAAACCCGATACTTTGATCTTGGGACCTATGGGAAGTAGTCCCACTCTGCTTCCACTGCGCCACTTCAATGGTTACATATAAATATATATATCGAAAGCAATTAAAACTATAAAAACATCGTTTTAATAGTTTTAAACCAAAAATTGCTGGTTCACTTTTACGCACTTTGGAACCCAATGTTTAAAAGCCTTCGAAGTATTATAATGCACTTCAAACAATACTCGAACCCTTCGGCCAATAGACCTTTGGAAATGTAATATCAGCGGCTAAACCTTTCGGCCCCACACATAATTCGATTTCATTTAATTAATAAAAATTTATCAATTAAATGAACGATGCCATACCTCCGTTAATCTCCGTGTAGCTTCAATTGCGATTACCCTTGGATCTTTCCTAGATTGGATCTGACGGCATTTGCATTTTTTGAGGCCAGAATGTTAGCGCTTAGAAAATTTTTGAAATGGGTGGTATTGTCTCGGCGATGTGGCACAACTTAACATGATTGCATTTTGATTTCAAAAACTGCTCCTGGCCAAAATAAAATGCGAAACCAGTGTTATCTCTTCACACAAAACTACTTATAAAAACCTTTAATTTTTGATTATTTGATGCTAGGTTTCAACAGGCTTTTAATTCGATTCAACCCAGAGTCAAATCGCTCCTCTCTAGCACGTCTTTCTCTGCATTACAGCTTGGGATCGATCTCAATCTGGTATCAATTCAAACCAACAAAATTCGATACAAATTAAACATGCTTAATAGCCACACTGTCTCAGCTCAAAGGGGAACAGGATTAAATAAATTCGTATTCGGAGTTACATAGTGGCTTAGATACATATAACCTGCCATGAATTTAAATCACAGTTCCAATCCTGAATAGAAATCGAAATTTATTACATCAATTGTATAAATGAAGCTTTTCATATGATCTCCTATCAATGTTGGATCACCATCGATCCTTACAGTGATCGATGGTTGATCAACAACCTCGTAAACACAACATTTTAATAATAAAACTAACTTGTAATTAAACCATATTAAACACTCGGAATCCACACAACCATGTTTCTATTATATATGCAAAACTGGATTAAAATCTAAGGCATTCCAACCTTAGTCACGCATTCTCTTGCAACTACATTGAATTCGCTCCCCCCTTCACACAATACAGGCTTGCTGTTATATAGATGTTACAAAGGTTTGTGAATCGGTTAAGATCCACAATCTCTCCCGAACTTTCTCAAACAACCCTTCATCTTCTCAAATGCACACATGGCAGATCATTTCACTCAATCAGTTACAAAATTTCAGTATCAGTTCAAACAAAATTTTGCCCCAAATTTGCATGACTATTCGCATACTCGCCTTTTTAGCTTCAGATTCGAACTTAATTCAAATATGTTTAGATGCCCCCGCATTAGACTCCCGAGGCACAAAATTTATGACCGCCTGGTCATATGTCTTCTCCAGCTGTTAACAATTCTACCCATGTCATCTGTGGAACTGCTCCATGTGATTTTCCTGTAACAACATGCTCGAACAATTCCAACCACATCCTCTGTGGAATTGTCCTCTGTGAGCTACAAAAAAACCTCTGCAATAGCAAGTCCTCCCTACTACCAGATACCTCACCAAGCTTCTCTCCTGAGCTTAGTCTTTCGGCATCTCTTTGGTTCGCTCCTGTGGAACCATTGAGCACTCCTGCTCTAGGTTGCTGCAATCTTCTCACAGTCCTCTGCTGCAACCTTCACAAAACATAAAAATCACAATCTTAACAAAACTTCACGTAATTGTACCTCTTCTTCCTATGTACACAAACTTCCTCTCCTTCGCAGGAAATCCTTTTCCCTACTCTGATACCACTTGATGAAAAGTGAAACCCACTATAAGTAGGTTCACCTTTCATTTTACGAAATGAACCTGCAAACTCAAAACTGTATCAAACTGCAGATTCATAAACCTGATACTTCGATCTTGGGACCTATGGGAAATATTCCCACTCTTCTTCCGCTGCGCCACTTCAATGGTTACATATAAACATATATATCGAAAGCAATTACAACTATAAAAACATCATTTTAATATTTTTAAACCAACAATTGATGGTTCACTTTTACCCGCTTTGGAACCCAATGTTTAAAGGCCTTCAGAGTATTATAATGCACTTCAAACAATACTCGAACCCTTCAGCCAATAGACCTTCAGAAATCTAATATCAGTGGTTAAACCTTTCGGCCCCACACATAATTCGATTTCATTTAATTAATAAACATTTATCAATTAAATGAACGCTGCCATACCTCTTTTAATCTCCGTGCAGCTTCAATTGCGATTACCCTTGGATCTTTCCTAGATTGGATCTGACTGCATTCGCATTTTTTGAGGACAGAACATTAGCGCTCAGAAAAATTGCAAAATGGGCGGTATTGTCTCAGCGACATGGCACAACTTAACAGGATCGGATTTTTATTTCGAAAACCGCTCCTAGCCAAAATAAAATGTGAAACCAGTGGTATCTCTTCACACAAAACCACTTATCAAAACCTTCAATTTTTTATTCTTTGAAGCCGGGTTTCAACAAGCTTTTAATTCAATTCAACCCAGAGTCAAATCGCTTCTCTCTAGCACGTCTTTCTCTGCATTAAAGCTTGGGATCGATCTCAATCCGGTATCAATTCAAACCAATAGAATTCGATACAAATTAAATAGGCTTAATAGCCATATCGTCTCAGCTCAAAGGGGAACAGGATTAAATCAATTTGTATTCAGAGTTATATAGTGGCTTAAATACATATAACCTGCCATGTCTTTAAATCACAGTTCCAATCCTGAATAGAAATCAGAATTCATTACATCAATTGTATAAACGAAGCTTTTCGTATGATCTCCTATCAATGTTGGATCACCATCGATCCTTACAGTGATCGATGGTTGATGAAAAATCTTGTAAACATGACATTTTAATAATAAAACTAACCTGTAATTAAACCATATTAACACTCAGAATCCACACAACCATGTTTCTATTATATATACAAAATTGGATTAAAATATGAGGCATTCCAGCCTTAGTCACGCATTCTCTTGCAACTACATTGAATTCGCTACTCCCTTCACACAATACAGGCTTGCTGTTATATAGATGTTACAAGGGTTCATGAATCGGTTGAGATGAAAAATCTCTCCTGAACTTTCTCAAACAACCCTTCATCTTCTCAAACGCACACATGTTAGATCATTTCACTCAATAAGTTACAAAATTTCAGTATCAGTTCAAACAAAATTTTGCCCCAAATTTGCATGATTGTTCGCATGCCCGCCTTTTCAGCTTTAGATTCGAACTTAATTCAAATCTGTTCAGATGGCTCTGCATCATAGATGCTTTGAAAACACTGGTTGTCCCATATTTCGTGAGAAGATCATGGAGGTAGGATGTCATGCCCCATTAACTACCCTTTTTGCCACAAACTTCAGCAGAGACAAGGCCACTATTGTAGGCATAAAATTCATTTTATTAGCAGAGGCCATAACTTCAGCAACATGGATTCCAAATGAAGGAGAAGTTTTTTTCAAGGGCATGGAGTTGGACCTTTAAAATTATCCAATGTTCCTAAAACCTCATTGCAGAAATGAACCTGAACATGTTTTCCCTTTCAGACATCTACTTAATAAGTATGACCCATTAATGAAGCTCATCATGTAGTACTTTACATGCAAGGGAATATTTTCAAGACTCTACCAATACCATTTCATGTTGCTAATTCACTTTACAGCTACCAAATCTCTCAATTTGTCAAATTATCTATTCAGGAGTTTGTTCAAGATGGAAGAAAAAATACAAATCAAAGGTAAAAATCCTCATCCTGGTCTTTTTCACCATGTTTTTGTTAAAATTATTGTTATGCACTAGCTATTATCAAACAACATGACTTGGGAAGTTTTCATGGAGAGAGTAGCATCAGCTCTTGCTACTAGTCCACCCATTGTTCATACCACAGCATCAGTATAACCAAAGGAGGTTGGCTCTTCTAGTAGGCAGGCTCAGATTTCAAAAACACCTAGGTTTGAGATCAGTCAAACCTATGAGAAGGGAAATAGAATGGTTTTTTCTCCCAATACCATCAAAGGTGTATTGGCAACTGAAACTACACATGACTAAAGGCCAACAGTTGATCAGCCACCTAGCTGTGATGGTGAGTCACCATTGCAGCACCATGATGAACAAGCACCCTTGGATGTTGACATGGCAGAGCGAGTGAAGGATAAGTCAGTTAAGGAGATAATAAATGAGAAATATGAAGAAATAGAAAAGCTAAGGAAGGTGTTCTCAATTGAAAATTCTCAGATCACATTCCTACAGTAAGAAAACCTTCAGTTAAAGGTGAAACTACTCCTCCAAGTCAAACCTATGGTACATGTTGATGCAGATAAAGGCAAAGGAAAAGAGATTGCAGATGATGATCAGATGGAGGATGCAGAGTTTGGAACAAAAATAATAAGACCAAGGACAATAGGCCTTAAGAAGGTGCTTCAAAAAGAAAGAGAGTCAGCAGATCCTAAATCAGGTTAACATACTTTTGATGAGTTAATTCTTGATGAAATCAATCAAGATAGAGTATTGGATTGATAGGGTCAATGGGCACCTTGATAATTTTTTTAATAAATCTAAAAATAATAATAACCTCCAGAGACATATGGCCAATATTTATTGCACCAGGAACAAAATTTTACAAATCAGGCTCAAACAAGTGAAAAGAAGCTCAAAGAGGCTCAAATGACACTCAAGGAGAAATAAAAATTAGACATCCTTGCTAAGGTGTCCATGGATGTTTAGCCCATCCTCCATAGGTATTATACAAAAAAAAATCAACATTTTTGAGGACTTTTTCCCTTTTTAGTGATTTTTGCACAAATCTGGAAATTTTGCCTCCACAGAAGTGTCACGCTGAGGTGCGATGCTTTCTCTCAAAGCCTCCAAATCAATAATTTTCTACTTGGTGGGGTGCATATTGGCTAGTGCATTCCATATATGTACCTGGTTTTCCATAATAGGCTCTAGTTTTTAATAAAAATCCAAAAACACACCTCATTTCTATGCTTTTTCCACTATTTTGGAGCAGAAGCAATGCTTTTGGAGTGAGGTTGGGAAAAACCACTTTTGGGGGCCTTCCCATTGGTTTTTTATAAAAATTTAAAGTGTTATGAAAACTAGACTCATAGGGATACTCAGGAAAATTTCCATATTTTCATTTGGGTTCCTAAAATTTGGTTAAAATCACCCCTCAACGGGCGTGATGCTTTTGCAAAACTGGCACGATTTATGCCTCAGGCACAACATTTCTACATAGGATTCCTCTCATACAGGTGTCGGGCCTCGAAAAATCCCGAAATTCGATGTTAGTTTTCCCATGAGGTGGAAATTGATGTGTTTGAGTTTTTTTTTCTTCTATGATGAGGAAACATGTAATTTAATGGAGGAGACACTCATTCCTAGTCCTTAGCTAAATTTCATGGATAAGTTTCTAACTTCCCTAGATTCTAGGAATTGATTAATATGATGTAATTATTATGATTTTTGGATAGGATTTCGACCCTATGAGGTTTCATGAACTCTATTTTCTATAAGTAGCCCACCTCAAGTCTTTTTAGAGGTTGGATAGCTTTATTTGCAGTGGAGCTATTGTACAAGCTTTTGCTAATGAAATCAAAGACAATGTTGTAGACATAGTGTTGAGACTCCTGCGATATGCATTTGATCATTTTTTGTTCTTTGTAAACTCATGTTTTTTAATATTATGTTACTCATATTTCACATATATTCTTATTTATGCTAAGTATTATCAGTTTATTGACATAAATCATGCTTTCCATGCTCAATTTTCTATAAGTTTTTCATGAAATTGTCTATGTTCTTCTGATGAATGAATTCAGTTTAATGCTCATTAAAATTCCCTCTCACTTCAATCTATACAAAATGAAAAATTAATCATGCTTCTTAGTTTTCCTGCCTGGCCTCACCCTTACCTTTGTAACTAAACCTTTAAATTCAATCCAAAACCCTAGACCTAGTTTCCTAACTGTCATTCCTATCCAACAAAACTCCAAACAAACAAAAACCGTAATTTACTGAGCATCATAACTATCCTAAAAAATTATATAAAATCATACTTTTGGCTGCTAAGTGACATTGAGAGAGCCATATCTGGTCTTGGTAGGGATAGCTACCTGACCTAAAGGTTGGTTTGTGATTACCTTCCTTCAGCTCCATTCTCATCCTTCGAAAGCAAGGGGGAGTTATAATAGTAGGGAGCAAGAGTGGATTGATTCTCAATTTTTTCTTATAGGGTTTTGCTTCAGGTTTTAAAGGACTTTTATGCTCAATGAGAGTTGTATCATAGGTTTTTAATTCAGCATAATACGAAGCAAAAAAAATCTTGTAAGCTTTAAGAAGACTCAGATATTCAGTTTTTAATTCCTAAGGTAGAGATGCAAAGATTTTAATGTTCTTGATTTCTTCAGGTGTTCCAATATTAGATTCTTCAATACCTTCTTCAGATGAATTTGATAGTGGATTCTTGAGAACATCATTTTGGTCAAATAATTTTTCTAGAAGGACTAGACCTTTGGGAATAAAGTTGTTAGACAACTAAATGATATTGTGGTCAACCATTTTCGAATTTAAATTAGAAGTTTGATTTTATTTATTTAGTTCATTTATATCTGACTGATCTTCTTCAATTTGCAAAACAGTGAATTCATCAATAACTTGTAGAAAATATTTTAACTGTTCATCATCCTCAAATATTTGCTAGTATTTAAGATTTTCAGGAATCAATGGCCTATATTTGACTTGAATTTGATATTGAAATTGCATTTGATCTGGAATTTTGAATGAACTAGCTGAAACAGCTAGGGAGTCTGCATGAATATTCTCATTTCTAGGGATAGTTGTGATGTTAAATGCATTAAAGCAGTTTTCCACTGAATCCCAGACCTCATTTCTATAATATCTAAGTCTAGGATACTTTGTTTGACAAATATTACTAACTTGTTTGACTATGAATTTAGAGTCACTAAAAACACTTAAATTATGCACTTTAAGACTTCTAGCTAACTCTAATCCTAGAAGAAAGGCTTCATACTCTGCTACATTATTAGTAACATCAAAATCAAGTTTACAGTATTGAGTTATGTTTTCTTTTTATGGTGAAATTAGAACAACACCAACTCCAGGTCCTTCTTTTGAACAAGACCCATCAAAATACAGTTTCCAAATATCAGTTTTGATAGTTTTGGGGTTTTCTACAACATCTTCAGTTTTAAGTTGAGAATTCTGCATATTATTTGAAGATAGTTGAAAACAACCAAAATATTTGTCTACTGCATATATAGGATGGTTTCTAGCTTTAATTTCTTTGCAAATAGTATGAATGAATCTGACCTCCCTTTATAACCTAAGGTTTTCACCCCCATATACAAGAATTGTGGCAAAATACATGTACATTTGAAGGCTTCCTCCTAGCTTGGAACAACAAGACCTTGATAAATGAATTCCAAACTTAGGAGGGATATCAGTGACCACGATGTCCAAAACTACACTTTTTATAGGTATTTGGGCTAAAGTTACCACTAATTCTTTTATGAGTCCTAGACATGGTACCATTTTAGAATCAAAGGTATATAGGTCATGGTAAGATCGAGTAATTTCCAAATTAAATTGATCCATAATAACCTTTGGCATAATATTATGTGATGCTCCAAAATCTAAAATGCAGTTATATAATAAGGAATCATGTGCTTTCAAAGTTGCATAGAAAGGTGGCACTGTTTCATCAATCATGTCTGAGCTTGGACCAAAAATTACTGAGGGTTTTTCATCTTGTAGACTAATTACATCCCCTTCAGCATCCACACTTGAATTTTGAATCCGTTTTGTAACTTGATTTTTGTATCCAAGGATCTTTGAAAGTTATGATAATGGGATGGGAATCTTGACTCTCTCTAATTCCCTTTCAACATTGAAAGTAGTTAAAACAGTTTTATCAATTGAAGTGGTATCAATTAGTTGATTTAAAGGTTGAATTGTTGTGGTTTTGGTTTCAGCAGATTTTATTTGAGGTTCAATTATAACAGGATTTTTGGGAGGCCTTCTAGGCCCTTGGTCTTAAATCATACCTCCTATTTAGTTCTGTAATTAAGAATTCAGAGAAGGCTTGATATTTAGACACTTGAGAATTTTCTTGATCCTCTTGGGAAGTTTGATTATGAGGAAGAGGGACAATGGAATTTTGAAAAAATTTATTGTCAATATTGTTGATATCTTTAGTGGTCATAAGGTTACTATCATCAGGTTGTTGATCATCAATCAAAAAAGGAGGTGGAATTTGTTTATCAATACTAGGTCTTTGAAGAATTTGAAGTTGAGGATATTTCTTAAATTGAGCTTGAGTTTGAGTTTGAGGTCTAGCAATAGTTTGTTGAATTCTTCTTGGTTGAGTTTCAATTTCATAAATCTTATTAGAAAGGTTCCTAATTAATTAATTTATCTCATATATCTTTTGATCTTCATTTTTAGCTTGGAAGAAGAAGAAGCCTCTTGGTTAGCTTTCATTTTCCTCTAAGCCTTTTCAACTTTGGCTTTGAGTTTAGCTAAATCAGATCTGTTAGCTTCAACTTAAATACCATTTGTTTACATGTCTTCCAAAGTATGAGATGTTCTTTCCCTAAGCATGACTACAAAGTGATATTCAAAAGCTTTGGAGAACCTAACCTTTGTTGTTGCTACTGGTGGTTTACAATCAACGGGAATTTTATGATAGATTTTGTTAAATCTCTTAATGAAGTCAGACACTAGTTCACCATAGTTTCTTTTGAGTTCTTAAAATTCTGTCAGAAAATAGACATGATCATTTTTAACACCCCATTAATTCTTAACTATGGTGGTTAATTCATCCCAACTTCGAATAGAGTGTGCCCTCAATTGCCTAAACTAGATCTTAACATTTCCTTCTAAGGATTGAAAAAACAATCTCATATATACATTCTCATATTCGATATTCATATTGTCAGCAAAGTCTAAGAATTTCACTAAATGATCTTCAGCAGATAAACTAGTTTCCCCATTAAACCTTGGAAGGTGTTTCAAGTATCCATCAGGAATTTTTTTTAGTATGTTTGGAAGTTGTAAAGCAGCATATCTTTCTTGAATAATAAGTTGAAAAGCAGCCATACCTTATGATGAAGATGAAGAGGAATCAATAGTGGTTGTTGTAGAATATGATGAGGTAGAATTTGAATGTGGAGGCGAAGATGGAGGGGTAAAATAAGGTGGAGGAAGAAATAAAGTTGAAGATCTTCTTAAAGATTTCAAATGTGTATGAATGATCAATTTATGGACCTTTGTTTCTCCTTCTTTAGGTTCAAATAAAGGATTTGAATATAAGGGGAAAATATCTTCTGGTTGTGTAGAAGTAGATGGAAAAGAATAAGAGGTTGGAAATATGAAATCAGTAGGTTTGAATTCAAGTAAGTGCAAATCCAAAACTTGTTCTGATTTGGGAGATTTAGAAGCTACTTTAGGGATTTGATATGATTCTAATGAATGAACCAAAAGATCAGATTAGAAATGAACTCCTTTAGAGATTAGTTCATGTACCCTAGGTGGTAGATCTTTTGAATTTAAATCAATTGGTCCGGATCTAAAAGGCTCAGGGACCGAAGTATCCTATGGTTGAGGTGTTATAGAAGAAGGAGTTTTAAGTCTTGTTCTTAAAGAGGCATGTCTTACCAGTCTCTTTGGATCTGACAAGGGTAAAAAAATCTCAGAATTAGAGTGAGACCTAGTATGTATTGAAGGAGCCAGTTTTGGGTTCTGTGAAGTCGCCAGGTGAAAGATTTAAACCTTACTAGTCCTTTATTCACCCTTAAAGGAATAGGTATATCGTTGTCCCAGGGAAAATGGATCAAATTTTGTATCCCCGACAACGACGCTAATCTGATGTTGTCCTCTGAGATAATTATAGGTTAATTAATTATGCCAGAGCATCTAAATTATTTTGTTGTTTTAAAAGGAGTGTTTGGATGACCAATGTATTGAGAAAATAACAAGCATATGTTTTAAACTTTGATAGTATTGAGTAAGAGAAGGTTTGTTATTTACTTCAAAACAATGATTTGATTTTGCATATGTGAAGGCAGAGACTAAATATCCAGATTGAATCTTTAGTTTATCATAAGCATGAAAAGCTGACAAACAATGTTTACAGCTTAACAAAATATATTTAGCATTATGAAGATTACTGACAATTAACTGATGTAAAGGGATTTATACAGACAGATAGTCTAATAAATCAATATTTACAATAGATTATAACTTCAGGGGATTTAAAATAGAATGTGATGCAATTTTCTTTTACCTAATCTCCATAAAACTTAAATATATGCAGAAAACAGAATGAAATGAATAATGGAAAAAATTACAAGGAGACAAATTGTTTGAAGCAAATCCAGAATCATTTTATTAATCATCAATTATCAAAATACCATACAATTCTGATTTACATGTGCTCATCCAAGGGTGCAACCCTTAATAACTCGAATGGAGAGTTTTTTATACTAAATTATATCTATTAGAAGCATCTAAACAAATTACAAAAATAGTACCAAAGTATAGGAATACATAAAATATTGAGTTGAGTTGTCACTGTCTTCAAGGAAATGGTTGATGATGTGGCCCCAAAATGTGCTGCTTTGCTGGCATGTTGTTGGAGATGAAATTTACTCGATAGATTCACATAAATGATACCATCTTTCTTGACTTGGTATATCTAGATTAATCATCTTCTGAAAAATTAATCTACTTCAGTATATATCTCAAAAGTAGGCTTATTAATAAAGATATGTTTATTTCATGTCTGATTATTAAATCAAACTCTAAAGCCTCCAAAAAATCCTTTCCTGTCATGTGACCTTTAATCCCTGCAAATTTGGCTTTGTCAATTCCAATTGTCTAAATCTTCTTGTAGTACTCCTCTAAGTTTATTAGCCTGTCATTTGGTGCTACTAATCCTGGAAATCCTCTTTGATTTAGTACGTTGAACTTGATGTGAAATATTTATACAACAATGTCCAAAGTTTGACACTTGGTTTCCAACTGACTCAATAGATTCTTCCTTTGCAGAACTTTCTTGATTTCCAAAATGGTTTATGTTCTATCTATGATATGAATATGTTCTAATTCTACTCTTCTCTTTGAATTCAACACCTTAATCATATATGAAGCTTCGATTGGTTTTTGATTAAGTGTTGCCTTTTCCTACTCAATGATTGTTTTTCACTTAGTGATTAGTTCTTCCTGTTCAAAAATAATATGTATGGATGGCCATAATTTAGTCATAGCCTGAAATATTTCAGTCCAGATGCTTTCCTTGGCTTGGGAAAAGGTGTCTGTCATCAATAACTCACTCTCTAAATTCTGAACTTTCTGTGTTAACCTCTGAGATTTCAGCATTTCTTCCATGTAAAGAGTATCATTCTTTATATTTTGAGCTTCTAGATTCCTGAATTTATCCATAACATTTTCGTTCTTTTGCTCTTGTAGAGACAAATACTGCATAAGTTTACTTGGGTCACTTGCTGCTGATGTAGAATCTGTTGTTGTTGATGAATAAATCGACTTTGTGCTTGCAATTGCAATAGGTAAAGCTGAAATTGGAATCATAGCCAATTGAGTTGATTTTTCCTTCTCCTTGAGTAGACCTTAAATTTTTTCCTCTATCTTCTTGATTTGAATGTTCCGCTCAATTATACGTTTTAGCATTTCCTCTCTATTTTGTTCACTTTCCTCTATCTCCTTGGTTTATGGATCTTCTGTAGAAGGCAATTTGAGTTTCTTTAGAAGAGTTGCAATGTTTGCATTCTTCTTCTTAAGAATTTCTTCTACAACTTTGACATCCTTAGGATCATAACCAATCTTTAATACTATATCTTCTAATGATGTTAGCTTATTATATTTGGCCAAAGAGGAAATTTTCTCAATCTTCAACTGTGATTGTACATTTGACAGATTTGTTCTCAATTTGGACAATGCCATGGCAGTGTTATTCATGGTAGAGAAAATCGTTTCTCTTGACTATTTGTGCATGTCCATTTGGTCAATGGGATGAATCTGATTTTCATCAAAAGAAAATATCATCTTCCTGTAACCAGAAGGGGATTTGGGAAAATGGACTCAGGCCTCTAGAAAATCCATTTGCATTCTTCCCTTTTGATTGTCAAAAGTTTTCAACAAGATATGCTGTGACGTAGAGGTCAGCTTCCAAAACTGACTGTAGACATTAGCCTTTAGAGCTTCATTCTTCTGTTAAATCTCTAAGAATTTAGAGAAAATATTTTGATCACCCTTTTCACTGGTTCCTACTGACTGAATAATCTCCATGGGCTCTTGTGAAACTAAAGAGGAGGATGGGGTATTAGGAACATTTCCTTTTTCTATTGTATAAACTTTTGCATCACCCAAATCAATGATCTCTAGTTCCTTTTTACTTTTCTCAATTGAAATGGTGAAATCTATCTTTTTCTTCTTTTGTTGGATAATGAATTCTTTGGCAATACTTGTAGAAGGTGATGGTTCTTCTTTAGGCCTCTTCTAATGCTTTCTTTTGGAAATGGGAGTTTGAAGAGTGGAAGTAGAAATAATCTGCTCCTCTGGTTCTTGCAATGTGTTTTCTACCCATTGATCCTAGTTCATGAATTTCTCAATCTCTGGCCTAGGAGTGTGGTTGTAAATTTTTGCCTTCAACTCCACCCTCAAGTTTGAAATAATGTTGAATGGATCATATGACCAAGTGAAACTTGGTTGAAAATTCATCCTCTTGGGGATTGCATCTGCTTCAATTCCTGGTGTTGCATATGAAAGAGCCCACCTTAGTCTTGATCTTAAACTAATATTTTATTTTACCTGAAACAAAATGCAACTCATCTATGTTAATCATTTTCCTAATATATTACAGAGAGAAAAGTCTCACTGTAACATATTTGGGTAGCTTGTAAGGTGAAAATTCACATCCATATACTCTGATCTCTGTATAATTCTGGTAAATATATCAGTCTCTTGTTTTAACTTGATCACTTAGATGAAGTATCCTTTCGATGTATGAGCCAATCCTAGGCTCATTATGATTTCTTAAAATCTAGAAAAATGGATGAAGGAAGGATTTAATGAAATCTACAAATGAAAATTCAATTGAAATGGATCTAACCAATTGAGTCCAATGAATGAATGATTGATTAACACCTCGATCATATTGTTTATGCAATGCAATTGGTAATAGATCCTCCTGTTGAAAAAGAAACATATGAACCAGTACACAAGTGTACTTGAACATGCCTTGAGTAGTCAAATTCATCACCTATTCATGCATATTATCATCCAGGAACATACTGTAATTATACATGAATGTTCGCTGACTGTCTTTGGAGAAAATGGAAAATTAACCCAGAATTGACTCATCTACTATTATGTCATTTTGATACCCTAAAAAATAGGAAATTAAGGAAATAATGTGCGTGGCTGCTTCAGGGAACATAGTGGATGGGTAAGGAGGGTTGTTTTTCAGAATTTCAGCATCATTTAGAAGAAATTTTTTGAAAATATGAGCTCTCTGAGGAAAATCCAGTTTGTGGTGTAACTCCATGAGAGAAACTTGGGAAAAATGGCTGAGGGAATCATTGTGTCATGGGATTAGAAGCATATGGTTTATATCCTCATGTGTAATAGAAATAAGAATGTCTCCATTCTGAGCTACTATAGTCCTTTTAAGGGGATCATACCTAAATTGACACCAAGTGACTAGATCATGAAACTCATGGGTTTGAGGAAAGGTGAAAGGGGCAATAAGGTCTCCCAAAGCTTGAATTCATTTTGTTTGTCTAAATATTTCTATTTTAACCAGAGATGCAATTCATAGAGCTCGAATTCGCATTTTTTGTCTGTAATCTTGAAAAACTGGTCAACTAATGGGACATGGTTGAGATCTAAGGTGGAAGACACATTTGGAGTTTCTTCAGTGACTAGTTTTCAACCCTTTCCTCTGGGAGCCATTTCTTTCTACATAGGAAAATACAAGTATTTGTTTGCTAAACTGATAGCATATGAAGGGAGTTTATGCAAGTAACTGATAGGCCACTTAATAACATTCTTGATAAGGGAAATAGATGGTGGAGTGGTAAACGGAAACTGTATCTCTAAAACCTGAAATTTGACAGAATGGAAAACAAATAAAAGGGTGGTGCAGGGAATGGAATATGTTTATTTATACATGCTTGGATTACCATTATACAAGATGACTATTGGAGAACAATATATGTAGGTATAATGGAAAACACTAATGGAGAGGATGACAGTAATAACAGCTGATAACAGTTAAGGAGCGGTTGTAATGACACGGTTGAACACAATGGTAAGGGAGCGGATGTAATGGAACAACTGCAGGTGGCAGAGGATGATTGGGTATCAAGATATGGATGTTGGCGGGAAGTCAAATAGGTGTTGGTGGGAATTCAAACAACCGTTGGGAGGAAAAGGTGGATTTTAGAGGGGGTAGACGACGGTAAGTGGTATAGAGTAGGGGTTGGGTGCAAAGTGATGAGGGAGCGACACGCTACGAGGGGCTTGCTGAAAGGAAACCGCTTTTCGGACCACCCCCCCCCCCCCTTGTCGTTAACAAGAAATGGAAAAAGGGGGTGCGAAATGCCTTCCCCGCCATTGATTAGGGTGGGGAAGATGAGAACCATTAAGATTTTCTCTAATGATAACAAAATATGACAAAAGGTTTTTTTTCGCGTTGCGAATTTAGAATAAAATCATGACATGATATTTATTACACAATTTAATTAACCACTTAATGAAGAAATTAATACTAATAAAACATAATTTAATCTTAATGATTTTTGGCGCATTTAAACAAGCTACCATTTATTTTCCTAACTGTAATGTTCAACCAAGTTTAAACAAATTTGGTGAACTTTTATTCACTAATCTAAAATGCATAAATTTAAATATTTTGATCATGTTTAAGCAGTATGATCAAAAACAAATTATTTTTGGGTTGTGGCATCCTAACAAACTGCACACAACTTATTTATTTTTTCTTATTTGAAACTAAGAAATTTTATTTCTTTTATTGCTTCTATCTATGGCGAGCATTTTCAAATATTTTCACCTTTATTCTTTAAAGCATCTAATCCTATCATTTTTTGATATGATTATTTTCTTTTGACATTGAGTCCTAACACTTTTTGGATTTTCATCTATTCATATCCAAACCTAACATTTTTAATTTTTCCATTTTTCTTCTAAATGTCTAACTTATCAAAACAAGAAATTTTACAACAATGCCATCATAAAAAGAAAACATGGTTTCCTTTTAGGGGAAAAAATATTAACATAAATCCTAAGATCATATTTTCAACCTAATGATGAATGGTTCAAATTGACAATGAAATTACAATATTTTACAAGTAAATTTTCTAAAAAAATATATCTTTGGGGTACTACCCTTGAAAACCCTCTAAGTGGGGAAGGGGATTGGGGAGGGATCTAAAGGATATTTCTTTTTTGGCAATAGTAGTGGGGAGGAAATCCCATGCATCCACCCCCCCAATCAATAATAGGGATCCAAAAATATATGAAATGGATTCTATGAATTAGGAATATAATCAAACTCCAGAACCAACAATCTCCCACTTGGGGATTGATCACAAAAACTCTACCACTACAACACCTATTGGAATACACTACCTTTAAAATTTATCATTTTTAGAGTCATGCCTAAAGGCCAACTAAAACTAAAAGAAACTAAGTTTCTCCCTAGTTACTTCCTTTGTTAACATGTATGCATGCTTATGGCTAGTGTGTACTTTTTCACTTTCAACTTTCCATATTATAAAATTTATCATATGAAATGGTACCTAAGCTACATATGTTTAGTCTTATAATGTAAGCCAAATTCTTTTCAAGATTAATGACACTTTGGCTATCACTGTACAACCTACTATTCTCCTTCTCCTTTCCCAATTCCTCTGTAAACCTCTACAACTATTAAAAAAGTTACTGGAGAGGAACATATTTACTGAGAGGAAGATTAAACAAACTAGAAACAATAAAAATGTTAAACAAAATTTGCACACATATTAACTCGGGAAAACCCCAAACCTAGGGAAAAAACCTAGCTAACGGAATTCCATTAGTCCCTTGGCCAAAACCAGGCCAAGTGAGCCTTCACCACTCACCTCCCTGTCCCATTACAATATAGTTCCTTCGAGACTTTTAAAGGCTCCATTATATGATATCCATGGGTAGAAAACCATGGTTACACTATACCACATGCCCAAAACCAACATTGTTTGACCTGGTCAACTTTGAATCCTTCCTTAAGTTGAGTTTACATAAAAATTCTATATATGAGATGCAATACATAAATTTACGTAGTGATGGAACCTCCATAGGCCCAATCACATTACTGTGCACTAGTTATAATATTCCTTTTCCCCTCCTAGCACTAGAGAAGAATCTCACTCAATTCTTCTTCCCATATACACGATGTTCACATAAATCAAAATACAGAGATAAATTAGACATACCTTCTTCCATATCATTATCATGTAGTATTTGAAGGCCCTTCTCTCCAATATTTCCCAGTAATTGATACCACAACAGTCTTTTCTCCAAATATTGCAAGATTTTCTATTCCACTCTCAGGAACAACAAAACTATTTCCCTCAACAATAATAATACTCCTAAGCAACTTGTACAAAGTTATGTTCTTTCCTTGAGTCAAGTTTACCTAACAATGAGAAAATCATATCTTTACTAGTCTTTGTAGCAATGATATACTCTACTTCTAATTGTAGAAAGTAAAACCACCTTTTGAAATTTTGAAATCCAACTTATCATTATTCCACCTACAATAAAAACATACCTTATGGTGCTCCTCATGCTATCTATATCAACTTCCATATTTGAATCAAAATATCCCTATAAAATAATGTTAAACCTCCAAAACATAATTCCTAAATAATGATCACCTCTCAAATACCTGATAATCTAATTTATTGCATTCCAATGCTCTTTACCTAGATTATTCATATATATTATCGCAACTTCCACTACACAAGAAGTATCTGTAGTTGTGCATGGCATCACATACATGAAACAATCAATTGTTGATGAATACAGAACCTTGACATGTAGTCTATTTTCTTGGGACACATCTCTTTAGTCGGCTTGAGGTGGTTGTCTAAAGGTGTACCAACTAGTTTTGTATCCAACATTGTAAATATTTCCCACACCTTCTCTATGTACTCATTCTAAGACAATGCTATTTTACAATATTCTTGTCTCTTGTTATTCGCATACCGAGGATTCCCAAATACTTCCTCACAAAATAATTAGCTAATTTTATTTCGAGTGCATTTATATACTATAGTTTAGGCCCCACAACAAGCATGTCATCTACATACAATAGTAGGATAATATATCTATCATTATCTAACCTCTTAAAATAAACATAGTGGTCATATTTCCATCTACTATGAAATTTTTCTGTCTTAAATATTCCAATTTTCAAATATCATCACCTCAAAACTTGCTTTAGGCCATACAATCTATTCTTCAATCTAAATACTATATTTTCATTCCCTTTGACGTCATACCTATGTGGATGATACATATAAATATCTTCATCTAAATCCCCATGGTGAAAATTTTTATTTACATCCAACTTTTCAATTTGAAAATGTTCTACTACCAATAGACTTATAATAGTTCTAGCTGAAGTCATTTTAATAATAGAAGAAAAATAATTCATCAAAATATATACCTTCTTCTATCTAAACCCCTTTAAAAAAAAAACTGGCCTTATATCTCTTTTTTCCTCCATCTTCTTCCTTCAATTTGTAAACCCATTTATTCTGCAATGTTATTTTATCTACAAGCAACAAAACCAAGTTGCAAGATTGGTTATGTACCAAAGCGTCCATACCCTCTTTCATGGCTTTCTCCCTCTTCCTTCTGGTTTCTACCTGCATTATTTCTTCATATTTTTTTATTTCACTCTAATCAATCAATGATACATAATACGATGAAGAAGAGTACCATTACAGTGGTCTACTTAATCCTACATATATTCTAATAACACTTGTAAGAGTTTGATGTACTATTTGTTGTTCTTGTTGAACATTTTGATTTTATAGTACCTTTGGAATTTCATTTTTGTGAATTCATCAAGCACAATGTATTATGTGTTTATATTTCCTATTTTTTTCCTTGCAACACATATTTGTACATGAAATTCTCATTGAATACCACATCTCCAATCCTAAATATTTTGTGATTTTCATAGTCCCATAAGTGATAACTAAGATCATTAAATCCATATCCAAAAAAAAGTACACTTTTGGATTTTCCCTCAAACTTTCTTCTTTTTTCTATTAATATTGACATTTTTTTCACAACCAAAATTTCAAATAAATGAGTAGATTACCTTTTACCTATCGATGCATCCTTAGAATGCCACCATACAAGGAACTTGAAGAATCTTAATTAAGTAAATAGTATTATCCACAACATTTTCCCAAAACTACAAGGAAAATCCTACACATAATCTCATGCTCCCTACATGCTCCATGATTTTTCTATTCATCCTTTTTGACACACCATTTTCTTATGGTGTTCCTAAAATTGTCTTCTGTCTATGAATGCATGAAATGAATGTAATCATCAAACTCCTTGGTGTAGTATTCACCACCATGAACTTATATGAGACATTTTACTTATTTTCTATCTCATTCTCAACCAACGATTTCAATTTCTCAAAAATATTAAAGCTTATATATTTTTTCGAATCCAATAAACCCAAATTTTCCTAGTCACATCATCAATTAATTAACATAATAATAATAGCCACCAAGAGATTATACCTAAGTTGGTCCCCATACATTTTTATGCTTAAGTTATAACTTTTCACTCTTCTTCTTTTTTCGAACTTTGAGAAATTTGGCTCTCTTCTATTTTCCATAAACACAATGCTCATAGAAATCAAATCAACTTGCTTCAATCTTGGAAAAAAATTCCTTGAATGGAGAATCTACATCCCCTTCTCACTTATGTGCCCAAGTTTATGCCACCACAATGTTGTAACTACTCTTTTAGGAGCTAATCAATAAAAAATTCAACATTCTTGGTACATAAATAAATTGTACATATCTTCTCTCTTTCTAATATTATCTATGATCATTCCATGAACTTCCATGATTTTTTTCTGTAAATGTAATTATACAACTTTCACTTCTCAACTGCCTTGTTGAAATTAGATTTCTTCTCAAATAACGAGCATGCCTCACCTCTTTTAACAACCATTGGTTTCCATTATGTAAATTTATCTATATTTTACCCTTTCCCAAAGTTTTATATGGTTCATCAACACCCAAATAAACCTACAAAAAATCACCTTGAACATAGTCTTGAAAGTATTTCCTATGGGGTGGCATGAAATGAATACCTAGAGTCTAACATCCAAGAGTTTGTAATATTATCTAATGAAAGGATTAAAGCATATTTCAACACATGACTTGCTATATTTTCTTCCTAATTATTCTCATGTTCTTCGTCTCCTTGTTTTCCTCTTCAAGGCCAATATTATTTCTTCAAGTGTCCTTTCTTCCCACAATGCAAGCATTCCAACTTCCTTCAAGATTTGGATATTCCCTTCTTAGAATTCCCACAATTCCCTGCTAATGCATTAGTGAATGGAATGAATAAAGGGAATATAATGCACAATAGGAATGGTCAGCCAAAACTTTCATGAGGAGAATAGACGGAAAAATAGATCTTTGAAATCTTATAGATATGGAATCTCTTTCACTCTTCAATACTTGTAATCAACCCCCATGCCCTCATAATTAAGGAAGGTGGAATTCCCAACAACAGCTACTTGGATTCAATGATTAGTCAACTGAATATTTTACAAATATATGGTGAAAATATTAGGGTTAGGAGACTAAGAAATTGAGAAATCTAAGCGATTTTTTTCATCTCCCCTAGACCCCCTTCCTTCTCCCCTCTATTGAACCTTTATATTAATTTTTGAAATAATATCTACATGTCTTGTGAATAACAAGACAAGTTTACCTCATAGTATATAAAAAGCACATTTATCAAAAATAAATACCTAAACAATCACTATTTAGGACTTGGCCTTGAGATTTACACTAGGAATTCATACTATCATATTTACATCATGTGTGTTAGTAAAATTTCATACAATCTATAGATCACAATATGGATAACGCACTTCTAAGGGAAGATTGGTTATGAACATCGGGCCTTATTACCATGGATTTCTAAGAGTTATATGTAAGCATCAATAATTAGGGACAACGATACACTCTCAAATGTATCCAAGTAGTTTTATAAGTGATCATCAACTTTCATCATGTGGAAAGTATCTTAAAGGACGAGAAATCAATGGTTATTTCCCAATTAAATGCCATGCAAGTTATTGACAAATCCCCATATAAATTCATTCTAATTTTCATTTAGATTTTGGAAAACACCACCAATTGTTTGGAATACTCCACAAATTACCCTCCTCATATGGTGATCATAATAAAGGCATACCAGTAATTCTAGGAAGTCAACTACCTAATGTGCACCCTTAATGAAATGGAAAAAATAATTTTGGAGTTGTTGGAGGTAGAGGTGATACATCCTACTACTATCCCCTACTCCCTAGTCATAATGAATTGCAATAAATAAGGAAACTAGCACACGTGTTAAAACTTCTCCACTGTTAAAAAACTAATGACAATAGAAAAGTTTCCAGATCTTGGCATTAATGACCTCTTGGATGAGCTTCACAGTGCACAATTCTTCACTAAGATTGACCTTTTTTCTAGTTATCAATAAATTTTAGATGAAGGAAGTAGATATTTCTAAGGCTACACTTAACACCCATGAAGGAAATTATTATTTTTCTAGTGATGACTTTTAGTCTTTGCGAATTTCCCTCCTATTTTTAGAGCCTCATGAACAAGCTCTTTAGGCGCTTTTTGTGAAAATTTGTGCTTGCACTATTTCATGATATTTTGATCTACATCAAAAATTGGGAGACATATGCGTACCAACATTTAAAGTTACTAAAAAATAAGCATGTGTTCCTCATATGTTCCAAGTGCACTATTATCTCTACTAAAGTGAAATATTTGTGTAACATTCTTAGTAAGGAAGGTGTGTGAGTTTACCTTGAAAATTTTGAAACATTCAAAGTCTAATCCTACCCACATATACTCAAAATGTTCCATGGGTTACTTGGCCTTACTGGATAATATAGGAAATGTGCGCAAAACTATATTAGAATTTCAACCCCAAAAAAACTCCTTTCATATGGAATGATTTAGCTTAGTATGATTTTCCTGCATAAAAGGAAGCTATGTGTACTACTTCACTTCTAACTTAATCCTAGGATGTGATTCCTCAGGAAAATATATTAGGGTGATGTTAATATAAGAGGGATGTCCATTATTATTCATTGGTAAGCAACTATGTGATATGAATTTGGAAAAACCTACACATGAGAAATAAATTATGGCCATCCTTCACACTATAGATATATGGCACCCTTACCTAAATGGGTGAAACTTTAAGATCAAGATAGACCATTGAATTTTGAAGTGATTTTTAGAACAATGTTTGCCTTTAGTAAATAAACGAAAGTGGGTCATCAAGATTTTAGGATATTTACATGAAATTAGCTATAAGAATAAGAAGGACATCCAGAGTGTGATGGTCAATGCCTTGCCTCAAAAATACGACGAAGAAGGGTCCATATTTGCTTTATCATTACTAGTTCTAGATCAACTTGCATAGGTACACTATGAATTGTTAGATAATTCAAAGGTTATTACACTCATCCAATAACAACATGAAAATCCAACACCAACCCCACCCCCCCGCCCCCCCACCCTACTATATTAACTTTGAAGTAGGACACATTAATTCATAAAGGATGCATTTTTTTGGTGTAAAATTATACTTTAAAATCATAGGTGTTAATGAAATTTAATTGCTCTCCTATAATGGGTCACTTTGGCTTTCAAAAAACATATTAGGACAACAAGAATAAGGACATGTGTGCATTCATAGTCGATTGTAACATGTGTCATAGGAACAATGGCAACATAGTGAAGACCTTGATGTCATGGAAACCTCCACTAATATCTACAACTACCTAGGCTAACATCTCCATGGAATTCATAGTTAGGATTCCTAAAGTAGGAAACAAATTTTTCATCGTGATCACTATTGATCTTTTCTAAAATATGACCACTTGTGTGCCTAATTACATCTATTGTTTAAGTCATCCACAATTTCCCAAGTCTTCGTGAATCATATTTTTAAATTACATGGCATGACTATGTCCATTGGGATAGATCAAGATCCTATCTTCATGGGAGAATTTTTGTAAGAGATGTTTAAAGTACAAGGTACCCAATTGAAAATGTGCATACCTTATCAGACCTAAACATATGGTTAGATAAAATTGGTTAATAGGTGTCTGGAAACATATTTTAGAATATGCTTTTCATAATTAAACTAATGGGGCTAGTGTGTTTAATTTCTACCACTTATTGAATGGTAATACAATACCACTTATCATGGTGCTACCAAAATATCACCCTGTGAGATTTTATATGGAAAACGATCCCCTCTATATCCACATATTTACCATACATCACCAAGGTTTAAAAAGTGGATGTCACTCTTAAAACAAATCTACCATTCTTTGTCAACTTAAGAATAATTTGGTCTTGGCTCAAATCATATTAATATCACTGAGTGCTACTTTGAAGAAGGTTATCACATGTTTCTTCATTTATATCCATTTAAGAATATATCTCTCAAGGAAAAGAGCCACTAAAATATAGCACCCAAGTTTTATGGCCCATATTATATCCTCTAACATATTGGATAAGTTACCTATATATTGGATTTACCATCTCACTACAAGATTCACATGGTATTTAATTTGTCCTATTTGAAGAAAGTGGTAGGGAAAAACTAGACCAACCTACCTAGACATGGGTTCCATTTTATTATAGCTAGAGACAGTAGTAGAAAAGAAACAGCATCTACTACACCAAGGCATTAGCCAATAAGTATTGAGATAGTGGAAGTATACATAACCTGATTATGCCACTTGGAAACTAGTCACAATTCTACATTAGTTTCCACATCTCTATCATTGAGGATAAAATTGTTTTTGAAGCGAGAGGGTATGTTCAAGTCCTACCCTAACCTCCCTAGTGTGTGAAAATTCCTTAATATAAGAAACCCAAGGGGGCTTCACTCAGTAAACCTCTAACATATCACGTGCAATCATATCATATTAAACAATACCCTTAATTTGAGTACATATTGGAAAAGACCCCTAAAAAAAACATTATTTAACCCCCTACCAATATAAACCCAATACACCATCCCAATTTTAAAATCCCATACTTTCACTATATATCGTAGGTATCCATTTTTTTATTAACATTTCTTATACCCCTTTATATTTTTTCATTAACTTTGAGCTCCATTTTTTATACCTTCCATAACAAAAACCCTTTATCCCCTATATATATCCCAATATATTATGTCATTTTTTCCTCATTATATATCCCCCAATATGAACCCACATGCTATGTTATTGCTCCCATAGTGAAGCCCCCTTGAAGAAACCCTACTGTTAATTATTGATTCACTTCTCCCACTTGATTAAATACACAAGTTATTAATCTGAATATTCAAAATAATAATGAATTAAATACAAATAACAGCCTACACATACATATCATTTACTAAATAACATGCTCATATGACAAAGTGACATAGAATTTTCGGAAAAATGTCTCCAGAAAAACCCAATGCGGGAAAATCGATGCAGCTAGCTCTTGAGGGTTTTATTATTAAAAAAATTCTGAATACAACAATTTCTGGGCACCAGACATGGTTGGCCCTACATAGAAAATAATGGCAACAATACCTCTTTCACTCGGAGACAGAAAATATGGCTGATTCACACCCTCAAACGAGATTTACAGAACTCGAGCCCTTTTTGGCCAACCGAAAACCCTAAAGCTCCTCCTCGACCCTCTACGTCAGCATTCCTCGCCTACGACAGCCTCTGCACTGCTCTGGAAGGGCCTGCATCACCCCTGAAGGGCTTATGCTGCCCCTGCACTACCCTTACTGGGCTTGTGTCAGCCCTGCATGGCTCCTACTGCCTCTGTGCTGCCTCTATGTGGCCTTTGCTAGAATGTGTGGCTTTGGGTTGCCTCTGCGCTACTTTTAATGCTGCCTCTCTATCGTTGTTGTACTCTTGGCCTAGGATCAGATCATCCCCTTGACAATAATGCCCCTTGCTACACTACAAACTCCTCCTGAAATTCTTAGCAAACCACGCCCTAGAATTTCAGCTTAGCTTCAGTGCTCCGCCAATGTGTGTCTTCTCCAACTAACCCCAATCCCTTCTCTTATACTTTTCTCGTTGGAAAACCAACAACCATGATCTAATCTCTAATCGACAACTAATATTAGAATATGATTGATCTGCATCACTTAAGTCATTATCATCACATGTTTAATTTAATTCACTTTAATCTTTTAATTTTCCTAAGTTAGACTTAGGATCCTTAATTAAAAAAATTAATTATTTGAATAACTCTTAAAATTGATGTAATTTCCCCAAATTTTTTATGGGTCTTGGATATCTCATGTACTCCATCTCCTCCACAAAATTTGGGAGCTAGAGCACATCCGATGCTACCCCAAAATCTCAACACTCCCTCTTATTAAGGAATGTGCTCCAGAAATACATTCACCCCGAATTACTACTCTGATCTATGGCATTGGTCTCGCGATTATGCTTGGCCTGTTGCCTCTCCATCACTGTGTTGTTGCTTCTCTATGTACTGTTGCCCATGACTCTTCCACAGTCACTGCTACGTCCATACTGCATCTCCCTCTCAAATTGATGCATCATGCTGCCAACTGTTGCACTACAACTCAGTTTCTGAGAGTAAACAACTGAAGTATCCCTACCCAACGACATACAAGTCAATTGGGATACATATCATTAATTAAGCTCCTTATGTTGTTGCTCTGCGTTGTCCTCTTGAAGCCACTTCGTTGTTGTAACTCTACACTACGTAAAAATGCCTCCTCTGTGCTGCTGAAGTCCCATCATCCCCTCTGTGATGATGCCTCTATGTTGTTTCTACCTCTGCATTGCATTGCTCCCTATACAATTTCTAGCTCTGCCTTTGATCCGTCAGTGGCCCTCTGCACCCACTGCTCCTGTTATTCCTGCTACTCTCTTGAGGCTCCTGTAGCACAGATGTGATCCAAGAGTTGGGCTACTCAAGGATACGCCACCACTTTGTAGCTACTTTATACATCAATATCACCCCACCTATTCTCTCGAGGTACATGAGTGCTCATGGCTACGTCATCGTCGGAGCTATTGTCGTCTTTAGCTGTCGCAACCTTGGAACTAGAAGCTTCCTTATCCTTATTCCTTGGAGGAAAATTGTTGGCAAAGTGTCCAAGTTCACCACATTGGAAACATTTGATCTTAGATATATCACACTTCTTTTCCCTTGCTGCTTATTAGATGCTAGGGTTGCATCTTCCTCTTCCTCCTTCTTCACTTTGCTTGATCTAGTGTTGGCTTGTCTCTTGGACATTTGGAGAATTTCCTCTTGTTGGAGGATAGCCCACATGTCATCCCAGTTTGGAAGGTCCTGTCTGCCCAAGATTCTTTGGACAAATTTTTCCCAATCCTCTATGACTGCATTTGGAGCAATCCTCACTGTTGGGTCATAAAGGTGACTATTACAGGTAACCCCAATGCTTTTCATTTCATTATCAACCCAGGGAAAGTCTTGTTATTTCAAGAGTGTAAGCACAGTATATGTAAGTGACATTAGAGGACAAATAATCTAAGTTATTATAAGGAAGACTGTCTAATTCTCGAATTTCAATAAAATCAACTTGAAAGTGAATTATAGAATTCTTTGAATATTCAAGGGAGTTACTCTATTCTAAGCATATGTAGAAGTAACTACTCAGGATTGGAAAGAATAAACTACAATTGAACAACGTGCTTTGATGAATTGAACAACAATCATAATGAATTGAACATCAACTCTAATGAATTGAACAACAATTGATTATTCTAAATTTTGCAATGGAATTCTCCTTTAAATCAACTAATGACAACCTTCTGAATTAAACAACAACCAATTGCTCGCAATGATAATGAAAATATACATTATTAATTGCATGCAGAATTGAACAATGGATGTGTTAAAACTAATCAATCGAGTATAAAATCATTGAACAATAATGAAAGCATTAAACAATTATGAAATCATTGATTTCTAGGCAATAATGCATTAATGGTAAACTAGTCTAATGAAAGAGGAAGTTGTAGCGTCTTGTGTTCAAAATTAACCAATTAAACAATATCTTATAAAATTCACTAGATAACTGGAAACGCAAATTCTGTAAATAAACGTATAGCACAGAAATAGTAGAGAAACTCCTAGGGCTGGGCCCAAAGCCACCAGAAGTCTACTGCTAAGGAAGACTCAAAGATTGTCTATTCCAAAAATGCCAAATTCTTTATTAAGTTGTAGAGTAACACATTAATACAATTTGACGATTCTATCCTGATACATCTATTGCAAAGAAAGATTTATATATCTATGTACAACTTCGGCCTTTTAAAGGTGAATTCAAAAGTAGTAATGGATCATTTCCATACGGGACCCTACTGCTTCATGGCTGTCATTTGAGTACTCCAAATGTGGATGTTTCTTTCCATCTTCCGCCAATCCAAAGGAACCATTATGATCCTACTTTCCTCCCTTGTCAACTTTCTTTTGGTCATCAGTAGTTCAGCTACTTTGCTTCCCTGTCAATAAAGATATCACAACTCAGTTATTACGTTATTAAACAATCCTTTTATCAATAGTTCACTCTGCCTTGGCTTTATGTTATTTTCCTTTAATTTATTGCTAAAATCAGGGGAAAATGCATAAAATTACATAACAAAATAGAGGTAAGGATGGGGTGAAATGTACCTTCTTCCTGGTCCAACACTCACCATCACATCATCATCCACCTTGACCCCCATGGCAATTAGCTAATCCCGAATTGCCTATGTTATGAAACCAGCTCCAAAAATAGAAGAAAAGAGAGATCAACGCCTTAGAAATAAGCCACTTCAAGGGGGAAACCTCCTTTACATTACATAAATGAACAATTCTTGGATAATACAAATGACAAAACCTCCTTCTATATATATGATTCCATGCGGTCAAAATATAATCCTAGCCGACCTAACAATAATAATGTAAGGGCACAATAAAAACAATATGGGGGTTACAGGGGTACAAAAATAACAATAAGGGGGTTACAATAATAACAATAAGGGAATACACTAGTAATATAGGGACCTAACATACCCCTCTCCTTCAAAAAAGTGTTGTCCTCAATGCTTGAGTAGTTATGGATGCTTCTGTATAAAATTCTCATCCTCCCATGTAGAATCTTCAGTGGGTAAGTGTTAGTGTCCGGATATGAACAATGTTCAACCCTTTTTCCACATAAATTATCAACCTGGGGGCATTAGTTATTTCAATAAATGGCACAGTATATGCAGGAGCAAGCACATGACCTACTGTAGATCACAAGTTTAAATCCATAAAAACACAGACTATTGTAACAGAAATTAAAGAGATTGTAGAATTAAAAAGACATTCACAGCAATTGAAAGATTAAACTGTAACAGTAGTAATGAAATCACACCAAAACATGAAAACAATGAGAAGAAAGGAAAACACAGCACCTGATCCGAAGAGTAGGACTCTCTGATCAGGCTGCGGTAAACTCACGAATTACAGGTGAAACAACAAGCTGTTATGCATTCAATTAATGGCAGAATATATTGTTACAAAATGTGTCTATAAAAATGGGCTTAAACCCGATTCATAGCCCACAGGCCCTCTTTATACAAATGTCCTAGAAACCTAGATTCCCTTCATCAACTCAATATTACAAAAATACACTTTGTTACAACAACAACCTAGTTGCCCAGAAAGAAACCATAAAAAGCCCTGAAATAACGCTGGTGTGGAACAAAGTCTGTTATGCTGTAACAGCAAATGAAGATAGCATTGGAAATCATGGGTTGTTCCACGACTCACAGCTGCAACTTTCTTGCTTTGGCTGAATCTGCATAAATATTGGAGTTAATATTGAAAAATGTAAAACCTCCATGACAATTACTTCATTAATCAAATATCCCATGAAATATAGAAGAAAGGGGTTTACCTTATGCATTTAAGAACAATAATGGTACAAAGAGATAAAAAGATGGGATAAAATGGGAGAGGAAGAGTATACAAATCTGGTACCCAACATCTCCCCCCAATTGGTCTATCTGCATGTCCTCATGTAGCTCGTCATCTCCTCAGATCTATATTGGACTGACTGTGACTGGCATGAAGTTTTGTGAGATCATATTCTTCAACCATTTCCGTCCCTGGTGGTTTATAGCCTTCCGTCAAAACAACATCTTTCCACCAATCTGGATCAACGTTGTATGCAGGAGTATATTGCTTGGCTGGCAACCAGATAAGGGGAAACTGAAACCTCAGCCCCATCCATCTGACCCCACAGGTATGAATGCATGCTACGAAACGTGGCATCCTTTCTAGGGCCCGTGCAAAGTTAGGTTCCCCAAATGGTTCTCGTTCTCTGACAGCTGAGGATGACAACATCCACCTTTTCTGACAACTATCCAGCACTTCTTTACGGAACATCGTAATCTGTCCGACACATAGGTTAGCACACCATTTCTGAGTTTCCAACATGTGTTCTTTACAGCCCTTAATCTGTAGAAATGTGTAATTCTTGTTATAAATGTTTGAATATTGGCCATGCTCCTTCCTCATCATTAACGACCTTCCAACTTGGTTTTCTTCAAATGTATCCCAAGCCTTTCTCCACTTAATCTGATTGATGGTATAGGAGGTGAAAACTCTTAAATGAATGTACCCCACGAATGGAACGAGGTTAAAATACTTATCATGCCTCAAGAAATACCCATACATACAGATCTCGCACATTAAGTGATATCCTATGATATCATGCATTTTTAAAATACAGAGAAATTGAATGGTGTCCTCAATTTCATACCAAATCTCCTTATATATGCTTTCAATACAAAGAAAAGAAATTGCTCGTGAAGGAATAAGGCATAGCTATGTGCAGGAGGTCTGCAGGGCATTACCTATTGTGCTAGGGGGAACATCTTCTCCTTATCTGATTGAAATAGCTGCACTTGTTCCTCCAATTCCTCTATTTTGGCTTTATGTTTAGCTTGTTTCAGTCGTGCCTTATATAACTAATCCATGTATCTTGTTACAGTTCTGGAAGCCTGTTCTCGAACCCAAGATATTTCTTTCTTATGATCACTTGTAGCAGATTGCCACTGCTGGATCTCAGTGGCCAATAAAAATTCTCGGCCTTCAAACAATTCTTCAATCGAGCCAGTCTGGGTAGTTGTAGAGGAGACCTCAATTTTTGGCTTTACTTCCCTCCATTTGTAAATTTTTACCTTATTTTTTTGCAGGGAAACTTGCTTTTTCAAATCCTGAACCTCCCTTTTCAGTATCATGGTTTCACTAAACTGCAGCTGATACCTCTTTTTGAGAGGTAATATTCTTTTCTCACACTATTCACTCCATTCCTGTTTGACCATAAATTCAGTCTCTAGGCCTATGACAGGTTCAGGAGGTGGCGGAATGCTGCCAATATTCTCTGCGGATTCTCTTTTGAAGCCTTTTTGGCTGGGCTCCCTATCTTTAGGAGCTTCTTCGTCTGTATTCCCTTCATAGACTCCTACCATATGGTCAAAATTTCCTTCAACCACTCTATGTTCTAGTGATTCCACAGGAATCCTATCTTCTTTGCGAGCCTCAAAGTGCTCCAACAGAGATTCGATAGTGACTGGGCTGATCTTGGTTGTGTCAATAAGTTTAAGCACTAGTGGAACAACCACTTCCTCCATTAATCATTTGGGTGAGCAGAATCCCCTCTCTCCTCTAGGCATCATGGACTAGAATAGAGAATGAGGTACAGACTCATCATTCTCATTTTCGGCTTGGGTTGAAGCTTCACGCATTACCACCTCATTCGGGGTCGATGCTGGTTCTTGTGGGGCAGCATCGATTCCGAAGCTTATTTCTCTTCTTTCCTCTCGCTCTTTGTTCATCATTTCTTCTTCTAGGGTCAATACTGGTTCTTGTGTGACAGTATCGACCTCCCGGCTTATTCCTTCTCCTCCTTCATGTTCCTCGTGAATTGCTTCTTTTTCCACAGTTGATACTATTCCTTGAGGGACAGTGTCGATTTAACAGGCTGACTCCTGTTCTTGGCGAATCGGGGGCGGTTCTTGTTTAGCACCCCCACTTATTTCAACATCCATATATGCTTGGGTAGGTGATGTTGTTTCTTGCAAAACAACATCACCTTCCATTCCTCTGTCTGCCATTTCACTCCCTTGTTCTTCATTGACAAAAGTCGACGATTGTATGACAGTCTTGACTTCCTGCACAATATTCATAATTTCTTCATTTGTGGGCTCCTCAGGCGAGGCTGGTTCTTGTGTGGCAGCCCCGGCTGTTTCACCAATTACCTCCTTCATTCTCATTTCTGCAGGTTCTTCCTGATCAACCTCCACTTCCACTTCTTCAAGTTCCTCCTGATCAACCTCCATTTCCATTTCTTCGGGTTCCTCTTGATCAATTCCCTCCGAATGTTCTTCTTCTACCAAACCAACCAAAGAGACTGGTTCCTCTTTTCTAGTAGCAATAATGGCTGTTATCTCTTCTTCTAAGGATCCACAGAGTTCTGTCCAAGATACCCGAAGCCGGTTCATTGCATGCATGACAAATAAACACACCAATCTATGGTTACAGAGCACTACCAGCATCCGGCGTGAACGCCTAGTGGATTGTGCCATGTGTTGCAACTATTTCAATAGAAATAAGGGCATGTTTAAGGCATGCACCTGAGCCTGTGGAAATTGAAGGTATGTTAGAATTTTAAAATGATACTTAAACAAAGTTGTGGCCCGACCTTTGCAAGTTATGTATTTTATTACAAAACCTACGACTTCATTCCAAGGATACGACATAGTCTTGCGCTCTGTTGAAGATGGCAACAAGAAACAGTGAAGGAGGCATCCTGAAACATCTTTCCTGATCCTAGTTGGAAAGTGATCACCTAAACTAGGTGGGGACCACACATGTGATTTTTGTCGCAAAGTCTATTTCTAGAATATGTCTATTTTTAGACATATGGATCATGGTCTATGAGTTGCGAGATGCTATTTGTGGATGATTGGTCAAGTTGGTAAAAATAGATGGACATCTATTTTTAGACATACAGGTCGAAGTCTATTTTTAGACTGCCTGTCTAAAAATAGGGCAGTCGGATATTATTAGCTCTTAATAATATTTGGACTATAAACATTATCTTATCCTCTTGCAGCACTTCAGTTTGAGCTACGGATGTAGCACATGCAGCTGATAGAAGGAATTACGCTATTCCTAGGGTTTGGTTGAGCTAATGCATGGTTGACTTCAGTTAGAACTCATGTGGCAGAGTTTGGTGGAGTTGATTGAGGAGTTGATGGAGTTGTGTTCGGTTTAACTTAATTGAACTAGTTGTATTTAGTTTAACTGGCTAATACACTAGAGATGAGTGGTGTGAATTAATTATTAATTAATTCACTAATTATTAACTCATTATTCAACTAAATAACACATCAGTTAACAGCAGTGCATGAACAGTTCAGTGAAGACCAGTGGAAGAGATAGGTGAAAGAGCTGGTTAGCTATAAGTTGTGACTATAGCTGCGCATGATATTTGCACATTGATTGATTGAGATTGCCAATGAGGATTGCGCAGTTAAAGCTAGGGGGATTGGAACCCAAAACCAATTCATTCTCATCTTGGATTGCGCAGTAGAGGCAGGCAAACAGTGGAGGAGTTTTGAACCCATGACTTGTTCAAAACTGAGCTAGTTTGTGTGTAACAATTGGAGATAGTGTTGGATACTTGTGAGGATTATTATGCTATGTATTGTTACATGTTCTCTTTCATTATAATATACAGATAGCTGGGGGTTTTCAGCTGTAGGCTTTCCCCATTACATACTATGTTTATATGTGTTGAATTAATGTTTCTATGTGCGCATGCGAATGTTTTCAATACCGCTTGTTGTTTTTAATTCCGCAAGTTGATGATCAATGGTAGAAGAGATTATGTGTTATGCATGAAGCTAAAATAGTGTGTGGCTAGGATAATCTCGGAGAATAAGTGATTTATTATTCAAATTTCTACACGCTCATATCCTCTGCCCATTTGAATGGCATTTTCCGTTGCCTGCATGAATAATTCAGGAAACTCACAGAGAGAAACTCTTTGAGAAAACCATTGATCCCCCTGCTATCTCAGCCTGCTAACCTCTGCAATTACTTCTTCTGTGATAGGAACTTCCAGTCCTCTAACCTGTGAGTAATTCTCGTCTAAATTGAGTGCGAACTCCATTGTAATTCCCTTATCAAACCCATGCAATCTATTAAAGTAGGTATCCCACCCTACATTGACAAAGATTTTCCATACCTCTGGATTGCTGCAGACTGAAGTTGTGTTTTCAAGCTCATGCCACACAGCCAGCCCACCCATACTATGGGGACTTGTAGCAGCACTTCTTGGAATAGCAGATAGTTGGGCGAAATGGTGGGTACCAAATTCGGAAGAACAACATGGTGAAAATGAAAGGTGGTAATGGTAAACATGGATGGTAATTTTCAGAAACCGAGAAAAATCATAAAAGAATATGGTAAGTGTAATGAATAAAAATAATAATTATTTCGTATGGAGTGGAAAAGAGGTATTATGGATCCTAACACATATTGAATGATTTTACAAAATGTTGATAGGGATCATAAGGTGTACCACACACAGACTGTCATAATGATTTATGAGGTCATTATTACACCATCCATAGACTATGACGACACCCCCCCCCAACTTAATTTTTTTCCGTCTGTAGCATTAAAGTCTTCACATGGGATATTTAATTAAATCCATAAAAGTCACATGGAGGCGTACCTGGCAGCGTACATAGACGAAGTGACGGTTGGTAGGATGACGGCACAATAATGATGCAAAGGGAGTAACAAAAATACAAGTAACAGCATGCGGAGTAGTAGCATCTGGAGTAACAGCAGTGTGAATGTCAACATCCAATGTAACAACATCTGGAGTAATAGCAGTGTGAGTAGCAGCATCTGGAGTAATAGCAGTGTGAGTATCAACAGCCAGTGTAACAGCATCTAGAGTAACAAGAATGCGAGTAGCAGCATCAGAGTAACAACATCCGGTGTAACAGCATCTAGAGTAACAATAGTGCGAGTAGCAGTATCTGATTAATAACATATGGAGTAACAAGAATGTAAGAAATAGCATCGGAGTAACAACAATGCGAGTAACATCATCCGGTGTAATAGCATCGAGTAGTACAATCCGGTGTAGCAGCATCCAGTGTAGCAGCATCAGGTGTAACAGCATCAGAGTAACAATAATGCGAGTAATAGCATCTAATGTAACAACATCAAGTAGCAGCATCTGGTGTAGCAGCATCTGGTGTAACAGCATCATGAGTAGCAACATCCGGTGTAGCAGCATCCGGTGTAATAGCATCATGAGTAGCAGCAATCGAGTAACAGCACCATGAGTAGCAACACCTGAGTAACAGCACCATGAGTAGCAGCAACTAGGTAACAGCACCATGAGTAGCAACAACTGAGTACCAGCACCACGAGTAACAACACCCTGAGTAGCAACAACCAAGTAGTAGCACCATCAGTAGCAGCAACCGATACTTAGAAAACTTTTCTTCGATTTTTACTCCTTAGTGGTAATTCCTGCAAAAATATATACAACAAGGTTAACAATATAATTCTTTATTCTTCTATTATTATTATTTTATTATTATTATTATATATTACAACAAGGATGCAGAGGAAGAGTTCTCTACGCTGATAACCTTCAAACCAAATTTCTCAGAGAGGTGTTTGACAAAAGAATCCTTAGAGGTCAAGCAGTGGTATAATCTCAGGCAATGTCCATTGACTATAAATGAAGCACGCGTATCATCAATTGTGACCAGCCTGACTATTCCATTATCAAATACAATGTCCACCTCGTAGGGTCCTATCGAGCGAGTGCAAAGCTTTCCTTTAAAATCCTTGAAGCGGGAGTCATTGAGTAGTGCCCAATCTCCACTCTAAAACACCTTGTTCATAATAAACTTATCGTTCCATTTCATTCTTTGATGTTGAATAGCAATAGTTCTCTAGACAACCATTGAGCAGATTTCATCTAGTTCATTGAGCTGGGCCAGTTAGTGTTTCTAGGCATCTGAAAAATCCAAACCAAATTCAAGAGCTGTTCTCAGTGTACTGATTTCAAATTATATTGGAAACAATGGGAATTTCCCATAAACCAACTCGAATGGGGAAAACCCAGTTGTATTCCGCCATCTTGTTCTGTATGCCTAGAGAGCTTCAGGGAGCTTATGAGCCCAATCCCGACGATGGTATGCCACAGTTTTTGTCAAGATATTTTCCAATATGTTGTTCGTGCTTTCCACTTTTCCATTCGCCTAGGGGTGGTATGGAGATGTCACCCTGTGCTTGACCCCATATTTATGCATAATCTTTGCTATCATGTTTGATGTGAACTGTGCTCCTCCATCTGAAACAATCTCTCTTGGAGTACCATAGCGAGCAAAAATATCTTCAAATAGAAAATATGACACCACCTGCTCTATTGCTTTCGCAACAGCATTAGCTTCTACCCACTTAGTCACATAATCAGTACAAACCAAGATGTGGAATTTTTGCTGGGAGGGTGGGTTAAAGGGTCCAACGAAGTCAATAGCCCATTTCTCAAAAGGTTTGAGGACTACCTGTGCTTGGAAAGGAATTTCATCAGCTCGACCTGGCTGCCCCATTCATTGGCAACTATCACACCTCCTGACATAATTCTGCGCATCGAGAAAGATATAAGGCCAGTAGTATCCCATTTGTAGCACCTTATGGCCTGTTCTTTTGTCTGCAAAATTCCCTCCACAAGGGCCATCATGGGAAGCTTTCAGTACCTCATAAATATCATCCTCAGACACACAGCATCGAATCTACTTATCCGCTCCTGTATGAAAAAGGTATCCTGCCATCCAAGAATATCGGGCACTATGATGAATAATTTTCCGTTGTTCCCTGTATGAAAAATGAGGAGGCACTTTCCCTGTAGCAAGATAGTTATCAATATCTACATACCATGGAGGTTTAGTAGAAACTACAAAAATATTTTCATTGGGAAAACTATCTTCTATAGGTGTGCCTTCATCATTGTTATCCATTCTAGATAGGAAACTAGCAACTACGTTGTCTTTTCCTGGTTTATCTACTATTTTGATATCAAATTCTTGAAGCAATAACAACCATCTTGTAACATGTCCAGGAGTAATAGGTCTATTCTTCAAATACTTGATTGTTGCGTGATCAATATGGAAAACAGTAGAATACCTGGTAATGTAGTGTCAGAACTTATTGACAGCATAAATGACAGCCAGGAATTCTTTTTCTATCACCATGTAATTTAGTTTAGCAGGAATTAAATTCTTGTTGACATAGTAAATTGCATACGGTGTTTTGCCTACCTGTTGTCCTAAAACAGCCACTACTGCTGTCTGAGAAGCATCAGTATGTATGTGAAATTTTAATGCCCAATTAGGTCCTCGAAGGATTGGAGCCGTGCAAACCAACCATTTAATTTTCATGAAAGTTGTCTCACAGTCTTCAGTCCACAAGAATTCTGTATCTTTTGTTAGCAATTGAAAAAGTGGATGTGCTATTTTAGCAAAATTTTCTATAAAGCGTCTGTAATAACTAGCACAATCGATAAAGCTATGTACCTGTGTGGGTGTTTTGGGTACCGGAAAGTGTAATATTACCTCTACTTTAGTCGGATCAACTTGAATTCCAGCAACTGAGAGAAAATTTCCCAATACTACTCCTTCTTCCCTCATCATATGGCATTTGACTGTACTCAGAGATACATTAGTCTACTTACATCTTTTGAGTACTTTTTCTAGATTTTCCAATCCTTCCTCAAATGAATTTCCATATGGAGTAAAATCATCCATATAGATTTCAGCGCTATCATCTACCAAATCAGAAAAGATTCCCAATATTGCCCTCTGGAAGGTAGCAGGAGCATTACACAAGCCAAATGGAAGGACCCTGTATGCAAAGGTTCCCCATGGACATGTGAAAGTTTTTTTATCTTGGTCTTTCAAATCTATCTAGATCTGGTTATATCATTTAAATCTTTCTAGGAAGGAAAAGAACTTCTTCCTAGCCAAAGTATCTAGGACTTGGTCAATAAATAGCAAAGGGAAATGGTCTTTTTGCATTGCCTTATTTAGTTCCCTGTAATCTACACAGATCCGCCATTTACCACTCTTTTTGGGAACAATAACTAGTGGAGATACCCATTGGCTTCTTTAATATAAATATGATGAGTACACAAGCTAGCAGGGATCCCCTTCATGTCAGTATAATCCCAGGAAAAAGCTTCCCGATGATCTTGAAGAACTTTCAAAAGCTGTTTTGACTGGAATTCGGACAGGTTCAGGTTGATATTAAGTGTTTTCCCTGGTTCAATCTCAATTGGAATACTATCATGGGATGAGGTTATAGGAATGTCTTCAATGTCATCTTCTAGTTCAATGTTTTCTTGTGTTTCACATCTCATAGTAGATTCGAGAATATGTCGAGTTGAATCGGAAACAGAACTAGAATCATTAATGAAAGCGTTAATGGCATCGTCCTCAGTTTCTATTTTAAATTGAAGGGCCTGCCTAATAGTAAGGATTGGTCTAACATCTTCAATTTTAAGTTCAGGATCTTCTATCGGTAGAGGTTTCTGACTGGTGAATGACTTTTCATATGGTCTAGGTTCTGCAGGAGGATAAAGCTTAAGATTCGTTGTAACTGTCCTATTTGATATGATCATATTCCCAGATTGACACCCTATGTAGGTGTCTGCAGTTGCGAGCCAGGGTCTTCCTAGGATCAATGGGTGACCACCAACTAAAGATCGGGTATGTAATACAAGGAGGTCCACAAGGTAATGCCATGAATCTACTGAAATAATCACATCCTCGAATTTCCGTATTCGTTTAATTGTAGACCTATCTGCTAGTTCCAGGATAGTAGGGGTTGGTTTAATATTTCCAAGACCTAATGTGTTCATTGTTTCAGCAGTGATAATGTTGATGGAAGCTCCCAAATCTACCAGTACGTTTGGGATTTCAACCCCATTAATCTATACTGTTAGAATTGGGTTCCTTGGGTCTTCGTATTTTACAGGCATGATTTTTCCTAACATGATGTCGGATAGTCTACCCATTACATGAATGGTTAAGGGATCCTTAGGTTTCTTCCCTGGTTTCTTAGAGCAGTATTATTTAAGGGTCTTTGTGTATATAGGTACATCCTTCATAGCTTGTAGCAGGGGTATTTTAACAAAAAGATTCTGCAGTTCCCATAAGAAATCAAATTCTGCCTGAGGGTTCAGTTTAGTCAAGGTCAGTCTTTCAGGATATGGAGGAGAAGTTGGATGACCTTGATTAGGAACAGCTTGGGGGTGTGTCTGATCCATCATGTTTTGGTCTGATTTGTCCCGCGCTATTCTCTGTTCTGGTTCTGTATCTTCACTTTCAATTTGTTCTATAATAATAGGTGAAGTAGGTGCATTTACTACCCAGCCAGATCATAGGTTTATCTCATTAAGTCCCATGGTAGAAATGCTGTAAGATGGAAGGTTCAGAGTGTCTATTTGTTGGACCCCTTTATTATGAGGATTTGGGTTGGGCTGGATAGGAAGTTGGGGTCTAATGGCTAGGTTTCCTAGAGGTACATTAGAGGGAAACTAAAGTTGTTGTTGAGGCATAGACTGAGGAAACTGTCCAGTAGGAGAAGTGCCACGCCAGTTCTGATTCCATGAAGTATTTTGACTGGCCTGGGGAACCCATTGTTGCCAAGGGGGATACTGATATTGAGACCACATAGATGAAAATGGTGTAGATTGGGGACCCATATTAAAATTATTAAAATACTTAGATGGGTCCTAAAACATACATGGATTCATAGCTGGTGGTCGAGGTTGCCATGGCTTCTTCTGCCCCATAAAGTACAGTTGGTCTACCACGCTTTCTTCACTTGCCCCTTGAAAAACTGCCTTTAGTCCGGGAAAGGAAGGACATGAGCTGGTCGAATCAGTATGTTCACAGATTACGCAGGCTTCCACTGTGTTTAACGGGAATTCCTTCAAAGGATGCTTCTTTCTACACTGTGGGTAGAATATAGCCATAGTCTTTTCCAACTCCATTTGTTTATGTTTTTCTTGCAGAGTGTCCGTTTGGGCAGATAATGTGCTCATAATATCAGTCCTTAGGTTGTCTAGTAGATTTCCAATTTCTGCTTTTGTAACCCCTCCACAAGAAGTCTTTGATGACCAAATTCCTTGTCCACTCCTTGCAACCCCCCATGAACACTTAATGCAATAATCACATATAGTATCGTAGTCTTCTTTCGAAATATCCCCTTTTCCTACTGTATTCAAAAGTTGCAGTGATTCTTCCCTAAGTGCTCAGAGAAGAATGATCTTCAGAATGTCCTTGTCCAGGTCACTATGTCCAGACCTCTACAATATGTATTTAAATCATTCCACACAGTCCTCCATTTTTTCATCATCTTTCTGTGCAAACTTAAAAATTTCCTCCTTAATATCATGGGATTTACAGTAATCTTGGTATTTCTCCAAGAAGGCCTCTTTCATCCCTTCCCATGAAGTAATCGTACTCCCTCCTAAACCCATGAACCATCTCAGGGTTGTCCCCTTTAAGGTAGCAAGAAATATCTTTAATTTCTGAGCATCAGCAATATAGTCATATCCTCGACAAACAATGTCAAATTCAAAGAGGAACGTATTAGGGTCTTCAAAAGAAATCCCATGCAAACTAGGCAGAGTTGTTAAAGGGATGGGTCTCATTGGTGCATCACCTGTAACGTTTCCAATTGGAAAATCAATAGAGGAAATTACAAGTGCCATAAATACCCTCCAATACTCACTTGGAATTTCGATTGGTTCTGCAGCTGGTATTTGGAGTGGTTCAACTGTAGGAGGCTGCACCGCACTCTGTTGTTCCCTTGGTGACTCTAAGTCCTTCAAGAATTCTCTCTCCAAATCGGAATTTCTCAATTTGACCGTAGGAAATTTTTCAATGCTACCTTGGTCTCGTGGAGATAAAAACCCTTTTTGAGGTTCTTCTTCCCAATTAGAATTGCTCAGTTCTTCTGATCCTCTACTTGTTATTTCTTCCCTTTTTGCTGATGGTAAGGATGTCTCCTCCACGGATACCCTATTTATCAAGTCTTCTGCCGTAGAAAGAATACCTTTTGGTACAGTGGATGGCACTGGTTTCTCCACAGACTTCCCTTCGGACTTCGTCTGAACTCTTACCCTAACAGTAGCACGAGATTATGCCTCAGATCTAGATTTTTCAATAATCTCCTGAATATATGTCTTCCTTCCCACATCTTTTCCTTTCTTTGGGGGTCTTCCTCTGCCCCTCTTATTTAGATCCTTGTTCATAAAAATTGTAGAGAGGGTTCATCACAGCAACAAAATCGCTCAGCACTTGGAGCAGGACAGATAGCTTCCTCCTCGGGATGAGAGAGTAGGTTCAAACGGAAAAATAAAAAGAAAATGAAAATCAAATTTCATGACCTAAAGTAGGGTAATCAAATACCCTCCTCAGGATGAGAAGTTGGCCATTCAGAAAATAATCAAAAGAAATAGAAAGCTGGAAACTATGTCTGGGACTCAGGGTAGGGTACTAAATGTCCTCCCCAAGATGAGGGATAAATTTCAATGAAAAAAAAAACAAAAGAAAAACAGTATGCTATGCTCAGCTCTTGGAGCAGGGTAATAGATGCCCTCCCCAAGACGAGAGATCATTTCTGAAGAAAAGCAATAAAAAGCAGAAAATAAAACACAAAGCACTACGCTCAGGACTTTGGATTAGGGCAATAAATTCCCTCTCCAAGACGAGAGATTGAACCTTAGATCAATTGCAGATCCTGTTCTTGCACCTGTTAGCCTTCCTCGGCAACGGCACCAATATGTTGGTGTCTAGATATGAATAATGTTGAACCCTTTTTCCACATAAATTATCAACTCGAGGGCTTTATTTATTTCAAGACTAACAGCACATTATATGCAGGAGCAAGCACATGACTTGATGTAGATCACAAGTTTAAATCCATAAACACATAGACTACTGTAAAAACAATTAAAGAGATTGTAGAATTAAAAAGGCATTCACAGCAATTGAAATATTAAACTGTAACAGTAGCAATCAAATCACACTAAAACATGAAAACAATGAGAAGAAAGTAAAATGCAACACCTTATCAGAAGAATGGGCCCAACTCTCTGATCAGGGCTGCGGTAAACTCATGAATTACAGGTGAAACAACAAGCTTCTATGCATTCTATTAATGGTAGAATATACTGTTACAAAATGTGTCTATAAAAATGGGCTTAACCCTGATTCACAACCCGCAGGCCCTCTTTATACAAATGTCCTAGAAACCTAGATTCCCTTCAGCAACTCAATATTACAAAAATACACTTTGTTACAACAGCAACCTAGTTTCCCAAAAAGTAACCATGAAAAGGCCCGAAATAACGCTGGTGTGGAACAGAGTCTGTTACGTTGTAACAGCAAATGAAGATAGCGTTGGAAATTATGGGTTATTCCACGACTCACGACTACAACTTCCCTGCTTTGGCCGAATCTGCAGAAATATCAGAGCTAATAGTGCAAAAAGGAAAAACCTCCATGACAATTACTTCATTAATAAAATATCCCATCAAAGATAGAAGAAAGGGGTTTACCTTATGCGTTTAAGAACAATAATGGTACAAAGAGACAGAAAGATGGGATAAAATGGGAGAGGAAGAGTATACAAATCTAGTACCCAAGAGTAAGTTCTTCCACTTGATGAGATACTCTGAAATTGATCGATTTCATAGCTGTCAAGTTCTTATTTCGGTGACTGTTTTATGTTCCAACATGATTTTTCTTTCCTCATCAAATTCTAGGATTATTGTTTGAACCATAAGTTTTTAACCTATAACATTATTTAAGCATGAAACATGGAAAACTGGATGCACTCGTGAAGAAGTAGGAAGCTCCAATTTGTATGCTATAGTACCAATCTTTTGCAACACCTTGTAAGGACCATAGTACTTTGGAAAATTTATTATCCTTCTTAGCTTGCTTGAGGGATATTTTTTTTTATGGTTGTAGCCCTAAAAATACCTAGTCTCCTACATCAAAACTTCTCTCGCTGCGATGTTAATCTTCCTGTTGTTTCATTCGATTTTGTGCCAAATTTATGTTATCCTTCAAGATTTGGAGAACTTGTTGTTGATGCTCGATGTGATCTTCCACTGCTTGAACCTTAGAATTTTCTCTGAAAGATGATGTGATGGACGGTGGATAATATCCATAAAGTGCCATAAATGGGGTCATTTTTTCTGCAGTATGGAAGGAAGTGTTATACCACCATTCGGCCAGTGGTAACCACTTGACCTATTGTGTTTGTTTATCCAATAAAAAACAACGAAGATATCCTTCCAAACATTTGTTCACTATCTCAGTTTGACCATCATATTTAGGATGATAAGATGAGCTATGAGCTAGTTGAGTACCCAAACAAGAATATAATTCCATCCAAAAATTTCTAGTAAAAATGGGATCTATGTCACTTACAATAATCTTTGGGTTTCCATGTAGCTTTGAATTGTTTCCATAAATTTAGTAGCAACTATACTTGCTTTAAATGGATGAGATAATACACAAAACTGTGCATACTTGGTAAATCTATCAACTACCACCATGATGACACTCTTTCCTTCAGACTTATGTAAACCTGTGATAAAATTCATTGAAATATCCTCCCAACGTTGACTTGAAATGGATAAAGGTTGTAGAAGACCCGGGGTCTTAATTGTCTCAACTTTATTTTGCTGGAAAACCAAACATTCTGCCACAAAATTTTGAATATCAAATTTAAGGCCATCCCAAAAAAATTATTTCTTCACCCTATGGTAAGCTTTTAAAAATTCCGAGTGTCCTCCTAAAGGAGAAGTGTGCAATTCCAAAAGAATCTTTTGTTTTAGTTGGGAATTATTACAAAGATATAAGCAATCTTTGTACCATAAGGAATCATTTTTCCAACTAAATGTATGAGATGTTCTAGGATCTTGCCGCAACTTTTGAATGAGTGGCCACACTTCTTCATCCTTCATCCATTCATCCCTTGCTTCAATTATCCAATCGGGTTGGATAATAGAAATGGCACAAAGCAATGCTTCCACCTCTTCATCCTTTCTTGAGAGTGCATCTACAACAACATTTAGCTTCCCTTTTTGTATATGATTTAAAATTCATAACAGAACATCTTTGTGACCCATTTTTGCTGCTCTTCTGAAGATAGTATTTGTTCCAAAAAGTGTTCAAGACTATCATGAACAGTTTTTACCTTGAAGTGTCTTCCCATTAAGTAAGGTCACCATTTCTTTAGTGCATGTAGTATTGCCAACATTTCCTTCTCATAAATAGCTTTTTGTAAATACTTTCCTTTGATTAGACAACTTTCAAAATTAATGGGTCTTCCTTCTTGCATTAAAATAGCACCAACTCCATTTCCTGAGGCATCACATTCCATAGTAAAGTTTTTGTGAAGTCTGGCATAGCTAAGATCGGTGCTAGGCACATTACCTCTTTAAGATTTTCAAAGGCCTTAGCTACTTCAGGAGTTGATCAGAAGTTCATAAATCTTACTCAAAATTGAATGTTACATGATTGGGTTGAAACTAGGATGGTTGCGTAGATCTCGGCTTCCTGATTTCGGCGCTGTTAATGGTTCGAAAAACCGATGTCGTATGAGGGAGATATCACGTTTTGATCGAAATCTTAAATAGCTAAATTTTCCGATAGGGTTGACTTGGATGCCCAGTCAGCATGGAGGGTGCATAGTTAGCAAAAGGAATATTTTCAGGAATATTCTTTTCCTCAAAACCAATCCTAGTTTGACAAGTGGCACGATATGATTTGTGGATGGGTTGTGCATTATGTTTTATGAGTCAATCAAAGGGTGACACGTGGCTAGCCCAAGGCTGCCATGTGTCCCCTTAGTGGTGTAATAAAATTTTGTTAAGGCTACAGGAGTCGACCCCACGACCTCCGACAGAGCACGCCCACGACTTACCGCCTGAGCCACATATGTTTCATAACATATAATGTTGTTGGCTTCTATTTAATGTTTATGCAAATCAGTTTTTGGGGTTGGCATGTGGCCACCCCCAACCGCAACATTTATTATCATGGTGAAGACTGGCAAGTATTTTAGAGGTGCATTTTATGTGGCGGATATTTCCAAACTAACTCCAATTAAGTGGATTCCTCCACAGTTAGTGGAGATTTTCTAGGTGTTATTGGGAAAAATGAGTTGGAGACTCAATTTTATCCCATTCTGAGGGAATAAAGAGTCATTATAAACTAATTGGAGCATTCTGGAGCCATTGGTGCAGAGAAAAAAACCATTAGAGGCTTGTAACTACATGTATTTGCAAAATTTTGAGCATAATGAAAGATGGACATGCCATTGGGAGTTGGACCAGCAGATGTAACCCAGGAGGGGTGAACTGCTTCATCATGCTTGTGTGTAAATGTTATGTGGTGACTTTATTCTCTGTTTTGCACTGTTGTTCAGTGTATTTTGTGCTTATTTCATGCTTCTAATTCACTAAAATCATCTACAAGTTATGGTTAATATCCTCAATCCTTAAGCAAACTAAAGAATCAAGTATGCACATGTTTTATAACTGAAAAGACACTTAGCACAGCAAAACTAATACAGTCCTTTCATATCAGATTGGTATTAGAGCTAGAGTTTATTCTCTGGTGTTGTTTTGTGCAAACAATTGTTTAACTATTTGCAAGTTTTTAGACGATTACTAGGCTCAAGCTCAAAATAGGAGAAGGAAAATTGTTGGGAGTAGAAGGGTTTCAAGAAGATCCAAAGCAAAGGAGAGAAATATTGCCACAATCTCCACCACCTAGTTCACCTCCTAAGGAAGAAAATTTGCATTAATAATGTCTCATAGAGAAGGATAAATCCATGAAGAATTTGATCCCAAAGAGGAAGAAAGAGTGTTCAGGAAAGCATTCCTTGAAATGACTGAGATGGTTAGAATCCTTTATCAAGAAAGGAATGAGAGACTGGAAGGAGAAGGATCCAAAATTCACGAGGAAGGACAGGGATATTTAGGAGGTCACAATGATGAAGATAAGTAAAAGAATGGAAATAGAGGAAATTGAGGCAATGGAGAGCCATCATCCTCACCCTCATCATCATCATCCTCTACTTCATCTTCAGTACATCAGCCACACAAGTCAAAGAACCTTGGTAAAAGTCTTTTTTTTAAACTTGATGTTAAGTTTGAATTGCCAATGTTTAATGGTGAATTCAATGCACAAAATATTGATAATTGGATTAGGAAATTGGAGGTCTATTTAAGAATACAGAATGTTCAAGATGATGATACCAAAACCCAATTAGCTTCATTAAGAATGGATGGTGTAGCACTTGTTTGGTGGGAAGCCAAGACAAAGGAGGAGATCAAGAAGCATGGTAATATTATTCTATCATGGAATGATTTCATTACTGCAATAAAACAACAGTTTTATCCATTAATTCATATGGAGAAGACCATAATGAACTAGAAATATTTTAGGCAATTGAAGGGCCAAAATGTGAAAGAATATACCCAAGAATTTAGGAGAAGAGCTCTCTTATTAGGGGTAGATTTGCAGAGCCAGGATACTTTGCTCAAGTACATAGGAGGCTTACATAGCTACCTAAAACATACTTTTCTCATGTTTAACCCCACAAGTCTAGATGAAGTATGTGTTCACGCCACACATCTAGAAGCTAGAGGGAAAAAAATTCCTGAAGAGGGTAGGAAGATACCTTTTAAGGGTAAAAAAAATGAGAAGGCATTTAAAGGTAAAAGAAAGAAGAATGAATATGTTAAGAAAGAGGGAGAAAATTTGGTTTGTAAACATTTTTCAAAAGAAGGCCATGATGAAACTCATTGTTGGAAATTACATCTTGAAATCAGGCCCAAGAAATACAGCAACAAAGGGAAACAGAAAGCTGCAGCTACAACTCAACATGAAAAGGAGAGTATTCAGGTGAATCTAAGATTACAGCCATGGGATTGAAGAACATGAAGGGGAAATAAATTTAAACTAAACTCAGTACTAGTACATCAAACTGTCACATACATGCTCCAAATGAAGAAGAAAGAATTGAACTGTTTCATGTGAGGGTCATATCCAAACATACCAAGATTGACACATTGTTTGACAATGGGTCACAAGAAAACTTAATCTCTAAATACTTGGTCAAAAAAATTACCCTTGAGACCATACCACATCCAAAACCATATCCACTTGGTTGGATTTGTAAGGATGCAAATTTATAGGTTTCAAATAAATGCATATTGCGGTTTGCAATCACTGAATTTTGCTGACACAATTGAATTAGATATGGTTCCGCTTGACATAACAGGTATTGTGTTGGGGAGTCCTTACTTGTATGACAGGAAAGTGATCTTCCATCGCCATGAGAACAAATACCATTTATTCAAATATGGCAAGGAGTACATTGTTAGAGCACACTGCAAGAAGACAAACATTCCTATGGTAAAAGCTGGACAGGTAAAGAGGCTAGTAAATTCAAGTAAGAATTTTGTTCTTCTAATGATTAACCCTAAAGATGATGTTAATCATGAATCATTTGAGGGATGTGATCTTAATTTGAAATCAGATTTATATGATGTAGTTGATGCATGTCATGAGATGTTTCAGGAGCCAACAGAACTACCTCCAAAAAGGGAGATTCAACATGACATTCAGTTGCAGCAAGAATGTCCTCTTCCAAACATCGGTATGTATCACATGTCGATAATGGAGAATGCTGAAATAAATACGCAAATCAATGAGATGTTGGACAAAGGAATCATAAGGCCAAGCACTTTGCCATGCATTTCACCCATAGTCTTGATTCCAAAGAAAGATGGGACTTGGCGCATGTGTGTAGACTTCAAAGCTTTGAACAACATAACGATAAAGAATCGCTACCCACTCCCAAGGATAGATGATTTGCTTGATCAGCTAAAAGAAGAAAAGTTTTTCACTAATTTATATTTACGAAGTGGATATCATCAAGTAAGAATTGCAGAAAGTAACATATGGAAAACTGCATTCAAAACCAAACAAGGACTGTTTGAGTGGTTAGTTATGCCATTTGGTTTGTGTAATGCACCGACAAATTTCATGCGTGTTATGGATAGTGTTTTGCATCCATTCCTTGATGACTTTGTGATTGTGTGCTTATATACATATTGATTTTTAGCAAAACAAGAGAAGGACATGTCTTGCATGTGAATATAATGCTTGATGTTTTGAAGAAAGAGAAATTGTTTCTTAAGATGTCAAAGTGTGAGTTTGGAAAGAATTCTTTGGTTTATTTGGGGCACATTGTAGGAGGAGGAGAGTTGAGAATTGATCCTTCTAAAGTGGGAGCCATTGTGAATTGGCTCACACCCAAAACAATAACTGAGGTAAGAATTTTCTTAGGTGCAACTCGGTATTGGAGAAAGTTTATTGCTAAATTTTCTTCCATCACAACTCCTATGCATGCAGTGACAAGCGTGATAAAAGGCTTCCAATGAGGAGGCAAACAACATAAAGCTTTAAAAGACAAGATCAGTTCAGCTCCAGTCCTTTCATTAACAAATTTGAGAGAGCCATTCGAGATACCAACTGATGCTAGTGATTATGCCATGGGCGCAGTTCTTTTGTAGCATGGTAAGCCTATCGCTTTTCATTTTGAAACATATAATGGTGTTCTGACAAAATATCCTACATATGAAAAAGAAATATATGTGTTGGTACAAAGCATTAAGAAATGGAAACACTACTTGATGGGTAAAGAGACAATTGTTCACACTAATCACCAACCATTACAGTACTTGCAGTCGCAAACAAAATTGCAACAATCAAGACATTTCAGGTGGATGGGATTTCTTCAACAGTTTCACTTAGTTATAAGGTACAAGAAAGGTATTTTCAATAAAGTTGTTGATATGCTTTCAAGGCTAATCATTAGTGCATCTACTTTACTCAAACATTATTCTATTGTACATGAGAGTTACATAGAACAATATGCACGTGATGTTGATTTTCAAGATGTGTATGCTAGTTTGAGTGAAGGGAATCAAGTTGAAAAAAAAAATTATCACATCCATAACAATTTGTTGTTTCATTTTGGCAAGTTGTGTGTACCACAAGGATAGAGGCTAAGTGTCAAAAGATAATCTCATTCATCTCTTATTGTTGGACACTTTGGGTAAGCAAAACAATGGTGCATCTACAGAGGTATTGCTATTGGCCTCGCATGATAGATAATGTGTCACGTTTTATAAGAGGATGTTCTATGTGTGCAACAAGCAAGCCTAGTAATAGGAAGCTTGGGTTGTACACGCCATTACCCGTACCATCAAGGCCATGGGAGAGTGTCTCCATGGGCTTTGTTGGAGTTTTACCTATGTCAAGAAAACATCATGATTATATTTATGTAGTTGTGGATAGATTCAGTAAAATGTGTATATTTATGCCATGTAAGAAAACCATTACTGCTGAACAAACTGTTGAACTTTATTTTCAACATGTTTGAGTTCATTATGGATTTCCAACTTATATTGTTAGTGACAGGGATTCCAAGTTCATTGGGAATTTTCGCTCCAATCTATGGAGTATGATGGACACAAAGTTGAAAAAGAGTATTGTTTTTAATCCGCAAACTGATGGACAAATTGAGGTGGTGAACAGAATCGTTGTGCATCTATTGAGAGGATATTGCAGCAAACCTCCTAAGTTGTGGTATGAGCAACTACATTACATTCAGCACGCTTACAACCAGGCAAAGCACTCTTCTACACAGACATCTTCTTTTGAAGTATGCTTTGGGTATTTTCCAAAATCGCCACTAGACTTCATCTTTAGGAAGGATGTTGCAATTAATGGACAAGTTCTTTGAGCAAATTCAGATTATACGTCAACAAGTTCAAGAACGGTTTGAGAAAAGTCAAAGTAAATACAAGGAGAGGCATGACAAACATAGAGTTTATCACAAGTTTCAAGAGGGAGATGAGGTATGGTTGCACATTAGAAAAGAAAGGATGCAAGGGGAAGGTAACAAGATTAAACCCATTCGCTATGGTCCATTCAAGATCATAAAGCAAGTTGGTAATAATGCATTTCAATTTGAACTTCCTTCATATATGCAAATGTATTCATTTTTTAATGTTGAAAACTTATGTTTGTATGAGCCACCTTTGATCGATGATCAAGGAAGGGATGTTCAGCTGCCTTCTACTGAATATTTATCACCAAAATTTTTGGATGAGCTCAAGGAAGATACAATTATTGACAGGTATACAAGAGCATCCAAGAGGGGAAGTGTTGACTACCTTTGAGTTGGGCTCCAAGGAACTAAACCAAGCAAGGAAAAGTGGATGGAGGTTGGAAAGGTGAGGGAGTTGTACCCTCATCTACTAAACAAGTAATCAATTCTTTTGGGGTCCAAAATCTTCCCAATTGGGAGGAGTGATCAGGAGTTCATAAATTTTGCTCAAAATTGAAAGTTGCAGGATTGGGTTGAAACTAGAATGGTTGCGTCGATCTTGTCTTCCTAATTCTAGTGCCACGAACGGTACGAAAAACTGATGTCGTATGAGGGAGATATCATGTTTTGATTGAAATCCTAAATAGCTAAATTTTGGGACATGATTGACTGGGATGGCCAGATAGCATGGAGGGTGCACAGTCATCAAAAGAAATATTCCTTTCCTCGGAACCAATCTTAGCCTGACAAGTGGTGCGATATGATTTGTGGATGCGTTATACGTTATGTTTTATGAGCCAATCAGAGGGTGACACGTGGCCATCCCTAAGGCCACCAATTGTCCCCTTAATGGTGTAGTAAAATTTTGTTAAGGCCGCAGGAGTCGACCCCATGACCTCTAGTAGAGAACGCCCACGACTTATCACCTAAGCCACATATGTCTCTTAACATATAACGTTGTCATCTTCTATTTAATGTTTATGCAAATCAGTTTTGGGAGTTGGCATATGGCCACCCCCAACCTCAACATTTATTATCATGGTTAAGACTAGCGAGTATTTTGGAGGCACTTTTTATGTGGTGTAAATTGCCAAAATAACTCTAGTTAAGCTGATTCCTCCACAATTAGTGGAGCTTTTCTAGGTGTTATTGGGAAAAATGAGTTGGTGACTCAATTTTCACCAATTCTGATGGAATGAAGAGTCATTCTAGACTAATTGGAGCATTCTGGAGCCATTGGTGCAAATAAAACAACCAATAGAAGCCTATAACTACATGTATTTTCAAAAAATTTATCATAACGAAAGATGGGCATGCCATTAGGAGTTGGACTAGTAGATGTAGCCTAGGAGTGGTGAACTGCTTCATCATGCTTGCTGTGTAAATTTTATGTGGTGACTTTATTCTCTTTTTTGCACTACTTTTCAGTGTATTTTGTGCTTATCTCATGCTTCTAATTCACTAAAATCATCTACAATTTATGGTTAATATCCTCAATCCTTAAGAAAACTAAAGAGATAAGTACGCACATGTTTTATAACTGAAAAAACACTTAGTACAACAAAACTAATACAGTCCTTTCAGATTAGGAGTCCATGAAAATACATCTTTCTTCAATAATGTTTTTATAGGTGCTGCTATTCTCCCATAATTATTAACAAACTTTCCAGAATACCCTGTTAACCCAAGAAATCCTCACAACTGATTTATGGTTGTGGAGACTTTCCATTCCTTAATGGCTTTAATTTTCTTAGGGCCTACCTTAACACCCTCATGAGATACAATGTGACCCAAATATTCCACCTCTTGTACTCCAAAGAAACATTTGGATGTTTTTACATATAATTGTGTCTCCTCCAATTGTTTGAGCACCCTGTCAACATGTTGAACATGATCCTTTCAAGACCTACTATAGATTAGTATATCATCAAAAAATACTAACACAAATTTTCTAAGGAAGGGTTTGAAAATGGAATTCATCAACCCTTGAAATGTAGAAGGTGCATTGGTAAGGCCAAAAGGCATGGCCAAAAATTCATAATGACCCTCATGAGTTCGAAATGTTGTTTTTGGAATATCTTTAGTCTTCATTCTAAATTGATGATATCTTGAATGAAGATCCAACTTGGTAAAATAAATTGCTCCATGTAATTCATCCAATAATCCATCAATCACAGGAATGGGAAATTTATCTTTAATAGTGAGCTTATTGAGTTCGCTATAATCCAGATACATGCACCATGGTCCATCCTTCTTGTGCACCAATACTACTAGAGCAGAGAAAGAACTTTGACTAAGTTGAATTATACTAGCCTCTAACATTTATGCAATCGTATGTTCAATTTCTCTCTTTTGGACATAAGGATATCTGTAAGGCCTGATGTTTGGAGGAGAAATTCCTGGAATCAAATGAATAGCATGATCATGATCACAAATAGGTGGGAGTCCTTTGGGAGTTTAAAACACCTTGCAATGGTTTTCCAAGACTTTTTGGAGATCTGGAGAAATAGATTATTTTGATATTGGAAATTCTAGTGAGAATAATTGTGCAATTACGCCTTGTTTTTATTTCTTCAAAAGCTTTGTCATGACATTAGAGCTTATTATCTTTCCCAGCTTCCCTACGATACCTTGTAATTCAACTTCCTTTCCTTCTGAAAAAAAAAAAAAAAAAAAATCAAGAAAAATTCTTGAAAATTAAAAGCTACTCCTATTACAACATCAACACCTCCCATTGGAATGGAAAGCATTGGACTACTCAATACATATTACCTGATGGTTAGCTTGATATTATGGAATTTTCCAGAGAAATTTATATTTCCTCCATTTGCAACCATAAATTGACATTCTGGTGTTAAGTATAGGAAGCAATTTAATTCCTTGGCTACCTTACAATGAATAAAATTATGGGTACTAACCGAATCAATAAACACTATTACCATTTTCTTCTTGATATGTCCTTCTATATTGAGAGTTTGAGGGGTGGTAATTCTTGCCAATGCATTACACGATATGGTCAGATTCATTTCTTCTTTCTCTAGGGTTGGTTCCTGGTGTATATCCTCTTCTTTTGAAGTTTCTTTTTCATTTTCTTCCTCCTCTTCACAATCTATGTAAAATAACTTCTTCTCAGCACACTTATGACCTTTAGTGTATTTGCTATCACAACTGTAGCAAAGCCTTTTTTCTCTTTTTTCTTCCAATTTTTGTGGTGTCAACCTTGTAGGTTGTGGAATTCTAGGAGTAGCAACACTTCCATCTTTATAGATGTGATTGGTAGGCTTCCTGGCTGCCATACTTTTACATTCAATTTTTCTTGCCAACTTGAATGCCTTCTCCAATGAATCAAGTTCCCAAAGGTGAACCTCATGTTGGATGTTATCCTTTAAATTCCATATGAAGACATCAATCCTGTATTCCTCTGGAATATCAGTTACCCTTATATTCAATTTTTGAAAGTCCTCAATGTGCTCCACCATTGAACGCTTTTGTTTGAGATTTATCAATTGGCTAAAGAAGGGGTTGCTCTTTGTACCCTCATAATGTGCTATCATTTCCTCCATAAAAATTGACCAAGTGACAATATTTTTATGGGAGAAAAGCCATTGATACCATACAAATGTATTTTTTTCTAAATATAAAGTTGTAATCTGTACCTTTTGTGTGTTTTGCACATTATTGAGATCAAAATATTACTCCATATGTAGTATCCATGTTACGGGATCCTTGCCATAAAACTTACTTATATTGATCTTTGGAATATGGTGGGTCTTCCATCCAACATTCAAGTTTATGAAATCATGATTAACATTTATTTTTTTCTCATCATGAGTTTCCTCTACTATATTTTTTCCATTAGGAATCATTTCTTGTATCAACTTTGTTAAACCTTCCTTAAAACCTTCCATGTCTTCCCTCAAACCTTCCATTTTTTCTTCCATAGCATTCTTCAAACCATCTAGCTTAGCTTCCAAGATTTTCTTCAAACCATCCATATTAGATTCCATTCCCTTCTTCAAACCAACCATCTTAGCTTCCATGCTTTCTTCGAAACTTCCATTTCAGTTTTTGTTGCTCTTTGTGAGAGAAAAATTTGGTGCACTTGCTCTTATAATTTTGATATATCATGTTGCACTTCTTCATATTCATGAGTCATAGTAGAGTATTCTGAGGGCTTAATGGGTGTTGAACTATTTTTAGGGGGCATTTTAGAACCTAATACTGATATCTATGCTTCAATATGCCCTTGGAATCACTTCAAATTAATTTTTCAAACAAGACTTATGCAATTTGAAAAAAAAAATACACACCTTTTTCTTGCTTTTGAGGAGCTCGATATTGACACAAAATTATCTCTGTGATTTCGGATCTTCGATATCTTAAATTTGGTCCTGTAGTAGCTCTCTGAATATTATTTCAAATGCCATAAGTCTGATCTGATTTGGATGCTTCAAGATAAAGCTGTGCCCAATCTCCCACAATGACCTAATTATGGACTGGTTCAGTAGAGATAACGTCATTGTTTTCCTCCTTCGGCTCTGAAATTGATAAATAGGAAACTACAGTCTGTGTTCTTTTGGCCAAATTTTACAAAATTCCAATCTGATGCTGAGAGAGAGAGTTATGATGATTTTTCCAAGGTTACCTCTTGTAGATGAAATTCACGAGCCTGCAAAAACCCTAACTTTCACAGATAATATCTCTGAAAATGTTGTGAAACAAGATCTGAAATTTTAAAATACAGTTCCTCAATATTTTGGCTTCTCGTGGTAAAAATTTCATCTTCTTAACCTTTGTATAAAAACAATTATAGAGAAATTTCCACGATGACCTGTTTGGAGCAGTGAAACCCTAGAATCCAAAGCCCTGATACCAAATGTTATGAAACCAGCTCCAAAAATAGAAGAAAAGAGAGATCAATGCCTTAGAAATAAGCCACTTCAAGGGGGAAACCTCCTTTACATTACATAAATGAACAATTCTTGGATGATACAAATGAAAAAACCTCCTTCTATATATAGGAGTCAATGGGGTCATAATATAATCCTAGCCGACCTAACAATAATAATGTAAGGGCACAATAATAACAATATGGGGGTTACAGGGGTACAACAATAACAATAAGGGGGCTACAATAATAAAAATAAGGGACTACGCTAGTAATATAGGGACCTAACAGCCTGCAACCTGAAGATGAAAGGATCGATTTCCTATCCCTTAGTCATCATAAACAACCTCATCTGGTTCTCTAGAAGCATCTTCTTATGGATGGATTTACCCTGATACAGTGTGGTTAATGCTTTCCACATACCATTAGTCGTCTTATTCTTGGCTATGTGTGGGACTACATGATCCTTCATGATAAAACTCTTCGCATGCACTTCAACTTCATTATGCTTCGTGAGAAGATCAACATTGGTCGGTGTAGCCAAGACACTCTTTGCATGCTCCCGTAGTTCATATGCCTCTAGGACCGTGAGGATTCTGGCCTTCCAGATAACAAATTTGGATAGATCGTCCAACCTATCCTGATCACGTAGTCCATATGGCATCATCTTCTCAGAAATAATATGTCGAAGCAGATCCTCCTCTCCCCGCTTCTGTTGTTACTCTCAACAGAAACTCAGATCTAGGGTCCTTGCCAAGAAAGGCACCCTCTTCTCCCTCTGACAATTGATTTCCTTCCTTGGAAATATGCCAAATATTCTGAATTAGACATTTTCGATCACCCTACAATCAATCCTTATATTTCTTAAGTGAAAATTTGTTGAGTGGTTGTTCTCCTCTCGCTCTTTGTCAACTTAGCTAGGTATGATTCTGAACCGATAAAATCTCCACCACACCAACAAATGCTGAAGATATGAAGCTTTGCTTCTGGAAGATGGAAACTCTGCACAACAACTAAACACTAGACTGCATCCCTCTACCTAACCTCTGCGTGATCATATTGTCTCAGCACAGCCTCTGCGCAGTGATTGCACAGCGCATGTTACTCTTGTGCCCCTCTAGAAGGATCTATGCTGCCTCTGCGTCACTTAGCCGGGACTTCGTCAGCCCCTGCGTGGCCTTTTCTAAGACTGCGTCATGTTGGTGCTGCGCCACGCTCTCCAGATTCTCTTTTGCTTCAACGACTCTCTACAGCACAAATTTCTTTAGCTCATTTGATGGAGATCTAGCTTGATCTGCAATCTCTCTAATACCATGTGAAAATTCCTTAATCTAAGAAATCCTACTGTTAATTCTTGATTTACTTCTCCTACTTGATTAAATTCACAAGTTATTAATCTGAATATTTAGAATAACAGTGAATAATATACAAATAACATCCTACACATACAGATCATTTATGAATAGCATGCTCATATGAAAAAGAGACATAGATTTTTCAGACAAATGTCCTTGGAAAAACATAATGCGGGAAAACCGATGCAACTAGCTCTAGAGGGTTTTATTATTAAGAAAATTATGAATACAACAATTTCTGGGCACTAGACATAGTTGGACCTATAGAGAGAACCACGACAAAAATACCTCTTTCACTCGGAGATAAAAAATATGGCCGACTCACACCCTCAAATGGGATTTAGAGAACTGGAGCCTTTTCTGGCCTACCAGAAACCCCAAAATTGCTCCTCAGTCCTTTACCTCAGCCTTCCTGGCCTATGTTAGCCTCTGCATTGCTCTAGAATGGTCTGTGTCAGCCCTAAAGGGCTTATGCTACCCCTGCGCTGCCTCTACGTGGCCTGTGATGGAATGTGTGGCTCTGGGTTGCATTTGCATTGCGTGGTATGCTGCCTCTTTGCCACTGTTGTATTATTGGCTTGGGATCAGATCATCCCCTTGCAAATATTTCCTCTCGCTACACTACAAACTCCTCCTCAAATTCTTAGCAAACCAAACCCTAGAATTTCAGCTTTGCTTGTGTGCTCCGCCAATGTGTGTCTTCTCCAACTCACCCCAAGCCCTTCCCTTATACTTTTCTCATTGGAAAACCAATGGTCATGATATAATCTCTAATCGAAAACTAAGATTAGCAGTTTCTTGATCCGCGTCACTTAAGTCATTCTCATCACATGTTTAATTTAATTCACTTTAATTTTTAATTATCATAAGTTAGACTTAGGGTCCTTAATTAAAAATATTAATTATTTGAATAACTCTTAAACCTGATGGAATTTCCAAAAACTCTTTCTGGGTCTTGGATATCTCATGTACTCCAGCTCCTCCACAAAATTTGGGAGCTAGAGCACATCCGATGCTACCCCAAAATATCAACATAGTGAGGGGAACCCAAGAGTAAATTAATTCATGTACAAGGGTATCTTCTTTATCATTCCTATCCTTTAAGTACTTGGTGTGGGGTTAAGAGGAATGGTTATCCTTATGGAATAAGGCCCATTAGGTGTTAGGTAAAATTTGAATTGGTGAAAGTGTCAAAGTAACTTGGTTAACAATGTTGATTTTTGGCACATGATTTTGGCTACCCACGGTTTTGTGCTCGTGGATTGCATGTAATGAAGAATTTAAAAGGCTTTGTAAGACTTCATTGTAATGGTTCAATCTATGGAAAAACATGCTAGCATTTTTCTATTAGTGTCATTGGGAAGTGAGTGATGAAGGTTCACTTGGTCAAATTGATTGAGTTTTGGAAAATGACACTAATATAATTTTGGTAGCTAGTTTTTCCCCAGATTGGACCATTACAATGAATATTTCCCAATCCTTTTAAAGGCTTTGTGTGAAATAAAATTTTGATTTAAATTTTGTTACATTAAATTATTAATCCATGTTTTTAGACTTACGAAGTGCACAACAAAATATATGCTAGGATTCAATTTCTAATTCTATCAAGTGCAAATTATCATGAAAGGAAATTTTAATAAGCAAGTAGTTTTACATGAAATGAAATATGTATCTATAAGAGTGATATAAATCGTAATCTAGGAAATCATTGGAAAATCAATCTAGGAAAGAAAGTAAGTCTTATCTATGAAAGCATGTAAACTTAATCTATAAAAGCATGGAAATTTAATTGATGAAAAATGAGTAAATTTAATCTATGAATGCTTGTAAATTTAATATAGAAATAATTTGAAATCTATTTTTATGAAATCATATAAACTTAATCTACGTAAATGTATTCTAGGAAAGCATGTAAATATAGTCTATGAAAGTGATTAAAATATAGTTTATGAAAGACATCGAAATCTAGTCTATGAACAAAGAAAGGAAAGAGTGAACATCCTTTGCAAAGGGGTCCCATCCAATGCTTCAACAAGTACACTAGAAGTTGATAGCATCATATATTGAGTGAAATAGGCTTGGAGAAACATAGACTACAAATAGATTTGTTCAAGTATTATGATTACAAATTCAAAATTTCTTCTCCCTTTCTCCCCTATCAAACGGAGAAAGCACTACTATTTATACCTTATTTTCTTTGGGAAGAGGGTAACCTACTAATAAATTCAGATCCACTATTCTCTCAAGTAAGCAAAAAAAGTAGGATATCATTATCTCTACAAATCCTCTCACAAGTCTCTAATAGCTTTGATAGGAGACTCTTATCAAAACTTCCATGATTTTTCTCCATGAAATGTGCTTGAATAAAGATCTCAAATCTTCCTTAAATATTCAAGAGTTTGAAGAAGAAAATTTAATTTCAAGCTTAGTGGCCAAATATGATTTTGCTAGAATCTTCAAATATGCCTACAAACATCACAAAACTCATCCAACTTTTTCCCCCAAGGAAAAATCGTAATTTTCATTAGATAAAGATAAAAATTACATGATGTAGGTGCTTTTAAAAGCACATCAAAATTATTGTTGACCTTGCAACAATCATCATATAAAATATATCAAAAAGATAATGTCAGTTACAAAAATATACAAAGATCCATAAATAATTGTATACAAAATATCAACGGAGTGTTCGAGATAGTCTGAGAATCATTGTCATGTGTCCATCACTGTCCCATATAAAAAACTATAGAGCATAAAGTATAATCAAAATAATAGGTAAATGTACCTCTATATTAGTTAATATATGTACCTACATGGGCATCCTCTGCAAATAATCTATGATAGTACTCGTAATTATCATTACCATTATGTTCTAATATCTACCATATCCCCCAATCCTATTGTATGACTTCCTTGGAAAGTCTATCAGAAATGGTGTTCTTTTCCCTGTAAATATGATGACAAGTGATAAGATCAAACAATCCCTTAATCATCGTAACTTCCTCCAAAATAGGTCTGAGTGTGTGCATGTTACATGTATATAGTTGATTAAACAAATCTACAACCACTCGCGAATCACCAAAATCCTGTAACTATCGACACCCTTTTTCAATTATGAAAAGAAGAAGCAAATTTAGGCTAAATATTTCTACAAAATTTTTGGATTCGTGGCCCAAACCAGATTTTAGCTTGAAAGAGTGAGTTTCATTTAAATATAGGATAAGAGCTCCTCCACAGATGCCTCCATCTTGGGAAGAGCCATCAAAATATGCTCAAGGCTGAGATTAGTCAATTTTTTTAGCCATAATGGTACGAGTTTTGGGTCTTGATTCATCTACAGGAATATGCTCATATAAAGCCAACACCTGTGCCCCAATACGATCTGAACATATCCCTTTTTAATGAAAAATAAATTTATTTCTCCCAAGCCAAATACCTTAGCATATAGTAGAAGTAAGGTTCCCCAATTTTTGAGGAGAATTTGTGTTCCACCATGAGAGCCAAGCCAAATAAAAGGACTCACCCTGCCACCGGATTTGAACCAATAATCCACTACATACTAAATTCCATATCTAAGAGGATATAGGGTAGAAAAGGGATAAGTGATCCATTGATTCCTTAGTAGCCGTACTTAAAGGACACCAGAAAGGACCTGCAAAGGTTCCATTTTTTAAATTATCACTTGTAGGTATTTTATTCTTTGGTATACACCAAAGAAATAAATGACTTTTTGCATGAAATTTCAGTCTCCAGACATGCTTCCACCACCATGAAGGCTCTGTCAGTTATTTCTCAACATATATGAATAAGTAACCTTCCTTAGGAGAATACTTCCCAAAAGCTAAGTGAATCCATATGAGTTCATCATCCTTGTTAGGTAGTATAACATGAGAATTTTTAAGAGCCTCAGTGTACTTACACCAAAGTTGATGCCATACCACGGGAATATTCAATTCCTAAGCCACTAACGATCCTTGTGCCCATATAGTAGTGTTATCTTGATTGACCACTTGATTCAATGTTCTTGTACCTTGTGTATCTAGGAAAGCCACCATATCCTGAGGAAGAATGTGTTGATTTCCAGTACCCATGCATGGATCAAGTCCAATCCACACCCTCTCCCCTGATCCCACTCTCCAGGCCAACCTACATCGAATAATATTGAAGGAGTCTACCATCACCTTCCCAATAGTTGATACATTTGATATTTTCTTGTTTGGATTCTGACTAGGCCTATAGGGATTGTGGAGCATTGCATTTATTTATTACCACCTTTGTCCATAGACTCACTATGGAAATAAATCTCCACCCAATATTTTTAGCCAAATATTGTGAAAAGAATATCATTTTCTTCAATTCCTATCCACCCCATTTTTTGGGTAGCACAATCTTCTCCCATCTTACCCAAGAAAAAATACCTCCTTCCTTTTCTCCCATCTAGAGAAATCTACAACAACTTTTATAAACATGTTTCAAGATGCCCTTGGGGATCCATGATAGTGACATTTAGAACATTATAATTTCCTTTGGGACTAATTTGATGAGTACCAACCTACCAGCACATGACAACCATTTGAAACTCCATCATTAAGTCTCTTTTAAATCTTTGTCAGGAGCCAAATCCAATCAAATTTTTTATAGTTATTCATATTGAAATTAATACCATGATATTTTATTCCATCGTCAATGTTCAATAATTGAAAAGGGAAATGGACATGAGAAAACATAATTTCATCTCTAAGGCATCTAACCATTGTAAAAGAGGATTTATGGACATTTATATCCATCCCTCTATCCTTGAATATACGACTAAGGATATTTTAAATGTGATTATGTCCTTCCTAGGTCCATTAGTAAACAATAGAACATCGTCCATAAAAATAATTTGTGTCAAATATGTCTTACCAACCATCAGAGGCCCCCACAAGTTACCCATGCTTTTAGCTTCCCTAATAAATCTACTCAATCCTTCCACAACGAGAAAAAATAACAAAGTAGAAAGTGAGAACCCGTGACAAAGACCCCTCTTGGAATGGAATATTTTTTTAGTTGAACCATTAATTAAAACAATAAAAGAAACAATAGTAATGAAACACATGATCCAACTGATAAAGTTAATGTCAAAAATATAATATTCCCAATTAGCCACTGCTACTTGGAATATTATAACTGCTCCATTTTTTAAAGAAAAGAGTAGGGAGGAAAATAAAACATATTCCAGTGTGAAAAGGGATTGAATTAGGAGGACAAATAAAGCCACCTCGGTGTGAAAGAGGGGCAAAGCAATGAGCTAGATCCCTTTGACCAAGTCAACAGCGCTGTTACAAGAAAAGGGAAACTAGCTAGGGTAGCGTAGTTTTGAAAGGGGAATCTTCTCAAGGAAGTCACATCATTAATGAGTGGGGTCCAGGGTGAGGAAGCTCACCAAGGATAAGAAGGAGGAGATAGCAGCAAGGGAAGGCATTCGGTATTCATCTTTGTTTTGTATTTTTACTGATTGCAAGCTTCAGTTGTTTAGCCAGAGTTGCATCATTGTTTAGTGCAAATAATTCTCATGCGGGAATTCCATCTTCACGTTTGATCTAGCTAATTGGGAGATCCAAGGAGAAAGTCCTGAGCTCACTTTTCATCATTTATCTTGAGGAGAACCACTCTGCATCATATACAGTGTAGTCACTTCCAGTAACTGCGTCATTTCTGCAGTAGCAGTAGCTACTAGGTGAAACCCTCCTATTTTTCTCTTGTTTCAGAGGAGGAGGTGTCTATTTCACTCCGGGAGGCCTATTGAAGGAGTCCTTGGACCAATTTTTGTATTTTTCACTTATTTCAGATCATTTTTAGTATTTCCTAATATATATTTGCAGGGCACAACATTATTTTCTGTAGTGCTGCATTTTATATTGTTATTTTGTCGGAAACCCTTGCCGGGATGTTCTGATGTGCTTGTAAAAGGGGTCAAACCTCTCATTTATGACTCTATGATTAATGAAAGCTCCAGATCTGTATTAAATCATCATTTTCTATAGATGCCCTAATAAAAATTACGTTGTTACTGTCTTCAGCCATTCTATTTTGTGAAGTTGTGGGATTGGGGTGTTTTTAAGCACATATGAGTTGGGGAGATTATTTAGTGTAGCTAGAATGATTTTTTTATGATTCCATTTCATATTTAAGATACATAAAACATATGTAAGAGGATCCAAGTCCTGTTCTACGTTTTTATTGCATGGTTTTTCTTATACAACGTCCTCATTGGAGATTTTGTAGAAATTACTGAAAAGGGATATTATAGTGGTATCAGAGCTCTGCTCTTGGGTCAGCTTGTGGGGGGAATTTATCTTCAGCATGGAGGAGGAAGATATTTTGAATCTGATACTTCAAACCCTGTAGAACATTGCAAGGGACCTCAAGGAGATGAGACATGAAGAGGATTCTATAGGGTTTTGCCATGAGGCAAGCACCAGCACTGCAAATGGCATGGGGCATTCAGCTGCATCACAATGCTCTACCATGCCTTCATTTCTAACTGGGGGAGATAAGGAGGGAACCCTGGGAGAATATTTTTAAGAATATGAACTCCAATCTCAAGGGTTCAAGGAGCACTTGAGCTTTCAGGAGTTTTGTCGGATCAAGGATGGGAGGAGGATTAATCCTCATCAAAAGGAGGAGAACTTGATGCAGAGATCGGCCCTATAGCGTAGTATGGTAGGGTTATTCTTGCCCACATTTGATGGGACACCTAAGTGTACATCCAAGGCTTGGGTGGAGAAGTTGGACACATACTTCCAGCTCAACAAGGTTTCTGAGAGAAGCCATCAAGATAGTTGTGTTGCACCTAGAAGGGGAAGCTCAAGAATGGTGGTTTCATGGACTAACCACACTTGGGCATCATCATATCACTTCATACTCCGCTTTCACCAAGAAGCTAGTGGAGAGGTTTGATCCAAGAGATCCGGAAGCCCACTTTGCCAAGTTATCCAAGCTCAAACAGGAGGGAGATATTGAGGATTATATTGTTGAGTATTTGCAACTTTTAATGATGGTATCCAACCTCACTATGAGCAGGAATGTATGCATGTTTATTAATGAAGTGGCTGCACCATTACAAGGGTTGGTCAAATCCACTAAACTGACCAAAATCCTTGAAGCTATGGAGAAAGCTAGAGATCTACAACACATCTTGCCTAGGGCAAGAACATTATTGTAGCAAGAGGCTTACTCAGGACCAAGGAAGACAAACCATGTCCCAGATTTGGAGGGAGAATGTGTTGCAGGGAGGACACATCAGGACAAGACCTTCTCCAAGAAGGATGTCAGTGCTATACCACCCACAGAAGAATTTTCTCCAAGAGGGGGAGCTATTACAGCGTTAAGAGGAGTCCCAAAATATCTAACCTTGAGGGTGAGAGGTACTATTATGGGGCAAAGAGTCTCTGTGTTGATATATAGTGGGGCTACTCATAATTTTATTGATGCACAACTGGTATAAAGGAGAGGAATCGACATGGAGGAGTTTGAGGGATTCTCAATTTTGGTCCCAGGAGTTATGACCCTGCAGTGTGCCAAGTATGTTGCAGCACTAACCATCACCATGGGGACCTACACCTTGACAGACCACTTCTTTGTGGTATACATTCCAGACACCAATGTCATATTGGGAGTCCAGTGGTTAATCACTCTTGGGAGAGTTATCACTAATTGGAGAACTTTGGAGATGGAATGGACAGGAGGGAAGGATGGCTAGCAACAAAATATCAAGGGTATAAACACATACCCCTCTTAGGTTGTTTCAGCACACGGGATGGAGGCAGATCTACATAGAGGGGATGTTGAATGGGCAGTGGAGCTGCATATATCAGAGGTGAAGGGCAAGGATTCACCAGAGCATCCAGATGTTCAGTCTCTCTTGGACCTGTATTCTACAGTATTTGGAGATATCCCACCAGGGAGACCTCCTGACCGAGGGTTTGAACACACCATTGAGCTGGAACAAGGGATCCAAGCAGTAATCACCACTCTTTATAGGCATCCCAAGGCTTATAGGGATGAGATTGAAAGGGCTATCCAAGAGCTGCTAGCTCTAGGACACATCCCGCTTAGTACTAGTCCTTTTGCTTCTTCAGTGGTCTTAGTAAAGAAGAAAGATGCCACATTAAGGATGTGCATTGACTATAAGGCCTTGAACAAGAATACCATGAAGAACAGGTACCCTATACCCAGGATAGATGAACTTATGGATGAGTTGAGGGGATCTAAATACTTCTCCAAGATTGATTTGAGATCTGGGTATCATCAAATCAAGCTGAGGGAGAAAGATATCCCCAAGACAATGTTCAGATGTCACTATGGGCATTTTTAGTTTCTGGTAACGCCCTTTGGATTAACCAATGCCCTAGCAATTTTTCAATCCTGCATGAACCACAGCTTCCGTGGTCATTTGAGGAAGTTTGTATTGGTCTTCTTTGATGATATTCTTATCTATAGCCACACTTGGGAGGAGCACTTGCAGCATATTGAGATAGTTTTACATATCCTAAAAAAGCAGCAATTCTATGCCAAGCTCTTCAAATGTGAATTTGGCCTCACAGAGATGTTGTATTTTGGGCACATCATAGGAGTAGATGGAGTGAGGGTACATGAGGAGAAGATCCAGGCTATCAGAGATTGGCCTGAGCCCATGAGTGTTACAGAAATCAGAGGGTTTGTGGGCATATGCACTTATTACTAGAAGTTTGTGAAAGGGTTTTCACAACTAACAGCACCACTGACAGACTTGAAAAAGAAAGGAGCTTTCCATTGGACACCTACAACGCAGAGGGCTTTTGATAAGCTCAAAGAGGTAATGAGTAGTTGTCCTGTTTTAGTTTTGCCTAACTTTTCTCAACCTTTTGTTCTAGAATGTGATGCATCATGTGAAGGTATCGGGGCAGTCTTGATGTAAGGTGGGCATCCTATAGCCTTTGAGAGCAGGAATTTGCTCTCTCATGAGAGGTTGTACCCCATCTATGATAAAGAAATGTTGGAAATCATGCATGCATTAGCCAAATTCTAGCAATACTTGGTGGGGAATAAGTTCAAGGTGAAGACTGACCATAACAGTCTTAGATTCTTCCATGAACAAAAACAACTCCAGGAGAGACAACAGAAGTGGGTGAGAAAAATACAAGCTTATGATTTTGACATAGATTATGTCAAGGGGAAGAGCAATGTAGTAGCTGATGCACTATCCAGGAGGCCTACAGCGTTGTCTTTGAGGGGCATGGATGCAGATTGGAAAGCTCAGATTTTAGTTGAGTATTCCAAATATGACTTTGCATGTGAGATACTTTATGGGGTGGTATCAGATGAGAGGTTTAAAGTAATGTATGAGGTCATCTATTACCGGGACCGGATCTTCTTGGCTAAAAACTCCGAGAAAAAGGAGAAGATCTTATTGGCATCACATGATTCCCCACTTGCCGAGCATCAAGGTTTCACAAAGACTTATAGGGCCATAAGGGAGAGATTCTCATGGAAAGGTCTCAAGGAGGATGTGCTCCGACATGTCATAGAGTGCACCATTTGTCAGCAAAACAATACCTATTCCGGATGGGAAGTGGGAAAGTATCTCTATGGACTTCATCACCGGCTTACCTATAGTACAAGGTAAGGATTGTATCTTTGTTGTTGTTGATAGACTAACAAATTACTCTCATTTCTTTGCCATTTCTACACATTATACTGCTTCACAGGTATCTGAGCTCTTCTTCAGAGATGTATTTAGACTCCATGGTCTCCTAAGGACCATAATGAGTGATTGGGACAACCACTTCATGGGTGGATTTTGGAAGGAACTTTTCCAGTTAGTGGGGACTAATTTGACTCCAAGCACTAGCTATCACCCCCAAACCGATGGACAGACCGAGATAGTGAACAAGTGGCTAGAAGGCTACTTGAGGAACTATGTAGCAGGGTAGCAGAGAGCTTGGCTGCGTTGGCTCCACTTGGGGGAGTATTGTTACAAAACTACTCACCATATTTCTATTGGCATGACTCCATTCCGAGCCTTATATGGGTATGAGGCACTCTCATTTTCTGATGTTATGTTTGGGGCAAGTAAGGCTCCAAGGGCAAAGGAATGGATTCAGGAGAACTAGGACATACTTAGGGCACTCAAGGACAACATTGCTACTGCCCAAAACCAACAGAAGATGTATGCAGACCGGGGTCAGATAGAAAGACAATTTGAGGTGGGATATCTTGTCTATCTGCATATTCAGCCTTACAAACAGTCCACACTTAAGGAGAAGGGAGCTGAGAATCTCAAACCCTGTTTCTATGGGCCATACAAGGTGGTCAAATGTATCGGTAAGGTAGCATATGAGTTGGAGCTTCCTAAGGGGAGAAAGATCCACAATATCTTCCATGTTTCTTGCCTCAAGAAGGCCATTGGGAGGAATGTAGTTTCCAACATGGATCTCCGCCCTATTGATGATGAGGGCCACCTGATTTTGCAGCCAGAAGCAATCTTAGACACAAGGGAGAGGCATCTAAGGAACAAAGTCATCAAGGAATATCTGAATCGATGGAGGAATCTACCAGATGAGGATTCCACTTGGGAGGGAGATAAAATCTTGCAGCATCCTTCTTTACTATTGCTTGTGGGCAAGAAACTTTTGAGCGGGGAGCACTGTAATATTCCCAATTAGCCACTGCTACTTGGAATATTATAACTGCTCCATTTTTTAAATAAACGAGTAGGGAGGACAATAAAACATATCCCAGTGTGAAAAGGGATTGAATTAGGAAGACAAATAAAGCCACCTTTGTGTGAAAAAGGGGCAAAGCAATGAGCTAGATCCAGTTGACCAAGTCAACAACACTGTTACAAGAGGAAGGAAACTAGCTAGGGCAACGCAGTTTTGAAAGGGGAATCTTCTCAAGGAAGTCACATCATCAATGAGTGGGGTCCGGGGTGAGGAATCTCACCAAGGATAAGAAGGAGGAGATAGCAGCAAGGGAAGTCATTCAGTATTCATCTTTGTTTGGTCTTTTGATTGATTGAAAGCTTCAGCTATTTAGCCGGAGTTGCAGCACTGTTTAGTGCAAAGAATTCTCATGCAGGAATTCCATATTCACCTTTGGTATAGCTGATTGGGAGATCCAAGGAGAAGGTCCTGAGCTCACTTTTCATCATTTATCTTGAGGAGAACCACTTTGCATCATATACAGTGCAGTCACTTCCAGTAACTGCGTCATTTCTACAATAGCAGTAGCTACTGTGTGAAACCCTCCTATTTTGTGCTTGTTTCAGAGGAGGAGGTGTCTATTTCACTCTGGGAGGCCTATTAAAGGAGTCCTTGGGCCAATTTTTGTATTATTCACTTATTTCAGATCATATTTAGTATTTCCTAATATAGAGTTGCAAGGCACAACATTATTTTCTACAGTGCTGCATTTTATATTGTTATTTTGCCGGAAACCCTTGACGGGATGTTCTTATGTGCTTGTAAAAGGGGTCAAACCTTTCATTTCTGATTATATGATTGATGAAAGCTCTACATCTATATTAAATCATCATTTTATGTAGATTCCCTAATAAAAATTATGCTGTTGCAGTCTTCAGCAATTCTATTTTGTGAAGTTGTGGGATTGGGGTGTTTTTAAGCACATATGAGTTGGGGAGATCTATTAAGTGTATCTAGAATGATTTGTTTCTGATTCCATTTCATATCTAAGCTACATACAGCATATATAAGAGGATCCAAGTTTGTTCTGCATTTTTATTGCATGGTTGTCCTTATACAGTGTCCTCAATGGAGATTTTACAGAAATTCCTGAAAAGGGATATTACAAAAACCCAAATGAGTTAGTAGAATTCTTATATAAATCCAACTAGAAATATCATAGGCTTTTGATAGGTCAATCTTAAGAATTATACCTTTTTATTTTTTAATCTTCAAATTGTGGAGCCCTTCCTGTGCCACCCTTACGACCTCATGTATTTGTTTTTCATCCAAAAAAGAAAATTATTCCTTGGATATGCGCTAATATAATATGGGCTTAATGTTATTTCCTATAATCTTGGCAACAATTTTATAAATGCAATTTCAAAATGATATAGCCCTGAAGTCATCAAATGATTTTGGAGAATCTGATTTTGGAATATCCATCTTTTGGATTTAAGTGAATACGTGTTGTTTTTATAATATTTAACCATATATTCATTCAAAATACCATAATAAATGCTTTGGAAAAATAATAAGTCTAAATTGGTGTATGATCATGAAAATGTTCTTAATGTAACGTTATGGAGTTGTGGAATATGGTAAATATTGAAGGGAAATTGAACAAAATGTGAATGGAAAAGATGACATTTTGGAGAGAAAACAATTACATGCAATCCATAGGAACAAAAACATGTGCCCAAAATCACCATTGATGATCAAGTAACTTTGAATCCTTTTCCAAGTCAATTTTTACCTAACAATCCCCCCCTGAAAACCTGACTTTATGTTTTCCTTGAACAAATCTAGGCAGACTAGCCAAGTGAGTTGGTATTGCTCACCTCCAAGTCCTACCCCCTTCAAATTTTATATCCATGGTATTTGATAATTTGGCATGCCCCCCCTATCACCTAGGTATGATTACATAATTTACTGGTAATTTCCTAGGGGTATGCATGCCTTATCAAGTCTTACAGATATATGGTCATTTACATGTAATTAATTTTTTTTTTAATCCAATATAAAAAAAATGTGTTTTTATATGTTGTTATTCTCACACATGCAAATTTCATCATCCTCTCATTTTTTTCCTTCTCATATGCAATTCTCTCCACTGCAAATCTAGATTCCATGACTATGCTTACATTTTCCTGAACATTTATGGTGTGTACCATATCATTCCAATCCTCCTCGACTTGAGTAGCTTATGATGGAGGTTTCAAAAGGACGATTTCCAAATTACCATGCATATATTATAACAAAATATTTCCATTATATGTGACAAACTTCCTTTTCTTGGTTGCTCTTAGAGCTCCCATCGAAGCCTCAAATATATTTGCACATGTAATAAAAAAACAAGACCCAAAATTCGACAAAATAGGATCAATCTAGATGAGGTTGCATGAGGCACTTGATCTCTTCTTTGAGATGCTCTACCCTGTAAATATGTTGTAATATCCATTCATTTTTCATGAGCCTTTCCATGACCCTGACTCTTTTGATTCACACCTCTGAGTTTAACTCCATGACAAACCCACCATGGTATTCAAATCCATTTCCTTATCTTCCATGGTCAACATCGATTCCAAAAGCATCTCTATAAACCCTTGAAATCTCTATTTTTACGAGCCCTAGGAACTTATGAAGCATAATAATGAAAATCCAAGGAGCTTCCCACATTTGAAAATGACAACCGATTTCAAATTTCCGCAAAATATAGATCCATTTTTTTAGATATCACATATGATATCCACGTAATCAAATGATAATCCATACTTTTTCAAATAGTGCAAAAAATAGAAAATATAATGGCACTGACTCTTGAAACCCATTAATCCCAAATACTTCCATCAAGATTGGCATCTATTCATAACCCTCAACAGCTCTTTGTAGGGCATACAATTCCCATTATATGAGGATGACCCAAAAACTTTCATAAGTTTTCAAACTTGGAAACATCAAATCTTAGGGCCATGGTACTATAGATGTTGAGTGATAAGGATTTCTCGAATGTGGATTTAACAACTGATGCCTATGCTTGGGCTAAGAAATAATCTACACAGCATTTCAAGCACATATTTATAATGGAAACACTACCAAAGAACAAATTCTTATTATTGCATAGAACAAGTGTCTCAAGATGTTGTAGCCACGGTCCTCCCCAAACTACCATTATGTCATAGTCAGTCACATCCATTAGCTCATGAATGCTCCAATCTAATTCTACAACTATTCACCTTCTATAGGAGTCACACTATGCCCTATATACTCACCTTCAATAACATGATCTCAACCAATTCTTAAAAACCTATGATATTCAATCAGTTTGCTTAATCACAAGCTATTTGATCCAAGGATTCACTTCCATCCCCACTACAACAATATTCCAATTGCTTCATCCATGCAAAATTTGGGATCTTCAATAGAGAAACCAATTCCCAACATTGATTCTCGATCTCTCATATTCACCAACCCAAATAAACCCTCGGAAATAGAGGCATCCACTTGAAGCCAACACTTGGACTTAATACCATGTAAAAAATTACCAGAGAGATAAATTAAATTTATTGAGAGAGGAATTAAACCAACTAGCAACAAATCATGAAAACTAAACACAAAATTTTATCATGGAGAACCCCAATCCAAGGAAAAACCAAATAAGAAAATTATATTAGTGTCCTTGGCCAAAACCTTATCAAGTTCTGATCCAAGTGGGTATTGATGGCCACCCACCTATTCCATTGTCTCACAACATAATTTTCCTATTTTGGTAGTTTTATGTTTTTGGCAATTTTTAGGTCTTGAACTTCTGAAGTCGTTTTGAGGCCTTAAACAATGTTTTTTGGGGAAACGAACCAATGAAAATTGTAGAAGAAGGGGCCCATTAGAAGCTTTGACCAATATTCTATGAACCTTATAACATCACCAAGGTTATGGGTGTTGGGTGTGGAGCCTGATTATCTTCTTTATTTTGTATCACAGCAATGGACCCTTGTTCTAAACGGGGCGACAACACCGCCCGTAATTAAATGTTGCCTAGGGGGTCTAGGGGGGGCGGCTGTGACTTTATGGAGCCCCCCCCAAACCCCCCCATGGCATGGGGTTTCGGGGGTAGCGCCCTCGAAGCTAAAAACATATGTAAAATTGCCTTGTAAAAATATTGTAATTTCTAGTCAATCTGGGTTGTTCATTAGGCGGATGATCTGATGGTAGAAGTTGTGTTTAATTTATGGTTTTTGCCCCTAGAAGGAAACCCCTTGTTTTGTATGAGGGTATTGTATTGCGACTGTGTATTTCATGTGTATTCTCAGAGCAAGAAACAGATACAGAGACTATGAGAGAGAACAGAGGATATTACAGCAAATCCATTATAGGTTGTGTCTCTTCATTTTGCTGGATAATAGAAAGGAAGGACTAGTTGTTTGGGGTGGATGTAGCCCAAACAGGGTGAACCATGTATACATGTGTCTCTCTGGTTTTATGTGTTTTCTGTGTTTGTGTTTTTCGCATATTTTATGTGTTGCATTGCTCTGTAATATATAATTTTCTAACAATGGGTAACACAACTTTTGAGCTAAGTCTCTCACGTTTTTAGTCACCTGGTCATTAATTTCATCATTTTTTACTAGTGATTCCTTGGGCTACACTCAGTATTCAATTTGGATTACCTTTGGCCACACTTTCCACCATTGTTGAACACATAAAAGATCATAGAGAAAATTTCACCAAAAGAGTTCAAACTAGATTGCATTAAACATGCCACAATTTATTAGATCATGGACACACGCATTAATAACACTCGCCAACAAAGGGTCCAGTTGTATCAAGTTGTCAAACTAGGCAAGCTCCTATACCAAGGAAAGTGGCTCACTAGGGGCCAAGTTCAATTGAATTTTTTCCCATCACATGGACGTGCTAAATGTAATGGTGATCATTTATTCCTAAGGATATTATTGGATATCAATGGCCACCCACCAATTCCACTAGTTCATAGCACAATTCTCCTTCTTTAGAAGTTTTTAGGTCATGAAATTTCAGAGCCGTTTTGAGGTCCTAAACAGTGTTTTTTGGGGAAACAGGCTAACAAAATTCTTACAATTTGTTTGTGATAAAATATGTACTCCTCAGATAGACCTTTCTAATGGGTTATTGTGCACACCATGCATGTATTATATGCCAAATTTATGACCCTAGGAAGATGACTTTCCAATTTACCCTGTTAGGGCCCATAAGCTTTTGGCGCTTCATGGGCTTAGGGTTAGGGTCTTGGATATTTATGGTTTCTCGTTACTTCTTCATGATTAAAAGGCCTTCAAGCCTCATTGCAACAAATTTTAGAAAGATGCATAGTGGTCACATCTCTTCTTAGAGGTAAGCTTCCACCATTAGAGCTAGTTTTCTTTCATTTTGCACATATATAGTTTCAACATTTCCATTTATTAATTGAAGTCAAGTTTCATTGTATCTATTTGTTTTGGATATAAATATGTATTTAATTTATTTCTCTTCTTAAATTTGGATCAAGCTGACCATGTTAGGATTCACTGCTCACCACAAGCAAATAATATATAATATTTTGCACTCCATTGTAGTGTTGAATGTCTACCATTCCTCTCTTAATATCTTCATCAATGAATCCACAATTCTAAACCTACAAAATCAAATATAGGAATAACATAAGGTAGGCCATATCCTTCATAAATTTTCACTATGTGACTAATTCATCCCCTTATTCCAACACAATACCAACCACATCTCCCTTTATATATGAAGATAACAAAGTTAAAATGATAACACACTGATCAGGAGATCATGTCCAAGTGTAAAAAAATGCTCAAAAATGGAAATGCTTAGAAATGGTTGCAGTATGAACGACCGGAAAGGCCTCGTCACTGCGATTATGGTGTCACGGATAGGACTTAAATTCAATGTCGTATGTGAAAGTTACTGAAGTTTGAAATCGCCCAATGACCTTCAAAACATGACTTTTTGACTAAACAAAAAGTTGTCATTTTCAAAAAATTTATATGGAAAAAATTTCATTTTTATAATGTTTTATATGGGCCTATTATAGGATGCCATGTGGCTTACCCAGAGGCTACCACGTGGCTGCATGCCAATGGTTAAAAAACAGGTTGAAATGGTTGGAGGTCATGAGGGTCGAACCCTCAACCCGAATCCTCGAGCAGGGTCGACCCAACCATTATACCGCAGGAAGAACGTGCACAGTGGGTGAGTTGGATTGTTCAAAACCTGAATAGAGGCAGAGTTATATGGGCGAGTCGATTTGTGGAGCTAAACGTGCAATCAGGTCGTGAAGAGTTAAAGTTAAACGGGCGAAGTTTTATGGATTAGTCCTCAGGGCTAAGCTCCGAGGCCATACGCCCAGGAGCTCAAAACCATCGGCTAGCAATTTGTTATGGTGGAGTTTGAATAGGGCTAGCCCTAGCACTAAGTACTTGACTCCATGTAACCTACAGGCGGTGACCAAGGGCGCAGGTTATAACTTTTATGCCAGCATGAACAATTTCCAAAGACATCACATGTGAACGCACTAGTTGGAACTAACAGTTACAATAAATGCTGCCCCTAAAAATAGTGCGGTTTCACCTAATCTGTGTTGTCCACCTCTTTTGGTGGAGTTAACTGGAGTTCCTCTAGTTTTGGAGGATTTTTTCTAGTGCCACTGGGAAAAAACTTGTTAGGGTCAAAACTTTCACAATTTTTTACCAAATTGGACGAAAATTTAGTCAATTTTGGCTTTCTTTAGCATTTTGGAATGTTTGGGATAGGTTATAGAGTGAACAGAGGTGTTTTTCAGCCATTTTTGCTTCAGGGAAGAGTAAAGAGCCACCCGGGCCATCAGGGAGATAGAGCTGTATTGGGTTGTAATTCATTGTTTGAGGCAAAACAAAAGCCATTTTTAGCTTATTTATGTCTTATGAAGTCAAATTCACAGCTTGTTTTGCCTGTTTAGGCATATTTTTCACTATGTAACCATTTTGAGAAAATTAATAGAGCAAGGACATACCATTGGGGAGCCTTGGACCGACAGATGTAGCCCAGGAGGGGTGAATTGCCTCATCAGTTTGTTGTGTTATTCTAAGGTGAATTTTTCTTGCTGTGACATTTTAAACAGTGAATTTAAATAATCAAATCCTCACACATAAAACTCAGAAAACATTACCAAAACTACTTTTTTTAACCTGCAAGTCATGGAGAATATTTTGCACATTAAATTATATGGAAATGGATACTTTGCATAACATTACATTTAGTTCCATTTTCAGATCAGATGGTATCAGAGCTCAGGATTTGAGCATTAGAAGCTAGAGTTTTACTCTTCATTTGTTCTTGTGCAAAGATATAGTTGACTGTTTGCAAGTTTTGATTCTCACTAGGCTTAAAATCAAGAGAGGTGAAGGACACTTGGTTAGTGCACAAAGTAATCCTTAACCAAGAAGGGCTAGAGAGCCACCTCCAAGAGCCATTGAAGAAGCCTCGAGCATGTCTTCAAGAGAAGGAGAAGCTCCTGAAGACATTGATCCCAAAGAAGAAGAACGGGTGTTCCGAAAGGATTTTTTGGACATGACAGAGATGGTGAGGATACTCTACCAAGAAAGGAATGATAGGCTTGTTGGAGAAGGGTCTAAACACCAGAAAGAAGGATAGGGTTCTTCAGGAGGAAATAAAAGTGATGACAAGTCAAATAAAGGACATGGAGGTAATGGTGATCCACCATCCCCATCTTCATCCTTTTCCTCTACATCATCATCCTCTACTTCGTTGAATCAATCCCACAAGTCTAAAACCACTGGTAAAAGTCCATTTTTAAAGCTTGATGTTAAATTTGAGTTGCCCATGTTTAATGGTGAGGTCAATGCAGAGAAACTTGACAATTGGACAAGACAGTTGGAAGTTTATTTGAGGATACAAAACCTTCATGAGGACAACACCAAGATTCAGTTAGCCTCTTTGAGAATGGAAGGAGCAGCATTGGTATGGTGGGAAGCCAAGACCAAGGATGAAATTAAAAAACATGGTAAGATCACTTTATCATGGGCTCAATTTATTTCCGCAATTAAACAACAATTTTATCCATTAGCTCATTTACAAAAGGCTATCATGAATTGGCAAAGTTTTAGACAACTTAAGGGACAAAGTGTTCAAGATTACACTCAAGAGTTTAGACGAAGGGCTTTATTACTTGGAATTTATTTGCATATCCAAGAGACTTTGTTGAAATATATAGGTGGTTTACATAGCTATCTTATACATACTATCCTTATGTTCAATCCTACTAGTCTAGACGTGGTTTGTGTTCAAGCCACGCATTTAGAGGTTAAAGGTAAACAATCTTTTGATGGGAATGAGGGTAGTGAATTTAAAGGCAAAGGAAGAAAAAGAAATGCAAACTCTAGGAAAGAAAAAGGAAAAATTTTGTAAAAATTGTTCCAAAACAAGCCACAATGAAGACCATTGCTGGAAACTTCATCCGGAATTGAAGCCAGAAAAATTTAAAACCAAAGATAAGGCCAAAGAAAAGGGAAAAACAGTTGCAATAGTTGAACAAGACTTAGGGTCTAAATCAAGACATGAAACAAAAAGCATATCCATGGTACTAAAGAACATAAAGGGGAAAGAGATTGTAAAAGAAAAAAATCCCAGTCCTAGCACTTTAAACTGTCACATAGAAGCTCCAAATGAAGAGAGGAGGATAGAGTTGTTTCATGTGAGGATCATTTCAAAACACACAAAGATAGACACACTATTCGACAGTGGGTCTCAAGCAAACCTCATCTCAGAAGACTTAGTCAAGAAGCTGAAACTTGAAACCATTCCACATCCAAAGCCATATCCACTTGGTTGGATTTGCAAGGATGCTAATCTACAAGTTTCAAGGAAGTGCATGCTGCGCTTCGCCATAACAACTCATTATGTTGACTTGGTTGAATTAGATGTGGTACCGCTTCACATTACAGGTGTGGTGTTGGGTAGTCTATATTTATATGACAGAAAAGCGATCTTCCATCACCATGGGAACAAGTGTCATTTGTTCAAGGATGGCAAGGAGTTTATTATGAGAGCACATCGAAAGAAGCTAGAATCTTCTTTAGTGAATGCAGGGCAATTGAAAAGGATTGTCAATGCAAGTCAAAATCTGACTTTGTTGATGATCAAACAAAAATATTTTGTACATAATCCTTTTCATGTTATTTCTGATATAAATGACGAGATGTTTCAGTCTGAAAGTAGGTCGTCTTTGGAAGAAGATGACAAGATGTTGTAGAAAGTGTCTTTGGTGTCAATCGGTGCAGAGAAAAAAGTGTCAGTGCAAAGTGGTGCAAGAATCCAAGAAAGGGAAAAGCATGCAAGCAAAGAGGACACAAAGTTCAGCATGGACCAATGCTGGTTTCAAAATGGCAGATTGGTATGGCGAGAAAACTTGGTCAGGAATCGACACAAGTACATGGCTCATTCAGCAAAAATTCGCCATAAGGACAGTTGGCAAGGTGAATCTTATTTCCAGTTTCCTTTGAAGGTAGACCATTGTAGGAGCAGTATGATTTCTGCAAATTTTAGTTGTTGTTCTTAAAATTAAATTTGCATCATGACACAGACAAGGTTAGCAACATTCGGTCAGCAAATTCAAGGAAGAATTTATCTTTATTTGAGAAGCTCAATTTGATGAAGTCAAGAATATTTCAGTGGTTTAAGGTTGGAAGTGTGGAGAATCAATCTCCTCATCTTCAATTTATGTAATTCAGAGAGCTTTTGGGGTCCAAAAGCCTCCCATTGGGGAGGTGTGATCAAGAGATCATGTCCAAGTGTAAAAAAATGCTCAAAAATGGAAATTCTCATAAATTGTTGCAGTCTAAACGACCAAACATCCCTCATCGATGCAATTCTGGTGCCACAAACAAGACTCAAATCCATTGTCGTATGTGAAAGTTACTAAAGTTTGAAATCGCCCAATGACCTTCAAAATAGGACTTTTTGACCCAAAAAAATTTGTCCTTTTCAAAAAATTTATATGGAAAAAATTTCATTTTTATAATGTTTTATATGGGCCTATTATAGGATGCCACGTGGCCTGCCCAGAGGTTGCCACGTAGCCCCAGGCCAATAGTTAAGAAACATGTTGAAATGGTTGGAGGTCATGAGGGTCAAACCCTCGACCCGACTCCTCGAGCAGGGTCGACCCGACCATTATACCGCGGGCAGAACATGCACAGTGGGCGAGTCATCTTTTTCAAAACCTAAATGGAGGCAGAGTTATATGGGCGAGTCGGGTCGTGGAGCTAAACATGTAGTCGGGTCATGAAGAGTTAAAGTTAAATTGGCGGATTTTAATGGATTAGTCCTCAGGGCTAAGCTCCGAGGCCATACGCCCAGGAGCTTAAAACCACCGGCTAGCAATTTTTTATGGCAGAGTTTGAAGAGGGCTAGCCCAAGCACTAAGCGCCCGACTCCATGTAACCTACAGGTGGTGACCAAGGGCGTAGGTTATAACTTTTCCGCCAGCATAAACAGTTTCCGAAGACATCGCATGTGAATGCGCCAGTTGGAACTAATAGTTACAATAAATGTTGCCCTAAAAATAGCGCAGTTCCACCTAATCCGAGCTATTCACCTCTTTTGGTGGAGTTAACTGGAGTTCCACCAGTTTTGGAGGAGGTTTTCTAGTGCCACTGGCCAAAAACTTGTTAGGGTCATAACTTTCACAATTTTCAAGCAAATTGGATGAAAGTTTAGTCAATTTTGGCTTTCTTCAGTATTATGGAGTGTTTGGGATAGGTTGCAGAGCAAACAGAAGTTCTCTTTAGCCATTTTTGCTTCAGGGAAGAGGAAAGAGTCACCAGGGCCATCAAGGAGATGGAGCTGTATTCGGTTGTACTTCACTGTATGAGGTGAAAAAAAAGCCATTTTTAGCTTATTTCTGTCTTCTGAAGTCAAATTCACAAATTTTTTTGCCTATTTAGGCATATTTTTCACTGTGTAACCATTGTGAGCAAATTAATAGGGCAAGGACATACCATTGGGGAGCCTTGGACCGACAGATGTAGCCCAGGAGGGGTGAACTGCCTCATCAGTTTGTTGTGTTATGATATGGTGAATTTTTCTTGCTGTGTATTTCTACTGTGTTATTTTAAACAATAAATTTAAATAATCAAATCCTCACAGATAAAACTCAAAAATATTACCAAAACTACTTTGTTTATCCTGCAAGTCATGGAGAACACTTTGCAAATTAAATTATATGGAAATGGATACTTTGCATAACATTAAAAATAGTTCCATTTTCAGATCACACACATAAAAGGAATATTAAAAGTCTAAAAAATGGTTTGAGTCATCATGCCATTGCTCAATACATAAAATGAATGGTAAAAGTATCAAACATAATTTGAGTAATAATGCATAATGTTTCTTTGGTATTAAGAGGAGCTTCAATAATATGTTCATAGTGTTATTTCAAAGAAATTCATTGTAAAATGTGTGATTCCAAATATCCTCTACATCATCCTAATCTCTAACAATACCATTTTGTTGAAGCCCCATAATTTTGTTGCAACAACATGGGGGATAACCACCCGGTCCAGACCTTAAAGAAACTCCTTTTCTGTTTGGTGAGGTGGCTTTGACTAGATTAATGGGACCAGTTTCCTAGCAAAGAAATTGATATGGTAATGGTGGGTTTGATATAATATGAAATGAAGAATGAGTTTAAACTAATGGAAATAATCTATCTAAGTAACAAAACACATGCATCTATTTAATCTAATTATTTAACTTAATCTATAAACTGAGTAGAATTACCATTAATGTGATTTAGAAATATATCTTACAATAAAAGGTAATAAAGTTCATTCAATTATTGAAAGAGATGAAAATTATGTAAAATTATTATTTTGACTAAATAGTTAATCAAAACAATTATGTGAAATATATCACATATATCGATTTCTTTATGTATTTTTTAAGGAATCACAACTGAAACATTGTACAAAAGTGAATGAATGATAAACTATAAATAAAACTGAATACATATCACAATATAAAAATAAATTACTGTAAAGTCATAATTAAGACTTAATAATAAGATAATTGTACAAGATATGATAAGTTATGCTCATGAAATCCACAATATTGATGTGCTTCTTCTTTTCCTCCTCTTTGCTACAGTTTTATGATTTGGACTGTATAAAACGTCCAATGGAGGTATCTCTTCAATATTTTAAATAATTTCTTCAGTAGGGTAGGCCAAGATGATTTCTTGATCTTAAACCCCTAGGGTTTGTTGAAGTGCCATTGTTGTTTCTAGTCGCTTTTGAGTTTGTTCAGGAGTGTGAAATCTTGTTGATCCTTCTAGATTAGGATTAGGTGGTATCTAAAGTTCTTTAGTAAACTTATACCATTCTTTGCCCAAATGTTCTGCTTGGAATTTTGTTGTTTGTTGTTTGAACTTGTTGATGTTCTTTAGAAGATGCCTTTAATAATTCAGCTTCATCAGTTCCTTCCTCAGTATGTGTATCAATTCCTTTGATTACATCTTTAATTATTTTATCAGGGCTTTCATCTTTATTTTCATATTAATTTTCATAATTATCTGAATCTTGGGACTTGTGTTTTGAATGCTCTAGATCCTGAATTGATTTTTCCTATCACTCATCTTCAGACATATCTTTTACAACATCATCTAAACTGATACTAGGAGTTGGCTCTCTGACTTCTATTCGTAACAGGTCTAATGGGACTGTTTCCAATATCTTATTTCTGTATTCATGAAATGATTTTATGTCTGCTACATTGATTTTATTGGATGCCATGCTTAATACATCTGTAAATTTATATGTTCTTTCAAACAAATCATCAAAACCATCTTTTTCATGCATGAATGGTCTAATTTTGAGAGCATTAGTAAAATATTGAACCACATTGTTGGGATCATATTGTCTTCCTGACATAAAAGCTAGGTTCAAAGAGGTAACATTAGGGCTTTCCTTTGTTGTATGACCTATATCAAAAGAGAAAAGGTACCGCACTGTAATGGAAATGTAGGCCAAATGGATTTCTTTGAATCCCTGAGATGCTTGGTTATACCATTTCCAAGTGTTTGGTATGCAATCTCCCTAGCCAAAAGTTTGTCTAGGACATAATAGGGAAAAACATGAGGAGGTGCAAGACTCCCTAAAACTCTGACATAAGTAAAGTTCTCTTCTCCAAACCATCTGGCTACAAGCATAATGTTTGCACTGGCCTCTTTAGAAATTCTGGGGGATTTCTCATTAAAAATGGTTTGATGGATGGGAAACATGACTCTATGACAAATCTTATAAAAATGGGAATGAAATTCAAACTCCCATGGTGATTTATGATAAACATGAATAGGACTAGGGTCTTGACTAGTCCATTTCCAACCCATAATAGGATAATTTGGGCATAAACATATAACATCCATAATATATGCACTGATGTAAAAAGGAGGGATTGCTCTAGTAGAAAATACCCTATTTGTTTTGTATTCCATAATAGTTTTGGCCAAATTAATTGATAAGATATTGGCCTAAATCATAATGGTAGAATTAACGACAACGTCTATTAAGGGAACCCATTCAATGGAAAATTTTGTGGTATCATTTTTGGAAAACAACCTACACAACATTGCTGCCATAAAAAAGTGGGGTGAGGGTAATTGTGCAATTGGATACATACCAAGTTTTTCCCACTTCAATTTTCCTTGATCAACCTTCCATTCTTTTACTACCTTCATCGGGTCTTGATTTTCTTTTTCAAACTTTTATAGGAAATTTTTATCATAAGCCTTATGTGGCATTGGAAAATGGTACATTGCACACAAATCTTTAGGGGTGAATAAACCCATGTCTTCCTGTCTCGAATTCTTGAAATTCTTGTATGTGACATTGATATTGTCGATGACCCATCTGACCATATCAGTATATGGTAAAATCTTTGGTCTTACAACTATCCTATGTAAAAATGAACATGCAACCTTGAAATAGGAAGGCTCTGATGAGCTAGATGCATCTGTTGTTGCTACTTTCTTTAATTGCACTGGATTTTCTCCTTCAAGCAAATTAATCATTGCCTCCCAGGAAGAAGTTCCACTTTCCTTATTGCAAGTAGCATCTGAGAAGAGTGGAGGCATATATGTAACTTCAAAGGTGGATGAATGGGCAACTAATTTGATTTTCTTTATCATTTCTGTTGATATTGCTTTCTCGGGAAGTTTCATGAATTCAAGCAAACAAGGAAATCAGAGTTGAGATGAAGAACAAAGAGGAAAGGAGAAACAGATTTTAATTACCATAAATCATAAGCCCAACGCTTTTATTTGAAACATGCTTTAGAAAGATATCAATATTTTTGAGCCCCGAAATCATTGAATGTCGCTAATATCTATTTAAATGATTATCAAATCTTTTACATGTTTTACCATCTATGTCCAATCAGGAGATTTATATCGTTAGATCTTTTCAACGGGCCAATTGATTAAGCATCACTTCAAGCTCTTTGGTAATAAATGTTATATAGAAAATCACACATCTTACAAGTATCCATATTATATATCTTGACCGCGAGTGTATGCAAAATGTGATCTACGCAAATCACATATCATACTTTATCGAAGCGGGCTTGACTTTTATTTGGTTTGATGATGCGGGATGTGATTAATGCTAAAACTCAAAGCATTGAACTTCATCAGATTTGCGGATATGTTTCAACATTTTTTTATTGTCCTATCGGGTCCAACATCATCGCATTTGATTTTCGAATAATATCTCTATTTGTTTTTCTTTTTCGGAGGCGCGATGTGATTTATAGTTATAAAAGTTTTTTCACTTTTTAATGTTAATTTGCACATAACTCGAAAAGGTCTTAGTGATTATCGCAATTCTCAAGTTATATATGTGTTCCAACTTTGTTAGCTTGGCAGTTTTTCGATTTTCACTAAGCGGAATAAAATCAAAGCGAAAAAATGTTCATGCCTTTTATTCCTAAAGTTTCAGAACTTAAAGTAAACCGAAGTAATGTTTCCTAAGCTCTATTTGTTTTTTTAAAGGGTCCCCATTTATTATTCACAACCTTAATGGATGTTCATATAAATGGGGGGTTGTTTCATAGCACAACACATTCTTAAAAGGATGTTTCTATGTAAGGATACATAACATTATAACCAATCTTAATCCTTTGAATAATAATATTAGTGGTCCATGCAAATAACTCAATGATTCCATATCAACAAACAATAATGAGGAACACTACCCTTATAATATCAAATATTGCATATCCAACCTTAACCACTCCAATATCCAAAGTTCCTTACTGTTAACCATATTCTAATTAGCTTAAGTATCAATTCCATATCCCTAATTCATGTCACTATAATATAATTGTATGTTTAGTCAATTTTATGTGCAAGTATAACACCTATGGTGAAAATTTCATGTAATAAAATTTAATAAGGGAAAAATATAAGACCAAGGTCATGGGACATGTATTCCAAGTTGAATGGTGGGAAAAAAATCCTAGTGTGGGTGTTCATTTGGTTTATTATGGATAGAGGAAATTAGAAAAGGCAATGGCATTTTTGGAAATTTATTTATGAAAATAATGGAAATTAGGAGAAAAGGAAGCTGAAAGGTCATAGGTTGCATGTGAGGAGGAAAATAAAGAAAAATAATGGAAAATGAAGAAATTAGAGGCCTCATTGATAAAAAGGCTTATGAGGATCAGTTCATAGCTTTTGACAGTGAGACTTTTGTCAGTTCAGTTTTGGATCTCTCTCTCTCACTCTTGGACACTTAGAGTTTTCTTGGAGCACTTTAGCATTGGATCAAGAAAGGCAAAGAAGGAAAATAGGAAGCAAAGATCAAGCAAGGAAGAGCAGGATCAAATATCTACAATGGGTTTACTTGCAGGTATCGATTTTCATGTGTGATTTCCTTGCTAGATTTGGCATGCATGGTTATGAATGTGTGTTCTTGGTTTTCTTGTTTTCATTGGCATGGGTTTTACAAGGTGTGATAGTGTTCTTCAGCCTTTCCTTTCCATTTCCAGATAGCCATGGTGTGATCGGTTTCTCATGTTTTGGTTGAGATGGGTTTTCGAGTGGATTCAAAACCAAGTGAGGTGTATCTATGAATGGAACAACACATGGCCTAGTGATCCCTTAACCATACTGCAGATTGCGGTAAATCCACTGGCCTAGTGACCCCCTTAACGAGGATGTGGGTTGTGGTAAAGCCATGTATTGTGTGCCTCGGTGGGCCTAAGAATCCTCGACTGGTGAATGGAGGGACATACGGTAAATCCTAAAGGTTTTTGCCCTTAACCAGGCCTAGGAATCCTTAATCAGTGAATGGAAGGATATATGGTAAAGCCTGGAGGGTGGTGTCTGGATTATGTCCTGGTGATCCCTAGATCGGACTGTGCATTGTGGTAAAACCTAGAGACTAGGAGACAAGTAAATTCCTCACGGTGTAGGTGGAGAAATATGGTGGCATCCATGTTTGTTTACAAATTAGTGATCCGGTGACGATTGCGGTAAATCTCAGTTCTATTGATGAGGGTGAGGTGGTTTAGCCTTGGGAAGCACTGATTGGTTCTTTTGGTTTTAGTCCCACATTCATGCTTGGAATATGGCACGAGGGTGATTGGATAAAGAGATATTTGGTTAAGGAAATCTATGGTCAGGTGGAAAGTGGAAGTCTAAAACCCAGTTGGATTTTGCATTCATTAATAAGAGTTCCTTCTCCTTTGTATTTCATGTGTAAATGTACTGGTTTATATGTGGATTCTATGGTTGTTGTATCCTCATGATTTCTGTTGGTTATATGTTGGTTATGAACATGATTTATGACAGTGATAATGTATGGCTCTCATCATGTTCTGATTTATGAATGAATTAATAATGAATCTATGACATAATAGATGATAATTCAGCTAATGTTATAAGACAACAATGATTCTTAGCAATTCTCATATAAGTATGAGACCTCTATGCTCATATGTGTTCGTATAACCTGTAGAATTCATATTTGTGACATGTTTGATGAAATGAATGTCATGGTTGGGGTTTGATTAGGTCAAGTCCTTGATAAATTTTTTTGTTAGAGTCTTTATCTCGGTGTCATTTATTTCCTTGGAAAGTCTCATCAAGTTTAGGGCAGTGGTTTGGATACTAGCCCTGAAAAAGTGGCCTAAATCTCGCAGTCTTTGGCATAAAACTGATTGAAAAAGACATCAATCTCTCCCTTGCAGGCATTGTGGGAGAGGTTATAGGGTTCCAATCGCATGCATGCCTTGTTATGGGAGTGGATGGGGGTTTAATTGATTAAAATGTTAGGCTAAATCAGGGGTTGGGCTCCTGGAGTGGTTGATTAGCTCCTGGGAGTCCTGTAGCACTTGAGGGACGTTTTTGAAGTGTTGGTTCATCAGTTCCACTTTCTTAACTTCAATTAGGGAGTTGAATAATATCATAGTAGCTCTTCCTCACATGTTTACCCTGGTGGACCAGTTAGCTTGGGTAAACGTGGAAGGAGGGTGTCACAGAGTGGTATCAGAGCATGGTTCAACACTTAGACTGGATGGGTGGAATGTGTTTTTCATGCATACATGTCAGTTGCATATGCATTTTTTATGCTTGTGGAATATGTTCTTGTTGTTTATGCATGGTGATGGTCATTTTTTCCATTGTGTCACCATGTGGAAGTTGATGATGTTGTTGTTGGGATGTGTTAGTCATGAATGCATGTCGGTTGTATATGCATTTGTTCTGAATGCCAGTGTCCATATGTTGTTATGCATGCATTATTATGGGTATGAGGCCATTGTATTTGTTTTAGGTCATCATTATGGTGTTGGATGTTATGATGCTAATGTGTTGGTTGAGATAGAGAAGGTGATGAAAATCATTAGAGCGAGGTTGCGGTACTAGACTTTGGGGTGAGAGAAGATCTTCATACAGGTTTGTATGTTGGGTATGAAGGTATATAGATTAAGGGTTGATATATGCATTATGGTTATGTGTAAGCCTTTCATTCTACTATTATGGTTACATACATGATAGATGTTAGTTAATTAGTGTAATCATATGTACATGTGTTGGTTGGTCATGCATGGTATTAACTTGATGACTATGTTATATGTTGTCAACGATTATGTTATATTATTAACTTGTTTTTGTTACATTTTAGTCAGCTTGATTATTAAGGTTATTGCATTTAAGATATTGATGTTATATGTATCATGCCAATTTGGATTGGCCTATGAAGTTGTTTAGGGTTATGACATTCAAGTATGAGTCAACCTATTTGTGTTAGTGTGTTGTATTATGTCCACACTGACTATGCATATGTGATTGTTATGCATGAATGACAATTGTTTATGAGCGTATGATGTGAAAATGTTAGCCAGTTACTGTTATGGATATCATGACCTTATTTATGATTGAGCGGATATGTTGTGAAGTTGTATCATGCTAATCTATATCGATTGTGCATACAAGATATCCTCCCTTGAAATGCATCAAGGTATGAGTCTGTTTATGGTGTATACTTGGTGCTTGACTATTTGATTATGTCGTCTATTTGGTGTTTGAGTGTTTGGTGTCCATTATGTCATCTAGTTGATTTATTTAACATGGTACGTGTATAGTTTGTTTGAGTATTTAATTAATTGCATGATATGAGTATGTGTCTATAAGATTACATGAATGAATGGTATTGTTTTAAGATGGTTGTACTAAAGCATTATGTGTTGAGACAAATGATATGTACTTGAGTGTAAGTAGGTGATAGTTGTAGCATTATGTATTATTACTTATGACTATGAGTTGATTGTAGATACTAACATAGTTTTTAGACTTGCTAAAGGTTGATTAAGAATTAATAGATATGTTGCCTTGATCTTTGCAACATGTGATCGATATGTGTGAGTAGTTGTAGGGAAAGCTTCTTGGTATTTGCATGACAAGGTAATAGTCGATGTGTTTTTATAACTAACAGTTGGGTGATGTGATAGTACATAGTAAGACTCGATTGCAAAAAAGTAAGGTAAATCATATGTTATTATGTTTATTTATGCACTGATAGTTATGTGTTTAAGAAAATATGATACAAGGAATTTCATGGCAAGAGATTGCCATGAAATATGAAAGAAGACTCGGGGTGAGATTTCCTTTGGATGCACTGGGAACCATGGGGATAGATTCATAGTGTTTTTTGTCAAACTTGTGCTTTTGGTATTTTGTGATTTGTTGCACTTGATTTGCGGTTTTGATTGCATCTAGTGCATGATATTGCCACCTTGTTTGTGGTGTTGTTTGCTATTGGTTTTTCATGGTTTTATTCTTCTTTGTTTCTTGTTCTTTCCTTTTTGTTTTGAGTCTTAGGAATTGGTTTGGAAAGACGAAAGTTAATGGATTTCAGGGAGAGTTGAATGGAACTCAATAGGTAATGAAAGATTCAGATGAAGCTCAAGGCATGAGCAAGGGAAATTGAAGGCAAGCATATGATAGTAAATTGAATTGGTTGGGTCCATTGGTGTGATGGACAATGGCAGGGAAATCATGAGAAAGGTAATGAGGAAGGGTAAAGTAAATGAATTTGAGGTGTCATATGCCTTGGATATGTTGGGAACTATTGTTCTCAATGTTGTGCATACTATGCACACATAAAGGGAGTTCTTTTAACCTTGACCTTATGATATTTGCTAGTTATCTTGTGATCATGATTATGATAATGTCTATATATGTATATATGCATGTATCTATGTCATTTTCTGACGAGATGATACTTGGTTTATGTTGATGTTTATATATATACATGTATGTATGTATGTCGTTGATTGATAGGGTAGTTAGGATTTTTTTGCACTAGTGTTCACATGTATGTGTGTGTGTGTGTGTGTGTGTGTGTGTGTGTATTTTTCTGACTGGGTGGTTAGGGATCATGATTGTTTTATTCCAATGTTTATATGTATATTTATGTATGTATGTGTGTAAGTTGTTGTTTGACAGGGTCATTAGGAATCATTCTCGTGGAGGAATGATTGCTTATGTAGGTGAATGGTATGAAGAGGTTCCTGTTTTTTGATGAATCAATTGGGAAGAGTAGCCCTGACTTATCTACAAGGTCAGTATCACGTGGATATGAATTGATATTATATGTTTGTACTATGCCTATCTTTATGTTATGGATATGTATAAATGGTGTTGTGCACATGTTGTTTATGCAGTGTTGTGTACAAATGGTCTTGTGTGTACATATGGTGCTTTGCACATGTCGCATATGCGGAGTTGTATACATATGGCATGGTTTCCATGTTTCACATATTATGCTATGGACATGTGGTCTTGTGTGTATGATTGTACATATGGTGATGTGTGCATGGGGGATCATGTACATGTTTTACATGGGGTATTGTGTGCAAGAGTTTCTATGTACATGTCGTGCATGTGGTATTGTGTACATGTGGTGTTGTGTACATGTCGTGCACGTGGTGTTGTGTACACATTTTGCAAGTGGTGTTATGTACATGTGGTGTTGTGTACACATTGTGTAGGTGATGCCGTGTACATGTGGTGTTGTATACACATTGTGCAGGTGGTGTTGTGTACAAGTGGTACTGTGTATGTGTTGTACATGTGGTACTAATGTACATGTGGTATTGTGTGAATGTTGTACATGTTGCATTATGCACATTTGGTATAGTGTGCATGTTGTACATGTTGTTTTGTGTATGTGCATTGCATAGTCGTGGTATTGTAACATGTGTATTCATTGTGTTGTACAACGGGAGTAGGTGCATGTATTGTGTTGTGTTATACACTGGGTGTAGGTGTATGTGTTGTGTCATACACCAAATGTAGGTGCATGTGTTGTGTTGTACGTCGGGTGCAAGTGTATGTGTTGTATTATACACCGGGTGTAGGTATATGTATTGCGTTGTGTTGTACCTTGTGTATGTATATGCATTATTTTGTACACTGGGTGTAGGTGTATGTATTGTGTTGTGTTGTACACCAGATGTAGGTGTATGTATTGTGTGGTGTTGTAGGCTGTGTGTGGATGTATGTGTTGTGATGTACACTATGTGTATGTGTACGTGATTGAAGATAAGAAAGAGGAACTTGGTATTTTTTGAGTGTGGTAACTGATGTGGTGTGCATAGGAAAAGGACAAAGGACCGATTGAAGGACAGGTATCAATATTTTATTTCAGTTTTAATTATGCATGTGATCTTTGATTTCGGTCTATGATGATTATATGTGACCTATAATTATATTTTATGATGATAACATGTGATTCATGATTCTTGATTTATGATGATTGAGTTTTGAGCTAACTAGGTGTGATACGTTATACGTGATGATTTGATCAAAAAACTAGTTTGACTGTTATGACAGGAAGTGAACATAATTGCAAGTATACCTTATTGACGGGCCGCCAATGAGGTATGATGTGAATTTATTTTAATTCATTTTGGGTCTAATGGAAATTATGTTCTTGGTACAAGAAAGCATGAAAATGTTTGGTTGGGTGGTTGAAATTAACTGCAAGAATTAGCAGCAACATCAAAAGGAATTGGAACATGCAACAGTATGTTGGTAAAGCACTCTAGGAGCAGGGCCATTGTGAGACACTAGTTCCCAATAGTTTCCATTTGTTTCCATGAGCATGCTATGACTCGTATGATGGTTTTGAGGTAGGTATATGCCTTGTTTTTTTTATCTTCTGATGCGAGGAATCCTTTCCAATGGATGGATCTTCTAGTATAGGGCATGTCGAGGAATACTAAAGGTGAGTGACTACATGGAAGGGGTGACCAGATTTCCCGAGGGACTTTGTAGTAGAGAATGGAAGGCCGAGGAATACATTTTTTTTGGTCATTATCATTGCTAGATGGAATCAGATGCACATTGGGAGAGTGCCCTAGAATAATGAGTTGGTAATTGTTCGCTGAGAGGACAAGTGTCGCAGGATTGTAGCACTGGACATTGGATGTCTCTTTGACTTTGGCAGTGGATTATGGACTTCCTAGAAAGGAGGTGAATCCTGGTATTACTTTTGAGAGTGGAGGTGTGAGCCTCTAGATTCCCTTTTTGTTGATACAGGCATCGTATCCTTTTATTTTCTAGTTGAGAAAATGTGCATGTGAGGAGGAAAATGAAGGAAAATAATGGAAATTGAATAAATTATAGGCCTCATTGATAAAAAGGATTTTGGGAATCAATTCATAGATTTTCATAGTGAGACATTTGTCAGTTCAGTTTTGGATCTCTCTCTCTCTTTATTCTCTCTCTCTCACACACTCTTGGACACTTAGAGTTTTCTTGGATCACTTCAAAATTGGATCAAGAAAGGCAAAGAAGGAAAAGAGGAAGCAAAGATCAAGCAAGGAAGAGTAGGATCAAGAAGTTACAACAATTTTACTTGAAAGTATCTATTTGCATATGTGATTTCCTTGATAGATTTGGCATGCATGGTTATGCATGTGTGTTCTTGGTTCTCTTGTTGTCATTGGCATGGGTTTTTCCAGGTGTGAAAATTTTCTTTAGTCTTGCCTTGAAATTTTGGGATAGCCATGGTGTGATGGGGTTCTCATGTTTTAGTTGAGTTGGATTTCTAGATGGATTCAAAACTGAGTGAGGTGGATATCTAAATGGAAGAACAGATGGCCTAGTGATCCCTAAACTAGACCACAAATTGCGGTAAATCCACTAGCCTAGTGACCCTTTAACCGGACTATGTATTGCGGTAAAGCCAAGTATTGTGTGCCTCAGTGGGCCTAGGAATCCTTGACCGTTGAATTTCGAGATATACAACAAAGCCTATTGGATTTTTCTCTTGATCAAGCCTAGGAATCCTCGATCGGTGAATGGCAAGATATACGATAAAGCCTGGAGGGTGGTGCCTTGATTATCGCCTAGTGATCCCTGGATCAAACTGTGGATTGTGGTAAATACTAGAGACTAGGAGACAATAAAATTCCTCATGATTTTGGTGGAGAAATATAGTGGCATCCATGTTTGTTTATGGCCTAGTGATACGGTGAGGATTGCGGTAAAGGTTGGTTCTATTGATGAGGGTGATGTGGTTTAGCCTCGAGAAGCCCTGGTTGGTTCTTTTGGTTTGAGTCCCACATTCATGCTTGGAATATGGCACAGGGGTGATTGGCTGAAGAGATATTTGGTTCAGCCAATCCATGGTCTGGTGGAATGTGGAAGTCCCAAACTTGGTTGGATTTTTCATTCATTAATAATAGTTCCTTCTCCTTGGTATTTCATGTGTAAATGCACTGGTTTATATGTGGATTCTATGGTTGTTGTATCCTTGTTTTTTTGTTGGTTATATGTCAGTTATGAGCATGTTTTATGACAGCGATAATGTATGGCTCTAATCATGTTTTGATTTATGAATGAATAAATAATGAATCTATGACCTAAGAGATGATAGTTTAGCTAATGTGATAAGGCATCAATGCTTCTTATCTATTCTCAGATAAGTATGAGACCTTTATGCTCAGATGTGTTGTTATAACCTCTAGAATGCATATTTGTGACATGTTTGACGAAATGACTGTCATGGTTGGGGTTTGGTTAGGTCAAGTCATTGATCATTTTTTGTGTTAGTGGATTCATCTTGGTTTCATTTATTATCCTGAAAAGTCTCATCACATTCTAGTCAGTGGTTTGGAGACTAGCCTGAAAAAGTGGCTTAAATCTTGTAGTCTCTAGCACAGAACTGGATGAAAAGTACTGTAGTCTCTCCCTTGCGGAAATTTTGGAAGTGACCATAGGGTTCTAGTCACATGCATGCCTTGTTATGGGAGTGACTGAGGATTTAATTCATTAAAATTCTAGGTTAAATTAGGGGTTGGGCTCCTGGAGTGGTGGATTAGCTCCTAGGGGTCCTATAACACTCGAGGGAGGTCTATGAAGTGTTGGTTCGTCGATTCCACTTCCTTAAATGCACTTAGGGATTTCAATCAAATCATAGTAACTCTTCATCACATGTTTACCTTGGTGGACCTGTTAGCTTTGGTAAATATGGGAGGAGGGTGTTATAGTAAGCCAAAGAAGGGATACTTCAAACAAATTTTGGAGTTTTAGTTTTAAAGAAAAAAGGATATCAAATATTGAATCCTAGATAAACCTGCCTCTTGTTTATTGGGTTGTAATCATATTGACATTTAGGTCATACATTTATATAGGAATTAATGGTTACTAGAATATTGTTGACTACCAAATAGATAGAGATCTTTATAAATATTTTTATTTGATCTTAATAAGGTTGTATTATATTATTTATTCATGGAATTATTGAAATTGTTGTATTGATTTGATTAGGCATTGTTAATTATTCATTTACATCTTTGGATCAAAGAAATTGGCACACAAGTGGTCCAACTAAGAATAGTGAGTTGATATAACAAGCCATAATTGAGTTTCACTAATCTCCATACAGTCATTGGTTATTTGTCTCATGTAAGTGGAGATTATTAAAAATCACCCACATACTTATGGAGTTCCCTCTTGGTGATAACAATGAGTTTTCCATGCATGAAACCACTCACCAATCTAACTAAAGTAAAAGCAAATGGTATGTTATCTCCAATACCCTCCACCTAAAGCACTACTAGGGAGAACATAATGAATGGATCCGACAAGAAGCCATGTAAGGTATCCATTTTACAATGCATCTAAGTAACATAAAATATCTACAAAAAGAGGAAAGAGGGAACTCCACATGGGAACAAAACCTTCCCTCAAAATACAATGCTAAAAAAGAAATATAACTACTAGGTAGTTGTGTCCTTCACCCCAAGGAAATCTCTCAAAAAGTGAAACTTATAATCAGTGAAAGTCTTTGTGAATATGTTGACATTTTTTTCAAAAGTTGGATATTACTACAAGTCAATAACCCCAATGTATGAATCCCTATATGTAGTGCATGTGGATCTTGATGTGTTTTATTTGTTTCTGTTGGACAAGGTCTCTACAAAAACCTTAGTTTTCTTTGATTATCACACTAGATGATTGTCGAGAAGTGAAATAGGATACCAATAATATTGAATAAGTTATGCAACCAAATGGCCTGAATAGAAATGTTTACTGCACCTTTGTATTCATCCTTTTCCAATGATAAATAAATCACAAATTTATTTTTATTGGACCAACAAATGGGTCCAAAGCCCAAATTGAGAACATATCCTAAAGTGGACTTACAGTTAATGTTATCGCCAGCCCAATATACGCTAGTGTGGCCAATGAGATCTAAAGTACATCCTACTACATAATGAGTCTCATATTTGATGGTTCCCTAGACATATATGAGTATGCGCTAGGAATATTTCCAATGCAACTCATGTGGCTCCTACATGTAGCTAGAAACTGCACCTACGACATTTGAGATATTTGGATGACTGTGAGTGAGATAAAGGAGACTTCCCAAAAGCTTTATGTACATAATGCAATTAACCAATGGTGTATCCTTTCCATTCTCAAGTTTTTCCCTTGATAACAAATGTGTATTTGTTGTCTTGTAGATGGTCATGTGAAAGTCAACTAAGAGATCTCTCACAAACTAAGATTGAGCAATTTTTATTCTTGAATAATTTTGGTTGATTTATAGTCTAAGGAATAAGTGTAATAGAACCATGGAGAACCTGTCATGAAAAGTGGGTTGGACTACAATAATGGTTGATATTGAACTACCTGTGATAAGTAGATCATCTACATAGAGCACTATGATCAATAGACAGACATATATTCTTAGCATTTAAGCATTTGGATCATATTTACATTGAATGAAACATTGAGGGAGTAAATAGGAATTCATATTTATATTGTTGACTCAAGAATTCTCTCTATGGGCTCAACCATGTTTCCAACTAGGAATATCTAGATTAGTTAACAAGCCTATACATGCTTGTTTGGCCATTTCTCTTATTGTTATTTATATCAACAGAGAATTTGTTCCATAGGGGTTCCCTATTAATCATGACCTTTGACCAAGTTAATAACATAGGAGTGTGATTTCTTGTTTGGGGAGTAGGTTGTCCCTTTGTGTTTCTACGAAATAAATGTCAAGCTCAATCCCCATCTAGGACAATAGGGACACATAGGTGACCTTTCTAGATCCATAAAACTTTTTGGGTGACTACTGCTTTCAATTGTGCTAACATATTTTTTTCCTTCACCTTGTGAGCCTTGGATTTAACATCCTCATAGGAATTGAGTCTTTGAGGCTTTGAGGTTGATGCAGAAATATATTTAACATAATGTCTTGTTTTAACATGAAATATAACATAACATATGCCCTTTTCCCATTGTTGAGAGTACAAGATACTACTAAATTTCTCAATTTTTCCACTTCTTTGTGATTTTATACCAATATATAATATACCTAAACTCCTATTTGAGCCAATTTACTATCAATATATGATTCGTAAAATTCCATGGATATTCCACTCGATACTTCGTCACAAAAGATATGATAATATTATATTAAAAATATGAGATTCTACATTATTATAGTTTTATTAAACTTTCATATCTATAGATTTAATTGTAATTAGTGCATTCAAGTGAATATAAATTATGCATAAAAGTAGAGAACAAAAAAATAAGCTCTCACGCACATAAGACACAATATATGCTCTCTAGAAAACCCTTTCGGGAGAAAACAACTGGAAGGTGAGGTTGCTTCACTCTCTTTCTCTGTCTGGAAATATGGCTGCAGGTAGAAAGAAGTAATGTTTGTGGATAGTGGGATGCTATAGTGCACATATCCTATCTGTGTGCTCTACCTCCTATATCTCATGTCTATATTTTCTCAACTATAGAACAAAATTCTCTCGAAAGAATGGAATGCCTCTTCCTACTAGTGGCAAGGTTATAACACAACCTGATAGCCTACTAGTGGTTAATTGTGACTACATCAACTCTTAAATAGAGTTAAAATATAGATTCTTCTAGAGTATTTTACATCATAATCACGTGGATAGCCAATTTTCCATGAATAATGGGGGCTAGCGCGACATCCTCCCGAACTATAGATGTGAAAATAAGAAGGTCAACTTCTGAGTGGCATAACTTTTGCACATGGACTCCGATTGACGTGCTTCTTGCGTCGTCGGAAAGATCTATGTATGTATAAGATCATGGAATGGTGCATGCTAAAGTGACAATTTTGTACCCCCAAAAAATGTCTTTTGATGCCTTATAACACTATTGAAAGGTTTAAGACCTTGTTTTTCCAAACTGGGTCCCGCCTGTCATCACTTTTTCCACTCCAAATGCATCAAGATGGATGAAAAAAAATATAATGATCCAAACTGGATAAATCTAATTACGTACACACTACACTTTCAAAATTTCATTCAACTTGACTCATATTTCCATAATCAATTACTTTGATACCATATAATAATTATGCCCTACATATGAACTAGATATGTATCCATAAGAAAATGAAATAACATAACTTATGCATAACACATAATAACATACATAAATATAAATATGCACTCCAATGGAAATTAAACACATAAATACATATAATAAAAATCATTCAAGCACATATCAATAACACTTATCTTTTATAAAATTCCATTGATTAGTTGTAGATCTCCAATCTTCCACCCAACCATAGACATTATTGTTCTACCTCTCTTAATAACAAGTCACCCATGAGTCGGGGCTATGACTCCACCATGGAAAAGGATACCTAAGCCAACTAGGTCTTAATGATAATATAGGTAAGTGTTTAAACCAAGGTACCAACTCCAACAAAAATTCCCATTATCAGCTTTCATTCCCCTCAACTTGCACAACCCAAAGAAGTGTAACCCTTTCTCTACGTTGCAGTCCCTTAGGATATCTCACTTCCCTTCCATGAATTTACTACAAGATGGATAGGAAGTCTCAAAGATATGGCTCTAGGAAATCTAGTTGCACCAATGGAGTGTCCAAACAACCTTTGGGCCCCACAAATTAGGCAATTATACCTACCCAATTTCCCTCTAGGGCTCCATCCTTCCCCAAGGAAACCAAAGGAGAATTAACAACAAAATACCACCAAGGATTTACAAGGTTTACTAGGTTATAGGGTCTCAGTGGCTCATAGGCTCACGCATTGCTCTAGTAGTAAGAATCAACCAAGAATGACCCCCCTTTCATTGGAAACTAAGGATTATATATGCATGTTAGGTTTTTGAAAGTTTCAATCAAATAACCAAATTCCCAAAACTTGGGAACATAGCTAGAAAATTGTCCATTCACTTTAGAAATATAACATAAATAACAAGTCATGACTTTAGGATTATATCACGCCTTTAAGACTTAGGTAATATGTATGGCTTTATGACCTTCAGCATATATCCCCATAAAGTGGCCTTAGGCTAATATAAGGTTATGAATTTGGCTTGGGAACCATTTCTTACTTTAGTCCCCTCACCATTCCCTCTTATGGAATCGAAGCCTCCCATACTCTTTTGGTCTATTATTTTGCAACTATGATGTTATTTTATTAATATATGAGTGTGTACATTTCACATTAATAAGTTCTCCAAACTTAGTCTTTACAAGCTCTCCATCCCAAGCCCATATTATTTGTTTAGCCTAGATAAAATATATGTATATGTATGGTTACAACTAGGGGTATTACATGAAAAACCCTCCACAAATATTGAATCTCTTTTATCTTCATCCTCCATTACTATTGACATGCTATGGAATTTGTTTCTTAAGGTTATCAATAAAGTGAATGCATTTTATGAGATTCTTGAAAAAATTATATATCTTAATATTCTATCCCACATTCCTCCTCATATAGCGTAAGTGATTCGACACATTTATATGACATGTTAATGTTGTAGTGGGAAATGTGAGAAGTATATGTCAGCAAAGGCATCATTGTATTGTGAAAAAAAATTGAAAATTTCCACTTAGTGATTGCTACATTTCCCCAAAATTGTCTTAATATTTGATCCAAAGTTTTAAAAATCGGCCAAACATATTCGAAATCGGTCGAGCCGACCAAGCTAGACCCCTGCTTGGGCCGACTCGGTACAAAAATCAGGCCAAGGGTCGGTTTGTTACTAAACCGTCCAAGACATTCATCAACTCGGCCGGTTCCATAACAAACTAGCCAGCTCGGCCGAGTCTGACCTAACTCGGTTGAGTCAGTCAAACCTGGGCTGTGGTAGAAAAAAGGGAGGGAAAACAAACTTGAAATTGGTTTTTTTGTTTTAGGTTTTTTTCATGTCCATATAACCTCTCTCAAGCTTATAAAAGCTACCCAACCCCCTCGCATTTCCTCACATCTATCTCATTCCATTTGTGTGAGCATTTGTGAGGAATTTTTGAAGAGTTGTGGAGTTGGTGTTTGGAGTAACAGTGAAGAGTCTCTTGGGCAATCATTGGAGCAGCAATGAGGAGCTTCTTGGGAATTCATTGGAGCAGCAATGAGGAGCTTCTTGGGAATTCATTAGAGTAGCATTTTGGAGTTGGTTTGTTGGAGCGACATTGAGGAGGCTAGAGCCTATATGTATTTCTTTTTTTCACTTCTCAAATTTGCCTTTGCTTGTTTTCTTTTTTTGCAAATCTGGAAATTGAAAAGAGTAATTTTTGTAAAATAAATGAATATTGAAGAGTTATTTTTTTGTTTCCATTTTCATATTTTTTTTCCTTTCATTTCCAAGTCCAAAAATTAGAAAATGGCTCCTAGAATGAAATATGTTCCTTGGGAATATGCTGAGATGATTGATAATCAAATGCATTGCAAATTTTGTCATAGAAAAATTAAGGAAGGTGGAGGGGGCATTCATAGGTTGAAACAACACTTGGCTGGAATTAGAGGCTAAATTGCTCCATGTGTAGCACCAATAGAACAAAGTGGGGATATTAGGAAGGAGTTGCTAGAAACATTTGAGAAGTTTGGGGAAGAAAAATCTAGGCAAAAAGAAATAGAGGCTGAAATTGGGAGGAAGAGGAGTATAAAACACAGGATGGCTTCCAACCCCAATTTTGATTATGAGGGCTCTTCATCTATCCCTTGCGTTGATGCATCCACCCCCTTTCACTATGTTCCTCCCTCTTTGGAGTCTATTCAAGAAAAGGGTAAGGTTAAAATTAAAAATAAGGGTGATAACAAAATTTATTTCACACCCTCCTCTCCCTCTGATAGTGCACATGGTCATCAAGCTAATAGAGGTAAAATATGCAACCCACTTTAGATGACCATTGGAATAAATATTTGAGAGAAGTTGCATGTGATTACATAGTTAAATGGTGGTATGATGCTGATATCAACTCCAATGCATCTCGTTCACCATACTATGAACCGATGTTTGATGCTGGAAAGGGCTTCAAAGGCCCTACTATGCATGAGTTAAGCAGATCTCTTTTGCAAAGAGAGGTTTTTTCCATTGATTAATATTTGAGAGATTTCAAAATCTCATGGGAAAAAATAGGATGTACCATCATGTAAGATTGATGGGCCGATGAAATGAACCGTACCATCATAAAATTTCTTAAATTTTGCCCACAAGGAACCATGTTTCTAAAACCAGTTGATGCATCTGATAGGGTGAAATATGCACATGTGTTGTTTCAAATTTTGGATGTGGTTTTTGAAGAGATGGGGGTGGCTAATTTTGTTCAAATCATCATAGATAATGCCTCTAACTATGTTCTTGCTGGTAAAATGTTGGAGAAAAAACACAAAACCATATTTTGGATCCCATGTGCTGCACATTGCATAGACCTCATGCTTGAGGATATTGGTAAAATAGATCAGATCAAGAATATTGTAGAGCATGCCAAAAGCATAATAAAATATATCTACAATCACTCATGGATTTTGAACCTGATGAGGAAACACACAGGGGGCAAGGAATTTGTTAGGCCTACCATCACTAGATTTGCAACTGATTTTTTGACATTGCAATCTATATTTTCCCAACATAGAAATTTGAAAAGGGTGTTTTCTAATGATGAATGGAATGAATGTCAATGGGCTCACAAAAAGGATGGAAAAGATGTGAGAAGGAAATTTAATGAAGAAATATTTTGGAAAAATGAAACACGGATTGTGAAGGTTGTTGAGCCACTAGTTAAGGTGCTGCGGTTGGTGGATGGGGAAAGATTGGCTATGGGCTTCATTTATGAGGCTATGGATCAAGAAAAGGAGAAAATAAAGGAAACATACAAGGATAGAGTGGCTAAGTATGGGCCCATTTGGGAAATCATTCATCAAAGATGGAACAATCAACTCCATCGCCCTATACATGCAACTGGTTTTTTCTGAACCCAAGGTATCATTATAAAATTTTGGAGGCAGAAGATTTGACTAGGGAGGTTAGAGATGGATTGATTGAGTGCCTTAAGTGCATGGTCCCTAAGGAGAGTGACCAGTTGGAGATACACAGACAAAGCACTTGTTTCAACAGAACCACAAGTACCTTTGGCAAGAACCTAGCAAGGATTGCAAGGGAAGCAGATGAACGAGGTAAACAAACAATTTCGATTTTCAAATTCTTATTTTGTTAAATTGTTTATAATTTGAAATTTATATATAATTTGTTGAGCTAACTCATTACACAACTATGTTTTTGTAGAAAAATGGTGGAAGGCATTTGGTAGCCATTGTCCTCAATTGTAGAAGTTTGCAATCCGTATTTTGATTCAAACTTGCAGTGCTTCTCGGTGTGAGTGCAATTAGGCTGCCTTGTAGAGGATTCACATGAAGAAGAGAAACTGTTTGGAAGAAAAATGGTTAAATGATCTAGTCTATGTCCAATACAAAATTCAGCTAAGATGCAACCAATTTATGAACAAAAGACCTGATAAAAATCTCATTGTGTTGGAATATATTGATCCAACATTAGATTGGGTAGCGGAGAATCATCTAACAGAGTTTGATTCTGATGAGGATATTCTTATTGATTTGGATTTACAAATGAAGCCATTAGTTTAACATAATGTCAAGTTAAATGCAGATCCACTAATACCAGGCCCAACCCTATGTCCACCAGTTACAGGCACTTTCTCTACTCAGCCAAGATGCAAGTGCATAGATCGTCTATCTCAGCGTACAGATGTTGCCCTTGCTAGTGCTACTACTTCTACAGTTGCAGTTGGAGATCATGATGAGGAAGAGGAGCCATGGGTTTCCTTGTCTGATGAGTCAGATTCTAAGCCAGATGATGTTGGCTTCTCTAGCAGTAGCCAGTAGTGACTAGTGATGTTTTTTTGTAGAGGCCATTTAGAGCCTCCTTCGTTATGCGTTTTTGTTTTGATCTCTATATGTTACAATTTACATGTATTGGACAACGCACTGGGTGCCATTTTGATATAATGGATATATTCATGAGCCTACTGATCCAGATGGATATCGGTGGCCACTCACCTATTCCATTTGGACCTACACCATCAATTCTTGCAGCTTTTCACTTTCAGCACAACTTACTATTTTTAACAAGTTTTCGAGTCCTACACTCCCGTAGCCACTTTGGGGCCCTAATGATCCAGGCAGATGTTGGTGGCCGCCTGCATATTCCATTTGAAATGGCACCATCAGTTCTTTCAGTTTTTTAGTTTCAACACAACTTACTATTTTAAGTATTTTTTCGGGTCTTGAACTTCCAGAGCCGTTTTGAGGCCCTAAACGACATTTTTTGGGGAATAGGACCCGAAAAATTGCTAAAAATAGTAAATGCTGCTATAATAAAGGAAATTGATGAAACTGACTAGAAGCATAGGTGGAATAGGTGGGTGGACACCAATATCCACCTCGATCATGACACTATCATGTTAGGAGGTGCCTCTGTGGTGATTGCTAAACGCATTAACGTTAATTTGGACAAAGTTTCTTGCACACCTTCGGCGCATATGATTCCATTCCTAAATCGGTATTCACGGTCAGAAGTTGTACTCCTCGGATAGATATTTATAACGAGGTATGGTGCACGTCAAACAGAGATCGTATGCCAAAGTTACGTCCCAGGATGTTGAAACACCAATTTACCCAAACGGGGCCCATAGTTTTGGCGCTTCATCTCTTAGCGTTAAGTTTTTGGATGTTTAGAGTTTTCCGTTGTTTCTCAATAATAAATAGGCCCTAGAACCTCATTGTAACATAGTTCAAAGGCATGTAATTGCCACATCTCTTCTCAGAGATAAGCTACCAGCACCCTAGCTATTTTATTTCCATTATGTCTGTAAGCATATTTTTGTTATTTGATATCAATGAAATGAAGCATTATTTCCACTGCATCTCTATGTTTATGTCTATTTATGTATTTTATTTCGTTCTTTCATAAATCTAGATCAGTGGTATCAGAGCGGTCTGCTCTTTCTCTATTTTTCTTTGCATGTCCCCAACACAGTCAAGATATAAGGATTTAGGGCTCGATTTGGTTGAACCCTTACAAGATCAACCTCACAAACCCCAACGACCTCCCATGGAGGAAGAAAAGAAAGACGAGGGAGTAGGAGATCCTATCAAAATATTACTCAAGGAGGCCCTCGAGAAACAAAGGAACGCGATGATGGATAACTTTGCTCATATCCTTCAATGGTTGCCCACCTACGGTGCATCTGCATCCAACATCCACTCTGGAGGTGCCGCTCCCTTCAAGGTACAGGTAGAATTTGACATTCCTGTATTCGAAGACTAGATAGATGTAGACATCTTCGATAGATGGTTGAATTTTCTAGAAGGTCATTTCTCAGTCCATGATTTCTCTGACCGAGAAAAGATTATTTTTGCACTCCTCAAAGCCGCCCCCCATGTCAAGGACTGGTGGGAAACGTACTGTGAGAAAAATGACGGGGGGGAAACCTCTCTATTCTCGACCGCACCCACTTGGAATTCGTTCCAAGACGACATCAAGGAACAATATTACCCCGTGGGGAGCTATGAGGACAAGTACATCCAACATCCAGTGGACCATGTTTCGGCAACAAAGGGATCAAGATGTGCACGAACTAATGAATTTGTTCCATACCCTGCACACAAAGTTGGGTATTAAAGATTCAGAGAGACATCTGGTGCTCAAGTACCGCAGTTTTCTGCACACACACATTCAGGAGGAGATGGATTTCCTCGACATTACATTGTTTGACACGGCATATAGCTATGCCGCCAAGATTGAGCATAAATTTATGCAGGAGAAGCGAGACTTTGGACCTGCGAATCTGAAGCCAGGGAAAGGCGCCCCTGAACCACAAAACAAGGGGCAAGGCCAAAGCGGGGCAACTGAAAACAACTCCACAAATCTAAAGAAAGACATGATGAAGTGGTATGAATTTCATAATAGCCCCACTCATAGCACAAACGAGTGTCGAGCCAAACAACCATTGGTGGCCAAACTAAAGGCACCTGAATTAGATGCATGTTTTGATCCTCAGTCAAAATGAGACAAAGGCAATGACAAAGGGAAGTAGATCATTGATGTGGATCCCAGTGTCATTGTTGCCACTGCCAAGATCCAGAGAGAGGATCTCAAAGATCTAGAGGAGGGGGAGCACCTCTTCCATTCGCAGATGTCACATGAAGGTTTCTCCACCGCAATTCCTTATCAATAGAAGAAGCCAAAAGAACCTCATTTCAGCAGAGGTCGTGAAGCGGCTCGACCTACCAACCATAGCACGCCCATAGCCATATACAATCGGGTGGCTTCACCTAGGGAGATTGTAGGTTTTAACCCTATACAAAAATTATCTACAAACGAATCTTAAAACAGAAAATAAACAATAGCAAGAGCATAAAACATAAAACAGATAAACACATAGATTTTCCCCTGGATCCAAAATCGGGATGACCATCTTGATTTTTCATTATATTACTTTTAGTGTTACAACACATATATATACATGTCGAAGCATACATAAACCCCAATCCATTAACCCTGGATTAGAACATAACTGTAGTTCCCTTGACCGGGTCTACAAAATACCAGGGGCCGAAAACCATCATGCCCCAAAACCATGTGCAAACCCATGCACAAAACCATGGGCGGGTCCACCCACCGGAAAATAAGGACCAAAAAATTTTCTCGAGGCGCTACTACCCCCCCTTTGACCCCCCTGCTGCACCCGCTGCAATGTACAGGACATGCTATCACCCCCCTGCGCACGACTAGTCGTGGAAAGAATATAACACATACCCAACAGAGAGATCTCCGCGTTCGCCAACAATGTCACCTACCATATAGTATCAAGCCATTCACAGATGAGGTATTGTGTGATGTTTCTCCTCTTAATGTAGCTGATGTATTATTGGGCCAACCATACTTGTGGAGGTGACATGTTGTGTATGAGTCTAGGCCTCGTGCTATTATTATAACTTTTGGAAATAACTTTTACAGGATATCGGAGGTAGTATTGCCTCCTGTCATCTCTTTGCCTACTGCAAAACAATGTAGTAAGATTTTTCCCCAAATCAGGAAATTTATCTTCCTTATAACTCGCTCATAGGGAAAGAATAATATTGTGGCCACAACCTCGAAACAGGGCTCCCCTGCACAGCTGCAGCAGATGGACAAAGTCATGGAGGAATACGAGGACATTTTCTCCTCACTTGTAGAGGTTCCTCTACACTATCTGGACAAGCACTCCATTGATCTGACCCCTGACGCATCCACACCTGTACTTTCTGAGTCTGATTAAGAGACCAAATTTACTAAACACATCTAGCATGTCCGCCCACAAGTCCATGACATCTTCGACAAATCTAATACCCAGTTTAACAGAATTTGCCTCATCACATGGAGGATCTCAACGCAATGAGGACCATTGATTCCTAAGGAGGGAGGAATGATCCAAGTGGATATCGGTGGCCACCCACCTATTCCATTTAGACCCGCACCATCAATTCTTGCAGCTTTTCACTTTCAGCACAACTTACTATTTTTAGCAGGTTTTTGGGTCCTGCACTCCCAGAGCCGTTTTGGGGCCATAATGATCTAGGTGGATTTTGGTGGTTTCCCGCCTATTCCATTTGAAACACCACCATCAGTTCTTTTATTTTTTCAGTTTCATCACAACTTACTATTTTTAGCAGTTTTTCGGGTCTTGAACTTTTGGAGTCGTTTTGAGACCCTAAATGACGTTTTTTGGGGCATCGCACCTCCAACAAATATGATTCCATTTTGGAATCAATATTCACAGTTAGAAATTGTACTCCTCTGATAGATTTTTCTAACGAGGTATGGTGCACGTCAAATGGAGATCGTATGCCAAAGTTACGTCCCCGGGAAGTTGAAACACCAATTTACCCAAACGGGGCCCATAGTTCTGGCGCTTCATCTCCTAGGGTTAGGTTTTTGGACGTTTAGAGTTTTCCATTGTTTCTCAATAATAAATAGGCCCTTGAACCTCATTGTAACATAGTTCAAGGGCATGTAGCCGCCACATCTCTTCTCAGAGATAAGCTACCAGTACCCTAGCTATTTTATTTCCATTATGTCTATAAGCATATTTCTGTTATTTGATATCAATGAAATGAAGCAATATTTCCGCTGCATCTCTGTGTTTATGTCTATTTTTGTATTTTATTGCGTTCCTGCATAAATCTGGATCACCTACTTTGATCATATGTTGTCTTCTCTCTATATTCTAATGCTTTGTGTTTGGAAACATGAATGAAAATCTTCAAAATTATGTTTTTTTATAAAAGAAATAAATATTTAATGTATTTTTTACAAAGAATGAGTAATTGAAATCAACTCGATCAAGTTGATACTAAGTCAGAGTTGGATTCAAAGCCGACCCTTGGCCAGTTTCGAACTCGAGTCAAAGTTTTAAAACATTGATTTGATCCCACCTACCTCCTTGCATAATGTAAGTGATTCAACACTTGTTTATATGACATGTTAATTTTGTAGTGGGAAAGGTGACAAGTATATGCAAAAGAAATCATATTGTAGTGTGAGAAAAATATGAAATCAACCACTTAGTGATTGCCATTCACTCAAAAATGGGAATGGGATTAGGTAATGAAGGTCATCATTGGTGATATATGCAATGAGGAACACATCATTCCCATCATGTAATCATGTTACGCTTAGGGATTCCTACTATTAATTTAAAATTTCCATTCTCTCTTACCATTCTACCATTATTGAGTCAAAGCATGCCATTTTCGTAAATATAGATCATATGAGGACCATTATCTAGTCACTCATTTCACATATGAACTTCATTATGACATCACCTTGAGCAAAAAGAGATATTGAGAAATTTGTCAATGTTTCCATATAGTTGTATATTTGTCATTCTAAGCGTTATTACTCCAAGTGATGTTTGTAGGTTGGTAATTACGTCTATATTTTTAGATTCAATGATTAATCCAACTCTTGCTACCTTCCTCCACAATGTGACCAAATTCCATGTAGGGCATTGGTGTCTCAAGATGACACATAAGTTTTGGTTTAGTTAGGTTAAGTTACTAGTCTTCTTGTTGTTAATTTTAAATTATTGTCAATACTAATAAAACATACAAAGGACTCTTCTGCGTTCAATTGTGAAAAATATCACACATATGATATGTTGTTGAGATGGATAATGTTGCCAAAGTGGCTATTAGGTTCGAGTCTCAAGTGACAAAAAAACTCACCTATAGCCTCGATTCCTATTCAAGAGAGATATATTGATTTGGTTTCTCAAGATCATAAATGACAACAAAGATACAGGGATGATGGGTTAGTACGTGGATGAATATTATTCATTGGAGATGCAACCATCGATGTTGACTCCTCATCTTACTTTGTTTTATTCTCTTCCATGTTCCTCATTGGCTAAGTTTGCGAGAATTAAAGGATTGGGGACACTTATGTAGGGTTTATGTGTTGCAACCAATACTTTTAATATCAAACATTTCATTCCTTGTGTAGGGTGGTTATATTTTTAGGACATTAAAGGGCATACGAAATTGCACAAAAAATTTAATTCATTATGGGAAGAGATTACAAGTAAACAAATTGAGAGGAGGAAGGAAAATTAGGATGATTCTATAAACATGTTGCTTGACACCTCTTAGAGGGCCAATGCCATAGACATAAAATTAAGTAGCACATAGAACATAAATTCCCATCTTCTAGAGATCATGATAGGTAGTATTGATATTTTAATCATTAATTTGGAAAGAGAAACATTAGATACATTGCTAATTTTATTGTGATAAAAGAGACTTGAGAAATAACTTGATGGGTGATTAGAAAACATAGTCTAAAGTCATGAGATTCTCCAAGTTTTGAGTACCTATAATGGGCAATGAAGGAAACATTGAGATTACATTTTTCAATTCTACTATTACTTCCCTAAAAATAAATAAAGACTTGCACTGTGGTAGGATACAAAATTCACGAGTTTGTTGTCTGTGATAGGGGCATCCCAATTGATAGCCACTGTAGGATTATATAGGAGAATAACAAGTTATTAGGGACCTTAACAAAATTTTGGTGCATGGTTAAATCACAAAAACTATATATAAATTAGCAAAATAGTAGCATGTTGTTGATAGCATTGAAGAAGATGAAAAGTTAGTGGATGGGCACACAAGGGGGTTAATGGAATATAGAGGTAAGCACTTAACAAAAGGCATGTGATGATACAAAACAAAGGAGGACTGAGATGAAACCCCTTATCATCCTCTTAAGACATGAACATATAAATACATCTTGAAGAAACGCCTCATTGCAAACTATCATAGTAGTTTCTTATTTGAAGTGTAATTTGTGTTTCCGATGGTATCTTGAAGCAAATAAATCAATTGAGCAAAGGCCAAGCTACTTACCAAGATATGCCTTTCATTTATTGTAATACACTATGCATAACTAAGCGAGCAAAGGTATTGTAAATTTGAAGATTGTAGAGGAATTGGCTTTGTTTAGCTCTATGTGTTGTAATCTTAAAGATAATTAGATAGGAAATATATAAAAATTTGATCAAACAAGAAAAATTAAGAAATACAAAATTAAAGCATGCATATCATGATTAACATGTTGTAATGTACAATCACTTAAAAAAAGGTATGGATGAGAAGTTAGAAGAACCACAAACAAACAATTTTCATATCCTTAAAATGCCTTCTACATAAGATTGTGTAATTTCTTTGTAAAAAAATCATGGATCCAAAAACCATGGACATAGATCAAATGTATATCAAAACCCTAATTGTATAAATCCCAATGATGAAATATGTACCCAAATTATAATTGTATAAACAATAATATTAATAATCATAAAATTGTGTCAAATCTTTGTGAAAATATTATATATCCAAACTCTAATGATATATGTCTAAGCTCTAATTATATAAACACAACTCAAGTTTATATATATACTTATCTAATATTGACTTTATAATATTAGGGTTTATCATATTAATATTAATATATAGGGTTTATAATATTAGATTTCAATGTTAATTGAAAACTTACTCACTTAATTGAACACTTAACTTACACTTACTTATATTAAAACTCTACTGTAAAACCCCAATACTAAACACATTACTAAAACTTAAACCCAATATTTTAATATTATAAAATCTAATTATTACTTATATAATTATTATAATTATATAATAATTAATATTAATATTAAATTCTTGCCATACACCTAATAATTATTAATGTGGTATATCAATCAAATTTAGTAATATTGTTGTGTATGCTATATGCTTCTTGTATATAAACCATATTTATTAATGTAATTGTGCTAGTTATATAAATATCAACTACTAAAATATATCCAAACTATACTTTATATCATAAAATTTATCAAATCTATACAAAACAATAATATATCTAAACTTAAATTATATATATATAATAATGCAAATTCAACAAGATGTATATATAATAATAAAGTTTTAAAAAAATTATAAAATTAGGAAATGGAATTTATCCCACCATTATGATGGTAAGACCATTAAGTTATAAAAAAAAATAACAATTTAATGATTGCTTTAAGGCATTGAATGATTGGAAGTTGTGATAACATTTATTTGAAATCCATTGCTACTGTTGTCCACTTACCTATTCTAATTTTCAACAAATTGATGAATATGGCATTTAACGATATGAAGTTGTCGTAAAGTTTACGTCCGGCAATGCCAATGGGTTACGATAACGTCTTGTTGCGATCATAGGAAACGAATCGTCCGGTAAAGTGGAAAGAGAAATGAATCGAACACTTAAAATCCTGTCGTTGTCAAAAGAAATGAATCGTCTATTGAAAGCATTTGGTTGGCGGGGAGACGCGTAAAATTCGGAATGGTTACACCACGAAATCGCCACGCATGCACGTCCACTCCCACCTGCTTTTTATGTCGGTGGATGCCACCTGTTTTGGTCTGAGGCCCATCACAAAGAATTATATCATATGTTGGTGGATGCAAGCTGGTTTGCATAAAGAATTGGGTCCCAACTGAAGGAATCATATCTTTGGTAATCAACGCAGGCCCCAAACGCTTTACGCGTACAGAACTGATAGATGGCAAAGGTCAATAATGTTGTGACACATTAGGCAATCATACCCACCCAATTCGCTCCTAGGCTCGCACATCGCTCTAGCATTAAGAATCAACCAAGAATGCCCCCTTTCATTGGAAAATAAGGATTATATATGCATGTTAGGTTTTTGCAAGTTTCAATCAAATAACTAAATTCCCAAAATTTGGGAACTTACTTAGAAAATTTTCCATTCACTTTAGAAATATAACATAAATAACAATTCATGACTTTAGGCGTATATCATGCCTTTAAGACTTAGATAATAGGCATGGTTTTATGACCTTGGGAATATATCTCCATAAAGTGGCCTTAGGCTCATATAAGGTTATGACTTTGGCTTAGGAACCATTTTTTACTTTAGTCCCTTCTTATGGAATTTATAGAATATGAGCCTCTTATACTCTTTCGGTTTAGTATTTTGGAATTATGATGCTATTTTATTAATATATGTGAGTGTATATACATTTTACATTACTAGGTTCTCCAACCTTAGTCTTTACAAGCTCTCCAACCCAAAATCATATTGGTTGTTTTGCTTAGATAAAATGTATGTACATATATGTTTACAACTAGGAGTATTACGTAAAAACCCCTCCACAAATATCAAATCTTTTTTATATTTATGGAATTTGTTTCTTGAGGTTATTAATAAAGTGAATGCATTTTCTATACTTCTCGAAAAAATTATATATCTTAATATTCTATCCCACACTCCTCGCATAATGTAAGTGATTTGACACATTTATATGACATGTTAATGTTGTAGTGGGAAAGGTGAAAAGTATATGCCAGAGAAGGCATTTTGTATTGCGAAAAAAATATGAAATTTGCCACTTAGTGATTGTTACATTTCTCCAAAATTGTATATATCTTAATATTTGATCCCACCTTCCTCCTTGTATAGTGAAGGGATTCAACCCTTGTTTATATGGCATGCTAATGTTTCATTGGGAAAGGTGACAAGTATATGCCAAAGAAAGCATATTGTAGTGTGAGAAAAATATGAAATCAGCCACTTAGTGATTGCCACCCACTCAAAAATGGGAATGGGATCAATGAATGGAGGTCATCATTGTTGATATATGACTTGAGGAACACATCATTCTCATCATGCAATCATGTTACACTTAGGGATTCCTACTCTGAATTTACGATTTCCATTGTATCTTATCATTCCACCATTATTGAGTTGGAGCATTTCATTTTCATAAATATAAAGCATATTAGGACCAGTTTCTTGTCACTCATTTCACATATGAACTTTACTATGACACCATCTTGAGCACAAAGAGATATTGAGAAATTTGTCAATGTTTCCATATAGTTGTATATTTTTTAATCTAAACTTTATTACTCCATGTGATGTTTGTAGGTTGCAATTATGTCTGTACTTTTAGATTCAATAATTACTCAATCCCGCTACCTTCCTCCACAAATTGACCAAATTCCATGTAGGGCATTGGTGTCTCAAGATGACACATAAGGTTTGGTTTAGTTAGGTTAAGTTACTAGTATTCTTGTTGTTAATTTTAAATTATTGTTAATCCTACTAAAACATATGGAAGACTCTTTTGCATTCAATTGTAAAAACCATTACATATATGATATGTTTTTGAGATGGATAATGTTACCAAAGTAGCTTTTAGGTTCGAGATGGATAATGTTACCAAAGTAGCTTTTAGGTTTGAGTCTCAAGTGATAAAAAACTCACCTATAACAACACAAGATTGTTACTATTCAAGAGATATATATTAATTTGGTTTTCTCTAGACCATAAATGGAAACAAAGATATAGGGATGATGGGTTATTACATGGATGAAGATAAGTCATTGGCGATGCGACCATCAATGTTGACTCCTCATCCTACATTGTTTTATTCTCTTCCATGTTCCTCATTGGCTAAGTTGGTGGGAATTAAAGGATTGGGAACACTTATGTAGGGCTTATGTGTTGCATCCAACACTTTTAATATCAAACATTTCATTCCTTGTGTAGGGTGGTTGGAATTTTAGGACATTAGAGGGCATAAGAAAGTGCACAAAGAATTTAGTGCATTTTGGGAAGAGATTATCAATAAAAAAATTGAGAGGAGGAAAGAAAATGAGTGGAGAGAATGAGGATGATTCTATAAACATGATTCTTGACACCTCTTAGAGGGCCAATGCCATAGACATAAAATTAAGTAGCATAGACAACATAAATTCCCATCTTCTAAACACCTTGATAGGTAGTATTGATATTTTGATCATTAATTTGGACAGAGAAACACTAGATACATTGATAATTCTATTGTGATAAAAGAGAGTGGAGAAAGAGCATTATGGGTGATTAGCAAACATGGCCTAAAGTCATGTGATTTTCCAAGTTTTGAGTACCTATAATAGACAATGAAGGAAACGCTAAGATTACAATTTTCAATTCTACTATTGCTTTCCTAAAAATAAATAAAGACTTGCACTATGGTACGATAAAAAATTCATGAGTTTGTTTTCTATGGTAGTGGAATCCCAATCGATAGCCATTGTATGATTAAATAGGAGAATAACAAGTTATTAGGGACCTTAGCAAAAATTTGATGCTTGGTTGAATCACAAAAACTATATATAAATTAGCGGCATAGTAGCATGATGTCGATGGCATTGAAGGAGATGTCAAGTTGGTGGATGGAAACAAAAGGTGGTTAATGGAATATAGAGGTAAGCACTTAATAGAAGGTTGGTGATGATACAAAAAAAAGGAAGACTGAGATGAAAACCCTTATCATCCTCTTAAGACATGAACATATAAATACATCTTGCAGAAACATCTCATTCAAAACTATCATAGTAGTTTCTTATTTGAAGTGTAACTTGTGTTTTCCATGGTATCTTGAAGCGAATAAATGGTCTTAGATTAATCAATTGAGCAAAGACCAAGCTACTTACCGAGATATGCCTTTCATTTATTCTAATACACTATGTATACCTCAGCTTGAAGGTATTGTAAATTTGAAGGTTATAGAGGAATTGGATCTGCTTAGGTCTATGAGTTGTAATATTAAAGATAATAGGATAGGAAATATATAAAAAAAATGATCAAATAAGAAAAATTAAGAAATCAAAGATTGAAGCATGCATGTCATGATTAATATGTTGTAATGTACAATCACTTAAAAAATGGTACGAATGACAAGTTAGAAGAACCACAAACAAAGAATTTTCATATCCTTAAAATGCCTTCTACATAAGATTGTCTAAATTCTTTGTAAAAAAATCACGGATCCAAAAATCATGAATCCAAAAATCATGGACACAAATCAAATGTATATTGAAACTCTAATTGTATAAATCTCAGTGATGAAATATGTACCCAAATTATAATTGTATAAACACTAATACTTAATCATAAAATTGTGCCAAATCTTTGTGGAAAAATTATATATCCAAACTCTAATGATATATGTTTAAGCTCTAATTATATAAACACAAATCAAATTTATAATATACTTATATATTATTGACTTTATAATATTAGCGTTTATAATATTAGGTTTCAATGTTAATTGAAAACTTACTTAGTTGAACACTTAACTTACCCTTACTTATATTAAAACTCTATAGTAAAACCCCAACACTAAACACATTACTAAAACTCTAATATTAAAACCTAATATTTTAATATTATAAAATCTAATTATTACTTATATAATTATTATAATTATATAATAATTAATATTAATATTAAATCTTTGCCATACACCAAATAATTATTAATGTGGTATATCAACCAAATTTAGTATTGTTATTGCTATATGCTTAGTGTATATGAACCATATTTATATTTATTAACGTGATTGTGTTAGTTATATAAATATATCCAAACTATAATTATATATCATAAAATTGTATCTAATTTATATAAAACAATAATATATCTAGACTTAAATTAATTATATATATATATATATATATATATGCAAATTCAACACTATGTATATATAATAATAAAATTAAAAAAAAAACTATAAAATTAGGAAATGGAATTTATCCAATCATTGTGAAGGTAAGACTATTAAGTTAAAATAAAAATTTGATGATTGATTAAGGTATTGAAGGATATGAAGTTGTTATACCATTTATTTGAAATCCATGACCACTGATCTCCAACAAAAAGAGTATATTGGAGAGCTAAAATTTCGTAGAGGGCAAGGTTCTTATTGCTCAATTAAGAACCAACTTGCATCAACTTCGGTGTAAAACAAGACCGTAGAAAAGACCTAAAGAAGGTTGGGAAGAAAGTGTGTACATTTTGCACGTTTATAGTAGTGGAATCAGAAAAACATTTCATTTTGGAATGTGATGAGTTCAAAAACATCAGAGAAAATTATAAGAATATGTTAGCATCAAATTCTTGATATTATCTTTTTAGCCATGAGATTGTTGGAAGGTTAGACCAGCACATCATCAATTTGAATTAAAAAAACATTAAAATACAAAAAACAATAAATAAAAACTCATAATCCTATAAACTATTTTTAGTTTCATAAACTTTAAAATCTCATTTCATTTCATTATTCTATTTTCAACAAATTGATGTACATGGCATTTAACGATATGAAGCTGTCGTAAACTTTACCTCCGGCGATGCCAATGGGTTACCGTGAAGAGAATGGGACAACATAACGTCTTGTTGCGATGATAGGAAACGAATCGTCCGGTAAAGTGGAAAGAGAAGCCGACCAACCGTTGTGCATAATAATGAATCGCACACAAAAGATCCCGTCGCTGTCAAAAGAAATGAATTGTCTATTGAAAACATTTGGTTGACGGGGAGACGCGTAAAATGCGGAATGGGTACACCACGAAATCGCCACGCATGCACGTCCACTCCCACCTGCTTTTTATGTCAGTGGATGCCACCTGTTTTGCTCTGAGGCTCATCACAAAGAATCATATCAGATGTTGGTGGATGCAAGTTGGTTTGCATAAAAAATTGGGTCCCAACCGAAGGAATCATATCTTTGGTAAAGCAGATTTGCGCAAGGAAATCAACGCAGGCCTTCCAAACGCTTTTCGCGTACAGGAACTGATAGATGGCAATGCTCAATAATGCTGTGACACGACGAAGGGGAAATTGCCAGGAAACTTCTTGCTTGCTGTGACGAAATTGGCAGGAAACTTAATGCTTGCTGTGACACGACGGAGGAGGAAACTAGCAGGAAACTTCATGTTTGCTGTGACAGGACGAAGGGAAAATTGGCCCGAAACTTCATGCTTCCAAGTTCCACCGTTCAGATTGCGGCATAAGTTCAATATATATCGCCACTTGGTTTGCTCAAGAAAATAAGAAGGTCAGTAATCAACCAGATACCACAGCTGTTTTTTTTCAATAGCGTGCCCAACCATTGGGGTCTTGAAACACAGATAAATCATAATACCAGCAGCTGGTAAGTTCCTTGCCCTCCTGAATCTTCAGACGTAAATATTGAGGCTGAGCGCACTTTCTCGATCTCTGCAAAATATCTTGGATCTTGCTTTTCTGTTATTCTGTATCCAATGGCAGACGTTAACTTTACTCCCGCCCGTGACGGAACATCTTCCGCATCCACCTCCCAGGGCAATACCAACAGCTATGTGTTTGATGTCTTTGTAAATCACAGGGGTCCTGATGTCAAGAAAGGACTCGCTAGCCATATCTACCATCGCCTTACAGATTTTGGATTAGCAGTTTTTCTGGATCAGGAAGTATTGGAAAGAGGAGAGGGATTGAATCCTCAAATCGAAGGGGCTATTCGAACAGCCTCAGTGCACGTTGCGATATTTTCACCAAATTATGCTCAATCAAGATGGTGTCTGGACGAGCTCGTACAGATGTTGGAGTCTGGATCCACAATAATTCCGGTCTTCTACAACGTCGAGCCCGCAGATCTTCGGTGGACGCGCGGCGGAGATGGAGTTTATGCTCGTGCTCTGGGCGGGCTCGAAAGGAAGAGAACATTGGATGGTCAGCCACGATACGAGCCGAACACCATAGAAAAATGGAGGAATGCTCTTTCTGCTGTGGCAGATATAATCGGTTTTGAGCTGAAGGACAAGTAAGAACCTCCGTCTCTCCCTATTATTTGAGTTTTGTACTTTGTTGGCTTGATAAGTATATTACATATTATTTATGTAGATGTTTCTTATTAGTCAATTGACTGTGGTTGTGAATATTATTCAGGGAAGAGTGGCAGCTCGTCCATGAGGTCGTCCAACAGGTTCTGAAAAAGGTTCGCAAACCACCTTTGGACGTCGCTAAATATCCTACTGGCGTTGATGAGAAAATAAAAGATTTAGACAGGACATTGTCACTGCAGCGGCAGAGAGAGAAGGCTACTGTTTTGGGAATTGTAGGTCTTGGCGGGGTCGGGAAAACTACCCTGGCTAAACAATTCTTCAACCGAGAGAAATCAAATTATGAGCGATCTTGCTTCTTATTTGATGTCAGATCGGCCACATCGTTACCTTCCCTGCAGAGTAGCCTTCTTAAGGAGCTAATTCAATGGAATGCACAAATAAACAGCGTTGCTGAAGGCATAGAGAGGCTCAAAAGAGTTTCTCAACGGGCTCTTATCATTTTAGATGATATTGATCACATTAATCAACTGGATGCTTTATGTGCACCCGTTATAGATAGTTTTCATGTAGGTAGCTTAATCTTAATTACATCTCGATGTCCGGATGTGCTTCTAAGCGCAGGTATTGAAGAGTCATCCATTTATACATTGAAAGGTCTCAATCCACAGCTCTCGCGAGAGCTCTTTTGCTTGCATGTCTTCGGTGTTGACCGTCCTGTTATCGGATTTGAGGACGTGGTTAAAAAGTTTTTGCATGTCTGCAATGGTTTGCCACTATCGCTTCAAGTGATTGGGGCTCTTCTTCGGGGAAAACATTTGAAGCATTGGGATGCGCAGTTGCGCAAAATCTCCAAAGTTCTTCCTGAGGATATACAAAACACACTTAGAATTAGTTATGATGCTCTAGATAGCGAGGAAAAACAGATATTCTTAGACATCGCCTGTTTCTTTATGGGAGAAGACAGGGATACCGCTATCAGAGTATGGGATGGATCCGACTGGGAAGGGTTTCTGGGTCTTTCAAAGCTGGAAAGCAGATGCCTGGTGGAGGTGGACACTGAGAACTGTCTCAGAATGCACGACCACCTTCGAGACCTAGGCAGAGATATAGCTGAAAATCCAGAATATCCGCGTCGTCTTTGTCGCTTCAGGAAGAGTTTTCTTCTTGATGTTGTAGCTGACCAATCAGCTGTAAGTATATTGTAAGCATGTTTTCAAAATTTGTCTGTCAATTTGAATTCTTAAAACTAACAGCTGGAGGTGAACAATTCAGGTGCGTGGAATTAGCATGGTGGACGAAAATGACTCTGAACAATCATTTCAAAGCTTTGACCAATCACCTGTAAGTAATTTTGAAGATTTCCACCCGATTTGAAAATAGCCTCGTGTTATCAAAATTGTCTGTCAATTTGAATTCTTAAAACTAACAGCTGGGGGTGAACAATTGATCAGGTTCACGGAAATGACCCTCAACAATCTTTTGAAAACCTTGCGCGCAGCTGCAACCTAAGCAGGTTACAGATACTTAAGGCTAAAAGTCATTCTGTTGAACGAATATTGGGCAGTGAGCAGTTACCACCGCTAATATATCTCCACTGGCAGAACTGTCTGGAGTTCTTTTTACCTCCCTCGATTCCATTAAAGAATTTAAGAGTGTTACATATAGAGGGATTAGAACTCGAAACACTCTTGCAAGATGAATCTCAGGTAGTAGTGTTGTTTTTCGTTTCTTTATAAACAGATCTATTTACTTTCTTTTCATGTTGTAAAAATTGTACCACTCCAGTGTTGTTATCGCATACCATAGATAGTGCCAAAAAGATGTAAAGGGTTAAATCCACTTTAATAATGCATGTGAACATTGCAGACACCTCTACAATTGAGGGAGTTGCGTATTAAAGGTTTCCTTTCTAAAGTTCCAAGGTCCATTGGGAAGCTCAAGAGCCTTGAAAAGGTTTTTCTGTGCGCAGATGTTGAAACTTTTCCGAATGAATTTTGGAACTTATCAGAACTCCAAAGTCTTCACTTGCAGTACTCCGAAATGCAGCAGCTACCAAAGTCGATTGAAAACCTGACGGGCCTCCAACGTCTTGACTTGAGCCACTGTCACAATCTGCGGACGCTCTCAGAGTCGGTGGGAAACCTGACGTGCCTCCAATGTCTTGACTTGAGCCACTGTTACAATCTTGAGACGCTCTCAGAGTCGGTGGGAAACCTGACGTGCCTCCAATGTCTTGATTTGAGCCGCTGCGGTCTGGAGACGCTCCCAGAGTCGTTGGGAAACCTGACGGGCCTCCAACGTCTTGACTTGAGCGCCTGTTCCAAGCTAAAGACGCTCCCAGAGTCGGTGGGAAACCTGACGGGCCTCCAACGCCTTGACTTGAGCAACTGTTCCAATCTGCAGACGCTCCCAGAGTCGTTGGGAAACCTGACGGGCCTCCAACGTCTTGACTTGTGGCAGTGTCCCTATCTGCAAACGCTCCCAGAGTCGGTGGGAAACCTGACGGGCCTCCAAAGTCTTGACTTGATCGACTGTTCCAATCTGCAGACGCTCCCAGAGTCGGTGGGAAACCTGACGGGCCTCCAAAGTCTTGACTTGAGAGGCTGTTCCAATCTGCAGAGGCTCCCAGAGTCGGTGGGAAACCTGACGGGCCTCCAAAGTCTTGACTTGACCAAGTGTTCCAATCTGCAGACGCTCTCAGAGTCGGTGGGAAACCTGACGGGCCTCCAAAGTCTTGACTTGAGAGGCTGTTCCAATCTGCAGAGGCTCCCAGAGTCGGTGGGAAACCTGACGGGCTTCCAAAGTCTTGACTTGACCGGCTGTTCCAATCTGCAGAGGCTCCCAGAGTCGGTGGGAAACCTGACGGGCCTCCAAAGTCTTGACTTGACCGAGTGTTTCAATCTGCAGACGCTCCCAGAGTCGGTGGGAAACCTGACGGGCCTCCAAAGTCTTGACTTGATCGCCTGTTTGGATCTGCAGACGCTCCCAGTGTCGGTGGGAAACCTGACGGGCCTCCAACGTCTTCAGTTGAGCAGCTGTTCCAATCTGCAAACGCTCCCAGAGTCGGTGGGAAACCTGACGGGCCTCCAAATTCTTACCTTGAACTTCTCTGACAATCTGCAGACGCTCCCAGAGTCGGTGGGAAACCTGACGAGCCTCGAAACTCTTGAGTTGGCCTACTGTTCCAATCTGCAGACGCTCCCAGAGTCGGTGGGAAACCTGACGGGCATCCAAAGTCTTGACTTGAGCCAGTGTTCCAATCTGCAGACGCTCCCAGAGTCGGTGGGAAACCTGACGGGCATCCAAAGTCTTGACTTGAGCCAGTGTTCCAATCTGCAGACGCTCCCAGAGTCGGTGGGAAACCTGACGGGCCTCCAAAGTCTTGACTTGGCACGCTGTTCCAATCTGCAGAGGCTCCCAGAGTCGGTGGGAAACCTGACGGGCCTCCGAAGTCTTGACTTGACCGACTGTTCCAATGTGCAGACGCTCCCAGAGTCGGTGGAAAACCTGACGGGCCTCCGAAGTCTTGACTTGACCGACTGTTCCAATCTGCAGACGCTCCCAGTGTCGGTGGGAAACCTGACGGGCCTCCAACGTCTTTATTTGGACGGCTGTTCCAATCTGCAGACGCTCCCAGAGTCGGTGGGAAACCTGACGGGCCTCAAAACTCTTGAATTGAGCTACTGTTCCAATCTGCACACGCTCCCAGAGTCGGTGGGAAACCTGACGGGCCTCGAAACTCTTGACTTGAGCTACTGTTCCAATCTGCACACGCTCCCAGAGTCGGTGGGAAACCTGACGGGCCTGAAACTCTTGACTTGAGCTACTGTTCCAATCTGCACACGCTCCCAGAGTCGGTGGGAAACCTGACGGGCCTCCGAAGTCTTGCCTTGAGACACTGTTCCAATCTGCAGACGCTCCCAGAGTCGGTGGGAAAGCTAACGGGCCTCCAAGATCTTGACTTGACCTGGTGCCCAGCTCTTGACTTGACGGGCCTCCAAGATCTTGAGTAGGTGGAAAACAGTTTTTTTGTTTGCGCTGATTGGACCGTACTTAACGGTCCTCCGCCAATTTAAAGATGCTGCCCAAAATTGAACGGTTGAGGTAGTTGGAGATGTTTGATGTGCCAGATGTGCCCAACGACGATGGTAGATGTAAACTCAGAGAAAAGGTGTGTCGAGTGAAGAAAGCGGCAGTTGGGAAAAGCTTCACGATGATGATCATGGTAATTTAGCGCTGTAATCATACGATCGATGTACAAAAGAAGCAACTTCAATTAAGATTGTTTTCAAATATTTTATTTATTAAGATTAACATTGTTTTCAAATATATGATGCACATGGTCATCATGAAAATTCATTCCATCATTATTTAATAAATCGGAAGGTAAAAGAAAATTTAATTTTTTTATATATTTAGTTTCTTTATTGATAAATTCAATCTAAATGGATTTATATTAGAAAATATTATTTTATTATTTAATTCGTTAAATTAACCTGGGAAAGTTTAGCGATAACCAGCCATGAATATTTCAATGTAAAGTAAGCTTCAAAGAATTTTACCGAACGAATATTCATTCTGTTTAATTTAATTTAACAAAGCGATAACCAGCAATGAATATTTCAATGTAAAGTAACGTTCAAAGAATTTTACCGAACAAGTATTCATTCTGTTTAATTTAATTTAACAACATTTACATTAGTATTATTAAATTTATAAATATATTGTAAATTAACATTCAAGGAATTTTAACGAAAGAATGTTCATTTTGTTGAATTTAATTTAAAAACATTTACATTAGTATTATTAAATTTATAAATTTATTAGATTGATATTTAATTAAATAGAAGAATGAATTTATTATTAAAAATCTATCTTCTAAAAATAATAATTATTATTATTATTCAATTTAAAGTCACAACCAAGAGTGACATTAAATTAGTGTATGAAATTCTTTTATATAGATCTTAAAATATTAATAAATTTAACTATAAATGTTAAAAAATATATTTGTAAGGAAAGATTTAGTTCGTTTTTTTAATTCTTTATCTATATAACTATCTATTTAACTCTAAACTGTTTATTATTTTAAGAAATTTAAATAAAATTTTCAGTCTTTGAAGCTCAGAATTTATATTTAAGTACTTATCATCTAGTTACATGTCATTCAGATTAATCACATCATTAGGATTTGGTCAACATTTCGAACCAACTAATGTGGTTCATCTTCAACACAAGGACAAAGTGAGAAAGTTATCTTCAAGAATAAATAGTAGTTAATCGATCTTCATGAATAGTATAGATGCATCATTGCCCATAATCATTAAATAATACCAAAAGAATATGTCACAACTATATACATAAATACAAACTTACCATAAAAAATTATTTAAGTTAAAACCTTGCATTTCTACTATACTAATTTACCTTTCCTATAGTTATTTTAACCATAGATTAAACATATAATGCTACCTGCATATCTATGTTGTTCACACATGCATCTTGGTTAAACATGTGTAGTTACATCAATTCACTAATACAGGGTATGATGAATCATTGGTATAATTTTTAATACAATACACATAACTTTTGGAGTTCATCGTTCTGTGGAAACCACAATACTACATCATAATAATGTTGAAGTTGATGGACTTTGTATTTGGGATATTTGGTTTGATTGCTCGAATAATAATTTGAGTCTGGATTTAATGAGCAATCAAATGACTCAATCCATAATGTGATCCCTATTATTCATTGCATTTAAGTTTTCGATTACTGCTCCACCTCGCACAGACACACCTAGCCAAAGACTATGATCACAGCTGTCCCACATGATCTGACTACCGCATCACGTCCGTCGATATGGTGTAACCCTAGATCCTACAGTTTTTTGATGGAGTTTGGGGTGGTTAGCGTAACCACCTGACCACTTGTCCCATTCATCAAGCTCATTCTTTCACCGTCTTCGGGACTTAGCTGGGCTCTGCAACTTTCTTCAATTTTTTCTTTATTAATTTTCTGTAAGCCCGCCCTTATGGCCGACGGTTCGCCTACCTTTGTCACTCAGCAATTGGTTTTTGATTAGAGCTCCGTAAGGGTTCCACTGTTATTTCCTCTGTAAAATTGTGTAATACATTTCTCTTTGGTTCTGGAGGTTTGGTAACTCTTCCTATTGTAAATACTTGTGTGTTCAGTTTTATATTACATTTTCAACTTGTGATGGTGTTAACTTCAAAGCTTCATTGCTTGTATGGAAGGTTCTTTCCAAATGGTTGGTTCCACTGTCGGAAATGCCGATTTTAGCCTTCTTCGAAATTGTTCTGCGCACTAAATCGCAGCCCAACACATGGTTTGAGTTTCTTGGTTCAAGTGGAGAATGGAGTTTGGAACTCTACGTGCCCATTCCAAACAGGTAATCTTTGTCTTCATAACCGACAATTTTCTCATTGAATTTTCTGGGTTCTGTGTTTTTAGTTACTATCCCTTACAATGAATCTCACTATAATTTTTGTTGGTTTACAGGCAAGGTTTCTTACCTATGCCGCATAAGGGAATTTGGGCTCGGCCTAGAGCACCCAACTAACCCTCAGGTAAGTCCCGACACCATGTCCCATTATTGTCTAAGATGCATTATCATTTTCTTCCGTCCATCTGAGGGTAAAACCCTCCTTGTGTGCAGGGTGCCTTAAGGTCGCGGCAACACCTGCATGCAAGAGTTGTTTGTTTCAGGTTTATGAAAATCGGTGAAAAGTTTGGCAATATGTTGATAGCTTGATATTAGTTCGAGATGGCTTTGTTTATAGGTTTTAGCAGTTGCGTGAATTTTCTTCCCTTCAGGGTTTAAGGCTTCTAAGCCTATATCTTAGGTTTATTTGAATGTATAAAAAAATTGCTTGTAATACTTTAAGTTCGGAAGACTCTTTCCAGTATTTTGGATAAATTACCATCGAGGAAGTTGTTATCTTACTCCATTCCTAAATTTATGTTTATCCCTCCTTTATTCAGTGTCAGTATGCATTAAATATAGTTTTGGGTCTTTCATTCCCCCAACTGGGGTTTACAATTTTTCCAGCATGATACTATGCGTATAATATTGTGACCGACTCGTTATTATAAAGTAGTATTCTACTGTTCATTTCCTTTTTGCTTCTGTTAAATATTGTCTCCAGTTTTCTTTCTAGATTCTCTTTCAGTAGGTTTTACTTTTCCTATGGCTATATATATATATATATGGTTATATATATCATAGCATTTTGTTTTCGGTTATTGTAATTGTAATATGTTGCAAGTCAGAGGTTTATTGGCCAGAGGAACATGACCCCTGCCTTATCAACACGGGGCTCGATGCTAAACCTCTGAGCCTTAACAGTTTAATGATTTAAGATTATACAACCCGCCTTTATTCTTATTTCCAAAATTTAATGAGTTTTTAGACATCATACACTATTTGTTTCCATCTGAATAAAGATGATAGAGTGGTACTACTACTCACTGTTTTTTTTCTATATATGTTATATTGAATTATGCTTCCCTGTACATATCTAAATTTGCAATACTTGTATTATCTGGTTTCTTTTGTATAATACATATAACAGTTTACATTTATCTCTATTTCCAATTTTCTTTTCATCTTTAAGATAGAAAAAGAAGTTTTCTGTACAACCTAACATTATCAGTCACAGACCATTAACATAATAGTAAAAATCATTTCACACACTCTTCTTTCTTAGGCTGTCATTTGCATAATTAAAATAAACAAACAAAAGGTACTTATTTATGTACTTTTCTTTCTAATTAACTGATGGTTCCACCCAACCTTGAGAGAGGCAATCACGTCCTCTGCTTCCTCTATGCTACTCTCCAAAGCGTTAGGTAGTAGATAGTCTAAGTTAAAATAAAGGCCTCAAGATTATAATCCAGCCTGTACTTCACTGGGTTTTCAGAGCTCCACTGGTTTCCCCTACCAGCTCTAGACAACTCTGCTCAACATTGTGTTGTTACCCCTTAGCATATTTCTAAACATAACCCCTTCCCTTCTTTAGGATTTCCATTTTATCCTTTTTGGGAAGTAACTATCAGACACTGTCTCTACTTTTTACTCTGGAATCTTGGAATCGTTTACCATACAGTTAATCCCTTTTACTCAGGATAATTTATATATAAAAAAATTATTCATAAATAAATTCAAGTCTCACTAACGAATAACCATAATCGTTAATTCCTTCTATTTTTAATAATTCAAATGTATCATAAAAGTCTATTAATCATAATTAACATAAAAAGAGTGTTACATCTCCCCCCTCAAAGGTAAACACCGTCTCCGGTGTTACTCAACCATTGGGAAACAGTCCAGGATATGCCTCTTGAATGAAATTTTCATCCTCCCAGGTGGCCTCCTTTGGGCTAAAGTGCTTCCATTGCACTTTAACTTAGGAGATGAATCACCTCCGAAGCGTTATTTCTCTCTGATCGAGAATATGCTAAGGTTCTACCAGAAACTCATCGTCTGGATCTACCTGTAGTAGCAAAGAAAACAATTAATTAGTTCCAACTAGAAATTTTCTTATTTTCAAATCATAATGTATTCATGACTTACATGTATACTCTGCCAATGTATCACATGCTTAGGGTCATGTATGTATCATTCAACAGTGATACATGAAACACATTATGTACCATTATATGACTAGGTAGAACGAGTTGATAAGCTAGCGTCCCAATGCATTCCAAATTTTGGAATAGTTTGCAATACCTAGGAGCCAATTTGGCACAAGTATTCCACCTTAAGGTACTCCTCTTTGGTTTAATTCTCACATATATGTGGTCTCCCACCAAAAAATCCTGGAAGGTTCTCTTTCGATCTGCATGTATCTTTTGTCGGTCTTTAGCTTCCTTTAAGTTCTTCTAATATTTCTCCCCTCACGCTCCATTTACTCAAGCATGTCTGGTCTAAGCATCATCTTGGTTTCCAGACTGCTTAAATTTATGGGGGTCTGACATTGTCTTCCATACAATGCTTCAAAAGGACTCGTCTTGAGGTATTCTTGATATCCATTATTATAAGAAAACTCGACCAAATGCAGGTACTCTTCCCACTTTGTAGGTTGATGCATTATGTACATGCGCAACATATCCTCCAAAACTTGATTCACCCTCTCTATTTTCCCATCTGTTTGAGGATGGTAAGCAGTACTAAACTGGATTTGTGTTCTCAATCCGGTGAATAGTGTTTTCCAGAAAACTGATGTAAATTTTACATCTCGGTCTAAGATAACAATTCTTGGTATACCATGCAGTCTAAAAATTTACTTCATGAAGATATCAACAATTTGTATTGTCTTGTATGTGGACTGGACAGGTATGAAATGAGCTACTTTGCTAAGTCTATCCACTACCACCATGATTGAGTCATTGTGCCTTTTATTTCTTGGCAACCCAGTGATGAAATTAAGTGAAATGACTTCCCATTTCCATTCAGGTACAGAGATAGGCTGAAGTAATCCTGTTGGATGTTGGTGTTCTATCTTGACTTGCTGACACTCCAAGCACTTGGTCAAGTATTCATCAATTTCTTTCCACATTCCCGACCAGAAATAATCTTTCCTAATTGCTGTTAGCATCTTTTGATATCCAATATGTCTTGCATAAGAGCTTCGATGATATTCATCCAGAACCATCCCCTTCAAACTCTTTTGATTTGGAATATATATCCTCTTTTGATATAACAATATTTGTTTATCATTAAGCTCATAATCTGATTGATTTTCTTTCTTTTCACCTTCTTTTGCTTTCTACAATAGGAATTGATATTTAGGGTCCTTTCTTACTGCCTCCTCGATCTGCTCCTAGAACTTAAATTCAACTTGGGTAAAATAGAGTTCATAGATGCAATGCAATTTTCTTCTTAAAGCATCCGCAACACGGTTCTCCTTACCTTTTACATGTTCAATATCAAAATCAAATTCAATTAAGAATGCACTCCATCTTGCTTGGCGAGCATTTATATAAGATTGTTTAAAATATCTAGTTAAACTGCTATGGTCAGTTCTTAGAACAAACCTTTTTCCTAGCAAGTAATGTATCCATACTCGCAAGGCATGCACTACTGCATTTAGTTCTAAATCATAGGCAAAATACCTCTGCTCATTATCCTTCAAATTTCTGGATTCATATGTTATGACCTTACCTTCTTGGGTCAAAACCGCTCCTACCCCTTCCTTGCAGGCATCAGTGCATACTTCGAATTCCTTACTTGGATCTGGTACTTTCAATACAGGGGCAATAGTTAGTATCTCTTTCAATCACTCAAAACTGTTTTGACATTCTTGAGTCCACTTAAAGACTCATCCTTTCCACTGCAGCGAGGTAATAGGAAAGGCTATTTTAGAGAAACCATTAATAAACCATCGGTAATAACCAGCTAAACCCATGAATGAACGTATGTTTGCCACATTTTTAGGGACATTCCATTCCATAATTGTTTTTATCTTTTCGAGGTCTACAGAAATCCCCTCAACAGATATCACATGTCATAGATACTGAATCTGTTCCTTGTAAAATTCACATGTACTAAATTTGGTGTAGAGCTAGTGTTCCCGTAACATTTTCAACACTATGCATAACTGTTCCTTATGCTCTTCCATATTCTTAGAATAGATCAGTATATCATCAATAAAGATTAAAACAAATCTATCCAAGAATGGGTAGCAGATGTCATGCATCAAGCTCATGAAAGTTGTTGGTGCATTGGTTAACCCGAATGGTAGTACCACAAATTCATAATGTTCGTACCGAGTACGAAAAGCTATTTTGGATATGTCTTCATCCTTAATTTGTATTTGGTGATACCTCGACCTTAGATCAATTTTGGAAAATACTGTTGCCCCCTTCACCTGATCAAACAAGTTGTCTATGCGTGGCAATGGGTATTTGTTTTTGACAATCAATTTATTGAGCTATCGGAAATCCATGCACATTTGCATAGTATCATCCCTTTTCTTAACAAATAGAACTGGTGCTCCCCAAGGAGACGCACTTGGCCGAATATATCCTTTGTCCATTAACTCCTACAGCTACATTTTTAATTCTGTCAATTCAGGCACACTCATCCTGTATGGAGCTCATGACACAGGTGCTACCCCAGGTATTAGTTCTATTATGAAATCAATATCTCGTTTCAGTGGTAATCCTAGAATATTTTTAGGGAATACATCCATGAATTCCTATAAAATAGGAATATTTTCCAGCATAAGGGATTTATCCTTGGAGTTAGAGAACCCCACTTGAATTGCATAGAGCTGACACCCCTTTCTAATTCATTTGCCCAACTCGGATGTAGTAATGGGGCGCAATCGAAGTGGCTTCTTGATCCCCTGCAATTCCTGTCGTGTACTGTCTTCCGATTTAAAATAAATGACTTTATCTTTACAGTTCACTAATGACCAGTGTCTTTCTAACCAGTCCATTCCCAATAAAATATCATAGGAACCCAGAGGTAGAATGTTCAATTCTACAGTTATGTGTTGATCTCCTATATTCAGCTCACAATTTGGAACTTTGGCATTGACCCGCCTTTTCCCCCCCATAGCCAATTGAACTAGCCATGGGTTCTTAAATTTCTAATTTTGCAGTTTATAGTTTTCAACTATGTCGGGGTTTATATAGCTCAAACTGGCACCAGGGTCAACGAAAATGGAAACAGATTGGGTTTTTAGCTTACCTTCTAGTTCTATCATAGTTGGCTGAAAATCTTCTTGTCAATCTTCCAAAGTAGCATTGATCCTTGGTATGTTTCACGCCACATCTCCCACTGTAGATGCCTCTTGCAGGTTGGTTGTCACTTCATTTCTCCCTCGATGAGGACAAATCTTAAAATAATGTGCCTCCCCACATCCCCAACATTGCAATGGGGGTTTTTGGGACTGTCCAAGGTCTAGCCTACTAGAAGCCTGAGTATGCTGCTCTTCAGCTACCCATTTGGGTTTTTGTCGATTTTTCCCAATTTGGGTATTCGCTGAATTCCTTGCAGCGTTTTTATAGTTTCCTAGTTTGCTATTTTTAAAATTCGAGGGGCCTTTCTTCCCTTTCTTAGGTGGCCAACTTCTGCCAACTTCTCCCTTTGCCTTGGACTGTTGATAACACATCCATGATTTTCTTATTACCTCATCCATTATTTTTGGGTTTACAAACTTGATTCTTTCCTTCATGTGAGCTGGCAAACTACTCAAGAACCGTTATACCTTTGCCTTTTCATCTCTTAAATATGGCATGTATCTTAACAAAGAGGTAAATTTTGTGATAGATTCATCCATAGACATTTGTCCCAATTTTAGATCATGAAACTCTCGCGATCTCTCATCATAGAATCATTCAGTTAAGTACTTGTCCCCGAAATACTACTGGAACTCATCCCAGGTCATGTTCTAGTCTTCAATTCTACGCACATTTTTCACCTCTTCCCACCATAATGTAGCCTTTTTCCATAATTGATAGATATCTAGGTGAGCTTTAAGTTTGTTGTTATATTCATAAACTTGGAAATATTTATTCATATTTATTATCCAAGCTTCCACCACTTCTTCAACTTCTCCATCAAATGTAGGAGGTTTGATTTTCCAGAATTCACCCCGTAATTCCACCTATTTCTTCAATTCTTGCTGATCTAAAATATTAACAGATTCAACTTCATTATAAGTTCCACTCTTATTACTCTGTTGGGTATGAACCCCTTTTGGATTATCATGAACTTACTGTTGTTGCTCTCCTTCTCCGCGGGTGTCCCTCTCTGGACTGGGATGTGTAGTATGATGGTTCAGTTTATCTGAAAGGCTCTTCAATATCCTTTATTTCTCTTTCATTAACTACTCATTATCACTTCGAACTCGAATCATCTCTGCCTGAAGTTGCTGCACCATATCTAACAATCTATTCATCTGACGTTGTTGTTCTTCCAGTAATCTATTGGATTGTTGGTGTTGGTCCACACTTAATTGCACTCACATTTCTGGGTTAACTTCAGGATTGGACAAGGGTGGGCTTCCCCTGTAGTTCTTGGCATTTGATGACTAGACCCTCTCCTCATTGTAATTACTTATCAGGTTTCCTGTCACTGTGCACAATTTTCAAACAAGAAACAACATGAAAACACTCGCGTTATCGCTTTGGCCCATATGGCCCTAGCGTGTAACCACGCTTTGATACCACTTGTCACAACTATATACATAAATACAAACTTACCATACATTTTTTTTTTTATCTAAGTTAAAACCTTGAATTTATACTATACCAATTTACCTTTCCTATAGTTATTTTAACCATATATTAAACATATAATGCTACATACATATCTATGTTGTTCACACATGCATCTCGGTTAAACATATTTAGTCACATCAATTCATTAATACAAGGTATGAGGAATCATTGGTATAATTTTTAATACAATACACATAACCTTAGGAGTTCATCGTTCCACGGAAACCATAGTACTACATTATAATAATGTCGACATTGATGGACTTTGTACGTAGGATATTTGGTTTGATTGCTCAGATAATAATTTGAGTTTGGATTTAATTAGAAATCATACGCCTCAATCCATAAACCGATCCATGTTATTATTGCATTTAAGTTTTTGATTATTGCTCCACCTCGCACAAACACACCTAGCTGGAGACTATGATCACAACTGTCCTACATGATTTGATGCCACATCATGCTTATCGATATGGCATAACCCTAGATCCTACAGTTTTTTGATGGAGTTTGGGGTGGTTAGGGTAACCACCCGCCCCCCTGTCTCATTCATCAAGCTCATTCTTTCATTGTCGCCGAGACTTAGCTGGGCTCTGCAACTTTCTTCAGTTTTTTCTTTGTTTGTTTTCTGTAAGCCCACCCTTATGGCTGACGGTTTGCCTGCCTTCGTCACTTAGCCGCTGGTTTTTCATTAGAGACCAGTAAGGGTTCCACTACTATTTCCTCTGCAAATTTTTGTAATACATTTCTCTCTGGTTCTGGAGGTTAGGTAACTCTTCTTGTTGTAAATACTTGCGCGTTCAGTTTTCTATTACATTTTCAACTTGTGATGGTGTTAACATCAAAGCTCCACTGCTTGTATGGAAGGTTATTCCCAAATGGTTGGTTCCATTGTCGAAAATGTTGATTTCAACCTTCCTCGAAATTGTTCTACGCATTAAATCGCAACCCAACACATGGTTTGAGTTTCTTTGTTCAAGTGGAGAATGGAGTTTGGAAATCTGCGTGCCCATTCCAAATAGGTAATCCCCGTCTTCATAACCGTCAATTTTCTCATTGAATTTTCTGGGTTCTATGTTTTTAGTTACTATCCCTTACAATGAATCTCACTGTAATTTTTGTTGGTTTATAGGCAGGTATCTTACCTACACCGCAAAAGGGAATTTAGGCTCGGCCTACAGCACCTAGCTGAGGCTCAGGTAAGTCTCGAGACCATGTCCCATTATTTCCAAGCTGCATTATCACTTTCTTCCATCCAGCTGAGGGTAAAACCCTCCTTGTGTGCACGGTGCCTTAAGGCTACAACAACACTTGCATGCAAGAGTTGTTTGTTTTAGGTTTATGCAAATCGGTGAAAAGTTTGGAAATATTTTGATAGCTCGATATTAGTTTGAGATGGCTCTGTATATAGGTTTTAGAAGTAGCATGAATTTGCTTCCCTTCAGGGTTTAAGGCTTCTGAGCCTATATCTTAGGTTTATTTGACTGTATAAACATTTGGTTGTAATACTTTAAGTTCGGAAGACTATTTCCAGTATTTTGAATAAATTCCCATCGAGGAAGTTATTATCTTACTCCATTCTGAAATTTAAGTTTATCCCTCCTTTATTTAGTGTATGTATGCGTTAGATACAGTTTTAGGTCTTTCTTTTCCCCAACTGGGGTTTACAGTTTTTCCAGCATGATACTATGTGTATAATATTGTGACTGGCTTGTCAATATAAAGTAGTATTGATCCGGATTTATGCAGGAATGCAACAGAATACAGAAATAACCATAAACATAGAAATACAACGGAAATAAGGCTTCATTTCATTAATATCAAATCACATAAATATGCTTACAAACATGATGGAAATAAAATAGCTAGGGTGCTGGTAGAAAATCTCTGAGAAGAGATGTGGTGACTACAGACCTTTGAATTGTATTACAATGAGGCTCGAGGGCCTATTTATTATGGAGAAACAATGGAAAATTCTAAACGTCCAAAAACCTAACCCTAGGAGATGAAGCGCAAAAACTATGGGCCCCGTTTGGGTAAATTGGTGTTTCAACTTCCCAGGGACGTAACTTCGGCATACTATCTCCATTTGGGGCTTCAAAACGGCTTCGGAAGTTCAGGACCCAAAAAACTGCTAAAAATAGTAAGTTGTAAAAAAATAACTGAAAGAGACAATGGTGGGGCCCCAAGTGGAATAGGCGGGTGGCCACCAATATCCACCTGGATCATTCCTCCCCCCTTAGGAAGCAATGGTCCCCATTGCGTTGAGTTCTTCCATGAGATGAGAAAACTTTTGTTGAACTTGGTCCCTGGTGAACCACTTGCCTTGGTGTAGGAGTTGGCCAGCTTTGAAAACCCGATACAGTTGGATCTTCTATCAGTGAGTGTTCTTGATTTGCATGTCCATGATACAATCTGTGGTGGCTTGTTCCATGCAGTCTGGGTTTAAATCTTTTTGTGTGAGTTCTTTTGCAATGTCAGAGGTGTCCAATAGAGGTGGGAAGTAGGGACGAATGCGGTCTACATTGAATACTGGGTGCAGACCAAGGAATGGTGGAATACTAAGCTCGAAGGCGTTGTTCCCTATAGCTTTGGTGATGGTGTATGGCTCATATCGGAGCGGGCAAATCTTGCGGTGGGGTCCAGTGAGGCGCTCCTTTTGCAAATGTAGCCACACTTTTTTGCCCACCTGGAAGTTGTGTGGCACCCAATGTTGATCATGTCGTTGCTTGTACTTAGCATTGGCTCTGTCCAATATGTCATGAACCTATTGGCGGATGTGCTAAATGCGCTCGATGAAGTTATTTGCTTTGTCAACTTTAGACTGGACATGAGCTGAATCGGCTTGAGTAGCTGCAAATGGCATGATTACGTCAATGGGACATAATGGCTGGAATCCCAAGCCCACCTGAAAGGGGCTGTGGCCAGTTGAGCTATGGAGAGCCCAGTTATAACTGTGTTGTACATAGGGAAGGCTCTCATCCCATGTACATGGATGCTTTGAATTGTACATGCATAGAATGTGTACAATCATCCTGTTGACGACCTCTGTCTGGCCATCAGTTTGGGGATGGAAAGCCGTGGACTTGGTGAGCTTGGTGTCCAACATTGACCAAAGGCTAGACCAAAATATGCTGAGGAACCTACTATCACGATTTGATATGATAGACTGTGGGATCCCAAAGTGCACCCACACTCGTTCAAAGAAGAGTTTAGCAGTGGCTTCTGCTATGATATTCTTCTTGCAGGCCGCCATAATGGCCATGTTTGAGAATCTATCGACGACCACGAAAACACAGTTGTTCCATGCTTAGTAGAAGGAAGGCCTGACATGTAATCCATGGAGATGGATTCCCAAGGATGACTAGGGGTAGGAGAAGAAAACATGAGTCTCTTGCATCGATGGTCGCATTTGGCAACAAATGGCACAAGCAAGCAGATCTCTGTACTTTCGACATCCCGTCAAAGGTTCGTCCAATGGAAATACTTAAGTGAGGAAGTGACGCTACTATTTTCTTGACCCCAAAATTCCCAACGACTCAACTGTAGTGTGCTTCCTATATCATCTTGGCAATCTCGCTTGAAGGAACACAAAGGTGTCCAAGGTGACATAACAATGCATCTTGGAGGTGAAAATTTGGAACTTGCATACCCCCCAAGAGTGCCTCGTATGTGGGTAGGGGCTTAACTCGGATCGCTCAGAGAGAAGCAACCAACTGTAAGTCTCATGCCCACAAGAGTGCAACTTCCCTTGTGTCTGTATGAACTGCAGGGGTCGGTGGTCTATGTGGATGATTGTCTCCTAACCCAAAATTTAATGCTTCCATTGTCGACAAGCCTACACAATGGAATACATTTCTTTGTCATAAGTGGGATAGTTTGTAACTATGTCGGATAATGTCTCACTGTGATATGCCACTGGATGCCCCTGTTGAGTAAGAACTACCCCAATAGCATAGTCAGAGGCATCTGTCTCGATCTAAAATGGTTTTTGCAAGTCTGGTAATGTGAGCACTAAGGTAGAACAAAGGCGATGTTTCAATTCTACGAACACCTTCTGTTGAGATTTCGGCTAACAGAATTTTGCTTTCGCTCCTCCCATGGTGACTTGACTCAAGGGCCAAGTGATATGAGAGAATCCCAACATGAACCTGCGGTAGAAATTAGCAAGACCCAGAAAGCTGCGAAGCTCTGTTAGGGTGGTTGGGGCTGGCTAATCGCAAATGACTTGGATCTTGGCTGGATCCACATGCACCCCCCTATCATCAATAATGTATCCCAAATATTGAACCTGGGTCATGCCAAAAGTGCAATTCTCCAAATTGGCATGGAATTTGTGTTTCCATAGTGTTTGGAGGACTTCTTGGATATGGTGGAGGTGCTCTTCCAAATTTTGGATGAAGATAAGAATGTCATCCAAGTATACCACTACAAATGAGTTGGTGAATGGATGCAAGATGTCGTCCGCCAGCCTCCCCGTGGGTTGTGGGAGCATTTGTCAATCCGAAAGGCATGATGAGCCATTCGAAAAGACCACTCCTTGGCTTTGAAGGTAGTCTTCCACACATCGAGAGGTTCGATTGGTACCTAGTGATACCCCGACTTGAAGTCCAATCTTGTTGAAATATTTTTTCCCTTTGAGTTGGTCTAGAAGGTCATCGAGTCGTGGGATCGGGTACCTATTAGGACGATGATCTTGTTTAGCCACTACGATGTCAATACGAGTCTCCAAGTCCCATCATGCTTCTGTAACACGATCGGGCTCCCACGGGCGATGAACTTGGACGGATGTGACCTTCTGTGCTTGTTCTTTGAGATCTACCTCTTGATTTCATCATTCTCCCGAGACGAGTCTTGCCTATAGATCGGTCCATTGGATAGCGGCGCACTGAGGGTCGGAGCCAATGGGGTGCTTAACACAATGATGTAAAGACACCCACGTGGGTGAGGTGAAGATGTCCCCGTACTCCTCCACAACCTTGTCCATTTGTTTTTGTCGTGCAGAGGAGCCATGTCTGGAGGTCGTGGCCACAGCCTTCTTCTTTCCCTGGGGGACGATCATTAAGAAAACAAATTTCCTGGTTTGGGAAATGAGCTTACTGCATTGTTTTGTAGTATCCAAAGAGATAGTGGGAGGTGATGGTACCTCTGGTATCCTGTACAATTTATTTCCCAAAGTAACAATAACAACGCGAGGCCGGGACTCATACACAGCATGTCGCTTCCACAAGTATGGCTGGCCTAATAATACATCAGAAAAATCAATACGATCAATGTCACACAATACCTCATCCGTGAAGGGCTTGATGATATAGGGAAGGAGGCACTACTAGCTGACATGGAGATCCCGTCCTTGGTGAAGCCACTTGATGGTGTATGGTTGTGGGTGCGTTGAGGTCAGCAAGCCCAACCGCTTCATGACATCTGCTGAAATGAGGTTCTTTTGGCTCCCATTGTCGAAAATGAACCGTAGTGGGGAACCCTTTACCCACATCTGGGAGTGGAAGAGACGCTCTGCCTCCTCTGGATCTTCTGGTTCCTCCTTCTAGATCTTCGTAGTGGTAACAGTGGCATTGGGCTCCGCATCAATAATCTGCTTCCCTTTGTCATTCACTTTGTCAGATTCTGATTCAGAGTCGGAGCATGCATCTGATTCAGAAGCCCTCATCTCGGCCACCAGCGACTGCTTGGCCTGACACTCACTTGTGTTGTGAGTGAAGCTTTTATGGAACTCACACCACTTTCCTGTGTCCTTATTTGGCTTCGCGGTGTTGTTCTTTGCTTATGTCTTTGGCAGGTTGCCTTGGGCTGCCATGCCTTGGCTTTTTCCTTTGTTCTGTAGTTTGGGGGCACCTTTCCCATGCTTTTGATTCGCAGATCCACAGTCTCGCTTCTTCTGTTTGAATTTCTGCTCAATCTTGGCAGCATACCGGTATGCCGTACCAAGCGAGGAGATGTTGAGGAACTCCATTTCCTCTAAATGTATACGTGCAGACAAGCTGCGATACTTTAGCACCAAATGTTTCTACCGAATCTTTGATACCCGACTTTGTGCGTAGGGTATGGAACATATTCTTAAGCTCATGTGCACATCTTGATCCCTTTGTTGTCGCGGCGTGGTCCATTGTATGTACTTGTCCTCTTGGCTCCCATGGGATAGTATTGTTCCTTGATGGTCTCTCAAAGAATTCCAAGTGGGTATGAGCGCGAGAACGAGAGGGTTGTCTCCTTAGTTTTCTCACAGTAGGTTTCCCACTAGTCCTTAACATGGGGGGTAGCTTTAAGGAGTGAAAAAATAATCTTCTCCGGGTCTAAAAGGTCATGAACAGAGAAATGTCCTTCTAATAGATTCAAATATCTATCTACGACATCTGCATCTATTTGAACCTCAAATATGGGAATGTAAAAATTTACTTTTACCTTAAAAGGAGTTGCACCTCCAGAGTGGCTGCTAGATGTAGATGCGCCGTCGGTGGGTAGCCGTTGAAGGATCTGAGCAAAGTTATCCATCATCGCGTTCCTTTGTTTTTCGATGGCCTCCTCGAGCAATATTTTGATAGGATCTCCTGCTCCCTCATCTTTCTTTTCGTCCCCCATCGTGTCCGTCGGGGATTGGGAGGCTTATCTTGCAAAGGTTCCACCAGATCGAGCCCTAACTCCTTATACCCCGACCTCGTTGGGGACATACAAAGAAGGATCGAGAAAAAAGTAGACCGCTTTGATACCACTGATCCATATTTATGCAGGAATGCAATAGAATACAGAAATAACCATAAACATAGAAATACAACGGAAATAAGGCTTCGTTTCATTAATATCAAATCATAGAAATATGCTTACAAACATGATGGAAATAAAGTAGCTAGGGTGCTGGTAGCGAATCTTTGAGAAGAGATGTGGTGACTATAGACCTATGAACTGTATTAAAATGAGGCTCGAGGGCCTATTTACCATGGAGAAACAATGGAGAATTCTAAACGTCCAAAAACCTAACCCTAGGAGATGAAGCACCAAAAATATGGGCCCTGTTTGGGTAAATTGGTGTTTGACTTCCCGGGGACGTAACCGGCATATTATCTCCGTTTGGGGCTTCAAAATGGCTGCGGAAGTTCGGGACTAGAAAAAATGCTAAAAATAGTAAGTTTTGAAAAGATAAGCTGAAAGAGACAATGTTGGGGCCCCAGTGGAATAGGCGGGTGGCCACCAATATCCACAGATCGAGTATTCTCTTGTTCATTTCTTTTTTTTGCTTTTGTTAAATACTTTCTCTAGTTTTCTTTCCCGATTCTCTTACCGATAGGTTTTACTTTTCCTATGGCTATATATATATGCATTTTGTTTCTAGTTATTGTAATTGTAATCTGTTGCAAGTCGGAGGTTTATTGGCCAGAGGACCATGACCCTTGCCTTGTCAACACGGGGCTTGGCGCTAAACTTCTGAGCCTTAACAATTTAATGATTTTAGATTATACAACCTACCTTTGTTCTTATTTTTGGAATTTAATGAGTTTTTAGACAACATACGTTATTTGTTTCCATATGAATAAAGATGATAGAGTGGTACTACTACTCACTGTTTATTTTTTCTGTATATGTTATATTGAATTATGCTTCCCTGTACAGATCTAAATTTGCAGTACCTGTACTATCTGGTTTATTTTGTATAATACATATAACAGTTTACATTTCTCACTATTTCCAGTTTTCTTTTCATCTTCAAGATAGAAAAATAAGTTCTTTGTACAACCTAACATTATCAGTCGCAGACCATTAGCAAAACAGTAAAAAACATTTCACACACTCTTCTTTCTTAGGCTATCATTTGAATAATTAAAATAAACAAACAAAAGGTACTTATCTATGTACTTTAATTTCAAATTAACTAATGGTTCTGCCCAACCTTGAGAGAGGAAATCATGTCCTCTACTCCCCCCAAGCTCCTCTCCAAAGCCTTAGGTAGTAGACAGCCTTAGTTAGAAGAAATGCCTTAGGATTATAATCCAACCTATACTTCATTGGGTTTTCAGAGCTCCATTGGTTTCCCCTACCAGCTCTGGACAACTCTGCCCAACATATCGTTGTTACACCTTAGCATCTTTCTGAGCAGAATCCCTTCCATTCTTTAGGATTTCCATTTTATCCTTTTTGGGAAGTAACAGTCAGAAACTCTCTCTACTTTTTACTCTGGAATCTTGAAATCATTTTCCATACAGTTAATCCCTTTTCCTCAGGATAATTTATCAATTTTTATTTTATTTATAAATAAACTCAAGTCTCAGTAACGAATAACCGTATTCATTAATTCCTTTTACTTTTAGTAATTCAAATGTATCATAAAATTCTGTTAATCATAATTAAAATAAAACAGGGTGTTATAAAATGCTACTCATAAATAAAGTGGTATTATAATAATAAAAATATCATTTTCATGGGATATTAGAATTATATATACCAAATAAATGGATGTAAAATTTTTTATAAGGATAAAAGGGGTTAGGAAGAGATCAAAATATTAATAAAATATTATAATAAAAAGGATGAAGGCTAAAGAAAATTAACAGAAACAAAGAAATAACACTGGGAAGAAAATAAGAAAAAGGGAAGAAAAAACAAAAAAAAAAATTAAGAAAAAGACTAAAAAACCTAATGTGCTAAGAATCCATGCGAGAGGGGAAGGAATCACATAGAGAGGACCGGAGTCCAACTCTTACTCAATTTCCACCCATCATCCCTATTGAGATTCTTAGCATTCCTCTCAATCTCAATAGCCTCTTTAAGCTTCATATGGTGGAAATGATAAACCCTAGCAATGAGCTTGGAATCCTCAATACATACATGGTGACAGGTTTTTTCCGCATGTTCTACAAGAGCCGATGTGCGGGAACGATTTTGCCTAATGTCTACAAAATTTTCCTGGATTCCCTTCTTAATGGACCGACCTGTTTCTCCAATATAGGGTATACCACAGGAACAAGGAACCAGGTAAACCCGTTTTTTTTCCTTAGGTTCGACAGGGTCCTTGACATAACTGAGAGAATTTCTGATAATACATAGAGGTTTGATATAGGAGGAGACATTATTCCTTCTAAGGACATGGGGAATCCTATCTGTGTTCCTTGGGATAAATGGGAGATTCACCTTGGAGATAGGATACACGCAAGCTGTTTTTCCACTTAAAAATTTATAGGCTTTTTAAAAGGCTTTAAGGCCCTGGGATCTACAATATCCATTATTTTCAAAGACATCAAAAAGATATGATTTCTCTTACTCTACGTGGTCGTCATCTAAAATTCTCAGAGAACATGTAGCAAGAGTGCAGAGGACACCAAATTTCTGGGCAGGAAAATGATAAGCACCAGCATGAAGATACAGTTTCGTGTGAGTTTTATTGCGAAAAACTTGGTGAGAAATGGAACCATCATCCATTCTAGAGAGGAGGATTTCCATGAAGGGAATGCACTTGTACACCTCAACTTACATCGTAAACTTAATGGAATCTGACTGGGAATTCAGGTGGCACAAGAACAGCTCTAACTTCTCTCGACCATGGGGCCATATGACACAAGTGTCATCCATAAACCTCTTCCGCTTCTTAGGGAGAAATTGAGCTAAGGCTAAGGCCTTAGTTTTAAAATCTTCCATAAATAAGTTTGCTACAATAAGGGAAAGAGGGGAACCCATAGAAACATTGCAAATTTTCTCATAGGTCTCATGTTGGAAGTTGATGAAGGTTGAGGTGAGGAAAATACCAACCAATTTAACATTGTCCTCGTCTGAGATCCGATTTATGACATCAATGCATTCTTGGATGGGATTTTAGTATATAATGAAACAATGTCAAAACTTACTAACAAATCCCCAGGCTCCAACCTAATATCTTTCCATTCCTTAATAAAGGAAACCAAGTCCTTGACATAGGAATCGGTGAGACCCACAAGGGGCTTAAGCTTCAGGGCTAAGAATTTAGCAAGAAGATAAGGAGGCCCACATATTGTGTTGACAATAGGTCTCAAAGGGTCCTCGGGTTTATGAATCTCAGGAAGACCATAAATCCTAGGGGTGAGGTGATTGCTCTCAATAAGCTTCCTAGAGAGAGGATTACGAGCTAAATCCAACTTAATGGTGAGGGAACCCTCCTTAGAAACATAATTAATGGGTTTCTTTTTCAGCTTGACATAAATGCCACTATTTGAAATATGGTTGATCATTTTGCTGACATAGTCAGATTTATCGAGAATGAAGATGGCACCACCTTTGTCAGCCTTAAGGATGACAATGGCAGGGTCATCCATTAGGGCTTTAAGGGCAAGAAACTCAGGCTTGCTAAGGTTTCTTTTATGAGGCTTAACCTTCCTAAGAACAACCCCATAATCTTGCCTAATAGTCTCCTTTACATTATCCGAAAGTCCCTAATACCATATTCGATGTTACAGATAAGGTCATCGATGGGAATCTTCTTCGGGCGAAGGGAAAAATTAAGCCCTTTATTTAGGAGACTAAAAATAGAAGAATCAAAATTTTTGCTAGGGAGGTTAACAACATTCTTCAAATCAGTAAGGGAATTATTATTATTAATGTTATTATTTAAATTATTATTATTATTGGTAATATTAATTTTATTATTATTCTTAGTATTATTATATATATTATTATCATAATTATTATTATTTATATTGTTGCTGGTTTTATTATAATTATAACACTATTATTGTTATTAAAATTATTTTTATTATTATTAATTCAATTCTTATGGTTGTTCTTATTAGAATTAATATTACTAATAAATTTATCATTGTTTTTAAGATTATTTATATTATCAATGTTATAATTGTTATAGTTCAAGTCAACAGAAGACATTTCATTAGAGTGGAATGAGAGACCACCAGATGCATCGTGGGGAGGAGATGGCGAAGAGGCCTGGACCATCACCAAGGAGTATACTCCCACACAAAGCACGAATTAGAATTTGAAGGAGACACTGCACAAATGTTCAAGTTTGAGAAAGACAAGCCAACAACTAAAAAATCATGAACATATTCTACCTGCACGCGGATCACCAGAGAAGAAGGACGCTGAGAGGAGGTCACTCTTGCAGTCAATTACATTGAGCCACCACGTAAGCCTTGCTTGCTATTGATCCAAACTGAAGGAGAGGATTAACTTTCTCACCTTGTCCTTAGGATGAACCACATTAGCTGGTTCGAAACATATTAGTTGGTTTGAAACGTTGACCAAATCCTAATGATGTGATTAATCCAAAAAACATGCAAGTACATTATGGATCACAAAAGTCTTAGATCTACTTATCATTGTAACAAATTTACATTTTAATATATACATCTATCAAATGTATAAAGACAAAATCAAAATCTTTCAATAAGGATATTTATTTTTCTATTTAAAATGTTTAAATTAAAATTTATAACCAAACATATATTTGTGTATTATTTCTTAATTGGTGAATTACAATTTACGTGTATTTTAAGTTTTTTTGTTTTTTTTAATATTATTATTTTTTTAATATTTTAACTTTTCTTTTCTAATTTATAATCTATTTATAATTTTTTAAAATGTATATTTATATTTTTTATTATTAATCTATCTTGTGGCTCAAATAATATCATAAAACTTTATAACATTAAATAATTTTTTTTTTCAATTTATTTATTTATTTATTATTTAGTTTTATTTTTTAATTAAAATTTTTTTATAGTTTACATTATGGTATTTTCATAATATCAGAAAACTTTATAACTTGATATAAAGTTTTTATTTTATTTTTTAATTAAAAAATTTGTATAGTTCACATTATGGTATTTTCAATCTACTAAAATTAGTGTAATTTTAAATTTTCAATGTATCTATATATGTATATGTAGTTAATTAATAGATATTTATGAACTGCAGATTAATTGGTTTGTGTGGACTTTAGTTCTCATTAAATTTTAGTTCAAATTTTAAGGGGAGGGGTTGACACTGAAAACCACCTATAAGTGATAAAAATGTCCCAACTAGGAATATTTATGTTGCATTTATATCTATTTGGAAAAATAAACCCATTGTGTGTGTGTTGTATTATATTGAAAAATATTTAACAAAAAACGATTGTGTATTTAACAATTAAGTTAATGAGAGCTAGATTTTAATGTATGCCATTTTAACTCTTTGTAGAATAGAAACTACATGTAATTTTTCCTTGCATCCACTCTCCAACTTGTAAGTGAGAGAGATATTATTCACAACTCAAAAAGAGTTTGTAAAGAACAATTGACTCATTAAGAGTGATCAAGTTATATAAGTAGGATTTGGATTTGAGGTTGAGTGGAGAGGATAACAATTTAACTTTTGAATCACTTAAATTAGACAAAATTGACAATATATATATATATATATATATATATATATATATATATATATATATATATATATATATATATATATATATATATATATATATATATATATAATTTTAGTACCAATTTTACAATGTTACAAAATTTTCATGTAATCCTCTCTCTTCATCACCACATTTGAGTAATAGTATAATTTTTTCCTTTCTCTATATACTTGATTTTTTGGGGTTCTATACTCATTTCCATCCAAATTAAATTGCATTATGTGGGTCAAAGATCACACACAAGTCCCTTGTCATGCTTACATTGGGCCCATTTGAAGTATTACTTCAATAGCATAAAGTTGTTACTCGTCCCTTTGAATGATTGATCCAAAGAAATCCTTTGAAAGTTCCTTTGGATAGAAAAAAATTAGGCCATTCAGTTGTTTCTAAGGATCACTCATTTGGCCTTTTCGAAATATTTTCCTAATGGAAGGAAGTAGGTCATTGAGCTATTTTCAAATACTTCCTGTAAGGATATTTGAATGATCAACCTAATGCAAGGAAATATGCCATTGGGTCATTTGAAAGATTTTCCATCAAGCACTTTTGAAAGAGATGCGAAGAAATGGAACATGAGGCAATTTTGAAAAATCTTATATTGGGAATTCTCTAAAGGTCTAAAAAATGCAAGGAAATAAACCATCGAACCATTTCAAAAGATTGTGTATTAGGTGATTTATAAATATCCTCATGATGAAGGAAATGGAATACAAAGCCATTTTGAAAGATCCCTCATTAGATGCTTTCAAAAGCTATCATTGACACAAGGAAATAGGCCATTTGGTTGTTTTGAAATATTTCCCATTAAATGATTTTGAAAACTTGGCCCTCTACATTGAGCTTCTTTGAAGATGTGATCGGGCCACTTTGAAAGAGGGAACAAGCCAAATTATATCACCTGATTTTAGTGTATCACTCAATTGCATTAAATAAGGTAATAGAATCCTAACAAAAATATGTCATTGGCCTTATTTGAAGTGAGTAATTCAAATTTCAACTCAAAGGGGATTATAGTGTTTATTTGAAGAACACCTTGAACAAAAACAAAATGATCCCAAAGTTGGTGAAAAGGCTTTAGACAACATTAAAAATTAAAAACTTTAAAGACCTATTCAACGCATTGTGCTCCATATTGGAATTTGACATGTAACCATGCATATAAGCACAAATGATTTGAATTGGATATGGCCATAACCATACAAATTCCAATTTGTAACTTACAGCTAGAACAAATAAACTATAAGACAACTTCAAATATAAAAAACATGCAGTGGCTTAGTGGGGAACTTGATGGGCCTTTGAAGTCTTGACTTGGGCATGTTCTTCACTCTGTAGACGTTCCTAGACTTATGCAGAACCTAACATACCTCCAATGTCTTCAAATGGGTTGGTGCTGCACTCTGAAAATTCTCCTAGACTCTATTGGGAACCTAACGAGCCTTCAATATCTTGAATAGGGTTGGTGCTCCACTTTGCAGACACCCCTAGACTTAATTAGGAGCATGACGAGCCTCCAAACACTTGAATTGGATGGGAAATCCACTTTGTATATGCTATGAGACTCAGTTGGGAACCTAATGAGGCCTCCAAAGTATTGACTTGGACAGGTTCCATTTTATGTGGATAATTCCATATTTGGTAGGGAACCTAATAGGCCTCCAACATCTTGACTTGGGTAGGTGATCCACTATGCAAATGCTCGTAGTCGTGGTCGAGAACTTGGAAAGCGTCCAAGTCTTGCATTGGGTGGGAGCTCCATTCTTAAAATGCTCTTCGACTTGGTCGTGAACCTGATGAGCCTCCAACATTTTGACTTGGGTGGTTTCTCCACTCTACAAATGCTGCTAGACTCGGTTGGGAATATAACATACTTGAAACATCTTGACTTGGGCAGGTGCTCCACTCTGCATACTCTCCTAGACTTAGTCGAGAACCCGGTAGCTCTCCAAATTGTTGACTTGAAATTGTGCTCCACTTGACAGACACTCCTGGACTAAGTTGGGAACCTGAAGGTACTCAACCTTCTTGACTTGAGCCGGTGCCCCAATTTTCAATTTCTCCCAAATAAGGTGGGGAACCCTATGGGCCTTTAATCTAAGTATTTCCTTATATGGGTGCTCCAATTTGTAGATACTACCATACTCGACCAGGAACCTGATGACCCTCCAATGTGTTGACTTGACCAAGTGCTCCAATCTGCAGACACTCCCAAAATCTGTTGGGAACTTAATGGACCTTCGAGATCTTGACTTGATTAGGTGCTTCAATCTGAAGATGCTCCCTGACTTGGTGGGGAACTTGACAAGGCTCCAACAACTTGACTAAGTTTCTCCACTCTATAGAGACACTCCCAAACTTTGTGGGTAACCTAACTAGCCTCCAAAGTATTTTCTTGAGGTTGTTCTCCATCTGTAGAATCTCCCAGTCTAAGTTGGGAACTTAATATGCCTCCTATACATTGAAATCCATGGGTGTTCTAATTTAGCTTGTTAGAGATGCTTGATGCACCTGTGTCCCAAATTGCAGTGGAATGTGAGAGTAATGGAGTAACTATGCTAACTACTAGGAATAGGCTTTGGAAAAAAAATCTCGGAAAGAAGATTTAGTGAATAAAGTGAGTACTTCTTCATAATTCAAATCCTGGTTCATGGAGAAGTCTAACCATTAGAATTTTTTTCTTTTTTTTTGGGGTGTGAGGGGGGGGGGCGGGGGTGGGGGGGGATGATTTTTTTGGACAAAATTGATCAAAAAAATATTTATGCCGATAAGCCTGGTCTAATTCGGAATTAGGCTTGGAGATTTTTTTTTTAAAATCAAATGGGTGGTTAAGATTTCACATCGAGAGAATATTATTAGTAATATATTGACATGGAGGGATGAAATTTCATGCCGATTGACATGGTTTATGTTACCATTTCATTTAATACTTTTTGTTGAACTAATAATGCGTTGTGTTCATAGGATGAACATATAACATGTCTTATGTTCATCTTGGGTGTATAAGTGTAGGAATCTCTGCCTTAACCCACAAGGGTTTGAATAATTTTGTCTTGGCCACAATCCAAGATATGGCACACAATAAATATACAGACTCGTTCCTTGGTGGGGTTGTTTCTCCTCTTTCAATGACCTAGTTTGGTTTGACTGTTATCCAAAATTTTTCACATACGTCTTTGATGAACACATCAAATATATTTTACAATTGCAAATCAAAACTTCTAGGTTTGATATGAAGAAGAAAAGGACAAATATTTCTATTCATACAAGGGGTTTTCTTCATCATACATACACACTTTATCCTGTAGTGCTGCATTCCCCTAGCCAAGAGTCCAAGTCAAGTTTTGTAGTTATTACAGATGCCCACAATCAGAAAATAGAACACCAAATGATAAAGTGGGAAGATTTGAGTTTTGTTGAAAACTGGGTGGTTGATATACCAAAGACACGAAAAATTCAACATATAACTTCTGTCGAGATAAAAGAATATTATTCTTTAGTGATCTTATCCTTCCCAAGAAGTTCTACCATTCCTAGAAGAAGGATAGAAAGAGAGGTAGAAGAATACAAAAACTCACATCCCATTTATTCTGAAGCATCCTCATCAGAATCATCATCCACTTGTACAAATTGTATCCATACCGAGTTGTTTGAGCTTGCCCAAGTTTTGAATTTTTGTGATTTATTAGTCAAATATATTTCTTGTCAATATTTAGTCAACTTATAATTCCTTGTACATATAATTCCTAATCCTAGAACTGGCGAGGCACTTTCTACTCTGATAAAAAATTCCTGCACAAATCCCACATGATGAAGTCCTAGTCATCCATGAACTACCCTCTCTTGAGAATGGAAGAAAAATAAAATCTCTCACTGGAATGGAAATTACATAAGTCAAACAAATTCATGAATCTCCTTCTATGAATAGAGAAAACAGAAGGAAGGCATAGGTATACAAATGATTTCTGTTGAAACATCCACTAAGCATTGGTGGAGGACTTATGGACGCATAAGTATGACATGCCCACAAATATGGACACATAAGTACGACATACCTACCCTCACAGAGGACATCCTAAGGTATCGAGACCATCCAAAAGGATCTGCGATCTAGAACCGGGCTACTCATAATAGAGAACTCATACAACAACACTTCTTTTGGGAGGTAAGAAATGGAAAAACAACCCTTTTCTAGAAAGACTCCTGGCAACAAAGAGGAAAGTTATTTCTATGACAAGAACTGAGAGAATGGTTCCTATATGCAATGAACAGGAACTACTAGGTAGTAAATCAGTATTGGAAAGAGGAGGCAACAAACAACGACTGGAGAAGGTGGAAGGATAGGGAAGACTGGCCGGATGCACTAGACTCGGATCAATGGAAACAATTGAGCAAAGAGCTAGACTCCATGAGGAGCACGATTCAGGAAGGCCCAAATATTCTGAGGTGGCGCTATACAATGAAGGGATCCTTCACCATACTTGAAGCATACAGATTGAAAGCAGGGCAGGGACAGGGGAACCGAAAACAAATTTGGAAGAATATATGGGGAGGAAGGTGGTGGCCGAAAGTGGGCATGTTTTCTTTGGTTGGTTTCCAGTGGCAGAATCCTGACATGGGATCAATTGATTTAATAGGATTCTACAGACCCTCGGTCTGCATCTTATATGGATGCCACTTTGAAGGCTTGTAGAATCTCGTCAATTCATGTCATTACGCCACCCAAAAATGGAGCCAAGTGGAATACCTCTTTGGTCAAATGGATTGTGACCCCTAGAGTATTCGAAAAACCATCATAATCTGGAGACAGGGCCTATACTCTAGCATGGTCCTTAACTGAGCCTAGGATCTGTCCCTGGGCTTCACCCTTTGGGCTATATGGAAGGAGAGAAACCCCAAGATTTTAAAGAATATGAGGCAATATTAGGAGGTAGTGTGGGAGGGAATAAAGAAAAATATACGGGAAACCATCCTGGCAGAAAATTGGGCACAAGATGACTAGAAATTTGCACCCCATGAGGTTAGGGTCATGTGAAGAATTCAACTAGAACCGACCATGATAGCTCCAAACTCATCAAAATCGATTCCAAGTAGAATAGATATCACTCAGGCCTTCATTACATCTCTTGAAGGTTTTATGAAACTAAAATTTGATGGAGCATCGAAAGGAATTTCGGTCCAGGTGGGATTTGGAGGCGTATTTCGAGATCACAGAGCTTTAACCTACTTCATTTATGCAGAATTCTACGGGTATGCAAGTAACAAAGAAGTGGAATTCACTAGAGCTCCTCAAGGGATGATCTTAGCAATCAGGTTGGGTTTCAAAAAACTAGTGGTTGAAGGGGACTCCCAACTAGTAGAAAACACCCTTAAAAAACTAAGTTAAGGGACTAAACGGGACAACCTCAGCCACATCTAGAGAAATACTAGACATGTTCAAGAACTGGGGGAAATTATCTGGAAGTTTGAGTATGTGATCATAACACATGTGAGGCGTGAAGGAAATAGAGTTGCAAACTTCCTAGCGAATTGGGGATGCGCCCATCCAAACGAAAATTTAGAGACTATCTAGCCTCCTTACCCATAGGATGGATGCTTAGAACCGATAGAAGGAATCATGGATCAGGATAAGGTTAGCAGTGGGGGTAACCCACAAACATCTGAACCCAACCCCCGATCGGGGTGCGTACCGAGTGGACGACACTCCCATCAAAAATTATGATAGAGGCCTCAAATTTTATGCCCACCACCTTCCACATGTGTGGCAAGGTTGGCAGGGTTTCCTTCAACATGCGGATGGGTGTTATGTGTAAGGAAGGAATTAATTAGAGCCATTCAAGGCTTGAATATTTAAAGGTAAAGTGGTTTCGCTCTAGTGGTGAGAGATTGGGATTGTTCGCTCACATGGAAGGCGAAAGGTTGGATCCAGTGCTCCCTCAACGTTATGCAGTGGTGATATGGTACATTACTAGTCTTACTATCATTTTAGCCTTTCTCGCCATGATAGTCTATGGTATAGATAATTGTGGTCAATTGAATTGGAGGTTGTGAGAGTATGTGGGTCTACGGTTGGCTACCTATATGCAGATGTTTCGCGGTAGGGGGACCTATGTTAATTGGGTTCATATTACCTCTGGTTTTTTTGGGTGTGTCCTATGTTGCCTTGCCCTCGGAGGGATAGATTATGTTACATGTATTTGGCCGTTTACAAACCAAGGTAGTCAATGGGCTAAGCCGAGAGGGCTTGGAGCTCCTAAGCCAGGGTTGGCTAAGTTGGGCAGGGAAGCTCACCCTCAGTTTGTGTCTATGTTGGGTCTTAAAAATTTTAATTATGTTTTTAATGCACTCTGTGTGCATCATTTGGAAGAACCTGCATCTGTGAGGTGGGTGGCGAATGTGCTGAGTCTGCATTGGGATGGGGCTATTGTTGGGCATGTTTTATGAGATTGTGTCAGGGGTCAAATCAATGTTGGGTGGGTTGTTCCCCTATCTCAGCCGAGGATTTTAATTGGCTGCAGTTGGGATGTTTACGAAAATAATATGTCATGTCCTCCCCAGGTGTTTTGGTCAACATCATGTTAGGGGGCCATAGTCAATAACCTTGAGGTTGGGCAGCCCCGCATGCAAGGCTTGGCCTACTTGCATACCATGAACATAACCTTGCATGTCTACTGGAACGAAGTTAACAATTTTTGTGATTAAAGGAAGGGAAGCCTGACTCAATTTCTAGAATTATTCTCCTCTGTTGCTACTTGGACAAGTAATCTTGGGAACATAGATTGCCTACACATTTACCCTCAAGAACACAACCATCCTATACCCAGTTCACCAGAAGATAAGATAGGGGATATGGCTCAGTATAAGAGCCCAACTATAAGAGGTTGAGGTAGGAAATGTGTTACAAAGTAATTTGTCACCATGATCCCTTCCCATCCCTGATGTTGATGTTGGGAAAAATACTGGGGGGGGGTGAATTAGTATTTACAAGAATCATAATCTTTTAATTTATTTTACTGATTTCTATACGCGACTTTGATTATACCAACTAGAATATGTACGCATATATCCTAAAAGAAAATTGCGTATACCCAAATAAATTTACGACATTACATAGCCCAGATCATCAGTTATGCATCAGATAGCTAAGCAGTAAACATGTGTAGTAATAATATAATAAATCATCACATAAGAGCATCACACATGAACACCAAGATTTAAGTTGGAAACCCAAGTTGGGAGAAAACCATCGTTGTTGTTGTCTCTATATTCAATATTTATTATATAGAAAACTGCTTACAATGTTGTACTAATGCAAACTCATATCAGTACGCAGACACCCACCTGCAGAAGGTTGCAACCTTCTCTTGTTCTCCAGCTGCTACTTGAAGGGAGCTCCAACCCCCTCATCTTGTTTACCATCCCCTACTGGAAGGGAGCTACAACCCCTGAAAATAACACCAGCTTCTACTGGCAGGAAGCTTTTACTTCCACACTGAAGGCTTCAATTCTTAGACACACTAGAGAACACGTTTCATAAATTTTCACACTCGATATAATAGCTTCAACACAATTCAATTGGTAGATCAACACCAATAGCCATAACCCAAACTTTACCCAGAATAATGATATCGTTGTAACCAGAACACAGTAATAAACCCAGACTTCTAAACTAACTTTCAAAATCAATTTCAACCTTGATCATTCATAAAACCAAATGCACATGCTACTTCACTTACTATAACCTGTGTATATACGCGCTTTACTGCACACCAACCTGCATATAGATCTATGTATAGTGAATTTTAAGGATCTGATCAAACTCAGAATAGATCTGAAGCATTCAGGCATACTTTGTCAGATTTACAAAACCCTTATTTAGTTAATAGCATCCATCACCTTCAATCACCCAGTCACTGATCATATTTATACATAATCAACTAGCAGCATAGACAATATTCAAACAATCCAGGTCTACATGAAGACATCATTGACAAAGAACAAAAATATAGTAGAAATGATCAGACATTCTCTTCAACGATCTTCAGAAAAACCCTAACTTCCATACACGCTTTTGCTGAAATGAACCCGTGTGTATACGCGCTTTCACTGTGACGAACTAGCATACAGATCTGTAAATATTCAAGACTGCGTAAAGTTTCAGATCGAAAAACTTACTGAGATCATACCCTTCACTTCAGCAGACATGCGCCAAATCACAGATCTAAACATCTCACAAACAAATCAAGAAAATACATATTCATTTCAGGTCTAGAGATCCTAATCCATCATTGTATTCATAGGTGCATCATTATTTCAGATATATCAATAAATTGTAACCCATTCCATGCAGATATACTTTAGAGTGAATTATTCAATAAAAACCCATACACTTGCATGCTTTTCACTATGATATTCTTCTCCTTATATAGTTTGAGCCTTTCTCAATACCATGAGCCAACTATACAAGTGCCGATGCTATTCTTGGACAGAATCAAATATACAACACAACGCTCAATATTGTGGGCTAAAACCATGGTAAGGACCCTTGGTATCATAAATTTAGATTGAAAAATGCATATTCTACTGTGCATCTTCTTTTCCACATGTATACACGACTTTGATCCTTAAATATGAACTTATCCATCTTCTGCTAAACCATAGTGCTTCTCCAGAAGCCATATACTTCATCTTTTGCAAGCGAGTTTCCATCAAGGAAAACATATGCAATCATAATGAATCATAATTCCAACAATCTCCCCCTTTGGACTTGATGGCAACCATGTTGGTGTTTGATCACCACAACCTGTAGATACCTGATAGATACATCAACAAAAGACAAAATCATTATTTAAACATCAAACACCAAGATACTCTCCCCCTTTGACATCAAGGTTAAAGGGTGGACTAATGCCGAAACAAGGTTTCTCTTTCCTTACAAAAGGAAGAGCTCTGTAGATCAGATTTGCACTGACCATGCTCCCCCTGAGCCCATGCTGAGTCTTATGATTTTCAATAGAATACATGACTTGATGACTCTCCAACCAAGGATTCATACTTACATCAATATCCCAACCAAGTGGGGTTACATATTTGACTCAACTACCCAACCAAGTGGGTTTACATTTTTTACTCAAGCACCCAATCCAAGTGGGTTTACATTTTTGATGAAGACCATACATGACTGAATATGAAAATATTTACATCATAGGTCTCAACATGACCCTTACATCAAATGACGATATAACAAAGACCAAAGGACCTCAATGGAGAGATATCATTGAACATACTTCAATAACCAAGACAATGCCAACAATGCATTATTCTCAACGAGGCTAATGCTCCCCCTAAACCTGTCAATCCTGAATAATTTCAACAACCAATTCATCAAAGCATCTTCATCAAGTATATAAATATCAAGGAAAGGAACTGTAAGGTGAATACCACAACAACATAATTTACCCATCAACACTTGAGAATCGGAGCCAAAAATATGACACAGATTGTTCTAAAGGCTGACCCATAGATTTTATGACAACAAGATCCATACGCGACTGTATAGATAGGAACCCACGTAACAAATTTAATCTTCTGAAATCAAATAGATTTGATAAGTGAGGCAGAGACAACTCCCAACTTCTGTCTCAGATATTCAAATGCTTCCCTGGGAAAAGGTTTAGTAAATATGTTAGCAACTTATTCTTTGGAGGGAACATACTCCAATTTAACCTTTTGCTCAAGTAATTGTTCTTGTAAAAAGTGATATTTGATAGGAATGTGCTTGATTTTGGAATTCATAAAAGGTTTTCTGAGATACTAATGGCACTTGTATTATCACATAAGATGGAGATGGGAGGATAACATTTTATTTGAATATCTGGTAATGTCTACATCATCCAAAGAATTTGTGTTCAACATGATGCAACAACCACATATTTTGCTTTTGATGTAGCTAAGGCAATGGAATCTTTTTTCTTGTTGAACCAGGATACTAATCGGGGCCCCATATAAAATGTACCACCACTAGTGCTTTTCCGATCATCAATATTTCCAACCTAGTTTGCATCTGTGTAAGCATTAAGAGTAAGATAAACATTATTTGGATACCATAGACCAAAATCTTGAGTTCCTTGTAGATATTTGAATATTATTTTTACAACCTGAAGATGTGACTCCTTTGGATTGGCTTGAATCATTCAACAATCCCAATTGCATGCATAATATCGGGTCTAGTCCCAATTAGATAAAGCAAACTTCCAATCATAGATCTATACTTTGGTTGGTTTACCATGGGAGAATCATCACGAGAACTGAGGTTACATCTGGTCACCATTGGAGTGCTCACAGGTTTGCAATCTTCCATCCCATACTTCTTCACGATATGCTTGAGATATTTTGTTGGTGAGAGAAATATGCCATATTTTGCTTGTTGCACTTGTAAGCAAAGAAAATATGTTAGTTCCCCAAGTAAAAACATTTAAAATTCTTGTTGCATAATAGAAGCAAATTTTTGACTCATGGATTCTTCATTACTCCCAAAAATGATGTCATCAACATAAACAACAATAATTAACATTTTTTCATTCTCAATTTTTTTGTATAAGTTATTGTCTGCATATCCTTTTTTGAAACCTTGTTGAAGATATTTGTCAGGATGGTAGTACCATGCCCGAGGAGCTTGTTTTAGACCATATAGAGCCTTTTTGAGTTTGCAAACAAGTTTTTCATCATTTCCTAGAATGAATCCTTCTGGTTGTTCTATATAAACTTCTTCTTCTAGATCACCATTGAGGAAAGCAAATTTTACATCCATTTGATTAACTTTGAATTGTTGAAAACTTGAAAAAGAAAGAAAAATTCTTATGGCTTCAAGTCTGGCTACAGGTGCAAATGTTTCTTCAAAGTCTATACCTACTTGTTGAGTATACCCTTTATAAACAAGTATAGCTTTGTTTCTAATAACAGTTCCATTTTCATTTAACTTGTTTTTGAATATCCATTTTGTTCCATTAACATTTTTATCATGAGGTCTTGGAACCAATTCCCAAGTATTATTCTTTTCAATTTGATCAAGTTCTTCATTCATTGCCTGAATCCAACATTCATCTTTACTACCTTTATTTACATTATGTGGTTCAATGGTGGATCAGAATGCCAGATAACTAGGAGATCCTACAAGAGTTCTTCTTGTTTGAACACCTGATCCCTTTTCTCCCAATATTTGAGATTCTGGATGATTCTTTTGAGCGTACCTGGATGGAGCCTTTTATGATATATCTTCTTCTAGTGCTTCATTGGGTTCTCCTTCTATATTGTTATTATTTGATGAGGGAAAATATACATAATCATCATCCTCATTTGTTGTTATTTCCATTTTGGGAGTTGTGAGAGACTCATCAATTACAACATCAATACATTCAAAATCTTCGGAAGTCTTTTATTTTATCATTTTTATTCTTTACTTCTAGAAGATTAACTAAGAAATATTCCTTCATATGCTCTAGGCTCAAACTTACCATGTTTTTCATCATTATCTTTGATAAAAAATTTGCTTCCAAAAACTAAAATGCTTCACAGTGGGAATATTAGCATACCAGAGTTCACAAGGAGTTTTATCACTATTTACACGCACATGAGCCTTGTTGAGAATATTTACTGCAGTATGCGCTGCTTCTCCCCAAAAGGTGTTAGGAGTCCCAAATTGATCAAGCATAGCATGAGCCATTTGCTGAACTGTTCTATTCATTCTTTCTGCCATGCCATTTTGTTGTGGAGTTCCAGCTACATAAAATTGTCTTTTTATGCCATATTGTTCACAGAAATCAAATAATTCATTTGATATGTATTCTCCTCCTCGGTCAGTCTAAGACATTTGATTCTTAGATCTAATTCATTTTCAACCAAAGCTTTGAAGATCTTAAAATTTTCAAATGATTCATCTTCATGTTTCAATAAACCTATCCAACACATTCTAGAAAATTCATCAATGAATATGATATAGTATTTTTCTCCACGAGGTGAATTTTTCCTTACAGGACCACATAAATCAGTATGTATAAGTTCAAGAGCCTTACTTGCTGATCTTTCTTTGGGATTAAATTGCACCCTGGTTTGCTTACCGAATTGGCATGATTTGCATATGGTACTTTCGGGTAAAGTGATATTGGGTAGATCACGGACAGCTTTGAGCCTGCTTGATTTTCCTATTTGAGAAAACCTCAAATGTCCCAATATTTTGTGCCATAGCCATTTTTTTGTAGATTTAACTACATAACATTCTCTTAGCCACCTTTCAATATATACATATTTCTTGGTGTTCTTATTCCTTTTATTACGGTCTTTCTAGTGTCAAGTTCATGAACTGCATACTCTGTTGAACGAAAGAAAACTTTATTTCCTTGATCACACATTTGACTCACACTCAACACGTTATGCTTTAATCCGTCAACATACGTAACATTGTTAGCTTTAACCTTTTCTTTTAGAAAAACAAATCCTTACCCTTAGTGATAACAAGAGAGTCATTTCCAAATGTAACATTCTTTTCCTTCTCTAATGCATTGTATGAAATAAGTTTATCCTTATCACCTGTCATGTGTTTTGAACATACGCTATCAATGTACCATTTATTTTCTTATCCTTCTACAAATAAACCTATGTCGCAACTTTCAAACTGTAAGTCCTTCTTTCTCCATACCTTGGAACTTGTGGGTATCTGTTCTTTTGGCTGAAGTTTTCTCCTGCATTCAGATTCTTCATGTCCAAAGTTATTGCAAAATGAACATTCAATTCTGCCTTGAAGAGGAGAAATTTTTTTATAAGTATTCTTCTTTATTCCTGTCTCATTTCTTTGCTTTCTTTCTTCTTTGGTCATAATGGTTTTGTATGCAACATATTGAGCATCTTTGTGACCAAAATTATGACATGAGAAACATTGTCCATTAAAGAAGAAATGTCTACGATGATAGAACCTTCTATTGTTTTTTACCTTTTGACTGATATTTCTGTTATTGTTCATCCTTGAATTTGGGTGATCATGTTTTACATGGACATTTTCTTTGTTCTTTTGCTGAGAGATGAAGATTTGCTGGCTGGATTTTGCTACATTTAGATAGCTTGTAGCTGAAGACTTTTCTGACTGACAAGATTCACCGATATCTCCAAGACCTGTCTTCACAAGAGGAGAGCATTGAACCTTGATAATTTCATCTAAGGTTTCACATCCTTTAGAAAATATAAGATTTAACATTTTTACTTTCTCAATTTCCTTGCTTAGAGTTACTATTTCACATTCTAATTTCTCATTGTGCTTCTCCTTTTATATGAGTTTATTCTTTAGAGAATATATGGCTATTCTATTCTCTTCCAAACCTATTTTGAGTTAATTTATTTCTTTAAGAAAATCATTCTCTTCTAAAGCATCCATAAAAGTATCTTTAGCCTCACTAGTGTCTTTTTCAAATTCCATGAGTAGTCTAATATCTTGATCAAATTCTCCTTCTTCACTATTTGATAAACCATCACTACCTTCATGAGTATAGTAACTTTTTCTATTGACAAATTGTCTCCTATTACCTTTTGCTAAATCCTTTCCTTTTTCATGATTATCTCTATGGGGACATTTAGCAGCGTAATGACCAAATCTTCCACAAGCAAAACATTTGAACGGAAGCTTACCTCTGAACCTTCCAATGCCAAGTTTAAGTTTCTTTACAAAATTTACCTCATATTCTTCTGATACATACCCTGATTCTTTTTTTTCTTCCTTGTCCTTTCCTTTTGCAGTAGCTCTGAAAGCAACTTCTTTAACTTTAGATGGACCTCCTCTCCTCATTTCACATGCAGTCAGAATCCCATGAAGTTGAAAAATAGTAAGAGTATGTAGATCCTTATTCTCTTCAATAGCAGACACTTTTGACTCGAATTTTGGAGTCATATTTCTTACAAAAAATTCTACTAGAGTGGTATCACTTATGACTTCACCCAGATTTCTCATACGATTTACGATCTCATCTAGACGTAAAAAGAAACTAGCAATACTTTCATCATTATGCATTCTGAGATTTTCATATTGAATTCTGAGAGTTTGGAATTTAGCACTTTTTACCTTGGCATCACCTTCATAGCTCAGAATGATTTTTTCCCATATCTCCTTTTTTGTATTTAACTACATAACTTTGACAAATTCTAATTCAGTCAACCTCCCCAATAATGCATTGAAAACCTTTGCATTGGTTTCATAGTTCTTCCTTGCTGCTGGATCTACTGGAACTACAACTAGATATTGGTAACTGCCTTCAACTATAGCCCAAACATCTGCTCCAAGAGACTGAAGATAGGATCTTGTCCTTGTATTCCAGAAGATTAAATTGTTTTTGTCGAGTAGTGGTGGTTTGATAGATGTTGTCCCATCTTGATTTCTCATCTTAGATGATATTCCTTCTAGTGATTAAGCTTCTTCTGAAGGACTTTCTCTGATACTAATTTTTGGTAAAAATACTTAGAGGGGGTGGGGGTGAATCAATATTTACAAGAATCACAATCTTTTACTGATTTATATACACGACTTTGATTAGACCAACTAGCATATGTACGTGACTATCCTAAAAGAAAATTGCGTATACCAAAATAACTTTAGTGTTCAGATAAATATTTAGTGACATTAATTAGCCCAGATCATCATTTATGCATCAGATAGTCAAGCAGTAAACATGTGCAGTAATAACAGAATAAATAATCACACAACAACATCACACATGAAAACCAAGATTTAAGGTGGAAACCCAAGTCGGGAGAAAACCACCCACCACTTTTATTGTCTCTGTTTCTATATTTATTATATAGAAAACTGATTACAATGTTGTACTGATGCATACTCATATTAGTACGCAGGCACCCACTTGTAGAAGGCTGCAACCTTCTCTCATTCTCCAGCTGCTACTGGAAGGGAGCTCCACCCCCTGACATCGTTTACCAGCCACTACTGGAAGGGAGCTACAACCCCCTGAACAGAACACTAGCTTCTACTAGTAGGAAGCTCTTACTTGCACACTGAAGGCTTCAACCCTGAAACCCACCGCAGACCACGTTTCATAAATTTTCACACTGGATCCAACAGATTCAACACATTTCAATTTGTATATCAACACTAATATCCATAACCCAAACTTTACCCAGAATAGTGAGATCACTGTAACCAGAACACAGTAATAAACCTAGACTTCTGAACTAACATGCATAATCAATTTCAACCTTGATCATTCATAAAACCAAATGCATACGCTACTTCACTTACTATAACCTGCGTATATACGCCCTTTACTACACACAAACCTGCATATAGATCTATTTATACTGAATTTTAATAATATGATCAGGCTCAGAATAGATCTGAAGTATTTAGGCATACTTTGTCAGATTTACAGAACCCTTATTAAGTCAGCAACATCCATCACATTCAATCACCTAGTCACTGATCATATTTATACATAGTCAACTAGCAACATAGACATTATTCAAACAATCCAAATCTACATGAAGACATCATTAACAGAAAATAGAAATATAGCATTAATGATCAGACATTCTCTTCAAAAATCTTAAGAAAAACCCTAACTTCCATACACGCTTTTGCTGAAATGAACCCACGTGTATATGCGCTTTCACTGCGACGAACCATCGTATAGATCTGTAAATATTCAGGACTGTGTAAAGTTTCAGATTAACAAAATTACTGAGATCATACCCTTCACTTCAGCAAACATGCACCAGATCACAGATCTAAACATCTCACAAACAGATCAAGCAAATACATAGTCATTTTAGGTCTAGAGATACTGATCCATCATTGTCTTCATAGGTGCATCATTATTTCAAATCTATCAATAAATTGTAACCCATTCCATGCAGATATACTTCAGAGTGAAGTATTCAATCAAAACCCATGCACTTGCATGCTTTTCACTATGATCTTCTTCTCCTTATATAGTTTGAGCCTTTCTCAATACCATGAGCCAAAACTATACAAGTGCCGCTGCTTTTCTTGGACGGAATCAAATAGATGATACAACCCTCAATACTGTGGGATAAAACCATGGTAAGGACCCGTGGTATCATAAATTTAGAGTGCAAAAGGCATACGCTACTTTGCATCTTATTTTCCGCATGTATGTGTGAATTTGCCTACACAAACTTGCATATAGATCCTTAAATATGAACTTATCCATCTTCTACTAGACCTTCTGCTAAACCACAGTGCTTCTCCAAAAGTTATATACTTCATCTTTTGCAAGAGAGTTTCCATCAAGGAAAACATATGAAATCATAATGAATCATAATGCGAACACCTGAAGTGCCCCATGATAGACCCTGTGCAATGTTTCCACCATGAAGAAATATGTAAAGAAATCCCTTCAAGTCTCAAAGAAAACTACCTTGGAATATTACTGAAGGAACTTGGTCAAAACCCTAGTTTCCTGGGTCAACGCGTTTCCTAGTTTCATGCTCGCGTTGATTTCATGTTGAAAATTATGGCTTAGCACTGCTAGCACCCTTATTTCTTGGGAAACTACATTGATACCTTTCTGGCAGTGTTTCGTCAAATGGAGGAGAAGCTTCAACCTATCGAAGTTCCAAGGTGGCGAGTTGGTTGTTAAACAGTGGTGATAGAGTTGAGCTCTTTGATTTTAGAGCTTTGGCCTCATCCATGGGGGTTTATCTCTTAGAAAGTAGACCTTCCTCCTTCTTTCATGAGCTCCCAACCTCTTCTCCCTTCCTATAAATTGGTTCCCATCCCTCCACTATCGGTTGGTCATTGTTGGGCTGATCTAAACTCTCGTTCCCTTTACATTCTTGCACTATGATAATTCCTAAGTTGTTCAGGAGAAGGAATTCTTTAGAGCTTTAGTGAAGGACTCAAATTTTCACCAAAGGGAGGCCTCCAACATCAAGGCCTGGGTTGTAAGCTCTTCCCTTTATCTTTATCAATAAAACATCTGATGTTTTCTTTCTATATTTGTCTAATATTTTATGCAAATATTCTGGTACTCCTTGATCTGCTAGATAGCTAATGTTTGATGATCATTATGTATTGGATTACGTTTGTTGTTTCCTCTGGATCATCCAAATGTATTCGTGTACCACCAGTAGCAAGGAGCGAGCCTAAAAGGATCATGGATCAAGGTCATAGTCAACAGGTTTGAACATAGCATCAGGAAAAAGGCACCTCTACCTCCTTTCTTGTCGTATTTTAAATATTAGCTAAGAAATATTCGCATTAGAAAGTATCTAAAGTTGCTAGACTCTCTCTAGGGCTAGAGAGATCGCCTCTTTCCGTAGAGGGGATTTATCTTGACAACAAAATTGGCGACTCCATTGGGGATCGAACCCAAAATATCTAGTGTTGCAGATTGGGTTTCAAAATCATCTAGAAATTCTCAAGTTTTCATGGCTGGCACGAAACCGATCTCTATTACTACAAGATTTAAAGACTATCTTAATATATCCAAATCTCTTGTGGATCTGGAAGTCACAGATCACCCTTCCTCTTCCACGCTTCCTAATTCTGGTTCTCTCGAGATTGAGATACCTAGTAGTGGATCCATCGTCTGACCACCCCCAAAAGGCATTAGAGAAATTTTGAGGTCTAAAATGGGCCTCCTAAGAAAAATGTACAACCAAAATAAAATTTATAAGGACCAATAAGATTCAAGATGATGATGTCAACCATGGGGGATAATTCACTATTTTTGGGGTAAAATGGTAAAAATAATAAAAAATAATAAAATAAGAAAACTATTTTTTCAACTTATCTACTTAAGTTTTTACTCATATTTCAAGCAGGAGTACTCATTGGATGCAAAATTTAATTCCCCATCCAAGGAGTACCCATGTTGCATACTTTTGATGAATTCTGCTACACGAAAAATGGGAAATACATGAAAAAACATGATTTCATGTATTTCCCATTTTTCGTGTAGCAGGGTCCATCAAAATTATGCAGAATGGATAGTCCTTGGATGAGGAATCAAAATTTGCATCCAACAAATGTTCCCACTCGAAATTTGAGTAAACCCATAGGGAGATAAGTTGAAAATATAAGTTGAAAAAGTAGTTTTTTCTTGTTTCCCTCTAAAATTTGATGATGTAATCTAATATTATTTTATTATTTCCACTATTATTTTATAATTTCCTTAGGAGGCCCATTTTAGACCTCAAAATTCCCCTAATGTGTTCTTAAGAAATCGCCTTCTAATCCGAATGCGAGAGCTGCACAACACTACAATATTGTAGAGGATCTAGCTCAAGCACCTTTGGCAATGTCGGCTTTGGAAGTCCTTCAGTCATGTCCATCACAACGAAAGACACTAATTTTGGCTATTGTAGGGATTGATCCCGTAGATTCCAATATTATTAATTTTGATCTTGAGAACTTCGTTCCTCACCTCCCATCTTAGGTGGCTTTTCTGATTCAAGTTACCGTGATGGGGAAAACCATTCATAGGACTTTTGTTGATGGAGGCGCTTCGAACTACATCATGTCTATCCATTATTGGACAGTCATCGACTCTCCTCCATTGAGCCAGTACCCGAATACTTTGGAAACTTTCAAGGGTAGAGGTTCTCGGCTGTACGATATTCTCAAATCATTGCCCATCCTATCGAAGGGAAAGACAGTAAATTTAGAGGTTGAGGTGGTATATGCCAACTTAAATTATAATATCCTTCTTGGACGTAGTTGGACTCATGCCATGGTTTGCGTGGTCTCCACCCTTTTCATGTCCACCACTTTCCTCATCAAGGAAAAATTGTGACTGTTGATTAGTTAGCTTTCTTTTCCTCTGATTCTTCAACAGAAAACATTCCATATGTGGGAATACTGCTACCCCCTATGAGAACATCAGGCTAGGTCTATTCAAAGACTCGTCCCTTATGGGAATTTTTCCACTCCCGCCTCTGAATGTCACCACTATAAATATGATATCGTTTGGTCACAATCCATGGATTGTTTCCAATCCTGACTATATTGAAAGCTTTGGCGACATTATGCATTTAATCCCTCCTAAAAAAATGTATCAGAGTATTCTTATGGGTTCTGAGGCTCCATCCAAAACCAACGACCGTTTGGTTTCTTCTATGGACACTTATGCGCAGTCTCCCTAGTTTGGTTCTTGGCAACCTGATTATCCCTTGAATGAGATTTTCCCCACTGATGAAAGTATCGTGGAGGTAATGTCTCTCAAAGAAACCCCGTGGGATGATGGACATCGTTGTTCCTCGTTTCTCCCAAATTTCAGCGACATCTCTGCCTGTCTGGAATCCCATGCTTCATCTGTACCGACTGGTCCTTTTCAGAATCCCATCTTGATTCATGAAGTGAGGTCTGAAGGGAAGATGGGAAATATTACTCCAACCATTCCAATCGACATATTTGTTAAACCAAGGATTGTCGAGAATGTTCACATTGGTGCATCTTGTTCTCCAAATGAGATCAAGATCTTCACCGAGATTTTCCAAGAGTTCCGCGATGTCTTCGCGTGGTCATACAAAGAGATGCCTGGCATTGATCTGAGTATTTTCGTGCATGGAATCCCTACATATTTGGACTCAAGGCCCATTCACCAATGACTTCATCTTGTGCACCCAAGAAAGGTTGATGCCATAAAGGGTGAGGTTGAAAAACTTCTCAAAGCTGGTTTTATTTATCCCATACCATTGACAGATTGGTATCTAATATTGTTCTCATTGCTAAGAAACAAGGAACCATCCGGGTTTGCGTTGATTATCGTGATATCAATCGAGCATGTCCTAAGGATAATTACCCCACTAATTTTATCAACCAAATCATTGATGAGTGCATAAGGAGTGAGATTTTTTCCTTTATGGACGGTTCTTCTGGCTATACCCAGATCAACATTGCTCCAGATGATCAACACAAAACCACGTTTATTTGTCCATGGCGTACATTTTCCTACAAAAAGCTCCCTTTTGGCTTCAAGAACATCGAGGCCACCTTCCAACAACCTATGTCGTACAATTTTTATGACATCAAGCACATAGTTCAGCCATATCTCGACGACCTTCTTGCTCATTTTGAAAAACTTCGAGACCACTCGGAACACCTCAAAGCCACTTTTCTTCATTTTCAACACTATAATATCAGGTTGAACTTCGTAAGTGTGTATTCTGCATCAAATATGATATAATATTTGGTTTTGTGTTTTCCAAATAAGGCATCTGCATTAATCCTCTCAAAGAACTAGAGGCAATCATCAATTTTCCTCCTGCTTCCTCTGTTGACCAATTGCAAAGCTTGCAGGGGAAATCCAATTTCCTCCGTCGCTTCATATTGAATTACATTGAGCTTGCCAAAGGCTTTACTCGTTTATTGAAAAAGGGAATCCCATTCTTTTGAGATGAAATTTCCTAAAGCTCTTTTGATGTTTTTTAGCGAGCCCTCATCAGTGCTCCTCTATTGCATCCTCCCAATTATCATCGCGATTACTGCCTGTATTTGGATACCGCAGACAACACTATCAGTATGGTGCTAGTTCAAGACGATGATGATGGTCAAGAGAATGTAGTGTACTACTTGAGCCACAATCTCTTTGATACTAAGACTCGTTATGCTCATGTATATAAACTCATGCTAGCTGTGGTCCATGTTGTCAAGCATTTTCATCATTACATTCTCCTGCATAAAAATTTGGTGGTTTCTGATTGAAACCCCATGAATTAAATTCTCACACGTCAATTACTTGGGGGAGAATACTAAAAATGGATTGTTATCCTTCAAGAGTTCGACTTAGAATTCACTGCTGCTTAGTCTAAGACATCCCTTTTCTTTGTTGAATTGATTTGTGATCTTCCTGCCATGGTTGATCCCACTCCTCTTGATGAGTCGATTCAAGATGAATCACTCTTTCTCATCAGTACCCTTGCTCCATGGTATGGGGTGATCATTGTTTATCTCCAAACCCAAAATTTTCAGCTAGAGCTATCGCACTCTGAGCGATGATGGATTCATTATCAATCCCAATATTATCGTATCATTGGTGACAATTTATATCGCATTAGTGTTGAATCCATCCTTCGTCGATGTTTGACTCTCGAGGAAGCTGAGAAAGTTCTCAATGACTGGTACTCCTGAGCCTGTGGTGTTCACATGTCCGGTTATGCTACTGCCCAAAAAATTCTTCGCGTAGGGTATTTTTGGCCATCTATTTTTAAAGAGTGTATTGTTGCAGTAAGAAAATGCAATGACTACCAAATATACTCTCGAAAAGAGCACGCCCCACCCTCTCCCTTGCACCCAGTTGTGACTGTTGGACCATTTACAACAGGGGAATTTATTTCATGACTTGTAACCCTCGCTCGGTCGGGAGGGGGCATGGTTATATCATCGTTTCCATAGATTATTTCACTAAATGGGACAAAACAATGCCTACATATGATAGTGAAGGTGTAATTGCTGTGAAATTCCCGTTTAATCATGTCATGGCTCGGTTCGGTTTCCCAAAAGTGATTGTCACTGATCATGGCTCTCATTTTCAAAATAATGTGATGACAGATCTCATTACTTATTTGGGGTTACATCATGATAGCTCCACTCTTTATTGTCCATAGGCCAATGGCCAGGTTGAAGCTGTTAACAAAGTTTTAGTGACCATGTTTCAATGAACCATTGGGAAACACAAACGAGATTGGAATCTCATGCTCTTTTCAACTCTGTGGGATTACCGAAATTCCACTAATACTACCACTAGATTCACACCATTCCAATTGGTGTATGGTCTAGAGGTCACACTCCCGATCGAGTGTGAAATTCCTTCTCTGAAGCTAGTCGTCAAAATACTTCCTGCTACTTCATGCGAAGAGGAATGTTTGATTTACCTCGAGCATATCGATGAGACCTGAAGACTTGTTGCTTTAGTCATTGAAGCACAAAAAATATGAGTTAAAGCTCAATATGACAAATCTACCAACCCTTGCATTTTCTCTGAAGGTGACTTGGTCCCGCTTTATGACCAAGCCCACAATAAATTGGGAGCCGGGAAACTTGAGCCAATGTGGCACGGACCTTATATAATTCAACAAGTATTAGAAATAGGAGCCTATGAGCTGGAATATTATGAAGGAAACCAATTAGCTGAGCCCCAAAATGGGCTCTATCTGAAGAAGTATTACACTCTATCATTGGTGTGATGCTTTGTATATTAGTGTTTTATTCATTAGTTTGCTTTGATTGGATGTTTGGTGTGACTGTTTACTTTGTAGACATGTTTCCTCTTCTCACCTTGTATTTCACTTGGTTTGGAGATGTCATCGAATCATTACATCAGTTTTGCTAATGGTGCTTGTCGTAGCACACAGAACCTATCTTCTGCAGCATGGGAACTCTTTGCCCCTAATGGCAATTTGATTAATTTACAAGGTATTTATTTGGGTCGAACAAATAAAAATATTGCCAAATATAGTGCAGTTATCCAACTATTATCAAATGTGATTTATCTCAGAATTAGAGATTTGGTTTTTAAATTACACTCACAACTTGTTGTGTTACAGTTAAATGCCATTACTCTGTGTGAAATCCTCAAATTTTGTGTATGTATTTGCGTGTTCGATTATTGGAAGGACATTTTGATTTTATTACATATAAACATATTCCAATACATTTAAACACATTAACGGATACATTATCAAATCATGTATTAGATAGACATTTTCGCAAAATGTAAAAACCAACACATCATTATAACACACAAGTAGCTATAGAAACATGCATATATATAAATATATATATATATATCGTGTCTGTCAAGTGTGTTACATCAAAATCTCAAAAAATATGTGTAATGTGACAAAAATGGCTCTTTGAGCCTACATCAGTACAAAAATGTAAAAACAGGACTGTTATCTGCCCGCATGGTGCTCGTGATAGCAGGTGACCGCTTAGATCACTCGCAAGAGTAAACGACGTAGTCTGCCTGGAACCCCAACCGTATTCCTTTGAAAGCGAAGAGGAATATCATCAAAGGTAGGATACTCTGGGATGCCTCTCGTGAGGCCTACCAAGTTTCACTCTAACTTGGCTAATGGGTCTACTCCCTCCTCGTAGGGAACATCCTCCGTTGGACGGGCTACCCTCCTCGCGATTGGTGACATGCCTGGTTGTCTCTGAGGACCCATATCTGTAAAAACATCATAAGTTTAGATATCAGAATACATGACAAAAACATTCAAAAAATAAAAAATGTTAAAAAACAATTTTTACGTGCATCAGTCCACTGTGTGCCTTGCAGAATGGGTAGATCTAGATATCCCATGAAGTTAATGCTGACATATGCATAGTCTTCAACCACAATGAGTTAAAAACATAACCAGTTGAAAAACATTGTGGGGAAATGCATCTGTTGCTCCCCACCCTGACGAGGCATGATCTCACACCACCTCATCAGTCTCGTGTCCCTCAGTGCCAGATCATGGATCTCCAACCACTGGTACTAGAACAAAGGTACTCACTCCAAGAAAAAGGTCACCAAGATGGACCCATACCCAAATTATTTCAGTTGACCTGTTTTTAATGTAGAAATTATACAAACACACACACACACACACGCACACACACACACACACACACACACACACACACACACACACACACACATATCAATGGATTCAATCCGATCAAGAAATGTACTAAAGCTAGATACTGAATCCTTCTACAAATAAATTACGGAAAATAAACACGATCGCCAATCACAACAAGTAAAGAAAGAAGAAAATCAAACCCCAACAAAGATATTTTCCCAGGGAAAGCTTGCTGCTCAAAACCCCTTTATCTATATTGTATGGTGAACCAAGGAGTCATGAAAAAATACAATACACTCTTCTCACAAGAGTCTGTTGCACTATCCTGACTATCTCACATTGATCCAGACAAAATTGGACAACACTTAGCCAATTCTCAGCTTGTCTTCAGCCTGCCTTGCTTGCACAATTCATGAGGAATGCAATCCATATTCCTTAGGAATTTCAGCCTTTCTCAAATGCGCTAGTATCATGGGAAATCTTGTGGTGTTTTAATTGCATATGGGCAGTTTTCCAATAACACAATTGATATTCAACTTCCCTTTAACCTTTGTCTCAACTGGGTCTCCACTGGAACTGACATGCATGCAGCTATTAATAGTCAATCATTAGTTCCATGGCAGATCACTGCATGCAAATTAAATCTGATTTGATTCACTTGATCTCTCACTAGTGCAACAAACAGTTACAACTAGTTAAAATGACTTTAAATCACTTAACTGAGTTAACTGATTTCTCATGCATTAAACTAATGCACTAACTACAACTTGAACTCTAAAACACATAGAATCAATATGCATGCCTCACCAACCACCCTCAACTCAAAATTCATGAGCTAACTGAGTTTATCACACTCAGTTAACTATTACAAGTGATCATGGGCCTAAGATTACATTTTATTGTCCAATTTAATTAAGGGATAATGAAACTAGACACATTTCCATTTTATTAAATAAATTTAGTTACACACTAATGTATCGCTAAGACCCATCACTACACGACCTGTGGTCCCACACTAGTGTAGGTGTTGTCATGTTGCTTCTGGATGCCAATTTCATTGTTTCTTGTTGAAAAATTCAACACTCCCTCTCAACAAGAAAGGAATGTCATTGCATGCACACATGCACCTCTTTCATGCGACCTACAACTCTTGCATGCGACATGAAACTCTTGCATGCAACACTTCTCTAATGTTTCTCGCACATGCAACACTTTGCTAGTGTTTCTCGCACATGCAACTTTTGCATGCAACATTTCTGAAACTGAATAGCCTCCAAACAACTGAATCAGTGTAATGCATCTGACATAAGAGTCTTCTGACTGTTGGTACCTACTGCACATGTCTACTGGATTCCCTGCACTGCTGACATCTGCATCCATGCACTCTGCACAGCTGCCAACTCTGATCTACACTACAATATCCGACACCTGTCACTATGATTTATGTCTTCCTGAATCTGACTGCATCAATCTAACTGATCCTACTACTGTTGTACTGTGGGCTCCTCGTTGCCAAGTTCGATCCATGAGACACACCATCTCTAGGACACTGCCCAAATTTATTCTTGGGATTAATTCTACACATCGCCCCACCTCACACCTAGAGGTATAACTGCATGTACTCCCTCTGCCCATCTGGCTCAAAATTTCTTTTCTTGAGTGGTTTCTGCTACTCCATGATCCTCCACATGTGGCTGCTCCACATCTTGAGGTTCATTCTTTGGAACCAGGAGTTCCTCATCTTCATGCAAATCCATCTCCCTCTTAAGGAACAATCACATGGCTTTATCACACTTCCCCATGGTACATCCCTTGCATGTGTCTATCTGCATAAGAGTACCCTTTGGAAGCCCTGTAGAAATCTGTTGCATGACCTTCAAATCTCTATGGTGTAGATGGCCCAATCTCTTGTGCCATAACTCACCCTCATCCTGGCTCACGAATTTGTCTGCTTTACCCATCAATGTTGCGTAACCATCTACATCAAGTTTATAGATATTCTTTACCTGAATCCTAATATTCTTGGCTTGTCCTATTTCTTTGTGTCGAAGGAAATATTTTCCTTCACTGAAAACAACAGCATAGCCTCTATCCTCCAACATTGCGACTGAAACTAAATTTTTCTTCAAGCCTGGTACATGCATTACATATTTTAATAAAAATAATTTACTTGACTATCTCTGGAAAGTAACTGTACCAATCCCACTAGCACTATACCTTCTGTCGACACCCATTTCGATATGCATCTGGAGGACCTTCTCCTCCAAGCTAATGAAAAGTTCTTTGTCTCCCGTCATGTGAAAAGATGCACCACTATCCAAGTACCACCCTGATCCCATCGCACTTGACACCATGCATTTGATCAGTGAGAAGTCCAACTCAAATTGCGAGGACAAAGCCTCACCAGCTTCAAATCCTGAAGCCTTCTTGTTCTTCTTCTTTTGTGGACAATTAGTGGCATAATGTCCATGCTAGTGACAGTGAAAACACTTCACTCTGGACATGTCGCACTCCTTGCCTTCTTCGCCGGAATCAGATTTGGAATAGGATTTATTTCCATTCCCCTTATTCATTTTACAAGCCAAGGTGCAATTTTCTTCATCTTCTTCCTTAGATGAAGATCAATACCTGGTATTCTGCCTGAATTATTCTTGCACCAAATCCGACCAAAGTTGTTCCCAATCTGGCAGCTTCTCCCTCCCATTGACAAAGTCCTAATAACTATGCCAACTCTTGGGAAGGCCTAGAAGAGATAGGCTCACCAAGTCATCATCCACGACAGTAACTATGAATCTCACAATCTCATCCTCACATTGGACAAACTTTGTTAAATATATTGGAATAGTCTCGCCTTTCTCCATTTTGATTTTCCTGAGCCTGTCCTTCAGTGAAAATTTTCTATGATCATTGCTGCTCTGAAACAGATCTGTCAAAGACTTACAATTTGCATATGGAGTCTCTTTTCCATGGATAATTGAGACAATGTGGTCTCGTACTCCTTCCAGTAAGATGCTCCTCGCCCTTGCAACCTTCTTTTGCCAAGCATCAAGATTTGTAGCATCTGCTACAACGGGTTTGGGAACATCATTATCAATGAATTCTTTCAACCCATTTTCCTCTAGTAATACCTCCATTCGATCTTTCCACACAATATGATTGGAAATGTCATCGAGTGCATACTCCAATCTCAAGCCATTGAAAGCCATTTCGATCCTGATTCTCCTGTCGCACCAAGAATACTTTTGCAAATTCAAATTCTATTCAGTCACAAACTCAACTTCTCCTCCACTATAATAATTTCCTGTGCTCTGATGCCATGTATAAATTATGCAAACATATGTATATAAATGGATTCAATCTGATCAAGTAATGTACTGAAGCTAGATATTGAATCCTTCTACAAAACAATTGCGGAAAATAAACACGATCGCCAATAAAACAAGTAAATAAAGAAGAAAATTAAACTGCAACACAGATATTTTCCCGGGGAAAGCTTTCTACTCAAAACCCCTCTATCTATATTGTATAATGAACCAAGGAATCATGAAACAATACAATGCACTCTTCTCAAAAGAGTCTGTTGTACTATCCTGACTGTCTCACACTGATCCAGACAAAATCGGGCCAACACTTAGCCAATTCTTAGCCTGTCTTCAGCCTACCTTGCTCATGAAATTCATGAGGAATTCAATCCCTATTCCTTAGGAATTTCATCCTTTCTCAACTGCGCTATTATCATGGGAAATCCTATGGTGTTTTAACTACATCTGGACAGTTTGTGAATAATATAACTAATAGTCAACTTCCCTTTAACCTTTGTCCCAACTAGGTCTCTTCTGGAACTGACATGCATGCAGTTATTAATAGTAAATCATCAGTTGCATGGCAGATCACTGCATGTGAATTAAATATGATTTAATTCACTTGATCGCTCACTAGTGCAACAAACAGTTACAACTAGTTAAACTGAATTTAACTCACTTAACTGAGTTAACTTATTTCTCATGCATTAAACTAATGCAATAACTGCAACTTGAACTCTAACACACATAGAATCAATTTGCATGCCTCACCAACCACCCTCAACTTGAAATTCATGAGATAACTAAGTTTATCACACTCAATTAAATATTACAAGTGATCATGAGATAATATTACATTTTATTGTCCAATTTAATTAAGGGATAATTAAATTAGACACATTTCCAATTTATTAAATGAATTGAATTACACACTATTGTATCGTTAGGACCCATCACTACACGACCTGTGGTCCCACACTAGTGTAGGTGATGTCATGTTGCTTCTGGATGCCAATTTCAAGTTTCTTGTTGCAAACTTCAACATTGCATTTGGTCAATTGGCTCTTCATGTTAGTGAATAACCCTTCGCACCAGTTGAACATAGTAGGGGCCAGAAAATCCACCGCATATTGGAATTGGGATTTCTTTGCCTCATGAAACGCTTGGGATACAGTCACTCGAGTCATGCAGTGAAGGATTGTGTGCAAGGGAAGAACTCTGATAGAGGATATTTCTATCTTCCCGCTCTAAGTCTTTCTCGCCCCAAGACAATATCTTTGAATGAGCATATTGGTACTCTCACATCTTACACGAGCTCCAGAGAGTTGGATCCTCTCCCCTCTCCTAGATAAACCTATGATGAAGTAGATTTCCATGACATCTAATTCTCCTGGTCTCCCATTATGAATATCTGATGATCTACACATCATAGGCCAATCAAATAATGAAGCAACTCCAGTTGAGCTCTCAACCTAGATGTTTGAAATAATTTTAGCAATCCGCAATTGCACAATGCATTTACACAATTGTGGTCTTGGAGTGCTTGGTGGTCTTCCACCTCATGGCCTCGTTCTTTCCATTCGATGACCATATCTATTGAAATCACATACAAAATATGTTCAAAATACATTTTAAGAGCTTTCATCGAACTAGTTTTTGAAATATTTCATTGGAATGGGTAGATTTCTGATTTCAAAATCTTCCTCGCAGTCAGTGTGACTGTCCGAATTAATTCGGTGCAAGGGGCGCGCTGCCCTAACAGTCTATGTGCGATCAACGTGGGTTTGATAGCTTGAACCCATGCTGGCCTTGGGCGATTTTGAGGTTTGAAATCTTCCCCGCATCTCTCAATTTCTAAAGGAAAATACTTAAAGAATGGAATTAAAATGAATAGGAGGGTTTGAACTCTTACCTGGCGCTGACGAATCGCTGGATGGTGTCCTGGATCAACTGCATCATTGATCGGAAGTTCAAAGGGAAAATGGGTAAAATACACTTCTCCAATTTACTCAAAATAAAAAGGTGAAAATGAATTTATAGAATTTTGAAATATTTTTGCCCTTATTTTATTATTTTTCCTCGATATCAGTGATGTTTTCCATTTTTGTGTAGCAACATGACCTCTACACTATTGGTTATTATTTCCGATGCAAATGATTTTTATTTTATCTCTTTTTTAGACTCGGTGAAAATAAATGAAAAAATCACCTTTGCGGACAGAGGCGATCTCTCTAGCCCTAGAGTGGGTCTAGAAACTTGAGATACTTTCTAATGCAAAGCTTTCTTAGCTAATATTGAAAATGCGAAAAGAAAGGAGATAGAGGTACCTTTTCCTGATGCTATGTTTGAACCCAATTACGATCACCTTGATCCACGATCCTTTTAGGCTCGCTCCTTGCTACTGGTGGCACACGAATACCTGTGAATGATCAAGAGGAAACATTAAATGCAATCCAATACATAATAATCATCAAACATTAGCTATCTAATAGATACGGGAGTACCAGAATATTTGCATAAAATATTAGACAAATATAGAAAGCAAACATCAGATGTTTTATTGATAAAGATAAATGGAAGAGCTTACAACCCAGTCCTTGATGTTGGAGGCATATCTTTGGTGAAAATTTGAGTCCTTCATTGAAGCTCTAAATCATTCCTTCTCCCGAACAACTTAGGTGTTATCATAGTGCAAGAATGTAAAGGGAACGAGAGTTCATACCAGCCCAACCATGACCAACTAGTAGTGGAAGGATGGGGAAAAATTTATAGGAGGGGAGAAGAGGTTGGGAGCCCATGAAAGAAGGAGGAAGGTCCAATTTCTAAGGGATAAATACCCATGTATGAGATCAAAGCTCTAAAATCAGAGAGCTCAACCCTATCACCATCGTTTAACAACCAAATCGTTACCCTGGAACTTTTAGAGGTTGAAGCTTCTCCTCCATTTGAGGAAACACTGTGAGAAAGGGATCAACACATTTGCCCAAGAAATAAGGGCATTGGAAATGCTAAGCCATAATTTTCAACCTAACATTAGTGCAAGCATGAAACAAAGAAACGCATTAACCTAGGAAACTAGGGTTTTGACCAAGTTCCTTTAGTAATCTTCCAAGGAATATTTCATTGAGTCTTCAGGGGATGCCTTTACATATTCATTCATGGTGGAAACATTACACAGGGTCTGTCACGGAGCACTTCAGGATCAGGGATGGGATGTGAGCATGGTGAAAAATTATTGTGTAATAGATGCCCCCTAAAGCATGAAGGCATAATAAGGAGTGATAGCCGAAATTCTTTATGAACCAAGGCAAAGAACTCATATCACCGCTAGGAAACCTGCCAAATCAAACATAATACAATATATGCCATCTCTTGTATCAATATGGCTAACCACATAAGTTTACACTAGGCACAAAATAATACATGAACCCACGACATGGTAGCAGCCATCCATTTAAAGAGATCATATAAATGGATCTGCAGTATGGACACAACCATACGTATAGATAGGATCATGTATGCAATCATGAATACTCAATAACTCCCTGCAACCTGAATAAAAATCAGATGCGACCCAAGGTATTCACCGCGATCTCAATCAATCCAATGTAAGAGTCTATCCATGTGAATAGATGCGTTGACTTCAAACAAGGTAGAAATCAGCTGATTACTGGCCAATGAGGAAAAATGTTAACATGCACGAGAGAAACCACCAATAATGACGATGACCCTCAAGGTACAACAACACAATCTACAAGTGTGAATGGATGTGTTGAAGTCGAACACTTGTATAATCATTTGATCGAAGGCCAATGATGTGAACCTATTGTCGAACACGAAGAACTTGCCATTGAGGCATGCAAGCTCCAAGGTATTGAAATGAATTTTCTTAAACCATCTTCCTGGATAATGAGCTTAATTCAACATGAAGTGATTCATTGAAGAAGGGGGATAATGATTCCCACATCATTAACATGAAAAAAAAAATATCTCAATATGATAGGAGTGATTCGAGATTGTAAAAGAGGAGGTCAAATAAGCAAAGGATGTTTGACAAAAAGGATTTCTCTTAAATATATTGGCAACATGACTCTAGAGTGTGGCAGGATCTGACTCAAATGGGATCAGAGGTCATGATGACAAAATATGATCAAATAGGAGGCAAGTGGATTTCCCAAGCTTGCAGAGGCATAATGACGAATGAAGGATATCCCCAAACCGACATGAACTGCATATGAGTGTCATATTCAAGAGAAACAAGCTTCCCCAAATACACATAATATTTTCACTTTCAATTTCCCCCCCATTATTGCTAACGAGTTCCTCTTTATTTTTGATATCCGACATGAAGAGGACAGCATACGCTGAGCGTGTAAGTTAATTTTTTGAATGAATCCATCCTAGTGATTTTAACGAGCCCTAGGAAGGATAAACTTGGTCTCGTCATGGTGACAAGTCTTTCATCATTTAATATTTAATGAGACCAACGAAAGGGTAACTCTGTAACTTTTCATGTTTAAGGAGTTTGAAAAGAAACGAAAAGAAAAAGTGTTGGAGCGAGGTCCCCTAGGTTCGAACTTTGAGAATTTTTTGGTATATTTTTGTAAATATTTTGTAAGTTTAGTCATGCGCAACATAAGTCAAGGGGATTTGGGGTGGGTCAAAGCCCCTCATGAGTTGTAATGGGTCAAAATGGTAGAATTAGGGGCTACAAACCACGGTTTTTAGACCTTAGACGAGTGTAGGCTAAAAGTATAAATAAGAATCTAGATCTAGTCGATAGGAGATAGTGGTGAATGATTGATGATAGATCTAACTGTATTTTGATATTCTATCAAACTTGTCTGGGTAAGCAGGCTCCTGCTGGCTATGTGTGCGGAGACCTTAGTCCTATTGTGTGTGGAATCCGCTGGCTGTGTGCACAAGTGAACTGAAGGTTTTTTAAGTGAGATCTGAACTATGAATGAATAAAGAATTGTTTTGGCTGATATATGAGTCTGAAATGCAACTGTTACTTACTTTATGATCATTTCTGCATATTATTTCCGATTACTATGTTATATGTATTCGGATTGATTGCAATTTTTTTTATGGATTTAGATGAATAATTATTGAATGGATCTAGTACTATTGGGTTATAATACTATCTGTTAAAGGTTATTATGTGGATTTTGGACTCTATTTTAACCTGCGCACAAGATATTCTGCATAATTGACCTGAATTTGTCTGATAAGGGTTTCCTGGTTAGCACTTCTGTTGCGAAATTTTGTGCATGATTATTTTAGATCTAAAGGCACCCACATCATTTAATTCTCTCTCAGGGTGTGGAAACCTGGTTCCAGCACCTCCCCATACTTCTTTGGGTGAGACTTTGACTTGCGCAAGTAGGTCACTGCCGAAAGGGTCATTTGTAAGAGGGTTTTTTTGGTTAACTTCAAGTTCGAACCTGGGTTAGGAACTCTCAAGCCAACAAATGGTTCTGTTGCTGGGACCAGGATCATTTTGAGAGAGGTTGGGTGATGTGGAAATGTCAATGGTAGCCATTAAAGCTAGAACTAGAGGATTGGTTTGAAAAACAGATTCAAGAATTTTCCCTAAAAGAAAACAGAAGTAAGAAGTTGTCTACTGAAGAGTGGAAGAACAAGTATATTTTCACAAAGGTTCACAAGATCTTCTTCATGACCTTCGCGCACAAATTGCAGGAGTGGTTGTCAAGATTAGCAGAATTCCAAACCTGCTGGAAGGACAATAAGGTCACATAATGGACCCCTGAATTGATCCAACAGTTGGAAAATACTGATAATTCCATCACCCGGACTGTAGATCACTTGGTTGACAACACCTTGGGTAAGTTTGTGACTAAATTTGTTGTAGATCAGTTTGTGTCATATTTTGAAGTTGAAAGGATATTTTTCAAGGGATTGAGAGGTAAATTATTATGAACTTTGCCTCTGCTGATTAAGATGCTATTGTGTGAAAATGGTGTTTTGTGCAGCCACACCGAGTGAATGACACAGCGGAAAATATTATCAAATCAATCAGAGAGGGGATAGATCTGTATGCAACCCTATGAGAAATTCACTTGATATAGAAGGAAGCGAGGCTACGCACGCTGAAGGTAGCCCTTCGGCTACGTCACCGTCGAACTTGCGCAGGGGTAGGACATCTCCTACCCCACCATCGCCCCCACGAGCGGAAGATATGGCCGTGCACATGAAGCTACCCACCTTTAAGGGTGCAGGGGATGAGGATATGGATCCGTTTTGGTTTGTGGCTAGTGCAGTGTGGACTGCGCAAAATATTGATATTGATGTTGTCAAGAGAGTGCAGTTGGCTATGGAATTTGAAGGTTGTGCTTTAGACTTGTTCATGGGATATCTTGCTCAAAATGTAGATCCCACTATTGCGCATATTAAGGATGCCTTGAAAAAAAAAATCCAGAAGCCGAAGTCCTATTCACAGTGCATAATAGAACTAAAAGATATCAAGCAAGGGCCGAAGGAATTGGTTTGGGAAGCTGATCAACGGCTGAAGCAAACCATTAACGATGAAGGATTTGTTAACGATGATAAGTAGCATAAGGAATGGTTCATTTCCATGCTCTTGCCACATTTGCGGGGGCCTATGGGTCAGCAAAATATTGATTCTCAGGCCGAAGCCCTGGAAGTTGCTATGAAATTAGAAGTTGCACCTAGAGAAGATGCTCAATTCAGACCGCTGCAAATTGAAAGCCAATTGGAAGCTATGCACTTAGAAATTCAAAATTTACACAGAGACTGGGGTAAAGAAGTTGGCACAAATTTCTGGTGTATACGCTGTAAGGGTGTTGGCCACACTAAAGATCAGTGCCCTCTATTCTAGGATTACCTGCAAGAAGGGGGACCAAATCCACTGTGCCCCAGGGATGTTGTTGGGACTAGTACCCCCACACTATGGTGCGTTGATTGTAGGGTAGCTAGACGACACAATATAGACCATTTCGCGCGGTTAGGAGCCTATGTGCTAGAACTGAAGTAACAATGGTGCGTATTTTTCTCTTCAGTTGGTCATGATGGACACCACTGCCAGAAGTTTGACCTAATGATAGACAATGCGAACCTTTACAGAGTGCAGGCCGACCCTTCATCACCATCATCTCCCTCTGGATGGGGAGGATCCCAAACAAGAGGAAGGGGAGGGGGGAGAGGTGGAGGCACAGGTCAAGGAAGAGTGCAATCAATTTTCTATAACTGTGGAGACACTGGACACTATGCACATGAATTTCTGAACCCTACACGACAATCCTGTAGTTAATGTAGGAAATTTGATCATGTAATTGAATATTGTCCTGTATTAATGGCTAAAATGTAGGAAAAGTAGTAGACGCCCACGCAAAACATACAAATGGTTAAAGATGAACCACACGATGATGGCCCAAGTGTAAATATAATTACGCGAAATGGTGTTTCCACTGGAGGAAATGAGGAAAAGGCTGATGCAGATCCACTAATCAGAAAGGCATATGAAAAGAAGGAAGGACTCAACCTGCAGAAAGAAAAGGAGACTTTCATTGAAGCCAAGAAGGATTTTTCTTCTGCAGGAGCGTACACCTCAAGGTCTATCATGGAACCAAAGGTTGATGATGAATTCAAACCATTCCTACAAGCTTGCATTAAGCTAATGCATAATCAGAAGGTAGTAGATAATCTCTAGGCCCTGATAGAGAGCTACACAGAAAAAGAAGTACCTCGAATGAAGACTAAGGTCGTGAACAAGATTTATAAGAACAAGAAGAGAACTAGTTGGGAGATGCACATGACTGTGCAGATTGGAGAGTATGATATGGATTAAGTCATCTTGGATCTGGGGTTTGGTGCAAATTTCCTAAATAAGCAGACCCGACAGAAGATAGGAGAACCAAAGCCAGAATGGTCCACCATTCAGTTACGCATGGCTAATCAACAAAACATCATTCCACATGGAAGGCTTCCACAAGTTGTGGTAGAAATTGTTGGAGTGAAGGTATACGTGGATTTCGAAGTAATACAAATTATGGATGATGCAGATCCCTACCCTCTAGTGTTAGGATTGGATTGGGCCATTGATATGGGAGGCATCATCAACTTGAAGCGTAGAAGCATGATCTTCGTGAATGATGGAATGCAGGAGATAGTCCCACTAGATCCAATAGAAGGGGAAAGATATACAAACCCAGTACGTGAAGGGGATGATGTCGACCATATTTACAAGCTGACTGCATGAGACGAAGATTGGATTAACCCTACAGTTGACGGGATGTTTAATTGGGAGAAGGATAATTCGTGTTTCTCATACTCGGATGGTGAGATCGAGAACTGGCAGAATCAGTTGCACGATGTGTTTGCGCTGCACTGCCTCAAGATCACGAAGAAATTATGGTGCATCTCCTTAGAGGTAAGGGAACTACCCTATTTTGATGGTTTTGGTAGTGTAAAAATATTTCTGGAAGCATTGGAAAAGGTCGTTATGGAGGAACAAAGGTTCTGGGCACTTGATTTGGATATGCATGCAACTCCAGCGCGTTGGTGGGAGACACACAAGGTAGCTTTTCAGGATTGGGAGGAATGATGAAAAATGATGGCATTGTGCTTTGAACCTCCAACTACCCCAACAAATGAGGTTTTGTATGGTCAGGGAGATCCGCGCAAGCACCTGGCCATGTGGATGGAGGTATGGGAGGAAAAGACCTGGAACGAGTGGGTTCATAGGTTTATTCATTTGTTGGGGCCGGTACCCACCACATGGTATCTAGAAGCAGAGCTACACTGAGGCACTCACCACTAGACTACGATGACTGAGGATTTCTTGGCAACCTTTGGCTTGGTTGGGGGCTTAGAGAAATTGGATGAAGCCCTGCAGGACATAGATGCCCTTGTCTTTGACAAATCCTAACCCTGAAAGGAATTTGCTGCGCTGGCATGGGATGTGCCGATGCAAGACATTATCAAATGTAGGAACTTATCAATAGAGGATAATGAAGATGACCCAAGAAATGTTAACATCCTTGAATCTAAAGGAGAGAGTGCAGTTGCAGGGCCGTCATTAGGGATGGTAGATGTCACTAAACCTCTAAAATTAAAGGAAGCCAACATTGGGACAGAAAAGTAGCCCAAGTTGGCCAAAATTGGAGATTACTGGGATGATGATACAATAGGGAAGATTAAGGAGTGGCTAAAAGAATATCAGGATCTATTTCTTACTAAGTTCTCCGAAATCAAGGGAATTGTAGGAGACCTAGGTGTTATGAAGATCACGTTGAAACCATATGCGCACCCTGTCAAGCAGCAACCATACCGATTGAATCCTAAATATAAGCAAAAATTAAAAGAGGAATTATAAAAGATGGTGGCTTCAGGCATCATTGAGCCTGTAGAACATTCTGATTGGGTAAGCCCAATGGTGTTCCAGGAGAAGAAGAGAAAAGAAGAGATAAGGATTTGTGTAGATCTGCGCAAGCTAGATGATGCTTGTGTGCATGACCCCTTCGCTACTCTATTTTTTGATGAAATCCTGGATAATGTGGGAGGACAAGAAGCTTATTCATTTATTGATGTATTTTCAGGGTATCATCAGATCAGAATTGCACCTGAAGACCGCAGCAAGACCACCTTCATAATAGATTGGGGGTCTTTCTAGTACAATGTCATGCCTTTCGGATTGAAAAATTCACCGATGAGCTTCTCGCATGTGGTCGTGTCTGAGTTCAAAGAATTCATGCATACATTCTTGGAGGTATATTTTTATGATTAGATAGTATTTGGATTAGTCAAGAAACATGTGTCAAACCTACACATTATTCTTGACACTTGTAGAAAGCACCAGTTTTCTCTTAACCTGAAGAAATGTATATTCTGCGTGCCTTTTGGAAATTTGTTAGGGCATATAGTATGCCAGCAAGGATTGATGGTAGACCCAGCCAAGATAGCAGTTATCATCAACCTAGAAGTTCCTACTAATGAGAAACAGTTATGCTCCATCCTAGGACACAATGGTTATTACAGGAAATTCATTAAGGGGTATGCTCTTATCACTGCGCTGATGGAAAAATTGTTAAAGAAGGATGTGTCATTTTTCTAGGATGAGGAATGTTAGAAGAGATTTGAGCTGCTGAAGGAGAAAATGGTCATTGCACCTATATTAATATTCCCAGACTAGTCTAAGGTTTTTCATGTACATGTGGATGCATTTGGTATAGCACTCGGGGCTGTTTTAGTGCAACCAGGAGAAGGAGACATTGATCACCCGGTTGCTTTTGCCAGTAGGAAGCTCTCTAGGTCAGAGTGAACTACTCAACCACATAAAGGGAAGGATTGGCCATGGTGTACACTCTGAAAAAATATAGGCACTCTCTACTAGGAGGGAATTTCAAAATGTTCACTGACCATTCTGCTTTAAAATACCTGGTCAATAAGCCTATTTTTGGGGGTAAGATCTGCAAATGATTGCTGCTCTTTCACGAGTATGGCTTTGAAATTATTGTGAAGCCTGGAATACTAAATGTTGGACCTGATCATTTATCACGGATTGAAAATAGGGAATAACCAACCAATTTGGAGGAGGGGTTACCCGATGCGCATCTCTTTGCTATCAAGGTGGTTGATGAGCACTTTGATGATATTATTCACTTCCTGACCACTGGAAGCATGCTTGCTAAATATTTAGTACATCAGAAGAAGGATTTGGTTGCACACACAGTTGATTTTACCTTGATTGTGGGTAAATTGTATAAGCTTGAAGCAAATGAAGTGTTGAGGAGATATGTGTTGGAACATGAGAGGCATGATATCTTGGTTGAGGCTCATGGAGGAGTGGTAGGAGGCCACTATGCTGGGAAATCCACTATGCAAAAGGTGTTGCATGCTAGGTTATGGTGGCCCACATTGAATAGTGATGCACATACATACTTTCGGGCCTGTGATGCATGTCAAAGAACAAGGAAGCCCTCATGCAAATATGAAATTCCCCTGCAACCACAGATGGCCTTGCAGGCCTTTGATAAATGGGCTATAGATTTTTTTGGACCCATTAACCCTCCAGGGAAAAATACAAGAGCATGCTATATCATCACTTCCACTGATTATGTAACCATATGGGCAGAAGCTAAGGTAGTTAAGGACTGTACTATAGATACCACTACGCCCTTCATTTTTGAACATATTTTGACTAGATTTGGATGCCCAAAGATACTGATGAGCGATAGAGATACACACTATGGATAATGAAACAATTGAAGCATTGTTATAGGAATTTTAGATCCATCACCAGAAGAGTACCCCTTATCACCCACAAGAAAATGGCGTGGTATAAGCTTTCAAAAAAATATTGGAAAATGCGGTCACAAATATTTTTAATGCCAATCAGAATGATTGGGAAGTGCGCATCCCTTCTGTGTTATGGGCTTATGGGACAACATGTAAGAAGTTGACTGGGAAAAAACCTTTTAGGATGGTCTATGGGCAAGAAGTGATCATGCCAACGGAGATATTGTCCCAAGCCTGTGCATCACAACTTTCAATAATATGGCCGAGCCTGACATTATAGAGTAACGATTGGCGCAATTAGTTTCCTTAGAGGAAGATTGGTTCATCGCTAACTTCCATCAGCAAGTACAGAAGGTGCGCGAAAAGGCCTGGCATGATAGACACATCAGACAAAAGGTATTCAAAGAGGATGACTTGGTCTTGTTATATGATAGTTATTTTGTAAGCCACCCAAGGAAGTTCAAGAAACATTAGCTGGGGCCATAAATTGTGAAGGAAATCACTAATGGCGGTGGTGCACTTGGCTACGCTGTGTGGTGAGAATCTTCTCAGGTATTTCAATGGAAGCCATTTGAAGCCATATAGGGAAAATCTGGTGCTGAACAATTGATTATATGGTTTAAGCATAAGAATCAAAGGGTCTGCGTGTGGCATAAAGGAAAGGCGCAAACAAGTGCGACAAGAGCGCAGGGGTGCTGCGCAAGAGAAGAAACTAACCATTGGAACAATGAAATTGAGTGAAAAATTAATTTTACCATTGGATGGAGCTGGTTTTATGCATTTAATGAGGCGATCTTACATGGTTTTTGACTATTTTTACGAAGGTAAGTTGCATTTAATGAAGGTCCAACCATTTTTACCTTGGGTCACTTATAAAAGGAAGGGCACGGGTTACAATTGTTTCCTTTGCTTTATGAATACATTACGCCCTAAGATTATCCATGATTCTTGCTGTAAATCTGCCTATAAGTATTGTATGTTTGGTCGAGAGACCCCATATGACGTAAGTAATCCTGAATTCATCTTCCGCCCGAGAATGACGACCACTAATTCAGAGAGCGCACTTGTTGAAGAGCACTTTGTGCCTCTCACAGCATCGACTAAGCTGGGATCAGACGATGTCCATGAAGTAATCCCCGAGGTTGAAAAAGTTGTGTGCACGCTGGGTAGAGGCAAAGAAAAAACATCGAAGTGGTCCACCTCGAAGCCACGAACCTCCTCGAGGAACGTGACATCCCCTCATCAGGCCACTAAGGACAAGTCGCCCATGGGTGACCCCTCGAAGAGATCAGTGAGTGATTTTGAGGAGGCTGCATATGTCAAGCCCATCTCGTGGAGACCTCCATATGTCAATCCATGAAGCCCTCTATGCGAGCCCCAAAGAATGTTGACTCAGTAAGGGACTACCTTCAAACGCCTCTAGTCTCGCAGGATGTTCCTTTTATTGAAGATGTGTTTGGCAAGATGTCGAATATCAAGTTTAATGACCACGACCTGGTGAATGAAGAAACATTCCCTAAGTTAGTGTCGAAGTATTATTTGGAGAGGATCCTCTACGATGATGTAATGAAGGTTGATCCGATGCCATGGGCGTGCGGGCTAGGCAATGCCCGGATTCTAAACCTGCTAAGGATTCTATATTTTGGGTCGTACCCTATCCCTTCTATCTGTGTGTGCTAGTTGCTGGCATTAGTTCATGAAGGGTGCCTATGGATCCAGGGCTACATCCCCATCGATGCCACGCTAATCCACTGGATCACCCACCTAACCAAGAAGGGGCCTCACCCTATGGCAGGATATGAGAAAGCAATGAGCAGAAGGTTGCAACGAAGGTCAAGAAATATTTCAAGGTTGAGCAGGATAATAGTGGATTCATGGTCCAAAAAATTTCGGACATAGTTGTATGCCTAGGAACCTTGGTCCTAGGCTACAAATTTATGAGGAAATGTCAACCGAAGAGGGTCCCCGAGCACGTAATTTAGCTGGCGAGACAATGTGAGAAGGGGATCAACTACAATTGGTCCTAGTTCCTCTGCAAGGAATTTTTGGAGAATATGCACGAGGTGCAGGAGCTGGGGAATCCATTTTTCTTCTCTTGGATGTTGCTACTTATCACGATGATCGCATGGGAGACTTTGTCGGATGCAGTTCTCCTAGAATTAGAGCCTGATGTGTACGAGGGGGTGCGGTACGCCACTTTGTGGGATTCCCCTCATCCCAAGCGCGTAAAGGAAAATAAGATTTTTTGGGTCCTATTTGAGGGAGATCTGGCTATTGCGATCCACTCACATCCAAGACTATCGCCACCAGTCTATGAAAAATACAAGTGCATCATCAATTTTCAGGTCACAATGCACCATGTGTAAGTCAGGGTGTGCTGTGACCCGGTATGGTATAATTTACCTTTTATGGTAACGGAGGCGGAGGTCAACCAAGTCATTGCGACCTGGACAGTAGCATGGAAGGTGGGGCTCAGCCCCACTCAACCCGCCATAGCCTTGACTTCAGGGAAAGAAATGGCTCCAGGAGAAAAAGATAAAGGGATGAGTCATGCACTGAAAAAGAGGTGGAAACAGGCACACAGAATAATGGTGAGGGTGAGAAGGAGTAGAATAACGGTGAGGGTGAGAAGGAGCCTGGCACAGAAAAAGACACAAAGCACAATTAGGGAGGTGAGGCAGATGTAGACCCTGATGGCTTAGATGGATTAGATGGCGATGGTGCCGAATCTCTGCGCCACACCAAGTGTGGTGAAAAAACTTCAAAGGGTCTGCACAAGAATCAGAAGGGATCCAAAGTTGGAGGTGCCGACGAGGTCACTATGACCGAGGAGGATCTGGAAAAAATCAAGGATGCAGTCACTTTTGTCTCACAAGATAGGTGGGCTACCATGGAGGAGTAGCACATGGCTGCGGTTGAGGCCCTACAAACTGGATTGCAGGTTTTGCAGCTGAAGGCGCACAACTTCCAAGGGAGCATAGATCAAGTGAGGTCGGTACAAGCGAGCCTGACAATGGCCATCATCACAAAAACATTAGATAGTAGAATCTACCCCTTCCCAGGCATAGCTATGACAGTGAAATATATGGAGTTGTGTGTGCAAGTGTAAACCTGCCCTGAGGTCGGAATTGATCTTGCAAATATGCCCAGTGGAAATCTAGACGCTCTCCAAACATTTATTTTTGACGAGATGCAGTGCAAGGAGGCACACATGCAACAACAGTTAAGTGAAGCCGAGCAGATACCTACCACAAAAACAGAAGATTCACTCCAGGAACAAGCATCGCAGTAGGAAACTATGGCTCAATGTGAAAAATTGGAAATCCTAACTGACAAATTGTGCAGTGATATTCTTGAAGTGGTCATCCCAACGTTCGTCGCACTACAAGTCAAGCTTGAAATTCTGGTTGCTGCACTCAAGGCTTCCCGACCTGAAATGTAGACTGTGAAGGAGAAATTTGAACAACAAATTTCTGCATTGCAGGCTAAGCTGCACCCTGAGACTCCCCTAGTGGTGCGCACACAATGGGCTGCCCTACTTAAAGAAGCATCCATGAGCATTAAAACCAATGTCGACAAGGGCTCACATCTACTCGAGACAACCATGGGACTGTGGACCTCTGTGCAAACAGACGCACTTATCAAGAAGATTAATTAGGAGCTATGCGCCAAGGAGAATGAATTCGACGATCTACAGGAGGCCATACCCACTTTTATTCCTGCCCAGTGCATGGCCCACCTTCATACCAGTCAGGTGCTATGAGATGAGGTCGAGGAGCTCTGCTGAAAGAAACAAATTGTCACTGACCACATGAAGCCGTGGGCAGACGAGGCAATGAAGTTGTCTTAGGATTTGGATGCTGCATTTAAGACCTTAAATCAGACCTTGCAGAGTGTCAACCTGGCAGCAGAAGGGCCGACTTCATAGAAGATGGTAGATACCATGCAAAGTGAAGTAGATCAGAGTACAGGCATCTTCGCCCCATTTGCTGCTACCATCAAAGAGTTGCAGAATAAGATGAAGAACCTAGTGTCGCTGTGACTTGAGACGAGTCACATGATTGTGTTGGGGGCCTATTGGAGTGAGGCCCCCTAGGTCCGAACTTTGAGTCATTTTTGGTATATTTTTGTAAAGATTTTGTAATTTTAGTCGTGCGCAGCACAAGTCAAGGAGCTTTGGGGCGGGTCAAATCGACTCATGAGTTGTAATGGGTCAAAAGGGTAGAATTAGGGGCCACAAACCATGGTTTTTGGACCTTATATGAGCGCAGGCTAAAAGTATAAATAAGATTCTAGATCGAGTCGATAGGAGATAGTGGTGAATGATCAATTATAGATCTGACTGTATTTTGATATTATAGTGAACTTGTATGGGTAAAAAGGCCCTTACTGGCTATGTGCACGGAGACCTTAGTCCTACTGTGTGTGCGGGTGAACTGAAGGTTTTGTAAGCGAGATATGAACTATGAATGAATGAAGAACTGTTTTGGCTGATATATGAATTTGAAATTCACATGTTACTTACTTTCTGATCATTTCTGCATATTATTTCTGATTACTATGTTATTTGTATTCAGATTGATTGCGCAACTGTTTTTAGCTTTAGATGAATAATTATTGAATGTATCTAGTACTATTGGGTTATAATAATATCTGTTAAAGGTTATTACATGTCTTATGGAATCTATTTAAACCCTGTCTGATAAGGGTTTCCTGGTTAGGGCTTCTGTTGCGGAGGTTTGTTCATGATTGTTTTAGATCTAAAGGCACCCATATCATTTAATTCTCTCCCAGGGTGAGGAAACTTGGTTCCAACACCCCCCCATACTGCTTCGGGTGAGACTTTGAATTACGCAAGCAGGTCATTACTGAAAGGGCCAGTCACTAAGAGGGTTTTGCTAGTTAAATTAAATTTCGAACCTGGGCCACGACCCCTCAAGCCAACAAAACTCCATCATGTCCCTTTTCATAAATTCTCCCTCGAATCTGTAAAGGTACAAAATAATATCTGAGAGAACCTATTGACCATGTTCGATCAAGGTATTCCTTTTTTGTAAATAGTTAATTTCAGCCCAAAAGAGGGGTAAACGTATATTGAGACCACGTCAATTCATTCACTTTAACGAGTTCGAAATGAAAATTACTCGACAATATTTTCATGTTTTGTGAGTCAGAAAACAACTTAAAGTTGACTCCTCCTAGAGGAACAAGTGGTATAAAGGGTAGCAAATGGTTCTGATGATGGTGGAATTGCTCAAAACATGTAAAGGTCAAAAGTTTGGCTAACAAGACCACTCATCACAGCGGTTCCCCAGGAAAGGGTAAAAAAATAAAGTGAGAGTGTACGATCGACCAAGAATGATGCTAACGATGGAATTATAAAACAAAGGCCGACTCTGGTATAAGAGGTAGATAAAAGGGCAATCACGAGAGGTGTAATGATAAATGGTTTCATTTTTTCACAAGCTTGAAACATAGGAAACTATGCTTGAAATTGGTTTCATTTTTACACAAGCTTGAAACATGAGACAAACTATGCTTGGAATAAGTTTGCATGCCCCCATCATGGTGAATAAATTCGAGGTATATGCCCCCTAAGCTTCATGTTATTCACCTAAGTAGACTATTGGTTACTAACATGTGGATGAAATGAAGGTTCAATTACGAGATCAACTGAAAGACTCAACTGGGAATTTAGAGATCTAGTAAAAGACTCGAATTAGAAGGGGATTTGTTTCATTTTTTAATGAGATTGACACAGTAAAAGAAATATGCTCATAGGGACCTATTTCATTTTTTAACAATGTTGACATAGTAAAAGAACTATCCCCAGACACTTTGTTTCATTTTTTTACGAGCTTGACACAAGAAGAGGAACTATGCTCCAAATACTTTGTTTCATTTTTTAAGGAGCTTGACACAAGATAAGGAACTATGCTCTGAAGACCTGATCACGACCCATAAGAGGTCATGGCTTCCAAGAGGTTCTCATCAGACGAGAGAACAACACTCTGGAAATTAGGGTCCAATTCCCCCAGTACATGACGTGTTGTATCACTGACTAGATCATTAGTAGATACGGGCATGGAACAGGTTGCCACATAATTAACCTATGGTGGAGAAGATACTACTTGCATGTAAGGACCATGTAGGGAAGATGTTGGTTGGCTGGGAACTAGATTAGGACCAATGAATGACAGCTGATCAATGGTCACAATTCTTCCTACATGTGGAAAACACATCACACGAAAGGGAGAAGAGACAAGAGCTCCATGACATAAGTATAGATATGCCCAAGGAGTAAGTTAAAGTCAAAATGGCCTTGGACAACCATCACGTATATATACATAGTATTTCCTCCCAAATTAATAGGAAAATTAGGAAGGATCCCTAACGATTGACTGGTTCCTCTATTAAACGCTAACAAATTCTGGGTAACAAGCACAAGTTGTCGAGAACTGAAAACTTGCCAAGTAGTTAATGACAAAATACTAGCAGATGTGCATTAGGGGAATTTTGAGGTCTAAAATGGGCCTCCTAAGAAAAATGTACAACAAAAATAAACTCTATAACAACCAATAGGATTCAAGATGATGATGTCATCCATAATGGATGATTCACCATTTTTGGAGTAAAAAAGTAAAAATATTAAAAAATAATAAAATAATAAAACTACTTTTTCAACTCGTATTTTAAACTTATCTCCCAAAATTTTTACTCAAATTCCAAGCAGGAGTACTCGTTGGATGCGGAATTTAATTCCTCATCCAAGGAGTACCCATGTTGCATACTTTCGATGAACTCTTCTACACGAAAAATGAGAAATACATAAAAAATGTGATTGTAATCACGTTTTTTTTATGTATTTCTCATTTTTTGTGTAGTAGGACCCATCGAAAGTATGCAACATGGGTACTCCTTGGATGGGGAATTAAATTTCACATCCAACGAGTACTCCCGCTCAAAATTTGAGTAAAAGCTTTGGGAGATAAGTTGAAAATATGAGTTGAAAAAGTAGTTTTTCCATTTTTCCCTCTAAAATTTGATGATGTCATCAAATCTTATTTGATTTTTTCCATTATTATTTTATAATTTCCTTAGGAGGCCCATTTTAGACCTCAAAATTCCCCTAATGGCCTTCATCTATTATGGTTCTAGTTATGGAAACATTATAGGTTTGTACCATGATCTCAAAGGGAACATAAAAAGGAAGTTGATATACTGTCATTCGAATCCAATCAAAGTAAGCAACCAGACTACTTGGAGGGCTTGTCGTGGGAATGAGAGAATTGCCCCCTTGTGTTACGCGAATGGGAGGATCACCCTCCTGCACTGTGGGAACAGGAGGATTTCCCTCCAATTCATCATAATCTGAGGAAACAAAAAGAACCTGAGTGGTACGATGTTCACTCTCTATAGGAAAGACTTGATAAACTAAATTTGGAATCAGGTCGACCGTTTTCTCAACCAATGGTTGGTCGGGAACGAACTCACCATGTTCACATTCAGAGAGAGTGGGATTGACCAGATATTACTTCTGATCAATCACTTGATCAACTAGTGAAGGATCAGAGGAAATATTTTGGTATCCAGCAGGAAGACAGGGCTGAGTAGCAATAAGGTTATTCAAAACTTTTGAGGCTTCATCCATATAAGGACAAAGGGGAAAGTCAAATTTCCCTGTAAGTTATGTGAAGGGAATCAAGATACAATAAATGAAAAATGAACCTCCCTAGAGTCAACTTTCAGCTCTTTTCTGACTCTTGAAAAATGAAAAGATTGCTGAGTACTTTTCATTTCGAACTCGTTAAAGTAAATGAATTGGCGTAATCTCAATATACATTTACCCCTTTTTCAGGCTGAGATTCACTATTTACGAAAAAGGAATACCTTGATCAAACATGGTCAAGAGGTTCTCTTGGATATTGTTTTCTAACTTTTCAGATTCGAGAGATGATTTACGAAAAGGGACATGATGGAGTTTTCTTTTTGTTTATTTTCAAACTCCTTAAACATGAAAAGTTACTGAGTTACCCTTTCCTTGGACTCGTTAAAGATTAAATGACGAAAGACTTGTCATCGTGACGAGACCGAGTTCCTCCTTCCTAGGGCTCGTTAAAATTACTAGGATGTATTCATTCAAAAAATGAACTTACATGCTCAACATATGTTATCCTCTTCATGCTTGCTATTAAAAATAAAGAGGTACTCGTTAGCAATAACATGGGAAAATAGAAAGTGAACATCTTATGTCTATTTTGGGCAGCTTGTCGCTCTTGAACATGAAACTCATCTGCAGTTTGTCTTGGGTTGGGGATATCCTTCATTCGTCATTATGCCTCCATGAGTTTGGGAAATCCATTTGCCTCCTATTCGATCATTGTTTTTCATGATGACCTCTGATCCCATTTGAGTCAGATGCTGCCACACTCTGGAGTTGTGTCGTCAGTATGTTCAAGAGAATTTGTTTTTGTCAAACATCCTTTTATTATATGACCTCCTCTGTTAGAATCTTTCATGTTGATGATGTGGTAACAATTATGGCCCTTCTTCGACGAATAACTTCCTATCAACTTAATCTCATTAACCGAGAATATGGTTTTATAAAATTTTGTTCAGTACGTTGGATATTGCATGCCTCAATGTCAATTTATTCATGTTTGATGACAGGTTCACGTCATTGGCATTCAATCAAATGATTCTGCAAGTGTTCAACTTCAACACATTCATTCACACTTGTAGATTGTCTTGTTGTACCTTGAGTGCCATCTTCATTATTGGTGGTTTCTCTCGTGTCTGTTAACAATTTTCCTCATTGGTCGGTAATCAGGTGGTTTCTACCATGTTAGACATCAACACATCTATTCACATGGCTAGACTCGTATGTTGGATTGATTGAGATCACGGTGAAGAACCTGGGTCGCATCTGATTTTGATCTAGGCTACATGGATTTATTGAGTATTCATGATTTCATACGTTATCCTATCTATACGGATGGCTGCGTCCATACCGTGGATCCATTTCTATGATCTCTTTAGATGGATGGCTGTGACCATGCTGTGGGTTCATGTATTATTTGGTTCCTAGTGCAGAATTATGTGGTTAGGCATATTCATACCATATATGTCATATATTGTATTATGTTTGATTTTTCAGGTTTCCTGGCAGTGATCTGAGTTCTTTTCCTTGGTTCATAAATAATTTCAGCCATCACTCCCTGTTGTGCCTTCATGCTTAAGGGGGAATTTGTTACACAGTAATTTGTCATCATGCTCACTTCCCATCCCGAATCTTGAAGTGCCCCATGAAAGACCCTATGCAATTTTTCTACCATGAAGAAATATGTAAAGACATCCCCTGAAGACTAAAAAAAAATTGCCTTGGAATATTACTGAAGGAACTTGGTCAAAACCCCAGTTTCCTGGGTCAACGCATTTCCTAGTTTCATGCTCGTGTTGATGTCAGGTTTACAGTTCTGACTTAGCGCTGCTAGCACCCTTATTTATTGGGAAACCATGATGATCCTTTTCTGGCAGTGCTTACTCAAATGGAGGAGAAGCTTCGACCTCTAGAAGTTCCACGACAATGAGTTGGTTATTAAATGGTGGTGATAGAGTTGAGCTCTCTAATTTTAGAGCTTTGGTCTCATCCATGGGGGTTTTTACCTTAGAAAGTGGACCTTCCTCCTCCTTTCATGGGCTCCCAACCTCTTCTCCCTTCCTATAAATTGGTTCCCATCCCTCCACTAGTGGTTGGTCATTGTTGGGTTGGTTTGAACTCTCATTCCCTTTACATTCTTGCATTTTGATAACTCCTAAGTTGTTCGAGAGAAGGAATTCTTTAGAGCTTCAGTGAAGGACTCAAATTTTCACGAAAGGGAGGCCTCAAACATCAAGGCCTGGGTTGTAAGCACTTCCTTTTATCTTTATCAATAAAACATTTGATGTTTGCTTTCTATATTTGTCTAATCTTTTATGAAAATATTCTGGTACTCCTTGAGCTGATAGATAGCTAATGTTTGATGATTATTATGTATTGGATTACATTTTTTGTTGCCTCTTGATCATCTGTGGGTATTTGTGTGCCACCAGTAGCAAGGAGCGAGCCTAAAAGTGATCCAGGAGTATTCTCTAATTGTTCTTAAGAATTGTTCTAATTCTAAAGGTCTCAGTTGTCTTCAGAAATGGCGCCAAGTTGTAGTGCCCGTAGCTCATAATCTGGCACAAGTTACAGTTTCTCATTTGGTCTCAGGATTAAAGAGAAATAATACGTTTAAGTTGTATGGCGAGCAGGTGCAGAAGAGGCCAAGTGATGTTTCTACAATTTGACACATGAAATCAAGTCAAAACTTACCTCCAGTGCATATCTCAAGTTGATGGTTAAACTTTCTGTTCCAAAACCTAAAACACTATCATGGAAATTTATCTACATGGTGGGTAAGAATACTATGCCTAGCGCATTAACCAAAACTAAAACCTTATGCTAAAAACCATGCAAGAAGTCAAATGCTAACCTAAGGGTCATGGTGCAAAGGGAGGGGAATACATTACAAGGTTGGCGCATGGTTATAAACTATGGAACATTAAAATAAACCTATAGTGGCAATATGGTGCAAAAATTATGGTGGCAGAGTTTTAACCTATGCGAAAATATGTATATGTTGTGATATACATATATTTATGGAGCGGATTATATTATTAACCTATGATCTAAACCATGATATTAAAATTTGGAGCGACGTGTTAATGGAGCAAATAATATGGACATAATTTATGGAGTCAAACATTGTATTCAAACAAAAATGATAAAATGGAACCATGTGGCTTTGGAGATGGTGTCCAACATTGTGGTGATGATAGTTCAAATGAAGGAAACATGTCCAGCACATATGGGCAACGTGGCAGCACTGTTGGTTAGCATTAAAAACTACAGTATATATAAAGGTTTTTTTATAACAGTCAGGATTGCACCGTTGGATGGGAATTAAGAATATGGTTTATATTAAGTAATGATTTAAATATAAATTTTTTTGAAAACCATATCTGCTGAAATATTAAAAGTTAAGATAAGGTTTTAAATATAATTGGCTAAGGTTTCAAATATAATTGCACCATGTGTATTTAGATGAGGTGTAGGTTTAATGTATGCACCAATATACTTGGGATAACACCTAAGTATTAGCATCTCATTGCATCGAGACCTAACAAAACAACCACTTGCTAAACTTAGTCTAGGTGATTCGATCCTAAAACCTACCCATGAGCCTATAAAAGGTTTACCATTACACTAGGTCAGGTAGATTGGAGTTTTGATTACAAATACTATTTTTGGTGTAACTTGAGCATCCTTGGGCCTTTCGGGGAACATAGCCAGGTGTTGGAAAGATGAGGCAAAGAGATTTATTCTTACAATAACTAGTAGTGCTTGCGTGCACAGATCAGTTGACAAATTCTCTTGTAAATATACCATTTGGATCATTTCCTAATAAAACAGACTCCCAGTTGGAAGCGGACCCGGAGATGTAGTCTAGGAGGGACGAACTTCGTAATCAATGTTTGTTGTGTTATGTTTATTTCTTTGCTGATGTTTATTTATTCATTTCAGTCTCTAAGTTTATTTTTAAGGCATAAAAATAACTCAGTTTACCTCAATCATTCACATAACGCTTCCTTAGTCAATAGCGCAAATAATCAATCCTGACGATTTCAGATCCTATAATTTGGTATCAAAGCAGGTTGATCATATTAAACAAGATATTTTCCAATGAATATTGAATAGATCCAAGTCGCGACGTGGATAAGGGAAACTTGAGGAGACAGATCCAGAGATCGGAAAGAGGAAAAGCTCTCGAAGGATGGCTGGTGAAATTGAAGAAGAAACTCTCGAGCCCAAGACTGATGAGAAATTTTAGAAGATTTTGCTCAGTATGCAAATGATGATTGCAAAATTCTATGAAGACAAGAATGCTCGAGATGCAACTTCGTATTATAAAGGCAAGAAGGAGAAAAAGGGCAAGGATAAAATTGATGGTGACAAGTCTTCTCTTTCTCCATATTCGTCTTCTAAAGACACGAAAGAGGAAAATTCTAGGAATAAAACTGATGGTAATGAGCCTCCTTATCCTCCATCTTCATCTTCTGATGATTCAAGTTTAGATTCTGACTCAAAGAAGAAACATAAGAAATCTCATTTTCTGAAGCTTGATGTAAAGTTTGAGCTGCCCATATATGATGGTTAAATGAATCCTGAAAGGTTAGATAACTGGATTAAACAACTTAAAGTATATTGTAGAATGTAGAATATTGATGATGATTCTACAAAAATTCAGTTAGCTACACTTAGAATGGGAGGAACAACTCTGATTTTGTGGGAAAGTAAAACTCAATCAGATTTAAAGCGTAAAGGTAAAATTATCTCTTCATGGTCTAAGTTTATTAAAGCTCTTAGAAATAAATTCTATCCTTTATGATATACACAATAGGCTGTAATGGATTGGCAGTGTATAATACAAGGTAAAGGACATAGTGTGCAAGAGTTTATGCAGAAATTCAGGAAGAAGGCATTAGCACTTGACATACCATTAAACACAAGGGAAAGTTTATTAAAGTACATTGGAAGTTTTCATTATTATTTGCAACATACAATGCTTATGTTTAATCCAAGTGACTTTGATGAAGTGTGTGTGCAAGCCATTCATGTTGAACCAGGTGGCATACCTTTTCAGTTTATGAAGAAACCATTCAAGCAATCATAAGACAAATACAACAAAGGGAAAAACAAATAAAAGGGAAAGAAAGCAACAACAGTCAATAAGGAAGGAGAAAGGCCTACATTTACTCATCGTGACAGGGTTGGACATGATGAATCCAAGTGTTGGAAGCTCCATCCGAAACTTAAGACAAAGAAGTTCCTTAAGAAGAAGGGCGAGAAGAAAGCTAATGCTATAGTCCAACGGGACTTGGGATTCGACTCTTGAGATGATCAAAAGATAACCGCTATGGTTCTGATAGGTAATCCTTCTAAGATACATGCTAGTTCTACTTATTTTGCATATTCTTCTAAATCTAATAAAGTGGTTGAATATAAGAAGAGGATTGAATTGTTTCACATAAGGATAATATCCAAGCACACTAAAATTGACACATTATTTGATAGTAGATCACAAGGTAATTTAATATCTGAGAAATTATTAAGGAAATTGGGATTGGAAACTAAGAATCATCTAAAACCTTACCCTTTAGGATGGTTAAAGGAAAACACTCAGATGCATGTCACAAAATAGTGTCGATTAAATTTTGAAATCACAACCAATTTTGTTGATGAAGTTGATTTAGATGTGATTCCTTTGGACATGTGGAGTTGTGTTGGGTAGTCCTTATCTTTATGATCAAGATGCCATATTCTATAGAAAAGAACATAAATATAATCTTGTTAAGGATGGAATTGAATATGTTTTTAGGGCACATAAGATTAAAACAAGCTTGGAATTAATCAATGTTAGTCAGATGAAGAGACTCATAAGTTCAAGTAAAAATTATGTTCTCATGTTTGTTAAAGAACAACCTAGAGATAAGATTGATTCTTTTAAAGGGTTTGATTCTCAGTTTAAGGAAAACTTGGTTGAAATATTTGATTCTTATAAGGAATTATTTAAAGAACCAAAAATGTTACCTCCTAAACAAGAAATACAACATGAGATTCAACTTCAATCTGATGCTCCTCTTCCAAACATTGGAGTATATCGTATGTTGGTCATAGAAAATGAAGAAATTTAGAAACAGATTTAGGAATTGATTGTTAAAGATTTTATTCGACCTATTTATTCTCCATGTGGATCACCGATCATTTTAGTACCTAAGAAAGACGAAACTTGGAGAACGTGTGTCGATTTTAGAGCTTTAAAATAGATCCAACTAAAATAGATGTGATTGTTAAGTGGCCAAGAACACAAAATGTGATGAAAGTTAGAAGCTTTTTGGGTGCAGTTCAGTATTGGAGAAAATTCATTTCTCATGTCTCTTTTATTGCATCACCACTAAATGCTTTAACAAGTTCTAAGTTTTCTTTCTAGTGGGGAGGAAAACAACAACAAGCATTTGACACTCTAAAGAAAAAAAATGTTTTAACTCAAATCTTAGCTTTACCAGACCTTCAACGGCCTTTTGAAATAGTAACTGATGCTAGTGGATATGCATTGGGTGCGTTATTGCAAAAAGGGAATCCTATTTGTTTTCATTTAGAAACATTTTCTAAAGCAGTTGCAAATTATCCAACATATGGTAAATAATTATATGCATTAGTTGAAAGTGTTAAGAAATGGAAACATTACTTAATGGGAAAGGAAACAATGATTCATACAAATCATCAACCACTTCAATACCTTCATTCTTAGAATAAGTTGCAGTAGTCTCAACATTATAGATGGTTGGGTTTTTTGTAGCAATTCCACTTAGTAATCAAATATAATAAAGGCATCAAAAACAAAGTATCTGATATGTTATCCAAACCGTCTTTTAATGCTTCAGTTATTTTGCAAAATAGTTCTTTAGTGCATGAAAGTTACATTGAACAATATGTTGAAGACATTGATTTCAAAGATGTTTATGAATCACTAACTAATGGTGCTTAGGTGGAAGAAGCGAATTATCATGTTCATGACATGTTATTATATCATCTTGGTAAGTTGTGCATACCACAGGGTGAAAGAGTGCATGTGATCATGGAAGCACATTCTTCTCATATTTCAGGGAATTTTGGTGTAGGTAAGACAATGGCACAGTTGAAAATGTATTTTTATTGACCTCGAATGAATGAAAAAATTGCTAAATACATAAAAGGTTGTGTCATGTGTTTAACAAGAAAACCAACCAATAGAAATTTAGGTTTGTATATGCCACTTCCAGATCCTTTTAGGCCATGGGATAGTATATATATGGAATTTGTAGGTGGACTTCCTATGTCTAGGAAAGGGCATGATTATCTGTATGTTGTGGTTGATCGATTTAGAAAATTGTGTATTCTTGTTCCATGTAGAAATCAGGTAACTACTGAACATACTGCATAGTTTTTCTTTTCAAATGTATGGGTTCATTTTAGGTTGCCTACTTCAATAATTTCAAATCGAGACTCTCGGTACATGGGAGAGTTTTGGTCCACTTTATGGGGACTCATGGACACTAAAATGAAAAAGAGCACAAATTTTCATTCATAAAATGACGGTCAAACCGAGGTGGTAAATAGAACATTGGTATATCTTCTCAGAGGCTATTGTAGTAAGCATCCTAAGTTATGGGATCAATCTTTACACTATGTCCAACATGTTTACAATCGAGCCTTGTATTCTTTTACTGGTAGATCTCCTTTTGAGACATGTTTTAGGTACCTTCCAAAATCATCCATGGACTTCTTATTTGGTGACAAAGCTCAGGAGAATGGACATGGAGATGTTGACAAAGCAATCAAATTCATTCAACGAATACAGAAGATTCATGAAGCAGTGCAGGATCAATTGGAGAAAAGTCAAGCCAATTAAAAAATGCACATGACCATTAGGGGCATTTTGAGGTCTAAAATGGGCCTCATAAGGAAATTAAAAAATAATAATAGAAATAATAAAATATTATTAGATTACATCATCAAATTTTAGAGGGAAAAAAGAAAAAACTATGTTTTCAACTCGTATTTTCAACTTATCTCCCTATGGGTTTACTCAAATTTCAAGTGGGAACACTTGTTGGATGCATAATTTTATTCCTCATCCAATGAGTACCTATGTTGCATACTTTCCATATACACTCCTACATAAAAAATGATAAATACATAAAAACATGATTGCAATCACATTTTTCATGTATTTCTCATTTTTCGTGTACCAGGTTCTATCAAAAGTATGCAACATGGGTACTCATTGGATGCGGAATTAAATTTTGCATCCAAATAGTACTCTCACTCGAAATTTGAGTAAAACCTTAGGGAGATAAGTTGAAAATACAAGTTGAAAAAGTAGTTTTATTATTTTATTATTTTTTAATAATTTTAATTTTTTACCCAAAAAATGGTGAATCATCCCCCATAGTTGATATCATCATCTTGAATCCTATTGGTTCTTATAAAGTTTATTTGGTTGTACATTTTTCTTAGGAGGCCCATTTTGGACCTCAAAAGTTCTCTAATGAAGCATCGGGTGGATCATCACTTTCAGGTTAGTGATCGAGTATGGATTTACATCAGTAAAGAAAGTGTTGGGGTTCCCATGTTTTGGCCAGGTTGACAGAGACCAAAAGATGAGACAACATAGAACCAATTTCAGACCTTAGGATCTAGCCCTCCTAGGTCCAGAGAGCGATCTCTCTGTGATAGCCAAAGGTTTATGTCTTTAAGGCTCCAAGTATAAGGTTTTAGGCTAGTTATAGGCTCGAGGTTGTCTGTTTGATTGTTTGTGTTTGGTTGGAGGAAATCAGGAAAAGAAGGACTAGTATAAGACAAGGGTGAGAAAAGAAGAAGCTTAGGCAGAGATAGATAACTCAGAGAACATCAAAGCCATTGGGCCATGGAGTCAAGAAAGGATTTACTGTTAATCAATGTGCAAGCTTTCAATTGGGCTAGTCATCCAGAGCATTTGGATCTTAAAGGATATATTTGGAATGGGACATTAAGGGCAGAAGATGAAAGGAGGAGAACCAACCAACTCTGTCTATAGATTAGGTCAGAGGTCATTTAACTCCACACCTGCTTGGACAGAATTAGAGGCTATTACAAGGGATCTCAGAAGGTTCAATTAGGATGGAAAGCTCCTAATGAGGTAGATGCAGGATTCTAGACCTCCCAGGATCTTAACACATTCAATTAAATCCTCACAAGAACATCCAAATACTGATTCTATTAATTCATACATCAGAGAGCAGGCAATAGTCATCCGCTACACTGGTTAAATCAATTAAAATCAACATTCAGATACACATATAAGAAGAAAACATAAAGGCTGGGAGAGCAGCAACATAAGGTACCTATCAAGGGTAAATCTTATGCCAAATTTCTGATGCAAGCCTGAAGAAACATAATGAAATGAGAGCAAGTCAATCACAAATACAGAGAAAGGGAAACATCAGCAGCTGCTTTAGATCAGGGTCCAAAGAAACATGCTTGTCATATCAAAAACAACACCAATCAGGTACATCATAGCCCTTAGCTTGAACATTTAGTCTGAATACATCATATCTCAGCCTATCTTATAGTATACACAGAGAACTTGTCTCAAGAGGAACAATGCTTGCGTTTCACTGACTTCTCATCAACAACCATTACAATGTTTCCTGCTGTGCTTTATAGCAAAGGATGACCCTAAGATCGACTGAGAAGGTAGGTGGAAATTAAATGTATCTTTAAACACAGTAATGAATGCAGGGCCGAGGCCCATTCTGCTTGATAATGCTCTATGTTTAATCTCTGCCACCTTCCTAGTAAGAGAATGATCTGCTCCAGATTTGATCTTGACATTTTGGCTCATTGCACTCCAGGTGATTCGAACAGAAATGAAATAAACTGTAAGGAAGGCCAGTCTAATAAATGCTTGACTGTCTTTGAGCTGTGGTCTGGTGGGAAAATTCATCAGGGACATTCTGCGTAATAAAAACTGTATGGATGCCTTGTACCTGACGAAGAGACACATTTTACTGACGAAAACCCTGATATTACCTTTTATCTACGCTCAGGATCCTTTGATCGATCCTCGGGGTCTGTGATCTGCTGCTTTGTCTCTGAACACATTGACTTAGGGCTCGAGATCTCCATGGTTGTGCCTTAATCTTCCTTTTTCTCTGTACTGGAACGTTCTGCTGCTTCAAATCCATCTCTGACAAGTTAGCTCGGGTTTAATGGTGATGGGAGATTTTCCATAAGGTTCGAACTCTTTTAGTTTAATGAACGTCTCATCTCCACCTTCCCGGGCCTCTGTTCATAAATTCGGCCACTATGGATGATCTTCCTCGGATTTAGCTGTCCTGGTAGCACAGAAATGTATTGCGGTGGCCATTCTTTCTTTATAAACCTGCAGGAAACACGGAAACCGTGAAGAAATCCATGTACAAGGGTGGAGGGCGATGTAGATGGGAGAAATGGGCGTGTAATCATTGACATGGTGGAAGAAACGCAGAGGAATGGTGAAAAAACTGCTCAGGTAGGGTTGGTGGACGTTACAGAATGAAAAATGCATGAAAAACATTGACAAATGTGAGAGTAGAACGTTATATGTGGAGAAATGGTTGACAGGTACGGAACATGCACGTGGGGTGACGTGTCATACGGACAGCCGAGTGGACGGATGAGGTGGAGGTCCCGGGACGACTGAATAGTCAACGATGAACGGACAGATCCGGACCGTCGATCGGGTGAAGATCGACGGCAGAGGACGGAGGAAGGCGGGCCCGTGGGTACAATGGACCGGTGTTAAAAGACACGCAGCTTCGGGAGATGTCAGCCGTTGGATCAGGGCCCCGCGATCTAACGGCGGTAGTGGATTTCACTGCCAGGCCGGAGCAGGAGGTTAACGCGTGGGAAGGTGGTGGTTTCACCACCGTACAGGGGACAGGTGGCTGCTACTGAATGGAATCGCTGCGCTTCCGGGCAAAACCGCCCTGCGCGCAACGGCGGTGCGGAAATTACTAGCGGGTTTGGGAGGATGACGTGTGCAGGACGGGTCCACCATTTCGGGCGTGCCCCGCGCCATTGGATTCGGCGTTTAACGGACGGTTGAGATCCATCGATCAAACAAAATGTATTAAAACCCGAAAATGCGTGTTAAAAAAGTTTTTTAAATGAATTTTTCGCGCGGAGAAAGGTTGGAGGGGGTAAGCGCCTAGAGGATTTAGCTCTGGGTTCTGGCGCCAAGTCTTATGGGAAGAAAAGGAGTGCGGGATTACGGCCAAAGGGGCTTAGGCCTTATTATATGATTTTTGCACATTTTAAAGTATTTTTAGGCCCAAGGGGAGGAACAATAGGGAAATGAAGGTTAGGGAAGGCCAAAACAGAGGCAAAAACAGGATTTAGAGAGGGTTTAAGGGGGTAATGGGGAAATTAAAGGGAGTTTGACAAAGTGGGAAGGGGAAGGTGATGTTGTGCAAAGGTATAAAGGGCAATAATGGGCCTTTTTGAGGAATGGATCAGCAGAGGGACTACATTTTAGGCACAGTACAGAGAGGCTCCAAGGAGGATGAATTTTCAGGGGAAAAGGCATTCCTTGGAGGCTCCAGAAAAATTCTAGCCCCCAGCTTGCTTGTCAAGAATTTCATAGGGGGGCTAACAGTGGCTCCACATGGGGATGGCTTCTTCTTGGAGGAGTCAAGAATTTAGAAATTGATCTCTAGGTGTGGGCCAGATGCCTGCTGTCATAAGCCATCTTTCTTCTTCAATTTCGGCTACCACAGTATGACATAAACATCAGCAAAAACGTTTCCCAACCAACCTTCCTACCCAAACTACAGTTCTACAATTTTCCTTTGGGCGCATTTGAACTAGCAGACCCTTTACATTTTATTTTGCAAAACAAAAACAAACCTATTCTAAATCTACCCTTATTGCTCCATGAGGCCAGATTAGACTGTTGACCTCATCTATTTCTCTACCAAATCTACTACCTGTTGGGATTAAACTGTCCAACAGGTTTCTTCACCTACATTCTAAGACAGGAAATTTAAACACAGCCAAGCCAGGATTAGACTGTCTGACTTGCTGGACTTTGCATAAATTAAAAACAACTAACTACATGCTCACACACTGAGCTTTATTGAGCTTTTCCTACCTACCCTACTTTAACTGGAATATTTACAGTCTAGCTTACAAACATTGTCTTCCAATGTAACCAGTCCAACAAATGATCCCAGGGCTGGTCCTTTTTGCTCAACTCCTTGAGCATGTTGGATAGGCAGGGCAGCTCCCACTCTTCTTGTTCCATAACAACAGCCTTGAAGAATGTTCTCTCTATTTGCAACATGTTGCTCAAAAATACCCTTGATCCTTCTTCAAGTATATGCAGGAAATGTGCATAAGGATCATGAAATGATACCTGGTTATGAATATCTGGCAAGAAGGCTTCAACCAGGACTTCCTCTTCTTCCACTGGATCAAGGATAAGACTCTCTTGAAGAAGAGAATCTTCTTCATCTTCTGAACTAGAGGACTCATCATATATGGCAGTGTTGTCCTCCTGGGGCTCTGATATATTTTGCTCTGAGGTGCTGAGATGTGTGAGGAGATCTATGTATTCTTGAGCAGGGTTTTGGTCCATTGCTTCCTCTTTTTCAAGAGAAAACTCTTTGCTTTCATTCTGCTCAAGAGTCTCTTCTTTGTTTTCCTCCTCATCTTCTGAAAAGAAAAACTGCTGGTTTCCAGTCTTCACTGATGATCTAAGGTGAAGCAGAATGAAGATTCATAGAATCTTCATCTGCTATCATACTGTCATAACTCTCCCCATCAGTTTCATAGATAGGCTGACCGGTTTCATTGCTTCTCTGGAGTTGTTGGCTCTGATTTTCCTCCCACGGATCTAAGGATGATGGTCCTGCAAGCTCAGCTTCTTTTTGAAAGCAATCATCATCAAACGGATCATAAAAAGGAAAATCATAATTGTAAGTAATGTCACCCTTCAAACCTATTGGATTCTTAACAGGTCTTTCTTCATTCTGATCCATAGAGGAGTCTTCTGAATCTGAATTATCAAACTCATAAAATGACTGAGCAGGAGTGTGTGTTCTACATAAGACCTCAGAGGTGGACTGCTAATTTAATATCTGTTCAATCTCTTCTTCTGTCAAAAGAGGGGTTTCCCTTTCATCATGGATAGAAGCACAACAATCCTCTTTCTCTTGTATTAGCTGATTTGGAGGCTGGATGTTTTCTTGAGCCTCATCTTCCACACCAGAGTCTGCCTCTTCCATGTAGTCTTTTGCTTCTTCGAGGCAGCTTTCCTTATCAGCCTTTGCTAATAGGTCCTGATGTTCTTTGGTCAGCATAACACAAGGCATGGGTAAGCAATCAGGCAGTTCCTGGGCACTAACTTCCTCATCTTCTACAGATTCTTGAACCTCATACATGTCTTGCTCACTATCTAGGTCTTGAGTTTGCTCTTGCTCTGAAATATGCATGGGCTGCTCGAAATAACCATCATCTGCATTCATATTAGCCATGTGCATCTTCAGCATTTCTCCAAACGTTTTTGTTAATTCAATTAACTGATCGCACAAAGCATCATACTTTGTGTCTCTATCCATGTTTGGATTCATGCTTTTACAAAGAAGGCTACTTCTACTCCTCAACCAGTTCAGTGTCTTTCACCAGTGGAGTCATTTGGTCTTGGATCATAGGGAGTGTGGAGTCGCCAGGTGGATGAATTTGACTGTTTGGAGCAGGGTGCTGTCCACCATCAGCAATAGAATGCCAACCTAAAGGAAAAGTGGTCTCGTTCCCCAGTGGAGTCACCATTATGTTGGGGTTCCCATGTTTTGGCCAGGTTGACAGAGACCAAAAGATGAGACAACATAGAATCACTTTCATACCTTAGGATCTAGCCCTCCTAGGTCCAGAGAGGGATCTCTCTATGATAGCCAAAGGTTTATGTCTTTAAGGCTCAAGGTATAAGGTTTTAGGCTAGTTATAGGCTCGAGGTTGTTTGTTTGATTGTTTGTGTTTGGTTGGAGGAAATCAGGAAAAGAAGGACCAGTATAAGACAAGGGTGAGCAAAGAAGAAGCTTAGGCAGAGATAGATAACTCAGAGAACATCAAAGCCATTGGGCCATGGAGTCAAGAAAGGATTTACTGGTAATCAATGTGCAAGATTTCAATTGGGCTAGTCATCCAGAGCATTTGGATCTTAAAGGATATATTTGGAATGGGACATTAAGGGCAGAAGATGAAAGGAGGAGAACCAACCAACTCTGTCTATAGATCAGGTCAGAGGTCATTTAACTCCAGACCTACTTGGACAGAATTAGAGGCTATTACAAGGGATCTCAGAAGGTTCAATTAGGATGGAAAGCTCCTAGTGAGGTAGATGCAGGATTCTAGACCTCCTAGGATCTTAACACATTCAATTAAATCCTCACAAGAACGTCCAAATACTGATTCTATTAATTCATACATCAGAGAGCAGGAAATATTCATCCGCTACACTGGTTAAATCAATTAAAATCAACATTCAGATACACATATAAGCAGAAAACATAAAGGCTGGGAGAGCAGCAACATAAGGTACCTATCAAGGGTAAATCTTATGCCAAATTTCTGATGCAAGCCTGAAGAAACATAATGAAATGAGAGCAAGTCAATCACAAATACAGAGAAAGGGAAACATCACCAGCTGCTTTAGATAAGGGTCCAAAGAAACATGCTTGTCATATCAAAAACAACACCAATCAGGTACATCATAGCCCTTAGCTTGAACATTCAGTCTGAATACATCATATCTCAGCCTATCTTACAGTATACACAGAGAACTTGTCTCAAGAGGAACAATGCTTGCGTTTCACTGACTTCTCATCAACAACCATTACAATGTTTCCTGCTGTGCTTTATAGCAAAGGATGACCCTAAGATCGACTGAGAAGGTAGGTGGAAATTAAATGTATCTTTAAACACAATAATGAATGCAGGGCCGAGGCCCATTCTGCTTGATAATGCTCTATGTTTAATCTCTGCCACCTTCCTAGTAAGAGAATGATCTGCTCCAGATTTGATCTTGACATTTTGGCTCGTTGCACTCCAGGTGATTTGAACAGAAATGAAATAAACTGTAAGGAAGGCCAGTCTCATAAATTCTTGACTGTCTTTGAGCTGTGGTCTGGTGGGAAAATTCTTCAGGGACATTCTGCGTAATAAAAATTGTATGGATGCCTTGTACCTGACGAAGAGACACATTTTACTGATGAAACCCTGATATTACCTTTTATCTACGCTCAGAATCCTTTGATCGATCCTCGGGGTCTGTGATCTGCTGCTTTGCCTCTGAACACATTAACTTAGGGCTTGAGATCTCCATGGTTGTGCCTTAATCTTCCTTTTGCTCTGTACTGGAACGTTCTGCTGCTTCAAATCCATCTCTAATAAGTTAGCTCGGGTTTAATGGTGATGGGATATTTTCCATAAGGTTCGAACTCTTTTCTTTTAATGAACGTCTCATCTCCACCTTCCCGGGCCTCTATTCATAAATTTGGCCGCTTTGGCTGATCTTCCTCGGATTTAGCTGTCCTAGTAGCACATAAATGTATTGCGGCAGCCATTCTTTCTTTAGAAACCTGCAGGAAACACGGAAACCGTGAAGAAATCCATGTACAAGGGTGGAGGGCGATGTAGATGGGAGAAATGGGCGTGCAATCGCTGACATGGCGGAAGAAACGCAGAGGAATGGTGAAAAAACTGCTCAGGTAGGGTTGGCGGACGTTGCAGAATGAAAAATGCATGAAAAACATTGAAAAATGCGAGAGTAAAATGTTATATGCGGCGAAATGGTTGACAGGTACGGAACATGCACGTGGGGTGACGTGTCATACGGACAGCCGAGTGGACGGATGAGGTGGAGGTCCCGGGACGACAGAATAGTCAACAATGAACGGACAGATCCGGAGGACGGAGGAAGGCGGGCCAACGGGTACAATGGACCGGTGTTAAAAGACGCGCAGCTTCGGGCGATGTCAGCCGTTGGATGAGGGCCCCGCGATCTAACGACGATAGTGGATTTCGCTGCCAGGCCGGAGCCGGAGGTTAACGCGTGGGAAGGTGGTGGTTTCGCCACCGTACAGGGGACAGGTGGCTGCTACTGAATGGAATCGCTGTGCTTCCGGGGAAAACCGCCCTGCGCGCAACGGTGGTGCGGAAATTACTAGCGGGTTTTGGCAGATGACGTGTGCAGGAGGGGTCCAACATTTCGGGCATGCCCCGCGCCATTGGATCCAGCGTTTAACGGACGGTTGAGATCCGTTGATCAAACAAAATGTATTAAAACCCGAAAATGCACGTTAACAAAGGTTTTTAAATGAATTTTTTGCGCGGAGAAAGGTTGGAGGGGGTAAGCGCCTGGAGAATTTTGCTCTGGGTTCCGGCACCAGGTCTTATGGGAAGAAAAGGAGTGCGGGATTACGGCCAAAGGGGCTTAGGCCTTATTATATGATTTTTGCACATTTTAAAGTATTTTTAGGCCCAAGGGGAGGAACGATAGGGAAATGAAGGGTAGGGAAGGCCAAAACAGAGGCAAAAACAAGATTTAGAGAGGGTTTAAGGGGATAATGGGGAAATTAAAGGGAGTTTGACAAAGTGGGAAGGGGAAGGTGATGTTGTGCAAAGGTATAAAGGGCAATAATGGGCCTTTTTGAGGAATGGATCAGCAGAGGGACTACATTTTAGGCACAATACAGAGAGGCTCCAAGGAGGATGAATTTTCAGGGGAAAAGGCATTCCTTGGAGGCTCCAGAACAATTCTAGCCCCCAGCTTGCTTGTCAAGAATTTCATAGCGGGGCTAACAGTGGCTCCACATGGGGATGGCTTCTCCTTGGAGGAGTCAAGAATTCAGAAATTGATCTCTAGGTGTGGGCCAGATGCCTGCTGTCATAAGCCATCTTTCTTCTTCAATTTCGGCTGCCATAGTATGACATAAACATTAGCAAAAACGTTTCCCAACCAACCTTCCTACCCAGACTACAGTTCTACAATTTTCCTTTGGGCGCATTTAAACTAGCAGACCCTTTACATTTTATTTTGCAAAACAAAAACAAACCTATTCTAAATCTACCCTTATTGCTCCATGAGGCCAGATTAGACTGTTGACCTCATTTATTTCTCTACCTAATCTACTACCTGCTGGGATTAAACTGGTCTAAACAGGTTTCTTCACCTACATTCTAAGACAAAGAAATTTAAACACAAACAAGCCAAGAGCTAATCGCCCACTCTATTTGACTTTGCATAAATTAAAAACAACTAACTACATGCTCACACACTGAGCTTTATTCAGCTTTTCCTACCTACCCTACTTTAACTGGAATATTTACAGTCTAGCTTACAAACATTGTCTTCCAATGTAACCAGTCCAACAAATGATCCTAGGGCTGGTCCTTTTTGCTCAACTCCTTGAGCATGCTGGATAGGCAGGGCAGCTCCCACTCTTCTTGTTCCATAACAACAGCCTTGAAGAATTTTCTCTCTATTTGCAACATGTTGCTCAAAAAGACCCTTGATCCTTCTTCAAGTATATGCAAGAAATGTGCATAAGGATCATGAAATGATACCTGGTTATGAATATCTGGCAAGCAGGCTTCAACCAGGACTTCCTCTTCTTCCACTGGATCAAGGATAAGACTCTCTTGAAGAAGAGAATCTTCTTCATCTTCTGAACTAGAGGACTCATCATATATGGCAGTGTTGTCCTCCTGGGGCTCTGATATATTTTGCTCTGAGGTGCTGAGCTGTGTGAGGAGATCTATGTATTCTTGAGCAGGGTTTTGGTCCATTGCTTCCTCTTTTTCAAGAGAAAACTCTTTGCTTTCATTCTGCTCAAGAGTATCTTCTTTGGTTTCCTCCTCATCTTCTGAAAAGAAAAACTGCTGGTTTCCAGTCTCACTGATGATCTGAGGTGAAGCAGAATGAAGATTCATAGAATCTTCATCTGCTATCATACTATCATAACTCTCCCCATCAGTGTCATAGATAGGCTGACCGGTTTCATTGCTTCTCTGGAGTTGTTGGCTCTGATTTTCCTCCCACGGATCTAAGGATGATGGTCCTGCAAGCTCAGCTTCTCTTTGAAAGCAATCATCATCAAACGGATCATAAAAAGGAAAATCATAATTGTAAGTAATGTCACCCTTCAAACCTATCAGATTCTCAGCAGGTCTTTCTTCATTCTGATCCACAGAGGAGTCTTATGAATCTGAATTATCAAACTCATAAAATGACTGAGCAGGAGTGTGTGTTCTACAGAAGACCTCAGAGGTGGACTGCTGATTTAATATCTGTTCAATCTCTTCTTCTGTCAAAAGAGGGGTTTCCCTTTCATCATGGACAGAAGCACAACAGTCCTCTTTCTCTCATATTAGATGATTTGGAGGCTGGATGTTTTCTTGAGCCTCATCTTCCACACCAGAGTCTGCCTCTTCCATGTAGTCTTCTGCTTCTTCGAGGCAACTTTCCTTATCAGCCTTTGCTAATAGGTCCTAATTTTCTTTGGTCAGCATAACACAAGGCATGGGTAAGCAATCAGGCAGTTCCTGATCACTAACTTTTTCATCTTCTACAGATTCGTGAACCTCATACATGTCTTGCTCATTTTCTAGGTCTTGAGTTTTCTCTTTCTCTGAAATATGCATGGGTTGCTCGAAATAACCATCATCTGCATTCATATTATCCATGTGCATCTTCAGCATTTCTCCAAATGTTTCTGTTAATTCAATTAACTGATCGTACAAAGCATCATACTTTGCGTCTCTGTCCATGTTTGGATTCATGCTTTTGCAAAGAAGGCTACTGCTACTCCTCAACTAGTTCAATGTCTTTCACCAGTGGAGTCATTTGGTCTTGGATCATAGGGAGTGTGGAGTCGCCAGGTGGATGAATTTGACTGTTTGGAGCAGGGTGTTGTCCACCATCAGCAATAGAACGCCAACCTAAAGGCAAAGTGGTCTCGTTCCCCAGTGGAGTCGCCATTATGTTGGGGTTCCCATGTTTTGGCCAGGTTGACAGAGACCAAAAGATGAGACAACATAGAACCACTTTCAGACCTTAGGATCTAGCCCTCCTAGGTCCAGAGAGGGATCTCTCTATGATAGCCAAAGGTTTATGTCTTTAAGGCTCCAAGTAAAAGGTTTTAGGCTAGTTATAGGCTCGAGGTTGTTTGTTTGATTGTTTGTGTTTGGTTGAAGGAAATCAGGAATAGAAGGACCAGTATAAGACAAGGGTGAGCAAAGAAGAAGCTTAGGCAGAGATTTACTGGTAATCAATGTGCAAGCTTTCAATTGGGCTAGTCATCCAGAGCATTTGGATCTTAAAGGAGATATTTGGAATGGGACATTAAGGGCAGAAGATGAAAGGAGGAGAACCAACCAACTCTGTCTATAGATCAGGTCAGAGGTCATTTAACTCTAGACCTGCTTGGACAAAATTAGAGGCTATTACAAGGGATCTCAGAAGGTTCAATTAGGATGGAAAGCTCCTAGTGAGGTAGATGCAGGATTCTAGACCTCCTAGGATCTTAACACATTCAATTAAATCCTCACAAGAACATCCAAATACTGATTCTATTAATTCATACATCAGAGAGCAAGAAATATTCATCTGCGACACTGGTTAAATCAATTAAAATCAACATTCAGATACACATATAAGCAGAAAACATAAAGGCTGGGAGAGCAGCAACATAAGGTACCTATCAAGGGTAAATCTTATGCCAAATTTCTGATGCAAGCCTGAAGAAACATAATGAAATGAGAGCAAGTCAATCAAAAATACAGAGAAAGGGAAACATCACCAGCTGCTTTATATCATGGTCGAAAGAAACATGCTTGTCATATCAAAAACAACACCAATCAGGTACATCATAGCCCTTAGCTTGAACATTCAGTCTGAATACATCATATCTCAGCCTATCTTACAGTATACATAGAGAACTTGTCTCAAGAGGAACAATGCTTGCGTTTCACTGACTTCTCATCAACAACCATTACAATGTTTCCTGCTGTGCTTTATAGCAAAGGATGACCCTAAGATCGACTGAGAAGGTAGGTGGAAATTAAATGTATCTTTAAACACAGTAATGAATGCAGGGCCGAGGCCCATTCTACTTGATAATGCTGTATGTTTAATCTCTGCCACCTTCCTAGTAAGAGAATGATCTGCTCCAGATTTGATCTTGACATTTTGGCTCGTTGCACTCCAGGTGATTTGAACAGAAATGAAATAAACTGTAAGGAAGGCCAGTCTCATAAATGCTTGACTGTCTTTGAGCTGTTGTCTGGTGGGAAAATTCTTCAGGGACATTCTGCGTAATAAAAACTGTATGGATGCCTTGTACCTGACGAAGAGACACATTTTACTGACGAAAACCTTGATATTACCTTTTATCTGCGCTCAGGATCCTTTGATCGATCCTCGGGGTTTGTGATCTGCTGCTTTGCCTCTGAACACATTGACTTAGGGTTCGAGATCTCCATGGTTGTGCCTTAATCTTCCTTTTGCTCTGTACTAGAACGTTCTGCTGCTTCAAATCCATCTCTGACAAGTTAGCTCAGGTTTAATGGTTATGGGAGATTTTCCATAAGGTTCGAACTCTTTTCTTTTAATGAACATCTCATCTCCACCTTCCTGGGCCTCTGTTCATAAATTTGGCCACTGTGGATGATCTTCCTCGTATTTAGCTATCCTGGTAGCACATAAATGTATTGCGGCGGCCATTCTTTCTTTATAAACCTGCAGGAAACACGGAAACCGTGAAGAAATCCATGTACAAGGGTGGAGGGCGATGTAGATGGGAGAAATGGGAGTGCAATCGCTGACATGGCGGAAGAAACGCATAGGAATGGTGAAAAAACTGCTCAGGTAGGGTTGGCGGACGTTGCAGAATGAAAAATGCATGAAAAACATTGAAAAATGTGAGAGTAGAACGTTATATGCGGCGAAATGGTTGACAGGTACGAAACATGCACGTGGGGTGACGTGTCATACGGACAGCCGAGTGGACAGATAAGGTGGAGGTCCCGGGATGACTGAATGGTCAATGATGAACAGACAGATCCGGACCGTCGATTGGGTGAAGATCGACGGCGGAGGACGGAGGAAGGCGGGCCCGCAGGTATGATGGACCGGTGTTAAAAGACGCGCAGCTTCGAGAGATGTCAGCCGTTGGATGAGGGCCCCGCGATCTAACGGCGGTAGTGGATTTCGCTGCCAGGCCGGAGCCGGGGGTTAACGCGCGGGAAGGTGGTGGTTTCGCCACCGTACAGGGGACAGGTGGCTGCTACTGAATGGAATCGCTGTGCTTCCGAGGAAAACCGCCCTGCGCGCAACGGCGGTGCGGAAATTACCAGCAGGTTTGTGTGGATGACATGTGCAGGAGGGGTCCACCATTTCGGGCGTGCCCCGCGCCATTGGATCCGGCATTTAACAGACGGTTGAGATCCGTCGATCAAACAAAATGTATTAAAACCCGAAAATGCGCGTTAACAAAGGTTTTTAAATGAATTTTTCCCGCGGAGAAAGGTTGGAGGGGGTAAGCGCCTGGAGGATTTAGCTCTGGGTTCTGGCGCCAGGTCTTATGGGAAGAAAAGGAGCGCGGGATTACGACCAAAGGGGCTTAGGCCTTATTATATGATTTTTGAACATTTTAAAGTATTTTTAGGATCAAGGGGAGGAACGATAGGGAAATGAAGGGTAGGGAAGGCCAAAACAGAGGCAAAAACAGGATTTAGAGAGGGTTTAAGGGGGTAATGGGGAAATTAAAGGGAGTTTGACAAAGTGGGAAGGGGAAGGTGATGTTGTGCAAAGGTATAAAGGGCAATAATGGGCCTTTTTGAGGAATGGATCAGCAGAGGGACTACATTTTAGGCACATTACAGAGAGGTTCCAAGGAGGATGAATTTTCAGGGGAAAAGGCATTCTTTGGAGGCTCCAGAACAATTCTAGCCCCCAGCTTACTTGTCAAGAATTTCATAGGGGGGCTAACAGTGGCTCCACATGGGGATGGCTTCTCCTTGGAGCAGTCAAGAATTCAGAAATTAATCTCTAGGTGTGGGCCAGATGCCTGCTGTCATAAACCATCTTTCTTCTTCAATTTCGGCTGCGACAGTATGACATAAACATCAACAAAAACGTTTCCCAACCAACCTTCCTACCCAAACTACAGTTCTACAATTTTCCTTTGGGCGCATTTGAACTAGCAGACCCTTTACATTTTATTTTGCAAAACAAAAACAAACCTATTCTAAATCTACCCTTATTGCTCCATGAGGCCAGATTAGACTGTTGACCTCATCTATTTCTCTACCTAATCTACCACCTGTTGGGATTAAACTGTCCAACAGGTTTCTTCACCTACATTCTAAGACAGGAAATTTAAACACAGCCAAGCCAGGATTAGACTGTCTGACTTGCTGGACTTTGCATAAATTAAAAACAACTAACTACATGCTCACACACTGATCTTTATTGAGCTTTTCCTACCTACCCTACTTTAACTGGAATATTTACAGTCTAGCTTACAAACATTGTCTTCCAATGTAACCAGTCCAACAAATGATCCCAGGGCTGGTCGTTTTTGCTCAAATCCTTAAGCATCCTGGATAGGCAGGGAAACTCCCACTCTTCTTGTTCCACAACAGCAGCCTTGAACAATGTTCTCTCTATTTGCAACATGTTGCTCAAAAATACCCTTGATCCTTCTTCAAGTATATGCAGGAAATGTGCATAAGGATCATGAAATGATACCTGGTTATGAATATCTGGCAAGTAGGCTTCAACCAGGACTTCCTCTTCTTCCACTGGATCAAAGATAAGACTCTCTTGAAGAAGAGAATATTCATCATCTTCTGAACTAGAGGACTCATCATATATGGCAGTGTTGTCCTCCTAGGGCTCTGATATATTTTGCTTTGAGGTGCTGAGCTCTGTGCGGAGATCTATGTATTCTTGAGTAGGGTTTTGGTCCATTGCTTCCTCTTTTTCAAGAGAAAACTCTTGCTTTCATTCTGCTCAAGAGTATCTTCTTTGTTTTCCTCCTCATCTTCTGAAAAGAAAAACTGCTGGTTTCCAGTCTCATTGATGATCTGAGGTGAAGCAGAATGAAGATTCATAGAATCTTCATCTACTATCATACTTTCATAACTCTCCCCATCAGTGTCATAGATAGACTGACCGGTTTCATTGCTTCTCTGGAGTTGTTGGCTCTGATTTTCCTCCCACGGATCTAAGGATGATGGTCCTGCAAGCTCAGCTTCTCTTTGAAAGAAATCATCATCAAACGGATCATAAAAAGGAAAATCATAATTGTAAGTAATGTCACCCTTCAAACCTATCGGATTCTCAGCAGGTCTTTCTTCATTCTGATCCACAGAGGAGTCTTCTGAATCTGAATTATCAAACTTATAAAATGACTGAGCAGGAGTGTGTGCTCTACAGAAGACCTCAGAGGTGGACTGCTGATATAATATCTGTTCAATCTCTTCTTCTGTCAAAAGAGGGGTTTCCCTTTCATCATGGACAGAAGCACAACAGTCCTCTTTCTCTTGTATTAGCTGATTTGGAGGCTGGATGTTTTCTTGAGCCTCATCTTCCACACCAGAGTCTGCCTCTTCCACGTAGTCTTCTGCTTCTTCGAGGCAGCTTTCCTTATCAGCCTTTGCTAATAGGTCCTGATGTTCTTTGGTCAGCATAACACAAGGCATGGGTAAGCAATTAGGCAGTTCCTGATCACTAACTTCCTCATCTTCTACAGATTCTTGAACCTCATACATGTGTTGCTCATTGTCTAGGTCTTGAGTTTTCTCTTGCTCTGAAATATGCATGGGCTGCTCGAAATAACCATCATCTGCATTCATATTAGCCATGTGCATCTTCAACATTTCTCCAAACGTTTCTGTTAATTCAATTAACTGATCGCGCAAACCATCATACTTTGCGTCTCTGTCCATGTTTGGATTCATGCTTTTGCAAAGAAGGCTACTGCTACTCCTCAACCAGTTCAGTGTCTTTCACCAGTGGAGTCATTTGGTCTTGGATCATAGGGAGTGTGGAGTTGCCAGGTGGATGAATTTGACTGTTTGGAGCAGGGTGCTATCCACCATCAGCAATAGAACGCCAACCTAAAGGCAAAGTGGTCTCGTTCCCCAGTGGAGTCGCCATTATGTTGGGGTTCCCATGTTTTGGCCAGGTTGACAGAGACCAAAAGATGAGACAACATAGAACCACTTTCAGACCTTAGGATCTAGCCCTCCTAGGTCCAGAGAGGGATCTCTCTATGATAGCCAAAGGTTTATGTCTTTAAGGCTCCAAGTATAAGGTTTTAGGCTAGTTATAGGCTCGAGGTTGTTTTTTTGATTGTTTGTGTTTGGTTGGAGTAAATCAGAAAAAGAAGGACCAGTATAAGACAAGGGTGAGCAAAGAAGAAGCTTAGGCAGAGATAGATAACTCAGAGAACATCAAATCCATTAGGCCATGGAGTCAAGAAAGGATTTACTGGTAATCAATGTGCAAGCTTTCAATTGGGCTAGTCATCCAGAGCATTTGGATCTTAAAGGAGATATTTGGAATGGGACATTAAGGGCAGAAGATGAAAGGAGGAGAACCAACCAACTCTGTCTATAGATCAGGTCAGAGGTCATTTAACTCTAGACCTGCTTGGACAGAATTAGAGGCTATTACAAGGGATCTCAGAAGGTTCAATTAGGATGGAAAGATCCTAGTGAGGTAGATGCAGGATTCTAGACCTCCTAGGATCTTAACACATTCAATTAAATCCTCACAAGAACATCCAAATACTAATTCTATTAATTCATACATAAGAGAGCAGGCAATAGTCATCCGCTACACTGGTTAAATCAATTAAAATCAACATTCAGATACACATATAATCAAAAAACATAAAGGCTGGGAGAGCAGCAACATAAGGTACCTATCATGGGTAAATCTTATGCCAAATTTCTGATGCAAGCCTGAAGAAACATAATGAAATGAGAGCAAGTCAATCACAAATACAGAGAAAGGGAAACATCACTAGCTGCTTTAAATCAGGGTCCAAAGAAACATGATTGTCATATCAAAAACAACACCAATCAGGTACATCATAGCCCTTATCTTGAACATTCAGTCTGAATACATCATATCTCAGCCTATCTTACAATATACACAGAGAACTTGTCTCAAGAGGAACAATGGTTGCGTTTCACTGACTTCTCATCAACAACCATTACAATGTTTCTAGTTGTGCTTTATAGGAAAGGATGACCCTAAGATCGATTGAGAAGGTAGGTGGAAATTAAATGTATCTTTAAACATAGTAATGAATGCAGGGCCGAGGCCCATTCTGCTTGATAATGCTGTATGTTTAATCTCTGCCACCTTCCTAGTAAGAGAATGATCTGCTCCAGATTTGATCTTGACATTTTGGCTCGTTGCACTCCAGGTGATTCGAACAGAAATGAAATAAACTGTAAGGAAGGCCAGTCTCATAAATGCTTGACTGTCTTTGAGCTGTGGTCTGGTGGGAAAATTATTCAGGGACATTCTGCGTAATAAAAACTGTATGGATGCCTTGTACCTGACGAAGAGACACATTTTACTGACGAAAACCCTGATATTACCTTTTATCTGCGCTCAGGATCCTTTGATCGATCCTCGGGGTCTTTGATCTGCTGCTTTGCCTCTGAACACATTGACTTAGGGCTTGAGATCTCCATGGTTGTGCCTTAATCTTCCTTTTGCTCTGTACTGGAACGTTCTGCTGCTTCAAATCCATCTCTGACAAGTTAGTTCGGGTTTAATGGTGATGGGAGATTTTCCATAAGGTTCGAACTCTTTTCTTTTAATGAACGTCTCATCTCCACCTTCCCGGGCCTCTGTTCATAAATTCGGCCACTTTGGATGATTTTCCTCGGATTTAGCTGTCCTGGTAGCACATAAATGTATTGTGGCGGCCATTCTTTCTTTATAAACCTGCAGGAAACACGGAAACCGTGAAGAAATCCATGTACAAGGGTGGAGGGCGATGTAGATGGGAGAAATGGGCGTGCAATCGCTGACATGGCGGAAGAAACGTAGAGGAATGGTGAATAAACTGCTCAAGTAGGGTTGGCGGACGTTGCAGAATGAAAAATGCATGAAAAACATTGAAAAATGTGAGAGTAGAACGTTATATGCGGCGAAATGGTTGACAGGTACGGAACATGCACGTGGGGTGACGTGTCATACGGACAGCCGAGTGGACAGATGAGGTGGAGGTCCCGGGACGACTGAATGGTCAATGATGAACGGACAGATCCGGACCGTCGATCGGGTGAAGATCGACGGCGGAGGACGGAGGAAGGCAGGCCCGCGGGTACGATGGACCGGTGTTAAAAGACGCGCAGCTTCGGGAGATGTCAGCCGTTGGATGAGGGCCCCGCGATCTAACGGCGGTAGTGGATTTCGCTGCCAGGCTGGAGCCAGAGGTTAACGCGCGGGAAGGTGGTGGTTTCGCCATCGTATAGGGGATAGGTGTCTGCTACTGAATGGAATCGCTGCGCTTTCGGGGAAAACAACCCTGCGCGCAACGACGGTGCGGAAATTACCAGCGGGTTTGGGAAGATGACGTGTGCAGGAGGGGTCCACCATTTCGGGCGTGCCCTGCGCCATTGGATCTGGCGTTTAACGAATGGTTGAGATCCTTCGATCAAACAAAATGTATTAAAACCCGAAAATGCGTGTTAACAAAGGTTTTTAAATGAATTTTTCACGCGGAGAAAGGTTGGAGGGGGTAAGCGCTTGGAGGATTTAGCTCTGGGTTCCGGCGCTAGGCATTATGGGAAGAAAAGGAGCACGGGATTATGGCCAAAGGGGCTTAGGCCTTATTATATAATTTTTGCACATTTTAAATTATTTTTAGGCCCAAGGGGAGGAACGATAGGGAAATGAAGGGTAGGGAAGGCCAAAACAGAGGCAAAAACAGGATTTAGAGAGGGTTTAAGGGGGTAATGGGGAAATTAAAGGGAGTTTGACAAAGTGGGAAGGGGAAGGTGATGTTGTGCAAAGGTATAAAGGGCAATAATGGGCCTTTTTGAGGAATGGATCAGCAGAGGGACTACATTTTAGGCACAGTACAGAGAGGCTCCAAGGAGGATGAATTTTCGGGGGAAAAGGCATTCCTTGGAGGCTCCAGAACAATTCTAGCCCCCAGCTTGGTTGTCAAGAATTTCATAGGGGGGCTAACAGTGGCTCCACATGGGAATGGCTTCTCCTTGGAGGAGTCGAGAATTCAGAAATTGATCTCTAGGTGTGGGCCAGATGCCTGCTGTCATAAGCCATCTTTCTTCTTCAATTTCGGCTGCCACAGTATGACATAAACATCAGCAAAAACGTTTCCCAACCAACCTTCCTACCCAAACTACAGTTCTACAATTTTCCTTTGGGCGCATTTGAACTAGCAGACCCTTTACATTTTATTTTGCAAAACAAAAACAAACCTATTCTAAATCTACCCTTATTGCTCCATGAGGCCAGATTAGACTGTTGACCTCATCTATTTCTCTAGCTAATCTACTACTTGCTAGGATTAGACTGTCTAGCAGGTTTCTTCTCTACACTCTAAGACAGGAAATTTAAACACAACCAAGCCAGGATTAGACTGTCTGACTTGCTGGACTTTGCATAAATTAAAAACAACTAACTACATGCTCACACACTGAGCTTTATTGATCTTTTCCTACCTACCCTACTCTAACTGGAATATTTACGGTCTAGCTTACAAACATTGTCTTCCAATGCAACCAGTCCTTCAAGTGATCCCATAATTGGTCTTTGTTGCTCAACTCCTTGAGCAGGCTGGATAGGCAGGGCAGCTCACACTCCTTTTGTTCTATAACAACAGCTTTGAAAAATTTTCCTTCTTTCTGCAACATGTTGCTCGACAAGACCCTTGATCCTTCTTCAAATGTATGCAGGAGGTGTGCATAAGGATCATGAAAAGATGCACGGTTATGAATATATGACGAGGCTTCAACTTCGGGACTTCCTCTTCTTCCACTGGATCAAGGATAAGACTCTCTTGAAGAAGAGAATCTTCTTCATCTTCTGAACTAGAGGACTCATCATATATGGCAGTGTTGTCCTCCTGGGGCTCTGATATATTTTGCTCTGAGGTGCTGAGCTGTGTGAGGAGATCTATGTATTCTTGAGCAGGGTTTTGGTCCATTGCTTCCTCTTTTTCAAGAGAAAACTCTTTGCTTTCATTCTGCTCAAGAGTCTCTTCTTTGTTTTCCTCCTCATCTTCTGAAAAGAAAAACTGTTGGTTTCCAGTCTCACTGATGATCTGAGGTGAAGCAGAATGAAGATTCATAGAATCTTCATCTGCTAGCATACTATCATAACTCTCCCCATCAGTGTCATAGATAGGCTGACTGGTTTCATTGCTTCTCTGGAGTTGTTGGCTCTGATTTTCCTCCCACGGATCTAAGGATGATGGTCCTGCAAGCTCAGCTTCTCTTTGAAAGCAATCATCATCAAACGGATCATAAAAAGGAAAATCATATTTGTAAGTAATGTCACCCTTCAAACATATCGGATTCTCAGCAGGTCTTTCTTCATTCTGATCCACAGAGGAGTCTTCTGAATCTGAATTATCAAACTCATAAAATGACTGAGCAGGAGTGTGTGTTCTACATAAGACCTCAGAGGTGGACTGCTGATTTAATATCTGTTCAATCTCTTCTTCTATCAAAAGAGGGGTTTCCCTTTCATCATGGACATAAGCACAACAGTCCTCTTTCTCTTGCATTAGCTGATTTTGAGGCTGGATGTTTTCTTGAGCCTCATCTTCCACACTAGAGTCTGCCTCTTCCATGTAGTCTTCTGCTTCTTCGAGGCAGCTTTCCTTATCAGCCTTTGCTAATAGGTCCCGATGTTCTTTGGTCAGCATAACACAAGGCATGGGTAAGAAATCAGGCAGTTCCTGATCACTAACTTCCTCATCTTCTACAGATTCTTGAACCTCATACATGTCTTGCTCATTGTCTACGTCTTGAGTTTGCTCTTTCTCTGAAAGATGCATGGGCTGCTCGAAATAACCATCATCTGCATTCATATTATCCATGTGCATCTTCAACATTTCTCCAAACGTTTTTGTTAATTCAATTAACTGATCGCACAAAGCATCATAATTTGCATCTCTGTCCATGTTTGGATTCATGATTTTGCAAAGAAGGCTACTGCTACTCCTCAACCAGTTCAGTGTCTTTCACCAGTGGAGTCATTTGGTCTTGGATCATAGGGAGTGTGGATTCGCCAGGTGGATGAATTTGACTGTTTGGAGCAGGGTGCTGTCCACCATCAACAATAGAACGCCAACCTAAATGCAAAGTGGTCTCGTTCCCCAGTGGAGTCGCCATTATGTTGGGGTTCCCATGTTTTGGCTAGGTTGACAGAGACCAAAAGATGAGACAACATAGAACCACTTTCAGACCTTAGGATCTAGCCCTCCTAGGTCCAGAGAGGGATCTCTCTATGATAGCCAAAGGTTTATGTCTTTAAGGCTCCAAGTAAAAGGTTTTAGGCTAGTTATAGGCTCGAGGTTGTTTGTTTGATTGTTTGTGTTTGGTTGGAGGAAATCAGGAAAAGAAGGACCAGTATAAGACAAGGGTGAGCAAAGAAGAAGCTTAGGCAGAGATAGATAACTCAGAGAACATCAAAGCCATTGGGCCATGGAGTCAAGAAAGGATTTACTGGTAATCAATGTGCAAGCTTTCAATTGGGCTATTCATCCAGAGCATTTGGATCTTAAAGGAGATATTTGGAATGGGACATTAAGGGCAGAAGATGAAAGGAGGAGAACCAACCAACTCTGTCTATAGATCAGGTCAGAGGTCATTTAACTCCAGACCTGCTTGGACATAATTAGAGGCTATTACAAGGGATCTCAGAAGGTTCAATTAGGATGGAAAGCTCCTAGTGAGGTAGATGCAGGATTCTAGACCTCCTAGGATCTTAACACATTCAATTAAATCCTCACAAGAACATCCAAATACTGATTCTATTAATTCATACATCAGAGTGCAGGAAATAGTCATCCGCTACATTGGTTAAATCAATTAAAATCAACATTCAGATACACATATAAGCAGAAATCATAAAGGCTGGGAGAGCAGCAACATAAGGTACCTATCAAGTGTAAATCTTATGCCAAATTTCTGATGCAAGCCTGAAGAAACATAATGAAATGAGAGCAAGTCAATCACAAATACAGAGAAAGGGAAACATCACCAGCTGCTTTAGATCAGGGTCCAAAGAAACATGCTTGTCATATAAAAAACAACACCAATTAGGTACATCATAGCCCTTAGCTTGAACATTCAGTCTGAATACATGATATCTCAGCCTATCTTATAGTATACACAGAGAAATTGTCTCAAGAGGAACAATGCTTGCGTTTCACTGACTTCTCATCAACAACCATTACAATGTTTCCTGCTGTGCTTTATAGCAAAGGATGAACCTAAGATCGACTGAGAAGGTAGGTGGAAATTAAATGTATCTTTAAACATAGTAATGAATGCAGGGCTGAGGCCCATTCTGCTTGATAATGCTATATGTTTAATCTCTGCCACCTTCCTAGTAAGAGAATGATCTGCTGCAGATTTGATCTTGACATTTTGGCTCGTTGCACTCCAGGTGATTCGAACAGAAATGAAATAAACTGTAAGGAAGGCCAGTCTCATAAATGCTTGACTGTCTTTGAGCTGTGGTCTGGTGGGAAAATTCTTCAGGGACATTCTGCGTAATAAAAACTGTATGGATGCCTTGTACCTGACGAAGAGACACATTTTACTGAAGAAAACCCTAATATTACCTTTTATCTGCGCTCAGGATCCTTTGATCGATCCTCGGGGTCTATGATCTACTGCTTTGCCTCTGAACACATTGACTTAGGGCTCGAGATCTCCATGGTTGTGCCTTAATCTTCCTTTTGCTCTGTACTGGAACGTTCTGCTGCTTCAAATCCATCTCTGACAAGTTAGCTCGGGTTTAATGGTGATGGGAGATTTTCCATAAGGTTCGAACTCTTTTCTTTTAATGAACGTCTCATCTCCACCTTCCCGGGCCTCTGTTCATAAATTCGGCCGCTGTGGATGATCTTCCTTGGATTTAGCTGTCCTGGTAGCACAGAAATGTATTGCGGCGACCATTCTTTCTTTATAAACCTGCAGGAAACACGGAAACCGTGAAGAAATCCATGTACAAGGGTGGAGGGTGATGTAGATGGGAGAAATCGGCGTGCAATCGCTGACATGGCGGAAGAAACGCAGAGGAATGGTGAAAAAAATGCTCAGGTAGGGTTGGCGGATGTTGCAGAATGAAAAATGCATGAAAAACATTGAAAAAAGCGAGAGCAGAACGTTATATGCGGCGAAATGGTTGACAGGTACGGAGCATGCACGTGGGGTGATGTTTCATACGGACAACCGAGTGGACGGATGACGTGGTGGTCCTGGGACGACTGAATGGTCAACGATGAACGGACAGATCCGGACCGTCGATCGGGTGAAGATTGACGACGGAGGACAGAGGAAGGCGGGTCTGCGGGTACGATGGACCGGTGTTAAAAGACGCGTAGCTTCGGGAGATGTCAGCCGTTGGATGAGGGCCCCACGATCTAACGGCGGTAGTGGATTTCGCTGCCAGGTCGGTGCCGGAGGTTAACGCGCGGGAAGGTGGTGGTTTCGCCACCGTACAGGGGACAGGTGGCTGCTACTGAATGGAATCGCTGCGCCTCCAGGGAAAACCGCCCTGCGCACAACGGCGGTGCGGAAATTACCAACGGGTTTGGGCGGATGACGTGTGCAGGAGGGGTCCACCATTTCGGGCGTGCCCCGCGCCATTGGATCCGGCTTTTAACGGACGGTTGAGATCTGTCGATCAAATAAAATGTATTAAAACCCGAAAATGCGCGTTAACAAAGGTTTTTAAATGAATTTTTCGCGCGGAGAAAGGTTGGAGGGGGTAAGCGCCTAGAGGATTTAGCTCTGGGTTCCGGCGCCAGGTCTTATGGGAAGAAAAGGAGCGCGGGATTACGGCCAAAGGGGCTTAGGCCTTATGATATGATTTTTTCACATTTTAAAGTATTTTTAGGCCCAAGGGGAGGAAAGATAGGGAAATGAAGGGTAGGGAAGGCCAAAACAGAGGCAAAAACAGGATTTAGAGAGGGTTTAAGGGGGTAATGGGGAAATTAAAGGGAGTTTGACAAAGTGGGAAGGGGAAGGTGATGTTGTGCAAAGGTATAAAGGGCACTAATGGGCCTTTTTGAGGAATGGATCAACAGAGGGACTACATTTTAGGCACAGTAGAGAGAGTCTCCAAGGAGGATGAATTTTTAGGGGAAAAGGCATTCCTTGGAGGCTCCAGAACAATTCTAGCCCCTAGCTTGCTTGTCAATAATTTCATAGGGGGGCTAAGAGAAAGGATGAAAGGTGAAGGTAAAAAGTTGAGGCCTATCAGGTACATTCCTTTTGAAATTGTTGAAAATATTGGGCACAATGCATTTTAGTTAAATTTGCCTCCATATATGCAGATATATTTAGTTGGCAATGTCGAAAATGTGAAGTTGTATGAACCTCCTATGATCATGGATCCAGAGGAAAATGTTCAAATTCCAAATATAGATGATTTTTCACCTAAATATATAACTAAGTTGCCGGAAGATATCATCTTAGACAAGAAGGTTCGTACTTCAAGGTATGGAGATGTTGAGTATCTTCGAGTGGGACTCAAAGGCATGAATCCAAGTAAGGTAAGGGGATGGAGATCGAAAGGGTGAGGGAGATGTACCCTCACCTCATGTGTGCTTAAAACCAACTTTTTGTGATCCAAAAGCTTCCAGTGGAGAGGAATGATCCATGAGGATTATCTAATTGTTCCAATTCTTAATGTCTCAGTTGTCTTCAGAAATGGCACCAAGTTGTAGTGCCCATTGCTCAAAATATGACACAATTTACGGTTTCTCATTTGGTCTTGGGATGAAAGAGAAATCATCCATTTAAGTTGTATGGTGAGCATGTGTAGAAGAGGCCAGGTTAATTTTTTGCAATTTGACACATGACATCAAGTCAAAACTTACCTCCAGTGCATATCTCCAATTGATGGTGAAACTTTGTGTTCCAAAACCTAAAACACTATGATGGACATTTATCTACATGGTGGGTAATAATCCTATGCCTAGTGTGTTAACCTAAGCTACAACCTTATGTTAAAACCCATGAAAGAAGTCAAATTATAACCTAAGGGTCATGGTGCAAAGGGAGCAGAATACATTACAATGTGGGTGCATGGTTATAAACTATGCAACATTAAAATAAACCTATAGTGGAAATATGGTGCAAACATAATGGTGGAAGAGTTTTAACCTATGCGAAAATAAGTATATGTCATGATATAGATATATCTATGGAGCAGATTATATTATTAACCTATAATCTAAACAATAGCAACCACGATATTAAACTTTGGAGCGACATGCTAATGGAGCAAATAGTATGGACATAATTTATGGAGTTAAAAATTGTATTCAAACAAAACTTATCAAATGGAACCACGTGGCTTTAGAGATGGTGTCCAATGGCGTGGTGATGGAAGTTCAAACGGAGGAGACATGTCCAGCATGGATGGGCAACGTGGCAGCACCGTCAGTTAGCATTAAAAACTATGGTATATATAAAGGTTTTGTTATAACAGTTGGGACTGCACCGTAGGATGGGAATTAAGACTATGATTTATATTAAGTAATGATTTAAATATACAATGTTTTGCAAACCATATCCGCCGAAATATTAAAAGTTAAGATAAGGTTTTAAATATAATTGGCTAAGGTTTCAAATATAATTGTGCCATGTGTATTTAGATAAGGTGTAGGTTTAATGTATACGCCAAGATACTTGGGATAAAACCTAAGTATTAGCATCTAATTGCACCGAGACCTAACAATAAAAACACTTGCTAAAATTAGTCTGGGTGATTCGATCCTACGACCTGCCCATGTGCCTATAAAAGGTTTACCATTACACCAGTGCAGGTAGATTGGAGTTTTGAGTTAGAGCAGTTTTTTTCAGGTTTGGCAGCAGATACTCTTTTGGGTGTAACTTGAGTGTCCTTGGGCCTTTTAGCGAACAAAGATAGGTGTTGGAAAGCTGAGACATAGAGATTTATTTTTACAGTAACTAGTAGTGCCTGCGTGCACACAACAGTTGGAAAATTCTCTTGTAAATATACTCTTTGGATCATTTCCTAATAAAATGAACTCCCACTTGGAAGCGGACCTAGAGATGTAGTCCAGGAGGGACGAACTTCGTAATCAATGTTTGTTGTGTTATGCTTCTTTCTTTGTCGCTGTTTATTTCTTAATTTCAATATATAAGTTTATGTTTAAGGCATAAAAATAGCTTAGTTTACTTCAATCATTCACATAACAATTCCTTATTCAATAGCGCAAATAATCAATCCTAACGATTTCAGATAAAAAAGGATCATGGATCAAGGTCATCGTCAACGGATTCGAAAATAACATCAGGAAAAGGTACCTCTATCTCCTTTCTTGTCACATTTTTAATATTAGCTAAGAAATATTTGCATTAGAAAGTATCTCAAGTTGCTAGACCCACTCTAGGGCTAGAGAGATCGCCTATGTCCGCATAGGGGATTTATATTGACAACAAAAAGCAAAAGGAAAGAGGCTGAGGGTCAAACCAGCTCATTCTCGGGAAAACCATGAGGAAGGTGACCCACTTTGGGTATATTTCATGATGTTGCGAATGCATACCATGAGAACACCGTCGAATACATCTAGAATTTGATAGATAAATGAGAAGTAGACTTAAACTGCTATGTTGGTTCGATGGAGATAGAGGTAGAAGAATGGAGGGCTCTTGTTCTTGAACCTAGGCAAACCCGTGGCAGAGAAACACAGTTCAAAAAAACTCTATTTTTATATTGTTCCATGAAAAGAATCCTGGGCAAGGCCCTGAAACAGATATCCATGAGCTTGGTCACGATGTTTCATGAATTTCTTGTTACATAGGCAAATTTGATAAGCTTAAGTTCCAGCTCCAGAAGCAAGATGGGCATCTCCGGCGTACAGAATACAACTTTTCATACATCCTCAATCCAACTGAACTCCCAGGAACTACTGTTCAGAACTCTATGCCTGTATAATCTGCCTTAGCTGAGGAAGCAGATTAGTCTTTATGATGATTACTGGTGTTAGTTTTTGTATTTACTGTTTATATGCAAATAACATTTAGTTTTATATGTATAACCAGTCATACCAATAGGCAAGTAGAAGATATAATATGTATGAACATCCAGTAGTTGTTAGATTGGTTTGATAGACTCAGAACTTATTGTTTTTGGATGGCATACCACGCCATTAGGTGGCCAACAAACTTGGTTTCTCGTTCAGGGCAAGTTGAGGCCACCTAACAGTATATATCTAGTTGTAACTTGCTGATTAAAATTAATGAAAGTGTATGTAATACCAAGCTTACAAAACAGAAAATTGTAATATTAGACCCTAGGATTAATATTAAACCCTAGGAATATAAAACTTAATAGTAATATTATAAACCTAAGGGATTATAAATATTGCGACAATGATTTTCAGATTGATTAATATCATAAACCCTAACATTAAACCCATAATATTATAATAATAAATCTAACATTAAAATTTAATATTATAAACCAAATATTAAAAAGTCTTAATATTATAAGCCTAATATTAAACCCTAGTTTCGTAATGTAACAATGTGACATTGAATAAATTGCAATCTAATGTAACATTTGATATTGATTGTCATATCGAGACAATGTTTGTCACAATGCGACATCGAATAGATTTTTGTATCATTGCAACATACATTATTAAACCCTAATATAAAACCATAACATTATAAAACCCTAACATTCAAATTTTATATAAATCCATTAGGGATTAATAATATAAACCCAAGGGATTAATATTATAAACCTAATGGATTAATATTGTAAACCCTAGCATACATATTACACCATAGGAATATAAACAATAAGATTAATATTATAACCCCAAGGGATTATAAACCTAAGGGATTAATATTAAACATGAGGATTAATATATCAAACCTAAGATTAATATTATAAATCAAAGGGATTAATAATATTATAAAATCAACATATTACTGATATTATTAATGAAAGGAATTAATATTATAAATCCAAGGGATTATAAACATAAAGGAATAATATTAAACACTAAACTTAATATTATAAACCAAGGGATTAATGACCCAGGGTAAAATTCTTGATACCCTTAACCAAGAGCTTTAGCTTCGGTTGATTGTTAGAATTTCATTAATCAAGATTTAATGAACATAAATGAACAACTGCTTGATGTAAAGAAGAGGAACATAACATGTCAAGATCAGCAATCATAAGAACACGTTGTTTGATAACAAAGTTCGTCCAGGAGGGAATAAATCTTCGAGCCTCGGTGTCAAGATGGTGTAGGCCGCTGCATTAAGTGTTGTAAAGAAGAAGATCTACATGGATGGTGTTTTATTCGTCGTACAAGGAAAATTTCCTCATGCAGGAGTGGCTGGACCTTTCCATGAGATGTTCCAATTCCGAAACTCTCATTCATAAAAAGACTCCTATCAGTACAACAATAACTCACACATAATGACTATGCGTATCCTGCCAACATGGAAAAAAAATGGATCTCAAACAACATACATGTGACAATGAGTATCCCACCAACATGGCATCAAAGGGATCTCAAACATACTACATATCCATGACAGAAAGTGCATCTCACATCAAGAACGAAAAGAAGATCCCACATCAAACATCAACAGGGATCTGTACAACATAATGCATCTCAGAGACAGAAAGACAAAGAAGTACTTGAAATCAACTCATCATATACTTCATGCTGAAGATGACTGAAGAATGAGCTCCTTAGCTATTGGATCTGAAATCACCATCAGAATCGTGGTGTTGAAAGGTGTGAAATCGACTGCTCACTCGCTGAAAACTGACACCTGCAACTTCACTTCAAAAAGTGGCTGAAAAATATAAAGCTCAGATGAGAAATCTGAATATGCCATCAGATTCGTGACATCGAATAGTGTAAAATAGACTGGTGGATTTTTGAATTTTGACAAAGTGAAGATCTAGGGAAAAAAGGAATATTTTAGATTCCCCCTAGATGCCTCCAATATGTTGCCCCATGGGTGGACTGGAAATATGCAACTCAAAAGGCGAATTTGACCTTGCCATTTCATTCCCTGTGAAAAACCATGAAAAATGACTATAAACTTGACTATGTTTCGACATGGAGAAAAATTACCTCCACGGGAAAATTTCAAGGATCATGGTTCTGCTCCCTGTTTCTGAGCTTGCTCATGGTTTCTCTTGTATTGCAATAAAAAATAATATTCCTTGAACTACGTGCATGCTCTACTCCTCCATGGCCTGGGCGCACTTCTGAATAACTGGGTTTAAGTATAAAACTGAGGGCGAACCTTACAAGGTCTCACGGTTTTGGTGCAATGGAAATTTGAGAAACTTGTTGAGGAGAGGTCGGGGGGTCAAATCCCGACCCTCCATACTTGGCGCGTTTTAAAACTTCATAACAGAAATAATAATTTTTTTTTTTTTAAACTATGGCCGGTTGGGCCCGCATCAGGCAACCCACCCACTGTACCTTCCATCGTTGCTTGGTACCGCACATGTTTTCATAACAAAACATATATATATATATATATATATATATATATATATATGCCATATATGTTGTATCACGTGGAGGGTATTAGGTGTCGTGGGTCGGGTCCACCGGAGGTGGCTCGCCCACCCACGACAACTCTAACAACGCACCATGGGAGCGTGTCTGGTGGAGTCATGGCTTCTAGACTCTCCTTAATTAACATTTAATTATGGTGTACGATGGGGGTGGCGGGGGTCACGACCCCCACCCCTATTTTTTAATATATTTTGTTTTAATTTAAAACAAATAGTCAATTTTGAAAATTCAAATTTTTGGTCGTAGGAGTGCTTTTAAATAGGCCACAATTTAGCCTAGGATTTGGTCAGAATTGGCTGGAATCTGGTGGCCGGGTTTCATCCAAATTGTGTCTCCCTTTACCTGCCAAGTCATCCAAGTCAACCCAAAACTTTGACTGCGCATAACTTTCGCGTACGAGCTCAGTTTGACGAACCATTCACACCGTTGCAATCAGGACAACGAGATCTTCAACTTGAATCTGGTTTGAGAGGAATTTGAGCACTTTGATTTTTGAGCCCTCTTTGTCCTGTGTGTGTCCTTGGAGCCACCTGAATCAATCCTCCCCACTAAGGAGCTTTTGGTCCTCCAAAATCATCAACAAGAATCTTCAGTTGTTGTGTACTATGTCTGTACCACAAGTGTCCTGAAAAGGTCACCCTTCCATCTCATTCACCTTTTTCCTTCGAAGCCTTAAGTGATGAACTGACACTTGCACCTTCTGTAGCCCTATAGTATAATTCCCTGCAAGTTACATGCTCAAATTGACCAACTATGACCCAAAAAATTTCCATACTTGCCATGAGTTTATAACATGTACTCGGTGGTCAAGTTTACTTCAAAATGGAAATCACACCCCAACTATCATTACAAGACATGACATCATTGTCGCATTTCGAAGTGACGGAAAACACCTCATCACATTTACATGAAAGAAATGCATCACAAGACTCATAAAACAAGGCCAAAATATCATTGTTGCTTAAACAAGTGATGGAAAAACACATCATCACTTTTACAATTAAAAGCACAACATATGATTTACAAAAATAAGGCCATGACAAGCTAACATATCTAGAAAAACAATATAGAAAAACCCCTCTTTAGCAAAGTGAATGGGCCATTCCCTTGTGGGGAATTCGCTTGTCGATCAGCTCTTTCGACTAGTTCATGCACTGGTGCTTTGTTTCTAAGGTGCTACTCTGGATGGAGTCTCCAGCACGTGGCTCTTTGATGTCTACTTCGGTCGCAATGAGTGCAAAAGGTATTTCTCCTCCAAACATGCTTAACCGATCTCTTTTCTTGTTGGGGAGAAGGCTTTCCATGCCTCATCCTCATTTGTGCTGCCATCCTTTTCCAACAATTAGAAACCACATGGTTATGTAAACCACAAAAATGAAATGTTTTGCGATGCCATGATTTATGACTGTGGTTATCAACATTCTTATAACCAAAACGCACTCTGGAATAACGAGATTTATTATACAATCTCTGGTGGTCTTTGGTGTGATCATGGTGATGGAAGCTCGCCCCAACTCTTTTATTGCAACATGCATTTCCATCATTCTGCTTCCCTAGAGAGTTCATCAATATTTGTTTTCCCTTGATGTCCTTCGAACATCCTTCTTCAATGTACCCCAAACCTTCATAGCAAGGTCGTTGCACAACCTCCAATGGTTGGGAAATGCCTTGGACACGAATGCCAAGTCCTCCTCATTTTTACTACATCTCAGTGAGGAGTCTCATGCCGGTTCCTGAAATGGGTATCTCCACACTTCCAAACGAAATTATATCATGTGAATAAATTGAAGATAAATCAACACTGTTTAACTTAGCTATCGATTGCGAAACAGGTGAAGAATGCTTCTCTAAGCCTTTATTGCCCTTTACTTCCCCAAGGCCTCTGTCGTGGCTTGTAGTTGAAGCTGCAATCACTGCTTCTCCTCCTTCTATTTCTGTAGGAGTGCCTCCAATGCATCATAATCTGCTTGAAGACATTCGTTGTTGCACTTCAATTCTTCCCACGCCTCTATCGTGGCTTGCAACTGAAGCTGGAATCGATGTTTTTCCTCCTTCTCTTCCCGCAGGAGTGTCTTCAATTCAACGTTCTCTTTTTCTTGCTTTTCATAAGCCTCATACAACATGTCCGCTTTCTCGGATACCCTGAGCATGGTCTCGTACATGTCCTTCACATTCTCCATGGCTCAACTTAGTGAACGTTCAATAGTTCACGCCTCAATCCAATCAACAAGAAGACCTGCTCTGATACCACTTGATAGAGGGTAAAATTCCTGATACCCTTAAACAAGACCTTTAAATTCGTTTGATTGTTATAATTGCATTAATCAAGCATTAATGAACATAAATGAACAATTTCATGATGTAAAGAAGAGGAACATAACATGTCAAGATCATAAATCATAAGAACATGTCGTTTGATAACGGAGTTCATCCAGGAGGGACTACATCTCCGAGCCTCGGCGTCAAGATGGTGTAGGCTGCTGCATTAAGTGATGTAAAGAAGAAGATGTACATGGATGGTGTTTTATCTGTCGTACAAGGAAAATGCCCTCACGTGGGAGTGGTTGGACCTTTCCACAAGATGTTCCACTTCTGGAACTCTCATTCATAAAAAGACTCCTATCAGTACAACAATAACTCAAACATAATGACTATGCGTATCCCGCCAACATGGAAAAAAAAGGGATCTCAAAAAACATACATGTGACAATGGGTATCCCGCCAACATGGCATCAAAGGGATCTCAAACGTACTACATATCCATGACAAAAAGTACATCTCACATCAAGACGAAAACAAGATCCCACATCAAACATCAACAAGGATCTGTACATCATAATGCATTTCGGAGATAGAAAGAGAAAGAAGTACCTGAAATAAACTCATCATATACCTCACACTGAAGATGACTGAAGAATGAGCTAATCTACTGTTGGATCTGAAATCACCATCACAATCATGGCATCAAAAGGTGTGGAATCGACTGCTCACATGTTGAAAACTAACACCTGCAACTTCACTTCAAAAAGTGGCCAAAAAATATAAAGCTCAGATGAGAAATCTAAATATGCCATCAGATTCGTGATGTCGAATAGTGCAAAATCGACTAGCGAATTTCTGAATTCTGACAAAGTGAAGATCTGGGACAAAAAGGAATCTTTTAGATTCCCCCTAGATGCCTCAAATACACTGCTCCATGGGTGGACTAGAAATTTGCAACTCAAAAGGTGAATCTAACCTTGCCATTGCATTCCCTGTGGAAAACCGTGAAAAATGACTGTAAACTTGATTATGTTCCGACATGGAGAAAAATTACCTCCTCGAGAAAATTTCAAGGATCATGGTTTCGCTCCCTGTTTCTGGCTCTGCTCATGGTTCCACTCGTCCTGCAATAAAAAATAATATTCCTCGAACTTCGTGCGTGCTCTTCTCCTCCATGGATTGGGCTCACTTCTGAATAACTGGTTTTATGTATAAAACTGAGGGCTGACCTTACAAGGTTTGGTGGTTTTGGTGCAATGGTAATTTGAGAAACTCGTTGAAGAGAGGTCAGGGGGTCAAATCTCGGCCCTCCATACTTGGTGCATTTTAAAACTTCATAACACGGGTCAGGCCCGCATCGGGTGGCCCGCCCACTACACCTTCCGCTGTTGGTTGGTACCACACATGTTTTCATAACAAAACACACACACACACACACACACACACACACACACATATATATATGCCATATATGTTGTATCACGTGGAGGGTATGGGGTGGCATGGGTCAGGTCCACTGGAGGTGGCCTGCCCACCCACGATAGCTCTAACAATGTGCCATGGGAGCGGGTTCGACGGGGTCATGTCTGTCAGCCCCTCCTTAATTAACATTTAATTATGGTGTGCGATGGGGGTGGCGGGGGTCACGCCCCTGACCCCTTTTTTTGAATGTTTTTTTTTTAATTTAAAACAAATAGTCAATTTTGAAAATTTGAATTTTTGGTCCTAGGAGTGCTTTTAGACATGCCACAATTTCACCTGGAATTTGGTCAGAACTGGCCAGAATTTGATGGCCGAGTTTCGTCCAAATTGTGTCTCCCTTAACCTGCCAAGTCATCCAAGTCAACTCAAAACTTTGACTGCTCCTAACTTTCGCGTACGAGCTCGGTTTGACGACACGTTCACACCGTTGCGATCAGGACAACGAGATGTTCAACTTGAACCTGGTTCTAGAGCAATCTGAACAATTTTATTTTTGAGCTCTCTTTGTCCTGTGTGTGTCCCTGGAGCCACCTGGATCAATTGAAACCCCTATATTATAATCCTTAGAAATTATAAACGCCAATATTGATATTATAAATCGAAGGAATTATTAATATTATAAACTCAATCGATTATTTTTATAAAACCAAGGGATTATAAAAATTGCAATAATGATTTTTAGATCGATTAATATTACAAACCCTAGAAGCAACATTAAACCCTAGGACTAATATTAAAATTCCTAAGATTAATATTATAAATTATAAACTCAATATTGAACCTTAAAATTATAAGCTCAATATTGAAAGTCCATAATATTAAACCTCAATTTTTTAATGTAACAATGCAATGTTGGATTAATTGCAATGTAATATAACATTGTGACAATGATTGTCATATTGAGACAATGCAACATTGGACATATTTTGTATCATTCCAACGTCACAATATTAAATCCTAACATAAAACCCTAGCATTATAAAACCTAATATAACAAACCTAAATATTAATATAAAAACCCTAATATTAAACCTCACTATTATAAATTATAAACTCAATATTAAACCCCTGGTGAAAATGTGGAGTTGGGTTACACTTTTTTCCCTTTTTTGAGAAAAAATTTAATTTTTTTCTGTTCTTCAACTTTCTGCAAGCCAAAACAAATTTTTTGTTTAGATTTTCATTTTGCGATAAAAATAAAAGTTGTTAGAAATTTTATTAGCTTTCTATTACTTATTTTTTGGATTTTTTTTATACACATTTGATATGTCAACTTAGCGTTTATTTGAGTGTGTGTTTTTTAACAATCAAAAGATTCATAAAAAGTGATGTTAATACGTGTTGGTGTATTCTTTGAAAATGTTGCGTTTTTGAGAAACAAAATGTGTCACAACAATCTAGACAGATTCTACTTCGGTTTCATTATGTTTACGAAACCAACTGATGCATATCATAATTACTATAATTTTTTGAACTGATCCAATATGAAAAAACTACATATTTTGAATATGTTTCTGGACGCACGAAATTTCTCAACATATAAGTTATAAACTAAAAATCTAAAAACTACCCATTACAGACGACGGACCAATGTAATGCACCATAATTTTTTCAATTTTTTTTTTACAGTGTATTTTGGAAGATACATAATATTGATTTCACTGAATCATAATGACCTTCAAAAATTGTTTGCACCCATTTTATTACAAAATTAATTAAAATTAGTAAATTTTTATGAAATTTCATAAAAGTTATATTTCCTGAAAGTAGATTGAATTCTGCAAATGCTTGTCTTGGTTCCGACAGTTAATTCACAAAGTTTCATGGAGTTTAATCAGTCCAAAGTTAAAGAAATGTGTTCAGAGCTTGGCTCTGCGTAATTGAATACGTGTTAGTTTAGCCGAACTTTTAAAAAATGTTCGGCCGTATTGTTTTTTTGCCTCGATGGCCCGTCAAGTCTAGAGACACAAAAGTTAGGGCAAAGTTTTTACAAAAGTTCAGCCAAACTTTTAACTGACTTTACGTCGGCTAAAATATTCAACGAAGCCCCTCCAAAAAAACATTTTGCGAGAATATAAATTGACGTAAACGGATTCATTATTTTCGCATCGCACATTTCTTCATTTGGTCTGATTTTGCAAAGGATTTTTTTGGGTTTAAGGACTCTTTTTGGCATAACATTCAAAGGACATTTCTTGGAAAATGACATTTCTTTGAGGTATGTGATACATTTTTTGGATTTTTTTTGAAGTTATTTTGTTTTTTTATTTTGCAAAGATATGATTTTGCAAAGGATTTTTTTGGGTTTAAGGACAATTTTTGGCATAACATTCAAATGACATTTCTTGGAGGTATGTGATACATTTTTTGGATGTTTTTTGGGCTTCATTGTTTTTGAAGTTATTTTGTTTTAAGAGGTTTTGGGCTTAATTTTCATTTTTTTTTAAAGGCATTTTGTTTTTAGAAGTTTTGGGCTTAATTTTCATTGTTTTTAGAGGTTTTGGGCTTAATATTCAAACGACATTTTTTTGTATGTATTTTGTTTTTAGATGTTTTTGGGCTTAATTTCCAAAAGACATTTTTTCGTCTTAATTTCGAAAGGACTCTTTTCAGGCTTAATATTCAAAGGAAATTTTTTGGAGGTTTTTTTAAAAGTGATATTTTTTTAGAGGCTTTTTGGAGGTATTTTTTAAAGTGGCATTTTTTAAGAAGTTGGGCTAAATTTTCAATGGACATTTTTTGGAGGTATTTTTTGAAGTGACATTTTTTTAGAGTACATGTTTTGGGTTGAATTAAATCTTTTATAATGATTTTTTAAAATGAGTTTTTGTCTAACTTTTTAAATGAAATTTTTTTGCAGGACTTGGAAGGAAATATTTTGAGCTTCATTTCATTTTTATAAGACATTTTTTTCTCGGATTTTTTAATGTAAGTGTTTTGGATTAATGTATTTTTTGCAAAATTTTTAAAATTAGTTTTTTTTTAAAAATTAAATATTTTGTGATGTTTTTTTTAATTGAGTTTTTGTCTAAATTTTTGAAGGAATTTTTTTGAAATTCATACCCAATTATCATGGGAAATCGAAGGAATTGCACGAGAAAATATGAACTAACAAGAGACCTTGAGGAACGTAGAGAACAAGGGAGATAATCTTGCAAAAGAAAGAGAGAAGCACTCTCAAATATTGAAAGGGAAAATCAACCTCAACTAGAAGTTGAAGCAAGTATGTAAATGTAAATATTATGAATTTGATATTTAAAATTTTCCTAGTGTAAAATGTGAATCTTAATTTTTATTTGATGAACTAATTTGAAAAATATTTTGCAATGTAAAAAGAGAGATATTCCTCAAAACATGTTAGCCTCTTTCATAAACCAATTATAAATCCAAAATACATAAATTAAATAATTTAAAATTAGGATAAATATATGTATTAAATTAGAATATTTAATAAATATTAGAGATACTTAGAATTATAATTTTGTTAGTAAAAATAGGACTCTAGAATAGAGTCGTTTCCTAGGCTCTAAAATAGGAATAAAGTTAGTAGAATGGTTAGAAGGTCATTTATTGTAAATGGACACTTGTTGGTTTTCCAAGTGATCCATAACTAAATTAAGTTAGAACATATAGCTTATAAATAGGTTAGTTTCCTAATTTCATTGTAGAGAGAGTTTACGTTTGTAAACTCGTGCAATTTGTTATGTAATCTCTTTTCATAATCAATAAAATTATGTGTCTGAGGACACTTCTGAATCTACATGTGGTATCAGAGCCATCCGTGATGCAGAGGATGTGAAGGTGGAGATTTCAGCTATGTAGGCTTTTGAAAATGCTACCAAACAAGTTAATTGGTATGCAATCTTGTCAATGCTTTAAGATTTCTTTTTTAGTTGCTTCTATTAGCACCATTTTTTTATTCTTTGCATTTTTAAAATCGCTTGGCGCTACATGTTGCCCCTACATGCCGAATTTGTTTCTAAAACCAGCATAAAGACTGTTTGGACTTTAGAACAGTACTATTAAATGAATCAATGTAGAATGTCAGGCCCCACTTGCATACAACCTTGTCCATTCTTTCGCTGTTTCTACGGCCTCAATTTCATTTGTCTTCCAGTGTTTTGCAATGTTTTCAGAAAGAGGGTCATTTGGATTTGATGCACTTAAAATGTTTGAATTTGCAATGTTGGAATCCACTTGTCCTTGAGAATATCAAGGCATATGCGACCAAGCTTATCAATATTTGGGTGGTAAATCTTTGTAAAAAAAAAAACGAACCTTTGGTGCTGCGTTGATACTCTTAAGCCAGAATTACCGTAAATTTTCTGAGATGGACCAAGAATCATCACATTAAAATACCGTAAATTTTCCTCAGATGGAGAAGCACTTATACCAAGTGCAAGCATTGAGTTTCCTTTATGATTCTGCAAGGCAAATTACTGTTCAACATAGCTGCAAGAAAGATGATCAATGAAAAGTTATTATATTTCATGGATTGTATATTATGGATTGCTGTGCCATGAGTTTTGACAAAATCAAATGTGTTTAGATAGACTGGAGTACTATTGTGGATTGTTGCACCAAGAATTTGCAAATCAGTGCTTTGGAAAATGGACACTGCCCTAAAACCACAGCTCGCAATGGCAATGGCAACCGCAGCGCCAATAGGTACTGAAACGACACCACTAGGAGCTGTGCCATCCCCCGGATATGATTGTTTCTCGAGAGTTCTTTGCTGTTGTGCATCATCCTGTGATGGAAACTTAATGATCTGCCCATAGTAGTTAAAAAGGAACTGGTAAATTTCTGTCTTGTTCCAAACAACATCTACAAAGTTACTTTGGTGGCCATATCACTTTTGGAAACTTTCGATCACCAGTTCCCAGAGCAGCTTCTTCAATCCTCAATCTCTCATTAACCCGATTGTGTGCATTCCAGAGCCAAAGAACAAGGTCATATTGAGTTTTGAAAGGTTTCTTCACGCTGGAACACATCTTAAATAAATGTTGACGGAACTCCTCGCAGATGAAAAAAAATTGTGAACAAAATCAAAAATTGTTGTGAATGTAGTCATGCTCTCACCGTCTTCGATCCTCACCAACAAAGAATGAAAAAGAAGCCAGAGAAACATTGCCATACATTCACATCGCAGGCATTTCCCTTATCCTTCTCATGAGGGTAGGTGCAAGCAGTCACAGTCTGAATCACCTGTTCGAAGGAGCAGGCGAAGCTGAATGCTGACTTCAAGCCACCGTTAGTTCTTGAAGGAGTGGTACTTTACTGAAAAGTTAGATTATTGTAATCTCTTGATCAAAGAAAATCTATGTATTGGAAATTACTTCAACTCTTTATGAGTCCACCATCTTGAAGAACAAAACATAGAAAGGAGAGTTGGTTTATGCTATCTGTGGTAGCCTGCTCATCCATGTGGAAATGTGATGAACTAGAACGAGAACGAGTTCAAAATATTTTGAAATTGACAACTAATGATGAAGGTATTTTTGTTAAAAGGAGTGGAATTCATTTACTTTGAAGAGATAGTATGTTTTTTTTAGTGGAGTGATAAGTTTAAATGTTGAATTTTTTTGAAGTGATTTTGTGGAGAGATAATATGATTTGTTTTTTGTAATTTTTGGAGTAATAAGGTGCATATTTTGTAAATTTGGAGTGATAAGGGAAAGTCATTGTTGTGATTCCAAGTACCATTTTTCTTTGAGAGAGATTGAGTCAGTGAATATCTAGATTTTGAAGACAAATTGCTTCCAAGGGTTGTGAGCTTGGCATATTCATTACTTGAAGGTGGAGATTTATTATGTACTCAATATTTAATAAAGATATCATTTTTTGGTGATTGTGTCCTAGATCCACCCGAAATTGAATAAGGGGATCTTAGGTACATCATGTGTGTTTGTGATGGCGAGTGTTTTTATGGCTGCATGTTGTTGTTTATGTTTTGTGTCTAGTTGTGACACATCAATGATTTCATTTAATATCGCATACATAAAGTTCAATATCAACAAGCACAACACATATAACAAAATAGCTGCAAGGCAGGAAAATTAAGCTCAACACGTGCAATTGTGTCACTACAACAAATAATCAAAGTTTTCAACATCGACATTCTACTTCAACTCAATACAATCAAGTTCATTAATATGAAAACTCCAGTGTTTCAAAGCAAATTCTTCATCAACGTTCTTGCAAATACATTTAAGAACTTGTAATCAAATTCATTTTTTTAAGTGAATCATTAAAATTCATTCTTAATTAATTTTTAAGAGGACAAGTGAATTCATTGTTTTAAAGTGAATCATTGTAAGCTTTCTTAGGTGCGTTTTCGACGGTGTTTGACACCCTTTCTTTAAAGAAAAATTTTTAACTCTAAAGCAAACAACAAATTCACATCTCCTGCAAGCGAGCGTGAGTATTCATTCAAGCAATTTGCGTCAAGACAGTACAAAGTTCAAACCTTCAAACGAGCCAGAGTGAAGTTCATTGCAGCAACCATCAAAGAAACCAAAAAAGTTCAACTCTAACACCATTCAAGCAAGTTGAGATCGACATCAAGCAAGCGTGGCTATTCATTCAAGTGAGCGTGAAGTCATCAAGTAATTCAAGTGAGCATTCAAGCAAACACGACCGTCATCAAACGAGCATGAATTCCAAAATTTAAGCAAGAAAATTCTACAATAAGCAACAAATCAAAGCGAGCATGCCATTCAAGCCACATAGCAAGTGAGCTTATCCTTCAAGTACCAAAATCAAGTGAAACAGTTCAAAGCACGACATCTCCGACAAGAGAGCCTAATTTCAATTGAGCAAGTTCAGATGGCGCAACATATTCAGATGTTAAACATTCTTCACAGTTTGATCATCTCCAGTGATGAAGACATGGTGCACATCAGCAAAGAAACTCTTGCTGATCTTTCACAGCATCTACAACAAACACATGAAACTATTGAGTTTCTTCAACTCGAGTCGCAACTTCAAAGGAATGAATTGCAAGAAAAGAGTGATACTTTCAAGTATTTGAACCATCCAGATGATAAGTCATTCATCCAAACAACTTCAAGTGTCGAATTTGTTCCAGTTTCAATTTCTTCCAAGCCCATCATCAAGCCATGGGAAGAAATTCAAAATAACAAGAATCGAAGAGGCTTAGGATATGTCAACAATGACACCAACCTACATATCCCAGAGTATTCCAAGCCAATTAAGTTCGTTAGTGCAGGATTTCTTGCACAACTCACCTTAGCAAGTTCTAAGAAATTTGCAGATAACCAGCCATGCACACAACCCAAAGTTGTAGACAAACAGAATTGCACGCAACCTGAAGTTGAAGTCCAATCGAAATGTTCTCATTATCAAAGAACCGGTCATATGGAAGATCAGTGTTTTGATCTCCATTCATGTCACCATTGTGGCAAGCCCAATCATTCCTCAGAAAAATGTCGCAACCAACAAAAATCAACCAAATTGAAGATACATTATGAATGGATTGATCCTTGGAAATGGTCATCCACAGTCAAAATATTGTCACAGTTCTACAACCGAATACAATCACACATAGTGTAGCCAACAATGAAAATATGATGGTACTCTCATGTAGTTGAACGGGGGAGCACACCAGTGTCAAACTCCTACACCTGAAAGGGGGGAGTTCAAGAAACTTTCCAGAGAAGTGTCTCTCCTTTCAGCTGAAAAAGGGGGGAAAATGTCAATGAAATTGACGGTGGTTGTCAGACTGAAAGTCTCGACAAAACCAGCAAAAGCAGCTAGTGGGCATCTTCAACAACCAATGGGCATCAACAAATTTTCTAGTGGGCAGTCGACAACAACGAAGCAGTGAGCAATTTTCAACACAGCAAAAGCAACAGTGAGTTTTTTTTGACATCATCAGCCAGCCAGTGGGCATTCAACAAATTTTGTCAGTGGAAAAAGGATGCTGATTTCACACAAAGGAAAGATGGATCCTTTTGCAACTTGGCACATGATGGAGTTGTCAAGCAACATTCAGAGATGAATCAGACATACAACTGATTCATGGTCTCTTCAGATTGAAGATTTTTTCAGCATTAACTTGAGAACATGGAATATGGTTCCTCGTTCTTATTTTGGATTTATCCTTGAAGGGGGGAATGTTAGCCTCTTTCATAAGCCAATTATAAATCCAAAATACATAAATTAAATAATGTAAAGTTAGGATAAATATATTTATTAAATTAGAATATTTAATAAATATTAGAGATACTTAGAATTAGAATTTTGTTAGTAAAAATAGGACTCTAGAATAGAGTTGTTTCCTAGGCTCTAAAATAGGAATAAAGTTAGTAGAATGGTTAGAAGGTCATTTATTGTAAATGGACACTTGTTGGTTTTCCAAGTGATCCATAACTAAATTAAGTTAGAACATAGAGCTTATAAATAGGTTAGTTTCCTAATTTCATTGTAGAGAGAGTTTACGTTTGTAAACTCCTGCAATTTGTTATGTAATCTCTTTTCATGATCAATAAAGTTATGTGTCTAAGGACACTTCTGAATCTACAAAGCATTGATGATGAGATACAAAATTTTGAAAGATAAAGTGAAAGAGATATTGAACCAATGATTGAAGATGGTGAAAATGTTGAAAGAAGTTCAAGTGAATAAATTGAATCACAAGGTATATATGTGTGTGTGTGTGTGTGTGTGTGTGTGTGTGTGTTGAACACATGCACACATTATTGAAATTATAAATATTTATTAATATATTTATTTATTGAATATGTAAACTTATTATGTACTATTAATTTGAATATGTAGAGATGAGATCAATGTCGATGATGAGATGTTAGAAAATGTTGACACTTACACATATGGAGATAAAAGAGTTGACCATGTTATATGATATCATATTAATTGCATTTTTGATACGTACTTCATAAAGGAAAATGTGGCAGTTCAAGCCCAATTTTTGAAAGGTCTCCTATCATTAAGGAAATTAAAAGAAGCTACGACTTTATTGGGTATTACAAAATCAACAAAAGATTAAAAAATGAAGGAAAATGTGATACAAAATATAAATAGTGCTATAAATTCAATTAGAATATCTAGATAGAAATAGGAAATACATATGGCAGTGGTTTCATCAAGTACTAAAGAGAATCGCTTGGTAAAATATATGGCACAAGCATTAGGAGCCTCACAAAAAACTTTGCACAAAGATCGTAAATTTCGGTTGCAAATATATGTAAATGAAGAACTCTCTTGTTGGAGAGCTATTTGTAGGAAACCATACAAAGATAGACTTGGAGAAAATGTAAAAAAAATAATATATGAATATTGGAAGAAAAATTCATGTGTTTCGCAAAATGCAAGGGGATGTGACGCGAAGAAGAATAACACGAAATCAATATGAAACACATGCAAAACATTTCTTGGACACCACTCAGATAGAGTTGTTAAAAAAGTTCAAAGAAGAGAATCGTGAAATTGATGTCTCAATCAGTGCTTTTGTGCAATAAAAACCATGGTATGTAAAACTATCACCATACGCGACACTTGTTGTTGTCGTTATCATGTGAAATTTCAGCTATATTATGACACATTCCTTAATTTTGGTAGAATATTTTGGAAAAATTCACCTACTCATTCCACTATCCATGATTTCATATCTCAAATTCTATGTGGAAGAGAAAGCGATGAATTATTTTATGAAAAGAAATGTGTTGGTGGTAAAAAATGCGATGATTGTGGAAATTTGGCTAAATTTCAAAAAAAAATATCATACTGATATAAATGATCAATCATTGTCCAACATGAAAGTTAAATGGAAGAGATACGAATATATCCATACATCGATTCAAGGTTCAAATTGTGCTAAAATATTTGAATTACAAGAAGAAGAAATTTCTATGACAGTTTTTTTGAGAAAGTTTGAGGTAGAAATTTATAGATACACCAATAATTCCCATAGATCTCGATGGCAAGACTTGCAATTCAAAATATCCCGTGAATTTTTTCCACTAGGGACCATTTTTTCAATAATTAATTTTGCAGAAAACTACACATTTGTTCCACAAAAAGAAATTAAGAGTGAATACTATCATTCTGACCAAGTCTCCATGCTCATCCATATTATATATAGACATGTTGAACAAAATGTTGATCATATAGAAAGCACCAGTGAAAATCGACATGTTATTAAAGAATATCACTTTTATATCAGTGACGATTGTACACATGATACATATTTTGTACAACACTGTTTTGGAAAGATTTATGACTCCTTGAAAAGTCATGGAATAAAATTCAATGAACATTGGATATGGTCAGATGGATGCACAAGTAAATTCAAGTCTTCATGATCATTCTTTTGGTTGTGTTATCTTCATAAGAAAACCTGCATTAAACATTGTTGGAATTTCTTTGAGACTAGTCATGGAAAAGGAGAACATGACGGTGCAGGGGCATGCATAAAATGAGCACTTCGAAGATATCAAATGGACCCTTCTGCAAACCAACTTGTGGACGCTAAAGAAGTTGTTCAATAATGCATCACTGCACTAAGCCATGAGACTAACCGATAAAGGGAAGTGCGAAGGTACATTCAATTTAATTTTTATTGGATATCCAATTTTAAACAATGTACATTTATCACAATGATTATCTTTGATCATATTTTGATATCATATTTACATTCTTCTTTGAATTTTCCATATCGTTTTTTAGCATATTGATTGAAATCTTGAATGAATCAGTTAAAATAGCGTTAATGATAAAGGTTTCGAAAATTGTATTCAATTAAAACAAAGTTGTCCACAAACGTGTTTGCATTAGATAAAAGAAAATATTCTTGTTTTTGTCATGTTTGCATAGACAACACAGAATCCAATGATGTTTGTGAAAACAAAATGTATGTAAAAGATTGGAAACATATAGAGCTAAATATAAAGGGGAAAACGTCTGGTGCAATGTTTGAAGAAATGCAATTAGAGGAGACTACAATATCATCTGATGGTGATCGAATTTCTAATCTTGTTAGAGAAAGTAAAATTTGAATTACTTTCAAATGATAAAGATCTAGAAATAGATACTAAAATAATTTTAAAGTTAATTTTTCATGTTAATTATGATCTAAATTTAAATACATAAGTTATTTTTATTGTGCAGGAGATGTTTTTGTTGTAATTTCACCTGCTATCAACGATGAAAATGTGAAGTATTATTTAATGTGTTTCACTAAACGAAAGATGAAATTATTAGAAAACTATAATGATCACGGGTTTCCATATGACAGAGGGTCTATTATACTGAAAGGTTATTTTTTCAGACAAACTAATCAAAGTGGTGACTTTGTTTACTTTGAAGACTATGAACCTAATGTCATAAGTTGTCAATATAGTCACTTGGTGTGTGCAGCACACATAAAGTTTATAGAGGTTCAATCAAAGAAAAAAATGAAAAATAAGAAATGGAAAATGTCAAAATCCGATCATGAACGGATCATTGAAGATGGAATTCCATTGGAATTTTTTTTATTGAACTGCCCAACAATTTCTTCTCTTTGGATTCATGTTTTAGAACTTCCAGAACTCAACTAAAAATTGAACTGCCTTGTTATGTTATCTGTGCAAGTGTTTGCACATGTACATTGTTTTGGTACATGCACACTAGTATCAACTGAAAGTAGCTTTTCGATGTGCATTGATGAAAAATGTTGCACATACTGAATATATATGTTCTAGAATGCACTTAACTAAAAGTAGCTTTTCTATGTGAATTGATGAAAAATGTTGCATGTACTATATATATATATGTTCTAGAATGCAATTAACTGAAAGTAGCTTTTCTATGTGCATTGATGAAAAATGTTGCACGTACTAGATATATATGTTCTAGAATGCAGTTAATTGAAAGTATCTTTTCTATGTTCATTGATGAAAAATGTTGCACATACTAGATATATATGTTCTAGAATGAAATTAACTGAAAGTAGCTTTTCCATGTGCATTGATGAAAATTGTTGCATGTACTAGATATATATGTTCTAGAATGCAATTAACTAAAAGTAGCTTTTCCATGTGCATTGATGAAAAATGTTGCACGTATTGGATATATATGTTCTAGAATGCAATTAACTGAAAGTATCTTTTCTATGTGCATTGATGAAAATTGTTGCACATACTGGATATATATACATTATAGAATGCAATTTTAAAATTTTATGATTGTTTGATACATCTAACAAGACCTAGAATCTTATATCTATATATATATATATATATATATATATATATATATATATATATATAGTACTTCAATAATTTTAACATATATATTCAAACATGTACTTAAATCATTTCTATGTACATATATTCATATGAACTTTTTTTTGTTTGGAAAATGACAATTTGAATTTTAAAAACAAAACAATATATCATAATCACATGCCAAATGTAGTTCAACCATCCAAAACTTGAGTTTTAAAAACAAAACAAATTATAACACAACATTACTTCACATGCCAAATGTAGTTCAACCATCTAAAACTTGAGTTTTAAAAACAAAAAATTATAGATCACAACAATACTTCACATCACTTCACATGCCAAATGTAGTTCAACTATCCAATAAAAACAAAACATTATATCATGAAATCACATGCCAAATGTAATTCAACCATCCAAAACCTGAGTCTTAAAAACAAAACAAATTATAACACAACATTAATTCACATGCCAAATGTAGTTCAACCATCCAAAACTTGAGTTTAAGAAAAAAACAAATTATATCACAACATTACTTCACATGCCAAATGTAGTTTAACTATCCAATAAAAACAAAAAATTATATTGTGCAATCACATGCCAAATGTAGTTCAACCATCCAAAACTTGAGTTTTAAAAATAAAACAATAAATCACAACATTACTGCACATGCCAAATGTAGTTTAGCTATCCAATAAAAACAAAAAATTATATCACAAACACATACGAAATGTAGTTCAACCATTCAAAACTTGAGTTTTAAAAACAAAACATTATATATCACAACATTACTTAACATGCCAAATGTAGTTCAACAATCCAAAACAAAACATTATATCACAACATGTGATCAGATGCCAAATGTGCACGTGAATTTCATACCAAATGTAGTTCAACCATCCAAAACAAAACATTATATCACAACATATGATCACATGCCAAATGTGGCATGTGAAGTTCATGCCAAATGTAGTTCAATCATCCAAAACAAAACATTATATTGTGATCACATGCCAAATGTGGCATGTGAAGTTCATGCCAAATGTAATTCAACCATCCAAAGCAAAACATTATATCACAACATGTGATCACATGCCAAATGTAGTTCAACTATCCAAAATATGGTTTGTAATTCGATATTTCTACAGAGATTCATTTTATATTTTTAACAAGTTTATAAAATGACAACTTGAATTTTAAAGACAAAGCATTATATCACAATCACATGCCAAATGTAGTTCAACCCTCCAAAATGTTATGAAAATGTAATTTGAAATTTCCATCTAGAGATGAACATTTTATATATATAACAAATAAAATGACAACTTGAATTTTAAAAACAAAACATTATATCGTAATTTAACTTGAAAGACTATATCACAACATGTGATTACATGCCAAATGTAGTTCAACTAGATCCAAAATATACACATGTATGTACATGGTTTAAAAAATAAAATGAGAACTTGAGTTTTAAAAACAAAAAATTATATATATCACAACATGTGATCACATGCCATTAATATCAAAATTAAATCTTTCTTGACAGAAATCGCTGTGGTTTAAATATATATATCCAAACGGTAAAATATGTTTATCCAAAATTTGTATCTCACATAGGATCAATAAAGTATATATATATATATATATATATATATATATATATATATATATATATATATATATATATATATATATATATATATATATATATATATATATATATAGAGTGTTACAAGTATCAAGTTATATATAGAAAATTAAATGTATGACTGCATCTAGATAAGACTATATAAAAAGTAAATTTAAGACTCTGATCTATCAAATATAATGTTGCACACATGTGCATCATCAATCAAATACAGATGGATTCAGTATCTTTGCCGCCAGTGTCCTGACTCATGCTATCGTCTGAAGAATGAGGAACCTATACACGACGTGTACAACCATTAAAAATTAACGTTTTAAAATTAAATGAGAATATAGAACTTCATGTAAAAAAAAAAATGTAAAAAAAAATCATGCAATACCTCATGAGGTTCCCTCTCCATTTGTTGCTTGTCTACTAAAACTTCCCCCACATGAACATCTTCCAAATGGGGAACCTGTACACAACGTGTACAACCATTAAAATTTAATGTTTTAAAATTGAATGAGAATATAGAACTTCTTGTAAAAAAACAAAATGTAAAAAAAAATCATGCAATACCTCATGAGGTTCCTTGTCCATTGTTGCTCTTCTACTAAAACTTTCCCCACAGGAGCATCTTCCACAATAATATATATATATATATATATATATATATATATATATATATATATATAATTTCAAATGAAAATGCATATATAAACTAATTTTCAATAATATTAAAAAAAAAATTAGACAACTTGTTCAAATGGTTCAAATGGTGTGGAAGTTCCTATCTCCATCATACACTTCATCGCTAGAGTCCGTAGATAAAAGAAATCCTCTCTAGGAACCTAAAATTCAAAAAAATTATAAGTATAAAATAACTCAAGATCTAGATCTCAATTTATATAAAACTTTTGAACTTCAATTTTTAACTTATAACTTAAAAACATATATTTAAGTGAAAAATTGAATACTTGCGCTAGTGGATTTGGCACATCTCCTAAGAGAGGCTCCGAAAGAAAATCTCCAAAAACCTAAAATTCAAAAAATTTAAAATAACTCAAGATCTAAATCTCAATTTATAATAAAACTTTTGAACTTCGATTTATAACTTATAACTTAAAAACATATATTTAAGTAAAAAATTGAATACTTATGCTGGTGGATTTGGCACATCTCCTAAGAGTGGCTCCAAAAGAAAATCTCCAAAAACCTAAAATTCAAAAATGTTAAAATAACTCAAGATCTAGAGATCTCATTTTTTAATGGGACTTTTTGAGTTGGAATATATAACTTAAAAACATATTTAAAAGTGAAAAATTGTTCATACTTGTGATGGTGGATTTGGCACATTTCCCAAGGAAGAAGAAGGTACTACCATCCCAAAAACATCGGACATAATCGAAATATGTTGAAACATTTTATTATATATATACATGTACATGTGTGCACAATTATTTATTTTAAAAATATGTCATCATGTTTCGATATATATAATAATAGATAATAAATAATTGTACATCATCATGTTCAGTTAAAAAACATTAACATTTGCCAACATATTCCGATACTTTTATATCTTGATGGTGAGAGCCATCTTGATTGTATGATTGATGGTGAGACCCATCTTGATTGTTTGAACCAGAGGCTCCGACCATGATATTAACATTTTATTCATTCATCAAGCGTGACAACTGCAAATGGTATTAACATATAATGATACATTTTTTTTAGATTAATGTATACAAATAAATGTATGTATATATGTATTTATTACAAATTGTACGTGTTAAAATAATTGAACCCTAACCATTAATACATACCGTTCCCATGCCCTCTTGCTCATGAACAATTAGGTCCTGCCAACCATTGCGACAATTATTTGCATATGTTTTGAGATCTTCAACACTCATGTTGTCAATCTCTTCATCTGTATAATACACAAAATTAGTGCATGCATTCTCACGTGCTCTTTGTCGATTCAGAAAAACATCGACTCCACCCAATCCACTGTGAACATTGTCAATGATGGCATCCCTTGCTTCTCGACTAATTTGAGAAGTGGCATCCATCTATGACCGCAAAGTTTCAACATGAAGAGGTCTACTAACTAATGGTGGCTCAGGGCGATGCAACTCAACATCACACCTAGCGCCCCTATGGTCACACAATCGACCTTTCCCAGGACCAAAACATTCAGATGGAAGGCCATTGTAACTGGGTTTCATTTGCAAAAATAATTCTGCATAAAATTACTTTTCAAAATAAATTGGAACCTCGTCATTCCATAGGAGTCTTCCATAGGCTGCAAGGTGTCTATCATACAAATAGCGAGCTATATGATGGTGCTTGAAATATTACACTTTTAGCATCTTTCTTTTCGACCCTTCTTTGAAATTAAACATAGATTTGGCCATTTCTGTTGTAACTCTTTGTTTAACAACCTCCTATGTATCGAGACCCATCACTGTTTCCTTTCTTTTTCTCATCACTTCTACAAAAGTATTAGTGGTTGGCCCAAGTTTTAGGTACACATCTACTAGTTCGCTTAAAGAGTGTGTAACTATTTCCAAGCTTTGTCGATTCTCAGCAAGTAGAGTCAAATCCACGAGATCTCTCTTCAATTTTGCATGAATATTTTGACACCTTTGTAAGGTGCATTGTTGCATGTTTGTTTCCCAAGGTATATCGGAAATGTCAGACGGATAAGTCGTGGTTGGTGGAAAACCTTCTTCTTGAATGACGTGTTTTGCCCTACGTCTTTTTTGAGCAACATTTGGAGCAACATTTTCAGCCTCTGCATCAATATATAAAATTTTTTATATTAAAAAAACACATGTAAAAAAAATTGTACAAATTGAATGAAAATAATATTCAAATTGATGGCCATCTCGATGTGGTTGGCTAGCATATTTCCCACCCTGAGACTGTTGAGAACCAGAACGACCCTGCTGAGAACCAGAACGACCACCGATTGGTTGAGAACCAACACGACCATCCGTTGATTGGCCTCTGGAGGAATACATATCACCACCTTCATGCAATCCGCCATCACTTATTGATGGCCCTCCAAGGGAATGTGAACCACCACCAACCTCACGAGACGAGAGAGGAGCTTCATAAAAAAATATGAATTTATAATCAATTCAAAAATAAATTCATACATATAAATACATGTACATATTCATTGATTAAATTGCGTGAACCATACCACGATTGCGTGAACCATGGGCATGCTCCATTGATGGAGTAGACACCCTTCTCCTCTTAGCTCCTAAAAAATAAAAAATGAAACTTACTAACAACTAATCTAACTCACAAAATTGATAAAAAATCAATTCCATATGTACACAAATGTATGTATATGTATGGAGATTTAAGATTATATTTAAATACCATGAACATCCCTCGATCCCTGATCCCCCTCTCTCATAGAGATATGGGATTCCCGTTGAGGCGCTTTTAAATCACTCCATAATATATATATATATATATATATATATATATATATATATATATATATATATACAGTGGACATTTACAATTGTTTTTAAATTACTATTCAAAATAAATTTTAAAAAATTAATGTAATTTAGTGTACAAAAATTATGTAAAATACAACTTCCAAATCACTAATTGATGCATGAAACTCAATTTAAGCAATTTTTTTATAAAAATGTTATGTTCACCAAATTGCGTTTTACATGGTGGGAGCACCCTTGGTATATAATTGAAAACATGGTGGGAGCACACTTGGTGTATAATTGAAAAAAACACATGGTCATTAAAAAAGAAGCGTGAAACTCCATTTAAACAAAAAATTGTTGAAGTCCTCTAATTTTAATTTTATAAAAATGTGAAGTTAACCATTTGTTGCAAATGTGAAGTTCACCAAGTTGTGCTTTACATGGTGGGAGAACACTTGGTATATAATTGAAAAAAACACACGGTCATTAAAAAAATGCATTTATAAGTATAAAAAACACACATATCCAAGATATGTTACAATGTCCATCAATAAATTTTGAAGGAGAGCGTCTCAACATTAATTCATCTTTGAGAGATGGATCTTGAATTTTTGAAGAAGAGCATCTCAAAACTAATTCATCTTCGAGAGATGAATCTTTCATTGGCATTGCCCCATATAATTCTAATTCATCTATTAGTTCATCTTTGATATATGAATCCTGAATTGACATTGCCCCATGCAATAGATCAACAGAAATCTTATTAACATTTGTGCAATGTCTTATACTAAAAATTTGAAATTGGCTAACAATATTGTTTGCTTTTCCACGTAGTTGTTTTAGCGTCTCCTTCTTAACTTGGTACATGCCTTTCATCTGGTTACACACAAGTTTGGAATTGGTGAAAACTACAATTCCATTTGATCCATACTCCCTAGTTGTTCCCAAGCCTTCTATCAATGCAAATATAATATGCCTCGTTGTTTGTTTTCATTTTCCTTTGGACGACCTTGCTAGTCGCAATATTGCAAAGCACATATGTAATCACTGCTTTCCCTGGATTGGGATAGCAAGAAACATCTATGCATAATGTCCATTTTTCAACCATATTTAGTGGGTTTTTTTTTATCCCTCAAAAAAACAAATTCAATAAAATATATTAAATTAACATTTATTGCAAATGCATGAGAGAAATGACACGTGCATGAGATAAATGACATGTGCATTGTTTATCTTAAAGTTTGACTTAAATTTTATGGTAAAATTCACATCTAGAAACGAGATGTGTTAAAGATTGCATTGCCTAGAGTTTAAGGGAGATTTATGACACATATACATTGTTCGTGCATGGTTTGCCTTAAATTTTGCCTTAAAGTTTATGATAGAAATCACATCTAGAAATGACATGCCTTAAGAAAGGATGAGATCTAGAGGCCACTTGGCCCTTTACAGAATCCTTTAGAAATTGTAGAAGTTAAAACTCAACAAACAAACTAAAATCCTATGGAAGTTTAGGCACGTTAGGTTTAGTTTTTAGGCCTTAAATTTTGCCTTGAATTAATGGGGGAAAGCCTTGAGTTTGTCGGATCCTATCCTATGGAATTTCACCTACTTTAGGTTCAGTTTTTAGGCCTTAAATTTTTCCTTGAATTAAAGGGAGGAAGCCTTGAGTTTGGGGGATCCTATCCTATGGAAGTTCAGCTACTTTAGGTTCACTTTTTAGGCCTTAAATTTTTCCTTGAATTAATGGGAGAAAGCCTTGAGAAATGAAATATGCTTTAAAGTTAATGGGAGAAAGCCTTGAGAAATGACACATGCTTTAAATTTTGTCTAAGAGTTTATGGGAGAAATGACACATGTACATGGTTTGCCTTAAAGTGGTAGTGGTTTATGGATATTGAATTGAAGAACTTCTATTTAGATCTGTTCCAGAGATTGACTGTAGGGGCATTTACTAGATATGTCACCCTTCAGAAAAGATGAGATCCAGAGCTACCTGGCCCTTTACAGACTCTACCTTTATAACTTGTAGAATTTAACACTCAACTGATAGACTAAAATCCTATGGAAGTTCAAACAAACTAAAATCCAATGGAAGCTCAAACAAACTAGGTTCAATTTATCCATTGGAAGTTCAAACAAACTAGGTTAAGTTTTTAGGCCTTAAAGTTTTCCTTGAATTAATGGGAGAAAGCCTTGAGTTTGGGGGATCCTATCTTATGGAAGTTCAAACAAACTAAGTTCAGTTTATCCAATGGAAGTTCAAAAAAACTAAGTTCAGTTTATCCAATGGAAGTTCAAACAAACTAGGTTCAGTTTTTAGGCCTTAAGTTTGCCTTGAATTAATGGGAGAAAGCCTTGAGTTTGGGGGATCCTATCCTATGGAAATTTAGCTACCTAAGGTTCAATTTTTAGCTCTTAAATTTCTCCTTGAATTAATGGGAGAAAGCCTTGAGAAATGACACATGCTTTAAAGTTAATGGGAGAAAGGAAATGACACATGCTTTAAATTTTTCCTAAGAGTTCATGGGAGAAATGACGCATGTATGGGAGAAATGACACATGTACATGGTTTGCCTTAAAGTGGTAGTGGTTTATGGATATTAAAATGAAGAACTTATATTTAGATCTGTTCCAGAGATTGACTGTAGGGACATTTACTTGATATGTCACCTTTCAGAAAAGATGAGATCCAGAGGCTACCTGACCCTTTACAAACTCTTCCTTTAGAACTTTTAGAAGTTAACACTCAACAAACAAACTAAAATTGTATGGAAGTTCAGCCACTTTCGGTTCAGTTTTTAGGTCTTCAATTTTGCCTTTAATTAATGGGAGAAAGCCTTTAGTTTGTGGGATAAATGGCATGTGCATGGTTTGCCTTAAAGTTTTCCTTAAAGTTTATGGGAGAAATCACATCTAGATAAAAATTGATCAAACAAATGGGCAAGTCAGTGCCGAGTATGGATATGTCAGCTCCCAGAATACCTTCCCTGCCCCACCAATTGTTCACCTGAATGGTTCTATTGTTGAAACCCATAGCACAGCCTCTAGATCTCCCTCTAGCATCCAAGGTATGAAAATTCCAGTCAGGGAGAAATGAGGATAGTAATTTGGCAATGTAATCTCCTTCATCCAATGTCTCTTGAAGGAGTATTGCGTCCACATGATCAAGGGCTAAAAGTCGTTTAAGGGCTAGTTGTTTGTCAGGACTGGCCAAAAATCTCTAGTTGAGAGATAGGTAGATCATGGATCACCAATACCTTGGGTGTTCTTTTCTCTAAGAACCCGATCTATAGAAGTTTGTGTCCCAACAACAACCTCCATACCAAGCATTCTGATCACCTTGGTTAGGGAGGATGGTCTACCCCGTGCCGCCTTGGGCTGAGACTTTCCAATATCAGCATCGAGACCAAAGTTTTGAGAGGATAAAGCCCCGGAAGCATATATGAGATTATAATGGTGGCCAGTAGATTGACCTGAGGATTCCAGGATGGAGGGGGAAGAAGACTCACCAATAAGGGTAAGTGGGTTGGTTCGAGAGATAGAGGGAGGAGCAGTTGTAATAGGACAAATAAGGGGATCCAAATTACATCTGATTAAATCAATTTTAGAAGTAACAATAGAATTTACGAGGGATACGATATGGGTCAAATTAGAATTGAGATCAAGGGAAGTAGAAAGAGGTGTACCTGGGATCGGAGTATTGTCCTCCTCTTGGGGTTGTACATTGCATGCCTGTGCATTTGAGTGTGCAAGATGATCCGAGGAGCTACCCGAAATGGTCTGCGTCACTGGTTCGACAGGAGCCGTCGCTTCTTCCTTGACCTCTTCTACGATACCAACTGTTTTTGTCCCCACATGCACCAGTATCTTTGTAGGTTCAGAGGTGACGACATTGATGAGTGTGAACTCCTTGTACAGGTGTCAAAATTCATGATAGTGTCTGCACCTAAAAAGGACTCCTTCGTATTCCATGATATGGCATCTCGTGATTTCTTTGCAGTGCAGATTGTATGCCTCCACAAGACCTTCCCTCGTATCCAGGTGGACGAGAATCTGGGTCCCCAATATATTACTAGTCTCTAGGTAGGACCTATCATGGTCCAAATAAATCCCCAAATCCTCTCCAATGAACCATAGTGCCTCTTCAGTCCAAAATTGCAATGGTGAACCCGACAGTATGACCCATATTGGGCCTGCACCCAACTTCTCCTTGTTGGGATCGAATAGGGGCGTCCATCTCTTCAGAAGCATAGGGGTCATTTCTATATGCCATTATTTGGTGAGCACCCAGTTGGCCATGTCTAGGTGGGGAATATTAGGGTGAACCATATCCTGTTCATCGTGAGGACCCTCGGAAGTTGTTCTAGAATGTTCCCCCATATTTCTGTGGTCTAGATTTTAAGCCTGACCAAGGAGTAGTTCCTTCTTCAAACCTACCCAACTAGAACAGTTTGAGAGGTGTGCTCCATTTTCTCCATTTTGATTCCTTCCCCAAAGACCAAATCCCTCTTCAACTCTCTATTTTTCTTACACTTGTGCTTCTTTTTTACAGTCTTGAGTGTGGTCCTGTCATGACCGTTTCCTTCTGCTTCTGGAGTATCATCCAAATCAGATGATTTAACCTCCTTCGTAGGTGGGATCAAATGCATGATTCCCTCAAAGCATCCTGATGCCATAACATAAGGAGGTTCATCATGTCCAGTCGCATGAGTAAGGTGCTGCTCACTGTGGTTGATACCTAAATTCTTGAAACCAAATGACCCCTCCTTTTTCCCAATGCTAACCCCTATTTCTACCGTTATCGAACCCAGAACATCCGGTGTGACTTGTGCTTGATGCTCCCACAACCTGAGGATTGACGGCGAAGGAATAGAATATGCCAGGGGAGCCAATGTCGTAAAAAAATGTTCCAAAAAAAATGCCTCTATTACTGGATGTAGTTCCTCCAAGGTGAATGGTGAAAGTGAGGATTCCCCAATCTCCATGTCCAAATGTTCCTTTCCAGCGAGGTCCACCTCATGAGACGACCCACTAGTTCGATGTGGGGTTAAACTGACCCAAATTTGAGATGGGTCTAAATGATCCAATGTGTAGTCCACCTCATCATTAGTCATCTTCACAGGGTAGGTGTTTACCCCCATTTCGAGTCTGATAAACCCTTATTGTGTCAACCTTCCCTGTTCCGAGGTGTGGCTTAGTAACTTCAGTTGTGCATCGTATGCTAGGGTCCAGAAATATGGCCAGAGTTATAATGATGCCCCTTTGTCGGTCTGTCGAGGCTATTGGTATAACCCAAGCTGTGCAGAAATCGTGACCGTTGCAGATAAAACAAACACCCGCGTGGTCGAGTGTTTCCTTGTGTCGGCAAGTAGCAAGGAGTTGAAAGAAATAAAAAACAATATGCTACCCACTATTGCGAGTCTCGCAAGTTCTTCAAAAACCTCGGCAACAATATTAATGCAGATAAAAAAGACCATAAACCACTTCCCTAGTTACATACCACCATTTCATGGCGAGAACCTTCTCACTTGTGACCCCCGTGATGCTGTTAGGGTTTCTGTAAAACTAGGGTTCATCCGCCATCACCAACGCTCCATCAAGACAGAATGTGCTGACTAAAAAGTGATTCCTTGAGTTTTTAATATTAAACACTCGGGTTTATTGATCCCTTAGGTTTATAATATTTATCTCTTAGGTTTGTTAATCCCTTGGGCTTATAATATTAATCCTTTGGTTTTAATATTAATCCTTTGAGTTTAATATTATTCACATGGAATTATAATCCCTTAGGTTTATAATATTAATCCCTTAGGGTTGTAATATTAATAATATTTTGGCTTTATTCAACCTTTGTTTTTATAATCACCTCGCCATAAAAAAATGATTTCACTAACAGAGAGGTACCTATTGCTTATTCGAATCACTTTCTCGTGCTTGAAAAAATTATAAGACAGAATTTTGCATCACATAGGAACATTTGATAGCCTTTGAATGTTTTACTTCAAGTGCCACGGGGAATAAGGATCATTTGTTGGGCCACGTTTTTGCAATCATTACTTGGGCCACGTCTTCTTTAAAATTTAACTGGACCAATGGCGTTTGAATTTACCCCTTAACAAATGTTTTTTGAACAAAGTAACACACAAGGAAAAAACCTTCGACAATATTCCGTGAAATCACAACCATAAATCATATTATACGACGAAGAATATTCGACTAACAGTTAATCTTGTGCATTCATTTAAAAAATAAATAAATAAATAAATAAAATCTAGAAGCCCACATCTAGAGGTTGAAATAGGTATGCTTATGACTGTAATTATACATAACAATAATGTTCATTGGGTATCTTAGGTGGTTGAGAGAAATAATTTCTATAATTGGCTTTGAAAATATTAATTATTTAAAAATTATTAAAGAATGATAGTTGTTTAAGTTTTTTAGAAATAAATTATGTAAAATGTTTTAAAACATCTAACATTTAATGAAATATTTTCATCCATCATTAAGATTAAACATTAATTAATTCAAAATTATTAAATATATTTTATTTTATTAAATATGTTCTACTATAATTAAGCAGACAAATGCACCTATTTCAACCCTTGTATCTAGTTTTAAGGATTTTTTTTTTATTTTTTTAAAATTAATTGATGAGATTTCATCTCACTTGAATATTCTTTGTCAGATATAGTATTGGAGGGATGTGATTTCATCCACCCTTTTTATCTTGCACGTTGCCCTATTTGAAAAGTAACTGTCAATTAATATATTTTGGGCTACCATTTTTCCATTTTGGTCTCCATATACCTCCTACCTACAATGCCTGCCACCCCACAAGTTCTTTATGTGCAAGATCCAATTGAGTTTGTGTGTTTGACTATTTTTTTCCCTTAATTTCATATACTGGTACAATAGTTTTTCAAATAATGAAGAATACAATGCATGAGCTTGTGGAAGCAGGAACTATCAAATGCATTATGGAAAATTTCAAACCTCATATGGCTCTTGACGTACTCTACGAAATATTTCATAATTTGGTTATATATAAACTTCGAAGGTCCATAGGCACCAGGATGATGATCTTCACATTTTTCAAACCAAAATAACCTCATGTTTCTGTGCCCAACTTGCTGTAGAATTTCGGTAACAAACGTTTTATAGTTATCAACCCACTTGGACCACCGGTAGCTGCTACATTTTTTTATAAAAATGATGATGATGAGGAGAGAACCAAATTGATTTAAAATATCGGGATGAAAAGGAGAGGTAGACTAATTTTACAAATGAGGATGATGAGGAGACTCAGACTGAAGATGAGTCAGCAACATGTAGCACTACACATATATAGATCAAGATGGAAGTATACGAGGATGAATCAACCAATAAGTAGAAAAGTTTAAAGAATTTTTAAGCGACATTTAAGTGAATAGTCATTAGAATTTTCTATATACAAAAAATTAGTTGTTATATAGAACTCTTAGTTACAATTAATATACGAGAATGCAATAGAATATCCATTTTCGATATAAATTATCTTTTTTTAATTCTAGCATAGCGTTGTTTCCTATCTTACTAAGGTTTGGTATTTTTTTTCCCAATTTATTTTGGGTGTCTATAAGGATATACACTCAATATACCATTAATATAATGATCTAATAAATTTCATAATAGGTGGCATGGCACCCTATAATCTTTATCCTTAATGAATCGATGAGTCGGTAAAGCCACAAAGCTTAATGGTTATAAACTGAATATAATTTATTGCTTATTTTTTCCTATTCATTTCTTCTTCATTGAATCCAAGGGATTAATATTATAAATCTAAGGGATAAATGTGGTTGACTATGCTATACAATATTTATACATTAACAGATTTCAATTATGGTTGATTATTGTTGACATGTTCAACTATAGTCAACATGGGAATCATAGTCAACATGACTACCATGGTGAGCCATACTTACCTCGTGAATTATAGTCTATCTGTAAGTGACCTATAATGAACCATAGTGGATGGCCATGGTTGACCATGGAGACTTATAATGGATGGCTAGGGTTAAGAATATTGATCTTGAGGTTTATAATATTGATCCTAAGGTTTATAATACTAGGGTTTAATATCTTTAACTTGGGGTTTATAATCTTGGGATTTATAATAATAATCTTAAGGTTTATTATATTGGGTTTTATAATGTTAGGTTTTTGTATTAGGGTTTAATATTATGACATTATAATGGTAAAAAAATGTTAGGTTTTTGTATTAGGGTTTAATATCCGAGGCAGGGAAAATATATGATTTTAGTGCTACCAAAGGTCAGACCCCAAATTATCCAAATTGCTTCAATATTCAGATCTGGGATCTCTTCAGAATTTGGTCATCCTATGAGATGCACAATTTCGTCTCTTAGATTCACTACTAAAAAAAAAATAATTTGGCTCTCTTAAGGACAGAGATTGATTTCCTCTTTGCAAATCAGTTTTGTCCTTTATACTCCCTGGAAAAGCATACTTCACCACGCAACTCGATCACCTCAGAAATAGAGAATATGATTCAACGCTTGCATTGGTTCCTTACTATGCATAAGTTCTAAAAAAAAATCTGGTAATTAAGGTTAGCGAATGGTATGGTAGGGGTCAACTCTGCTTCTATAAAATTTTGGGAAATGTTGCCTTAACGAGGGAAATAAATCTTCCGAAAATTTTGTTATCTTGTAAGAAAAATTTTGTTTTTATGAGGGATTGTCTCAACGGCTAATTCCACATCTGCTTAAGAAATTTTCCTCTGATGCATAAATCGACCCCTGTAAGAGAAATTCTTTGTCTTCAGATTTGTCTTGTGGCTTCTTTAGAAATTATAATTAATCTTGACTTGTACCACTAAGACAAAATTAAATTTCCACAAATTTGCACCAACAATGTGGCTCAGATGCTTACAAACAATTGGCCCTTTAATTGAAGAGATACGACTTTTGAGATTTAATAATAAATCACGACCTTCATAATTTTTTTTAAAGAAATTCGCTCCTTTTAATAATTCCACTAAGTGGCATATGTATATGGATTTAAGAATATAATCCTCTGCCCCTTTTCTTCTCAAACCTTGGCCTTTTGAAATATATTTGGCCCCTTTAATAAAATTAATGATTCAACTCCATGGATTGATTTCAGCCTAAAAATAGTAATTGAGACTTTGCAGTTGATTCCCAGCGTGATGCATTAATTGGTGGTCACTCGACTCTCTACCAAGACCTTAAGGCTACTGCTCTCTACCTTGTAATTGTCAAAATTTCTGAGAATTCCTTAACAACAAAGGAAACAAAATTCCTCTTCCAAACACAAAGAGAAAATAAAATAAAACTCTGCAGATGGAGAAAAAACTCTATATTTCATTAAACATTTCAACTGTTACAATTTTTTTTTTCTTCCTTCAAAATTATTGTTCTGGATTTACAAAAAAAACTCTGCTCCTCTGCGCTGCTACAGACAAAGCTCTATTTCTTTGTCTTACACAGTCTACACACTGTCTTTCTCACAGCATACACACACTATCTATCTTATATATGTTATATATGAAATATTAACCTAAGTCTTAAGCCTTTTTGAAAAATAAAACATGTCACGACATAAACTTATAAACCTAAGTCTTAAAACCTTATGAAAATATAATATCGCGGTGGATTATCGCATGGATTATCGAGCTAGATGACGTCACCTCCGAACTGTGTGATAAACAAACGGGGAGGAAAATGGGATGGTTTATCACATCGATTGGAGCGTCGGCTGATTGGGCATCCAAACCTTGCGATGAAGCACTATTGATCGAGAGATATTGACGTGGCCGTGGTGGGGTCGAGCTATCACACGATCACGGAGAGGGGATGACGTAGGTGCTGGGATATGCGATAAGCCTGTGATTGGTTGCGAGTTGGATGGCGTGGCATTGGCGGGGTCCATCCATCACATGGGTTCAACGGGGATGACATAAGTGATGGTTTCATGTGATGAGCACGTGATTGGTTGAGGACAGAGTGACGTCGATGGCTGGGGTCCATAGAAGCTTACGTGGGGTGGTTTAAATTCAAAAATAAAGGTGCGGAGTTAAGTGTGGTTGGTGCAAAGAGTTTAAGGCGGGAGGTAGGGTGGGTCAAACCATGATTTACAAAATCAGAAAGTGATACGACCGGTGTAAAGAAAACTGGGTTTTGCAGGGGAATTTAAACAAAAATTCAATGCACGGTTGAGTGCACAAACACATAAAAAAATTGTTGTTGCTGTTTTCCTTCAATATTCACATCAAAACTTGATGTTTTGTCCTTCTGTTCAGGTTTTCAGTTGGGAGTAAATTCCAACACTCCCCCTTAATCACAACTGCTGCTATCTTGCATTCCCATACATTTTCTGAGATAATTAAAACTTTTCTATTCCAATGGTTTTGTAAAAATATCTGCAAACTATTCTTGTGTTCTGTAATGCTTCAGAACAACTTCTCCATTGTTCACCAATTCTCTGATATAATGATAATTTGCATCAATGTGTTTTGTTCTTTTATGAAACACTGAATTCTTGGATAAAGCTATTGCTGAGCTATTATCACAATACATTGTTGTACCTTTCACTTGCTCATGACACAAATCTCTTAACATTCTCCTCATTCATACTACTTGACATGCTGTTGTTGTAGCTGCCACATACTCTGCCTCTGTTGTTGATAAATCCACAATTGGCTGTTTCTTAGAAGCCCATGAGTTGGCTCTTGATCACATATGAAAAACATATCTAGAGGTACTTTTCCTATCATCTATACTTCTAGCCCAATCACTGTCAGTATATCTAATTAACTCAAAATTTTCTAAAGATGTGTATAAAATACCATACCTCTTTGTTCCTTTCACATACCTTAGAATTATTTTTGCTACTTGCCAATGTGCCTCCTTTGGCCTTCCCATAAATCTTGAAATTAAACTCACAATATGCATAATATCTGGCCTAGTTGCAGTCAAATACATAAGGCTACCAACTATGCTCTTATACAAACTTGGATCTACATCCTTGGTGTTGTCTTCCTTACTCAGTTTCAATCCCATCACTATAGGAGTTATTGTTGCCTTGCAATCCTACATATTTAATCTTTCCAAAACTTCTTTTACACATTTTGTTTGAGAAATAAAAATTTTATTTTCATTTTTCTCTACTTCTATTCCTAAGAAGTATCTTAGCAATCCCATATCATTCATCTCAAATTCTTCTTTCATGACTGTTTAAAAATTTTCAATGAGGTAAGCATAATTCCCTGTGAATATTACATCATCAACATACAAAACAACAATGAGAATCTTACCATCCTTTTCTTTGATTTACAATGTGGGTTCTCCTTCACATTTCTCAAACCCATTTTCCAGTATATAGGCATCTATTCTACTGTACCATGCTCTTGGTGCTTATTTCAACCCATACAGAGCCTTCTTCAATTTTCATACCTTGTGCTCTTGGCATTCTTTCTCATAGCCCAGAGGTTGTTCAACATAAACCTATTCCATCAATACTCCATTTAGGAATACCAATTTCACATCCATTTGGTAAACTTTCCACTTGTGTTGTGCTGTTATGGATATCACTGCTCTTATTGTTTCCATTATTGCAACTGGTGCAAAAGTTTCTTCATAGTCTCTTCCTTGTTGCTACTTATAGCCTTTGACAACAAGTTTGGCCTTGTGCCTTTCCATATTACCTTCAACATTTATTTTGGTCTTATAAACCCATTTTACTACAATCACTTCTTTACCTTTTGGGAGATTAGCTAATTACTATGTATTGTTCTTCTCTATTGCATTTATTTCTTCATCCATAGCATCTATCCATTTCTTATCTTTTTTCGCTTCTTCAAAATGAATAGGATCTTCTATATGACAATATAATGCAAACAAAGAGTTCATACCTTCATTGGTTGCCTCTTATTCATAGATTTCATTCAAACTTCTGAATCTGGTTCTTCTTTCACTTCCCAAACTTGTGCTTGTAGAAACACTCAAATCTGCTCCTTGTGATGTGCTTGGAGAAGCATTGTCAACACTGTTCAAGGGTGTTCTCATTCCTACTTGAGGTGTCCATTATTGTCCTTTTGTTGGTGGAGGTGGTGCTGATAATGAGGGATTTCTCTCTGCCATTTCTTCCTCATCATCCTCTTGAGACAAACATGTTTTTACATTCACTGTTTTCTCAATGCTTCCATCCCAAGCTTCTTCCTCAATAAACTACACATCTCTGTTTATCATAAAATTCTTGGTGGATGGGTTATACAATCTATATGCCTTTGATTCTTCACTGTATCCAAAAAATATGCACATCTCCCCCTTACTGTCCAACTTCTTCCTCAGCTAATCTGGAATGTGTGCATAACCCACACAACCAAATACTCTCATGTGGGTGACAAATTGTTTTATGCCACTCCATGCTTCTTTCGGAACTCTATTCATAACACTCTTTGTTGGGCATCTATTCAAAACATATGCTGCACAATGTACAACTTCAGCCCAATAGTCATTTGGCAAATGTTTTTCCTTCAACATGATTCTTACCATATCCATGATGGTTTTGTTTTTCCTTTCAGCAACTCCATTTTTCTATGGGGTATATCTTACTATAAATTTCTTGTGAATTCCATTTTCTCTGCAAAATCACAGAAAATATTTGGAGATACATTCTCCTCCTCTATCAGTCCTTCAAACTTTTATATGTTGCCCACTTTGATTCTCAACAAGAGCTTTAAAGTGGCAGAACTTCTCAAACACTTCACTCTTCAACTTCAAGAAATACACCCATGTTTTTCTTGTGTAATCATTAATAAAAGTTAACATATAGTGGCTGCCTCCTAAAGATGATGTTTGCATTGGTCCACACATATTTGAATGGACTATTTCTAAGGGTGATTTTGCCCTTATGCTCTTTCCTAGTGGAAATCTTTCTTTGTGTTTTTTGCCCAAGATGAAACCTTCACAAAGGCTCTCTAGTTTCTCAATCAATGGTAATCCCTTTACCATGCCTTCCCTGTGCAATAAATTTAGGCCTCCAAAGTTGAGATGTCCAAATCTCAAGTGCCACAACTAGTTTTCATCATTTTCTTCTCTTTGGTATGTCTCTTGAGTTACAGCTGCTATTGCAACTCCTTTCTTCAAATCTACTCTCACCTTGAGAGGAAACATTCTCTTTCTTGTCATCTTCACTTGTGCAATACATTGCTTTCTTGGTGGTTTATCCATTATGGTACACACATCATCTTCAAAGAATACATTTTAGCCCTTTTGAATGAGTTGTCCAATGCTTAAAAGGTTACACTTCATACCAGGTACATAGTATACATCTAATATGCATTTCTTTTCTCCTTTTCTTGTCAAAACACCTACTCTACCTTTCCCCATGATAGAGACTTTACTATCTATCCCCAATGTTACTTGATACTTCACATTTTCATCCAATATGGAAAACATAGAGATATTTCCAGTCATATGGTTGCTACATCCTGAATCTAGAAACCATATATCTTCATTCTTTTCTTCAGCCATATTACATGCTAAAAATAAATTTTCTTGACTCAGAGTCTCTTTAGTAAAGTTAGCACTAGGTCTATTACCCATGTCACTTTGTTTCTTCCTACATTCATTTGCATAATGCCCATACTTCTTAGAGTAATGACATTGGACTTGGTATTTATCATACCTTTGTCCATGTGCTTGATTTTTTCCACCTTGTTGGCTAATGCCTTCGCTTTGATTCTGACTTTGGTTGCTACCCCTTCCACTTGTACTTGCAGGGCTTCTTCTTCCTCCTCTGTTTTGGCTTATGCCTCTACCTTTTCCTTCATAGTTTGATCTACCTTGCCCTCTTCCTCTTCCAAAGGGCATTTGGGTCTTGAAGGCATGCTCCAAAGATGAGTTTGTTGTTCTGTTCAGTCTTTCTTCATGTATCATAAATGATGCATGAATCTCATCAACTATAAAACTTGAGAGATCCTTTGTCTCTTCAATGGTTGTTACTATCACATCAAATCTTGAGGGTAAGCTCTTAAATACTTTCTCCACTATTCTTCTTTCTTCTATTGTCTCTTCATGAGATCTCATTTGGGTAACCAACCCAATCAACATTGTGAAGAATGAGTCTAAGCTATCAGACTCTTTCATGCAAATAACTTCAAATTCTCTTCTCATTAATTGAAGCTTTGTTGTCTGTACTTTATCCATCCCTTGGTATGCTGTCTGGAGGGTATCCCATGCCTCCTTGGACTTCTTTACTACTAAAATTCTTGGAAATATCCTTTCATGCACTACTTGATAGAGATAGAAGAGGGATTTTGAGTCCTTCTTCTTATTACTCTTCAGCAAATCCTTTTCTTCATGTGTTAAGGCATTAAACTAATTGCTGGTTCTTCAAATCCATCTTCAACTAGTTCCTATAAATCTTGAGATGCGAACATGGCTCTCATTGTGATTGCCCAATAGTCATAGTTCTTCCCATTGAACTGTGGGAGTTGAGTATTTCCCATACTCGTGCTTGTGCTAGTTCCTGCCATTCTTTACAATTCAAAACTATACAAAACTTGACTCTGTATTTAAATAAAACTTTCTCACTGGCTTGCTGAAACCTTCGCTCTGCTGGAGAACTGATTCAACAATCTTATTCTTCTTTTTCCTTCAGCTTCTTCAACAATTGCTGAGAGCCTGGACTAGCTCCGATACCATGTCAGAATTTATGAGAATTCCTTAACAACAGAGGAAACAAAATTCCTCTTCCAAACACAGAGAGATAAAATAAAATAAAACTCTGAAGATGGAGCAAAAACTCTATATTTCATTAAAAATTTCAATTGTCACAATTTTTTTTTCTTCCTTCAGAACTGATGTTCTAGATTTACAAAAAAAAAACTCTGCTCCTCTAGGCTGCTACACACACAACTCTATTTCTCTGTCTTACACAGTCTACACACTGTCTATCTCACAACATACACACTCTATCTATCTTATGTATTGTAAACATATATATATGTTTACAATACATATATAAAATATTAACCTAAGTCTTAAAACTTTTTGAAAAATAAAATATGTCGTGGCATAAACTTAAAAACCTAAGTCTTAAAACCTTATGAAAATTATATCGCAGAGGATTATCACATGGATTATCGAGCCGGATGACGTCACCTACGAACTGTGTGATAAACAAACAGGGAGGAAAATGCGATGGGTTATCGCATCAATTGGAGTGCCGACTGAATCGGCGTCCAAACATTGCGATGAAGTGCTATTGGTCGAGAGCTTGTGATGTGGCCGTGGTGGGGTTGTGCAATCATGGAGAGGGGATGACGTAGGCGTCGGGATATATGATAAGCATGTGATTGGTTGCGGGTTGGATGGCGTGGCATTGGCTGGTCCATCCATCACCCGGGTTCAATGAGGATGACATAAGCGACGAGTTCATGTGATGAGCACGTGATTGGTTGAGGACAGAGTGATGTGGACTGCTGGGGTCCACAGAAGCTTACATGGGGTGGTTTAAATTAAAAAATAAAGGCATGGAGTTAAGTGTGTTTGGTGTGAAGAGTTTAAAGCGGGAGGTAGCGTGAGTCAAACCATGATTTACAAAATCAGAAAGGGCTACAGCCTGTGTAAAGAAAATTTGGTTTTGCAGGGGAATTTAAACAAAAATTCAATGCACAATTGAGTGCACAAACACATCAAAAATTACTTCTGCTGCTGTCCTTCAATATTCACATCAAAACCTGATGTTTTTTCCATTTGTTTAGGTTTTCAGTTGGGAGTAAATTCCAACAGTAATAACCACCCAGAAAAGATAAAATCACCTCTCGTCCCTATCTCCATATTGATGGATCCTTTTCTGCAACAAAGTATGGTCGGTATTTGAAATTTGGCAGTGGCTAAAATATGTCTTACGCTATGTATAAGTTTGTGGCCTATCAGCCTGACTCGCTTCGACCTTAAGTTTCTCTTGTTGTGGGTTGTGGTCCCACTGATCTATGACATGGTGCCTACTGCCTTTAACCTCCCCTATTCCTACACAACCAACCGTTTTATTGGTGAATTGAATCAGAGGCTCAAGTTGTTGCGCATTTGGTCATTTAACCCTTCATCCCTGGTGTGGTTTCTATATGGTCCCCTCACAATTTCAAGTTAGTGGATTGGCCCACAATATGACCCAATGCTACTGGAAGCCCAACTTGACCTTCTACTAATGCTCTTTCAATGTGGCCAGATCATTGATGGCCTCACACAGTTCTCCTGACAGTGTTGAACACATGCTCGATCCTTGAATGCGGCCAAATGATTTCTCTCCCGATGGTGTTGAAAATTTCTTTGCTGGCCTGTGCTGGGAGCTATGCGCACCGCAATGGTGTCCCTTGCTATTATGTTATGCCTAAGGTGTTGTGATCACCACACAACCTTTGATTTCTTGTTGCGACCCGTATTGATGTAGATATATGCAGTCTTGTTGAATGTCGTGATCAAACCTTGGGTATAAGCCTGTAACTAATGCAACCACACAATTTTTTTTTTTAATTGTGAAATCATTTACCTCAATATAGATCAAGATCTTTTCCTCACACTGATCGTGGAAAAATTCCAAAAGAGATCAAATAGGGTGATTTTAAAACCACTGAAGATGGAAATTCTAGCTAGGGTGAGAATAAATCCCACCAAAGTTCCTTACATAAAACCCTCAAACTGGTAAGATGCACAACTATGATACCATTATAAGATCCCAAAAGTTGAAAATTTTAATGGATCTAGGACACTTTAGTGTTCTAATAAAAAAGCTTTCAATAAGAAACTATAAAACAAATAATATCCGGAAATGCAGCCCTTTATTTCTATTATTAAATGAATAAAATAGTACATGCCCATACAATAATATAGGATCCCTTGCAATGACATGCACGGTTATTCATAAAATGAAAAATCAAAGACACTGAAGCAAATCGTGGACCTTATCCCCATGTATAGGCTTGATGGACACTCTAGAAAACTTATTGTATTGTTTTCCCTAAAAAAATGAAGGCAATACCTTGGACAGATACCATGGGAAAATACCACGGTAAATACCATGGGCAGATTTTGTCCATTTTTACCATATCAAGAAAAGGGAATATTACATGGGTAAAAATTGGAGACATTCACAAATCTATTGTGATAAAAAGAGAATATAGAAAGAGCTTTAGTGGATGATTGGAAAAAATTGCCTAAAGGCATGTGATTTTCCAAGTTTTTGAGTACCTTCAATGGATAGCTAAGAAAACATTAAAATTGCATTTTTTTTTTAATTTCAATGTTGCTTCCCTAAAATAGATGGAGATATGCACTATGGTAGAATACAATATTCATGAGTTTAATTTTTGTGGCAATGCCATCCCAATTGATAGCCATTATAGGATTATATAGGAGAATTGGAAAAGGATTGGTACATGGCTGACTTACAAAAAGTACATATAAATTAGAAGAAGAGTAGAAAAACATTGATAGCTTTAAAGGAGATGACAAGTTGGTGGATGAACATGTAGAGGAGATTAATGGAATACATAAGTGAACATTTAATAGAAGGTATATTATGATACACAAGGAAGAAGGATAGATATGAAACCCATTATTGTCCTCTATGACACGAACCTATTAATGCATCTTAAATAAACATCTCATTCAAAACAATCATAACAGATTTTTAATTGAAGTGTAACTTGTATTTTCCATGGAATTTTGAAGCAAATCAATGAATTGAGAAAAAGCTAAGTAATGTGAAAACTTATGCTCTTCATTCTTTCTATCAAAATATTCCCTTCATTTATTGCAATTCGCTATATATAACATAACAACCTAAACATTAAACATTTTTGCACTTTTCTAGGAAATTATTGTGATTAATTTTGGCTGAAATTTGGTAGGGAAATTTTAGAATCTTACATTTTAGAAATAGAATGCCCTAAGGGATTTTCAAGGCGTTAAATTTGTTTGTACATTTGAAAATTAATTTGGAACAATTTAAATACAAAATCTTACCAAAAATTTTATCCCCAAATTCTGATCCGAAAATTAAAAACTCTTCATTTATAATTAAGTTTGAAAACATTTCTAAACACAAAATTTATAATGAAAATAATTTTACTTTTAAAAAATATATTCTTAAAAATTTTATATAAATATAAGTAAATAAACCTAAAACTTATAATGAAAATAAATTTATTTTAAAAAAATATATTCTTAAAAATAATATACAAATATAATTAAATAAAGGAAAAAAATTAAAAATTAAAATTAAAAAAATTTATAACATGGATGTGATAGTGTCCAATCACTTACAAAGGAGGTTCAAATGGAAGGTTGCAAGAACCACAACCATCATTTTGAGAGACCCAAATTTAAAAATATCGTGTCCATAAAATCATGTCGAATATTTGTAAAAACCAAAGTATGAATACAATTGCTAACAATATTAGTCAAAAAGTAAAATAAGAAGAAAAAACCAGCCAACTATAATGCACACTGATATCATGTCGCAATCAAAAGAAATGAATGGTCTATTCAAATGGATGGCTCCACTACTAAATTGCATAAAGAATTGGGTCCCAACCAGGGTTGGAATTTGGATTTCTCTTTACCCGTCGTACGAATTTTTTCTGACGTTTTGGGTCCTTATGCTTCCCGTCAAGAAACATTATATTTAAATTTTTTTTCTTCAAGAGCGATGTTCTCATAATAAATTAACTCTTAACCAATAAAGGCTTGATTAAAAAAATTACACTTCAATAACATAATTATGTTCAAAATTTTCGAGAGGGTAAGGGAATCGATCCTGTATCTGCAACATTATCCAAATGGTATTAATTGTATTCGAGAGGGTAAGGGAATAAAAAATGTATCTACAACATCATCCATATAGTATTAATAAAGTGGGATAGGTGTACCAAAGTAAATTTATTTTTTCACCTCCACTTGTACTCCTCTGTGGTTTTATCTGTCCACCCATTCTCCACAAATCACAATTTTCTACACTTGTTTATTTATCAAGAAATGGGTGAAAGCTTTCAACACCTCATTTTCTCTGATACCCATTAAAACAAGCTTTGTTTGTTGTAGTAAAATTTACCATCCAATTGAGAGAAATATTCCTATTTCAAAAACACAAATATATATATATATATATATATATATAAACCAAATCCTCCATTCACAAAACCCAAAGGTTTTTTCTATTTTACAAGTTACCCTAGCCTATCACTATTGGTGGTGGAAACTCTCTATCTCATGATGCAATGGATTATTCTTTAATTACGACTACATAGTTGTAGGCCCAGTGTGTCCTTGCTCTTAGATTTGTTGGGAAGTTTCCCGCAAATATCCTCCATAAGATTGAATCATGCAAAACCATTATCCGAGACTACCAGCAATTACCTAACCACTATCAATGACCAGACTCTTATGAGATCCAAGTTCTACAAATTCAATTTATTTATGTTATCTGTGCAAGTTCCATAGGGTATTAATAACATTTTAGGAAAATAATTGAATGTCAAAAATTTTATCGGTACAAGTTTCATAGGGTATTAATAACGTTTTAGGAAAATAATTGAACGTCAAAAATACATTTTCCAAAATTCAAGACTCATCACAAGATACGTTCATGTAAACTTTTTAAATGTATTTAACGGCCAAAATTCCCTATGACAGGCATTTTTCCCTTCAAATTCCAACCCTGGTCCCAACTAAAGGAATCTTATCTATGGTAAACCATATTTGCGCAGGGAAATCAACTTATTTATGCGGGTCTTACAAACACTTTTTGCATATAAGGACGGATCGATGGGGATGGTTAATAATGTTGTGACTGGAGGGAGGGGAAATTGGCAGGAAACTTCATGCTTCCATCATTCAAAATAAGGTAACACATACCACCACTTTATTTTCTCAAGGATTGATCCAAGTGGATATTGGTGGCCACCCACCTATTCCACTTGGAGCCCCACCATTAGCTCTTTCAGTTTTTTAGTTTCGGTACAACTTAATATTTTTAGCAGTTTTTCAGGTCCTGAACTTTTGGAGCCGTTTTGAGGTCCTAAACGACATTTTTTTGGGCATCTCCCCTCCGGCTAATATTATTTTTTTCCATTCCAAAATTAAAATTCATGGTCAACAGTTGTAGTCCTAAGATAGGTCTTTCTAACGATGTATCATGTGCGTCAAACGGAGATAGTATGCCAAAGTTATGACCCCGAGAAGTTGAAACACCAATTTACCTAAATGAGGCCCATATTTTTTACGCTTCATCTCCTAGGGTTAGGTTTTTGGATGTTTAGGGTTTTCCATTGTTTCCCTATAATAAATAGGCCCCCGAGCCTCACTATAACACAGTTCAGAGGCCTGTAGCTGCCACATATCTTCTAAGAGATAAGCTACCAGTGCCCTAGCTAGTTTATTTCCATTATGTCTGTAAGCAAATTTCAGTTCTTTGATATTAATGAAATGAAGTGTTATTTCCACTGCATCTTTATATTTATGGTTATATGTGTATTCTGTTGCGTTCCTGCATAAATCCGAATCAAGGAAATAAGAAGCTCAGTAATAAACCACATGCCACAACTGTTTTGTTTTCAATGGTGTGCCCAACTATTAAGGTCTTGATACACAAGCAAGAGCAACAAAGACGTAACTGGTAACTTCTTTGCATTCCTTAATCCTTCAAATGAAATATTTAGGCTCAACGCATTTTCTCAATATTTGTGAAATATATTTGATCTCTGTATATAATGGTAGAATTTAACCCATCCTGTGACGGTACATCCTTAACATCCACCTCCACGACCCCCTCCCATGGAAATAGCAACTGTTATGTGTATGATTCCTTTCTGAATCACCGCTCCCCTAATACAACTAGTTCCTTTCTCCAAAGGGTCAAAAATTTGGATCTTAGTATCTTGTAGATGTTATCATCTCCTTCTAAGAACAAGGACACAATCTTTTGCATGCTTTTTTTTTTTCACACGGTTGGGATGAGATGATGTAATGCTGGTGTAAAAGGTCTGGAGCAACTGAAATATTAAGCCTTCACATTCCAAATTTAGTATAAAGGTGCCAAAGTTGAACTATGCCACGAGTTGTAAAATTTTGTGCCTCTTCTAGAAGTTAGGAAGCATCGTGTTGTTCAACCCTTGAAGGGTTTCTACTATAAACTACAATATCTCCCTGATGATGGATTATTGTAAGGCAATAGAGGCGATGTTAAAGCTAGGATCCTGCTGAGACAAGAGGAAATTGTGAGTGTGACCTCTTCACAAGGATGCCCATAGAGTTTGGGTTGTATCAATGCAAGCATGGATGGCTTGAGATCCCAATTGAGTTTCTTCCATTCTGGATGCTCTACCGCGGATAAACACATGTCTAATTTCTCCAACTTACAAAGTTCTATGAATAAATTTGTTCATTTCAATTTAGATCCAAGTGCGAATAGATTAGCCCCTCTTCATTGTCCTTCCTTCGCTTCCCATTGGAAATTTTGTTGCAGAATGGAATATAATATTTTTGAGAAAGGTCTACTGCTTTGAAAATTATTTTGGTCCAAAGAGTTATGGGTGCGTAAAGGACCATATATTTTCTCTAGTTCATCAAAAAATTTATGGGTGTTTTTATAGGATCTCTTCAAGAGCCATTTTCCCACATACCAAAACAGATAAATATCAATTCTCTTTAACATCTAACCATCATAAATCCCAAAATTGAAGCCCCCTTCTTCCTTCTCTTTTTTTTTTCTTTCTCCTTTTTTTAAATAATAATATCCAACCATTATTTACATATATATATATATATATATATATATATATATATATAGTTATAGTTATAGTTATATCCTTATATCTCCCACATTTTCCATTATAACTGATCGTTGGTCTCCACATAACAACAACCTCGTCATCTCCGCAATATGTATCGATAAGTATTGAGGGTCCCCTTCTGAAATTTAACCCGATGAATGGATATTATGGCCCCTGGTGCTGCTACAAATGCGATGATTCCAATATTTCTCTAGAGACTCTATTCTATTGGAAAACTGGGGTCATATAAGTTTATTGTAAGGAAACGACCTCCAAATACCGGCGTGACGCCACCAACGCAAATATTCTTTTACAAATTGACTCACCCATTCTATATATGCAACATACCCTCAAATATACTCCATTATAGATGTCGTGGAAACTTATGATCCCTAATTCGTTGTTGACAACACCCGAGCCCATGTTTGTTTTTTATATGCACTTTTTGGACATGGTATCTAGTGCCTCGACCACAATGTGTTATTTTTAAGGCCGATGCCCACTCTAATTTTTCCAGTGCATATGCTCATTGACCTCCCACACAGATATTTTGTCAAATAACTTGCATGTATACAATGAGGTAAATATCTGAGGTAAGGAAAATATCTTAATATAGTGGTACTAAATGTCGGACTCCAAATTATCAAAATTGATTCAATATTCATATCTGGAACCACTTTAGAATTTGGTCATCCTATCAGATGAAAAATTCAACCTCATAGCTTCACTGTTGAAAATTTGTTTTTTTGGCTCTGTTCATGACAAAGATTGATTTCCTCTTTGCAAATAGGTCTCGACCTTTATACTCCCTGTAAAATCATACTTTAGCATACAACTCGATCACCTGGGAAATAAAGAATATGCTTCAGTGCTTGGATTGGTTACTTATAATGCATAAGTTCTAAAACAAATCTAGTAAATTGAGCTGAGAGAATGGTATGGTAGGTATCACCTCAACTCCTATAAATTTTTGGGAAATGTTTCCTTAATGAGGGCAATAAATATTAAAAAAAAATCGTTATCTTGTTAGAAAAACGTAGTTATTATGAGGGATTATCTCCATTGATGATTCAAACACTACTTAAGAAATGTGCCTATGATGCATAAATTGACCCCTTAAGAGCGATTATTTGTCTTCATATTTGGCTTGTGGTTCATTCATAAATTATAACTAATATTGACATGTACCACTAAGACAAAATTTCCACGAATTCGCACCAGTAATATGTCTCGACTCCTTGAAAATAATTGGCCTTTTAATTGAAGATATAAGACTTTTGAGATTTAATAAAAAATCACGGACTTCATAAAAATTTCAAAGAAATTTTCTCCTTTTAATAATTCCACTAAGAAGAATATGTAGATGGAAGAATATAATCCTCCACCCCTTTTCTTCTTAAACCTTGGTATTCTTAAATATTTGGCCCTTTTAAGAAAATTAATGATTGTGTTCCATGGTTTTCTTTCTTCCTAAAAATAATAATTGGGTCTTTGCAGCTAATTCCCAGCCTGACGCATCAATTGGTGGTCACTCGACTCTTCTCCAAAGACCTTAAGGTTACCACTCTCTACCTTGTAATCACCACCCAGAAATGAGAAAATCACCTCTCGTCCCTGTATCCACAGCGTTGGATCGTTTGCTGCAACAAAGTATGGTTACTCTTTTAAATCTGGTGCTGGATGGAATATGGCTTCTTCTCTATATAAATTTGTGGACTATCAGCGTGACTGGCTTCAACCTTGAGTTTCTTTTCTAGTGGGTTATGGTCCCACTGATATACATGTGGTCCCTACTTCCTTCAACCTCCTATGTTCCTGCACAGTCAGATGTTTGACTGATGAATTGAATCTGAGGCTCAAGTTGTTGTGCACTTGGTCATTCAATCCTTCATCCTTGGTGTGTTGTCTATATGGCACCCTCACACTTGCAAGTTAGTGGATTGGCCCACCATATGACCCAATGCTACCAGAAGCCCAACTTGACCTTCTACGAGTGCTCTTTCAATGTGGACAAATCGCCAATGACCTCACATAGTTCTCCTGACAATGTTGACCCCTTGCTTGATCCTTAAGCATGGCCAAATCACCGCACTCCCGATGGTGTTTATAATTTTTTCATTGTCTTGTGCTGCAAGCTATGCGCACCACAATGGTGTTCCCTTTCTCTTATGTTGTGCCCAAGGTGTTGTGATCAACATACAACCTTTTCTTTCTTGTTGTGACCCGTCTTGACGTAGAGGTCCTTGGTCTTGTTGAATGTCATGGTCAACCCTTGGGTATAGGCCTGTAACTAATGCAACCACACAATTTTTTTTGAAATTGCGAAATCCTCTGCCTCAATATAGATCAAGATCCTTTCCTTGAACTGGAAGTGGAAAAATTCCAAAATAGAACTAGGGTGATATTAAATACCACCGAATATAGAAACGCGAGCTAGGGTGAGAATAAATCCCACCAAAGTTCCCTGCATAATACCCTCAGGATGGAAATATGCACAACTATGATACCATTGGAAGATACAAAACATTGAAAATTTTAATGGATCTAGCACACTATAGTGTTCTAATAAAAAATATTTCAATAAGAAACAAGAACAAAAACAAGATCTAGAAATGCAACCCTTCATTTATATTATTAACTGAATAAAATAGTACATGCCCATACAATAATATCGTAGCCCCTACAAAGACATGCATGATTGTTAATCAACTGAGAAATCAAGGACATTGAAGCAGAATCATGTGCCCTAACCTCGCCAAGTTCTCAACAAAGACAAAATAGATAGATAACTCAGGATGCTCCAAATGCCTAACTCCTATCCCCTTTTATAGGCTTGATGGACTCTCTAGAAACCTTATTTTATTTTTTTCCCTAAAAAAATGAAGGCAATACCATGGGCAGATTTCGTCGAGTTTGACCATATCAATAAAAGGGTATATTACATAGGTAAACATTGGAGACATTCACAAATCTATTGTGATAGAAAGAGAGTGTAGAAATAGCTTTAGTGGACGATTGGAAAACATTTCCTAAACTCGAGTGATTTTCCAAGTCTTGAGTTCCTACAATGGATAGCTAAGAAAACAAAGAAAACATTGAAATTGCATTTTTTTATTTCATTGTTGCTTCCCTAAAATAGATGGAGATTTGCACTATGGTAGAATACAATATTCATGAGTTTGATGTTTGTGGAAATGACATCCCAATTGATAGCCATTATAGGATTATATAGGAGAGTTGACAAAGGATTGGTACATGGAAAAATTACAAAAAGTACATATAAATTAGAAGAAGAATAGTAAAACAATGGTGGCTTTGAAGGAGACGAAAAGTTGGTGGATGGACATGTAGAGGGCATTAATGGAATACATAGGTGAACATTTAATAGAAGGTATTTTATGATACATAAGGAATAAGGATAGATATGAAACCCATTATTGTCCTTCTAAGACATGAACCTATTAAATGCATCTTAAATAAACATTTCATTCAAAAAAAATTGAGCAAAGCTAAGTTCTGTGCAAAGTTATGCTCTTCATTCTTTATATTAAAAATATATTCCCTTCATTTATTGAAATTCACTATATATAACATAGAAACGTAAACATTAGACGTTTTTTGCACTCATAATTTTCACTGAAATTTTAGAGAGAAATTTTGGAATCTTAACTTTTAGTGTTTCAATGTTCAGAAATATAATTTCAAGGCATTAAATCCATTTATACATTTAAAAATACATTATAAAAATTTTAAATTTGAGATCTTACCAAAAAATTTATCACCAAATTTGAACAAGGAAATAAAAAACATTTAATAATTAAACTCTTCATTTATAATTAAATTTAAAAGCATTATAAACATAAAAAAATATAATGGAAATAAATTTAATTTGAAGTAATATACAAACATAATTAAACAAAGGAGAATAAATTATAAAAATAAAATAAAAAAAAATCTTTAACATTGTTAACATGTGACAGTTTCCAATCACTTGCAAAGGAGGTCAAAATGGAAGGTTGCAAGAACTACCACCATCATTTTAAGACACCACTTACCTTTAAGAACTGTCTCAAAATGCACGACCACCTACGAGACCTCGACAAAGATATTTCTGAGAATCAATAATATCCACGTCGTCTTTGGTGTTTCACATAGAATCTTCTTCATACAATGGTTGCCTAATCATTTGTAAGTATTCTAGAGCTTTCGACCTACTTGTGAAATAATGTTGTATCGTCAAAGTTGTCTGCCACGTTTTGAAATCTTAAAACTTTCGAATATTATCAATATTGTTTTTAATAGCTCTAAGTGAACAATTCAGGTGCGTGGAATTAGCATGGTTCACAGAAATGGTAGTTAACAATCTTTTGTCGGAAATTCTCCCAACCACCGCCATGAATAATATTGGCAACAACCACACTTCAATTGAATTTTTGTTGCAGGGAAGGACAAAGCTCACGATTCAAATACACAGGCGTTTAATCTACTTCATGCAATTTTCCATAAATGTTTAAAAATACAAAGTACCCAGCCATCACTTTGCGTTTAATTCCCTTCCCACCGTATTCACCTACCTTTTGCTCATACTCCACAATCACAAGTTCTTAACCTTGCCCAAATATCGCAACCTACAGTTTTTAATCTTTACCTCTTAATCCTTCGCCGAAATTTAAGTTTTTGCCCATGCGATATTTGGTGGGACCCTCAAACCTTAGCGCATTACCAATCCGCCCACAAACCTTTTTTATTTCGTTATTCCTTACCTTTCACCTTTTCACACGTCTCGCATTTTAGCGCATCGCATACTGCACTTCGCATGATTTAACATTTAACGTTTAATCCCCGCACCAAAATTTGTGATGTTACGATGCAACATTGTCATCGCACATCGCAAATCTTAAATATCGCATTTTGTACAATTTAATATTTACCTTTTAGCGTGCCTGCATTTTTCACTTCGCATGTTTTATGTTTTATCTTTTTGGCACCCACATTTCACACTTTACATTTGTTATGACTTACCTTTAAGCTCTTGCAAGTTGTTTTGTTTAAGCTGCGATGCGATCGCAAATCGCACGTCGCAAGTTCAGGAGGATAGTGCACATAAACACATGCAAGTTATTCTATTTAAGTTGCAATGCGATCGCAATAGCATATCGCAAATTTTAAAGGATAGCGCCCGCAAGTTAAAGTTTTTAAGTTGCGATGTGATCGTGCCATCGCACATCGCGATTGCAAGTTTTTAAGTTTTCCCATATCATGCTAGTTAAAAGTTAAGATCGCCGAAATGCGATTTGTGATGAAGGGCGCAGAAGCAATGTGGTTTCAAAGCCGAAATCCATAAAATTTCAAGTCCAGTTTTTTGTGTTTTGTACGATGTTTCATGTAGAAATAGAAAATCAGGGCAGAAGGACGTTTGAGTTGTTATACGTCCATTCTAGCATTGAATTGCATTCAAGTTCAGGCTCCACAAATTTTGTATTAAAAAGAATGTAATTTCATTTTTTTTATAGAGTTGAATGAAAAAATTGAAGAATTCCTCTCCTGTGTGTTCTCGCTCTCTATCTGTGTGAATTTTTTATTTCCACAATATTGCATTTTCTATGTAAATTGTTTGTGCTTCTCTGGTTCGTGTATGTTCCAACATGTCATCAGAGCATTCCAGATTTTCAAACATGGTATTGGAGAAGGTCTAGGCTCTCAGTGAAAGAATGAGCTCTTTACTGAAGAAGCTGAAAGGTCGTTTTGAGAAGTGGCTTCTCCAGTAGTGAGAAGGTTTTGTTTACACAATCAAGATGGCAGGAGCAGGCACAAGCTTGACTAATCCACAACTACCACAGTTCAATGGTAAGAATTATGATTATTGGGCCATTACAAGGAAAAGAAAGAAGCCCACACAGAGGTGGAAGAAACAGCCCTGCAAGCACAAGTGGAAGGGACAACAATTAGAATCCAAACCAAGGCTCAAGCCATAATCAAGCACAAGGACAGAGGTATGATAAATCTCATGTCCAATGTCATTATTGAAAAACGTATGGTCATTATGCAAATTAATGTAGAAATAAGCAAAACGACATGGGTAGTAAACCAAGTGTAAATTTTACAAAAGAAAATCAGAACCATGAAATTTTGTTGTTAGCTTGTAATGTAGCACAAGAAAAACAAGAAGATATATGGTTCTTAGATTCAGGGTGTAGTAATCAGATGACTGGAAACATAGCAATTTTTTCCAATCTAGATGAAAGTGTAAAATATGAAATGACATTGGGGACTGATAGCAAAGTCTCTGTCATGGGAAAAGGGAGAGAAAATGTTCTGGCAAAGAAGGGATAGAAGAAATCTGTGCTAGATGTCTTTTATGTCCCTGGCCTGAAATGTAACCTTATAAGCATTGGAAAGCTCATGCAAAAGGGCTACAATGTGTTTTTTAAAGATGATGTGTGCAAAATCCTGGATAAACCTCCAAGTAGACAACTCATTGCAAAAGGGCATATGATAAGCAATAGAATGTTTCCTCTCAAGATGATATCAGACTTGAAGGAAGGAGGTGTTGTAGCAGCTTTCACACAAGGAATCTTTCAAGAAGAAGTGAAAGATGAGAACTAGTTATGGCATTTGAGATTTTGTCATCTCAATTTTAGAGGTTTGAATTCGTTGCATAGAAAAGACATGGTAAAGGGATTACCACTCATAGAGAAACTAGACAGCCTATGTGAATGCTGCATCTTGGGCAAGCAGCACAGAGAATCATTTCCAGCAGGAAAGAGTATAAGGGCAAAGGCACCTTTGGATATTGTCCACTCAGATTTATGTGGACCAATGCATATGCTATCATTAGGTGGCAATCATTATATTTTGACATTCATAGATGATTACACAAGGAAGACATGGGACTATTTCCTAAAAAAGAAAATTGAAGTGTTTGAACAATTCTACCACTACAAAGCTCTTATTGAGAAGAAAAGTGGACACTTCATATAAGTGTTGAGAACCGACAAAGGTGGAGAATATATCTCCAAAGACTTCCTACGTTTCTGCAAGGAGCATGGAATACAAAAGAAATTTACCACAAGGTATACACCTCAGCAAAATGGTGTAGTAGAAATAAAGAATAGGACCATGATGGACATGGTAAGAAGTATGTTGAAGGCAAATAATTTTCCAAATGATTATTGGGAAGAAGTTGTCTCTTGTGCAGCTTATATTATTAATAGATGTCCAACCAAAAGTGTTATGAACAGAGTTCCATAAGAAGCAGGGAGTGGAACAAAGAAATTTGTCACTCACATGAGAGTGTTTGGATGTGTGGCATATGCAAATGTCCCAGATCAGTTAAGGAAGAAGTTGAAAAGCAAGGGGGAGAAATGTATATTTCTTGGATACAGTGATGAATCCAAGGCTTACAAGCTCTATAATCCATCAACCAAGAAAGTAATAATCAACAGAGATGTTCAGTTCATAGAAGAAGAATCTTGGGATGGAAATTTAGAGAAGACAGTAAATGTGAAGACATGTATGTCTCATGAAGAGAAAGAGGAATGGATTGTAGCAAGAAACTCCTCAACGGTGGCTCCTCCTCCACCCACACAAGCTCAACAGACCACACCACAAGAAAGCAATAGAAAAACATTGAGAAATCAAGGAAGTGCTTCTCCAAGCACACCAAAGGGATTAGCAACTCCCTCGAGTTCAAGTGCAACTCCAAGCACATCTTTAGCAAATAGAAGAAGACCAAGATTCAGAAATTTAAGTGAAATTTATGAGCAAGAAGAAGTTGATAATAGTGCTGGTCTGAATTCTTTATTTGCATTATTTTGTCATGTTGATGACCCAATCCATTTTGAAGATGCAGTAAAATAAGAGAAATGGATTGAGGGAATGAATGAAGAAATAGGAGCAATAGAAAGAAATGACACATGGGAGTTAGTGGACCTCCCACAAGGAAAATAAGTTATTGGAGTGAAATGGGTCTATAAGACCAAAAGAAACATTCAAGGCAAGATAGAAAGGCACAAAGAAAGGCTAGTTGTCAAAGGCTACAAGTAGCAACAAGGAAGATACTATGAGGAAACCTTTGCACCAGTTGCAAGGATGGAGATAGTGCGGACAATGTTTTCTATAATAGCACAACAAAATGGAAAATTTATCAAATGGATGTGAAGTCAGCATTCTTGAATGGAGTGATGAAAGAGGAGGTGTATGTTGAACAACCTCCTAGGTATGAAATAGAAGGACAAGAACACAAGGTGTGTAAGCTGCAGAAAACTCTTTATGGGTTGAAGCAAGCACCACGAGCATGGTACAAGAGGATTGATGCTTACCTGATGGACAATGGGTTCGACAAGTGTGATGGTGCCCCACACTCTACATCAAATAAAATGACGGCAAAATTCATATTGTTCTTTTGTATGTAGATGATTTGATTTTTACAGGCAAAGATGTTTCTCTCATTGCTAATTTCAAAGAAGTCATGAAAAGTGAGTTTGAAATGATTGAGTTGGGTTTATTAAGATATTTTTTGGGCATAGAAGTAAAGCAAGCAGAAAATGGAATTTTTATCTCCCAAGCAAAGTATGTTATAGAAATTTTAAAAAGGTTCAATATGCAGAACAACAAGCCATAATCAACTCCAACTGTCATGGGGTTGAGGTTGAGAAAGGAATATTGCAGTAAGAATGTCAATCCGATATTGTACAAAAGCATGGTTAGAAGTATAATTTATTTGACTGCAAATAGGCCTGATATAATGTATGCAGTAAGTTTGATATCCAGATTCATGGAGACACCCAAGGAGACACATTGGCAAGCAGCCAAGAGAATATTGAGGTATGTAAATGGAACAAAGGAGTATGGTGTTCTATACTCTGAAACTGATGATTTTAAGCTGATTGGTTACACTGACAATGATTGGGCTAGAAGTGTTGATGACAGATAAAGCACATCAGGGTATGTTTTTCATTTCGGATCGAGAGCCATTTCACAGGCTTCCAAGAAGCATCCAATAGTTTCATTATCAACAACAAAAACTGAATATGTAGCAACAACAACAACAACATTAAGCAGTTTGGATGAGAAGGATGCTGAGGGATTTATGTCATGAACAAGACAAAGGAACCAAAATATTCTGTGATAACAGTTCAGCAATTGAATTTTCAAATAATTCTATTTTCGACAAGAGAACAAAGCATATTGATGCCAAATACTATTTCATAAGAGAATTAGTTAACAATGGTGAAATTGTGTTGCAGCATTGCAGGTTAGAGGAACAATTTGCAAATATCCTCACAAAGCCATTGGGATAGAAAAGTTTTTTTTACCTTAGAAAATGTTTGGGAATGGTTAATGGCAGCAGTTATGATTAAGGGGGAGTGTTGGAAAGATTCCCAACCACCGCCATGAATAATAATGGCAACAACCACACTTCAATTGAAATTTTGTTGCAGGGAAGGAAAAAGCTCAGGATTCAAATCTGCAAGCGTTTAGTCTACTTCATGTAATTTTCCATAAATTTTTAGAAATACAGAGTATATGGCCATCACTCTGCATTTAATTCCCTTCCCACTGTATTCACCTACCTTCTGCCCGCACTCTGCACTCGCAAGTTCTTAACCTTGCCCGCATATCGCAGCCCACAAGTTTTAAGCTTTACCTCTTAAGCCTTCGCCGAAAGTTAAGTTTCTGCCGGTGCGATATTTGGTGGGACCCTCAAACCTTACCGCATTACCAATCCACCCACAAACCTTTGTTATTTCGTTATTCCTTACCTTTCACCTTTTCGCATGTCCCTTCGTTTAGCACATTGCATACCGCAGTTCACATGATCTAACATTTACCATTTAAGCCCGACACCAAAATTTGCGATGTTGCGATGTGACATTGTCATCGCACATCGCAAATATTAAATATCACATTTCACACAATTTACCGTTTACCTTTTAGCGTGCCCACATTTCGCACTTCGCATGTTTTATGTTTTACCTTTTTGCTGCCCACATTTTGCACTTCGCATTTGTTATGACTTACCTTTAAGCGCCTGCATGTTGTTTTGTTTAAGCTGCAATGCAATCACAAATCACACGTCGCAAGCTCAAGAGGATAGCACATATAAGCACTTGCAAGTTATTCTATTTAAGTTGCGATGCAATCGCAATCGCATATCTCAAAGTTTAAAGGATAGCACCCACAAGTTAAAGTTTTTAAGTTGCGATGCGATCGTGCCATCACACATCGCAATCGAAAGTTTTTAAGTTTTTCTGTATCGTGCCAGTTAAAATTTAAGATTGCAGAAATGCGATTTGTGATGAAGAACATGGATACGATGTGGTTTCGAAGCTGAAACCCATAAAATTTCAAGTCCGTTTTTTTGTGTTTTGTACACTGTTTCATGTAGAAACAAAAGATCAGGGCGCAATGACATTTGGGTTGTTATACGTCCGTTCTAGCATTGAATTGCATTCAAGTTTAAAGCTCTGCCAATTTTGTATTAAGAAGAATGTAATTTCATTTTGTTTATAGAATTGAATGAAAAAACTGAAGAATTCTTCTCTTGTGTGTTCTCACTCTCTGTCTGTGTGAATTTTTTATTTCCGCAATATTTCATTTTCTGTGTAAATTGTTTGTGCTTCTCTGGTTCATGTATGTTTCAACATGTCATCGGACCATACCATATTTTCCAACATCTTTTGAAAACTTTTTCGGCAGTTGCAACATAACCAGGTTTCAACTGCTTAGGGCTGAAAGTCATTTTGTTGAACGAGTATTCAATAGTGAAAAACTACCACCACTAATATATCTTAGTTTGGAGAGCTGTCTAAAGTCCTCTTTACCTCCCTGGGATGACGACTGTAAAGACTCTGGCGACATGAATCTCAAGTAGTAGTGTTGTTTTTTGTTTTTTTTAACTAGATCTTTTTACATTTTTTCAAATTGTAAAAACTATTTTACTGAGTGTTTGTTACTGCGTTTAAACCCACTTTAATAGTGCATGTGAACATTGCAAGAACCTCTGGTATTGAGGTAATTTCATATTGATTCTCCCCTTTCAAAAGTTCCAAAGTCCATTGACAAGATCAAGTGCCTCGAAAAAGTTGCTTTTCACACTGGATATCTTGAAACTTTTTCAAATAAAATTTCGAACTTATCAGGACTCCAAATTCTTCACTTGAACTGCTTCAAGCTGAAGACACTATTAGAGTCATTTGGGAACCTAACGAGCCTTCAAAGTCTTGACTTGGGCTGGTACTTCAGCCTGACTGACCTCCAAAGTCTTAGGTTGGTCATGTGCTACAATTTGCAGATGCTCCCAGACTCGGTAGGGAACCTGACGAGTCTCCAAAGTATTTGCTTGGGCTGGTCCTCCAATCTAAAAACACTTCCAGACTCGATGGGGAAATTGATGGGCCTCCAAATTCTTTACTTGCTCATGTGCTCCAATCTGTAGATGATCCCAGACTCGGTCGGGACGGGCCTTAAAAGTCTTTTCTTGGTCGGGTGTTGCAATTTGCAGATGATCCCAGACACGGGCCTCCAAATTATTAAATTGGCCGGGTGGTCCAATCTGCAGATGCTCCCAGAGTCGGTCGGGAACCTGAGGCTCCTCCAAAGTCTTGGCTTGGACTAGTGCTCCACTTTTCATACACTCCCAGAGTCGTTCGGGAACCTAAAAGACCTCCAAAATCTGTACTTGGCCGGGTGTTCCAATCTGCAGATGCTCCCAGACTCAGTAGGGAACATGACGAACCTGACAGGCGTCCAAAGTCTCGACCTCAATGTCTTGACACTCCCAAAGTCGGTGGGTAACCTAACGACCTCCAAATTCTTTGTTAGAGGTCGTGCTCTAGTCTGCAAACGATGCTCCCAATCTCGATTGAGATTTAATAGGCTTGTAACAGTCTTCAAATGCGGGGGTGTTCCAAATATTGGACATATGAGCTCGGTGGAGATGTTGTAAGGGTCTGTGTCCTAAAGTGCAGTGGAATGCACGAGTGATGGACTAACTGCAACAACCACTAAGAATTAAGAGGCCCGAGGACGATTCATCGAGTAAATCTGACAAACAGAACTGCTACGATTTCGAAATGCATAGCGGGGGTTTGTCTAATATGTTTGTGGGTGAGCAATGTAAAAATCTTTCGGATTCTGTCCTCAAAATTACAAAGAACACATGCATATTCACACACATTGAATATCATCACTTATATGCATTCCAAATAGAATCAGAATCATTTATAGAGACCTGAAACATGACAGGCTAATGAATTGAAAGAGGTGAGGTGTCATGTATGAAAGAGGACAACAACTTACAGGTGTGAAGTAACTTCCGTGTGAATCGAAAGAGGTGAGTGTTATGTCTCACGAATGGATTTTTTTACGAGGACCCTTGGTAGAGATTATGTAATATAAATTTTTTTTTCTGTAGTTTAAAAAATTTACAAAATAATTTAGAAATTTTGGTAAGATTACTAAAATTTCTGGCAGAGATTTTTGAAAATATATGTTATTGAAATTCAGGATTTTAGGTGTTTAGGAGTTTTTGATGGTGATGACTCTATTTCCACCATCAAAAAAATGATTCAAACTATCCAATTATCTAATTTTTGAATTTTTTTCTACCTGATTCTAGCAAAAAAATATTCGTCTAGACTATTTTGTTGCTTATGTAGACAACTCATAATTTCCTGTTTAACATTTTGACTCTATTAAATTACATAAAATTTAAAAATATTAATAATAATTATAATTATAGTTATAATTATATACTACTTTTAATATTTTGATTTGGTCAAATTAAATAAAAGAAAATATATGAAATTAATAATTATAATTAATTATAATTAATAACTAAATTAGTTTATATTCATTTTAACTCTAGATGTATTAAAAGTAAAGAGGGATCAAATCTTTTTTATAAAATAAGATAAGTATTTAAAGAGATGAATTGAAAGAGGTGAGGTATCATAAGTTTTGGTTATGAATTTTCTTCTATATGGAATGATAATCCAATTTTATATAGAAAAATCATTATTGTGTCCAAAGGTATTATTTTGCTCAAGATGGCATAAATGTTGTAATGCCTTGTTTAACATTTTGACATGTAGAGATGTTGTAATATAATGTTTAACATTTTGACTAAGTCAAATTATATAAAAATAGGAATAAAATTAAAAAGATAAAGATTAATGTAATGTAAACATTTTAACTAGGTCAAAATAAAATAAATATAACCCTATAAAAATAAAATAGAAATAAAAAAATGACTCATGGTATTCATGTGAAATATAGCCTATTTAAAAGAGGAAATTAAACCAACCTATATCTATCTAAGATGCTTTCAACCCTCCATTGACATAGATGGAGAATCTAATCCAACATGAAAAATAAATAATGTGAAAATGCTTCAAAAAATTCCAAGAGAAAAAACGAAAATAAAATACATTGAAAAATCAATAATAATTAGTCAAAAACTAATTACTTGATAAAATAATAATTTATATAAACATATAAAATAGAAATAGAAATTTTTAGAACATATTCTCATAAATATATTTCTATATATAAAACTTTTATTATTATATAATTTTTTATATTATATTTTTTTTTGAATTTATATAAATTATTAACCAATCCAAAAATAAAAATTAAGTGCAAAATAATAAATATAGATAACAAAAGGGCTATAAATAAGAGGGTTTTAATATTAAAAATTACGAAATATTAATAAGAGGGTTCTTAATATTAGAAATTGAGAAGTAGGAAAGGACTGTGAACCCTAGTATGGCGGCGACTGTGAACTCTTGCATGGCGACGACTGGTTTCTGAATCCCTCTCCAGAACATGGCATTCGATCAGGTACTACCCATTTGGACAGGGGGATAATGGGGTTCGGATATTGTTACTGGATTTGGTTTTTGGGACCCTATTGACTTGCTGCCGTGGAGTTTCTCGATTGTATCAATGGGGTTTTATTACTAGTTTATTTGTCTGTATTGGGAGTGTTTCCGGCTCAGTCCGGGCCATTGTATTTCCCCAAGATGGGGGCACTGACCGGTGCTCTCTACATACTCTTGACTTGTGGGTTTCGATTACACTGGTTTTGATGGCATGCTGATTTGGGTGGGGTCTATATATGACTGTGGACCCTGTCCAGGGTATTTTGTCTGGACCTGCTCCTGGTCACTTGTTTTTGGCGTATTCATTGTATACTATTTGGCACTGCTAATACTATTTTGACTGCTGGACCATCTTCGAACCTGCGCATATTCTATTGGGGTTTGTCATTCACTGTTGGTGCATCACAGGCTCTGCCGGGACTACCAACCTGCTATCATGAGTAACTATGATGATGAGGTGGACTACTCGGAGGATCCACTGGAAGGGGTCGACATTTGGGGTAATGGTACCCACGGGGAGGTGGATGAGATGTCCGACTTGGACCCGGTACCTTGGGAGGTGATGCCTAACTTGTCTACTCGGCTAGACGTGGAGGGCAGCAACACGCCATGGGTGATCACGAGCCGTATAATTCTTCCACACCCTCTACTGCGGACATTGGACTATGGGATATCTCTCTGGCAGAACTAGACATTCTGGTGGGCGTTGACAACGGGATCTTGGAGCCTTTCTTGGAGGTGGTCTATCATGACATCGATGATGCATCCCGATCCTTGGCGCAACTGAGTATTGGTGGCCCTCTACCTCACTATGGTGTCACGCACTGCACATCTGATATTGGAGGTGCGATGCATGTTGGTTTGGTGTCAAATGCTCCATCGGTGGCCTCGGGTGTTTTCACAATCATGCTGGAGAACATTTCCATTCCGGAGAAGACTTGCACATCATCCGAGTCCGACGCATCTGCTGAGCAGGGTCTGGGTCGCAACAAAGCTGGAAAGAAGCACAGAATCACTAAAAATAATCTTAGCTACTTTTTGAATTTTAGTTGTGAGAGCGGTATGGCGGATTGGGGTCACATTGCAGCTACCATGTTGGTGGGGAAGGTGTGTGGCCGAAAGTACTCCGCGGCAAGACTTCAGCAGTGGACTCGTGAGATCTGAAGCGAAACCCTTGACATATTACCGGATGTCCTGGTACTGACCAAAGGATGGTTCTCCCTCACATTTGCCCGTCCTGAACAATCAGATTGGGCCCTCAAGCACTACTAGCATCTTGAGATGCACGCTGTCTATCTCAAGAGATGGGTTCCACTGTTCGATCCCAACAAGGAGAATGCGGGTGCAGGCCCCATCTGGATGTGGTTGCCTAGTTTTCCTGTGCAATTTTGGAATTATATTGCCCTTCAGAACATTGGGGGTCATTTTGGACTATATCTGGACCATGATCGATCCTACCTAACCACCGGCAGCAGGGAAGTGGCCCGAATCTTGATTTTCCTGGATACTCGGTATGGTTTGTATGAAAATTTCAACATGCTATTTGATGGGATGATGTGGCAAAAAACTCTGGACTATGAGGGTGTGCCATTTCGCTGCAAGAAATGCCATGAGGTGGGACATTTATACAAAGAATGCCCAAAGAGGGGTTTTGGTAGGCTGGCTACAAAGAAATCCTGCACCGTCGCTACACAAATTGAGCCTTATATCTGCACCAAACGGGGATCTGCTGGTATGCCGATGACTGTTCCAGATTCTTCGCCTGATGCTGGGATGGTGTCAATTGAATAGCTTCCAACGTAGAATACCACTCATCCCAGATCTCGCCTGTAGGCTACTCTGGTGACTACTTAGCGAACAACTACTATCCCAGGTACGTTTCCTATCATTGCCTCTATGATTTCTGATTGCTCTGTTGTTTCACCAACCATTACTATTCCTTGTTCTACATCAGGTAGTGCTATTAATACTCAGTCTTCATCTATTCCATGCATTACATCGACATTGACTAGCCTCACACAAAAGCTCCCCTCGATCTGCTGCTCCATCGCTTTGGCCTCTCCGTCCTTTACTCCCATCATTCAACATACATCTATTGAATCTGCCTACTGCCACTCGTCTTCCTCTTCAGAGACCCCCTCCACGAGACATAATTATTATCTTAGATCCCACTCCCTACCCCACTCTGGTGAGGCCTTCGGTATTGGGTCGGGTCAGGGCTATCTACCCAGCAAGGCGTGCGGTAGACCATCTGCTATAGCAAAGGCTATCAAGAGAGCTAATCTCGAAGTGGAAGCAGGTACTCAATCATCACTTATGCGGGTCCTTAGAGCTAGAAGACCCTTATTGGCTGTATCATCATGATTTTCCTCTCCTAAAACTGCAAGGGACTAGCCAACCCTGATAAGAGATTGGCACTCAAGGATTTGATAGCTCAAAAGCCCATTGACATCCTATTTCTACAAGAGACTCTAGGAGATGGCTGCGGTGATCGCTACCTTAAATTCAATACTTCCCAATTGGACCTTCATTACTCTTGATGCACTCGGAAGATCTAGGGGTTGTGCATTTGGAATTAAAGACAAAACCACCCAGATGATAAACTGTTGGGGCAGGGCTAGTGTACTTGGTATGAATGTCCTATTTGATAACTCTGAGCTCAAGTTCACCTTGATTAATGTTTATGGGACCAGTACTAATAGAGAGAATTTCTAGAACTCATTATTGAACAGCACTCTGTTGGCTGACCCCCACATTATTTTGGGTGGTGACCTGAATTTTTCTCTAGGAATTTCGGAATCTTGGGGCCCACATGCTACCCTGGATCCATTGGCAGAGTTTTTCAACACCAAGCTCGGATTTGCAAATCTCATTGATATCTAGAACACCAAGCTTCAGCCCACCTGGAGGAACAAAAGGACCGGGAATGCTGCATTGGCCCGCAGATTAGAAAAATTTCTCATCAAGCAGTCACTTCTCTCCACTTTAACTCGGGCTCGACAATGGGTGGGGCTAGGTGGTAAATTTGACCACTCTCCTATCTTCCTGGAATTCGAATGTGGACCCAACAAAGCTCGCCCCCCATTCAAATTCAACTCCAGGTGGTTGAGAGACCCTGAGTATCACTTGATGGTCACTCGAGCCTGGCAGCACTGTCGACCATTGAATGATAGAGACCCTGCCCGGATTATCAATGATAATCTCAATCGCATTAAGAACTTTAATATTCAATGGGTTCGAAATAAGAAGTGATTGGAGAGGGAGGATCTCCATAAGATCGAAGAGGAAATTGCACTACTCAACAACTCTGATCTTATGGGATATAAATCTGATGATGCCAGGGTGCAGCTTACTGCACTTGAGATTGAAAAGGAAAAACTTCTGAGACAAAAGGAGGAAGCTTGGAGACTTAAAAGTCGTGCTATTTGGTTACAGGCTGGGGACAAAAACACTAAATTTTTTCAGAAACATGCAAATGGGAGCAGGGCTGCAAATTCTATTTGGGAATTATCTGATCAAAATGGATTTATTGCGAGAATGTAATCACAACTACATGATTTGGGCACCCGACATTTCACCAATCTTTAAAGGGCGCCACCAAATATTGATCTCCCGGACATCATGCACATTACACAGCGTTTTAAACGTTTTGTTTAACAGGAGTAGATAGATGACCTTAATGCACTGGTTACTTTGGGCGAACTAGAGGGAGTTTTGAAATGGTTCAAGAGGGACAAAAGCCCTGGGCCTGATGGCTGGTCCATTGAGTTCTTCATCCATTTCTTTGAACTCATTTCAAATGACCTTCTGACGATGATTAAGGATAGCAGGGTGAGAGGCAGGATATATGATGGCTTTAACACTACTTTTATTGCGCTCATTCCAAAATCGGACAAACCAACCAGCTTCCATGAGTATAGGCCCATATCTCTTTGTAACTACATTTACAAGATCATATCAAAAATAATTGCAAATCATATCAAGCCTTTCCTATCCTCACATATTGAAAAGGAACAATTTGCATTTCTGAACCATAGGAAAATCCATGAAGCTATTGGTACTACCCAGGAGGCCCTTCACTCCATAAAAACTTAGCGTCTCAAATTCACTATTCTCAAAATTGATCTTACAAAGGATTTTGATCAGGTAAACTGGAGTTACCTTCATCTCATACTAATTCACTCAGGCTTTCCTCATACATTTATAAACTGGATTATGGGCTGCATTTGTCATGCTACGTTTAGCATATTGATCAATGGCATAGCATCTGATTTCTTTCATGCGGGGCGAGGTCTACGTCAGGGTTGTCCTCTCTCACCATTATTATTTGTCCTGGTTATGGAGGGTCTCTCTGTCCTCATAAAAAATGTAAAGGCTCGGGGAGCTTTACAGGGACTCCAAATCAATGATTTACTACACCTCACTCATCTATTATTTGTGGATGATGTACTAATATTCCTCAATGGCTCTAGACAGGACTCTGTACAATTTGACTTGCTACTTAAATGATTTTGCAGAGCCATCGTTATGGCACCAAATGCCCTCAAATCCTCTATTATCATGACTGGATGCTCGAGACTGGAACAAGGCATTGCAATGAATCTATTTGACTATGTCTGCATAAATATCAGTGATGGTCTCAAATATTTGGGATATCATATAAAACCAAAAGATTATAAAGTCAAATACTGGAACTGGATCATTGCTAAAATTGAACGCAGAATCAATGTTTGGTATAACCGATGGCTATCCAGGGCTGGCCGAATAATCCTTATTAAGTCTGTGCTAGAAGCTATCCCGGTCTATTGGATGACCCTGGCTTGGATACCTATTGGTATTACTAATAGAATCAAATGTATATGCAGACAATTTTTATGGTGCAACTAGGGAAAGGACTCTACTTTTGCTTGGATTTCCTGGGACCGCATCAACATACCTAAACAATGGGGTGGCTGGGGGATCAAAAGTCTCCATATTTTTTCGAGGGCTCTCGCTGCCAAAATGTGCTGGCACTTAATCACTGGACAGAGCCTCTGGAAGGAGGTAATTGTTGCAAAATATATTGCGCCGCGAAATACTCTCGAATGTATCAGAGACAGAATCGGGTAGTCATCTGGTGCATCCATAATCTGGAAGGCGATCACAAAAGCGGCTCACATCATACAGAACGGTTTATCATGGCAAATTGGAACTGGTGCATCTGTCCACATTGGCACTGATTCTTGGTCAGGGAGCGGTGAATTTTACAAATTACCCTTTTTCATTCTTGAGCACCTGGCTCGCAGAAACATTTACTACCTCGCACAGATTATGGACATGGATCATACCACTTAGCGGGGTTAGGCCTGGTTTCAGGCAAAATATCTCGAGATCCCACAAGAAGGCACACAGATTTGGAAAACTTACATTTGGGAACTAAATGCATCAAACATTTGCATAACAGATCAAGAGGACAAACTGATATGGGCATGCTCACCTGATGGGCAATATGCACCTAAACTTGGATACCTTGCTCTTATCCAGCCTAAGGAACCCCCACTAAAAGCATGGTGGTGGTGCAATGTTTGGAAGTTGAAGGCCTCGCACAAGCACAAAACCTTATTCTGGTGCATTCTAAATCAATGCATTCCTACCATGGACTTCCTCCACAGACGAGATTTTCATGGACCATCACAATGCTGCTACTGTCTCACAAATTGCGAGGATACTACCCACTTATTTCTACAGTGCAACATTATCAGAGGTATCTGGGCTCGGGTCATCACTGATTTAGGGTTTCGACATCTCTGGCAGGGTGACACATTAATAGACTCATGGAAAAAGTGGTGGCAGCTATATGCATACTGCCCAAGGATGCGCAATCTCCCCCTGATTTTGGCATGGGAGATTTGGATCAGCCGCAACAAGTTGATCTTCAATGGGATACCAATTGATTGTGACAGAATATGTGCTGCTAATATTGCTACATACCAACTCCTGTCCATGGACCGACTACGCATTTCCCCCACATTCGGGACACCTGAAAACATTGATCATAGTTGAGCTTGGGCCTATTTTGATGGTGCATCCAACGCACAGGGATGTGGAGGGGGAGCCACACTCCATTTAAATGAACACCACCACTACAAAATCAGAATGGGATTGGGACCTGGCACAAACAACTATGCTGAACTATAATGCCTTAGACTCCTTCTGACATTTTCTCGGGAATTTCACTGCAATTCCATTCAGATCTTTAGTGACTCTCAACTTGTGATCAATTGGTTCAATAATCTTGCTCACTGTCACTCGCACACACTGTCTGCACTGCTGCGAGAGGTTCATCAACTCAGAATCCTTTTTGACTCCATCTCTGTGGTACACATTTACAGGTCTCGGAACAAAGTGGCTGACCAGTTGTCCAAAGAAGCTACGGAGCTGACTTGGGGCACTTGGCATTTTATAGAACAGACTGGAGAATAGGTTTATAGATTTTTCCATCGGCCTTTTATGGACGAGGCACCTGCATTTTGGGCTATCTAGTTGTACAGATGTTGGGAGGATTTTGTTTCTATCTCCCTTGATCACCTATCGGCATGTATATTTATTTACTTTATATGTGTTGTCTCTATTTCTAGTAAGTTATGCACCGAACTTACATTGTGAATATTGGAAACATACTGATCTATTATTTTTTTGGGACTCTTCTTTGCCTACATGAAGGCAAGTGTGGCAGATTAATGTGAAAGTCATGGACTGATTAGTAGTAATACACTACCAGCATTTGTAACATGTAACCTATCTTAATGAAAAGTTATGAATTTTTTCTTTGTGAAAAAATATATATTAGAAATTATGAATTTTTGATAAGAAGAATTGAATAATGAGAAAAAAGCAACCATATTTATTAAAAAAATAAAGAAATAAAGTGAAACCATTAATTAATATAACCACATAGATAGTCCTGGGGATAAATAAAGATGGAAAAATAAAGGAAAAATATCTTTTAACACCCTTTCCCACAGTAATTTACATAAATAAAGGAAAAGAATCTTTTATGTACATCATGCAATTATACTTGACTGTAAGTATGAGTCCACAATATCTAGATTTGTAGGAAACATAACTGACATACATGTTGTATACATTATGATTTTCCAAATAACACAGTCATCCACATCATAACATCATAATTTATCATTTACGATTGCAATTCACATTGCAACATTTTAATTTCATAAGTTTTCTTATTTCCATTAAGTTACTCATTCTTAATCTCATCAACAACGTTAGTCATAAATATGCATTGTTTAAACAATTATTCACTTTTGCAATCATTTTAGTTTCATGTATACAACATTGTAATGCACATGAATATATACAAATATTAATGAATGTGTATATATCAGTAACAGTTACGGTAACAGTCCAACATTTCCAATTCCCATAGTGTATTGTTACCAACATACTCACACATGAAGCAACTACCATAATCACTTGTTCATAACTTGCAATAATATTTAATCAAAACCAATTCATGTATATAAGTTTTATTAGTTAGTCATGCAATACTAACTAATCAATGCTACTAATAATCTTAATGAAACCATGGCACAACTCATTCAACAACTAGCCATTATACTCAAGTCTCACTACCCGACTCATTATGTATTTTTAACATCTAAAAGAGTTCATTCAATGTCCTTTTAAAACAATCAATCGTCATTTACAAAAATACTTACCATCTTTTACATTCATGCATTTACTCTCTATAAGTAGTGCATTGTAACTTTGGTCATGTTCATTAAATGTATAAATAATATTGTCATATTTGCAAAGGTTGGTAGTCAACTCTCACTTTCACTAGTGGGTACTCAGGTTCTTTATAAGTGCAACCAAAGTTTATTGTTTGTTATCCTCATTAGGATTCAAATGTCATGAGCACAACTGCAACATAATTTATTACTTATTACTTTTAATTGTAGTTATAAACATGAATCACACATGTCATGTCAAAATTAGTCTGCTCCATATATCAATATGTAGATTGTTAGACTCATACATGAATTTATGCCCACTATGTTATGAAACCAACTCCAAAAATAGAAGAAAAGAGAGATCAATGCCTTAGAAATAAGCCACTTCGAGGGGGAAACCTCCTTTGTATTACACAAATGAAAAATTCTTGGATGATACAAATGATAAAACCTCCTTTCTATATATAAGAGTCCATGGGGTCACAACATAATCCTAGCCGAACTAACAATAATAATGTAAGGGCACAATAATAAAAATATGGGGTTTACAGGGGTACAATAATAACAATAAGGGGGCTATAATAACAATAATAAGGGACTACACTGGTAATAGGGACCTAACATGCCCCTCTCCTTCAAGAAAGTGTTGTCCTCAACGCTTTAGTATTTATGGATGCTTCTATATAAAATTCTCATTCTTCCATGTAGAATCTTCAGTGGGTAAGTTCGTCCACTTAATGAGATACTTTGAAATTGATCGATTTCGTAGCTGTCGAGTTCTTGTTTCCATGACTGCTTCAGGTTCAAATATGATTTTTCCTTCCTCATCAAGTTCTAGCAATATTGTTTGAATTGGAAGTTTTTCACCTATAACCTTCTTTAAGAATGAAACATGGAAAAATGGATGCACTCAAGAAGAAGAAGGAAGCTCCAATTTGTATGCCATAGTACCAATATTTTGCAACACTTTGTAAGGACCATAGTACTTTGGCAATAATTTATTATCCTTCTTAGCTTGCTTGAGGGAAATTTGTTTGTATGGTTGTAGCCATAAAAATACCTAGTCTCCTACATCAAAACTTCTCTCACTGCGATGTTGATTTTCCTATTGTTTCATTCAATTTTGTGCCAAATTTAGGTTATCCTTTAAGAGTTAGAGAATTTGTTGTTGATGCGTGATGTGATCTTCCACTGCTTGAACCTTAGAATTTTCTCTTAAAGATGATGTGATGGACGGTGGATGATATCCATAAAGTGCCATAAATGGGGTCATTTTTGTTGTAGTATGGAAGGAAGTGTTATACCACCATTTAGCCAAAGGTAACCACTTGAGCCATTATGTTTTTTTATCAAATACAAAACAACGAAGATATACTTCCAAAAATTTGTTCACTATCTCAGTTTGGCCATCGAATTGAGGATGATAAGATGAGTTATGACCTAGTTGAGTACCCAAACAAGAAAATAATCCCGTCCAAAAATTTCCAGTAAAAATGGGATCTCTTTCGCTTAAATAATATTTGGGTTTCCATGTAGCTTTTGAATTTTTTACATAAATGCAGTATAAACTGTACTTGCCTTAAATGGATGATATAATGCAAAAAATATTGCATACTTGGTAAGTCTACCAACTACCACCATGATGACACTCTTTCCTTCGGACTTAGGTTAACCTGTGATAAAATCCATTGAAATCTCCTCCCAACATTGACTTGGAATGTATAAAGGTTGTAGAAGACTCGAGGTCTTAATTGTCTCCACTTTATTTTGTTGGCAAACCAAACATTCTGCCACAAAATTTTGAATATCAGATTTAAGGCCATCCCAAAAAAATTCTTTCTTCACCCTATGGTAAGTTTTTAAAAATCCTGAGTGTCTTCCTAAGGGAGAAGTGCGCAATTCCAAAAGAATATTTTGTTTTAGTTGGATTTTTTCACAAATATATAAGCGATATTTCTACCATAAGGAATCATTTTTCCAACTAAATGTATCAGATGTACTAGGATCTTGCTGCAGCTTTTGAATGAGTGTCCATACCTCTTCGTCCTTCTTCCATTCATCCCTTGCTTCGGTTATCTAATCTGGTTGGATAATATAAATGGTACAAAACAATGCTTCCACCTCTTCATCCTTTCTTGAGAGTGCATGTGCAACAAAATTTAGCTTCCCTTTTTTGTAGATGTTTTCAAAGTCATAACCCAACATCTTTGTGACTCATTTTTTCTTCTCTTCTGAAGATAGTCTTTGTTCCAAAAAGTATTTAAGACTATTATGATCAGTTTTTACTTTGAAGTGTCTTCCCATTAGGTAAGGTCGCCATTTCTTTAGTGCATGTAGTATTGCCAACATTTCCTTCTCATAAATAGCTTTGTGTAAATACTTTCTTTTGATTGGACGACTTTAAAAAGAAATGGGTCTTCCTTATTGCATTAAAACAACACCAATTCCATTTCCTGAGGCATCACATTCCACAATAAAGGTTTTTGTGAAGTCTGGTGTAGCTAAGACATGTTCTAAGCACGCTTCCTCTTTAAGATGTTCAAAGGCCTTAGTTTCTTCATGAGTCCATGAAAATACATCTTTCTTCAATAATGTTGTTAGAGCTGCTACTATTCTCCCATAATTCTTAACAAACTTGCGATAATACTATGTTAACCTGAGAAATCCTCACAAGTGCTTTATGGTTGTGGGGACTTTCCATTCCCTAATGGCTTTAATTTTGTTAGGGTCTACCTTAACACCCTCGTGAGATACCATATGACCCAGATATTCCACCTCTTGTACTCCAAAGAAACATTTGGAGGTTTTTTCATATAATTGTTTCTCCTCCAATAGTTTGAGCATCCTGTCAACATGTTGAACATGATCCTTCCAAGACCTGCTGTAGATTAGTATATCATCAAAAAATACTAATGAAAATTTTCTAAGGAAGGGTTTGGAAATGGAATTCATCAACCCTTGAAATGTAGAAGGTGCATTGGTAAGGCTAAAAGGCATGACCAAAAATTCATAATGACCCTCATGAGTTCGAAATGTTGTTTTCAGAATATCTTCAGTCTTCATTCTAATTTGATGATATCCTAAACGAAGATCCAGCTTGGTAAAATAATTTTCTCCATGTAATCCATCCAATATTTTCTCAATCATGGGAATGGGAAATTTATCTTTAATAGTGATCTTATTGAGTTCCCTATAATCCAAACACATGCACCATGATCTATCCTTCTTGTGCACCAATGCTACTGGAGCAAAGAAAGAACTTTGACTAGGTTGAATTATACCAACCTCTAACATTTCTGCAATCATACGTTCAATTTCTCTTTTGGACATAAGGATATCTGTAAGGCCTGATGTTTGGAGGAACACTTCCTAGAATCAAATGAATAGCATGATCATGATCACGAATAGCTGGGATTCCTTTGGGAGTTTCAAACACCTTGAAATGATTGTCCAAGACTTTTTGGAGATCTAAAGAAATAGATAATTTTGATGTTGGAATTTATAGTGAGCATAATTGTGAAATTACGCCTCATTTTTATTTCTTCAGAAGCTTTGCCATGACATTAGATCTTATTATCTTTCCTGACTTCCCTGCGATACCCCGTAATTCAACTTCCTTTCCTTCCGAAAAAAATTCAAGAAAAGTTCTTGAAAATTAAAAGCTATCATCCCCAAAGTTTGTAACAATTGTACTCCTAGTACAATATCAACACCTTCCATTGGAATGGAAAGAATTGGACTATTGAATACATATTCCCCCATGGTTAGCTTGATATTATGGAATTTTCTAGAGAAATTTATAGTTCATCCATTTTCAACCATTACTTGACATTCTGGTGCTGGGTATAAAAATCAATTCAATTCCTTGGCTACCTTACAATGAATAAAATTATGGGTACTACCTGAATCAATCAAAACTATTACCTTTTTCTTCTTGATATGTCCTTCTATCTTGAGAGTTTGAGGAGTCATAATACCTTCCAATGCATTACATGATATGGTCAGACTAATTTCTTCTTCTTCTAGATGGGTTGTTTCCTGGTGTATATCCTCTTTTTTTGAATTTTCTTAATCATTTTCTTCTTCCTCTTCACAATATATGTAAAATAATTTCTTCTCAACAAACTTATGAACTTTAGTGTATTTTCTATCACAACTGTAGCAAATCCCTTTTGCTCTTTTTTCTTCCAATTATTGTGGTGTCAACCTTGTAGGTTTTGGAAGTCTAGGAGTAGTAGCACTTCCATATTTATAGATGTGATTGGTAGGCTTCCTTGTCACCATAATTTTACATTCAATCGAACCTGAATGCCTTCTCCAATGAATCAGGTTCCCAAAGGCGAACCTCATGTTGGATGTCATCCTTTAAATTCCCTATGAAGACATCAATCATGTGTTCCTCTGGAATATCAGTTACCCTTGTATTCAATTTTTGGAATTCCTCAATGTTCTCCACCACTGAACCCTTTTGTTTGAGATTTATCAATCGGCTAAAGAAGGTGTTGCTCTTTGTGTCCTCATTATGTGCTATCCTTTCCTCTATAAAAATTGACCAAGTGACAATCTTTTTATGGGAGAAAAGCCATCGATACCATAGAAATGCATTTTTTTCTAAATGTAAAGATGCAATGTGTACCTTTTGTGTGTTTTTCACATTATTGAGATCAAAATATTGCTCCATCTATAGTATCCATGTTACGAGATCCTTCCCATCAAAATTCCTCATATCCATATTTGGAATATGGCGGTTCTTCCATCCAACATTAGAGTTTATGAAATTATGATTAAAATTTATTTTGTTCTCATCATGAGTTTCCTCTACTACCTTTTCTCCATTAGGAATCATTTTTTGTATCAAATTTGTCAAACCTTCCATGTCTTCTTATAGATCATTCTTCATGCTTTCCATTTTTTCATCGATCGTAGCTTCCATGTCATCCATCTTAGCTTCCATGCCAGCTTCCATGCCATCCATATTGGCTTTCATGCCATTCTCCAAACCATCCATCTTAGCTTCCATGCCTTTCTTAAAACCATCCATCTTAGCTTCCATGCCTTTTTTCAAAACTTCTATTTCATTTTTTGTTGCTCTTTGCGAGAGCGAAATCTGGTGCACTTTCTCTTGTAATTTTGATATGTCATGTTGCACTTCTTCCTCTTCATGAGTCATAGTAGATCCTTTTGAAGCATTAATGGGTGTTTAATTATTTTTAGGGTGAATTTTAGAACCCAATACTAATATCTATTCTTCAATATGCCCTTGGAATCAACTCAAACTGATTTTTCAAAAAAGACTTACGCAATTTGAAAAAACAACACACACGTTTTTCTTGCTTTTGAGGAGCTCGATATTGAAACATAATTATCTATGTGATTTATGATCTTTAATATCGGAAATTCGGTCCTGTAGTAGCCCTCTGAATCTTCTTTCGAATGCCACAGGTCTGACCTGATTTGGATTCTTCAAGTCAAAGTTATGCCCAATCTCCCACAATGACCTAATAATGGACTGGTTCAACAAAGCGAACTTGTACGACGTGCCACGTGTCACTGTATCCTCCTTCGACTCTTCAATTGATAGAATGGAAACTAAAATCCGTGTACTTGCGGTCATGTTTTACATAATTCCAATCTGATGCTTGGAGAGAGAGTTATGATGATTTTCCCACGGTCACATCTTTGAGATGACATTCAGGAGCCTGAAAAAACCCTAACTTCCACAGCGCTTATCTCCAAAAATATTGCGAACCAAGATCTTAAATTTTTACACAAAGTTCCTCAGGATTTCGGATTTTCATGATAAAAATTTCAGCTTCTGAACCTTCATAGAAACAAATTTATAACACAAATTCCACAATGACGTGTTTGGAGTAGCGAAACCCTAGAATCTAAACCTCTGATACCAAATGTTATGAAACCAGCTCCAAAAATAGAAGAAAAGAGAGATCAACGCCTTATAAATAAGAAAATTTGAGGGAGAAACCTCATTTGCATTACATAAATGAACAATTATTGGATGATACAAATGAGAAAACCTTCATTCTATATATAGGAGTCCATGGGGTCACAATATAATCCTAGTTGACCTAACAATAATAATGTAAGGGCACAATAATAATAATATGGGGGTTATAGGGGTACACCAATAACAATAAGGGGGATATAATAAAAATAATAAGGGACTACAGTAGTAATATATGGACCTAACACACTAGTAGCTTACCTCGATTTATTTTCCGCTTAAAAATTCCCAAGGGCACCAATGATACAACCTTCGTCTCTGATACCACTTGTAACATACCATAGTAACCTCACGTGAAAATGTATGGAGTTAGAATTTTTTTCTACAATTTACGCACGAGTAACTATCCAAATCACTATTCTAGTTCCTCATTGACCATTAGATAAAATGTTCATCAATACATAGATTTACTTTAGTAGAGGAAAAGTAAGTTGCATAACCATAACAACTACTATTGTAGTATATTAACATAACTATATGATGTAACCTCGCATCCATTCCATGATTCCTTTAACCATAATAATTAATCACATACTTGACATTATGAACACCACATCAGGAAATGAATCAACATCATCAAACTAACACAATAATCAATCACATCATTGAACACTAATATACCCTAGAAACACTGTAGGGTGAAAACCAGCAAACATTTAATTTTATTATTAAACGCTCATGAGGGTGTTCACCCCTCACTCAATGGTTTACAGGGGAGTCCATTCCTTAACCATTTTTATAAACTCTTACAAGGAAATATCGTTTATGTACAAATAATTTAGCTAAAATATATTACAATCATCATGATGACATTTACCCAAAAATCTTCAGCCTTCATATCTCTGTGGCATGGTTGTTCCTATAGTGGACCATCCTGTAGCTCGGACTCATCTACATGGACCATTAATTATTTACCTGCCACTATCTTAAGAATAATCCATCCTTTGCACAAGTTACCATCCTTTCTTGCTATTGTTGTCATAAGCATACACTAATATCAAGATTACATAATGTTTTAATCAACCCATTCTTAAATATATAATAGTGATGTTGCACCATTCACGTACATTCATGACATTCAAGCAAAATATCGTGACATGCTTCCTTTAACAACACTGCATATGTGCTAGTTATAAGCATGTAACTATCAAAGGATGTCTATAAAATAAATATCACGTTAACTAATATTTCCTTTACAAAAGCACACATTCTTGCAAGAGAAATCACTACAATTGTCTAGACATTCATTTAAAGGGAACTAACACATCAATTATGATCTTCGTGAATACGAATTACATAAACTTAATAAAAATAACTAGCACTTCAGCTGGATAATGTGAATGTATTTTCTTTCCAAATGAAATCTAACACAAGTCGTGTATGCATATACATCTTATTCCAAAAGAAACTAAGATAATAGTTATGATAGCATAAAGTAATCACATATAATTTTTCGAAAGAAATATAGCTCAACAATTTTTCCATCCATGCAAATAACATATCTCTATAATACAATGAATATTCTTTGTGCATGCAAGAACTTTTCATAATAGTCCTTCTTTAATATCCACAATAGCTATTCCTTTCTCTAGAATTCTACCATCATTAGTTATTATTTTCACATAAACAAATCATACTTCTTTCTCAAAAGGAAGTTAATATAACATTGTTTCTCTATATGTCTACATGCAAGTTTCTCATGATTCCATTTCGAGAAATTACCATAGATCACCATATTTTATTCATAAAAACCAGGGATAATTTTAGGGGCGAATTTTAGCCCAAAGGCGAATTTTAAGGGATTTTCAATTTTAATAGGGCGAATTTTTTACATAAAACCCATTTTCTATAGTTTAATAAAGTTAGCCCACTAAATATTTTAAAAATAATTAATTATTAAGTAGTAGCCCACCAAAAAAAAGGGCGCATAACATGGAAAAATGAAATTCGCCCCGATTTTTTTCTTATGGAGCAAATTTCCATGGCATTCGCCTGGATTTACAGGGTCCAAATGAGGAGTTACAGTGATTCGCCCCAAATTTTTCAATGGTTAGGAGAGGTGGCTGGCCGTTGGACACAGATCTTCTTGCTTGCTGAGCAAGGCCGACCCCCTCTGGTCCGTTCGTTGTTAGGGCCTTCTCATAGTTGGTATATAGCAGAGGCCGTGGTGGCAGAGGCGGTGGGATGAAGGGTGGAGCTAAAGTTGTGATTGAGCCGCACAGACACGAAGGGGTTTTCATCGCTAAGGAAAAGGAGGACGCCCTTGTCACGAAGAATATGGCTGCAGGAGAAAGTGTTTACGGAGAGAAAAGGATCAACATTCAGGTATTTTGTGTTGTGAGGTCTTCAGTTTCTGTTTCCGAGCAGAAGTTCAAATATTCAATACACTAAAATTATTTTGAGTTGCATGAGAATAGAACTATGAGCGGATTCTTGGCCAGTATCCCCGAGTTTTATATTTTTTTCCTACTTTGGATGGAAACAAAAAATAATAAAACTTTATTAGTTTGCTCTTATCATTTTTTAAATAAACTCTTGCATTTTTTTAATAATTTTTCAGATGATATTATTACAGCAGAGAAGGTGGTAGCAGATGAAAGCTCGCTTTTTTTATTTTGTTTAATTAATCATGTAATGCAATGCATATTTTGTGCAGAATGAGGATGGTACAAAGACAGAGTATAGAGTGTGGAATCCTTTCCGATCAAAGTTGGCTGCAGCTATTCTAGGAGGGGTGGATAACATCTGGATTGTAAGTGGATTTAAGCCAGTTTAATCACCTTGGTACTTAGAAAACATAGTAACTGCTTGTAACCGAACGTGCTTATTCATTTTGTATAAACCTGGATCGCATGTCCTGTATCTGGGTGCTGCATCTGGTACTACTGTTTCACATGTATCCGACATTGTTGGTCCGGTAAATTTTTTGGCACAATCTTTTTTATTACTTTCTATTCATTTAGATGCCTTTGTTTGAAACGATATTTCTGTGATATTGTCACTTTTCTAGAGTTGTTGACTTGGAAGTTCATCATTGCAATAATTTTAGATGCTATATGTTTGATTAGATACTCGTGAATTTTAAAGCATGTGATGTCTGGAGTTTTGGATATGGGGTTGACTATTGGTTCCAATGGGGTAAATTAATTTGAGAGCCATTGTTGGTGTACTTAACCAGTTTATGTCGATTTGAATTATATGTGAACATAACGTTTTATACCATGGTCACTTTTGTTGCATGATTATACAGTCACTTTCAATGGATAATGTTGTGATGATTTTTGTTGTTCAATTATCTGTGTTGTGCATATGTCGAAGTTTTTTTCTTGTAATATATCCCACCGCTGTTTGATGCACCCTGTTCTGTTGGTTACTAGACTGGCATTGTGTATGCAGTTGAAATGTCGCACAGAAGTGGGCGAGATTTAGTCAACATGGCAAAGAAAAGTACAAACGTGATACCTATTATTGAAGATGCCAGATACCCCGTTCGGTACAGGATGCTTGTTGGTATGGTTGATGTTATTTTTGCTGATGTTGCCCAGCCAGACCAGGTAAAATCTTTCAAATTCATTTTTTGTTTTTTTATTTTATTTCACTTTAGTTTTTATTTATATTCAAGTAGTATTCAAGCAAATGATGATATATACTCGGATTCCCCTTCAGGACTTAATGGATGATGCCATTTGAGCTTTTGATGCTTGAGGGTTTTAGCTCTTATGTTATGTGGGGTGTTGTTTCAGTTATACTGTTATATTCTATAGTATTATGTTTTGGGTAAGACTTGCTTTTCTGTGCTACTCTCTTAAAAAGTGCTAGACTGCCTTTATTAATAGAACTGTGTTACTTTTCTATGGTGCAGTGCTATAATTAAGTTCTCTCCAAGTTTTTGGTTTATATATATATATATTATACAATGTTATGCATTGCATTATGATCAGCAGGTGCTTTAACAAATTATGATATTTAGGACTGTGATTGAGTTTGTTGTGCATGGTTATTTTGTTCTTTCTTTTAACAAGAGATTTGCATTATTTTGTATTGTTGTGCAGTAGTAGCTTTTAGTTGTCCTTGTTGATATTCAGATGTGGATTAATAATTCTGATATGGATCTTGTCTTCAACATTGCAACATTACTATCTTGTGTATGGAAAAATGCTTATCAGTGGATTAGATTTGTTATGTGGTTATTTGGTTGATTTTTAATAGCAATAGTATTCAAGCGAAGGATGAGGTATGCTCGGATTCCCCTTCAGGACATTATGGATGATGCCATTCAATTTTCTGACGCTTGAGGTATTAGCTGATTATTTGTAGTAATTCTGATATGGATTGTAGTCTTCAACATTGCACCAGACTAGCTTGTGTATAGAAAAATGGTTCAACATTGCACCAGACTAGCATGTGTATAGAAAAATGGTTATCAGTGGATTAGATAAACTTGTCATGTGGTTATTTGGTTGGTTTTTAATAGCAATAGTATTCATGCGAAGGATGAGATATACTCGGATTCCCCTTCAGGACATTATGGATGATGCCATTCGAGGTTCAGACGCATGAGGTTTTAGTTGATTATTTGTAGGTTGAATCTATTCTGTCTACTGCTTACATTGTACAATGTAATGTATGTTGGGAAACTGTTAAGATGGCTATTTAGCCTTACTTTTGTGTGGCATGATGTTTTAAGTATGCATTTCTCTTGTATAATTCAATTTTATTCTGTACTGTTTTTAGTTTTGCTGGGTTGACTTTACTGATGAGGACTAAATTACTTTTGCATGGTGCAGTGTTGTACTTTAATTCTCCTCCTTTATGATCTTTGTGGTTATGTTTTAATCAAATGGTGATCTCTAGAGTAGGTTGTACCTGAGGTGCATGTTTATGCTATTAATAGTTGCATGTACGACCTTTCATATGAAGGTGCCCTATTTTTCATCAAATTGCAATTTTTTTAGACTAATTTGATCTCTTTAGGCTTTAAAGGATGTATTGCTGGGTTCTGTTACTGAATGCTTAGCAACAGATGCTAGACCCTTATATTTTGCTTGTTTGATGTTTTTTTTTACTCTACTCTTGTTTGGTGGGATACAGGCACGCATTGTGGCATTAAATGGCCATTATTTTTTGAAAAATGGTGGCCATTTTGTATTATCTATCAAAGTACATATGTTAGACCTTTCTCATACTTCTGAAGCAAATCTGGAAATCATGTTTCTGTTCCTCATTTTTTGATTTTCACTCTTTAATGCAGGCAAATTGCATTGACTCTACTGTGCCAGCGGAGGCAGTGTTTGCTCAGGAAGTTAAGAAGTTGCAAAAGGAGCAATTTAAGACATTTGAGCAAGTGACATTAGAACCTTTTGAAAGAGATCATGCTTGTGTTGTAGGTGGCTACAGAATGCCCAAGAAAAAGAAAGCAGCAGATGCAGCTGCGTGAAGGAGTTTCTGTGATCAATTAAAGAAACGAGCTCCTTGTCTCGGGAATGAAAAATGCAATATTAGATCAAGTGATGCCTTCCCCTCTCTCTTCCTGAAATGAGCCCTGATGGACATTGGGAGGGGGGCAGTGACTGGGTTATATTATAAAAGTTTTGGACTGCTTTACTTTGTATTTTTTTTTACATTTACATGAGCAAATTTTAATCTAAACTGAAAGTTGGTCTGAGAGTTATATGTTTGTGCAAAAACTTGATTCAACTACTTGGAGGTGTTAAGGTGGAAATACTTTTAATGCTCTAGTGTTTTTTGTGTTTTTATTAGCTAGCTCAGTTGTCTTACTCTTTGCCTATAACTTATTTGGTTATGCTTTGAAATATTTTTATATCTGCATATAATCTCAGTTGGTTGTACCAAGATGGGTTTCCTTACTTTGAAATCTTTTTATATCTGCATATAATCTCAGTTGGCTGTACCGAGATGGGTTTCCTTAAGGCCTATAGTTTTTTACCTAGTAGGGATATGATCTTCATTTGTGTTTAGCTTGAGAAATTTTGATGTCAAAATACTTGTGTTCTATGAAGCATGTGAACTTGTAGGCCAGTTTTGTGCTGAACATAGTTTGAAAGTACATTCCATGTTTGAAATATCCCACGTTCTTCAACAATTAAGAAAAGTGAACATAGATAATAAATTACTTGAAGTGAAGTTCAGTCATATGAGGATATCTTTATAAGATGGTTATTATAGAATTATTGAGAGGAGCATTCAAATGAAGACATGCTCTTAAGACGGGCACTAGTCTTGCTGTTGTTGTCAGACATCATTAAAAACATATTTTCTGGGTTGTCAGACATCATAAAAATGATTAAACTATATGGAGGTATTAAGTAGGAAATGCTTTGAAAACCACCAGTTTTGGTGGCTTGGTTAATATTGATCTCCTGCCAGCTTTAGTTGTGTCACTCCTTGTCTATTAGCTGTATTGGATTTTTTTTTTTATTTTTTTTTTTTTTCTTTGTTTTTAATTTATTGAAATCTTTACTCAGTAAGGCATTATTTGTGAGATCTCCCCTCCTATTCCACTGTGTGATGTTTTGCACCATTGATTGGTGTTAGATGATAGAAATATTGTGTGATGTTGTACTGATCCCATGCAAAAACCTACAGATTGTAGGGTGCCTACACCACGACACGTGTTCATTAAATTTAGAGACTAGGTGGGTGTCTCCATCAAGCGGGATACCAACTCTCATTGCCTTTAATGCCCTCCATGCTGCATGTTCAGTTAGCAGTTCCATTAAATCCAGAGACAGGCAAGTTCCTCCATTAGCTGGGATACCAGTTCTCATTGCCATTAATGCCCTCCATCATGCCGCTTGTTCTGAGAATGCAAGTGCCTCCATCAGGTGACATATCAGGTCTCATTGTGCCATTAATGCCCCTCGATTCAAAGCATGATAAGTCATTACGTTTTACAGGCCTCCATGACTTAAAGACAGTTGTACCATTAATGCCTGATTCTGAGCACATGATAACCCCCCCTCAATGGTTGTGAGCTTAAGTTTGTGCTAGTCTGGTATTAGTCAGTTACAGATAAAGCTCTGTCTGTGCCAAGAAACAACTAAATTTTTTGTTTAGTTTTTTGCGTGTCGATACATTGCAGGGGATTTAGGGATCCAGGGCTGTGAATCTGCCATTCTTTCAAAGGAAACCTTGCTCTCTATAAATATACTCATCGAGTTTTTCTTAGTTTTTGGTAAATTTGGGTGCTCTGGTGTTTTCTACATTGTGAAATCTATTGATTGGTGCAATTAATGTGTAATGTTACTAATGTATGGTTGTTCCTTTTTACTACATTCGGTCGTTGAGCATACCTTACAACACAAACATTTGTACTTCACTCATTTCACTAGTAGGTCTGAGAATGTTGGTGCAAATTTAGGACCCAGTTTTTAGTTTAGTAGGCCAAAAGGGTTGCACTTTACCATAGAACACGATCAGGTTTAAATAGTTTAGACAATAAAACTTGATTCAATAAATGATTATTTAGTTTAACATAGTTTGTTACTTCCAAGTTTAAACCGAAATATAGGAAACATCTCTTTGGCATGTCCCAAAATATAAATATGTAGCTACAACATGAATTCCTATGTTGATAGGAAAAGCTTAACAATGGTATTGTTTGGAATGGATGTAAGGAAGAGCTCAACTAACTATATTCATTCTGCATATGTTGTGATGTCTCTTGCTATAAACTTGGTACAACATGAAATAGTTAAAAGGGTCTGTATGTCTTTACCTTGTTGACTATCGTTAACATAAATCTGTCACATCATTTTTTAAGGTATTACATCCAGTAAAATGATAAATCTTATGGCGATTTGTAGACCCCAGTGACTCCAACAAAGAGTTTTTTGATCATTTCTAATACAAATGCAACCTCTACCATAGTTTGTCGTTCTTCAGGGTATTCTCTTGTGCATCCCAATCCCAATGCCACGAGTTTATTCACACAGTTTTGAGTATCTCATATTGCTCTAGTGCGTCAATATTTTCATCCCTCAACAGGTTGCTATCCGTCACTTCCCCCATTTTTATCGAGAAAAAGCCATGGTCACCCTCTTAGGTAGGTTCCGTCCCCTCTACAAACATCACCCTTTGTTGACACAGTTTTGCCAAATCCATATTCTGTATTCAGGCCAACTAGTCATCAAATTTTGATTGAGGCAACTTAGCAATACTTATATAATCTGTTTTGCTCAATTTTGTGAAGTTCCAAACCTGGGGCAACATAGCTAATGGATCCTTTTAGACAAAGTGTGGAAGTGATTGAGTCCATCGAGTCTTGACAGACAAGTTAATTGTGCAATGCCAAAATCAGATAAATGTGTTGTCATATTGCTATCGAAAATGATATTGTTGGGCTTTATATCAGAATGCACCACTTGAACAAAACTTTTTCGATATTGCTGGGCTTTATATCATAATGCACCACTTGAACAAAACAATAGTGATGAAGATATTTTGTGATATGTTATGTCTATGCATATCTATACTCTGGCTTAAGTTCAATGCATACACATCTATCTTAGCACTCTACTCTCCAGCGGGATATAATTGATTTTCCAAGCTTCCATTTGAGATTAGTTGGAGGACCAAAGCTTTGAAGTGAGGGGTTGAGAAACTTGTAACTCTAAAAAGATTTTGGTGCCTAATTCTCCTAACCACATTGCATTCTGTTTTGAAACTCTTGTAAGTTTCTTCATTTTGCAACTTGAGAACCTTGACCGCGACATCTATGCCATTGTGTAAATTCCTTTATAGACTGATCCAAAACTCCCAACTCTTTATCAAGTTTGCCTCGTTGAATCCTTGAGTTGCTTTTACAAGATATTCATATAAAATCACTGGTGGTCCAAATTGTAGTGAGAAAGCTCTTGGGAAACTTAAAATTTAGTCAGGTAACCAGACTCCAGAAGAATCCAGAGAGTAAACAACATATAAAAAGGTGCTTCCACCTTCAATTGGTACAATCACATTTTAGAACTGATTGATTTCTTTCTTTCAAAGTAGTAGTAGGGGGACACAGAGGCAAAGCATATTTGTTGTCCACAAAGGCCAGGATTCCCCATAAATGAATTGAAATTAACATTCACAAAAATCCTTAGATTGGGCATTTTCCCCTAAAATTCTTGAAATAAAGGCTCAGAGAGTGAAGCATTTAAAATCACAAAAATCCCTTCTCTGGGGATCCTTAAATTGTTGAAAGAAAGGCTCAGAGGGTGAAGCATGTCTAAGTTTTTGAGATCTATCCTACAATTTTTTGAATTCACCCAACGAATATGAAAATTGGACCTTGAAATGTATTATGAGAGAGATTGAGTTTAACTAGTCTCGTGTGGCTTCCGAGTGCATATGGCATGATACCAATCAACTGGTTGAAAGTAAGTACTATCAATAGTTTGAATGACATGTCTCTTATCTAGAGTGACATGTCTCTTGCTCAAGAGACGTTCTCCATTAAAAAACTCTCATTCACAAAATGTGATCTTTCAACATGAAAAATGAATGATCTCTCACAAAAATGGCATAAATGGATTTTCACACATATGTGGCATAATTGGTCTTCTTGAATACGCTGATCAGATTCAATTCATACTCATCATCAGTGAGATCGTCTCGAAATCCTGATTTTAATGGCTGTAAACACAACCACTTTCTATGAAATTCTGATACTAATGGCTGTGAACACAACCATTCTCTCGAAATTCTGATGCTAATGGCTGTAAACACAACCACTTTCTATGAAATTCTGATACTAATGGCTGTAAATACAACCACTTTCTATGAAATTATGATACTAATGGCTGTAAACACAACCACTTTCTATCAAAGTGTCAAAATGGCCCATTTTCATCACTGCATCATCTCGACTTTTGTGCAAGACTGAATTCACCCAACGACTATGAAATTGGACCTTGAAATGTATTATGAGAGAGATTGAGTTTAACTAGTCCCGTGTGACTTCCGAGTGCATATGGCATGATACCAATCAAATGGTTGAAAGTAATATCAATAGTTTGAATGACATGTCTCTCTAAAGAGTGATATGATGTCTCTCTCTAAACCCTTATCTAGAGTGACATGTCTCTTGCTCTCTTTTGCTCAAGAGACGTTCTCCAATAAAAAAAATCTCATTCACAAAATGTTCTCTTTCAACTTGAAAAATGAATGATCTCTCACAAAAGTGGCATAAATGGATTTTCACACATAAGTGGCATAAATGGTGTTCTTGAATCTGCTGATGAGATTCAAGTCATACACATCATCATCACGATCGTCTCGAAATTCAAATTCAATTCATATTCATCATCATCATCACGATTGTCTCAAAATTTTGATACTAATGGTTGTAAACACAATCACTTTTTGTCAAAGTGTCAACATGGCCCACTTTCATGACTGCATCATCTCGAATTTTGTGCAACGACTAAAATGATGAATTTCCTGCAAAGGTTCAAATCTCAATGTCCTATTGCAACATACAAGAATTTCCTACAAAGGTTCAAATCTCATTGTCCTATTGCAACATACAAATATCACGAACACTTGGAACATACATCCATCCTTTTGTCAAAACAAAAATAATCAAAGTGGCCAAAAACATCAATATGCCTCCAAATATGGCGATAGCTTGAAAATTGGTTGGTCAAATGACAAAACTGGCTACGCGTTCCTTGCGAAAAATCATGAAATTTGAATATAAAGTTGAGTATGTTTTGAAATTGTTAAATATGGGCCTCTAGGGAATCTAGAGGATTCTTTGCGGATTTTTGCCTCAAGGTTCCATTGCTCAACGTTTTGCCTATGGAATATTCATTGCTCAAATCAAATAACTGTCTATGCTATCAAATTCTTGGCAAAAATTCGGTTCACATGAGTATAAACTTACATATTTCTGACCATGAAACCCTGGGCATAGGCTCATGGGAATATGTTATTCAACCAGCTCACTAAACAATATAAATAACATATCAACAACTTAGAAAATATCCTCTTAACAATATAGTAAAATAATTTTCTTATTATAGATTTTTCTTGGAAAATAATTATTGAGAGTTGGGTGCAAATGCACAATGTTGTGTAGCATTAGTGTGATAAATATGGGATAGTGCAAAGCATAGTTTTGAAGATTAGTCTAAGTTGACTCGTACCTAATCAACTCGGTCAAGTTGATTGTTGGTTGAACGGCTAATTGTTGGTTCAATGGACAGAAGGTCTTGCAGGCATAAATACCAAAGGGAAAAATGGAGCCCATCATGGGGTACTCTTTGTAATTCTCCACCACTGCTACCTTCCATGCTTCCTCAAACTCCTCTCCAACCTCAATATTAGTGCTAGTAGTAGCATGAGCAACAACACTACGCTTAGCAGAACTAGAAGAACGCATTTTCCAAACTACACGAGAACTACTTCCCTCACAAGTCACCATGTTCCATGCTTGGTCTTGGTGTTTCTCTTCCTTCTACTCCTGGTTCAACTACCATATCTTCATTGGAACCAACACCCCGAACTCCACTAGACAACGATTCACCATTTTGTAGTAGTGATTCGCTATTTGTACTAGTGATTCGCCATGATTTTACAAGATAATATAATCTCGTGAGAGATTCGCCAAAAAATTATATATACATATTATATTATTAATAAAATCGCCTTCTATTTTTCCTATGTATCATGGGGATTCACCTATTTATTATATATATAAATTTAGCGGGGTTCTTAAAATTATCCCTGTATGACAGCTAAAGATCAAGAGCACAGCTACAGGGGGAGCATCAGTCTGATTGCTAATGACTGTATTATTGGCACTGTATCTGCTTATTTCTCAGTTCTAAATGATGATGACATGATACATGGTTTCTTATGATGAGATTATGGATGAGCCCCGTTTTTTTGCTGAAGAGTATTCTTTGGATGAGATGGAAATTTTATGATTCAGAGATAAGGACAGATCATGCATAGATTGTTGTTGATAACTTGTTGTTGAAAGATTTTCAGGTTGCACAAGCTAAGGAGGAGCCTTGGTCATATGGAAAGGATGCTTGGATGCACATTTTCAGGGGGAGCATTAGCCTTGCTGAGCGTAATGCATTGTTGGCATTATGATGATTTTGAAATTGAGGTCTTTCTGGTACTGGTCATAAAAAGACATATTTGTAATTTGATGAAAAGGTCATGTTGAGACCTATGATGTAAAATTTTAATATTCATTCATGTAAGGACTTGATCAAATATGTAAACCCACTTGGTTGGGTACTTGAGTCAAAATGTGTAAACCCTCTTGGTTGGGTAGTTGAGTCAAATTGTGTAAACCCACTTGGTTGGGTATTTGAGTCTCATATGTAAATCCACTTGGTTGGATCTTTGATGTAAGTATGAGTCCTTGATGATAGGAAGGTCATAGATTCATGTACTTCATTGAAAAAATATGTTTGAAGATCCAGCATGAACTCAGGGGGAGCATGGTAACTTCAGTGCACATCAGATCTACAGCGCTATTCTATCTACATGAGGAGAAAACAACCTTGTGTTGGTTTTGATCCGCCCTTTTCCCTTGATGTCAAAGGGGGAGAGTGACATGGTGATCAAACACCATCGTGGTCGCCATCAAGTCCAAAGGGGGAGATTGTTGGCAATATGATGCAGAGTGTTGTCCTTGATGGCAACCCATTTGATGAAGATGATGGCAACCTACTTAATGAAGTTGTTCTTGATGCTTGATGAGTTTATTAATGATGTAAATATGATGTTCTACAAGTAGCTCAGAAGTAACAGAAGAAAGAAATATCAGAAAGTGCCAGAATAATGTTAAACAAGGTATGTCACAAGGCATACGCGGATTTGTTAAGGCGAAGTAGCGTATGTACGCGGAAAAGTACGTGCCAAGTCGCGTATGCTCAATTGCGCTCTAAAAGAATAAAACCAGGGGTTACTACCATGGTATTGACCCATTGTATTGAGCGCTGGATTGTCTATGTGATCCCGTCCAGGAATACCATCGGAAGTTGTGTGGTTTTGGCTCATGGTATTAACAAAGGCTAAACCTATATAAGGAGAAGAAATTCATAGTGCAAGGGCGTGCATGAGTCTGGGTTTGAATGTATACTTCACTCTGAAGTATGTCTGAATGGAAAGGGTAACATTTTTATGATAGATTTGAATCTATGATGCACCTATGAAGAAAATGATGAAGAGGGATCTCTAGATCTGAAATGTATATGTATCTTCTGGATTTGTTTATGGAATGATTAGATCTGTGATCTGGCGAATCTATGCTGAAGTAAAGAATGAAGATCTGAGCTGTTTATCTGTTCTGGAGAGCTGCACTGCCCTAAAATGTCTGAAGATCTATAAGAAACATAAGACAAAAAACCCCTTCGTCAGTCAATGGCATGCTCGTGGCGAAATGCAACGAAGTGGAACAAGCGAGACACCTAAGAATGAATATGCAAAAGACGAAATGATCACTGACGGAGGGCTGTAAGGACCGACTCTAACACGTATGATAAAATAGGGTTTTCTGAAGTTGTGAGATTTCTGATCTGTTCTGCTATCTTGCTGATATTTGTTTCTGATGTGTACTGCTATGTTGATCTGGGTAGTTTGAATATTGATTATGCTGCTATAGAGCAAGTTGTTGAATTGAAGAATGTTCCTTGAGCTTAATTGTGTGGGTTGGATCCAGTGTGAAAATTGATGAAATGTGGTCCATGATGGTGCTGAGGGTTGTAGCCTTCAGTCAGGGGGTTGTAGCTCCCTTCCAGGTAAGGCTGGTAAATGAGACCAGGGGGTCGTAGCTCCCTTCCAGGAGAGGCTAGTAAACGAGTCAGGGGGTTGTAGCTCCCTTCTAGGAGAGGCTGGTAAACGAGCGCAGGTAGGTGCCTGTGTGCTGGTAGGAGGCTGCGCCAACACATATGTTGTAAGATGTTTTCTCTATAATAAAATTTTGAAGGTTGAGCAACTACAGCGATGGTTTTCTCCCAACTTGGGTTTCCACCTAAAATCCTAGTGTTCATGTGTGATGCTTATGTGTGATGGCTTATTCTGTTCTTACTACACATGTTTACTGTTTATTGATCATCTGATGAATGAATGATGGAATGATATAAGTGAAGAATTAATGGCATAATTAGATCTCTTTGTATACGCGAGTTTTATAAAGGGTATCCGCGTATATACGCGAGTCTATATCAGGAAAGTAGCGTATGGGTTTTAGAAGTAAGAAAAAGTGAAAATTTTTTAGTATGCCCTAAATACTGATTCACCCCCCCCCCCTCCCACCCTCCTAGTATTTTTCCCAAAAAATGGTATCAGAGCAGGTCCTTCTGCAGAAGCTTGATCGCTTGAAGGAGACCCATTGCAATGGGAAGTCATGAAGGAGTAATGTCTATAAAGCCACCCCTATTCAATGGAAGTAATCTGATATTCTGGAAGGTACAAACAAAAGCATATTTACAAAGTCTTGGTGCAGAAGTGTGGGAAATCATGGAAGAAGGGTATCCGTATCCAGCAAGTATTCCTACTGATGCAACAGAAAGGAAGAAATATGAAATCAATGCCAAAGCAGTCAATGTTTTATTGGGAAGCATGTCTGAAACAGAATTTTCCAAAGTGATGCAGCTAAATTCAGCAAAAGAAATATGGGACAAGATCATTCTAAGCTATGAAGATGATACAAAGGTAAAAAATGCAAAACTCCAAACTCTCAAAATTGAATATGAAAATTTAAGGATGCATAGTGATGAGAGTATTGCCAATTTATTTTTACGACTAGATGATATTGTAAATCGAATGAGAAATTTGGGTGAAACTATAACTGATACTACTCTGGTGGAAAAAGTCTTAAGATCTTTGACTTCAAAATTTGAATCTAAAGTATCTGCTATTGAAGAAAGGCAAGATCTTCAAACTCTTACTATTTTTCAACTACATGGTATCCTAACTGCTTATGAAATGAGACAGGGAGGTCCCTCTCAAATCAAAGAAGCTGCTTTTAAGGCGTGTGCAAGAGGAAAAGAAAAGGAAGATGTCAAGGAATCAAATTATATATCAGAAGAAGAAGAGGCAAATTTTGTAAGAAAACTCCAACTAGGAACTGAAAGATTCAAAGGTAAGCTCCCCTTCAAGTGTTTTGAGTGTGGAAGAGTTGGTCATTATGCTGCTAGATGTCCCTATAGAGAAAATCATGAAAAAGGAAAGATTTATTATGCAAATAAAGATAATGATGAAGTATCTAATGAAGATGAAGAAGATTTTGACAAAGATTTGCTAGCGCTCATGGCAAAGAAGAAAAAGAAGAAGACTACTCAAAAGGAGACATCTCAGAAAACATGTGCGGCAGAAAATAAAGAAGATAAAACAGATACTGATTGTTGTTCTTGTGATTCATCTTCTTGTGCATGTAATAGTGAAGATAGTGAAATGAATGTTATGAATCTAGAACAAGCTCTCAAGAATAACGTTGAAGAACAAAAAAGAGCTTCTAATAATAAATAAGTTATCTATAATGAGATGATCGCTCAAACGAAAGGACAGATAGAAATACTGAATGAAAAGGTAGACAAATATCAAAGGTTCCATGCTTATGCATCCAATCGAATTAAAATACTAGAAGCAGAAATCGACGATCTAAATGCAGATCTCGAAAAATAAAACAAGAAGAATGAAGGACTTGAAGCTGGAATAATCTCTCTGCAAGCAGATCTTGAAGCATCAAGTAAGAAGAATGAGGAACCTATACAATCATTTGAAATGGAAGCTCTTGAAGCAGAATTCATCTCCCTCAAAGAATCAAATAAGAAGAATGAAGAACTGCTGCAAACATGTGAAGAACAAGAAAATTGCTTGAAGGAAGAAATTTTAAAATTGAATGATCAAGTTGAAGAAGGAAAAAGGGGTGAAGAAAGTATGAAGAAGCTATGCCAAAAATTGGAGGTTGAGGTAAACACTCTCACAGGTAAATTAGAAGAAAAGGATAAACTCTTGAGGTTTCAAGATAGTACTAAGATTCTGGACAATATTCTTAGTAATCAAAGATCTCCTGCTATTAAACTTGGTCTTGGTTTTGATGAAACGGTTAAAGGAGAATCTAGTTCACAAGGAAGTGCTAAAGATTCAAAAGATGTCAAAGCAAAACCTGAAGTGGTGAAAGAGACAAAAGGTCAACCAACAATCATGAATTCTCAAAGGAAATCATTCAATAATGTTGAATGTTTTAAATGTCATAATTATGGGCATGTTGCAGCAAATTGCAGAAGCAGATCATTTCAGTCACAATCAAACAGGTTCTATTCAGAAAGGTACTCTGGACCCTTCAAGGGATATTGTTTTTCATGCAACAAGTATGGTCATAAAGTAGTTGATTGCAAAAGAAGGAAGAATAGAAAAACACACTATGATCCTTATGCTTACTTTCTTGGTCACATAAGATGTTATGCTTGTAACAAGTATGGACATGCGGGAAAATAATGCAGGATGAACAGATATGAGAAATTGCATAACTTCCAGCCCGCAATAAGAAGTTTCAAGAAAAGTTGGAAAAAGAAGGAGGACCGGTCAGAAACGTAGGGAATACTGACCCTACTGCAGTCATCCCTTGTGTTGGTTTTGATCCGCCCTTTGCCCTTGATGTCAAAGGGGGAGAGTGACATGGTGTTTGAATAAAGGAAAAGAATGGTGTCCAGGAATGGGGAGAGTGACATGGTGTCATTATATTCTTAATGTATCTATCTGTTGTAGTGATCAAACACCATCGTGGGTGCCATCAAGTCCAAAGGGGGAGATTGTTGGCAATATGATGCAGAGTGTTGTCCTTGATGGCAACGCACTGGATAAAGTGTTGTCCTTGAATGCCAACCCACTTGATGAAGATGATGGCAACCTACTTGATGAGGTTGTGTTTGATAGAATATGTCTTGATGAACTAAATCTGATGTATCTACAGTGAGTACAGAAGGTAATGAAGAAATGAATTCAGTATGTGTTAGATCTATGATGAAAAGAGTATGTCTCAAGGCATACGCGGATTTTTCTAGGATAAGTCGCGTATGCACGAGGGAAATAACGTGCCAAGTCACGTATGGGAAAAAGCGCTCATAAAGTACAAAACCAGGGGTAACCACCATGGTATTGACCCATTGTATTGAGTAATGATTCGTCTATGTGACCCCGTCCAGGAATACCATCGAAAGTAATGTGGTTTTGGCTCATGGTATTGAAAAAGGGTAAACCTATATAAAGAGAAGAAATTCATTGTGCAAATTATGAGTGTGGGTGCAAGATGTCTGAGCTTAAATGAATACTTATCTCTGAAGAATATCTGAATGGAAAGGGTTACAGTTGAATGATAGATCTGAAAGCATGATGCACCAATGAAGAAAATGATGAAGAAAGGTATCAAGATCTGAAATGTATTTGTACTTGCTAGATCTATTTATGGAATGATTAGATCTGAGATGAGGCGAACATCTATCTGAAGTAAAGGGTAAAATATGTGTGATGTATTTGTTCTGAAGAATTGCAGTGACCTAAATGTCTGAAGAACCATACGCTAGTTAGCCGCAGATAAAGCACATATATATGCGGGTTTTCTGAAGAGAAGGCATATATGGGCAGAGAAATTAGTTCTATAATATGTACAGAAATATACGCGTGTTTATATGCATGAAGGCGCGTATATACGTAGGATCAGTGAAAGGAAAGCGCGTATGATAAACTAGGGTTTGCTGAAGTTGTGAGATGTCTGATCTGTTCTGCTGTCTTGCTGATATCTGTTTCTGATGTGTACTGCTATGTTGATCTGGGTAGTTCGAATATTGATTATGCTGCTATAGAGCAAGTTGTTGAATTGAAGAATGTTCCTTGAGCTTAATTGTGTGGGTTGGATCCAGTGTGAAAATTGATGAAACGTGGTCGATGATGGTGCTGAGGGTTGTAGCCTTCAGTCAGGGGGTTGTATCTCCCTTCCAGGTGAGGCTGGTAAACGAGAGCAGGGGGTCGTAGCTCCCTTCCAGGAGAGGCTGGTAAACGAGTCAGGGGGTTGTAGCTCCCTTCCAGGAGAGGCTAGTAAACGAGCGCAGGTGGGTGCCTGCGTGCTGGTAGGAGGCTGCGCCAGCACATTTGTTGTAAGATGTTTTCTCTATAATAAAATATTGAAGGCTGAGCAACTGCAGCGGTGGTTTTCTCCCGACTTGGGTTTCCACCTAAAATCTTGGTGTTCATGTGTGATGCTTATGTGTGATGGTTTATTCTGTTCTTACTGCACATGTTTACTGTTTATTGAACATCTATTGAATGAATGATGGAATGATATAAATGAAGAATTAATGGCATAATTAGATCTCTGTGTATACGCGAGTTGTATGAAGGATATCCGCGTGTATATATGCGAGTAGATATCAAGAAAGTAGCTGAGGTTTTAGTAAGAAGAAAAGTGGTGTTTTGAGTATGCCCCCAAATACTCCATTCACCCCCCTCTCAGTATTTTTCCCAACATTTAAAAGAACACGTATGAACTGGATGAATATGGCATTAATGACAGAACAGGAACCATCCTGGAAGTGAAGAAATTGCTGACAAAGAAGAATTTGATCCTTCAAATTGAAGAAAAGTGCCACACTCTAGAGACTATGGTTCAGAGATTTTTCAACAGAATAGAGCCACTGACACAAAAAAGATTGCCTTCTCTTTTTTTAATTAATGATAAATTGGTGACCAGAGAAAACTATAGAAAGATACTTCAAGAAATTTCTAAGGATACTGCCAAGTTTTCAAATATTGAAGGCACATTGATAGGGAGGGCACTATTGGGAACATTAAGCACTGACATTTACATTCAGTATGAGATCATACATGTCTTTCTGTTAAAGCCCACTTTTTCCAAATACACTAAAGAAGATGAAATTTTCCATAAGGTAATAAAATTAGTTATCCCTGATGGAGAACATTGGGAAAAGGTCTATGAGTTTCAGCAATAATTATTAAAAGAAAAAAAGTCAAATTTTTCTAGATCAGTAGTGAACTGTCAGCCAGCGCAGCCTGTGATTATCTTCTTCAGCAACAATTTTCAGTTACATTCAACGCCAACACAACAGATTAAATTTATTTCCATGATGCAGTTAGAATGTAGTTAGCAAATAAAGCACTATTGATTATGATAGCCTTTAATGTAACTCTTGTAATTTTATAAGTACTTCATTGTTCGGAGTATTACTGTTGGATAATCAAGTTTTGAAACTCTGTGTATTTTTGTGGACCTGCTATTAATGAAAATCAAAGGAGTTGCAACAATTTTGTGATATTCATGTGGTATTTTTATTGAGCACTGTGCCTTCTCTCTGTTATTTCATTTCCATTCCATTTTCTGTGTAAAATATTATTCAGTTTATAAGAAGAAATCAGTGAAACGTTTTGTTTATTAAGATTTTTATAATGTGTCTTTTCTTCTAATGAATGAATTCAGTAAAATTATCATTCATACCCCTCTCTTTTTAACCACTATACACAAATGACAAATTAAATGTGCTCAAATAGTTTTCTTATCTTCCCTTGCTCATTTTTTTGCAATTTAGCCTTTGAAATCAGTTTTAGCTTCACTAATTATAATTTTATCCAGCAAACGAATTATTAAACAAATTCTAAAACAAATTTATTGATATCTAGCCTAAAATTGAATATTTAAAAAGTGACACAGAGAGAGCCCTCTATGGTTAGGCAGGGCTAGCTTCCTAGCTAAAATTTGGTCTTTGCTTACCTTTTTTCACTCCTAATTTCAGCTTAGGAAGTTACGAAGAGTGATAACATTTCTAGCGTCGTTTCCGGGGAACGATTGTTAACTATTTCGTGGGGAATATTGTCTGAATAGGTTGAAGTTAAAATTTGAGCCAAAACATATAATTCATATCTTAACCTGGCTCCTAAAATATATACCAGGTCAAAGCACAACTGGGAGACAAGCCTACCATAGCGAACAATATCATTAGATTTATGAATTCAAAGAAAATGTATGAATTGGATGAATTGGGCGTTGATGACAGAAAAGAAACCATCATGGAAGTAAAGAAAGTGTTGACGAAGAATATTTTGATTCTTCAACTTGAAGAAAATTTCCAGACTCTAGAGACTACAGTTTAGAGATTTTTCAACAGAATAAATCATTCACACAAAAAGGATTTCCTTCTCTTTTGTAATTAATGATAAATTGATGACCAAAGAAGACTGTGGAAAGAGACTTTAGGAAATTTTCAGGGATACTACCAAGTTTGAAAATATTAAACGCACATTAAGAGGGAGGACACTATTGGGAACATTAACCAATGACATTCACATTTAGTGTGAGATCAAACATGTCTTTGTGGTGAAACTCACTTTTTCCAAATACACTATAGAAGATGAAATTTACTGTAAGGTAATAAAATTAGTTATCCCTGATGGAGAACTTGGGAAAAGCTCTGTGAGTTTCAGGAGTAATTAATAAAAGCAGAAAAGTCAAATTTTTCCAGATCAGTAGTCAACTGTCAACCAACGCAGCTCGTGATTATCTTTTTCAGTAATATTTTTCAGCTATAGCCAGCATTAGCACAATAGATTATAGATTAAATTTATTTCCATTATGCGGTTAGAATGTAGTTAGCAAATAAAGCACTATAAGTTATGATAGCCTTTAATGTAACTATTGTAATTTTATATATACTTCATTGTTCGAATTATTACTATTGGATAATCGAGTTTTGAAACCCTGTGTATTTCTGTGGACCTGCTGTTAATGAAAATAAAAGGAGTTGCAACAATTTTGTGAGATTCATATGGTATTTTTATTGATCATTGTGCCTTTTCTCTATTATTTCATTTCCATTCCATTTTCTATGTAAAATTTTATTCAGTTTATAATAAGAAATCAATCAATTTTTTTATTTATTAACATTTTTACAATGTGTCTTTTCTTCTAATGAATGAATTTAGTAAAATTCTCATTAATACCCCTTTATTTTCTACTACTATATAGAAATGAAAAATTAAATGTGCTCAAATAGTTTCCCTATCTTTTCTTGATCAAATTTTTGTAATTTAGCCTTTGAAATCAATTTTAGCTTCACTAATTATAATTTTATCCAGAAAAAAAATTATTAAACAAATTCTAAAAAAAATTATTCATATCTAGCCTAAAATTTGGTACTCGGACTAAAATTGACTATTTAAAAAGTGACATAGAGAGAGCCCTCTCTGGTTAGGCAGGGCTAGCCGCCTAGCTAAAATTTGGTCTGTTGTTACCTTTCTTCACTCTCAATTTTAGCCTAGGAAATTGGTGAGAGTGATAACATTGTCAACTACAAAAAAATGTTAGTCCTGTCCCTTCCTTTTTTTCAGTAACCCTCCCACAAATTCCATTGAAATGATTTCCCAAGGACGAGTTCGTATAGGTAAGGGATGATATGGAAATTTTTTCCTGTTATTAGGCTCTTTGGTACAACAAAGCATGCATATTCTTATGAACCTAGCTACCTTCTCTTGCATTGTAGGCCAATACACATACCTATGCAAGTTATCTACAGTCTTCCCTACACCAAAGTTCCTTGCAGCCTTGGAGGTGGGAGCTTCTCTAATTAGCTACAATCCATCACCTTTAGGAACACATAGCTTATCCAACTTGTAGAGTAACCTATCCTGGAGATGGTAGTCAATGGTTTTTTCGCCAATGTGAAAATTAATTTGACTCTACAACTGCTGATACAACACCTTGAAGTCCTCATCCTCTAAATATGTGTTTCTATATGCATCATGGCTGAATGGATCTATTGTTTCCCTTCATAAGTTTTCTGAGAAGGCTGAGAAATAAAATTTAAGCTTCCAAGCTAAAATAAAATTAAATCAACTAAGGGGGAAGCTATTAGGCCTTAGATCCATAGCAGAAGGTTTGAAGTCTAAAATACCACTCACGAGGCCCCCGTCGGGAAAGCACAACAAGGTAAGGAGAAGTTTTTGTACAAGCACACATTATTGGTCACATTTTGTGTGGTTTCAGGGATGATCGTGATACATCCCTGCCTGACCACCCCTCGAACGCATTGTGGGTGAGGAGGTAACCTGTGTGGGTTATAAGTGAGAGCTAACCCCCTCCTATTGAAAATTCAAATCGCTGGGCCCATCAATACAACACCCCAGATACATTCTAGGGGTTGAGCGTTGGATCTGACCTCCTACTATCCAACTCGTTTCAGGACAGTGGGGACCACATTCCATGTGGGCCAATCCATCGGAGCCAATACAAGCGAGCACGAGTTTGAAATGTAAAACAATACCTTGTATGCCCCCGTTCGTGTCCACCTATCCCTCAACATCATCCAATCCCATCCAGTCACATGTCCCTCCAACGATTTCATCCCACTTTAGTTGACCATTTCCCCCTCTCCACCTATAAAAAACATTTTTTCCTCACATTTTCAATGATACATATAAGTTCCTAGTACAATCTCTTCCATCAGTTTTCTATCCAGAAATGGCATTCTAGCTCTTAGCTGGCCTGGAACCTCCTCGTAACGTCATTTTCGACCTTCTCAAGGAAAATCAAGAAACCATTAGATCAAAATTGTTCAAATATTCATAAAATATATATATAAGGTGTCTCCCAATACCCCTAAGGCCCGTGAGGCCAAACCCTCCTCTAGTGTCAGCCCTCTCATGGACACGAAGCCACAAATTGTTGACCCCTCTTGTGCCTACCACCTCGCTGACCTTCATTTCAACCTATATGGAAACAACTTCATGGGATAAGACCCATTCCGAGTATTCAAATCTATCTTATACTACCAAATTGCACCCTTTGTGCACTATTTTCCTGAGTTCATCTCCTAGTTGACTTCATCCTACATAGAAGAGAAAAATTGCTTTGTCCCTTCCATTGGGGACAAAACCCTTTAAGTGACCCCAGAGCTTATTCAAAAGGCCTTGTTGTACCCCAACTCTCCTAGATCTTAGAATTTTATTGAAACCGCATTGGTCCATAATTACTCCATCCTTGAAGCTGATGAGGAGCAATCCTTCTGGATGATATTAGCCCCTAGCCTCTAGTCTTTGTCCATTTCTAACAGTTTCCCCATAAACCTTTTTGCAGAGCCTATTCATCCCATCCTATCCCTAATTTCCTATATATTGGGGTATGATGATGCCAATATAGCCACTAAATCCACTTTGGGTTTCCTAAGGCAAATGATGCAGCCTGGCCATTTATTTGATATTCCTTCTTACTTATCTGGGGCCAGAAGATTTTAGCTACACCATTCTCCTACCACATCCTTTTTCAAATATTATTCACTGTTGTTTTGTTTTTTTGTGTACACTGATGTGGGTGAGTTCAAGTTCCTGGGTCTCATTTTAGTGGCCTCCAACAAACAAAGACATTTTTTGTTCAACTGTGATATTGTTATTAGGAAGAGGCCATATTTTCATGGTTAATATTAGTTTATATCCTCTTATATGTCCATTTCATAAAATATTATCCATGGTGTCCGCCCTGCCATAATTCTCCCTCAAAAAAATTATAATATCCATCTTAGAAAGGACATCGGGGTTGAGGTTTGCTACCTTCTTTAGAATTACACAAAAATTGGGGTCTATGGGTATGAGCTCCCTCTCTACCACTTACCTGTGTTCCTACCCATGAGGATTTTTGCTGTGGAATTCATCATCCAGAGCCTTAATGTGAACCAAGTCCACTTTTTTCCTACAAAGAAGGGATATATGTTTAAATTCGGAAGGCCTATAGGGAATTTTATGGTAAATTCCAAGCAGACCTTCAATGGAGTTGAGGGACTACTCAAAAATATGAATTTTTATCTAGGATATGTTTGGCACTAAAACCCTCATGGTGTCATTTCCCAAAGAAGGGAAAAGATAAAGGATTCAACTTATGGACATGAATCTAGGCTTGAGATCGAATGGAAATATAACCTTGATTCATGGCCTATGAACATAGAGATGGAAATCGAGACTCCAAAAACAAAGGAAAAAGTGAAAAATAGGACCATGGATAAAATTGGAGATACATAGATGGAGGATTTACACGCAGGTAAAAGGGAAAAAACCCAAGAGACAAAAGAAGAATAACTTGAGACAAGGTTAGTACACTACAAGGAAAATACCCTCGAGTGGATGCTTTTGAGAAACCCCTTATAAAAATAGCTTAGATATCGATTTGTATTGGAGGTCTGTAGAGGAGGTTGGTGGGTGGAGATTTTTTTGGTGCATCTTTCATCATAAATTGCATTGGTGCATTTTATGCAAAACGCACCGGTGCATACTAAAAATTGGCAAACCAAGACACTGTGCTCTCTGTACAAACCCACTTGGTGTGTCGAAGTACTATAGCGCACTGGTGCTCTACGTATAAATAGGGTCGATGGGTCTTCATAATCCAGCGCACCATAATGATGTGCGGTGTGCCATTGATAAAATCGCCCGGTGCATCTGAAAATCCTGTGCACCAAAAAAGGGTTAATTAAAAAATAATTACCGATCGTAAAAACCTTATTTTTACTTGTTCAATGCTCTAGACCTCTCAAGCACCCTGCCATCGGTGCTCCCATTGCATGCATTATTGTAGTCCATTTCCCACTATGTGGAATTTGAATTTTCGAAAATGGTGGGAAAATTTGGTTTCTTCAATTCCTCAGCAAATATGCCTCCTTGAAGTGAAAATGTAGAGGTAATATACTTGTTTCTAAATAAATAAACCTTTTAGAAGATTAAAATTTGAAATTAACTTAAAATTAACCATTTAAAAAAATTAAAATTAATTTGCGCAGTTCGTTCGAGCCGTTCGCAGTGCTGCCTGTAAATTTATAGGCTGCATCGTGAATGGTGTTAACGAAAACCATAACAAGTTCTAGCGCAACAATAGAATTTAAAAAATAGCATGGCGGTGTGGTCATTTAAGCGACCACACTATTGACTATGTAGTACCGTCAAGAGGGCAGTGCATTGACCAAACTAACTGCCCCGGGGCAGATAGTCAGGTGAGCGCACCACCTACCTGACATGATTATATATTCAACAGTGTAGTCATTTACAGGTCTGCATCGTTGACCATGTACTTATTTTGGGCGGTCCGTTGACCAAACTATATGCGCCAAGGACATTTATCATTTAATAAAAAAAATGTATTTAATATGTGAATCATTCAGTGACGTCAACAGAGAGAACAAAGGGAACAACAAGAACATATGGAGGACTATTATAATGTGATTCATCTGTGGGAGGCACATGAGAGGGAGAGAATTTTGTACCCTTGCCCTATTACGGCAGCCACCTAGTTACTCCTAAGTGAGGTAGGCCTCCTAAAGTTCTACGAGGAGGCTACATCCTTCAAGGGCCATAGTGGGTTATTGGGATAGTTGATCTACAAGTGGGATGCCCACCGAAAACCTTTTCGGGTCAGTCGTAACAAGCGGTACGAGCCCACTGTGGACGACATATATTTTATTACTGGCCTATCTAGGAGAGGGCATGATTTTCCATACTTCCCAGATGTACCCATCAGCTGTATAGCGGGGAGTCTATTGGCGTACTCTGAGAGATACATTAGGGACAATATAGTTTCTCCTAAAAATATTCAGGTGTCCGGTGGTTAGTTACGTATTTCTCTGTTTGGTCCAGAGGAGGTGAGGTGCCTCTCACTACTACTATTGACCATTTCACACTATAACAATGATGAGAAATGCATTAGTTGCCCACTTTTATTTTATTTTTATTCTTTATTCCAAACGCCACAACTTGTGAGATGGTCTACAATTATTTTGCAACAGTTTTGTACAACATTAGATAGATGTCGTTCTCATGCACGTGGGAGGTTGACCTTCCCTTTTTCTTCACAGTTATTTTTTTTATTTTTTGATAGGTTTTCAGAGACGAGGTATATTTTTTTTGGAAGCCTCATAGGCCAATGCTGCAGCTACCCATGGGGGTGGGGCATAGGCCAAAAACACGACTTAGGATGGATTTGGGTGACTGACTGTGTCGACTCCTAGTTAATGAGAGAGTCCACCCTGCTACAATAAGAGATATCTAGGCTGATCATAGGCTCACACAACTCTAGAGAGACATGCCTCGTGAGATGTTGACCCTCATGCGTCATAATGTTGGAGCTTCCAAAGTATTGGCAGCTAGGAGGGATAGGCATCATGGATATGCACGACAGAGTAGCTCATTTGATGACCATGATCATGAGGGGAGTGATCATCATTCTAGTACTCCACCTCCTCCTCCTTCACCTCGCGCCGAAGATCATGAGTAGCTAGCATCCAATCCTGATCAGAAGGCATATTCTGAGCATTCTGTACCATCTCAGCAGACACCTAGTCCTGAGCAGGTAGGTCCATCTGAGAAAGCTACACCATCCACTGAGTAGGCTACACCATGGACGACATCAGCAGGCAGTTCTTGAGTAGACTACACCATTGATGATTCATCAGTAGGCAGTTCCTGAGTAGACTTCACTGTCGACTAATCAACAGGCACCTCCATAGTATACATGTCATCTATCTGAGCATGAGGTTACACCATTGACTAAGCAGGCCTCAACTAGTACTAGTATTGATGTAGTACCACCATATATTTGACATTTATATGTAGTTATATTACAATTGTATATTTTTGACATTATATATATATATATGGTCCATGTATTTTATTTTCATGTTGGTGTACTTAATTTAAATGTTGGTGTTCACCATGATGTGTATATTGTTAGGTCATGTTAGATATGTTCATTTAATGTGCTTGTAGGTAGATGTGTATGCAATAGTAGTTATTTGACATGAGATGTATATTTGATGTTTGTGTTGTGACGATGTTATACAGTTCTTTTGTTTTTTTAGATGATCATGATCATGACGATTAGATGATGTTAACAAAATTGAATGTGTATTTTAGAATACGATGTTTGTACGATGGTTATCATGATCGTGTTTTATAATTTTTATATTAAATCATGATATTGATTAAATATTATGTCATGATTGTAATTGAAATTTTGATTTTAATTGTATGTAAGATTGTAAAATTTTAATTGTAATTTTAATTTTAATTGTAATTATATGTAAAATTGTAATTGTGATTGTAATTGTAGGTAATTGTATTGTGAAATTGTAAAATTGTAATTGTAATTGTATGTATTGTCATGATTCAATTTTATTATTGTAAAATATGTAAATTTGTAAATTTGTAATTGTAATTGTATGCATAGTGATTGTAATTGTAATTTTAATAGTAATTGTATGTAAAGTTGTAAGTTTGTAATTGTATGTAAAATATTTGTAAAATTGTAATTGTGATTGTAATTGTAATTTTAATTGTAATTGTATGTAAAATTGTAAAATTGTAAATGTAATTCTAATTCTAATTTTAATTCTAATTCTAATTATACCTAAAATATCTGTAAAATTGTAATTTTAATTGTATTGTCATCATTCAATTTTATTAAAAATTGTAAAATTGTAAAATTCTAATTCTAATTGTATGTAAAATATTTCTAAAATTGTAATTTTAATTGTAATTGTATTGTGAAATTGTAAAATTGTAATTGTAATTGTATTGTCGTCATTCAATTTTATTAAAATTTGTAAATTTGTAAAATTGTTAAACTGTAAATTAGTTGTCAATTTTGAACAATAACTATCGTAAGTAAAATGTATACCATAAATATTGTTAAATTACCATAATTGTAAGATTGTAAAATTGTAAATTTGTACGAATATAAATATATGTAAAAAAGTAAATCTAGAATAATATGAATTTTTGTAACATAATAAAGTTTAGAAAATAATGCAAATAAATTCATGTTTAGAATTATCATTATTTTATTATGATCTTACATATAAAAAATAACAGTATGCATTTTGAAGATATCGTTCACACACATTTAAATAAATCAAGTAGTTGTTTTATTTTAGGAATTGACATAAAAAAAGAACTTGATGCAGTGCATTGCTTTTGAGATCAACATAATTGCAAATTATCAATTGAAATAATTTTAACATTAACACAATGAAAAACAATTAGTTCAAAATACATATTATAATGTTTCGAAAAAAGAGTCTTAGTTACAAGGTTAAGTCCTCTTCTTTATAAAAACCCATCTTGAAAATTATAAATGATGAAATAACACATGTACCATATCACTCTTTGTTCTCATGATCACCCTCATTAACTTCTAGCTCGCTTCGCATGATAACACTATTGTTCTCAAAAATATGTTTTGATCTAGGGTCATGTCTCAATATGAACCACCAATCCCTATCCAACACATCTTAGTAAAAAAACACTTAGATGTAGTGTTTGGGGAAAACATAGGGCTCCTTAGCTTCATCCCACATCTTTCTAGAGTTGATACATATTAGCCTACTATCACGATCTTCCTTTACATTATTCTGATAAAAGGTTTCCAATCACTTGCACTTAAAAATAACACATTGGAAAGAAGAGAAGTTCACTTCAATGATATATTGTATCTTTCCGATGTAGCCTAACGTCCCTTGTACTAGGTTTTGATCATAGTGGCTAGCTCAACTAGATTGATCGAACTTGACTTCCACTCCACAGTATTGTGTCATGTGTCCATCATCAACATTCTCTATGCGGAAATGGTGTCCATATGCCGACATAGATGGGAACAAAATCACCTATAAAAAAGTTAAAAAATCATAGTCTCGTGTTTCTTATAATAATCTAACTATTAAAATATGAAATATAGATGTTACATTTCAAAGGTGCATTATTAAGTTTAAAATGTACATAAATATATTCTTACCTTGTGGGTGCACCCAATCCCTACATTTAGCGCATCCTCTTTAGCACACAGGTAATGACCGGTTGCACTGTATTTCTCTCTGACTTGGTCAGCAACCCAACTGTTGGGGCATATAATTGGCATATTTTCTATTAAATGATCAAGATAAAGCACACTTATACCATTCAACCATCTGAATTCTATCCTGTTACTATCCCATTTCATCCTCTTTTGTTCATACAATGGGACCCATGGTTGTGTCACTTCGGAATTGTAAAGAACGAATTTATTGATTGCTTCAATTTCTACATTTGCTGATGAAATCAAACAGACATATAGTACACATGAGATTAGAATGTAAATTATATCAAAGTTCAACATGAATATTTACTTTGTGCAAATTTGAAAAATTATAAGTCTCTTACTCTTTATCAAACGCATTTTTCCATTTTTTTAGAGAAGCTCCCCTTCTCTTTTGTCTTCATCCCTTTCATCATCCAAAATCACTGCACCTGTCTGTTGTAAATCTTCTTGATGTAATCACTGGAATAATCGATAGCCTCATACGATATGTACCCCTCTTCCATAGACCCCATGGGTTTTCCCCTTTGTCAAACAAAAACATTCAATTTATTCATGTATCTCTCTAAGAATAACATCCAACGACAAGAAACCATCCCAACTAATTCAACCTCATCTACTAGGTGGATTAGAAGATGAACTTGAAAGTCCATGAAACTCGTCGGCAGTTCCTTCTCAAACATACAAACAATCTCAACTATCTCTTGATGCCACCATGGAATGCTAGCAACATGAATCTCCTTTGACATGATCCAACGTAGAAATGTAGATAATTTAGATACGGCATGTCCTAGGTCTTGGGGGAAGTCATGTTTAACACACCCACACACAAACAAAGGATAATGACACTACAAAGTTATAGACACATGCAATAATATAAAAAATTAGTTATGTTTTATGATCCCCGCATGGGATAAAATTTATTAGTATAAAAAATAATAAAATCATGATTTTGACATTATACGTACTCTTATAAGATTCAAATGTTCATGTGATTTCAACCCTGAAAAATGGTCATCCACAGTGAAGCATCGTTGTAGTGAAGACTCATATGAAGCTGGAACCCTCATGCCCATTATAAATTCCTTTTCCAAAGAAAAATCATCTTTCTTTTAAATCCATTGGACATAGCCTTCTTTGAAATACCAATTAGAGGGACTAGTTGCCTCTGATCCTGTACTTTCTAATCATCTTAGCCAATGATTCTTTTTAGTGTTTGAAGCAATAAGATCTTTCCTAATAGCCAATGTGTCACTTTGTTTCAATGATATGTGCCTCCATAAATAAGACGAAACATTTTTTAATATACTCATGTGATCTAATAAGTAGGTAATATTAAGATGCTCCCAATATGGGAGGTTATAAAAAATAGATTTTCTATTCACCCCAATGGAAAATTTCTCAACATAGGTGTCGAAGAATTCTAGATCATCGAACATAGGCTCCCCATTTGAATCAAACATTTCTGTGAACCCCTTCTCCTTCTTTCTCTCATATGCTCTAAGCCATTCAGCTGGTGCCATTATTGCACACCTTTGTGTTCTCTCTCGTTTAGTATTGAAAGAAGATGTTGTTATTTTGTAAGGGTGTTATTTTGGGAGGAATACCTTGGAGCAGTCATACACTGGATTTCATAGGTCGTTGGACCATCCAGATTTTAGAGAAGGTCCACAACATTTATATCCATAATACCATTTTGTTACAAGAGCTGCAAAATTATTGTATACAATATGCATGGCATGTTAAAGAATATCACAAAGATTAAAAAAATTACAATGAATTGAATAACTAATATGCGAAAGAATATTGTTATGTATATAAATAAACATGTAATTTACTAGAGAAAACTCCTAAGCCTAGATAATCATGTGTTGTGTAAGCACATATTCCATACAACATAAAACTCCTCTCTGTTGCCATGTGTCTTGATACATCGTATACATTTATCCCATACCATAATTCCCTCAATTCATCTACCAGTGGTTGTAAGTAGACATCCATATTCTTCACTTGTATTCTACCAGGGGCTATAAGAGCCAACATAAGATTTTCATTCTTCATGGACAATAATGGGGGGATATCTCTATTGATCACTACTACATGAAAAACATAATAGTTGGTGTTCTGGAGGGAATATGGGTTGAAGCCATCCATGGATATGTTGAGTAGTAGACATCATACGTCATCTTTGAATTTTTCAGGCCATGTATCCTCTATATGCTTCATGGTTATTTAATCTATTGGGATACACATAACTACAAACTCACTTTTGTGTGAGGCATTCCATCCCTACAACATATCTAACTCTTTGCAACGAAAGAGCCTTTGAATCCTTGGTATTATAGGCATGTGCATCAATATCATAAAAGGATGACCATGTGATTTACCCTTCTTTTTTTATTTATAATACATGTCATGCCCACACTTTAGACATATATATTTTTCTACATATTCTCCTCTATATAAAATAAAATCATTTGCACATGCATGATATGATATGTACTCAACACCCAACATTTTCAACAATTTTTTTGCCTCTTCGCAGCTACCGAGGAAGACATTATCACTTGGAAGAACCTTATCTTTGAATAACTTGTAGTTATTCATGGACAATATTAAATGTACATTAATGATAATAATTATTAATGTTCAAAAAATTGACCATTTGTAATTTTCATTGTGTGATTATATTTCTCAAAATATAAGGGACTTGATGGTCAATTACGTCAAAATTTTCGAGAAACATGCATTTTAAAAGCCGAAATTTGCTTTCAAGTTGTACTGTAACATTGTTGTCCCAAAATGGGTAGACTTTGACTGACCACCAGGTCCAATGAGAGGGGTGGTGGAAGCAAATTTAAGGCTTTCAAAAAATGTATCAGCGACATGAGAATCATCCCCTAGTCGATCATCGTTCTGGAATGCATCTAACAACATTGTCTCCATGGTAGTCATATCCCTCAAGTAATAATCCCTACCAACCTCTATTTAATTGCATGCATTGCTAGCTTGTGAAGAACTACTATTGTTGTAGCCATTCTTAATTGGTGAATCTGGACGTAGTGGGAATTGAATAGGTGGTTGATTTAACCATTCTTGGTAACATTCCTCTCCGAGTTTTTCTCTTAATTCAGCCTTCTCTCAATTTGACATTGTTGTGGGGTGCAAAAGAAGATGGTAGGTAGGTCACTCATCATCACTACAAAAAGTATATTTGAGCATTATTAGTACAAAATCGATGATATCAATTAGTTTGCACGTTGACAATGTATGATTAATTGGTTTGAAGTTGAAATAATTACATCAATATACCAAAAAATTATTATTACCATCATTGTCACAGGATTGTGGCTAGAAGATGGAATGTTACAATTGGTAGAGTGAAGCAGTTGTCCATTTTCATCTACCAAATGCACCTTGCGGTATTCTACTCTTGATAAGAGCTTCTAAATTTTTGGAGTTGTTTGAATATTTTGTGCATTTGAACTCGATTCTAAATCTGCATCAACATGCAAATTTGTATAAATTAGATTAAAAAAAAAAATCAATTAGTTAATAAAAATATAAATAAAATTTGAGGTAATTATGTCTCGAGATGGATAGGGAGAACTCGACGATGAAATTTGATAAATATTATGGAACAAGCTAGATTTTTAAGAATTGTCCATTTGATATAATTACGAGATTTTCTCCCTACATTTGAGAAAAATCAACAATAAATTTTGGTGAACTTACCTAAAATTAATTTTGGTGCCTTAAAAATGGACTTACTGTTATCAGCGCTAAAGTAACTTAACCACATCAGTGTGTTTTAGTTATTGTGTACCAATGCAGTTTTATTAACTAAATCACCGGTGCTGTGGACCGAAAATCTGGAAATAAAAAAAGTGAAACTTTAATTTTTTCAGTGAAAAAAATGTGGTAAATTGAAAAATGGGAGGAAAATTATTTTCGAAAATCTAATTTCATAAAAAAGAGTTCTTTAAATAGTAAAAGATATTCATTATTTCATTATTTTTTCAAAAACATTCAAGGAGATATTTTCACAAGAGACATACCTAGAGCAAGAGAGCACAATAAAATTGTTGAGCAGAAAAATACTTCCAAACAACAACACTATTCAGATAATTAGAATTTGAAACATTTTGCGATTCGCACAAAAACCCTGTAGTATAGTAAAGTTATTAAATTTTACTATAATAATTGTTTTTTTACAGTTTCTGTTGGATTTAATACATGCATAGTAAAAAAATTAAATTAAAATGTGCATTTTAAGAAAAAGAGAAAAAAAAATAAAAATAAAATAGAACAATCCATCCTTATGTTAAACCCAAATCCATTCTTATGTTAAACCCTTGCTTCTTCTTGTTTATGTGACTTCACAATTTGGGCTTTTCATTTTAGATTTATAGGGTTGTATTACTATATATATAGGCATATGACATCTAATTCATGGAACCACTTGTAGAGTCAAATCCTAATCCATGTTCACCCTTGCACGATTTAAAAAATAAAATAAGAAATAATCGGTGTGCCCTATTTAAGATAGCACATCAGGCGCATACTAAAAAAAAAAACACTATTTGATAAAAGAAGTTTTTTATTAATTTATGTTTGTGTTAATCGGTGCAATGGCTAACATATAACACACCGATTCTCCTTTTTGACAAAGATCGATGTACGGTGTTTCTACTGTATTGGCAGTGTGTTTATAAGAACATACCGCACTGCGTTCGGTGCGTACTTTGGGAAAGGCGCACCGTTTTCTTGATTTTTTTTTTCTACCTGAAAATTATGTGATTTAATTATAAAATATATTAATGAATGGTATGGTACAGGTTTCATATTGATAAAGAAATGGCTAACAAGAGTTCAAGTAAAAAAAATACTGATAACACTTCGAGAAAAGAAAAAAAGACAAGTTCTTTGTAAATTCTTTACAAAAATACTATTTTTGAACTATATGTAAGTTTAACTAATATGTATTATTTAGTGTGTATCATGCTAAGCCACAAAATGACGAATCTCGATAATATTATTTCTGATCTAAGACCAGAAGAGCATAAAAGCTTGATGGAAAAATTACAAAAGGATGAATTAGGTGAATGAAAAAATTCTATCGATCCAATATGAGTTTCTTTTCTTAATTTTCATCAATAATATAATTTAAAATATTATATAACATCTTTCAAACAATATATTAATTCACATATGTTTAATTTTCTACAAGGACAAACATCGAAGAAAATTAATGTTGTTCTAAGAAAAGAAAAAAAATAGAACATGCAAATGAAAATGAATTGCTCCTTATCTCATCTACAGTGGTGCTGGGAGTTAACGAAATGGAGAAATTTTTTTACAAAAATTTGAGGGAGAAAGTGGAACGAATGTATAGACGTTATTTCCACTTATAATACAAAAATCAATCCAATGATTGCAAGAAAGAAATTTTATTTAAACTACATGATGAGTTTCCAGAGAATTGGTCAATGAGACATGTCATACTTTTAGTAGAAAAAATGTACAACAACGAAAAAGAAGGAATGAAAAACTAATATTCCTTTAAATGATTTTCTAGAATTATATTTATATATTACTACAATGAAATCATTTATAAATATCACTTTTGCCATATTTACTTTTCATATATCAATATAAAAATTAAATAGTTTATTGTCATGTTACATTTTCAGGAAGATTATGAAAATCACAAAGGATGAACGAGATGATATCAGAAATATGCACAAGGTTGTCAAAAGGTATGCATCACACGAGGAGCCATATCAACAACAACGTTCTTAAAATGTAATATGTAATCATTGATTTTTTCGATTAGGTACAATAAATAAACAATTTAGCATTAAATATTAATTTTCAAGTATTTTCTTGCATAAAATAAAAGAAAATGGAACCCATTCAGTACATAAAATAGGAAGACAGACAAGAAAAGGGTTGATATCTATGTTTGTGAGTAATTTTTACTTCCTTATAAAAACTTAACTAGATTTCATTTTTGTATATTTTAAGTTGGTTTACAACAATCATCATTGAATGTCTTCAAAGAGGTGCTAACATACAAAGAAGAACCATCAAAAGAATTCAATGAAATTTGGTTAAATATCGGTTGTCAGTATATGTTGGCATATCATAAATTAATTGTGAAATTTGTAAGCATCTGCCTTGTTTTACTTAGCTTTGTCTATAATTAGTATAACAAAAAAATATTTTATATTGAATCTATGATTTGTTATGGGGTATAAAACTTGCAGGAAACAAAGTATGGAACTACGCCAACAAATGAATTGTTGAGAGATGGCATGGAATTTGGTTTTGAAAGAATGTGTATAGTTCATGAGTCAATTCTTGCTATGGTACATTTCTTTTCGATTTACATTGATGTAAATTATTTAATATTGCAATTTTCATTATTCTCACCAATTTATATACACTCATTACACTTTACTTTTATGTTTGTAAATGGAACTTGAAGAGGACGAAAAAAATCAACATATCGAACAAAACATTTCTCCAAATAACCCAAGTAATAGAAGTAGCTCGAGCAGTGACAAAAGTTCTAGTGAAGAATGATGATCAATATGTTTGGATATCAAAGCAAGGCATTGTATTTTTTGAAATATTGGTCTGTGAAATCAGACATTTTGTCTAACATAATGGACATAGTGTCCCAATTGAAAGACAAAGGGATACCAATAATTTTCCCATTTTGTGTGATAAAGAGTGTCTTATTCATATATATATAACAAAATACATTTTAATTTATTCTATTGTGTTCTCCATTGTCACTATGAAATGTTACACCACTGATTAAAGATATGGATTATTAAATATTATAATGAAGAGGTGCGAAATCTGATGATATAATATAACAATTAATCCAAACATCACATTCAAATGCACTAATAAAAAATTAATTGATATGAATATTGTTATAAGATATGTGTCGAATTTTGACTAATAATGAATTTAAAAGAATCACAATAATTGCAATCTTACAGGTCGATGTTTCTAAAAAATACAAAATGAACACTAGTGCGTGTTGGTTACTGCACACTAGTGCTTTTGTATGATACTACGCACCGATTCATTTCTATGATCTATGGGCACTACAAAAATACCAACACCAATTAGAACACTTGGTGTGCTTTATCTACAACTACCACTCAGGCAGTCTGAGAGGCATTGCATGCACCGGTATAGTTTTCATTTAATGTGCTGATTCGTTTTTATAAATTAACGGCCCAGTGCATTGTAGTAGCTAGATATCCAAAAATAGTTAACTATATCAATGTAATGGAGACTAAGTTGAAAAAGTTGAGTTGGAGAAAGGATGGCTTTGTAGTGCGGCAAAAGTCTATCAGGTCTAGGCTTTCATGGCCCTGTAGTCGCCGACAAGAAGTGGGTCAGTTTGGGAGAGGGATTTAGGCTCTCAAAGGGCATCAATGAAAACTACCTCTCATTGGAGCTGGTGGGAGACCCACAGGTGGAGATATGTGGTGGGGTGGCAATGGAAAAGGAGTCGCTGCCCCTACACCTATGCATTAGTGTTATTTTGATGCAGGTTCATAGTTGGGGCTCTGCTCCGGAGGTTTGTTGTGGAGGGAGTGATTGCAGGGGCTTTAGGGATGGAAATACAGACAATATCAAGGCTGAGAACAAAGGTTTTAGTGAGAATGAAGAACGCAAGGGCTCAAAATTTCAGTAATTTCCAGGCCATAACACAAGGGCTTCTCTCCACACCTGTGTAGTAAGATGGCTTAGGAGCTTGTCATCTAATGGTGGTTTTCTCTTGTTGTTCTCTCCCTCACAATGCAGGGCCGCATCATATTCGGTGCTTTTGAGAATGGCTGGCCCTTTCAGGGAGATTCATGCTCATTTTTTGGTAATCCTCAAAACCCTCTCTATTATCTCCTTATATGTCAGTAATGTTAAATATGAGGGCTCTTTGTTGGGTGCACGGCTTGGGTTCTGCCCCTCTTTCTCTATTTCAGCCGCTACCATGGCACGGGAAAAATCCCTCTCTTCCGCCACTCCTATCTATGGGAATCCCATCCCCTGGCCTTTTTTCCTTACCATAATATGATTCTTTCCCCCAAGGGATAGGATCAATACACCTAAGCTCTATTTTAAGTGGAGGGGACTATGCTCTGAAGTCCCAATATCAAATCTTTATAAAAGATTTAAATGGGAATACCATCACATTGTGGGTGCGAGATTTGGATCAGGTATCAGAGGTGAAGGAAAAAATCCAATATGCTACAGGCATCCCGACTCAAAAATAGAGTCTGATATACTTAGGAAAAGTGCTATAGGAAAATTTTCAATTATATGACTGCTAGATTCAAAGAAACTCTACTATTTTTATGAATTTAAGACTCAAAGGAGGTGCACCAGGAACAACAACATCAGCTAGACCTGCACCAACCCTCTTCTAAGGATATTCTTGGAGTGAAAGCCTCCACATAGGGGAAAAAAAATGCTTGACCTGTATTTACCAGGACCATATATTGTAGAAAAGAGAGAGAACATCTTAGATTTGTCAATAGAAATACCAAAGGTAACTCTTTGATGCACTGCAATCAAAAGTGATTATTTGTCATTTTAATAGATATTGGCCAAATCCAGAAAAGATAAATGCATGGATACACCAAAATTGGACTTGAAATTGTGATATTTATCTCTATGCAAAAGATTTCTTCATGGTTCAATTTGATACCCGAGAGGACTATAGTTTTGCAACAAATGAAGGACCATGGTTTTGGGGAAGAGCGGGCCTCTTTGTAACCCCATGGTTCCCTAGTTTTGATGAAAATTCAATGGTGGTTACTAAAATTCATGTTTGGTTGAGGTTTCACAATCTGCCTCTCCCTTTTTGGCATCACCAAGTCCTATAAAACATTGGGAACTCTCTGGGAAATTTCATAAAGCTAGACCGAGAAAGAATGGACATAGGGATATTTACATTTGTGTGAATCTGCGTGGAGATGGACTTAAGTAAAGGCCTGTCATACTACATAAATTTGATACACAAAGACCTTAAGTGGACACAAACATTAGATTTCGAAAACACTACCTTTAGATGTAGGGTATGCCACAAAACTGGGCACCTACAAAACACCTGCACACTATTAAATAAAAAGACAACCAAGAAACCACAAAAGAAGAAATGTTGGAAATTTCCATATCTGCAACTTTTAGATGAGGAGGAAGAAGAAATGAAAGAAAACAAAATACAAACATAAACATAAAATTAACAATATACATAGGAGAAGGTAGTAGGAAATATGGAAGAAAAAAAGGATAATGATGAGAAGACATATGTTCCTACAAACGTTGAACCCCAACAGGATGAACAGGTCAATGAGAAAGGTGTGGTGGGCACTAAGTGCACACATGTATCTAAGAGTTCTGATTCCAAAAAATATGTTCAACTCTCTACCAGCATGGAGCTGGAAATTATCCCCTTTACTTCTTCACAAGATGGTTGACAAAAAGTACAAAAGAAAAAATTGAAAAAATATAAGTCTAGTGTTTCTGGAATAGTGTAATTTTAGTAGTGTTTTTCGTTAATATGTTATAGCATTACTCTTCATAGGGTGATACCCTCTTATGGAATGTTGCGGCATCTACGATGTAACTTTTTGTATTTTTTATAAAAATTTTGATTTTTTTCTATGGGAAAAAGCTAGACGTCCCGGTGTAGTTTTACACCTTAACGGCCTTGTGCATCTTGTTGGGTGACATGCATCGAGACGTTAGTAAATGCCCCGGGGTGTCTAAAATTTGTTTTCCATTGTAGAAATTTCAATACAAATTATGTGTTGCCTGGATTCTCTTGATCTAAAAATTATATGCCATTGTTAAATACAAAATCGCTTCAACAAAAATTCTTGTAGGATTTAAAACATGATCGACAATTGCAATATCAAGAAGAAATATCAAGCACACATAACAAAAATATTTTTACCGGGAAAGCATAAAGCTAAAAATCCCACTATTATATATTATTTATATATCATGGATCATGAAACAATCTCATACAAAACTCTAATCCAATAGCTCTCAGTACAATATACATTCGTCTCACACTGTCATACAAAAATTGGAAAATTCATGTGCCAATTTACTGCCTCCACACAGCCTACCTCCACTGCATAATCCCAGTTCATATCAATCCCTAAATGAATGGAGTCCTACTTTCCTTGTCTATGGAATCCCCATGGAAACATCCAATGTGTGTGTGGTTGCATGAGTGCACCCACTAATGTCAGAACTCATAGTCAAACTGTCCCTTTCACCTACATCTCAACCGGGTCTCCATTGGATCTGGCATGCATGTAGTTAATAGTAGTAAATATTAAATTTCATGTGAGACCATTGGTTGTGAATTAATTAATAACTAATTCACTGATCTCTCACTAATGTATCTTCAGTTACAACTAGCACAATTAATTTTAACTCACTTAACTAAGTTAAACTACTTTACAACTCACATAACTACACATCCAACTCTGTTACAACTTTGAATCACTCGGTTACAAAGAAGTCCACTTGCATGTCCCACCAACCAACCTTTGAACTCGAATTTCCTATAGTTAACTGATTTTCCACTTTAGTTAACTATTTCCAAGTGCTCATTGAGAATAGATTATTATTTATTGTCCAACTAGTATTAAGGGATAAATAATAGTTGATGTGCATCTATAAATATATATGTGATCTATAAATAGAACTCGCACATACATATATAAATAAACCATCATCTATAAATAGAATTTTCTCAACCATATATAAATAGACATCATCTATAAATATAATTTTCTCATGCATCCATAAATATACCTCCACCTAAAAATAGCCTGAGGCTTCATCCTAGTGTACATGCTTAATTTTCACTATGATCTTCTTGTTGAAACTCAACACTCCCTCTCAACAAGAAAGGGATTATCCTTCACCCTGATCCTGTCTCTATGGTATTCGAATTTGCTCCTCGTGAGTGCCTTCATTAGAATATCTACATCCTGATCTTCCGTATGAATGTACTGAACCAACATTATCTGCTGCTACACACTGTTAGGTCCCTATATTACTAGTATAGTCCCTTATTGTTGGTAGTGTAACCCAATTATTGTTATTATTGTACCCTTGTAACCCCCATATTGTTATTATTGTGCCCTTAAATTATTATTGTTAGATCGGCTAGGATTACATTGTGGCCCCATGGAATCCTATATATAGAAAGCAGGTTTTGTAATTTGAATCATCCAATAATTGTTCATTCATGTAATGTATTGGAGGTTTCCCCCTTGAAGTGGCTTATTTCTAAGTTTTTGATATCTCTTTTCTTCTCTTTTTGGAGCTGGTTTCACAACATTTGGTATCAAAGCTTTGAGATTCTACGAGTTCGTTGCTCCAAATAGGTCAGTGTGGCATTTTCACTATAAATTTTTTCTACGAAGGTTCAGAATCTGAAATTTTTAGAGTGCAAAGCCCAAATCCTAAGGAACATCGTCACAAAATTTCAGATCTTGGTTCGCACTATTTTAGGAGATATGATCTATGCAAGTTAGGTCATTTTGCAGCCTCCTAATTTTAACCTAAACAGGTCATCATGGTATTTTCGTAATAACTTTTTTTCTACGAAGGTTCAGAAGCTGAAATTTTTAGAGTGCGAAGCTGCAATCTGGAGAAGCATCGTCAAAAAATTTTAGATATTTTTTCATAATATGTTCAGTGATATGATCTGTGGAAGCTAGGGCTTTTTGAGGCCTCTAAATTTCATCTCAAAGAGGTGATCGTGGAAAAATATTCATAGCTCTCTCTCTGAGCATCAGATTGGAATGTTGTAAAAATTTTCCACAAGCAAACGTACTATAGTTTTCGGTCTATAAATTTCATATCCAAAGGAGGAAACAATGACACGTGGTAAGTCGTACAAGTTTTCTCTACTGAACCAGTCCAAAATTGGGTCATTGTGGGAAATTGAACATAACTTTTCCTTGAAGAATCCAAATTAGATTGGACTTGTGGCATTTGAAAGAAGCTTTAGAGGGCTACTACAGGGTTGAATTTCAGATATTTATAATCCACAATTATAGATATCATTTAATTTCAATATCGAGCTCCTCAAAATCAAATAAAAGGTGTTTATTTTTTTTCCCGAATTCCATAAGTCTTGTTTGAAGAATCAAATTGAATTGATTCCATGGGCATATTGTAGAATAGATATTAGTATTGGATTCTAAAATGGCTCTGAAAAAGAATTCAACACCCATGAAGCCTTTAGAAATCTCTACTATGACTCATGAAGATGAAGAATGGCAACATGACATATCAAAATTACAAGAGCAAGTGCAACAAATTTCACTCTCGCAAAGAGCAACAAAAAATGACATGGAAGTTTTGAAGAAAGGTGTGGAAACTAAGATGGATGGTTTGAAGAAAGATGTGGAATCTAAGATGGATGGTTTGAAGAATGGCATGGAATCTAATATATATGGCATGGAAGCTGGCATGGAATCTAAGATGGATGGCATGGAATCTAAGATGGATGACATGGAAGCTAAGATCAATGAGAAAATGGAAAACATGAAGAATGATCTAAAATCAGACATGGAAGGTTTGACAAAGTTGATACAAGAAATGTTTCCTAATGGTGAAAATATAGTAGAGGAAACTCATGATGAGAACAAAGTAAATGTTAATCATGATTTCATAAACTCTAATGTTGGAGGGAAGAACCACCATATTCCAAAAATGGATATGAGGAAGTTTGATGGAAAGGATCCTGTAACATGGATACTACAGATGGAGCAATATTTTGATCTCCATAACGTGCAAAATACACAAAAGGTATGCATTGCAACTTTACATTTAGAACAAAATACATTTGTATGGTATCGATGGCTTTGCTCCCATAAAAAAATTGTCACTTGGTCAATTTTTACGGAGGAAATGATAGCACATTATGAGGATACAAAGAACAACACCTTCTTTAGCCAATTGATAAATCTCAAACAAAAGGGTTTAGTGGGGCAGCACATTGAGGACTTCCAAAAATTGAATATAAGGGTAACTGATATTCCATAGGAACACGGGATTGATCTCTTCATAGGCACTTTAAAGGATAACATCCAACATGAAGTTCGCGTTTTGGAACCTGATTCATTGGAGAAGGCATTCAGGTTGGCAAGAAAAGTTGAATGTAAAATTATGGCGACAAAGAAGCCTACCACTCAATTCTATAAAGAAGGAAGTGTTGCTACGCCTAGATTTCCACAACCTACAAGGTTGACACCACAACAATTGGAAGAAAAAGAGAAAAAGGGCTTTGCTACAGTTGTGATAGCAAATACACTAAAGGTCATAAGTGTGCTGAGAAGAAATTATTTTACATAGATTGTGAAGAGGAAGAAGAAAATGAAAAAGAAGAGGATATACACTAGGAACCAACCCAAGAAGAGGAAGAAATGAGTCCGACCATATCGTGTAATGCATTGGCAGGAATTACCACTCCTCAAACTCTCAAGATAGAAGGACATATCAAGAAGAAAAAGGTAATAGTGTTGATTGATTGAGGTAGTACCCATAATTTTATTCATTGTAAGGTAGCCAAGGAATTGAATTGTTTCCTATACCCAGCACCAGAATGTCAAGTGATGGTTGCAAATGGAGGAACTATAATTTTCTCTGGAAAATTCCATAATATCAAGCTAACCATGGGGGAATATGTATTTAATATTCCAATGCTTTCCATTCCTATGGGAGGTGTTGATGTTGTACTAGGAGTACAATGGTTACAATCTTTGGGGACGGTAGCTTTTAATTTTCAAGAACTTTTCTTGAAATTTTTTTCAGAAGGAAAGGAAGTCAAATTATGGGGTATTTCGGGGAAGCCAGGAAGGATAATAAGCTCTAATGTCATGACAAAGCTTCTAAAGAAAGAACAGCGAGGCGTAATTGCACAATTATGCTCACTAGGAGTTCCAACATCAAAATCATCTATTTCTGCAGATCTCCAACAAGTCTTGGACAATCATTCCAAGGTGTTTGAAACTCCCAAAGGACTCCCACCTATTCGTGATCATGATCATGCTATTCATTTGATTCCAGGAAGTGTTCCTCCAAACATCAGACCTTATAGATATCCTTACTTCCAAAAGAGCGAAATTGAACGTATGATTGCAGAAATGTTAGAGGCGAGTATAATTCAACCTAGTAAAAGTTCTTTCTCTGCTCCTGTAGTATTGGTACACAAGAAGGATGGATCATGGCGAATGTGTCCGGATTATAGGGAGCTCAATAAGCTCACCATTAAAGATAAATTTCCCATTCTTTTGATTGATGAATTATTGGATGAATTACATGGAGCAATTTATTTTACCAAGTTGGATCTTCGTTCAGGATATCATCAAATTAGAATGAAGACTGAAGATATTCCGAAAACAGCATTTCAAACTCATGAGGGTCATTATGAATTTTTGGTCATGCCTTTTGGCCTTACCAATGCACCTTCTACATTTCAAAGGTTGATGAATTCCATTTTCAAACCCTTCCTTAGAAAATTTGTGCTAGTATTTTTTGATGATATACTAATCTACAACAGGTCTTGGAAGGATCATGTTGAACATGTTGACAGGGTGCTCAAACTATTGCAGGAGAAACAATTATATGCAAAACATCCAAATGTTTCTTTGGAGTACAAGAGGTGGAATATCTGGGTCATATTGTATCTCACGAGGGTGTTAAGGTAGACCCTAACAAAATTAAAGCCATTAAGGAATGGAAAATCCCCACAACCATAAAACAGTTGTGAGGATTTCTCGAGTTAACAAGGTATTATCGAAATTTTGTTAAGAATTATGGGAGAATACCACCACCTCTAACAACATTATTGAAGAAAGATGCATTTTCATGGACTCGTGAAGCAACTAAGGCCTTTGAACATATTAAAGAGGTAATGTTCCTAGCACCAGTCTTAGCTATGCCAGACTTCACAAAAACCTTTATTGTGGAATGTGATGCCTCAGGAAATGGAATTGGTGTTGTTTTAATGCAAGAAGGGAGACCCATTTCTTTTGAAAGTCGTCTAATCAAAGGAAAGTATTTACAGAAACCTATTTATGAGAAGGAAATGTTAGCAATATTGCATGCACTAAAGAAATGGAGAACTTACCTAATGGGAAGACACTTCTAGGTAAAAACTGATCATGGTAGTCTTAAACACTTTTTGGAACAAAGACTATCTTTAGAAAAGCAACAAAAATGGGTCATAAAGATGTTGGGTTATGACTTTGAAATAATATACAAGAAAGGGAAGCTAAATTTTGTTGCAGATGCACTCTCAAGAAAGAATGAAGAGGTGGAAGCATTTCTTTGTGCCATTTCTATTATCCAACCAGATTGGATAACCAAACCAAGAGATGAATGGAAGAAGGGCGAAGACGTGTGGAAACTCATTCAAAAGTTATAGCAAGATCCTAGTACATCTGATACATTTATTTGGAAAAATGATTCCTTATGGTACAAAGATCGCTTATATCTTTGTAAGAATTCCCAACTGAAACAAAATATTCTTTTGGAATTGCACGCTTCTCCTTTAGGAGGACACTCAAGATTTTTAAAAACTTACCACAAGGTGAAGAAAGAATTTTTTTGGGATGACCTCAAATCTGATATTCAAAAGTTTGTGGCAGAATGTTTGGTTTGCCAGTAGAATAAAGTTGAGACAATTAAGACCTCGGGTCTTCTACAACCTTTATCCCTTCCAAGTCAATGTTGGGAGAAGATTTCAATGGATCTTATGACAGGTTTACCTAAGTCTGAAGGAAAGAGTGTCATCATGGTGGTAGTTGATAGACATACCAAGTATGCACAATTTTATGCATTATCTCATCCATTTAAAGCAAGTACAGTTGCTACTACACTTATGGACACAATTCAAAAGCTACATGGAAACCCAAGGGTTATTGTTAGTGACATAGATCCCATTTTTACTGGAAATTTTTGGATGGAATTATTTTCTTGTTTGGGTATTCAATTAGCTCATAGCTCATCTTACCATCCTTAATTCGATGGTCAAACTGAGATAGTAAATAAATGTTTGGAAGGATATCTTCGTTGTTTTGTATCTGATAAACAAACTCAATGGGTCAAGTGGTTACCTCTAGCTGAATGGTGGTATAACACTTGCTTCCATACTGAACAAAAATGACCCCATTTATGGCACTTTATGGATATTAGCCACCATCCATCACATCATATTTAAGAGAAAATTCGAAGGTTCAAGTAGTGGAAGATCACATCGAGCATCAACAAGAAGTTCTCCAACTCTTAAAGGAAAACTTGAATTTAGCACAAAATCGAATGAAACAATAGGGAGATCAACATCGCAGCGAGAGAAGTTTTGATGTAGGAGACTGTGTATTTTTATGGCTACAACCATACAAACAAATGTCCCTCAAGAAGCTAAGAAGGATAATAAATTATCACCAAAGTACTATGGTCCTTACAAGGTGTTGCAAAAGATTGGTACGATGGCATATAAATTGGAGCTTCCTACTTCTTCACGAGTGCATCCAATTTTCCATGTTTCATGCTTAAAGAAGGTTATAGGTGAAAATCTTCTAGTTCAAACAATATTGCTAGAACTTGATGAGGAAGGAGAAATCATATTGGAACCTGAAGCGGTCACGGAAACAAGAAATCGACAACTATGGAATCGATCAATTTCAAAGTATCTCATCCAGTGGAAGAACTTACCCATTGAATATTCTACATGGGAGGATGAGAATTTTATACAGTAGCACCCAGAGCTACTCAAGCATTGAGGACAGCACTTTTTTGAAGGAGAGGGGCATGTTAGGTCCCTATATTACTAGTATAGTCCCTTATTGTTGGTAGTGTAACCCAATTATTGTTATTATTCTACCCTTGTAACCCCCATATTGTTATTATTGTGCCCTTAAATTATTATTGTTAGGTCAGCTAAGATTACATTGTGGCCCCATGGACTCCTATATATAGAAAGGAGGTTTTGTAATTTGAATCATCCAATAATTTTTCATTAATGTAATGTATTGGAGGTTGCCCCCTCGAAGTGGCTTATTTCTAAGGGGTTGATATCTCTTTTCTTCTCTTTTTGGAGCTAGTTTCACAACACACACAATCTCTAATATGATACTAATAGATATATATATTCTTAGATCTATCATGAAACATAGGATTAATCGAGATTTTAATGCAACTCTGATTATCACAATCAATCACTGTCAGATCTAGATGAGAACCAAACAAAAAAATAGGATATTTTTTATCCAAATAGCCTCACATGCAGCTTGACTCGCTGCCATGTATTCTGCTTCACCTGAACTGAGTTCCATGGATCTTTGTTTCCTGCTGTACCAGGAAACAGTTGTAGATCTGATGCTAAAGATCGCCATTGATGTGCTATTTCTTTTCGTTGGGCTGCCCACCCAATATGCATCCGTAAATCCATGCAACTTCACCTCATCCGTCTATCTGTACCATAAGACATACTCATATGTGCCCCTTGGGTATCTCAGGACATGCTTTCTCACCTTCAAAAAGAGCTTGGTAGGCTTAACCATTTCTTGACTCAGCTGGTTAACTGCATAGCATATGTCTGGTCTCGTATTCACTAAATACATTAGTGAACCCATTAATTGTTGATAGACAGTAGCATCTACTACCTCTCGAGATGTAGCATCCTCTTTCCTCTAATTTCTTGGAAGAGGAGTATCCATGGGTTTGCAGCCCTCCATGTGAAACTTACCCAGTCTCTCCCTTGCATACTTTCCTTGGGACGCAAAAACTTCACCATCTCTCTGCCATATTTCCAATCCAAAGAAAATAATGAAGGAGGCCCATATCCTTCATCTTGAACTCCTTTGCAAGGTCCTCTTTGCATAAGTGTATCAGCTGCTCATCACCAGTCATTATTAAATCATAAACATAAAGAACAATGACTAAAATCTTAACCTCCACCACACTTTGGTATTGGTTTGCATCCGCCTCACTCTTGGTGAAGCCAAGTCTGGTGAAATAGATATCTATCTGAGTGTACCAAGCACGGGGTTCTTGCTTCAGCCCATACAGTGCTCTTGTGAGTTGACACACATGTGACTCGCTCCTGAAGATCTCAAATCATTCAGGCTACTCTATGTACCCCTCTTCCTCAATTATCCCATTGAGAAACACAATCTTCACATCCATCTGATGAATGCACCAACCCATCTGTGCTGAGAGAGCAAGGATGTTCCTTATGGAAGAATACTGTGCAACATGTGCAAAGGTTTCTTCATAATCAATCTCTTTGATCTATTAGAAACCTCTTGAACCTAAGAATTACCCTCTCTTTGATAGTTTTTTGCACCTTTTTCCCTTACTTTATTATAAGATCATAGACCCAAATCAATGATAAATGCTAGGTTTTGTCTTAAGGAATGCATTAAAATGATTGCCATATTATATTTTCATGTTCTTACTATTTGAATAGATTTTTTCAATTTAGCTACAGAACGTAGCCTATTCTAGAGCTATCCGTGGATTGTGTAGCTACTCTCATGGTCTGGCAGGTTCCAGGTGTCAAATGAAGAATTGGGCCACATGGGAACTTCTAGAATCATCTCCACGTGGATTCTATCATATTCACTTGGTCAAGATCGATAGAAAATAAGGCCTAAGATCATGGTCAAAGGTGTGGTCAAAGTACGTTATCCGAAAGCAGCAGGACTCTTGATTTTCTCTATCGTAGAAAATCAAGAGTCAAACAGTCCTATTGCAAATCTAATTCGAATTAGCCACCTGTAGCAAGTTTATCTCATAAACAGTTATGTTATTTTCCTTTAAATATCAGTTGTACAGAACCGAGAAGACAACTCAAAAATTAAGTGTTAAGTTTAAGCTTTTTGCTGATACTCTATATTCAAACTTAATTTTATCATAATATAAAATTTCATGTTGCCAACGACTATTTAAGTGCATCCTTAACCAGCTAGAAGTTTAGAGAAATAAGTTGCAGAGGGCCCCTGCACTGGAGGATGTTTTTCATTTGATGTTTTTAGTTCAATTTCCATTACTCTATTTTTAGCAAATATGTTTTCTTTCATTCCAGGTTTTTATCAATAGCATAACATTAAATAACAATTGTGTAGCCTTGTTCTTCTAAAATATTTCGTGAAGATGGATAACTCTGTTTTCAAATTGAATTAATATTGAAGTAATAATAATACATAGTTGCCTAGTTTCCTTATTGTTTTGTCATTCATTTTCTTAGAACAAAATTGTCAATTAACAGTGAATGGATGTTTTCAAAATCCATTTCAAGATGATGATCCTAAACTAAATGGTTGAAAATCTAATTCATACAGTGATTGAATTTACTCCGCACATTGTTATTTTCTTTCTAGGAACTTAGGAACTAAGGCATAATTGACTTCTTACACAGCAGCTCAAGAGGGTAATACTTCACATTGAATGTTGGAGAAAGTCAAATATACATTAATTGTTTTACATGCTTTCACATTTTCCTTTCAGATCCTCACTTAGTTGCATCACTAATATTCCTAAAGGTCATTCCAAGGAGATTTATTTAAACATATTTCAAGATTGAATGATTTAATTTTTAATAAATGAAATTATTGAGTTAAGTTTTGCATACTTTACTTAGTTTTCTAGATCATTAGGTATAATTGGTTACTTAACACCATATCAAGAAGATCACACTTCATAATTGAATGTTGGAGTAGCCAAATATACATTAGATGTTTTCCTTTGCATCCTTTGCTTAATGTTCTAGGACATTAGAAGTTAAAGTATAGACAATTGCTTACACATCATCTCAAGAAGGTCATACTTCATAAATTGAATGATGGAGTAACCAGAAGTACATTACTTGTTTTAATTTTCTGCTTTTACTTAAGACAAACACTTCAATTTCAATATTAGTTTTTAGAATTAGATCCATGGAATAGGACTAATGATAAGATAAGAGAGATGCTCTGTTTTCCAAATTAGGTCATAACTAGCCAACAATGTTTGGTTTATTTTTATGAAAATTAGACTAACTTAGGAACACTTCCTTTCCTTCCTTCTTAAAATTCATTCGATTAATTTAAATCTTTTCATAGTTTTAGATGAAACATTATTAGACATCAAAGAAAAAAAAAACCCCAAAACAATATAAAATACAAAACAACAAAGTAAGAGAAAGGTTAACTAAGCACATACAGTGCACCACACTCCATCAGTTTAGAAAGCTCGGTTGATAATTAATGGAAACTATTTAAGAAATTAAATTGCCTAAAAATTTTGGTGCCATTTTCGGGTAAGTGTAATTAGGTAACCTCATTTCTTAAATCTAATAAAAATGGTGTTCGTAGAGAAAGAGACTCTAGGGAAGATTGATAGCTAGAGGTAGGAGTTTAATCCCTACAACACCACTCACTCCACCAATACTAAGAAGTGATACACCTCCATCCCAAACTCATATTCCATATTTCACTAGCCATAGACTTCCTAAAGTTCTAAGGTCAGAAATCCAATTAGGAGGATCCCCTACTTCATCTACTGAGGCAGTCTTAGAAGAAGAAGATCCTAGGTCTCCAATAGAAGGAGTAACATTTTTCACCTTTACAGGAAAACACATTTTAGTTGAATATTTAGAAATTCTTAGTGGAGAGGAAGAGGAATAACCTTTCTTCAACATACCATTGATAGAAGAACTAGAGGAAGAGCAGTTAACCTTACAAGTTGACTCTTATATCAGCTCTAAAGAATCTATAATGGCAAGAAGAGGAGAAGAAGGGGAAGGAGAAGGATAAATCACTACAAGAAAAAATCACATTGGTGAGGGGCGAAAATGGTCACCATAAGCTCATTGGTGAGGGTCAAAAGAGCCTTCGTCACCAAAAAATGAACATCACCAATAGTGGTGTTGCTGAAAGTATAGGTGTTGTGGTGATATTCAAGGTTCATCACCAATAATGATTTATAGTGATGAATAGTGATTGTCACCATTTCATATGAGCAATGGTGATGGACAATAGCTTTCGTCACCAAAAAACTGAACATCACCAAAGGTGGCATTGCTGAAAGTATAGGTGTTGTGGTGAAATTCAAGGTCCGTCACCAATAATGATTTATAGTGATGGATAGTAACCATCACCATTTCATATGGGCAATGGTGATGGACAATAGCCTCTGTCACCAAAAAAATGAATTTCACCAAAGGTGGCGTCGCCGAAAGTATGTGTTGTGGTGACATTCAAGGTCTATCATGAATATTGATTAGAATGAAGAATAGTGATCGTCACCATTTCATATGAAAAACAATGATTTTTTGTGATGGACCTTTCATGGCCATCACTATTGGTGCATATATATGGCGACATTCATTGACCGTCACCATAAACTCATTGGTGACATCAAGGTCCACCACGAATAATGACTATAATGACAAACAGTGACCCTCATCATTTCATATCAATAACAATGATTTATGGTGACGTACCTTTAATGGTTGTCACTATTGATGCATATATATGGTGGCATTCGTTGGCCATCACCATTTCATATTTTGGTGAGGGCTGAAAAATGTCACCATAAGCTCATTGGTGATGGTCGAAAGAGCATCCGTCACCAAAAAATAATCTTCATCATTCCCTATATATGAATATCAGGGCACGATGGAATCGAACCACAAACCTCCTGCTTGTAAAGCAGGTGCTCTTCCATTGAGCTAGCACCCTTTAAAGAATTAGACTTTTAAAAATTATATCTTGAAACTTCATAGATTGTAAATTCTACAACTTTCAATAAATTAAAGTCTCGATAATATTTTACTAAATAAAAAAAATAGCATCGACATTGCAGGTCCCTACCTAATGGTTATGGAAGTTATGAAAAGTAGGTGAAGGGAAGAATTAGACTTTTAAAAAGTATACATGGACTACACCACAAGAATCCCCCAAGAGAGATCCAGTGGGAGAATCTCTTGAATCAGATTCAATGGAAAATGAAGGACTAGATGAAAGAGAAAGGCCTCAGCAGGATGGGGAATCCACCACCTCGAGTCAAGGAATAGAAGAGGTCCTCGGAAATTCTTACAAAACTTTGAAATAGAGCTAAGGGTAGAATATCTACTTAAGATCTACTTATGAAGATTTCTTATGTAAAATAACTCAAATAGACAAGCAAATCCACAATTATAAAGTGATTATTTGGCATTTCAATCACTAATTTCAGGGCCAAAAACCTAAATAACCTAAAACACTCAAATATCCTAAAACAACGTGTGAAATAAAGACAAAGAAAAAGAGAATATTTTCTTGAACAATAATACAAAACAAATACAAAGAGAATATGTTCTAGAACAATAATACAAAACACATCCAACATTTTGAAGTATTTGACTTGTCTTGGTGAACATGCGTCCTTAGCAAATACAATGTAGCAATACATTCCCCACAAAAGAGAAGACATGTTAGAATAGTATGTTTGACACGGAAAATCATAAAGATACCACAATAGCTACTCCATTCAACACATGCATGGGCAATACAACTTAAATGTTGATGGCAAAGTATGGGATAGAAACAAATATCCTAGATGCTAGTTGTCTCACGAAAATTAATTCAAATTTTACATATTGGTATGATGTTTTGGCGAATTTCCCAGTTTCTAACCAAAATAAAAAGTAATAGATCAACATAACATACACTGCCAACATGTAACCTAGCCAATGGCTTCATCATATGCCTCATGCTAGGAATTGGATTTTGCATACTAGACCAGCGATAGTTAGGTTCTAAATTTCAACCTGATTATTTCAGACAACGTATGAGAAGTAGTAGAGAAGTCCTATAATAGAACTTCCATCATATTTTAGTGATTTTGTTGTAGCATTTGTTTTAGTTTTAGGGCTCATGTTTCAAACAATTTTAACATGGTTTTAAGGTTCCAAAAATATCATGGGAAAGTCTCCGTTATTGCAGTATTTGCTGTATTTGGTGGTAGCATCCATGAACAGTTTGACATCAATAATCTTGTTATAATACAACCGTTTTTAGTAGCATGTTGTCATCCTCCATGGTCTCCAAACAAAGCGAACAAATCACCATCCAAGCATAAATATAACTCAGCATATAAGATCAACTTTTGCTGGGAGGATGTGAGGTCATGTAACATACTCTTGTAGGATTATGAGGCAATATGAAGATGATATATAGAAGAAAATGACTGCAGATTCAATGGCAGCATGTGAGGAGCCCTAAATAGAAGATACAACAGTAGATATATCCTTTGATTGGTGGTTCTCTAGAACCCAATAGTGTTGGTCTTTCCAATGGTTGATGCCTCCAACTGTTGTAAATTTTCACCAACAAATAGAACTAGGGTTAACGACAACACAATTATGGCTCTGATAGAAATGTTTGGATAGATAGGGTAGCATGAAAACACATATAAAAATACAAGTGTAATCAACAAATGTTTCCAACAATTATGTAAGCTTGTTATGGGATAATTTGAGGGATTTCAGACAACTTTTCAGCCTTGTGAACAACAATAATCTTTATTACTTGTTTGTGACTACATCTAGGTTCATTGTAAGAAAATTATAGCCAACAGTAAAACTCTAAATAACCATTGATCAGAACAGTTCATCTTTCCTTCAAGCAGGAACCAATTTAAATCGTCATGTGTCTTCACCTTACAAAAATTTTGTGGCAGAAATGGTGGTGGTAAAAAATATCATAAGGGTTGTTAATATCTAGCGAAAGTTTTTTTTTTGAAACCCTTGGAAACATACAACGAACCCTTGAACAAAGGCACTAGAACCTTTGTGCAATCCTTAGGTAGCATTTGAATTGGACATCAGTATGTCATTATAAACATTGGAGTGCTTTGCTATTCAGAGGCATTTCAAGAGCCCTTTTCATATCTTACTTGGAATGGTTTGTGGATATACCTCTCATTGTTGGGTGTTCCTAGACTATATCCTAGCAATCTAAAGCATGTATCAGATCCTAGTAATCTATTAGGTGTTCCTAGTAACTTTTTGGTTATATTAGATCCTAGACCAACAGGTGTTCCTCCTTGGCAACATACATTCCTTAATTCATAGAGAATAACATGAGGAAAAGGAGACCTTGAACCACGTGTATATGCATAAACTTATGTTTGACCATTAGCTTGAGTACAATAGCCTAAAATAGGTCCAACCTCCTCATCTTAGATATTATCTAGGCTTTACTCAAACAGTGCAGTTGATAAATGGGTTTCAACTGACCAACAGTTTACACCAAAAGCCGCAATTTGAACTTAGTTCAGGCTAGCAATGGCAAAATTGGATCTTCTAATCATCCAAAAGGTTACAGAATTTCAACATTCTAACTGCCCCATGGCTAGGAAAAGCCAATTCTTTGAGTGTAGGAACTTCTTTTTTTTTTATAAAAAGGCAAGGTTATACAGGCGATAGAAAATTACTTGGTTATATAGGTGGTAGAAAGGTCAGAAAGGAATTTGGCCAGCCCAACTTTAGAAATGGCATCCAAAAAACCATGTTGCATTAGTTTAGGCCCTTCAATCTACAAACAACAAAAATGTACTGCACTAGGGTTTTTTCAAGGTGTTGAATCCATATATGTAGTTAAAATTCCATTTTAAATAACAAAATTAAGATTTGGCCAAAAAAAAATTTGGGGTAATAAGACACAAACTCAAAAATGTAACATGTTTAGATTCCAAAGATTACATTTTTTTGTAGCCATGGTGCATGGGTTGTCTATAGTTGCACACAATCCATGTTATGTCTTACACCATGACCTTATCTTAAGGCATAAAAACACACCCTAGTCTAGTATTAACTATTTGAGTCTCTCTATATATATCATTGAATGTTATTCTTTAGCTTATCCATCCATCCCTTGATCAGTCAATCAATCGATGATGGTGAAAGTGTCATCCATTCTCTTGCATTTTTGGTGCATTCAGGTTTTCATTCACCTCTGCAAGTTCCATGCTAGCAGTCAAGGGCACAAATGGGAATTGAATCCAAGAAATTTGGAAGGGAAAGGAAAGTTGGCTCATTATGGTCATCCCTACAGAAAGATCAATGCCCCAAGTTTCCTTCAACTTCACAGAGGAAATATGTATATAAATCTAACCAACTAGGGAGCTACCCTCATCTCCTTCACTCTCCCTGATGCTAAAGGTAATCATCCGTAAACCCTACCCTTCAACTGATTTACCATCATTTACTCAGAGGGAGCTAGCTCATTAACTATTGGTATTTATGCATTCAGGCCACCTAGCAGACGTAATTCTTGGCTATGAAAATATTGCCTCATACATGGTATGTATTTTCATTTCCCTTTGGAAATTAGGACTCCCATCATATGCTAGAATTTTAAGATAATTTTACAGTTTCTACTCACATATTGGAATGGATATCAAATGTATGTGTTACCATGGGGAATATTAGATTGTTTATTAATGCAGAATATGAGCTCCAGTAGACCGTACTTTTGTGCCTTGGTGGGTTGTGTAGCCAACCGTATCAAGGATGGAGAATTCACAGTAAATGGGAAAACATATCAATTTCCTAAGAATGATGGCAACAACACACTCCATGGTGAAAATCTGCCTTTTCTATTCTGCATGCATGTTTTATCCAGCTAACTAGAGCCCTATAATGACCACTACTCAGGAATAAAATCTCTCTTTTTTTGTATATGTATGTTTGTTTGTGGAGGTCTAAAGCACTACTATTTCAGGTAACATATGTGTAGTTTGGTGATCTGAATGAATGCAGGAAGGCTGAGAGGCTTTGACAATGTCCTGTGGGAAGTGAAGGAGCAGAGAGGCTTTGACATGCAGAATTTTATATGACAAAAAGAGTCTTTGAGCCACAAAGGAGGGATCTAACATAATTTTGTTGATCCCCTACAACTATCAAGTATTCATCAAAGGAGGTGTTAGAACAGGTCTGCACTACAGCAGAAGATACAATAAGTACCGCTATATTGTATGGTGTTCCTATCAAGCGCTGAGGCCCAGACTTAACCATAAAATTGCCCCCCTGTATCAGTCTTAAAATTGGTTTAAATAAATGCCAAAAATGATGCACAGGTTGGCTCAAATCGGTATGTTGGCTCCTTAATCAAAAGACACGACTGTTCAGTTCATACAAAAACAACTATAAATAACTAGTCATGCTCATCATTTTGGAATGAAAATTTCGGTGAAAAATACAGTGAGAATTCAGAGATAAAACAGGAGGCCAAGGAGATTAAAAGGGAGATCATAATTACAACGTTTTGGGCTAGAAGGATATATCTCTTGCAAACCTATTTGCACCTGTGGAAATAAATTTTTTCAGAACTGAATTCAGGCCTGAAATTTCGGCCCTAACAGGCCTGTAACTTTGGCCTTTCCAGAAGCTCGGACCTGAGACTCTTCTCTGCAACTCAGACCCATCTAATTCGGACCTGTGGTGAAATATGTGACCTTGCAACAGTCTTGTAATTCGGATCTATAGTGGAAGTTTTGAAGACAAATTCAGACCTGCAGATCTCTGTTTTTGGAATAAAATTACAGAGAAGTCTTGAGAGGAACAGTATTGAGTTTATTTTACAGTGAATATATCTAGCAGACCTATTGAAGAACATCTATTTCACACGACGTCCTTTTGAATTCGTTCAAGCATCGTTGGAAGGTCTTGTTGGAAGGTCTTGCAATCTGGACATGGTTGGAAGGTCTTGTTGTTGAATGCTTGATTATTTCTTGAATTACCACCATGGAATCTCCAATTACCACCAATTTTTTGACCTGCCTTGCACACAACATAGGACCTTAAAACAATTCTAGGGTTTTAGTAAATTATTGTAAATTATTGTGGTCCTCTAGGGTTGTAAATAGCCACCCCTGCACCTGCCACTCCTAAGTCACTATGGTGACTTTATTGCACATCAAACTTTATATTCTAGCACTAATGTACTGTCCACAGACTCTAAGTGATAACATTCAAGTGACCATCCTTTTGGAAACGAATCGATGGCTTTTAAATTTTAAAGCTTAGTAAGAATTTCTTTTAGTTGTCCAAGTCTGTTACTCTGTCTTAATAATCTACTATGGGTGAAATGTTTTTCCATTTTTCATGACCTTGTTATGAGCAACACTTTACATATTATATGTTGTCTCTGATTTGGAAAGGAAGTCAGTGTTGAAATAAAAGGACACTGAAAATGGAATTTTTTAAGAGACCACTTTCAAGCTTTGGGCATATATGGGACAATATTCCATTATGCTATGAATCCTACTTTATTCCATCACTATGGTGACTTTATTCCACATCAAAATTTATATTCTAGCACTACTGTTCTGTCCACAGACTCTAAGAGATAACATTCAAGTGACCATCCTTTCGGAAACGAATCGATGGCTTTTAAATTTTAATGCTTAGTAAGAATTTCTTTTATTTGTCCAAGTCTGTTACTCTGTCTTGATAATCTACTATGGGTGAAATGTTTTGCCACTTTTCATGATACTGAAACCAATTCTGTACATGCATCTATTCTTCTGCATACTAGGATAACAGCTATTTCCATTTATCAATTTAGTATAGATTAGTTATTTCAATTTCTATCATTTAACTTAGCCTTTCTTTCTCTGCAGTTAATATAGTTTGTGATGCTATGATCTGGTGAATTCAGACTAATCTTGTTTGCTAAACCATAGCCTGTTTTATTTGATATCGTTCACAGTAGAGTGCTTTGAAGCTTGAATTCGTCGATTGTATTTATCTCAACCATTAAAACCCATTGAATCTGGTTGTCAACAATTAAATCTTGTTGCTGTTTGACAAGACATTTTCCCCTATCAATAGGGCATATTACCAATCCATTAAGAAATAAATGAGTCCAAGGAGATACCCAACCTTATCCAAATTTAGCAATATCTAAAACTTAAATAAATCATAATATATGCTTGAGCTCCTTCCATCTAGTCAAATATAACACCTACCAACAACAACGGATTTCCACTCTTGATATTTATCTCATTTAGTTGATAACAACCACAGGATATCTTATTTCTTCATAGCATACAATATTAAAGCTCCATACAGAGACATATGGGGTAAGACAGATCTCTTATTTAACCAATGGTTCTTATAGTGGCATCTTTAGTTTAACTAGTTTTAAAGTAGCCATTCAATAATGTGTTTTAAAAGCTAGCTACAATATACATGTTAATTCAGCTATAATTTACTTGGTTTAAAAGTAATATTGACAACCTTTTAGAAATACATTTTGAACTTCAAGCACTATTGGATAATCTTCACAATGATGTAGACTACAAATTAGGTAGATGGAATGTAGAAATACCAAAGTAATCCATAAACAAAAAAAAAAAAAATGACAGACTTTAATAGATGGTCATCTTAATGATGATTTCTCAGACAATGCAAAAGTTTGACAACACAATAGGAAATTTTGACAACACAATAGGAAAGTTTGACCACAACATAAGGAGTTATAAACCTAGTAGGTTGGGAAATTGAAAACCATGCAAGCCAAGGAATTAGCCTACCAAAATACTGTGTAAAGAAATTATTGTGGACAATTTTGTGAGCATGGTTATTAATCATAAGGCTAAAAAGGGGATTGGCAATGGGTGGCAGCAAGAGGAAAAGGTTTCGCCCAATCCACAGTTTCTTCAACTACTCATCCATGGTACTAGAATTTCATTTCTAGTCATTTCAAACTAAAATCCAGTCATTTTGTTTGAGATCTTTTGGCTTCTCCCATTTGGAAAGTGTTTCTAAAAACCCATAGGTAAACCTCTTTGAGTGCCTGTCAATAGCTAAGAAAGAAGAAAAAACCCCCACTCAAGATGGACGAGTGTTTACATATTTCCTAATAAACATGGTGAAGACATCTACAAATGTGCAGCCTATGGAGGATTCCTGTTCACAAGCTCCTAATTTGGGCTCTTCGTAAATGGTTGTTTAGAGAGGGGTGTAATGAATAATAGTGGCTTCAAAGACAACAGTGGCTTGTTGAGTCAATGAAAGTGGTGTTTTAATATTTCCCCCACAAGTTTGAAGCCTCTCCAACTATATGCTTCTACTTGTGCTCATTGTTGGGTCTCAATCTAGTCTCCTAAATTGAGCTCATTTAATTGTCAACCAGGATTTGTAAACTGTTGAAGTGAAGTGTACCATATGTACCTAGGTGCTTGTTTCCTAGTGCGTTGTGTGTAGTGTGTTGTGATGTTTTTGGTCTTTTATGTTGATTTATGATGTTTTTGGTCTTTTGGTGTTTTATGTTCACAATGAAACTGCCTAGAAAACTAATAGAAAGGGGTTGGTGATCAAAACAGAGTTAAATCTAATGTGTGGAATGGCAAATGCAATTGGAAACACTGAAGCAGAATCTGAACTATGACTAAATGAAAGCAAAAGCTTGATAATGACCTTTTAGGCAAATGACACAAACTAAACTTGAGAAATGATCACTAAATATGCAAATCCTCTAACTAAAGAGTTAAACACTAATGATGCAATACTCTGTCCTAAGCTTTTTTATTCTATGATTAATTTCCAGTTCTATTCTGCAATTTAATTGAATGACACAGAACTTATACTCAAGAAGTTATTGGTTTCTTGTTCAAAATAGTTCTTTTGAGGAAGAGCTCTGTTTATAAAATGATGAGGAAATTACAGAGAGGTTTCAGACCTTATAGTGATGTTGTCTTCTATTCCTATGGCTATAGATCATTTGTAGTTTTTAGAACCAGAAGATGTTTATGAATAATGAAGGTTGTCTTGTTAATCCTAACAACTAGAGTAATCTTTTGTGCAATGGATGACAATTTGAATATGAGATCCAAGTGCAATGAGTTAATCTAAGAATGAACCTAAGATGCTACTAAACTAGAAAAATGCTAAACTATAAGTCATCATCAAACTTTGAAACAAAGTAATTGAACATGAATTAAATGCAATGAAACTCCGGAGCTTTCCAACTATACTAACATGCATTATTCTATGAAGTTACACAATCTGTTTGTTCATCATTAATGATATTTTGGAAGAGTTCCTTCTTTTTGAAGAGGTAGAACAATTCTGACTGTGTACTTGGATGCAATTGCAAGAAAATAGACTGAAAGTAAATGAAAAACTAAGTTATCACATCCATACCCTACTCGTTCTTATGATGTCTTGGGCAAGCGTTTAAGAGCAAGATCAGAGATGATACTTAGTACAAACACACAACTAAATCATTCATTATCACGGTCATGTCTTGAACTTCTTAAGGATGTCTTGGAAGAATTTCTTCTTGTGGAAGAGTGATTAGAACAAGTGTAACTGTGATAATGAATAGCAAAAACTACAACTAATTCCTACAGTAATATAGCTTTTCATCATTCATCATTATAATCTGTTGGAAGAGTGTCTTCTTGTGGAAGAGCTAGAATTAATATAACTACAGTAGCTAGTTAAAACAACTATAAATTCAACTCCTAATCCTACAATACCATAGTCATTCAACATTCATCATTTTAATCTGTTGGAAAAGTATCTTCTGGTGGAAGAGCTAGAATGGATACGACTACAGTAGCTAGTTAAAATAACCACAAATTCAACTCCTATTTCTACAATACTATAGTCATTCAACATTCATCATTATGGTCTTTTGGAAGAGTATCTTCTGGTGGAAGAATTAGAATGAGAACGTCTACAGTAGCTAACAAAAACAACTATTAATTCAAATGCAAAGTGTAAAGGCAGCTAGAAAAACTTATCTAATTAACGCAAAATAAATCCGTGCAAGAGGCAGGGGCCCTCTACCACTTGACGGCATTCAACTCCAAATTAAATCACACCTTCAAAATAACTTTGTCTGCTCCATTAACAATGAAAAAGTTGGAACATGACACTCTGCGTTTTCAGGAATGTATCACAGAGTTTGCACAAAATCTAGCAGCAAATCTAACATAAAATCTCTAACTAAGCTCTCGGTCTACTCAAGAGTTTATAAAGCAAATGCAAGTAACAATAATTACAACAATTTAGGAATAATGTCTTTCCTTATCCGAATCATATTAGGAGTCTTCAAGGTGGCTACGTGAAGGAGAAAAGACATCTGGACTGAGACAGTCCTAGTAGGAGTCTTCCTTCACAAATGTGTTCCCACGTGCATAACCGTACCCAGAATTCATTTCCTCTTCCATGATGAGCAACAAACCATGTAGACACGACGTGGATCATGCCCATATGCGGTTTTCCTCAAGAGGCCACCTGGAACATACTCAAACATAAAGGTAGCTGCAGAATCGCCGGTTAGCTACGGAATGTCTGCATTCTGCAGCTAGTTCCGGTCAAAATTCTTAACAATGGAAACAATCACAAAATTCAACAAGTCAGTCATGTAAACCATTCTAGAAGTAATTTTAACTATTTTTATTGATCAATTGGGTTTAAAATTGAAATGGACAAGGGAAAAATGAGGTAAAATGAGGTGAAGGAAAGCACAAATTTGAGGCTCAACATACCCCCACTGCTGTCTCTTTGCATGTCCTCATGCAAATTATCCTATGAATTCAGAGGCTTCTGCAAGGACATCTAATCCCCTTCTTCTCCTTTGTCTGAAAGCTAGAGGCCTTCTGGGCTTCCTGATCACAAGTTTGAACCTGAGGTTGGTGAGTGCCCTGACTAGCTTTTTGTTCTTTGTCTTCAACTTCTCATTGGTCCTCTCCACTTTGTCTATATGCTGGGATAAGGTTGAGTTCATATCAGTTTTGAGCTTGATTTGATCTTTGAGAATTTCATTCTCATTTTTGATGTGTCTATTCAATAATTCCAACTCATACCTATCCCTTCTTAATATATCAATTTCAGACAGTGGAGGACTGGGGGTTCTCTCTCTGCTTTCTGAAGCTGTCCTCTCTAAAGTTTCCACATAGTCATAAATTTCCTGTTGAGCAGGATCAATTTCAGGGGTTCCTTCATAAAAATCCTCTTCATCATCTTCTTCAATGGGTGTTTCTTCATCTTCTATATTGATTACCCCTGTTTGTTTGATTGGTGTTTTCTTCAGTTTTCCCTTTAATCTGTGGCTTCTCCTAGACTGAGAGGATCCCTCTCCTTTCTCTGTGATAGATTCCTTGATTATATTTTCTTCCTTAAGTTGCCTCTTGATTCGAGTCAACTTCTCCAAAATGATTTCCTCACTGCTCTCTTGGGCTGGTTTGTCAATTTCAACTTTTGAAGCCCTCCATTTCCTACTTCTCTTTGTAGGCTGTGGTTCAGGTGATGGTTCTTTTGCTTCTTAAAAATGATTTCTTATTAAGAAATCATCCCATGTATCATTTGTTTTAGCTAGATGATGCTCAATCAAAATTTTGACCAAACCATGATGATACAGGGTTGTCTCTAAAAATTGAACTCTTCTCTGAACACAAGAAGCCATCTTCTTCAGACTTTGAAGCAAGAAATATGGTAGGTTTAAGTCTTCTCCTAGGAAATGCATCATTAGTCTGATGTGGTAGACATAAAATGTCCCATATCTACCCTCACATGTAACAATTTTTTGTAAAAGAAGTAGTATGTTTCTCCATTTGTTTTTCAATGCAGTACTGGGAATTCCTTTCTTGAATACACTAACATCCATATTTGGTGATTTTAAAATTTGTTTCCAGGAGTCATTGTGGAATTCCCTATTTTTAAACCATCTCTCCCCAGTTCTGGACAATCCTGTAGCCTCTGCTATAAAAACTTCAGTGACAGCAAACTTGACATCCCCTATTTCAACTTCGGTTCCTTGAAAGGATCTGGCAAATGTTTTAGTGACTTCCTTATGGAAGCCATTAAATTTTTCCAAAAATTTAAGCCATCCTATTTGTTGTAACATTTCCTCGCATTGTGGGTAACCTTCTAAATATTTTGAACCCACAGGTTCAGTCCTTACAATTAAACCCATGATTTTTCAATATCAAATTAACACTCTTCTACCCACAAAACAATGACTTTCACTTTCGAACTAAAATAGCTTCAAGCTCTAAATGAAAATGGCTTCAATTTTGGAATGACATACCTCTGATTGATAATAACAAATGCCTTTAAAACCTCGAACTGATATGCTTCTGTTGACAATTGAATGTCGGAGTGCTATGCCTTTGTTTGATGATGAAAGCAGTTTCAAATTTCGAGTTGAAAATGTCTTTGATTGAAAATGGCAGATGGCTTCAAATTTCTTTTTGTGCAATACCTCTGGCTCTTAGTAGCAAAAGACTTCAAATTCAACGCTGCAACATCTCTGTCTCTGGTAACAACAGACTTCAAACTGCAACACCTCTGTCTCTGGTAGAAAAAATCTTCAAACTCAATCACTACAACACCTCTGTCTCTGGTAGCAAAAATCTTCAAACTCAATCACTACAACACCTCTGTCTCTGGTAGCAAAAGACTTCAATTTTAACACCTCTGTCTTTTGGTAACAAAAGACTTCAAACTCACACTGCTAGTGAAAATACTTCAAACTCCGTTCACAATGATATTTTATCTGCCCACGGAATCAAGTAGCTTCAAGTCCTCACACTGTTATACTTCCAAATTTACCCTTCTGCTCTGCTCTGCGTTTACAATGCTTCAAATGTTATTCAAACTGATATCCTTTAGCTCTGCTCCTGGTGATAATAATATCTCTGTCTTCGGAATGGAATGCCGGCTACGGAATGAAGTTATGGTAGTGGTCACGGAATGGAGTAGTGGAGTGAGGTGGCGGGATTGTATTAATGATTGAGGAGACGGCGGAGGATTTTACGACGGCAGAGGGAGTTATCATCATTAAATGTCTTGGTTAAGAGACGTGGAAAATTCAAATGCTTTGGCCGTTTCACCGCTTAAATGCTATCGGATATGAGATTTGAAATGGAAGATTTTAATCTAAAGTCTGTAGAGGGTTTGTTGGTGTTTGATCAATAAAAACAATTAAAACAACATTTTCGAATAATCCATAACTAAACTATGCTAAATTTTTATGAAATGCCATTGTAATTTTAAACTTATTACCTCTGCCCTTTATTTGATTTTTGTAGCTTTTGTCTTCTCTGCTCATCTTTGGAGGAATCTTCATAATTTTCTTGATGCTTTTGATTCATGAATACACTGGGTCACTTTGTTGTAATTCTAATGTCTGCTAGTTGATGCCTTCAGGATTTGTAGCTGCGGAAAGACTAACGGGCTGCAGAAAGGCTGATCAGCTGCAGAATGTCCACTAAGCTGCAGAATGTTCCTATAGAACACTTTAATCATGAAAATGGAATGTTTTTGGAGTATGGGTGAAATGTTATGTGGTATGAATGAAAATGGATGATGGATTATGATATGTATGAAGTGGATAATGGAATAAAATGGATTCAGTTCATGAATATGGAATGAAGGAACATAAGGGTTGTACTGCAATTCATGACATATTTTATTCACTTACAGCAAGATATCAAATTTTGTGTTTTGACATGAAAATGAAATGAATGGAAGATGGAATGAGATGAATAAGATGTGGAATGGAGTGAAATATGAATGATGGATGAGATGGAGTATGGATGAATAAGTGAATGGAGTGAGATGAAATGAATCATAAGTACTATGGAACTGTACTTATGATTTTTATAACAGCTGCTTATAAAAACAAAAATGGGAAAAGTTAGAATGTCAGAGAGACTCTGATTTTCACCCTATATTTTCTGTATAAACATGCCAATCAATGATTGGTTTTCATGTTTATACCTTTATTTTATTTTTATTTTTATTTTTATTTTTATTTTTAGAATAGAAATGCTTCAGAAAATTCAATCAAGTTGATGAAGAAGAGAGACTCTTCTTCATTAACTTCACATCATTATCTTCTTGGAACTTCTTGACAAACTCTTCTCTTGAGAGTGGCTTGTGGTATAGCTTCAGTCTATGACCATTCACAAGAAAATTGACCTCTTCTTCATCTATAGTTCTGATTTTTACTGCCCCATTATCAAAAATTCGAACAATTTCATATGGCCCAAGCCAATGTGTCTGAAATTTCCCTTGAAAATCCTTGAATTTTGAATCAAACAAGAGAGCCCAATCACCCTCTTTAAATTTCTTCTCTTTGATGTACTTGTCATTCCATCTAGCCCTTTGCTGTTGGACTAGACTTGTTTTCTGAACTGCATCTTGTCTGATCTCATCCAATTCATTAATTTGCTCCAGTCTATGTTTTTGTGCCTCCGTTAGATCAAGTCCTAGCTGAACTGCCATCTTGAATGTTTGAATCTAGAACTCTATAGGAAACAAAACTTGCTTTCCATAAACAAGCTCATAAGGAGTATGGCCTGTTGTGTTTCTCCATGTAGTTCTATAGGCCCACAAGGCTTTAGGAAGCCTATCTACCCAATCTCTTCTATGTAGATGAACAGTCTTTGTTAGGATTCCTTCAATAACTTTATTAGTGGATTCCACTTGACCATTTGCTTGTGGATGATAAGGAGTAGATGTCCTATGTCTGATTTTGTAATTCTCCATCATTTGCTCCACTAGCCTTGATGTAAATTGAGCTCCTTGATCTGTAACAATTTCCCTTGGGACACCAAAACGAGTAAAAATATCCTCAAAAAGAAAAGTAACTACGGATGATTCATTAGCAACAAGTAATGGTTTAGCTTCTACCCACTTAGTAACATAATCAGTGCAAACTAATATGTATTTCTTTTGTCTTGATGGAGGACTAATAGGTCCTACAAAATCAAAAGCCCATTTTTCAAAAGGTTCAATGTGTACCTGAGGTTGTAATGGCATCTCACCTGAAGGAGAAGGTTTCCCTACCCTTTGGCAACTGTCACACCTTTTTACATACTCCCTTGCATCTTTAAACAAAGATGGCCAATAATATCCTAAATTAAGGATCTTATAGGCTGTCCTCTTATCTGCAAAGTGTTCGCCACAAGGTTCATCATGACATGCCTTGAGAATTTCAGGCATCTCATCTTCACGAACACACCTTCTAATAATCAAATCTGGACCTGTCTTGTACAACTCATTAGCGACCCATGAATATCTTGCACTATCATTAATGATTTTTCTTTTATCCCTTGCATTCATAATTAAAGGAAATTTTCCTGAAACTAAATAATTAGCAATATCAGCAAACCATGGAGTTTGAGTAGAGATTGCAAAAAGATATTCATCAGGAAATTGATCTTCAACAGGAGTGTCATCTTTGATATTTTGGAGTCTAGATAGGAAATCATCTACTGTGTTTTGTTTTCCAGGCCTATCTAGAATAGTAATGTTGAATTCTTGTAAGAGTAACAACCATCTTATAACTCTGCCATTAGTAATTGATTTGTTCATTAGGTATCTAATTGCAGAATGATCAGTGTGAATAAAAGTTTCATAGCCTGTTATATAGTGTCTAAATTTGTTTATGGCATGAACAACGGCTAAAAACTCTTTTTCAGTTACAGTATAGTTTAACTCTGCAGGAGTCAAATTTTTACTGATATAATAGATGGCATAGGGAATCAAATCTTTCTGTCCCAATACTGCTCCTAGAGATGTATCGGAAGCATCTGTCGAGATATGAAAAGGTAACTTCCAGTTAGGTCCCCTTAATATAGGTGCTTCAGAAATTTTGGTTTTCAGGGTTTCAAAAGCTAACTGGAAATCAGAAGTCCACTTAAATTCACAATATTTGGTGAGTAATTTGAAGAGAGGAGATGCTATTTTGGTGAAGTTTTCTATAAATCTCCGATAATACCCTGTAAATCCTAGAAAACTTCTAACATCTCTTTGACAACTTGGAATGGATAGGTTAGAAATAACTTCAACTTTTGCCTCATCAACTCTAATTCCATCCCCTGAAATGTGGTGCCCTAAAACAATACCTTCAGTGAACATCATAAAACATTTTTCATGACTAAGAGAAAGGTTTGCTTCTTGACATCTTTTTAAGACCTTTTCCAAGTTTTCTAAAGCCTCTTCAAATGTATCCCCATAAACTGTAAAATCATCCATATACACCTCTACACAGTCATGTATCAGATCAGAAAAAATTCCTAATACTGCTCTTTGGAATGTTGCAGGTGCATTGCATAACCCAAATGGAAATACTCGGTAGGCATAGGTACCCCAAGGACAAGTAAATGTGGTTTTATCTTAGTCTTCAAGTGCTACTTGGATTTGATTGTAACCACTAAACCCATCTAGGAATGAAAAGTACTTTTTACCTGCTAATGTATCTAATACTTGATCTATGAAAGGTAAGGGGAAATGGTCTTTAAGAGTAGCTTTATTCAGTTCTCGGTAGTCAACACACACCCTCCATTTTCCATTTTACTTAGGCACAATCACCAGAGGAGAAACCCACTGACTATCTGAAATAGGATAAATGAAGTTAACATTTAACAATTTTTGTAATTCTTCCTTGACAATTTCCCTAAGATTTGGATTCATCCGTCTTTGAGGCTGTCTGATTGGTTTGCAATTTGCCTCTATATAGATGTGATGAGTACAAGTCTTAGGACTTATCCCTTTCATGTCAGTGTATTCCCATGCATATGCAGAAGAATGTCTTTGTAATACTTTGACTAACTCTTCTTGTTGAGATTTTTCTAGGTTTTTGTTTATGTTCAAGGTTTTGCCTGGAAAAATTTCACTTGTAGAGCTGCCAAATTTGTCCATAGAATGAAGAGACATCTGCCTAGATAACAAGAATTCAATATTGGATCCCTCTTGAAATGATTCATGTTTATACTCTGGAGAGGATTCAAAGTTTTCTAGAGTATTCAGAATTTGATTATCTTCACTAATTTCTGAAATTGTGAAGAGTGGTTGTAAATATTCTTCATCCTCTATCCATTGAGTGTCATCTAGTTCTGTAATTGTCCTAGCTGGAGGATATAAAGTGAATTTCTTTGTTGAACTACCATCAGAAATATACATATCACCGGACCTACAACTAATAAAAGCATCATCTGTAGCCAACCAAGGTCTTCCTAGTATAACAGGATGGCCTCCTAGATTATTCTTGGGTGTTAGGATCATGAAATCCACAGGGTACTCCCAAGAGTCTAGGGACACTGGAATGTCTTCTATTACCCCATATGGTCTGATCACAGATCTATCTGCTAATTGTAATAATGTGGGTGTAAAGAGAAGATTAGGAAGTTTCAGTTTGTCCATGATTTGTCTACTCATGATGTTTATTGCTGCTCCTAAATCAATGAGTGTGTTTTGAATTTCAATTCCATTGATGTGAATTTTGACAACTGGATTTCCTGGGTCAAGATACTTTGGAATAGCAATCTTGCCCATCATAATGTCTGATATTTGTCCTACCAGTTGAATTTTCTTGGTTTCTCTTATTCTTTTTCTTGTTGTTTTCATACTCAACTCCTTTATTGTTTTGGCTAAAATTGGGATTTCTTTGATGGCCTGCAATAATGGAATTTTAATGCAAAAATTTCTCAATTCATCCAAAAAATCATAATTAGGCACCATTATTTGTTTTTCTACACCTTTATCAATTTGTAGTCTTTCCGGAAAGGGAGGTATAGAAGTAGATGTGGATGGTTGCTCTAATATTGGAGTTGGATTTATTGGATCTTTTTGTTTCAATTTTTCAATGTTTTGGTCTTGAAAGGATGTATCTTCCTCAAGACTTTTATTAACCCGTAGGGAGTCTTCCTCAGAATTATCTTGTTCTTGTATGATCACAGAAGGTTTCCTCTTCTGAAGTATCCTTCCAGACCTAAGTTGAACATCACTAAGGTCTAGGGGAGTAATTAAATAAGTTGGAAATTGTTGTCCTTCTATCATGTATGTATTCTGAGGGTTCTTATTATTAGGGTTTGGTATGGGCTGAGCTGGCAATTGATTGGATTTTTGAGGGAATGGTAATGGAAGTGGTTGATTTTGATGAGGTTGGTTCGGATGATGTTGTTGAGTATTTTGTTGAAAATTTTGTTGAAGATTTTGAGGAAAATTTTGTTGAGGATTTTGAGGATAAAAATGTGGATATAGTGGATAGGATGGTGGATACTGATAATATGGAGAGTATCTTCCATAGGGACCTTGTGATCCTTGTGCCCAAGCTTGAGATTGATTTTGAAATTGGGGCCAAGGTTGCTGCCAAGAATTCCAAGGTGGAAGTTGATTATACATTTGATCATGGAATCCTTGTGTCTGAGATCCCTGCCAAGGTCTTCTAGATACAAAGTTAAGAGATTCTGTGGAGTCTGTAGGAGTTTCTTCTTGAAAAACAGCCTTGAGACCAGGAAGAGAAGGACAACTCTTGGTCTCATGTTTCTCAGAAAAAATAGCACAGGTTTCTACAACTTTTACATCTAGAGGACACTCTCTCAAGGCATGTTTCTTCCTACATTTGGGACAAAAGATTGCCAAAGCATCAGATTCAGCCTTTTTCTTGTTTTGTATCTTGAGGGTGTTTATTTGTTCACTAGGAATCCCTAAGATGTCAGATTTAAAATCATCAAGCATGTGTCCTATTTCTGATCTACTTACTGTCCCAGAAGCAGATTTACTTGCCCTTGCAAGAGCAGGATCTCTTGGACCTTTGACAGTTTTAGATTTCCCTCTGGAAAGGTTGATACATAACTCGGATATTTCAGGTAATGTGAGTTGTGATATATCCCCTTTTCCCATCATGTTAAGGATATCCAACCATTCATCCCTAATTGTTTTCAACAAAAGAGATTTTAAAGTGTCCTGATCTAGGTTTTCCATTTGTGCCCTTTTTATGTTGTATTTAAATCTTTCCAACAAATCTTCTAAGTTTTCATCTTCTTTTTGTAACATCTTGAACACTTCTTCCTTATGATTAACCAGCATACAATAATCCAAGTATCTCTCTAGAAATGCTTGTTTCATGTCTTCCCATGTTCTAATAGAACTATTGTTTAAACTCATAAACCACTTCAATGCTGCTCCTTTCAGAGTTGAAGGAAATAATTTCAGTTTTTGAGCATCTTGTAGATAGTCATAAGTTCTACACAGCACTTCAAATTCGAATAAGAAAGTTTCAGGATCTTCAGTTTTAAGTCCATAGAAGTTTGGAAGGACAGAGGGTGAAATGTTTTTCATGGTTGTATTGGTTTCTTCATCGAGTATAGGGAACCCAAAAGAGCTTCCTATTCTACCTCTTCCTCCATCTGCACCTCTACCTCCTTCTCCTCTTCCTCCTTCTCCTCTACCTCTACCTCTACCTCCTCCAAACAATGTGTGTTCTCCATTAACAACTCCTCCTCCTCCTTCTTCTGCCATGGTTGACTCTCCTGTGGAAGTAGAAAGGTTTGTGTCCCTAACAGGAGTTTTTAGATCTTCTTCTATGGCAGGTTCAGTGGATGAAGTGGAAGGTTTCTCTGATGGAATAGGTGACCTTAGATCTTCTAGAAGTCCAGGATCAGTAAAGGATGGAAGATGGGTTTGAGTTGAAGGTGTACTAGCTCTGGATCTAGATGAAACAAGTGGTGTTCTAGAAATCAAACTTCTGCCTCTGCTGCTTATAAATCTTCCCCTTGAATCTCTCTCCCTACGCATAAAATTGTTTTGGATGCTAAGAAACAAAGGTTACCTAGTTTTCACTTCCCCGGCAACGGCGCCAAAATGTTTGGTCTCAATCTAGTCTCCTAAACTGAGCTCATTTAATTGTCAACCAGGATTTGTAAACTGTTGAAGTGAAGTGTACCATATGTACCTAGGTGCTTGTTTCCTAATGCGTTGTGTGTAGTGTTTTGTGATGTTTTTGGTCTTTTATGTTGATTTATGATGTTTTTAGTCTTTTGATGTTTTATGCTCACAATGAAAATGCCTAGAAAACTAATGGAAAGAAGTTGGTGGTCAAAAACAGAGTTAAGCCTAATGTATGGAATGGTAAATGCAATTGAAAACAATGAAACAGAATCTGAACTATGACTAAATGAAAGCAAAATCTTGATAATGACTTTTTAGGCAGATGACACAAACTAAACTTAAGAAATGATCATTAAATATGCAAATCCTCTAACTAAACAATTAAACACTAATGATGCAATACTCTGTCCTAAGCTCTTTTATTCTATGATTAATTCCTAGTTCTATTCTGCAATTTAATTGAATGTCACAGAACTTATACTCAAGAAGTTATTGGTTTCTTGTTCAAAATAGTTCTTTTGAGGAAGAGCTCTGTTTATAAAATGATGAGGAAATTACAGAGAGGTTTCAGACCTTATAGTGATGTTGTCTTCTGTTCCTATGGCTATAGATCATTTGTAGTTTTTAGAACAAGAAGATGTTTATGAATAATGAAGGCTGTCTTGTTAATCCTAACAACTAGAGTAATCTTTTGTGCAATGGATGACAATTTGAATATGAGATGCAAGTGCAATGAGTTAATCTAAGAATGAACCTAAGATGCTACTAAACTAGAACAATGCTGAACTATAAGTCATCGACAAACTTTGAAAGAAATTAATTGAACATGAATTAAATGCAATGAAACTCCGGAGCTTTCCAACTATACTAACATGCATTATTCTATGAAGTTACACAATCTGTTTGTTCATCATTAATGATATTTTGGAAGAGTTCCTTCTTTTGGAAGAGGTAGAACAATTCTGACTGTGTACTTGGATGCAATTGCAAGAAAATAGACTGAAAGCAAATGAAAAACTAAGTTATCACATCCATACTCTACTCGTCATTATGATGTCTTGGGCAAGCGTTTAAGAGCAAGAACAGAGATGATACTTAGTACAAACACACAACTAAATCATTCATTATCACGGTCATGTCTTGAACTCCTTAAGGATGTCTTGGAAGAATTTCTTCTTGTGGAAGAGTGATTAGAACAAGTGTAACTGTGATAATGAATAGCAAAAACTACAACTAATTCCTACAGTACTATAGCTTTTCATCATTCATCATTATAATCTGTTGGAAGAGTGTCTTCTTGTGGAAGAGCTAGAATGAATATAACTACAGTAGCTAGTTAAAACAACTATAAATTCAACTCCTAATTCTACAATACCATAGTCATTCAACATTCATCATTTTAATCTGTTGGAAGAGTGTCTTCTTGTGGAAGAGCTAGAATGAATACGACTACAGTAGCTAGTTAAAACAACTACAAATTCAACTCCTAATCGTACAATACCATAGTCATTCAACATTCATCATTTTAATCTGTTGGAAGAGTGTCTTCTTGTGGAAGAGCTAGAATGAATACGACTACAGTAGCTAAAACAAAACAACTACCAATTCAAATGCAAAACGTAAAGGCAGCTAGAAAAACTTATCTAATTTACGCAAAAGAAATCCGTGCAAGAGGCAGGGGCCCTCTACCACTTGACGGCATTCAACTCCAAATTAAATCACGCCTTCAAAATAACTTTGTCTGCTCCATTAACGATGCAAAAGTTTGAACATGACACTCTGCGTTTTCAGGAATGTATCACAGAGTTTGAACAAAATCTAGCAGCAAATCTAACATAAAATCTCTAACTAAGCTCTTGGTCTACTCAAGAGTTTATAAAGCAAATGCAAGTAACAATAATTACAACAATTTAGGAATAATGTCTTTCCTTATCCGAATCATATTAGGAGTCTTTGAGGTGGCTACGTGAAGAAGAAAAGACATCTGGACTGAGACAGTCCTAGTAGGAGTCTTCCTTCATAAATGTGTTCCCACGTGTATAACCGTACCCAGAATCCATTTCTTCCTCCATGATGAGCAACGAACCATGTAGACACGACGTGGATCATGCCCATATGTGGTTTTTCTCAAGAGGCCACCTGGAACATACTCAAACATGAAGGCAGCTGCAGAATCGCCGGTTAGCTACGAAATGTTTGCATTCTGCAGCTAGTTCCGGTCAAAATGCTTAACAATGGAAAAAATCACAAAATTCAACAAGTCAGTCATGTAAATCATTCTAGAAGTAATTTTAACTATATTTATTGATCAATTGGGCTTAAGATAGAAATGGACAAGGGAAAATGAGGTAAAATGAGGTGAAGGAAAGCACAAATTTGAGGCTCAACACTCATCCTCATGTTTGTGCCAATGCAAGTGAAAACAGTTGGAGTTGCGCATTGGGTAACATTGCCGAAAATAGATACCCCTCATTCATGGCTACTTGGCCAACAGAATCTTGAGTAGTTTAATGTTGTAATATGACTTTGATTTGACAAATAATTGTCTTATATCTAAAAGGTGCATGCTTGCCACATTAGTATATAAGAAGCATTTATCAAAAAAAATCTCATCAACAACCAGCATTTTGCTTGTAGCAATCGGTATGGTGCATGGCACGAGAAGGGGCCCTATTGAGCCCCATGTTAGAGGATTTGTAAATTTCTCAACACATTCAAGGTCATTTAGAGATGTGGACAATCATAGTGAAGGCCATTCTCACCTTTGAAAGTCGTCTAAAAATGTGTCTTGCAAAAGAAGTTTTAGGACAATCGTATATTCAAACGGTGTTCTAGAATCCTTGGAGGATCACAAGGAAAATGCATTGACTTGCAAATTTAATAGAACTGGGAAGCCTTCAAGGGCTCTAATAAAATGGATAAAACATTGAAGATAAGAACATCTTAGAATGATCTTGATTCTATGGGGACTCCTTGCAACCCTAGTTTCCATAGTTCAATCCCGAAAGACACATATACTACCAATATAGTACGATCAAGACCTCCAAATCTACCCATTCATTTGTTGAAGAAAAAATGGATTTCTCTCTTAATCTATATTATGTGCAAGAAGGTATCTAAGTAAAGGGTTGCCAAAGAGGGTGATCTTGAGCATAGGATATTATAATTGTAAATGGATTTTGGATTAACACCTTCAAATGCAAAGTTTGCTTTGAAACCGAACTTCTAGTTGCAAGTTTGCAAATTTCCATGTGATGATCAAGCAATCAAAAGAAGAGAGAAGCTTAGAGCTAACCAATATTTTCGCTCCACGAAAGCCAAAATTCATGTCTCAAGTTGGTGTCCATAAAGTTAGTAGGAAAAAGCCAAACTCACATAGAAATCAACCAAAGAACGAGATAGTTATTTTGTCAACAAAAACCATGAAAAATGGGTATTTAAAAGATTGCAAACCTGAAGAGAAAAAGACATTTCAAGAGAAATAAAAGAAAGATAAACAAAACCTAAATTTATCATACAAGCCAAAAAAAAAGGGGGAAATATTTCTACCTAAGCCTAGTCCGCAAACACAAAATGCAATCTTTGATGAAGCCTTCAAAGCTCAAATGCAAAGGGTGTTGGAAAATGTAACTAGTTTTGGTCTTTATCACTTGTATCGAGAAAAGAAAATTATTTTAGTATATAAAAGAGTCTAGAAGACTCCGAAGAATTAAGTCAACCAACCTAGCTCAAGTTGGCCTTGTGAGGGCTATTCTAGCCCTAGGAAAGGCTATATAAATATGGAGGTTCGATCCATTAGAAGATACATCAAGCACACGCATCTTGGATCTGATCTGCAGCTAGGAGAATAAATGCAAAGATATCTTTAGATGACTCGAAAGGCTGAATTTTTGGCTGGAAAGCTCTCATTTGTGAGTAACAATGGAGGATATCTTAGAAAATCTTGGATATTAAGTTACCCAAGAATTCTTAGGCTAAATACCTTTTTGGTCATGCTTGTTTTTCTCATATTGTAGTTCAAAAAGTATTTCCACAATGAAAAAAAAAAAGCCTTGTTAGATTGGCGAGAACCCCAGAATAAGCCATATAGCCTAAATAGATTCGTATCTCTTGTGTGTCATTCATAGAGACCATTTGAGTGGAATAATTCCAAGTTGTTATAAGTAAGGGGAGATCGACCTGTTTAGAGAAGAGGTAGGGTGTAGTCAGGTATTGCATGACATTCCTTTTCGGAAAGTCAAAGAGGAAACAAATTAAGTTGAGACAAACAAGTTTATTGATAAGATGAGAAAAATTCAGTATACAAGTTTAAATCCTTTGAAATTTTAACAATAAAAATCATAGAAATAAGATCAGAAAAATACCTGTCAAACGTATCCATACAGACTCTCCCTATTGGAGTTCTCTAAGGGTGAAATTTTGTCTCCATATGCAGACGATACATGGATCCATGCTAAATGCTAATGGAAGGCAACTGTCATGAAGCATAGCTGCAGTAGTGTTGTCCTCTAAAGATAAGTGCAGTGAGAATGGAAAGCCAAAAGCCTCATGTCACCATTTTTCCCAGTAGAGGAATGGGCCATCTTATCCCATTCACTGAGTTCGCCCAGTGCCTCTCGGCACACCATGGATTCACTGTTCCATTCATTACATGAAAATGGATGTTATCCGATCCTGAATGCATAAAATCCTCACAAGGTCTAGATATCTGCTTCGTCCAGCTCCCTCATGTGGAAATCCAAGAAGATGAGGGACAATACATGAAGGTGGAAACCCTTGTATCAAAGTTATTGGAGAACTTGAAATGATTAGCAAGCTGACCTGGTAACATTAACCCCCAACAGAATAAAGCACTGAGGAGTGGAAAGGTTAATCCCACCGATGCTAGGCAAATGCCCCTAATTTATTTAGTCGGGAAGCTAACACCCAGGTTAGATGGTTGGATCAATTGTGCATTAAGATTAATACTCTATGGGAAAAATTCCAAAGACATGAAGAGGTTGTATCAGAGCCCAAGAAGAGTATGAATGTGCATATGCAGAAGCTATAACAACCGAAAACACAAATAAAATAGATGAAGCTCGACTACTTACTAGTAATTACTAATCAGACCACATTAGAACATACTCTTTATCTATTCATTCCTCAATCCATCAATCCTTACCTAATTCGTTGGTGAAGCCAATGATCCCAGCCATCCATCCCACGAAGACCAGTCTATTTTTCTACTTGACTGGCAGGGATTTCACCATAGTGGCAATATCAATCGAGCCTCTTGGATGAAGGTGAGTAGGTAAAGGCTGAAGGACAATGACAAATTAATATAGTTTACTATAGCCAAATTCTGAGTTCTTGAACATGTTTTCTGCTCCGAATTACAGTGAAAGTCCCAAATCAAGAGAAGAAGATTTCAAATAAAGATAAAAAAAGAGTGAACCTAGATCTGATATAATAAGTTTGATTTAAAAATCTAATAGAGTGGATAGAAGAATTGAATGTCAAAGAAGGGTATGGAATCTGCGGCGAAATCACAAAAATTATGAGCAGAGAAGGAGCACCGAACTCTGTCCCAGACCTGGCAAGGACAATATCGGCGGGAAAATAAATTTTAATAGGTCAATTTAAATTTTATAGTAGCCACCAAATTAGATTTTAATAGGTAGTCAAATAAATTGCTATGGTCGGTTAGGTTTTCATCAAGTTTTATTTTTATGTGAGTAAAAATAATGTTAAACTAATTAGAGTATTAATAAAAATTATATTATACTTCTCTAATATAAGTAATAATCCTAATTAAGAAAAAATATATTATATCTCTCTAATATAAGTAAGAATGTTCATATAAAGAGGGAAAATGAACATGAGCTCGGAAATATCTATCAACCTTTAAGGTAGTGAAAATTATCTTTAAATCTATGAATAATGTTATCAATCAATTTAAGTAGGTATAGTTAGTTTCTTATTTTTGAGGAAGTTCATTTAGAGCTTAAAAAAACCTAATTAGAAGGCCTTCACATGTGTTGTTAAGAGAGACATGGGATAAATTTTGATTAAAGGAATTATGGGGTACAATAAGATCAATGTATAACACCTACTCAAATCACCAAGAATATATCCAAACCATCAAGATGACACACTTATATGAGAAAAATTATGAAACACCATGGAATAAATCAGATTAAAACTTGTAGTCAATCAATCAATAGTTAGAACATAGTGTTTAAGTGAACACAATAAAAATAGTACACATTGGACATAATATCATATACACATGGATCATACATATCCAACTAAATGTGGTAGCTAAAGGAACTTCTTCCTACACATAGTGTCCTAGATGGCTAAGGCAAGGTGTCATCAAACCAATGATACATTCATGAATTACATATAGATCCATATACCTTAGATGAAAAATGATCAATGTGATAGGAATCGTAGGGGTTGAGATGACAATCAAATTTTAAAATATCCTCTAAAAGCCCATATAGAAAATGGGGTAACATATCCTATGACATCCAACTTGTGATATATGGTGGGAAATCCTTAAAGTATATTTGAAGAAAGATGTCTCATTGAGGTCTAGGTCAAGAAGAGGTACAATTCCTCACTAACTTGGTATCTCGTTGAGGTCTAGGTCAAGAAGAGGTATAATGCCTCACTAATTTTCTAGTTGAAGAAGTTTAAATCTTGGTTTGTCAATTTGTCCCTAAGTAGGTAGGGCAATATAGAAGGAGGTGACCCCCTTGGAAGGGTTCTAAAGGGGAAGGGCACATAAGGCCTTATATAAAGATTTAAATCTAAGTACCTCCCTCATAAAAAGTTACAGACATGTATTTAAAGAATGTAGATAACGACTCGTCCAAATTTTGATAAAGACAATAGAACATCCCTTGAATCTCATAATAAATGGGGGCATCTACAAATGGAAATGCTAGTAGATGTTATTAAGAAGAGGAAGGTCATTATGATTCATTTCAACTCGACGAAAATGTAAACCCACTTTGAACGCACCAAGGGAGATATGAAGGGCAGCATCTGATACTCTTGAGTTTATGTGGTTAAACAAAAAGGCCCCCTTTCATTTGCATGAAGTGTTCCTAATACAAATCCATGTTACAGTCGAGGCCCTAAAAATATGAAGTCCAAGTACATTGAATGTATTGTCTATAAATAACCTATCTAACAACTTGACACAAACATATAATGATGTCATTTACATTTGAGGTGTAAATCACTTGAATTGTGTTACAACTTTAATCGCTCCCCAACAAAATTGTGCCATGCTTCCTTGTGATGATGCTTCAACCTTATTGGAGAACAACCTCACAATGTAAAAGGAATTTAAACATGATGTAACTTTAATAGTGCCCCACATTCACCCTTTGGCTCACTACCCATGGCTAATTTGAGGTTATTTCAAGCACTTATGTGGATAATATCATTTTATTTTCTCTTATGTATAGTATTCTACATTGACACAATTGAGTTTGTTTAACAAAAAAAATATTTATATTGAGGGTTCACTCCTTGTGCATCAGGGCTAGACAGACCTTGTCTTTATGAGTGATCTATTCATTTCCAACTCCTTAGTCCTTCAAATTTTTCACGTCATTAGGCCCAATACACCTACCCTTCTACCAGTCTTGTTTTCCTTCACAAGCACAAGACTTGGGGCTCTTCTATGATATTCACCTAACAACCCTCCAACTGTACTTGGAATACCATTAATTTTCCCAACCATGGTCAATTATTTTACTGATCTAGTGCCGACAACACTGCCCTCATCTATGGATCTTCAAAATTTCCACCTAATAGTGATTTAAGTCCTCTCAAAATCACTATTTTTGTGTACCAATTTCTTTGTTGTCCAATCTATGAACAAATCTGAAATATTCCTCTTATCATCCTTCTAACACTTTGTATATTCTTAAACTAGGGTCAAAAAACATCCACTAAAATTCGATTGACTAATTGTTTATAGGTTGCTTCAGATATCTGTCCAAAACTCTCTGAACAATCCACCAAAATTAGCTCCTCTTCATGTTCATCCATTCCTCATAATATGCCACAATTATTCTACCCAATCTTCTACTCAGGTTCCACCTTCCTTTGTATTTTCTATCTTCACACATACTTCTACAAACCATCTTCCCAATTTGTGGTATATATTGCAGAGATAAACCTCTCTCCAAGGGTCATGACCCTTCTTCTTCTACACGTATTTGTCATGGTCTTAAGGGCATACCTTATGGATTGAACATGTCAGGAAACCTCCTTAAATACAACATTATACTTCTATTTGAATTGTCTTAGAACAAACCTTATCCACCCATAGCAAAAATAACAACTCTTACCTCCATAAGAGACACAACCTAGCTCATATGGACCCATAGATTCTGGGAACCTCTTTAACTAACTTAGGGTTTAAGGGGTTAGGGTTAAGGGTTTAAAGGTTTAGGGTTTAAGGGGTTAGGGGGTTAAATGGGTTAGGGTTTTACTAGGGGTTTAGGGGGTTAAATGGGTTAGGGGTTAAGGGTTTAGGGGTTAGGGGTTAAGGGTTTATAGGTTTATGGTTTAGGGGTTAAATGGGTCAGGGGTTTAGAGGTTTAGGGGGTTAAATGGGTTAGGGGTTGGGAAGTAGTGTTTAAGGGGTTAGGGGTTAAGATGATAGTTTCATTGGTATCTATTTGTGCATAATAGTTTCTTATTCTTTGCGTCTCAATGTAACAATTTTGTAAGTATTGTTTTTTGTTTCCATGTCTTATTTATTTATTAATTTATAGTATTTGTTAGCCATTGCTTTACATTTATTGATGAAAATGTTTATTGCAATCAAACCAAATGTATGTTCAATCTCCAGTTTCAAACTCAACAACAGTGTTGTCACACAATTTAAGTTTGGAGAATGGCCATCTGATGAAGTCTTAATAAATAGACTGCACCTCATGACTAATCTAGAAAATCTTAAGTTCGAGTGTCCCACATTCATGAGAAATTTGGCTCTTATACTCTTGCTCCACCAGACTGTGTCTTAGAAATACCCTTGTTTATTGCAAAAACATCCTAATGTTGTCGACCTTGTCCCTTAATAGACCAAGGAAACATATGTGATTGAGAGGAATGGAAATCACTACAAAGTTGAAGAGAGTATAAAAGACTAAGATGGTTTAAAGGATAAGCTTGAAGAATGTAGTAGTGTTGAAACAACTAAAAGTTTTCCCAAACAAATAGTTGATAATGCGAAACCTTCTTCTATACCAGTCAAGCAAGACTACATTCATGTGAGAGAATGAAGAGGCCAAGCGACTAATAGGCATAGCCTGGAAGATAGGGTATGGTTCCCTCTTTTTGATGAAATATTTGATCTACATTTTGTCTATCGAATATTAACCATTTTAACCTTGCCAACAAGGCGTAACTAACCCAATCATAGGTCCCAATATGTCATGATATATATTAACTCTTGATATATATGAGAAGGAATAATAAAGACATAGATTTATAGAGGTGGCGAGACAAGGGGAATCACAAGGGAGAGATAGAGATAAACTGAAGGAGAGGGGAGAGAAGGAATGGAGAGAGAGAGAGGGGGAGAGGAGTGAGAGAGGTAGAGAAGGGTAAGAGAGGGAGATAGTGACACAAAGATGGAAGGGGGGCAGAAAGAAGGATAAAGGGAGGGATATAGTAAGAGGATTGGAGGGTCGAGAGAGAGAGAGAGAGGGGAAGAGAGAGCGAGGTAGGAGAGAAAGGGAGAGAGAAGAAGTACAATGTATTAAAACAATAAATATATTAGGCCCACTCTACACAAATCTGCAATATCAGAATTCAGGATAAAAAGTGTAGGCTCCAACAACAATTGCATAGAAGTCTTTATTACTCAAATAGAAGAATGTCATAGCAAGTTGTCATCTCACAAAAGCTCCTACTACAACCTATAAGCTAACAGTACTCACTCTTATTATCTATTTCTACAAATTTCTAACTACTGTGCCCATCCTTTTCATTTATAAGTTAAGAGAAGGTGATGTTAGAAAACAGGCTAATGATAGCATTAGTGGTGCATCTCCCTTGAGCATGAACAACTCCCTCATAACTTTTCCTTGTATGCAACGCTTTTATTTTAGAGTAGTGCATTATCATAGTAGATATAAATTCTCTCCTAAAGGTGCCTCATTCCATAAGTGTGCACTCATCTCCTCAACTACTGTGTCGTACTTGGTGGGTGTGACCCAACAACTAATTCATCTATCCTCGAAGGTGTCATTATAAGTTTCTAGCTATATTTAAGAATCATTCTAACTAGTGTACCACAATCTAGGTCTGCAATCCTAGTGCTGCTCAACTTCTCAAGGTTGAGGTGAGACCAACTTGGACCAACTAGGTAATCTAACACTCTTGAGAAAAAAAAAATTCCAATAACCCAAGATTCTCCCCCAACTTGTCAAAATTCCCCTTTGTTAGAAGCTTTGTCAAACTTTTAATCATATGCAACTTTTTCAAAATGTGTTCCAACACTACTAACTCCCTAATGAACCTTGAATATTAGGAAATTGTATTGAATATCAATGTGTTTGAAATGGTCATGACACATTGGATTTTCATAGAGCTTGATGTAACTTTGATTCTCACAAGAGACAATATTGGGCTTCAACAACTGATTCGTTGACTCTACAATCAAGTTGCAAATCTAGATAGCTTCATAATAAGTATATGAAACTACCATATAGTTTGCTTCAGTGGAACTTAATGAAATTGTTGCTTTCTTCTTGTTGATTTAATAAAAAATATAATAATGATGTTTAAAATGAGCCTTATGATGGTCTATTTATACACATTGATTGTTCATGAGGTGTAGGGGTATGTTTATAACATCACTGCCCTTGAAAGCTTTGTCTTGAAAGAACAGTAATTAGAATTTTCTTTAGTTAAGTACATTTTTGTGGTGGAATGAAGTTTATAAGATATCTATTTATACTTTGTAGAGGTTTGACTTTGTTTTTCCTTTGAGTGTTGGTGAGGTTTCTTTGTATTTTTATCATCATAGTCTAAAGTCTTTTGACCTGTTTGTTTAACATGAAAGCTTTATGTTTATTGGAAATATATTTGAAATACCTGCATGATCAAGAAACTGTTATGGTTAATTAAATTACTAATTAGGTACTACAAAAAGAGGATGATGTTGAGAGGGATTGCCTGGGTGACTCTGGGATCAACCCAAAGGTGGTCAGAAAAAGCTCTTCTAAGTTACCAATTTGAAGAGAAAAAATTGGTGATGTATATGTGGTTACTCAACCTGGGCTATATGGAAAATCTTGGCTGAGAGTGTTTACCTTTCCGTGTCTTCACGAAAGTAGGTTTTTTGGTCACAGAATAAGATCATGACTACATGTAGATGATGGTTATGTAGTAAGTTCTCAGCCTTATCTTCAGAATGGCTAACAGAAAAGATCAGGTTTGAATACGGGATATAATTTGATGAATTTGGAGATTTAGAGTTGAAGAAAAAATTGTGGTGATGTTTGGATGGGTGCTAATTTGTCGGGTTTTCCATTTTTATAATTTTATTTGTTGTGCTTTCTACCATGCTACCTAGTTGCTTTCATGTTTCCCTAGCATTTTAACTTTTTTTATTTCTATCTCTCTATTGTTTCTTGCCCCATTTGAAATGTCATCCTTATTTGGTAGGTGTTTTCTTCAATATAGTGTGAATATTTTTCCATCACACAACTTCTATGGGGTTTGTCTATGCAAATAGCTTGTAAGGCCCATTCATCGGGGTATTTGATGAAATGAAATGATTATAGATGATCACCAACTAATGGTACCTGCAGAGATTTACTCTAACAATTCTACAGTTTTCTTGTGCCAATAATTATACAACATTTTGACCTCATGAATTTGTCTCCTCTGTTCTCTTAGCTAATTCTATAAGCACTTATTGTTGTTGTCAAAGCTTTTAATCTCTAGTCCCATTGAGCTATTTCATTTATTTGTGGACATTGATCTATTTTCATTTCATTTCTTCAATTTTTATGATTGTTATGAGTTACCTTTGGCTAGTGCCTTATTTCTTACCTATGCTTTTTTTGCTTAAGAATTCCAGCTAGCCAAAGCAACAGGGGTAGCAGGAGCCACGCAGTCCAGCCAGAGCCTAGCAGGGGCAGCACAAAGGCAGCACGAGCCACGCAGGGCTGACGCAGTCCCAGTCAGGGCAGCACAGGGGCAGTGTAAGCCCTTCAGGTGTGACGAAGGCCCTTACTAAGCAGGGTAGAGGCCGACGCAGGCCACTTAGGCTGACGTAGAGGGATTCAGAGCAACGTATTATTGTTGTTTTTATTTCTTCTTTGGGTGAACCAGTTTTGGTGCCCATGATTGTTGTACTTAGATTTTGCATAATAATGAAAACCCTCCAGAGCTAGCTGCACTGGTTTTCCCACATTGGTTTTTTTTTCGGGGATAGTTGTCTAGAAAATCCATGTGTCACTTTGTCTATGAGCATGTTATTCAATATTTGATCTGTATGTGTAGGTTTCTAGTTGTATTTACTATTTACTTCGTTAATTTATTGAATATTTTATAAATTAACTTGTAACTTAATTCAAGTAGGAGAATTAAATCAAGATACTACAATAGGGTTTCTTAGATTAAAAAAATTTCACATTCCCTAGGTCTAGCCCCATTAGGTCACCTAGGGCAACAATTTCCTAGGAATATAGCTAGAGGAAAACTTCTATCTCCTAGAGGCAGATGTGTTGCTAGGTGCCCTCACTCTCCTCAGAACATGGGCCAATTTCGATGGTGGAATCTTCAGATACCTGAAGCCCTTGCTCTAGGATCAAGTTTTGCCTAGGTGTTCCCAAGGATAGAACCTAGTAGGATCAATTTGACCTATCGAAGTAAAAACACTTGTTTGATCCTTTCCCATCACCTTATCTAGGATAGGAACATCATTGGTTGCTAAATTCCATCCTCAAACCTGGGTTGGGTCCACTTGGCCCCATGTGGTCCCATTTGGTGTCAAAGGCCTTTCATCAAGGACCATTTGGTAATCCAAGTTCCCAAAGGATTTTAGGGATTGAGAACTTCCTTCATAATTCTTATTCTTCTCCCTCAACCCTTCAATCCCCCTCCTCTCTCCAAAGAAGATAATTCCCTTGCTTAAAAGGAAAGCATGTCCCACTCTTTATTTTATCTTAGGGAAAGGGTTTCGAGGGTCACTTCCCACCTATTCATTGACCTATACTCTACAAGTGACTTCCTAAACTACCAGGACTCCACCCATCGGTGAAAGTCCATGAAGAGCAAGGAGCCTTCCTTCAGCATGCCTTGCATATGCAATTCCTATGGAATTATCTCCATATTAATTAGGAAAATCAAACTTCCTTGATTGCGCAATCCATCATGGCATTCCAATGACTTTATAATTGCACATGGGAAATTTTCTATAAATACAACTGAAAGTTATGCTCCTCTGAACTGTGTTACAATAAGGATCAAGGGTCTTTTTATTATTTAAAATAAGATAAAACCCTAAACAACCAAAAACCTATCCTAAGGAGATGTAACACCAAGCGTTTATGGGCCCCATTGGGGTTAGTTGGGTAGCCAACTTCCCAGGGTCGTAACTTGGTCATATGATCTTTGTTTGACGCACATGATACCTCCTTAGAAAGACCTCTCTGAGGACTAAAACTGCTAATATGATTTCTATGAAATCACAAAACCTTTCATGTCCAAAAAACATCATTTGCGGCCTCAAAACGGCTTTGAAAGTTCAAGACCCGAAAAACTGACAAAAATAGTAAATTGTGCTATAATTAAGGAAACTGAAAAACTGAAAGAGACAATGGCGAGGGTCCAAGTGGAATAGGTAGGTGGCCACCAATATCCACCTTGATCACCTTAAATCGAATTTCTTGAGCTAACTCAATCATCATGACTTAGTTAATCGACACAAGTTGTTATGAGACGAAATTACAATTTATTGTCCAATTTATTTAAGGGAAAAATAAATTAGACACCTCACATTCCTCACTCTTGGTACATAAAAATTCCTCACCAATGTGGGTGCATTTTTTTTTTGTCCTTACTAGTCACCAATTTGACTATTTCTTGTTGCAAATTTCAACACTCCCTCTCAATACGAAAGGAATTCAATCTATCCCCATCCGGTACCTTTGGAATGTTCTACATGCTACACTTCTCTAGTGTTGCACCTGTAAATCCTGAAACTGAATAGCCTCTGAACAACTGAATCAGTATAATGCATCTGTCATCAGAGTCTTCTGACTGCTGCTAGCTACTGCACCTGTCTAGTACTGGATTCTCTGCACTGCTGCTAACATCTGCATCCATGCCCTTTGAACTATTGCTAACTTTATTTGTGCTCCAGTATTTGACATCTATCACTATGATTTTTGTCTTGTTGACATCTGACTACATCAATCTAACTGATCCTTCCTACTACTGCTGTATTGTGGGCTCCTCGTAGCCAGGTTCGATCCATGAGACACACCCTCTCAATGGACCTTGCCCAAATTTTTGATCTTGGGATTATGTCTACACATAACCCCACATTACACCTTGAGGTATGGCTGCTTCCTCTTCCCATCTGGCTCAAAATTTCCCTATCATGGAGGTCTCTGCTTGAGTGTATGCTTCCACTCGGTCTCCTCTCTGCTCCTGTAATTGTGACAGCTACTCCACAACCTTCTGAGACTGCTTCTCATGAGGATGCATGTTGAGAGGTAATTTATGCTCCCTCTAAACCACAAAGTCTCTAACTTCTGCCTTTCTCCTCAAAGCTTTGCATGCATCCGGTACCTCAAGTGCATATAGGTTCTTGACTCATGCACAGTGTAATTGAACCAAAGTTACAAAAAGTTTCTAAAAAAGAGTTGATTTTAAATCGATGATATCTCCCTCATCCGAGCTTCGATTTGACCGATTATTTTTTCCATTTGGGTAGATTTTTGCAAGGAATCCAAATATTCTATTTTTTTTCTAAAATTTTTCACCAAAATATTCAAATATTCTCTACAAACTCGCCACCCAAAAAATTCTCGCTCTAATACCATGTAGAAAATATAACCAACGAGATTCAATCTGATCTTGTAATCTACCAAAACAAGATACTAAATCCTTCCTAAAATTTACGGAAACAAAACATGATCGCACAATCATATATAAGTAAGAGAAATAAATTATCAATCGCATAACAACATAATGTATTTGGGGAAAGAAACTAATCAAAACCCCTCTATCTCTATTGTGTATTAAGTCAAGGAATGATTAAACAATACAATTCTTAATCTCTCATGAGATTCTCCAACACTCTGTCAATTGTCTCCTGTTGATCTAGGCAAACTCGGTCTAGTACTTAGCCAATTCTCATCCTTACTTTAGCTTTCCTTGCTCATGCAATTCCTATGGAATTTTTTTTTTTTTTTCTAAATCTGACTAATTCTATTTATGTATGTATATTGATACAAAACTGCCTCAGCTCAGCTGGATTAGCCTGAGACTGGGCTTGAAAGCCAAGCGTAATTCTGGTTCGAAGCTGCCCATACAGGGAAACCAGCTTGAGAGCAATATTTACACCGCCCATGTGCAGGGAAACCGGTGTAGTACAAGTGTTTGTTTTATCACAGTAGCAAAAAACTAACATTGACATGAACCAAAAACTAGAGAACTGTAAAGTGCTGTAAAAACCAACATTGCTAACAGGAAAACCTGGTTGAACGAGCCTACTGCGTCCCGACATAGCAATTTCAGATGGAGTTGGAAGGCGATGGCTGCTCTTCCACTATCGGGCAGCTAAAGGCAGCTCCAGGATCTTCGACATCGCTCTGCTTGTTGCGCTCATCCGCAGCTTGTTCTGCTTCAGAATTGACCTACGACGGTGAGGGAAAGGCTGCACCGGAGGGTGGTGTGTCAAAGTCTGCATGATTAGGTGAGGCTGCATTATGAGAGGGAGCAGGGGAGGGGCGAGGCTCGCTAGGAGGGGGGGCACGAGGGGACGGAGGAGCATCCTCACACAAAGTGATGGTGATGTATGCAGTGATAGTAGGCCGATTGGAGGCGCTATCGAACCTCAAATCTGCTCTTTGAGTGGTTTTCCGAATGATGCGGTTGCTGGCAGAAGGAGGAGCAGGGGAGGTGGTGCAAAGAGGAGCATTGGGCGTGCGAGAGACAGAGGGAGAGCCATAATCATAAGCCGGGGGAGAATCAGAAGAGAGCCTGCTGGAGGAGGGGTTATCGCTCGTCGATCTTCCTCTGGAGCTTCCGCGCCTCGCAGCCATGCGTGGCCTCAGTCTAGGCATTGCAATGTCGTGAGGCTGGGGAGGCGGGAGTGAGTCGGCAGCAGTGGTAGAACCCGGGCCAATCTGCACAGGAGCGCGAGGAGGGAGCGGTGTAGCACTGTGGACACCCGAACAAAGAACACTGTGGGAGAAATGAGCGCCTGATTCGAACTCAATGCAACTGTAAATCGAACATCGCCTGCCCGTGCTTGTGCGAACATTCGGCTCCGCGCAGTGGGGCGGGCAAGTGCTATTCAAAGGCACCATATAGACCCTCAAATTGCCGAGCAGGGTCACCATGCGAGCTTGACGAGAGACAGTGGTCTCGGTTAACCAGAGAGGGAGAGTTATAATGGTCGAGCCAGGCAGAACAGAGGCCTTGTTATGCCGGCGTTGGGTTGAATAAATGCTACCTGCAGCCTTAGTAAATGCAGGTGTGGTGGCGCCGTGGAGGCCCATGTGGCTACCACGCGCCGGTTGCCTTGGGAATTGGCCATAGCCAATGAGCCCCATTGTCTTACTGTTCATCCGCATCCGGATCAATTCCTATGGAATTAACTCCTTATTAATTAGGAAAATCAGTCTTCCTTGATTGTGCAATCCATCATGGCATCTCATTGAGTTTATAATTTCACATGGGAAACTTTCTTTGAATAAAACTGATAGTTATGTTCCCTTTAACCTCTGTCTCAACTGGGTATTCCTTGAAACTGACATGCATGCAACTATTAATAGTGAAATATTATTTATCTGATTGATCACTCATTGTGAATTAAATCTAATTTAATTCACTGGACCTCTCACTAGCTCATCACTCACATAGAACTAGTTAAACTGATTATAACTCATTTAATTGAGTTAATTACACTTGCACTCCACTAATGCATCAACTTCAACTAGACCCCAAAAATATTAGAATCCCTCTAGATGCCTCAGATTAGACCCTCAACTCGAATTTTTTGAGCTAACTCGATCATCATGACTTAATTAACTGACAAAAGTTGTTATGAGATGAAATTACAATTTATTGTCCAATTTATTTAAGGGAAAAATAAATTGGACACCCCACATTCCTTACTCCTGGTGCATCAAAATTCCTCACCTGTGTGGGTGCATTTTTTTTTTCCTTTATGGTTTCCAATCTCACTATTTCTTATTGCAAATTTCAACATTTCAGAATTTGATGTGGCCTTCACACAAAGACGCCATTGAAATCACATGCTCGGATTCTCATGAGAAACCTCTCTTAAGCTTGATCTGCTAGAATAGAACCAATAAAATGCCATCCTACTTCCTAGCGTAAACTGACCACTAAGGTATGAAACACTCTTTTGAACCCTCACATGATGATCTTGCTATTGGCGGATGATCATGACCCCCCTTTAGCAACCCTTACTCGGCCCTCGTACTTGACCTACTTCAGGACTACATCTCTGTTCACCCCCTTGATGTGCTAGATAGTGGGAATACATGTTAAGCATGCTAATATGTGCCAAGTGATAAGGCATGCCAAGATGTGCAAGGGTGTGTAAATGCGTGTCAGGGACTTTCAATACAAAAAAAGGGAGAAAAAATTTAAGCTACAAGGAAATGAACACATAAGAGGGTTAATAAGTCATCAATTTACCTTTTCCAAGAGGGGCATACTAGGCACACTAACACTAGGCGGCAATAGGTTCCAAGTGCGAAGTCTTAGTGCATTCTAAGTGCCAAGTATTCCTTTGTTGCTTCTCATCTACTTTCCAACAATTGATCATCACAAATAAATTTAATATTAAACCATGCTAAATCATACCAAGGCATCTCAACATATTCCATACATGCTAAGACTTTGCAAGTGCCAACACATGCCAAGCGCCAATATGTGTCAGGGACTAGTGTTATGCATGTTATGAAGTGGAAGGGAATGTTGAAGAGTGCTAAGGTGTGCTAGAGAGTGATAATGCATGTTGATGAGTGTTAAGGAGTACTAGGAAAAAAACATTAAGGGAGAACTAGGTAAAAATTCATGTAAGTTAATGAATATGAGGAACATGTACTGCCAGAGACTAGTGTTAATGGTCAGTGTTAGTTGTCATGCCAAGGAGGGAGTGAAAAGGTATGCTAAGCATTGGTAAGGCATGCTAGGGAATATCAAGGCATGTTAATAATTCTGAAAGTGTGCTTGGGAGTTCCAGGGTGTGCTAATTATATCATGTGCCAATTAATAGTGCTAAGATATTCCAATACATGCTAGGTGCTAAGGATGTGGTGCAGGGTGCCAGGGTATATCAATATGTGTCAAGGCAACAAAAGGAAGAACCAATAAGAGGGTTAATAGGTCAGGACTTTATCTTTTTGAAAAGGGGCATGCTAGGGACACTAATAATAGGTCCCAATACATGCCAAGTGCTAATGTATGTCAATGCATTCAACCAAGGTGTTCTAGGGCATGCTAGGGACTATATGCAGCATGCCAACACATGCTAGGAGAGTTCCATGTTGTGTTAGCGCATGCCACCATGTGCTTGGGCGTCAATGTCATCAAAATATGTTATAGGTACAAATATTTTCCAAGACATGTGGGGTAATAAGAAATGTTAGTGTGTGCCAAAGCGTTAATTTAAGGTGTGCCAGATTGTTGAGGATTGTTAGATCTTTCTCATTAATAGAATTTTTAGAGCCCGATTATGTATTAAATAATATATTTCCTACACACAATAGTGGAACTTTATCTAAATGGAATTTGCTAGATAATAAACTTAATAGATATGAATCATGTGTTGACTCATATGAAATCTCTATTCGACTAGTCATTACTTGAGGGAAATGATACACGCTTATTACTTCTTAAAAATTTGACTGACCCTAACCACTATGGCCTTGGACATATTATAAAAAATGCTCAAAAATAATGGTATTAAATCATTATATTTTTACAAAAAATATATTAACAGGCACATAACATCATCAAAAACTCATTGGAATGATCAATGATTACGCACATTTTCTGATCGTCACCAAAAGTAACAAAAAGAGCATTGGTGAGGGTCATTAAAAGTTCGTCACTAGAAGTGTCACCAAAGAGAGAATTAGTGATGGGCCTTTAATGACCCTCACCAAAAGTGAAATGTCTTTACTGATGGACCATAAAGGACCATCACTATATACACTTATAGTGACGGTTTTTAGTGATCAATTATCCATTTTTTCTCTTTTTAAAGACATTATAGATGAGTGGATAGACATACTTAACATGATGAGTAATGGGGAAATATCTCAGCTCCCATTACCTGACATTGGGGAATTATGTATTCATTTCTCAAGAGGAAAATCAAAAATTAGGAAAAGTCCAAGAGATACAACTATTGCTACTGTAAATAGATCTGCAACTGGAACAGTGTGTAGGGCAGAAATTGGAAACATGCTTGATGAATTTAAAATAGAAATTTTAGGGAGTCTTAATGAATATATAGACATTGTTAAGTTACAAAACAAGCAGAAAGCTGAGACTGATGCTTTAGCTATTTTCTGTCCCCAAATGCAGAAAGAAGCATGCTTTAAGAGAATGTCCTCTTGATGCAAAATTCATAGAGATCTGTATGATTTGTTCAAAAATTCATGACACTAAAAGTTTTTCTTCAACTATTGGTCTTACGGTTGTTTTTCAAGAATAAATAACTTCAAATCCAACTAAATCTCTTTTCTTTGTCTCTAGAAGACCATGGCAGGGGCTACAAACTCAAGGTTTTAATAACCAAATGTATACTCAACCCCCACCAAATTGGAATTCTTGGCAGCAACATTTTCCTCAATCTCAATCTCAATCTCAATCTCAAACTTGGTCTCAAGGAATGAAAAATAGCTATGGAATATTGTCTCAATACTATCAATATCCTCCATCATATCCAAACTATCCTCCCCAACAAATTCCTCAACAAAATCAACAACACCAACTCCAAAACCAAAACCAAAATCCACAAATCTCACTACCATTCCCTCCAAGACCAAATCAACTACCTGCCCAACCATTACCAAACCCTAACAATAAAAATCCTCAGAATACCTATATGATAGAAGGACAGAAATTTCCAACCTACATGATTACTTCTATATATCTTAATGATGTCCAACTTAGATTTGGTAGGATATTGGAAAAGAAAAATCCTTCTATAGTCATTCAAGAACAAGACAATTCTGAGGAAGATTCTCTATAGCCCAATAAAAGTTTTGAACAATGAACATCTATTCGAAACCAAAATTATGAAAATGAAAAACAAAAAGTACTAATAAACTCAACTCCTATCATAGAGCAACCATCAATATCTACTTCTACACCTTTTTTTCCTAAAATATTACAAGTTGATAGAGGGTTGGAAAAACATATTATGTTGCCTAATTGTGATTTTCTAGATGAGTTGAAAAATGTTTGTATCAAAATCCCTTTGTTACAAACCATCAATGAAATTCCAATTTTAGCTAAAATAATAAAGGAATTTAGTATGAAGAAACTAGGAAGAAAAACAAAAGAAATAAAAAGAATTCAGCTTGAAGGAAAAATAGCAGGCATAATGATGGGAAAAAATACCATACAAAAATATTTAGATGCAGGAAGTCCAGTTGTAAAAACACATATCAATTGAGTTGAAATTCCAAATACATTGATTGATTTAGGAGTAGCAATAAATATCATGAGCAAACAAATCATGGAACATCTCAATCTTCCTAATCTTATTTATACACCTACATTACTGCAATTAGCAGATAGATTTGTAATAAAACCAGATGGTGTGTTAGAATATATCTCAGTGTTCTTAGATTCTTTGGAGTACCCTGTTGATTTTACGATCTTAACCCCTAAGAACAATCTAGGAGGACATCCACTTATATTAGGAAGACCTTGGTTGGCTACAACTGATGCTTTCATTAGCTGTTGATCTGGTGACATGTATATTTCTGATGGTTACTCAACTAAGAAATCTTCTTGATATCCTCCAGCAAGAACAATTAGAGAGATAGACGACAAACAATGGATTGATGATGAAAATGATGTACAGTCTCTATTTACTATTTCAACCATTAGTGAATATAGTCAAATCTTAATTTCAATAGAAAATTTTGAATCATCTGCAGAATATGAACATGATAAATTTCAAGAAATATCCAATATTGAATATTTGTCATCTAGGCAGATGTCTCTTTATTTTATGGAATAATTTGGTAGCTCTATAGTTGAAATCTTTCCAGGGAAAGCCTTGAACATAAATAAAAACTTGGAAAAATTACAATAGGAAAAGCTAATCAAAACATTACAACAACATTCTTGTGAATATGCATGGGAATACATTGACATGAAAGGAATTTGTCCTAATTCTTGTCTACATCATGCATTGAGGAAAATTGTAAACCTATCAGACAAACTCAAAGAAGGATGAATCCAAATCTTATGAAACTTGTGAAAGAGGAGTTACAAAAGTTGCTAAATGTAAACTTCATTTACCCAATTTCAGACAGTCAATGGGTTTCCTCTCTAGTGATTGTGCCTAAAAAGAATGGTAAATGGAGGGTATGCATTGATTATCGAGAATTGAATAAAGCTACCCTAAAATATCATTTTCCTTTACCCTTTATAGATCAAGTGTTGGATACATAAGTAGGTAAAAATTATTTCTCATTCCTGGATGGTTTTAGTGGTTACAATCAAATTCAGGTAGAACTTGAAGATGAATATAAGACCACATTCACTTGTTCATGGGGGACTTATCCCTACCGAGTACTTCCTTTTGGATTGTGCAATGCACCTGCAACATTCCAAAGGGTAGTACTAGGAATTTTTTCTGATCTAATACATGATTGTGTAGAGGTGTATATGGATGACTTTACAGATTATGGTAATACATTTGAGGAAGCTTTAGGAAATTTGGAAAAGGTTCTTAAAAGATGTGAGGAAGAAAACCTTTCATTAAGCCATGAAAAACGTTTCATGATGTTTACAGAAGAGATTGTTTTAGGACATCACATTTCAGGAGATGGAACTAAAGTTGATAAATCTAAAGTTGAAATCATCTCCAAACTATCAATTCCAAGTTGTCAAAAGGATGTTAGAATTTTTCTAGGATTCATAGGATATTACAGAATATTTATAGAAAATTTCACCAAAATAGCATCCCCACTCTTCAGACTACTCACCAAAGATTGTGAATTTAGTTGGAATCTTGATTACGAGTTACCATTTAAGACTTTAAAAGCAAATATTTCTGAAGCACCCATCTTAAGAGGTCCAAACTAGAAACTACCTTTTCACATTTGAACAGATGTTTCAGATACAACTCTAAGAGCTATATTAGGACAAAAAAAATTGATCCCCTATGCCATCTATTACACAAGAAAGAATTTGACTCTCACAGAGTTAAATTACACTATAACTGCAAAGGAATTCTTAGTTTTTGTCCATGTTATTAACAAATTCAGACATTATATAACAGGCTATGAAACCTTTGTTCATATAGATCACTCTGCAATTAGATACTTAATGAATAAATCTATTATTAATTGCAGAGTTACAAGATGGTTATTACTCTTGAAAAAATTCAACATTATTGTTCTAGACCGACTTGGAAAACAAAAAACAATTGTTGTTTTCTTGTCTAGAATTAAAAATATCAAAGATGACACTCCAGTCGAAGGTAAATTTCTAGATGAATATCTTTTTACAATAACTACTCAAACTCCTTGGTTTGCATATATTTCCAATTACTTAGTTACAGGAAAATTACCTTCACATTTTCTTTCTAGAGAGAGAAGAAAAATCATTCAAGTAAGTGCAAGATACTCATGGATTACTAATGAATTATATAAGCCAGGTTTGGATCTCATTATCAAAAGATGTGTTCAAGAAGATGAAATGACTGAAATTCTTAAAGCATGTCATGATGAACCTTGTGGTGGACACTTTTCTGACAAGAGGATAGCCTATAAAATCCTTCATTTAGGATATTATTGGAAATCCATCTTCATTGATGCCAAAGAATATGTCAAAAGGTGTGACAGCTTCCAAAGGGTAGGGAAACTTGCTACATCAAACGAAATTCCATTACAACCTCAGGTACTCATAGAACCTTTTGAAAAATGGGCCTTGGATTTTTTTGGACCTATCAATCCTACATCTAAACTAAAGAAGTATATTTTTGTATGCACCGATTATGTCACTAAATGGGTAGACGCTAAAGCATTAGCTTTTGCTAATGAGAGATCTATAGTTAATTTTCTTTTTGAGGATATCTCTACTCATTTAGGTGTTCCAAGAGAAATTATGAGAGACCTGGGATCTCATTTTACATCTAAGGTGGTGAAAAGGCTCGTGGAATATTACAATATCAAGCACAGAAATTCTACTCCTTATCATCCACGGGAAAATGGTCAAGTTGAATCTACCAGTAAAGTGATTAAGGGAATTCTCACTAAATCTGTACATCTACAGAGAAGAGATTGGGCAGAAATGCTTCTTGAAGCCTTATGGGCCTACAGAACTACAAGGAGGAACAAAATAGGGCATACTCCCTATTATCATATGTATGGAAAACAAATCTTGTTCCCTATAGAGTTTCAGATCCGAACCTTCAAGATGGTAGTCCAATTGGGAATTGATTTATCAGAAGCAGAAAAACATAGATTGGAGCAACTCAATGAGCTAGATGAAATCAAGTAAGATGCATTTCAAAGAAATAGTATAGTCCAACAGCAAAGGGCTAAATGGCATGATAAGTATATCAAGGAGAAGAAGTTTCAAGCAGGGGATTCGGCACTTTTTTTCGATTCAAAATTCAAATATTTTCAAGGAAAGCTTCAGACTCATTGGCTTGGGCCATATGAGATTGAAAAAGTATTTGATAATGGAGTAGTAAAAATAATGACAATAGATGAAGAAAAAGTACCTCTTCTTGTTAATGGTCATCGATTGAAGATATATCATAAACCAATTTCAAGAGAGGATTTTATCAAGATTTTTCAAGATAATACTGATATGAAGTTGGTGAAGAATTCTTCTTCTTCTTCACCAACTTAGCTTTTATTTTTCCTATATATATATATATATATATATATATATATATATATATATATATATATATGCAATAAAAATATAAGAAATATAAAAAAATAAAAAAACAAAAAATATAAAGTGTAAAAGTATGAAAACCAATCATGATTGGCATACTTATACAGAAAATATCGGGTGAAAATTTATGATTTCTATTTTTTGTAATAAGCAGTGACACAGAAGTACATTCATATTTGCAATTCATAATCTACAAATTCATTTCATTTTACAGTTTCATTCCATCTCACTCCACTTTCATTCCATTTCACAAGTCATATTCCATTTCCATTTCATTTCATATTCATGTTCCATAGCCATACTTCATTTCTTTTTATAGATTGCATTCTGCAGCTGACTACCTTCTACAGTTGACTAGATTTCGCAGCTCACTGCATTCTGTAGTTGATCACATTCTTTAGTTGATTCCATTCTGTAACTAATTCGATTCTGCAGCCACATCTTATTCAAAAGTTCCGACACAATTGTATAGCCTAAAAACAAATGATGATTGCAAGAAATTGAAGGATTATGTTTTGAAGACCAACATGCTAAAAGGGTACCAAAGGATCAACACCAAAGAAAAAAACAAATGAAAAGGTTAAGTTCTAAAAGGTAAAGTGCAAAAATTTATTTTAAATAGCAAGGTTAAAACATTAAACATGTATAATATGGATGTCACATGTTTCCGTGACAAATCATCATTTTATTTTATTGAAATATCCATTATACAACATATCAGACATATCCTCTGCATTATGTCACCTAATTGTCCTTAATTAACTCCCTCGTTGATGATTAATGGTTATGACCTACGAAGTGACATACCCGTATACGTTTCTTCAAAAACCCCTACCGCCTACTTATCCCTACAAACCCTCAATACCTTTCATCATATCCACGGCCAATTCATTTCAAAAACAGGGAAGGGTAATTATGCAGGTTGATAATTCTGCATAGTAGAAGGCATGGGGCTAATTGTTAGATCAGAATTGATAGGAGAAAAGTACATGGAAGGATACCCATAGATTAAATAATTGTTGCAAAAAGATGGATTGTTTAAATTCATCGAGAAATTTGATGGCTTTCCCGAGGAGATTACAAAATCCTTTGCTCGGTCTTTTGATGGCGCATAAGTAGAAAATGGGGATATCAATTTTGTAGTGAATGAGTCATTCATGGCCGAGGCTATAGAACTTCCAAGGCATGGTGAAAGATGGTTCAAAAACAAGGACTTACACAGTGAATCATGGAAACTAATACTCAAAAACCTAGGTATGGATGTCTCTATTTTTAGAAAAGGTATCCCCAGCTCAGTTCTTAAAATTAAATGGAGGAATATGCTCTTGATTGTATAGAAATTTATAAACTTGTGAAGGAATTTTTGGTTACATGTATGTATACCATATCCATTTACTGATGAATTTCCTAGAAAATGGTGAAATCAATCTTCCTTTATTTCTGCTAAATAGTTTAAAAAGGATGGCATCAAATGTGAAAAAGATAATGTAGTTCATAGATAACACCATGCATCATCATGGGTTGGTAGAGATACTGATTAAGTTTCATTTAAAAATTATAGGAGATACCTGGGAGGATTTCCTTATTAGAAATCATTTTCAAGAAGCACAAAAGTCACCCAAAGAAGAGAATGTCAGAAGAAGTAGAAGAAAGAAGACTGATATAAATCTTGAAAACGGACCTGAATCTTCATTACAGAAGAATGATGAAAAGCTAATCTCTAAAGAACTGACATAAATAAGAAAGAAAATCAAGACAAGAGGTAAGATAAGAAACAGGAGTAAGGTTACAAATGAGGAGAATGTAAGTCCTTCAAAACTTAGAAGGAGCTCTAGACTTCGAGGTTCTATGAAGAAAACATTATCAAAAGGGACAAAGATCATAAATTTAGATGAGGAAACCCCAATACCATCTCCTGTTAACATTTCTCTTGCACAAAATCCTCAAAATTATCTTATTCATCATTTTGAAGGTAGCCCCAACAAAAGATCTCCGGGCATAGATCCAGTTCAACAAAAAATATATGATTATGTAGAATCACTGCAGAAGAGAAATGCATCAATGAACCTAGAACCTTTTTTCAATCCACAGGAACCTCTAGTTGATGCTCTTAAACATGATATTTATTAACTAGAGATATTAAATAGAGATATAAAATAGTAGAATTAGAACTTGAAGTAGCAAAACAAGTTGGACAAGGTAATTCATGATAATACCATTATGCATCTAGGATTGTGGTATAAGAAAAACAAGAAAATGAAAAGAAAGAATAAGTTACTACATAGATCAGTCATTAACCTCAAGTATAAGATTCTTATGATAAATCCTAGAATGACAATCACTTCAAATAAGAAAAAAAGAAGCAACTTGGATGTGCTAGCAGAATTATGTGAGAAAATTGTGTAAGGAAGGAAAACTCACATTTTTGGAAAGTTTCATGAGGACATGCAATGATTTTGCAGTGGGAGTATGTTGAACCTCAAAATTACTATCTCTTTGACAGTTTTTCACACATTTTTCCCTCACTTTATCATAATATTACAGACCCCAATCAATGATAAATGCTAGGTTTTGTCTTAAGGAATGCATTAAAATTATTTCCATATTATATTTTCATGTTCTTTCTATTTGAATAGATTTTTGCAATTTAGCTACAGAACACAGCCTATTTTATAACTAACCATGGAGTACGTAGTTGCTCTCATGGTCTGGAAGATTCCAGGTGTCAAATGAAGAATTGGGCCACATGGGCATTTCTAAAATCATCTCCACATGGATTTTATCCTATTCACTCGGTCAAGATCGAAAGAAAACAAGGCCTAAGATCATGGTCAAAGGTGTGGTCAAAGTACATTATCTGAAAGAAGCAGGACTCTTGATTTGCTCTATCGTAGCAAATCAAGAGTCAAACAGTCCTATTGCAAATCTAATTCGAATTAGCCACCTGTAGCACGTCTATCTCATAAACAGTTATGTTATTTTCCTTTAAATATCGGTTGTACATAACCGAGAAGACAATTAAAAAATTAAGTGTTAAGTTTAAGCTTTTTGTTGATACTTTGTATTCAGACTTCATTTTATCATAATACAAAGTTCATGTTTCCAATGATTTTTTATGTGCATCCTTAACCAGCTAGCAGTTTAGCCAAATAATTTTCAAAGGGTCCCTGCACTGGAGGAGGTTTTTCATTTGTTTTTTTTAAGTTCAATTCCCATTACTTTATTTTTAGCAAGTCCGTTTTCTTTCATTCCAATTTTTGATCAATAACATAACATTAAATTACAATTGTGAAGCCTTTTTCTTCTAAAATATTTCATGAAGATAGATAACTCTGTTTTCAAATCGAATTAAGATTTAAGTAATAAGAATACACAATTTCTTATTTTCATTACTATTTTTTCATTGATTTTCTTAGAACAAAATTGTCAATTAACTGTGTCAATTTATGTTTTCAAAATCCATTTCAAGATGATGATCCTAAACTAAATGGTTGAATATCTAATTCATACAGTGATTGAATTTACTCTGCACATTGTTATTGGCTTTCTAGGAACTTAGGAACTAAGGAATAATTGACTTTAGACACAGCACCTCAAGAGGGTAATACTTCACATTGAATGTTGGAGAAAGTGAAATATACATTAGTTGTTTTATATGCTTTCACATTTTGCTTTCAAATTCTCACTTAGTTGCATCACTAATATTCCTAAAGGTCATTCCAAGGAGATTGATTTAAACATATTTCAAGGTTGAATGTTTAAATGTTTAATAAATGCAATTACTGAGTTACCTTCTGCATAATTTACTTAGTTTTCTAGATCATTAGTTATAATTGGTTACTTAACACCATCTCAAGAAGATCACACTTCATAATTGAATGTTGGAGTAGCCAAATATACATTAGATGTTTTCCTTTTCATCCTTCGCTTACTATTCTAGGACATTAGAAGTTAAAGTATAGACATCTGCTTACACATCATCTCAAGAAGGTCATACTTCATAAATTGAATGTTGGAGTAATCAGAAGTACATTATTTGTTTTCATTTTATACTTTTACCTAAGACAATCACTTCAATTTCAATCTTAGTTTTTAGAATTAGATCCACGAAATAAGACTAATGATAAGATCAGATAGATGCTCTGTTTTCCACATTAGATCCTAACTAGCCAATAGTTTTTCATTTATTTTTATGAAAATTAGACTAACTTAGGAACACTTCTTTTTCTTCCTTATTAAAATTCATTAGATTAATTTAATTATTTTCATAGTTTTAGATTAAACATTCTTAGACATCAAAGAACAAAAACCCCCCCAAAAAATATAAAATTCAAAACAATGAAGTAAGAGAAAGGTTAACTAAGCACATACAGGGAACCACAGTTCATCAGTTTACAAACCTCAGTTGATGATTAATGCAAACAATTTAAGACATTAAATTGACTAAAAAAATCCCCAGGCCACAAATCTAGTGTTGTATTTCTCAACACTCCCATCAACAGCTTTCTTTACCTTGTAAATCCATCTCGAAGCTACTAATGATTTATCAACTAGGCTTGGAACAATTTCCCAAGCATTGTTTCTGGAAATATAGTCATACTTCTCCATCATTGCATCTACCCATGTGGGCTCCTGCACTACTTCTTGAAAGGAAGATAGCTCAGTCACAATACATTTTCTCATGAGAGCCATGTATTCAGTAAATCGGTCAAGAGAATGTCTTTGTCTACACTATGAAGCAGGGGCTCCTACATTCTGTGCAACATCAAATCTCAGCCTATCGCCTTCTGTGGTACACCTTCTTCCAGTTCTGATGTTTGCCTCTACTTGAGTGGAATCCTCCACTCCATGAGCCTCCTCCTGTGGCTGATCCACATCTAGAGACTCATCATTGGGAACCATCAGTTCCTACTCTGCATGCAAGTCTAGCTCCCCACAAATATCCCAACTTCAGCAGTTCACTGTACCTTCTTCCTGGCATTTTTGGTCACATGCACATAAATAGATGAGAAAAAAACTTAAAGTGAGAAACATCTGGTTTCTTACCAGTGAAAGCTTCTTTAGTGTACTCATGCTAAGTACTTTATGAGGACAACAGTTTTGTGCATAAACTGTATTGTTGCATGCTTCCGCCTACAAATGTAATGGTAGGCCCTATTCATGCAACATCCCTCGCGCTTCACCCACGATCGTTCTATTCTTCCTCTCTGCGACCCAATTTTGCTGTGGTTTATGAGGCGCTATGAGTTCTCTTTGAATTCCTTCTTTGATGTAGAATTCTTTGAATTCGTTACAGATTTATTCTCCACCATTATCGCTCCTTAGAGCCTTCACTTACTTCCTCGTATCTTTCTCCACCAATGCCTTAAACTCACAGAACTTTGAGAATGTTTGATCCTTCCTCTGCATGAAGAATATCCAGGATTTACGAGAAAATTCATCAACAAAAATAACATAATACTTATATTTAGTTGTTGAAGCAACCGAGAATGGTCCACACATGTCTCTGTGAACTCTCTCAAGGATCACTGAAACACGGTTCTCCTTTTCATGAAAGATGGGCTTTATGCACTTCCCCATGGTGAAACCCTTGCACTGATCTAACTAATCAAGTGTTCACATTGGAAGTCTAGTAGATATTTGTTGCATGAAATTCAAGGCTCCATGATGAAGATGGCCCAATCGCAAGTGCCATAATTTTCCCTCATCTCGGCTCACCACTTTTTCTACCTTTCCCATCATGGCAGCACAACCATCTACGTCCAACTTGTAGAGATTATTAACTTGAATCTGTATCCTCTTGGCTTTACCCATTGTTTTATGTTGCAGGAAAGATTTTCCATCATTGAAAACAACGTCATAGCCTCTTTCCTCCAACATTGTGACTGAGACCAAGTTTTTCTTCAGACTTGGAACATGCATAACATATTTCAATTGAAATGGTTTTCTTGAATCCCTCTCAAAGGTAATGGTACCAATTCCAGTTGCACTGTATCATCCATTGTCACCCATCTCTATATGAATTTCGAGATCTTTCTACTCCAAGTCACTAAAAATATCCTTATCTCCCATCATGTGGAAGGAAGCGCAACTATCCAAATACCACACCAATATCAATGCACTTGACACCATGCATGGGATAAAGGAGAATTCAAGTTCAAATTTTGAGGCCACGGCCTCACCAGCTGTAGCTCCAGCAGCCTTCCTGTTCTTCTTCTTTTGTGGACAGTTAGTAGCGAGATGCCCATTTTCGTGACAGTGAAAACACTTCACTTTGGAAAAATACATCTTCTTTCCTTTAGACTTGGATTTCGAATGGAACTTCTTCCCCTTCCCATTCCTTGCCTTGGTAGCCAAAGAAAAATCCTCTTCATCATCATGATTTGATGAAGAGTCATTTCTATTTTTCTATATGAACTCCTCCTTCACTAAATCCGATCATAGTTGTTCCCAATCTAGCAGTTTTTCCCGTCCGTTGACAGAGTATTCATAACTTTTCTAACTCTTAGGAAGTCCCAAGAGAGCCAATCTCACAAAATCATCATCAAAAACAATTATTCCCACACTCCCCAGGTCATCCCAACATTGGAAAAACTTTGTGAGATACTTTGGAATGTTGTCAGCCTTTTCCATCTTGATCTTCATCAGTTTATCTTTGAGCGCCAATTTCCTATGGTCCTTACTGCTTTGGAAAAGATCTGTCAAAGCCATCCACATATAATATGGTGTGGCTTTCCCATGAAGGCTTGAGACAATGTGGTCTCATACACCTTCCAACAAAATCCTCCTTGCCTATGCCACTTTCTTTTGCCATGCATCAAGTAATGCAACATCTATCGAAGTGGACTTAGGAACATCACTGTCGATGAATTCCTTCAAGCCATTATCTTTGACCACCGCCTCCATCCCTTCCTTCCTGGAAATTTATTTCGAGCTTCCCTCGAGTGCATACTCTAGCCACAATCCATTGAAATCCATTTCGATGTTTACTCAACTGTAGCACCAAGAAAATATTTCTACAAATTTGAATTCTTTCCACCAACAAACTTGGCTCCTGCTTCAAAATTGAAATATTTTGTGCTTTGATACCATGTAGAAATTTTAATACAAATTATGTATTGCCTTGATTCTCTTGATCTAAAAATTATATGCCACTATTAAATATGGAATCACTTCTACAAATTTTCTTGCAAGATTTAAAACACAATCGCCAATTGCAATATCAAGAAGAAAGATCAATCACACATAACACAGATGTTTTTACCAGGAAAACATAAAGCTAAAAACCCCAGTAACATATATTATCTATATATCATGGATCATGAAATAATATCATCCAAAAATATAATCCAATACCTCTTAGTACAATATACAATCGTCTCACCGTTTCATACAAAAATTGGCAAATTCATGTGCCAATTTACTACCTCCAAACAACATACCTCCACTACAAAATCCTAGCTAATAGAAATCCCTAAATGAATGGAATCCCCCTTTCCTTCACTACACAATATTCATGGGCACATCCAATGTGTGTGTGGTTGCATGAGTGCACCCACTAATGTCACAACTGATAGTCAAATTGTCCCTTTTACCTACATCTCAACTAGGTCTCCACTGGATCTGACATGCATGTACTTAACAGTAGTAAATCTTCAGTTGCATGTGAGACCAATGATTGTGAATTAATTAATAATTAATTCACTGATCTCTCACTACTGTATCTTCATTTACAACTAGCACAACTGATTTTAACTCACTTAACAGAGTTAAACTACTTTACAACTCACATAACTACACATCCAACTCAGTTACAACTTCAAATCACTTAGTTACAACTAAGTCCACTTGTGTGTCCCACCAACCAACCTTTGAACTTGAATTTCCTATAGCTAACTGATTTTCCACTTCAGTTAACTATTTCCAAGTGCTCATTAAGAATAAATTATTATTTATTATCCAACTATTATTAAGGGACAATAATAGGTGACATGCATCTATAAATAGATTTTCTATCTATAAATAGAACTTGCACATACATCTATAAATATGCCATCATCTATAATTATAATTTGCTAACCATATATAAATAGAGATCATCTATAAATAGAATTTTCTCATGCATCTATAAATAAAACTCCACCTAAAAATAGCCTAAGGCTCCATCCTAGTGTAGGTGCTTAATATTCACTTGGATCTTCTTCTTGAATCTCAAAATCCATCTCAGTGCTTGGTATGTTTAAATTATGGATGCGTACATGGTAAAACACACTAGTGCATTCATACCTAATGTGCACATCGATGAGAAAAACATCTGTAAAAACCTTCGGTCGCCCAAGTTTTTCTTAGTTGTGTTGAAGTTCGGTTAGAAGCTCCACCAAAACCTCCATTACCGAAAATAGATGTTATATCAATTTTTTTTTTTGACAATTGTTTTCAATTTTATAACACTAAAAACCTCCTTTATAACCTCCGCTAGAGGGTATTTTCCTTGTACTGGTAAAAACAAGGCTAGATGAACTAGTTTACTATTACTAAGGTGGTTATTTTAGGTACTAAGGGAAGTGTAACTATTACTCAGTGAAGTTGGCCTACTTAAAAGGCCATTGAATAAAGAAATAAGAAGTATGCGGAAAAAATAACATATCAATCAGTGCCATATTAGATCAGACTTCTAGATTCTATGGACATAGAGAGAAACCAAATGAATTTCTCACTGCATCATCCACTAGCACAGTCATTACCCTCGGGTTATCAGTTCAAATCTTTGGATATTTCTTTAGATTTGAAAAGTGTTCCCCTTCCAGATAAGATATATTTCCACAAAAAAGTAGGAGATATGCTTTATATTGAGCTCAATAGGAATTAAATGACTATCAGCAAGGTCGAGAAGTTGCTGGAAAAAGCTGCAATTAGGTTAGAGCAAAGAGAGCCAACTCTAGAGCTCTCCACATGTAAAACAAGAACTTCAAAGAGATTATTTTGAAGTTAGGTGTAAATCCAGAAGACATAGTTTCCTTTGAATCCCTTCTTCAAATTTCCCTTGCATAAATCCAAGAGCTAAGGCATAAACTCAAGATTCCAGGTTGTGAGCATGAGCAATCTGAAGAACTTGCATAGGTGGAAGAAGAGAAGGAAATCTTATCCAAAGAGCTCATAGAAAGGAATAATGAAATAGTATCCCTCAAGAAATACCAAGCAAAGCTACCAATGAGAATAGGCACACATATCTGTGGCAATAATTGTATCTAAAGATTCCCAAAAACCCAACAGCTCACCAAGACCCTTACTAAACTTTGGCTTTTAGAAGGGGAGCTTAAAAGGTTACAGGAAAAATGTAGACATCATCAATAAGAACATACAGGAATAAAACCATGAGGTCTCTGAGATGAAGGGAAAGATAATGTCTCTCCTAAAATCCAAGAAGATGGTCTATGATGAGATCATTGAAGAGATAAGAAACAATTGGAAGAACATAACCTCAATGGATGAAAAAAAAATTGTAATCAAAGATTATGAGTTGTTCATCCTAGCAGCAAAAGAATATGTAGAAAAGAAGTCCCAGATTACAAAAAAAATCATTTATTTTATTAATGAAAGGAAATTTAGTGAGTTGAGGCCCACAGATTTGGTCGACAGAGTAACTGTTATCATGGATATCTCTAAAGTTGTCTAGAAGGAGTAATATAGAGACAAAGTTGATGAGTGCCTAGAGGTGGTATCAAAGGATGTCACTACTTTTAATGTTGATTTTGAGAGGATTGTAATAGTAGGATTTCCTAGTTTTTGGGACATTGGGGTAGTACTAATCTAGTGGGAAAAATACAGTCAAAGACTAGAGTCCAAAATAAAGTTGAATTATTCTCATTAGAAGACTTCCTCTCTGAAGGGTAAGACTATTGTTAATTATTTGAAGATGGATTTTTAGTTATTGGGGATGGTAAACACCGTGTTTCACCCTAGAATTAATTACATAGGTCTCACCAATCTCAAAATTTAATATCAGCAGTTCTTTTGGGCTCCTCATCCAACTCTGGCACTTTGGAAAATATGTGAACAATTTTTCAATCCCCCCGTGCTCCAAATCATCGAACCATCAATGTTGCCTCCACAACCCATCTATCATGAATAAGGATACTTATAATTGTGTCATTCATGACACTTTATTTTTATATTTTATGTAAATATTTTTATTTCATAAGAAACAATGTTAGTCAGTTAGATTTCAGTTAGTATAGTTGTGCCACGAAGCACACTAATATTTTTCTATGATGACTCACTGTAAAAAAATCAAGAAGGAATATTTTGTAATGAGCTCTCTCTCTCTGAGACCCTATAACAAAAATTTATGATATAGAACCAAGGATTCGGAATTTTGGTTTTCCAAGAGAGAAGTCTTGTAACCTTTCAATGAAATGTATGTTCTCTGGAATATTAATGCAATTTTTTGGCGATTTTGGCTCATCTGGATCTACAGTATGTGTTCCTTTCTATTTTTATTCCATATTTTCTCACTACTATTCTTTTATTTCATGTAATAGTAGCTATTGGATATGTTTTCATGGATTTATGGATTCATCTAAGTAAAATTTTGATTATAGATTCCTATACAGATGTGAAATATTATCCTTAAAATATGATCCATGTATCCTAGCATTCCATTCAAATGTTTGTCTCATCCATTTCATGTTGAAATTTGATGCACCATATTCTTAGGTTGAAGCCCTATGTATTGATTTTCTTACTCAAGTCTTCTACCAAATATACTACAATGACTGATAAGCTACAGGTTTATGTGATGTTGGTCATCGTGAATCTAATACTAATTTTTCTGTGAGTAAAATTTTACATATGGCTTTGTTTCCCCTCTTTTGGAAGGTTTTGAATCAATTTTATCTCAAACATGTTAAATACTGAGTGTCATATGAATTCCCAACAAATATTTAAAACACTCATCAAGATGTCCTAAGCGCTGGTCTCTCCTCAACCCATGGGTTGTCTCTAGGATCCATGACATATTTTGGCACTGTTGTCGGGGATTAATCATGACATTTTCCATGGGTACAAGTTTTGTACACACTTCAATAAGGTGAGTAGGAAGGTTTTTGGGTTGAATATCTCTTACACTTCTGACTCCACTGTCTAAATCTTATTTTGACCATCCTGGATTTCAAAATTCCACACACTTTCTTTGATACTTCACAACAAAGAAACCATCCTATATTTTACATTGAAAAAATAATATCTAGGAGGATCTGGAAGGTAAGAACCCATGTCACCCCAGTTCTTATAACGGATTTTCCAGAAGTATCTTCTTTTAGATCTCAAAAGTTTGTGATAAACTTCTTAGATTTTCCCTCGAAGAATATCCAGAGGAACACGGTCTAGCATTTAGTTTAGTCTTCCTTATTTCATTAAAACAACACCAATTCCATTTCCTGAAGCATCACATTCCACAATAAATGTTTTTTTGAAGTCTGGTGTAGCTAAGACTTGTGCTAGGCACATTGCCTCTTTAAGATGTTCAAAGGCCTTAGTTGCTTTAGGAGTCCATGAAAATGCATCTTTCTTCAATAATGTTGTTAGAGGTGCTGCTATTCTCCCTTAATTCTTAACAAACTTATGGTAATACCCTATTAACCCAAAAAATCCTCGCAACTTCTTTATGGTTGTGGGGACTTTCCATTACTTAATGGCTTTAATTTTGTTATGTTATACTTTAACACTGTCGCGAGATAAAATATGACCCAGATATTCCACCTCTTGTACTCCAAAGAAACATTTGGGTGAATTTGCATATAATTGTTTCTCCTCCAATAGTTTGAGCACCCTGTCAACATGTTGAACATGATCCTTCCAAGAACTGTTATAGATTAGTATGTCATCAAAAAATACTAGAACAAATTTTCTAAGTAAGGGTTCGAAAATGGAATTCAACAACCCTTGAAATGTAGGTGTATTGGTAAGGCCAAAATGCATGACCAAAAATTCATAATGACCCTCATGAGTTCGAAATGTTTTTTTCAGAATATCTTTAGTCTTCATTCTAATTTGATGATATCCTAAACGAAGATCCAACTTGGTAAAATAAATTTCTCCATGTAATTCATCCAATAATTCATCAGTCACAGGAATGGGAAATTTATCTTTAATAGTGAGCTTATTGAGCTCCCTATAATCCGGAAACATGCACCATGATCCATCCTTCTTATGCACCAATACTACTGGAGCAGAGAAAGAACTTTGACTAGGTTGAATTATACCAACCTCTAACATTTTTGCAATCATACGTTCAATTTTTCTCTTTTGGACATAAGGATATCTGTAAGGCCTGATGTTTGGAGGAACACTTCCTAGAATCAAATGAATAGCATGATCATGATCATGAATAGGTGGGATCCTTTGGAAGTTTCAAACACCTTGGAATGATTGTCCAAGGCTTTTTGGAGATCTAGAGAAATAGATGATTTTGATGTTGGAACTTCTAGTGAGAATAATTGTGCAATTATGCCTCATTGTTCTTTCTTTAGAATATTTTTCATGGCATTGGAGTGTATTATCCTTCTTGGATTCCCTGTGATACCCCGTAATTTGATTTCCTTTCCTTCCGAAATTTTTTTCAAGAAAGGTTCTTGAAAATTAAAAACTATCGTCCCCAAATATTGTAACCATTGTACTTTGAGTACAACATCAGCGCCTCCCATTGGAATGGAAAGCATTGGAATATTCAATACATATTCCCCCATGGTTAGCTTGATATTATGGCATTTTCCAGAGAAAGTTATAGTTCTTCCATTTGCAACCATCACTTGACATTCTGATGTTGGGTATAGGAAACAATTCAATTCCTTGGCTACCTTACAATGAATGAAATTATGGGTACTACCTGAATCAATCAACACTATTACCTTTTTCTTTTTTCATGTGTCCTTATATCTTGAGAGTTTGAGGAGTGGTAATTTCTGCCAATGCATTATACGATATGGTCGAACTCATTTCTTCTTCTTCTAGGGTTTTTTCCTCGTGTATATCCTCTTCTTTTGAAGTTTCTTGTTCATTTTCTTCCTCCTCTTCACAATCTATGTAAAATAATTTCTTCTCGACACACTTATGACCTTTAGTGTATTTGATATCACAACTGTAGCAAAGCCCTTTTTCTCTTTTTTCTTCCAATTGTTGTGGTGTCAACCTTATAGGTTGTGAAAGTATAGGAGTAGCAACATTTCCATATTTATAGATGTCAGTTGTAGGCTTCCTTGTCACCATAATTTTACATTCAATTTTTCTTTCCAACCTGAATGCCTTCTCCAATGAATCAAGTTCCCAAACATGAACTTCATGTTGGATGTTATCCTTTAAAGTCCCTATGAATACATCAATCCTGTGTTCCTCTGGAATATCAGTTACCCTTATATTCAATTTTTGGAAGTCCTCAAAGTGATCCACGACTAAACCCTTTTGTTTGAGATTTATCAATTGGATAAAGAAGGTGTTTCTCTTTGTATCCTCATAACGTGCTATCATTTCCTCCGTAAAAATTGACCAAGTGACAATTTTTTTACGGGAGCAAAGCAATTGATACTATACAAATGTATTTTTTTCTAAATGTAAAGTTGCAATGCGTACCTTTTGTGTGTTTTGCACATTATTGAGATCATAATATTGCTCCATCTGTAGTATCCATGTTATGGGATCCTTTCCATAAAACTTCCTCATATCCATCTTTGGAATATGTTAGTTCTTCAATCCAACATTAGAGTTCATGAAATCATGATTAACATTTATCTTGTTCTCATCATGAGTTTCCTCTACTATCTTCTGCCATTAGGAATCATTTCTTGTATTAACCTTGTCATCAAACCTTCCATGTATATTTTTAGATCATTCTTCATGTCTTCCATGTTGTCTTTCATTTTTTCATCAATGTTACCTTCCATGTCATCCATCTTAGCTTCCATGCCATCCATCTTAGATTCCATGCCAGCTTCCATGCCATACATCTTAGCTTCCATGCCATTCTTCAAACCATCCATGTCTTTATTCAAACCATCCATCTTAGCTTCCATGCCTTTCTTCAAAAATTCCATTTCATTTTTTGTTGCTCTTTGTGAGAGCAAAATTTGGTGCACTTGCTCTTGTAATTTTGATATGTCATGTTACGCTTCTTCCTCTTCATGAGTCATAGTAGAGCCTTCTGAAGGCTTAATGGGTGTTGAGTTCTTTTTAGGTAGAATTTTAGAACCCAACACTAATATCTATGCTACAATATGCCCTTGGAATCACTTCAAATTGTTTTTTCACACAAGACTTATGAAATTTGAAAAACAAATACACACCTTTTCTTGTTTTTGAGGAGCTCGATATTGAAACTGAATTATCTCTGTGATTTTAGATCTTCAATATCTAAAATTCGGCCCTGTAGTAGCCCTCTAAATCTTATCCGCATGCCATAGGTCTGGCCTATCTTGGATTCTTCAAGGAGAAGTTATGGCCAATCTCCCACAATGACCTAATTATGGACTGGTTCAGTAGAGTGAACTTTAACGACGTGCCACGTGTCATTATTTCCTTCTTTGGATCTAAAATTGATACACAGGAAACTATAGTCGGTATACTTGTGGCCACGTTTTATAGAATTCTAATCCAACAATCAAAGAGAGAGTTATGATGATTTTCCCATGTCACGTCTTTGAGATGAAGTACGGGAGCCTGAAACAACCCTAACTTCCACATAACATATCTCTGAAAATATTGCGAACCAAGATCTCAGATTTTTACAGGACATTCCTCAGGATTTTGAATTCGTTCTATAAAAATTTCAGCTTCTGAAAGGTTGTAGAAAAAAAACCTTATAGCACAAATGCCACGATGAACTGTTTTAGGTGAAATTTGGGAGCCTGAAAAAACCCTAACTTCCATGGATCATATCTCCAAAATATTGCAAACCAAGATCTCAAATGTTTACACGACATTCCTCAGGATTTATTCTTCACTCCGTAAACATTACAACTTTTAAACCTTTTTATAAAACAAGTTATAGTGAAAATTCCACGATGACCTGTTTGGAGCAGTGAAACCGTAGAATCCAAAGCTCTAATACCAAATGTTATGAAACCAACTCCAAAAATAGAAGAAAAGAGAGATCAAATCCTTAGAAATAGCCACTTTGAGGGGGAAACCTCTAATACATTACATAAATGAAAAATCCTTGGATTATACAAATGACAAAACCTCCCTCTATATATAGGAGCCCATGAGGTCACAATATAATCCTAGTTGACCAAAAAATAATAATGTAAGTGCACAATAATAACAATATTGGGGTTACAGGGGTACAAAAATAATAATGAGGGGGTTACACTAACAACAATAAGGGACTATACTAGTAATATAGGGAGCTAGCAAAAATTAAGTCCATGTTTGACAGAAAGATAAAAGGTAGGTATCTGCAGCCAAGAGATTTACTACTAAGATGTGATGTCAGGAGGGAAGATAAAGGAAATTACGGAAAATTTGATCCTATATGGTTCGAACCTTTCAAGATTTTTGAGGAAAAAAGGAACAATACCTTCCTACTATAAAATTTAGAAGGTGGAGTTCTTGGGATGTCTATGAATGGGAATTTTGTCAAGCTTTACTTTCAACACTAAAATATTTCACTCATACTCATTGTAAATATCGGTGAGCCATTTGTAAATAAACACCATTGTTTTGAGTTTCTGTTACTACTTTTTTTGTTATGAAAGTTTAAATTAAATGACTCCATGACCAAGGAGTAAAGCACTAATCTGTAGGTTCTTAGTGCATTGTATCCAATACACTGTCCCCAGTTGGACCCAATGTTATTGCCCTTCATAGGTTTTCCGAGAGTGTTAAGAAATAGAAATTAAGGCTCCTAGCTAAAATATAATTAAATAAACTAAGGAGGAAACTATAAAGCCGTAGAGCCATAATAGAAGGTATGAAGTCAAAAATTTCACTCACGAGACCCCCATCAGGAAAGTGTAGCAAGGTAACAAGATTTTTTTTCATAGGCACACATTATTGGTTAAATTTCAAGCGGTTTTAGGGTGGATTGTCAACCATCCCCACCCCCCGGAAGCATTTTTCCCGGGGGGGGGATAATATGTGCAAGTGATAAGTGAGCACTACCCCCTAGAGTTGAAAATTCAAATTGGTTGGCCCATTGATCCAATGGCCCAGATTCATTCTGTGAAGTGAGTGTTGGATACAGACTCCCACTATCCACCTTGCCAGAGGATGGTGGGGACAATGTGCGATGTGGACCAATCTGTCAACACTAATTCAAGCAAGCGTGAGTTTGAAAGTTAAAATGGTAACTTGTCTGGCCTAGCTCTTGTCCACCTATCTCCTGTCATCATCCAATCATATCAAATGACATGTCCCTTGTTGGGTATGTGTTATATTCTTTCCACGATTGGTTGTAGGCACAGGAGGGTCACAGGGGTAGGGGGTGGGGGTGACAGCCCCGTTGTATGTTGCAGTGGGTGCATCAGGGGCGTCACAGGGGGGCACTTGCCCCCCCCGCCCCCCCCACCCCCCCCATTCAGGGTTCAGGGCAGTGCCTCCAGAAAAAAATTTAGACCCTATTTTTGAGTGGGTAGACCCTCCCATGGTTTTGCGCATGGGTTTGCACATGGTTTTTGGGCATGATGGTTTTCGGCCCCTAGTATTTTGTAGATGTGGTCAAGGGAACTATGATTATGTTCTAATCCAGGGTTAATGCATTGGGGTTTATGAATGCTTCGGCATGTATATATATGTGTTGTAACACTAAAAGGAATATAATGAAAAATCAAGCTGGTAATACCAATTTGGGATCTAGGGGAAAATATTTATGTATATTTGTTTTATGTTTTATTCTCTTGCTATTGTTTATTTTCTATTTTTAAGATTCGTTTGCAGATAATTTATGTACAGGGTTAAAACCTACATTTGGTATCAGAGCCAGGTTTCGACTTCAAGGAGACACCTTTGCTGCTGATGGGTTTTTTGCTCAATCCTGTGGTAGACCCTGTTCAGTGGAAGATATGCGGGATTGATTCTTGCGGTGAAAGAAGATGGAGAGAAGTGCAAAGATAGAGATCGAGAAATTTAATGTTCAGATTTTTGAGTTGTGGAAGGTCAAGATGGAGGATCTGCTGGTGGATAAAGATCAGTGGATCGTGGTAGATCTAGGTACTAAACCAACGACAGTGTCAGAAAAAGACTGAAAGAAGTTGGATTGGAAATAAAAGAGCACAATATGGTTGTGTGTCTTAGATTCAGTATTTTTTAATATATCTAGGGAGGCTACGGTGAATACTTTGTGGGAAAAGCTAGGGACTTTGTACCAATCTAAGTCTTTTGTGAATAAATTGTTCCTGAAGAAAAAATTGTATAACCCGATGATGAAGGATGGGGACTCAGTGATAGAGCATCTGAACACCTTCAATACTATGGTAAGTCAGTTGTTATCTATTGGTATTAAAATCTCAGATGAAGATAAGTGCATCATTTTTTTGTGTTCTCTACAATATTTGTGGGACAGTCTGATTATTGCAATAGGTAGCAATAAATCTACCTTCAATTTTGATGATATAGTCTCAGTCTTGTTGTCAGAGGAAATGAGATAGAGAAATATGGAGGGAAAAAATGGATATTCCTTATATGTAAAAGGAAGGCCCTAGAATGGAAACAAGATAAAGGTTTTGAGTGGGAGATATAAATCTAGAGGGAGATCTAAATCTCCAGGAAAGTTTGTAAATATGTGCTAGAAATGCAGAAAGGAAGGGCACTACCAGAACGACTGCATATCTAAAGCTCCTAAGAAAGGAAAGGGATCTGATAATTCTCCTTTTTCAAAGGAAAAAACCACCTCGGATGAAGATGGGGATGTGTATTTGGCTTCTTCTTCAAATACACATGTATATCATGAGGCATGGTTGATTGACTTAGGTGCATCCTTTCACTTCACTCCCCATAGGGAGTGGTTCTACAAGTATGAGAAGTATGATGGTGGTGATGTCTTCTTAGGGGATGATAGCAATGAAAAAATCATTAGACGTGGAAAATTCAATCTAAAGCTGCAAAGTGGAAGGATTAGAACACTTCTTGGTGTTCTGCATATTCTTGCATTGGCCAGAAATCTTATTTCTGTAAGAAAGATGGATGATGTAGGTGTAAAAATAATGTTCGAGAAAGATACCTACAAGATTATTCGAGGAGGACTGGTATTAATGTAGGGAGTTTGGATTTGAACTCTGTACAAGCTTCAGGGTAGCACTGTTATTGATGGGTGCAACAATTCTGTGGTTCTTGAAAGTGGAGCAGAAAGCCTAGTAGTCTCTGGAAAAAAAGGCCACGCTATGGCATCAAAGGCTTTGACATATTGGAGATAAGGGCCTTCGGATATTGCATGAAATGGTATGGTAGAAGGTATGTCTAATTTCTCTCTGGATTTTGATTTATGTGAACATTATGTATATGGGAAGAAGAATTGGGTGAGTTTTCCTTCTCGTGATAAGAGGGTGAACAAAATATTAGAGCCTGTGCACAGTGATGTGTTTGGACCTGTGTCAGTTCCATCACTGGGAAAATATGTTTACTATGTCTCATTCATAAATGACTTCTCAAGGAATACATGGATATATTTCTTGAGGAATAAATTTGAAGTCTTTGATAGATTTAAAGAATTTAAGGCTCTGGTAGAAAACCAGACAGAGAAGAAGATAAAAGTGATGAGGACAGGCAATGGTGGAGAGTTTTGCAAGAAGGAATTTGAAGAATTCTCTAAGAAGTGTGGTATATCATGGCAGAAGACTAATCCATAAACACCTCAGAAAAACAGAGTTGTAAGAAGAATGAACAAAATGCTGATGGAAAATGCAAGAAGCATGCTCAATGGTACAGGGTTAGGACAAGAATTCTAGGCAGAAGCAGTAGAGACTGCATGTTACCTGGTTAACAGATCACCTTCATCAGCATTGGAGGATAAGAATCCACATGAGGTATGGAATGGTATGAAAAAATCTCTTTTACATCTGAGGGTATTTGGATGTGAAGCATATGTACATGTTCCAAAGGGGAAAAGGACCAAGTTGGATAACAAATATGAGAGGTGAATCTTTATTAGGCATAAGGATGGTTTAAAAGGTTACAAGATTTGGAACCCAGAAACAAGGAAGGTTGTGTATAGCCGAGATGTGGTGTCTATAGAGGTGAAAGATGTTGTTAAACATGAATTCCTACCAAAGGAACCTGAGAATATAGAGTTTGAGCTAAAGGAGGATGAATCAGACTCTACAACAGAAGAAGATTTAGAAGAGGAAGAGTCACAAACTCTAGCTATGAGAAGATCAGTTCGAGAAAGAAGGCAACTAGAAAGGTATAGTCTATCTTCTTTCTATTCAAATTTTCTTTAACTATAACTAATGATGATCCCAGAACTGTCAGGGAGGTAGTAGATTTAGAGGATGGAAAAATATGGAAGGAGGCCATGGTTGATGAAATGGCATCCGTGCACAAAAATGAGGCATGGGATCTGGTGGAGTTTCCAGCTGGAAGGAAGCCCATCACGAGAAAATGGGTGTTTAAGAAGAATATGACTGTATAAGGCAAGGTGGAGAAATACAAATCCCAATTGGTAGCAAAAGGTTATTCCTAGGTGCCAAGAATTGATTTTGGTGATATTTTTTCTCCTGTTACCAAGGTTACTTCTATTAGATTACTTTTATCTGTTGTTGTTGCCTTTTATTTTGAGGTAGAATATATGGATGTGAATACAACATTTCTTCATGGGGGTTTGGAAGAGGAGATCTACATGAAGCAACCTAAAGGCTTTATGGTGAAGGGTAAGAAAGAACTGGTATGCAGGTTAAAAAAGTCCTTGTATGGGTTAAAAAAGTCACCAAGGATGTGGTATTAGAAATTTGATACCTATATATGGGGACTTGCTTCATCAGAAGCAAAGAGGATCATTGCGTATATTTTAAATTAGTTGGTGACCATGTTATTTATTTGGTCTTGTATGTGGATGATATGTTTTTGATTGGAAATAACAAAGAAATTATCCATGATTTGAAGATCAAATTATTCTCCAAATTCAACATGAAGGACCTTGTTGCTGCAAAATATATTTTGGGCATGGAAATTAAGAAAGATCAGGCAAAGAGGAAGCTTTGGTTAGACCAAAGGAAGTATGTTGAGATAATATTTCATAGGTTTAATATGCAGGATAGTAAACTGGTGAAGGTTCCTATTCCTGTAGGTGTAAAGCTATTTTTTGAATAGTGTCCCAAGACAAAAGAGAAGAGGAGGATATGTCTCGTGTTCCATATGCAAGTGCAGTAGGTAGCTTAATGTATGCAATGGTCTGTACTAGACCAGGCCTTGCACATGCAGTGGTAATATTGAGAAGGTTTATGTCAAAACCAGGGAAGGAGCTTTGAACAGCAGTGAAGTGATTTTTTAGATATTTTCGTGGCACTAGTGATTATGGTTTGTGGTACCAGGGAAGACCAAGATTGGATAGAGTTTTGGACATCCATGGTTTTGTTGATGCAGTTTGGGTTGGAGATCTGGACCAAAGAATATCTACAAGTAGGTATGTGTTTAGCCTATTTGGAGGTGCAGTCAGTTGGATGAGTAAAATATAGTCTGTAGTGGATCTTTCAACTATAGAGGTAGAATACATGGCAGCCACTCATGCAAGCAAGGAAGCAGTTTGGTTGCAGAGACTGTGTTCAAGTATGGGGTTGGTGCAATGGACTATAAGGATAGACTGTGATCACCAAAGTGAAATTTTCTTGGCTAAGAACCCTGCTTATCATTCAAATACAAAGCACATTAATGTTCACTATCACTTTGTCAGAGATATTGTTGAAGATAAAAGGGTGTTGCTGGTAAAGGTGGACACTTTTAAGAATTTTGCAGATGCATTGATGAAGTCTATGAGAACTCAGAAGTTCACTTGGTGTAGAGAAACAGTGGGTGTTGTAGAGCTGGACTAATGACTAAGCTCTCCTGTGACCCCCTGCAAAAAGAAAACAACAAGTGGGAGAACGTTGGGTATGTGTTATATTCTTTCCATGATTAGTCTCACATGGGCATCACAGGTGGGGTGAAAGCGCCCTGAGAAAGACTTTTTAGACCATATTTTTCGGTGGGCGGACCCGCCCATGGTTTTGTGCATGGGTTTGCACATGGTTTTGGGGCATGATGGTTTTTGGGCCCTGGTATTTTTTAGATCCGGTCAAGGGAAATACGGTTATGTTCTAATCTAGGGTTAATGGATTAGGGTTTATGAATACTTCGACATGCATATATATGTGTTTTAACACTAAAATGAATATAATGAAAAATGAAACTGGTAGTCTCGATTTGGGATCCAGGGGAAAATCTCTGTGTACATCTATTATATGTTTTATTCTCTTGCTATTGTTTATTTTCTATTTTTAAGATTCATTTGCATATAATTTATGTATAGGGTTAAAACCTACATCCCTCTCATGACGTCATCCCATGTCATTTGACTGTTTCCCCCTCTCCACCTATAAAAACCCTTCCCACCTCACATGTTCAGAAATACATATCAGTTCCCGGTGCAAGCTCTCTCAATAGTCGATTTTCCAGAAACGTCATTTGAGCTCTGAGCTAGCTTGAAACCTCCTCGTAATATCATTTTCGATCTGCTCAAGGAAAACTAGATAACCAATCATTCCTCTCCATCTAAAAATCATTCCAAAAATCATAGAGTATGAATAACGTGACTCCTGAGACCCCTAAGGCTCGTGAGGCCAAAACCTGCTCAAATGTCGACACTCTCATGGACACATAGGCACAAACTGTCGACCCCTCCTGTGCCTACCACCTTGTTGATCTTTGTTTCAACCTATATGGAAACCACATCAATGGAGAATACCTATTTCGGGTGGTTTACTTTAGCTTATGCTAGAAAATTTCACCCTTTGTGCATCAGTTTCCTCAGTTCATCTCTTAGTTGACTGCAGCCTACATAGAAGAGAAAATGTTATTTTTCTCTTCCAATGGGACCAAAATCCTTGAAGTGACCCCAGAGATGATTCAAAAATCCCTATTGTACCCCAAATCTCCTAAATATCAGTATTTTACTAAAACCACATTGGTCTATCATTACTCCACCCTTGCAGCTCATGAGCAGCAATCCTTCTTGCAAATGGTCCTGGTCCCCAACCTACATTATTTTACCATTGCTCACATTTTCTCCATAACCCTCTTTGCAGAGCCCATTCAACGCATCCTATCCCTAATTTATCATGTATTGGCAGAAGATGATGCCAATGTAGCCACTAAACCCACTTTGGGTTTCCTGAGACAAATGATGCATCCTGGCCATTTATTTGATATTCATGCTTACCTATCTAGGGCCATAATATTTCAGTTGCACTATTTTTCCAATCATATCCTTTTTCAGATATTATTCATTTTTGTCCTATTTGCTTCTGTACACTAATTTGGATGAGTTCGAGTGCCTCGGTCACATTTTGGTGGCCTCCAAAAAATAAAAAAAATATGTGTTTGACTCGGATGTTGTTGTTAGGAAGAGGCTAGATTTTGATGGTTATTATTAGTTTATATCTTCTTATATGGCCATTGCATATAATATTGTCTGTGGTTTTTCTCCCCCTAGAATACTTCCTCAACAAAAATATATTCTCTAGATTAGAAAGGACATCAGGGCAGGGTACTGGTACTTTTTTTAGAATTACACTAAAATTGGGGTCTATGGGTGTGAGCTACCTCCTTACCACTTACCCGTGTTCATGCCCATGCGTATTTTTTCTCTGTAATTCATCATACAGAGCCTTAATGTGGACCAAGTCCATTTTTTCCCTACAAATAAGGGATATATGTTTAATTTAGGAAGGACCTTGGGGCCTTTTATTGTCAATTCTAGGCAGCCCTTCAAGGCAGTTGAGGGACTACTAAAAAACATGAATTTTGATCTAGGGTATGTCTGGCACTATGACCCTCATGGTGTCATATTTCAAAGAAGGAAATATATAAATGATTGAACTTATGAACATGAATCTAGGCCTGAGATCGAATGGAAATCTAACCTTGATTCACGACCTATGAACACAGAGATGGGGATCAAGAATCCAACGACAAAGGAAAAAATGCAGAAGAGGACCATGGATCAAACTAGAGATACAGAGATAGAGGATGTATGTGTAGGTTAAATGGAAAAAACCAAAGAGACAGAAGAAGAAGAACTCGAGACCAATTTATTGGAAACAAGGCCAAATCAACCAGGTTTCCAAGTGACCTTGGAGGATCCATTACGGACTACTCCCTCATCCTCTTTAGAGGTAGTTATTTTAGGTACAAAGGGAAGTGAAATTGTTACTGAGTCAAGTTGGCCTACTGGAAAATCCATTGAGGAAAGAAATAAGAAGGTAAGAGAAGATATGCAACAAAATAATGTTATCTCATTCAAGCCCATATCAGACCAGACTCCTGGATGTTATGGAATTAGAGAGAAACCAAATGAAATTCTCACTATAGTATCCACTGGCACAGTCATTTCCTTCGAGTTCTCAATTCAAACCCTTGGATGTTTCTCTATATTTGACAAGTTTTCCCCTACTAGATAAGATAAATTTCCACGGGAAATTAGGAGATATGCTATAGAGTGAGCTCAATATGAATGAAATTACTACTATTACATCCACGAAGTTGTTGGAAAAAGTTTCAACTAGGTGAAAGCAGGAGATTTCCTAATCCAGAGCTCTCCACATGCAGAACAAGAGCTTCAAATATTTGATTGTGAAGCTAGGTGTAAATACAGAAGAAAAATCTTCCTTCAAAGCCCTTCTTCAAAGCTCCCAAGCAAGAATCCAGGAGCTAAGGCATAAACTAAAGAAGTCAGGTAGTGAGCATGTGCAATCCAAATAACTTGCACAGGTGTAAGAAGAGAAGGAAATTATGGCCAAAGAGCTAAAATAAAGGAATAATGAAATAGTATCCCTTAAGAAACATGAATCATAGTTTCAAATGAGAATAGAAACACATATTTGTGCAATAATTGTATGTCAAGATCCCCAAAACCCCCCTGAACAGATCACCAAGACCCTTACTGAACTCCAATTTTCAGAAGGAGAGATTAAAATGCTACATAATGATTTGGATACTACCGAGAGAAGCTTAGTGCAAAAAGAGAAGCATCTTGAGACTTCCAATACAAATGAAAACATCATGAGTAAGAATCTATAGGAAGCAAACTAGGAGGCCTCTAAGATGAAGGGAAAGGTAAAAGGAAACATGTATTTGTTGTAAGCCAAGCAACTAGTCTTCGATGAGATCATTGAAGAGATAAGAAACAATTGGGAGTACATAACCTTCACGGATGAAGATAAAACTGTAATAAAATATTATAAATTCTTCATCCTATCAGCCAAGGAAGATGGAGAAAAGTACTCTTAGATTGTCAAAAATTTCATTCATTTTTTTAATAAAATCCAGCGATTTGAGTCCCATAGATGTGGTGGAAAGACTGATTGTTATCATGGAGATCCCTAAATTTTTCGAGAAGGAAGAAGCTATAGTAAAAGATGAGGAGTGCCTAAAGGTGGCATCAAAGGATGTGGTTGCTTTTGATGTTGAGTTTGATAGGATTGTCAGAGTAGTATTTCCCATCTATTGGGGCTTTGGGGGAGTATTGATCCAATGGAAACAATACAGTCAAAGACAAGTGGAGGCCAAAATCATGGTGGATTCTTCTCATGAGAAGACTTCCACTCTGAATGGTAATAATATTTTTAATTGTTTGAAGAGTGATTTTTAATATATGGGGATGGTAAAGACCCTCTTTCGCCCTATACTAAATTGCACATGTCTCATCAATATCAAAATCGCATATCATTGGTACTTCCAGGCTCCTCAACCAGCTCCAACACTTTGGAAAATATCTGAACAGTTTTTCAATCCCCTCGTTCTCTAAATAATCGAATCATCAACGTTTCCTCCACAACTCACCTATCATGACTAAGGATACCATTGCTCGTGCCAATCATGACACTTTTTTTAATGTTTTATGTAAATATTTTTACTGCAGAATAAACAATGTTAGTCATTTAGAGTTCGGTTATTACAGTTGTGCCATGGAGCATGTTGGTATTTTTTTATGATGATTCATTGTAAAAAAATAAAGAAGGAATATTTTGTAACAATCTTTCCCTCTAAGGCCCTATAAAACAATTTTATGATACAAAACCAAGGGTTTGAAATTTTGTTTTTCTATGAGAGAAGTCTTATAAATTGTCAATGAAATGGATGCTCTCTAGAAGATTAATGAAATTTTTTGGCAATTCTGGCTCATCTGAATTTGTAGTATGTGTTCCTTTATACGTTTATTCCATATTTTCTCATTATTCCGCTTAGATTGCAAGTAATAGTAGTTGTTGGATATGTTTTCATGGATTCATCTAAGTCAAATGTTGATTAAATATGCCTATTCTTATGTGAAATATAATCCTTAAAATGTGCTCCATGTATCTTATCATTCCATTCAAATTTATGTCTAATCCATTTCACGTTGAACTTTGATGCACCATATTCTTAGGTTTAAACCTTGTGTATTGATTTTCTCTGTTGCTCAAAAATTCTACCAAATATATTATAATGACTAATAATATATAGTTTTATGTTATGTTGGCCACCGTGAATCTAATATTAATGCTTATGTGAGTAATAGTTTACATCTAGCTTTTCTTTTCCCTTCTTAAGGAAGGTTTTGAATCAATTTTCTCTTAAACATGTTAAATACTGAGTATGATATGAATTCCCAACAAATATTTAAAAAACTCATCAAGATGTTCTAGGCACTTGTCTCTCCTCAACCCAGGGGTTGTCTCTAGGAGACGTAACAGGATCCATGTGCATAAGAGTCCACAAATTTGTAATCTTTGATTTGGGAGGCCTTGAAAGCATGTCGATTGAATTATTTGTTCTAACCTTATTATACTTTATCACCAAAAGGAAACTGCTGTAAAAACCCCATCCATGTGTTTTTTCTTCCCTTCTTATACTTGATCATCAAATAAAACTATTGTAAAAACCCCATCCACTTGTAATGTCTGCTCTATTGTATATTACTTTGGGCCTACAAGTACTGTAATGACTGGTGATCTGTGTGGTCGCCTTTCCCATCAGATAGTGCTTCCACTTCTCCACGTCTTGCACCATGGCATAGAGCTCATTGTCACAGATAGGGTAGTTGATAATTGCCCCATGAAATAATTCTAAATGGTAGCATAGATGCTTTCCTCCCCGCATAAAAAAAAACTCCCATAACATACCCACTCACATCTATATACACTTCAAATGGTGATGCAAGTTTGGTAATTCCATAACTGGTAATTAGCTGGTATTCTTATTTAGCTCCTTGAAATCCTTCAACTAACCTATTCTCCACTGGAAACTCTTGACACTTTTTGTTATGGCATGGAACAGTGCTACTACTATTGAAAACAAGGCTATGAATTTCCTTGGGTAATTTGCTTCCACAATGAAACTCCTAACCTTAGAACATTAGTAGGCACTCGTCATTTCATGATGGCTTCCATATTGGAAAGATCTATCTTCAGCTCTCCTCCACCGAACACATACCCCAGATACACCAAATACTATCACACAAACTCATACTTCTTGATATTTTATAACACATAGTGCTTCTTAAATGTTTCTAGAACCAACATCAAATGTGAAATATGCTCCTCCCATGTAGCACTATATACCAATATATCATCCAAATATAAAATAACAAATGAAGCTATAAAATGGAACAGTATATCATTCATTAATATCATTTCCTTGGTCTAATTACTTGTCCACTTTTCTATCCAAAATTCCTTGGATGGTTTACACATCTGTTATAATTCCCTCCTTGTTTACTTTTAATTTTTTTTTAAAAAACTAGTATCTTGAACCCCTTATTCGTACTGCTAAAATTTTTATGCTTCTTGCCCCCCTAAATATTTGAGTTGAAACCTTTCTTCTAGTTTTGATTAAACCACAATTTCACATGCCTTATAGATGCATCCATGGAATTTGGGTTATCAAACTCTATTCTTTCTTTGTACGATAAAATCAAGGAACTAGCAAATATTTGTGTTTTAAAATTTTCATCCTTTAAGTAAGGTGCATATTTTAAGAAGATCACAAATTTATTAAAAAACTCATCTGTGGTAGATTTTCTCAATCGTAACTCATGAAACTCTCTAGATTTTTCATCGAAATGCCTTTTAGTTAGATATTTATTTTTACATTTTTTCTAAAGGGTTTCCAAGTCAGATTTTTACGTCTAATTATTTTAACGACTTCGTTCTCCTCCCACCGTAAGTCTACCTTACTAGCTAACTGGTAAGTTACTAATTCTTCTAACTGGTAAGTTACTAATTCTTCTTTTAAATTACTTGGATAATTGTAAACGTGAAAGTATTTAGACATATTAAGAAGCCATGCTTCTCTTCCCTCCTCAAATTCACAATCAAAATTAGGAGGCCTAAAAATTTTCAATTTCCCTTGCATTTAAGATGTAGCCCTCTTCTTTCTATATGTTGAGGCACTACTTTCAAATTTATGTTCTCTATATGCATCAAACTCATAGATTTACTTTCACTAGAAGTTGTGGAATCGATTGTGTCTATTGATATACTCCTAGTCTTCTTCTTATGAATTCTTGTTATTTTCTTATTAGTTGTGTCTTCTTATAATGTTCTCAACATATAACCATTAATATCCTCTTATTCTTCTTTAGATTTGGAAAATATTTCTTGATTTCATTTTATATTATCTAACTCTACCTTTAAGCTACGCTTGCAACAACTCAAATTCATGGTTTCGTGCATTACTAGTTCTTATACCGATCATTCCAATCTCGGTATCAGGTTTTTCACATCACCTATATAGAGTTATTGTGCTCGTTACATAAAACATGTGTTTTGTTTTTCAGAACTGTTTTATTATATACAATATCACTTCCCTTTTTTCCTATACTTAATATCATAATATTAACATACCATCAACATTATTTATGTTTCCTAGTCAAGTCTTTCATATCCTAATATTTGAAATAACGTATATCGTATCTCAACCATTTCGTATGTTTGGTTGAATTAGGTTTCAATAACACATATTAAAGTTCAAACCTCATGTTCATGGTTCCATGTGGTATTATTAATTCCATGGAGCAATATTTTAAATATGATATAAACTATCGGATTTTCATGGTGTCTCTAGACTGTCCCACATTGGTTACGTGTAAACCTATTAAACATCCACACTTTTTCCTTTTTACCCACCGATTTGAAAAATGATATGTGATTTTGGAAATAAATTGTGGTTAACACATTTAGGGTTTTCTTTCAGATCACTGACGTCGCCGATAGTCCTTGTGAGCTCGTTCATTTCATCTAAGCATTTTCTTGTAACCTGCTTCTGTGTAACTAAACTTTTTTGGAAACCATACTATGGGTTGATGCAACATAGGAATTTAGATTCATGTTGTCGTGATCAAACATTTCGATAGCTCTTTTGACCAAAAAATACGCGTCGTAATTGTGTGAGGATTATAGCAAATATCTCATGTATCTACTGGCGCACATCTTTACTATGTTCAAACTGTATTGTTATTTTATAGTTGTTCATTTCATCTAAGAATTTTCTTGTAACCTGCTTCTGTGTAACTAAAGTATTTTGGAAACCATACTATGGGTTGATGCAACATAGGCATTTAGAGTCTTGTTACCGCTATCAAACATTTCTATAGCTCTTTCGACCACCAAATAAGCGTTGTAATTGTGCGAGGATTATAGCAAAGATGCCATGTATCTACTGGTGCACCATATTTACTATGTTCAAACTGTATTTTTCTTTTATATTTGTTAAAGTATCAAACTAATCCCTCTGTCCTTATTTTTTCAAAGGTACACAATGATATATTGATGGTGATTTCTGGTCGAGGGCTTGTTACGAGGTTTTGTCCATTAGCCTTTAAATATCGTCTGGAGTTTGTACTTCGTATTTTGACTTTTCTACTTTGTCATGCAGCAACGAAACCTTCGATGTAATTCTGTATACAAACCTTTAATTATTTTTATTATCTTAATAATTTCTTACCATTAACTCTGGGTTTAAATGTATGTGTTTTGGTAAATGTGCAGTCTCTCTTCCTAGTTCATTCTAGTTATCGAGACCATCGATGTTACAAGGTTTTATACTCCTAGTCTTCCGCTTAGCAGCATTGTCATTCTCAAGTAAGATTATCGAAATCTCCTTTCATATTTACCATTTTTTTTTTAATTTTCAAAGGTTTCTATCATAGTTTCTTGCATTGGTTATTCGTATATTTGGATATTACTTCCTAGGGTTTTAACCCATTTCATTCTCACGTTTATTTTACTATTACAGTTGACATTTGTGTTTTATTTATACAAAATATATATATATATATATATATATATATATATATATATATATATATATATATATATAAAGTTGCTAAGGATCCGCTTCTATTTTTCTTGACTTAGGGTTTTCCTTTATACTTGAACTCATTTCGGCCACATACATGCTTCGACTTTGTTAAATGTGACAGAATGTCAATTCTTTTGACACATTGCATGTATTGGGTTTGTACTTTGTAATTAAACTTCGCCTCGTGTTCATGGCTAGGCCATTCACTTATGTATTTTGTAACATAAACCCTACCTTTCATGAAATGGTTGATGGGGTTTAAAAAGGTTTCCAGTGCAACCATTTTCGGGTTATTATTTATTACAGTTACTCATATAACTATTCACAGATACAATCTTGTTCACTTATAATATGTATATTGAATTTCAATTTAAGAGAATGATACTTCGTTTTATTTAATAGCTTAACCGTAACATTTCCATGCTCTATCATGTATGCACATATGTCTATTGTAATAATTCTTTATCGGGTCAAGGCACCTGGGTTCTTTCTTTTACACAGAATAATACTTTATTTAGATATTGTATTTGGTATATTCCTTTATAGCTCATTTCAGTTGATAGTCTATTCGTGCCTTTGAAGAATAAATTATGTCATATTACTTGTTTGTAAAGTGTCAAATTTATTTTCATTATCAGAGATATAAAACTCTCTTTGGCTACAACGTTATCCTTTTGTGTATAAATATATACCCATGTACATTATTTATTTCCTTTGAATTTTAATCTGAAGTTTCTATATTGCTTTTAATAATTGCCTCATTTCCTGTGGTGATAATGTCAAGATCTTTTCAGGGTCTAATTTCTTGAAAGGTATTTATTTAATGTTTTTCATTATTATTTTTTTAGCTAAATTTTCAGTAGAGGTTCCAAAGCCTTGGTTTCTTGTTTTACTTAGGGTGATTGTTGTGCTCACACAAAAAAATTCAGAATTGTTTGACTTTGAAATGTTTAGTGATTAATATTCTTTTTATGTATTTCTGAAAGTAATTTCTCTTTCTATATGGAAAAAAATTTGAATGCTTTAAGTCTCTTATTTAAGAATTTTATATGAAATACATTGTTTCCTTTTGTGTTATTAATTTTTCTATTTTTTTATAAACTATCTTTCAAAGAGTGGTTCTCAACATACTACTTTTATACAGATTCTGAGTTTTTAATTCTTTTAATTCTTTACGTTCTGAAGTGTATTTAATATTTATAAATATTATATTTTTTTTAATCATATTCCAAATGTCTTCTATTCTAAAAAATATTTGAGTATTGGTTCCATATTTTACAGTGTCTCAATTATTATATACTTCAACACATTTATCTTTTAGGAACTGTTATAGATTAAACTCTTCAACTTGTTCATAAACTCTAATTATCTATATAAACATACTCTATACATTTACTTGAAGTATTAACATAAAGATTTACATATAACCCTAATTATATTTTCCTACTTTACATATAACCCTAGTTATATTTTCCTACTTTCATATCGTCTATAATTTATTTTATTCAACTTACTATAAAAAAAAATAACACACATAAGTTACTTCTACCATTTCTGTAAACCTTTCAAATATTCATAATTTAGTATTATTTTCAATATTTATAATAAGAAGAACACAAATTAAAAAAATTCTCCAATTAAATTATCTTTAAACACTTATAAAAGTCCAAGGTATCCACTTGAAAAATATGTCTCGAAAAATAGTAATTAAGTACTTGGGTCTTCCCTAGACAACTTGAGTATCTTCAACAAAAATACAAAAATATATCTTTTCCATTTTCCATCTACCACTCTTTTGGTGGTTGGTAACTAATTTGATGTCACCTATAGTTTAGGGAAACAAATAGTTGACAAATTCCATAATTTTTCAATAATTCTAAGCATTCACATTAGATTCCTAAGACTTATTGGTGGGTAATTAATATTCACCAATACTTTTTCAGCCTCATATATTTCAGCCACATTTAAGTTAAAAATAATCCTCCATATTTATTTATTTATAAAAATAAAATTCTTCACATGTTTTTTCAGAACTAAATATTCAAAAAGGAAACACACATATACACAATTAATTACATAAAAACATCAAGTGAGGGGATATTACATCCCAAGATCAAACTTGTATAACAAACCAAATATCAAATTCTTCAAATATAATTTCGAAATTTTTACCTCATATACTTCATTATGTCTCCTCAAATCTTAGAAAATTTCATAGTCTAGGGTATCATAAAAAAAACATTACAGAACAATGTCAATATCACATTTTACAACTCATTTAAGGACCCTTCACAAACCATAACTTACACGGGGCATATCCTTGAATATATCATGAACCATAATATGATTTTTTACTAGATATACATTAATATGTATTCTCAATTGTCGCCAAATTTCACTTCTTAAAACTGGTTGGGAAAAAATTGTATTGAAAATGTTGAGGTGAGTTGTTTGGAACAGATTTTAAAACCAATAAAAAATCCTAACTTCAATAAAATATATTATAGTGAATCAAAATATGAAATTTTAATAAGATGTTCCTAGAGATGCCTATTCAATATCCTCTAAGTTTCACCATTTTAAACATCACCTAAACAATTTATAGTAAAAAATCCACAATGACCTATTTGAATAAGAAAAATCCTAGGCTCATGTGTTCTAGTACCAAAATTTATGCACAATGCAGGTTACAAATGTTTAAAAGTGATTAATCATACTCCACTTAAAAGGGAAAATAATCCATTTATAATGAATACAATGCATAATACATGATATGATGAGCCTAAGAGTAGGTATCCTTAGTGTATATATCATAGACAAACGATACAAATATAATAAAATGGGACCATGAACGTTTATAGCCTACATAACAATATAACAATAGAAATTTAATCATTCAATATCTAGAGCTTAATAATGGTTTTAGGGATAACATGGGCGTTATATAGACTTAAAAGAAAATGCAACATGGATCGGTGATTAGTAATAGCCCTGACAACAAGAACCTAAAAAGTGGGCTTGAATATATCAAAACCATGGTTCCAATATTTTTTCATCCTCCCCTCATGCCAAACATTTAGCCAATATGATTATATAAGGCTAGAAAAAAAGTGAATCAATTACGAAGTATACATGTATATATGCTAGAATCCATTTCAGAAAAACTTGCTTCTCGCCAACTATCTTGATATTTCCATTATTGGCCATGCAGCCTCAGATGGGATCAAATGTTGGAAATATTTTCATTGATGGCAAAGGAGAAGACAGGAGTAGCACTTGAATTATCATCAAGACAAAGGAGCACGAAGGAACAATAGTTAAGCAGCAAATGTAGAAAGGCAGCATTAGACAAGAAGTAGAGGCAACGGATGAAGAAGATAGGTGACTAGAAGCAGAGACAGTGAATTGAAGAAACTCTGTGTTGGTTTTGGAATGCCTTCTATATATAATCAAGAAAACCCATATAATTTTTGAGACAGGGTTGATTGTGAGATCGAGAGTGAATATTCATTTGTGTAAATTCTGTGAGTAGATCTATGCTATTTGTGAAGTTTCCGCAGACTTTGAATTGAGTCTAAATTTGCATGGATGTGTTAAAGAGATAGAGTGTTGGGTTTTGTTGACCATTCTATTATGCAATACAGTTCGATCTGGTGTCGAATTCCAATAGGGTTGGAATGGTAATTTGGTTACCATTGAGAATTCGATAGAATATTGAATAAGGCCAATTGAATGAGGAGGAGGAATACGTTCCTATTATAATCTATATATGCAGGGGAATTATGAAGTATGGGCTCATATGCAAGGATCGAAACAAAGAGAAATTGAGGCAAGGGTTTCCGCGCAGGAAAATTGAAATGAGCAAGATTCAAGAGTGAGTCGAAATACTATGATACTTTTGAAGGATCAGAATGGAGTGATGATACAACCATAACTATGAACAGAAGTTAGTGCATCCAAAATCGAAGGAATTAAATGGTACCAAGATGTATTGTTAATTATTGAGAGCTGTGGTAAGGGAGAGTGTACAACAGTGCGCATTGAAATCATAAGTCGGAACCTTAATTAAAACACAGAGGATTGGTAACAGAATCACGCATTGAATGGAACCTGGAGTAATTGAAACAGTTGGAACCGTGAGGGTGGTTTTCTCCATCCAAACCAGTGGTCTCACATTACTCTCAAGTAGTAAGTGGAATTCACCTTTTTGAACATGATATTAGTCTTCGTTCGACGCGTGGAAAAGGTGGTAAAGTTAAAACAAGTTATATAGCGTTTTTTTTGAAGTCCAAAGCACGTGCAAGTTTACTGCATGATACCCATAAGATGGTTGGATCAAATGATCCAACGGCGTTCACGTTGTGAAGGTGCATGAATGATAAAGCGAGGTAAGAGTTAGTGGTTGTGGGTCCAGTATTTATGTGCGGTGATTACATTTTGAGTTAATGGTAATTCGAATGTTAATTTGATTTATTTCAAGGAGGGTTAAACTTTGTTAAAGGCGAAGAACGATAGGAACAAACCATATATGAGGATTGGCTGTAGGAATGAATGGCATTAATTAAATACTGTGGGACCAAATGTTTATTATATTGATTGTGGGGTTTTATCCAAAGTATAGAATAATATGCGTGACCCAAAGACTTGATTTGGATCATTGAAAGGTTTCCAGATTGAGAAAATGAGGTATGGCCCAACGTTTTTGCATTGGAAAATGTCTATTTAATAAGTGAGAGTTGTGAGATGGTGGGGCCCAAACCTTAATTTATGTTGATTATTTGGTTTTCAATTAAAGTATGGCTGAAAAGGTTAAGTTATTTAATTGAGTCTTAAACATTGAATGAAAGGCCATTTAAACGTTGAATGAGCCAAATAACATGCGGCTGGGATATTGCGCTTCTGCTTCAAAGGTATATGAAAGGGTTTGTAACCAAAGTTTGAAATATTAATTTCAAATCCATAAAGTGGATTTTTGACCATAGCGCATAAGATGAAGAGCTACTTCCACATTATAGTTGTTGGGTTGTTAAGAGAGGTATGAACTAATTTTTTATTAATAAAACTTTATTAATGTTGAAATCCAGATATGTGGGACCCGAACTTGTATTATGTTGACAATTGAGGTTTTTGGAATGGTGGCCGAAGTTATTTGAATGGGCACGCATATAAACATTATTCATATATGCGTTGATGCATTTGATCAATGTTTTAATCCAAAGTCGATTTTTGTATAAGATGATAAAGCCGTGAGTAACATATGCATTCAAGAATTATAAGCTGAGAGTGAAGTTTATTGCTTTGGGCTATTCGGATGTTAATTAGAATATGCATGCAATGGGTTTTAATATGGTTTCAAACCATAAGTTTTAAAAGGTAACCTTTGCATATAAATTTACAAAAGTGGGTTTAAATAAAGTGTTCACCTGCCGTCAAGAACAATCACAATATAATAGCAGAAACTGAAAAAGATAGTGATAGCAGTAGAAAAGACAAATGCATAGCAAGCCAAGGGCCGAAAAAGGGTTGAGTGAAATTGATTTATGTAACTGTAAATGTGAATGTAAATGATTTAAAATTATTTTTATTTTATGTGATGCAAAGGCAAGTCTCCGTAGGCAAATAAATACCCCACTTTAATATTGAAATATATACATATTGTTATATTTTTCTGAATGTGCTAGGAAAGAAAATGAGAAGGTGGAAGGTAAAGAGTCATACATATTCACTTCGAATTCCTTGTGGAATACAAACAGTCATGAGGTGAACTCTATAAATGATATCACATGGATATGCATAAAGAGAGGTTAGAGAATGGAGAAATGAGGCAGAGAGGGTAAGAAGAAGGAGGAGCAGATAGAGAAATTGTGAAGATTTAGAGATGATATCAGGCAGATATGAAGGGTGGTGGACAACAGTGAAGAAGGAATAGAATAGAGCTGATATCGAAGTAAATCAGCATGTGTTTTTTATGAAAGAGTGAGGAATTTGGTGCTTCCATATCAAGTTGTGGCTTCATAGATGTCATTTGTAGCTGACTGAGGTAGAAGCCTCATGTAGGTTGTAGCCTACGGAAAATAGATGGGAGTTGGAGCTTCCTTGCAAGTTGTAGCTTGAAGAATTGAGGTAGTAGCCTCCTTTGGGTTGGAGCCTATACAAAATTAGTGGTGAGAGGGAGTTTGAGCTTGCCATTGCATCACAACAATAATAAGATGTGGTTTTCTCCATTTTGGGTTTCCACTTATATCTGTTATCTATGTGCATGATGTTTATGTGTTGATATGGTTTATCTAATATGCTTAATACTTTCTGCTCACGTATTAAGATTGTTGTTACATTATGTAATAAGTTGATAATGAAATTAAGGTGTAAACAAGTTTAAAGGAATGTTTTAAAAGTCCATGAATGTGTTAAACTGATTCACCCCCCCCCCCCCTCTCAGTTTAACTAAGGGTTCAACATCAAAATTATGTAATAAATACTTAAGCATGTTATCACACCACACATACCCCTTCTGCATTCCACGAGGCACCTTGATGGTTAAATCATCCTCTTTATTCTCTAGAAAATTTTCAGATTTGTAATACCATTCAATTATGGCTCTTAAAATATGAATCTTCAATTTTGAAAAATAAAGACTTATAGACTAGTTCTCAACCTCTATGAAAATGAAGGCACTTTAGTTTTCCTAGTTGATTGAGTGGTTTCTTTGCGATGGTGCCATTTATCAAGTTTGGACCATACTCCTTACTCTTCTTAGAGACACAAAAATATGGCAAGGAAATATCCTCTATATCATTGAGCTTTCTCATTCTCTACTCATCTTCATCTAGATTCAACCTCCAATTCTCTCCCACATCATACAAATGTTGGGAATATCTCAATGGATTGCACCCCGAATTCACATTTATGGTTTTCACTCCTCTTAGCTTTTGAGGCAGTCAAGGATCATCTTGTTACCACCTGATAGGGGCTTAACATGCAGATGAAGCCTCAGTTGTGAATTTTCATCAGTCCACTCCCCTAAAATTAAAGGAAATGATCAATCTAATGATGCTAAAGCTATATCAAAGAGGGACTTCCTCTTCAATGATGAAATTCATGATTCCAGGACTCATTAGATACTTAATACTAGCACTCCTTGAACATGAGATGATAAGTATTTCCAAAATATCAATCTCTATTGGAAAATCAAAATAATATTGAGAAAACTACTTATGGAACACAATGAAGATTACTATGTGGCTATGATAGAACTAGAAATATCCAATATCAGATTGAAAAAAATTACCACAATGTATTAATATTGGCTAAAAAGACAATAGGGCCTGATTTTTTAACACCCAAAAATGCCCATGTTCAAGTTTTCAATTCTCTTGGTGTTTCTCCTCTTTTTTAGAGTTCAAATGCTATGATTTTTTTGGGTGTTTGTGATTCTTTCTTAGTAATGAAATATCTTGTTCTTCCATTTAGCATAGGAATCTGGATACTATATTTCTAGATATGGCTTTCTCTACTATATTAATAAAACTGATACATCCTCACAAGAATTATGGAAAAATTAATTTTCTACTATAGTGAATCCAATATCCCCACTGGAAAATCAAATGAATAGATGACGAAATATAATTAATTTAATCATTTAATATACAAAACACCATCTAGCTAATGGAAAAAAAAGATATATGTCGATGTTCTTCTAATATATTTTTGGAAAGTCCATTACACTACTATTGTTTTTATACTTTTGATTTGCATAACCATATCATAATCATTCTTATTCTTCTTTCATAGAATTTCCACACATTAACTATAATGCATAATGCATTTTTTGTCACATTGTTTTCTTTGTATAATGTATCTATTTTAAATGATACAATTTTAAATGTTTTAAAACAAATAAAATCAATTGAATTGAAGTTGACAACGTTATTAGTGAGGGAGGTCCATACATGGATATTTACTTTGATTATGACTGATATACATTTCATGTATAGCATCCGTGACCCTTTTCATATGGATTTTTCATCTTTATGTGATACATTTTCCCACTCATAACCATTTCCATGTTTTGTATGACATCCATTGTTAAGTTAAATTTTAAGTAATGTAATGTTCTTTTTATCACCACTCATAATTGAATTACACAATGTAAAGTCTCAAAGATTGTGCATTGAATTTTTCTACTACAAATTAATAAATTCTACTAAAAAGACTATCACCACAACTATATATACTAGTGGTGCTATGTTGGTCCATGAAAATGCATATCATGCATAATATTCTTTTAGTGGTGCTAAATGTATTTGAATAGTGACAAGTAAATATTAGATCTTTCAAAATTGTATATGGATAATTTTTTTTTGCAGTAATGGTTAATCATGAACACTAACAAGATTTTGCAACATGAAAAAATATGTAGTATGGGTATGTAGTTGTATTTCTATTGAATATCAACTGTATTTTTGCGCCGAGAGGCGCATTCTACAGCCCAGTATGACCCCGATGTGTAAGTATGTCGGAAGCCAAAAAAAATGTCGGCTTGAACAATAGCTTACATAAACATATAAATGAACAATTAAAAATTTATTAAAAATAAATTTAAAAGATATAAACTTAAAATATGAAGAGTTTACTAACACTCAAAAAAGAGATATGGTAAATAAATAAAATATGGTAAATACGTAAAAATATAAATAAACCATAGATATGGTAAATAAATAAAACCTCTTTTATATTACTAGGGAGGTATGATAAATAAATAAAAATATAAAAAAACTAGAGGTATGGTAAAAAAATAAAAATATAAACAAACTAGAGGTATGGTAAATAAATAAAACCGATTTTTATATTTACTCAATAAACCACTTTATATTTACAAAAACTCAAAAACAGGTTTTATTTAGGTGAAGCCTATGGGACAAATTATTATTAATACCATGGGCCAAATACCATGGGAGAAATTATTAATAATACCATGGGAAAATACCATGGGCCAAATAATATATTTATAAAATAGGTATGGTAAATAAGTAAATATAAAAGAGGTATAAAGAGGTAAAGTAAATAAATAAAAATATATCAAATACGATTAGAAATCAAGATCTAATTATATATGAAGTATAAGGGTCAAATACCATGGACCAAATTATTATTAATACCATGCAAAAAAAAACATTATTAACCCTAACATTAATATTAAAATATTAATATTATTAAATTTAATATGTTTAGATTAATAGAATATTAAATTTATTACATTGTAATATATATTAATATATCATGATATATGATAGAGGTGGATAAATAGGGGGAGTGACAAGGGAGATATGGAGATAAATTGAAGGAGAAGGGAGAAGAGGAATGAAGAGAGAGAGAGAGTGAGAGAGTTAGAGAAGGGTAAGAGAGGGAGAGGGAGACATAAAGATGGAGGTGGGAGAGAGATAAGGAGAGAGGGAGGGAGAAGGAGAGAGGATTGGAGGGTAGAGAGTGAGAGAGAGAGAAAGAAGGGGGAAGGGAGAGGGAGGTAGGAGAGAAAGGGAGAGAGAGAAAGGATGAGAGGTGGAGGAGACAAGGAGGGATAGAGAGATGGAGCTGGAGGTGGAGCGAGGAAAGGAAGAAGAAATACATAGAGAGGGAGTGACAAGGGAGAGATGGAGAGAGAGTGTGTATGCTTATGGGTGGGATAAAGATACATAGGAATGAGGGAGACAAGCGGGAGAGAAGGATAAAGGAGGAGTGATGGAAACAAGGGGGGAGAGAAGGATAAAGGGATAGAAATAGTAAGATAGTTGGAGAGTGAGATAGAGTGATGGGGGAAGAGAGAGGATTGGAGGACAGAGAGAGAGAGAAAGAAAGAGAGCTGGGGGGTCAAATAGAAGGAGGTGAGAGAGGAATGATGAGAGAGAGGAAGAGAGTGATGGGGGAAGAGAGGATTGTAGGGGAGAGAGAGAGAGAGAGAGAGATGGGGGAAGATAAAGGGAGTTAGGAGATAAAGGGAGAGAGAGGAAGGAAAAGGAAGGGGACTTGAAAGAGAGGAGGAGAGAGGGAGGGATAGAAATATGGATTTGGAGGGGGAGAGAGGGAGGGATTGAGAGATGGGGGAAGAGAAAGGGAGGTAGGAGAGAAAGGGAGAGAGAGGAAGGAAAGGAGAGGGGACTTGAAAGAGAGGAGGAGAGAGGGGAGGAGAGAGGGAGGGATAGAAATATGGATTTGGAGGGGGAGAGGGGGAGGGATTGAGAGATGGATCTGGATGAGGAGAGAGGGAGGCAAGAGTAAATACATAGAGAGTGAGTAGTGGATAGAGAGGGGGAGTGACAAGGGAGAGATGAAGAGGGAGTGTGTATGTTTTGGGGTGAGATAAAGAGACAAATAAGGAGATATGGAGAGAAGGGGGGAGAGAAGGAGAGAGAGAGAGGCATATGGTAACAAAGTTGGAAGGTGAAGATAGAGAGAGAGATGGGGGGAGAGAAAGGAAGAGAGAGAGTGAAGAGAGGTAGGGAAAGAGATATGAAGATGGAGAGGGAGAGAGGGGGAGGTAAGAATAAAGACATAGAGGGTGAAAGGTGGAGAGAGAGAGAGAGGGAGAAAGGGTAGCAGGAAGGAAGAGAGATAGAAGCGAGAGAGAGAGAGAGAGAGAGAGGAGGAAGAGGAGGATGGAGTGATAGATAGATAGATAGATTGGAGAAAGAGAGTTTATGTTTTGGAGTTGATATAGAGAGATAGAGTAAAATATAGATATAGATGTAAGGTGAAGAGAAAAAAAGATAGATGGAGAGGAGGGAGGGACAAGGAAATTGATAGATATGGAGTGAGAGAGAGTGTGTGTATGGTGGGGTGAGATAAAGAGAAAAAGAAGGAGAGATGGATGGATATATAGATATATATGGGGGAGAGAGGGAAGAAGGTTTCCTGTAGTAGATGCATTGATTTCAGTGTAGATGTTGATTTCTAATGATATTTGATTACTTACAATAGATGGATTGATTTTAATGTAGATGATTTCTAATCCTATTTGATTGTTTGCACTAAATGCATTAATTTCATTGTAGATGATGATTTCTAATCCTATTTGATTGATTTCACTCGATGCATTAATTTTAATGTAGATTTTTATTTTTGGTTATATTTGATTTCTTTCACTAGATGAATTGATTTCAATGTAGATTATTTTTAATCCTATTTGATTGCTTGCACCGAATGGATTGATTTCAATGTAGATGGTGATTTCTAATCCTATTTGATTGCTTTCACTAAATGCCTTGATTTCAGTGTAGATGGTGATTTCTAATCTTATTTGATTGCTTGCACTAGATGCATTAATTTCAATGTAGATGTTGATTTATAATTATATTTGATTGCTTGCACTAAATGAATTGATTTAAATGTAGATGATTTAACTAAATGCATTGATTTAAATTTAGATGATTTATCATCCTATTTGATTCCTTGCACTAAATGCATTTATTTCAGCGTATATGGTGATTTCTAATCCTATTTGATTGCATGCACTAGATGCATTGATTTCAGTGTAAATGTTGGCTTTAAATCCTATTTTCCTACTTGCACTAGACTCATTTTTTTGAGTGTAGATGTTGATTTCTAATCATATTTCATTACTTGCATTAGATGCATTGATTTTAGTGTAGATGTTGTTTTCTATTATTATTTGATTTCTTGCATTAGTTGCATTGATTTAGTGTATATGTTGATTTCTAATTTGATGTAATTGGATGTATTATGGTACATTAATTTTAAAGTCATTGGATTAATAGTGTGTGTGCAATTATTTCAGTGTAAGCACAAAAAATTATCGACAATGTACATTGATTTTTGTGTTATAGTAACTCAACCTATTAATATTGGAGAGCAAGAGAGACAAGGTATGATGTTTACTACAACAACTCAAGCTAAATATTTAAATGGTTTACAATTCCAACTTTCCTTTTCAAATAATCAATATGAAAATATGACAAAACTAACATGGGTGAAAATAAGAATAGTAGAAGAAAATAGTTGAAATCGATCACAATGAAGACTATTCGTAATTGACTACATTATTATTATTCACAGTTTCTATCATTCAATATTATTACATTGTCACTTTGCATTCAAAATTTTATTTCATCATTAAAGTTATTTTACAATATTTATCATCTCAACAAACTGAGGTAATTAATCAAATTTAAAATTAAAATGACTCAATAAATCTCAGACATATTTAACATATTTAAAATGGTTATGTTAATATTAGATGTATTTACATATTATTGATAAAATTAAGCATATGTTCCTCATATTATCGATAGATTTTCCTTGATTTTTTATTTGGAACCGGCCTTTAGATCCATCTTAACTCGGATCTATCCAGAGTACCGAGAGGATCAAATCTCTCGGAGTGAAAACCTTTCCTCAAGTTTTGCACTCAAAAGGTTTTACCTCGAGAGGAATTGATCCCTCTCAGCAATGGGTGCGAGTTAAGATGGGTCTAAGGAAACTATTATTTTAATGATTCCTTTCCAATCAATACATTTTACCACTTGGCTGGTCAACATATGGAAAATGTGTCTCCCAATAGTCCTCTTTTAATTCTATTTAGAGTTTTCAATGATTGGGAAACTATGTATCAGTAATGAATTCCATAAAATTGGTACAAAAAGTTAGATGCCAATTTATATTTATATCACTCTAGTCCTTCTACATCTCCATTGTTTAAATAAATAAAGTAATGATCTATCAATCTATTTCACAATTCAATTGAAGAATAACAAAAATACAATAAAACTAAACTTGAACTTTATCAAATAGTCTCTCTCTCTCTTAACACAATATTAATATTCTCATGTACAACACATTTTTCTTTTATTTGATCGCTTTCAACATCTTCTTTTTTTTTAATTTCTTTCTCTCAAGTAATTATGAAGATATGTTTATGGTACTCTAACATTTTGAAAAAAATAATAATACAATTTCTGAAATACTTTCAATATCTAGGATTTCTATTTTTTTTTTTTTTCAAGTAATTGTAAAACTATATTTATGGTACTACATAATTAGGAGGAAATATCATTACAATTTCAAAATACATACAATTTATTTCTTTACATAAGCTTTGATTGTTCTTAATTGCTACTATTTAATCTTAAACCACAAAATAATATTAAGCTTTTAATTATATTTAATACACACGATAAATTAAATAATATTGTGAATCATTCACTTTGGAAATTTAATTCTATACACAAAGTTATATAGAAATTTGATATATATAAAGATTAGATATATTTTTTTAAGTGAAAAAGAATATCACAGATTTTGAACACATAAATATTTATTCAGTACAATAAATTTCACATAAACATAATCTATATCAATAAACTAAATACATTCTTATTATTTAAAATATTTTAAACTTAAAAAAAAATCTAATTATATTTTGTGATGATAATGCTAATATTAATATAATTTTATTTATTAATGATTAAAATAATTTTGTTTTATTAATACCTAAATTTTTTATTAATATAATTGTTAATTAATAACTTTAATTATTGAAAAAATAACTTAATAACCATATTAATATTTTCGGATCACAAGATAAAATTCAATATTAATAAATCTAACCAGAGTTCTCATTTCACGAATTATAAACTAGCGGCTACAAAGTGTGAATAGGTAACTGAATTGAATCTAAACTAATACCACTCCGCCATGCAATGGATATGTTATCCAAATTTTGTGTTTACTTTATATTAGAATGTATTATTATAAGATCTATGGTTGAAAGAACGGTTATTTAATCAGAGGTCTCATTTCACGAAGTCTATCCTAGCCGCTACAAACTGTGGATAGACAACTCAATTTAATTTAAACTAGTGCCACTTCGCCATGCAATGGATATGTTTTCCAAATTTTGTGTGTTCTTCATATTATAATGTGTTTTAGTAGTATAATATAAATGGAAAGATTTACGGTTGAAGAAAAGGCTATTTAAGTAGGTCAAAATTTGTTACTATTCTTTATAATTAAATATATTTTGATCCATAAAATACTAGCAAGTTTACAATTAAATATCTTATATAATGACCGACACAGCTATTCAGGTAGGTTTAGAGAGGACAAAATATCACATTAAAAATATGCATGAGAACAGTAAGCTTTTTAAAGGTTCAAAGAGTTCCCAAAGATATATGTATGGTTATGTGCAAAAACAGATGTCCCAATCTACATATATAAATTTGATATCATCACAATGTGAGAGTTCAGTGAAACTTCGGAGCTTTCAATTTAATGAAACTTCAAGAGCCATGGACGTGGGAGCTTTCAGCTTTCTAGAAATGTTTTCACAACAAGATGGAAATTAGCATCGTTGTAAAGATTCTAAGAGTGTGCCATTTAATTTCTGGTCAATTATGAATTGAAATGTAAACGAGTTAGAAAAGACTGGGACCATGTACTTAACATTAAAAATGCCTTTCACACCGAAATGTGTCAGGCCAAACTAGATTTGATATGATATGATGTACGTTTGCACATGGTTGGCCATCCCAGCAAACGTGAAAAAGTATGAAATCTGAATTGTATCCTGAAATCAAATTTGTATCCTGAAATCAGATTTGATAGGTCTGGTGAGATTAGATTTGATACGATGTATATTTGCACATGGTTGGCCCTCACCGCAAAGTATGATATCAGATTTGATATGGATTATATGGATTATCTTGGTGACAAACAACCTAAATATCTCTATGCCAACGAGGAGTGATTGCAATATCAATTTATGATTTCATTATCGTTATATATTTTCATAAAAAGGGCTATCTTAGATTTAAGATTTTTGTGGTTTATAATTTAGATAAATGTTTTTAGGATTAATCATAATATTAAGATTTAGTTGAAGTTTTGAATCATTTAATACTATTTATCTTCAAGATAAGGTAAAAAGTGGGAGATAGCTATTAAAACTATATGTTAAAAACTAACTCTTCAAAACTAACCGTTAAAAACAAGATGTTATTAGTAAGTTAGCTTAGAAAATTTAATTAAAGTTTAATGCATAATATATGAGTTTTATTAAAAATATTTATTAATATTATAATATGTTAATATAAATTATTAATATTATAATTTAATAATAAATATTTAAATAAAAGAGAGGTTTTTAAATTTATCTTATAATTTATTTTAATAAAAGTTTTAAAAACTCTTATTTGTATATCAAGATTATAAATACTAAGATAATATAAAAGGTGAACACACACACACATATATATATATATATATATATATATATATATATATATATATATATATATATATATATATATATATATATATATTATTAACATTATAATAATGTAATAAAGAGAAACATAATTTAATAATAAAAAGAGGGTTTTTAAAGTATATTTTATAATTTATTATAATAGAAGTTTTTAAAAACTTTTATTTATGCATCAAGATTATAAATCATAAGATAATATAAAATATATTATAATAAGTAAAAGATAAAGAATGACTAAGAATAAAATAAAAAGAATTAGAGAAACAGATTAAAGCAAAATATAAATTCAAGGACAACAACCAAAAAAACGAAATCCAAAATTAGCCTCAGCATAAGGAGGAAAAATCACCAAAAGACATAAAAAAGAAGATGACATAATCTAGAGAGAATTGGAGTCCAACTCTTACTCAATTTCCACCCATCATCCCTATTGATATTCTTATCATGCCTCTCAATCTCAATAGCTTCTCTAAGCTTCCTATGGTGGAAGTGATCAAACCTAACAATGATTTTGGAGTCTTTAATGCATACATGGTGACACGATTTTTCCGCATGCTCTGCAAGAGTTGAGGTGTGAGATTGATTGTCCATGATGTCTACCACATGCTCATGGATTCTCCATCTAATAGACTCACTTGTTTCCCAAATATAGGGAGTACCACAGGAACTGGGAACCAGATAAATACCCTTCATGTATTTAGGGTCAATATGGTCCTTGACGAACTCAGCGAGTTTCTAATAGTACCGAGAGGATTGAAAGACGAGGAGACATTATTTTGTTTAAGGGCATGAGAAATTTTGTCCGAAGTCCTGTGGAAAAATGGGAGATGAACTTTACAGATAGGATCTTCCCGAGAGAATTTGCCTTTTAACACTTTATAGGATTTTTGAAAGGCCTTAAGGCCCTGAGATCTACTATAACCATTATTCTCAAGCACGTAAAGAAGATGAGATTTCTCCTACTCTAAGTGGTTTCCATAAAAAATTCTTAGAGAATGGGTAGAAAGAGTGCAAAGAACACCAAATTTCTAAGCATGAAAATGATGATAACTAGCATGAAGATACTGGTCCGTGTGAGTTTTATTGTGAAACACTTGGTGGGAAATGGAACCAACATCCATTATGGAAAGAATAATATCCAAGAAGGGTAGGAAACCATCCATCTCTACTTCCATCATGAATTGACTGGAATCAGATTGAGAATTCAGGTGCTTAAGAAACAAATCTAACCTTTCACGATTGTGGGGCCAAATGACACAAGTATCATCCATTAAACTATTCCATTTCATACGTTGAAATTAAGCTGAGGCTAAGGACTTTGATTCAAAATATTCCATAAATAAGTTAGCAAAAATAGGGGAAAGGCGGAACCCATAGAAACACCAAAATTTTTCTCATAGAACTCACTTTGGAAACTGAAAAAAGTCGAGGTGAGGTAGAGACCCACTAATTTAGAGGTGTCATGGTGAGAGATCCGTTTAATGAAATTAATGGCTTCCTGGATGGGAATTTTGGTAAACAAGGGCACAACATCAAAGGTTACTAAGAACTCACCAGGTTCCAACCTGATGTCCTTCCATTATTAGATAAAGAAAGTTGATTCCTTAACATAAGACTCGGTAAGACCCATGAGGGGTTTAAGCTTATGAGCTAAGAATTTAGAAAGATGATAGGAGGGACCACCTATTCTGTTAAAAATAGGTCTTAAAGGGGATCCAAATTTATGAATCTTAGGAAGACCATAAATCTTGGGGACGAGAAGATTGCCCTCAATAAGCTTTCTAGAGAGAGGATTAAGGGAAGAAGCTGACTTAAAGGTGAGGGTAACTTCCTTAGAAACCTATTTAAGGGGATTATTTTTAATCTTTGCATAGCTACCACTATTTCACAGGCTGTCAATCATTTTGCTGACATACTCAGATTTATTCATAATAACTATAGCACCACCCTTGTCCGCCTTAAGGATGACAATGTCAGGGTTGTCCCTTAAGGATTTAATGGAAAGAAAATAAAGCTTGCTCAAATTTCTTCTGAGAGGCTTAGCCTTCCTAAGAATAATGGAACAATCCTGTCTAATAGTCTCCTTAATGTTATTAGGAATATCCTTGATGCCATACTCAATACTACAGATAATATCTTTAATGTGAATCTTCCTTGGGGCAAGGAAAAAATTAAGACCGTTATTAAGGAGATTGAAAACATATGAATCAAAATTGAAACTAGAAAGGTTAATCACATTATTCCTACGAGAAGATAATTTATTATCATTGTTTTTATTGTTTTTATTATTTTCGTTACTATTATTATTGTGAATGTTGTTTTGGTGAAATGATTTTTTTTAATATGTTAATATAAATTATTAGTATTATAATAGGGTAATAAAGGTAAACATAATTTAATAATAAAAGAGGGTTTTTTAAATCTATTATAATAAAAAAATTTAAAATTTTTTATTTATGTATCAATATTATAAATCATAAGATAATATAAAATATATTATAACTAAGTAAAAAATAAGGAGGGACCAAGAATAAGATAAAAGAGATTTAAAGAAGTAGATTAAAGGAAAATATAAATTCAAGGACAGCAACCAAAAAACTAAATCTGAAACGACCCTTAACACAAGGAGGAGAAATCACCAAGAGACATAACACAAGAGGGAGAAATCATCTAGAGAGAGCTCAAGTCCAACTGTTATTAACAACACTAAAATAAACAAAATTAATTCATTTAACCAAAACATCATTAACAGTAATAATAATATCAACAATAATAATATTAATAATATTAATAAAATTAATGATAATAGGTTATTTTCTAGTAGTAATAATGTTATTAACCTTTCTAGTTTCTATTTTGATTCATTTGTTTTCAGTCTCCTTAATAAGGATGTTAATTTTTCCCTTTCCCCAAGGAAGATACCCATTGATGATATTATCTGTAGCATTGAGTATGGCATCAAGGATCTTCCTGATCACATTAAGGTGACTATTAGAAATGATTGTTCCATTATCCTTAGGAAGGCTAAGTCTCCCAAAATAAATTTGAGCAAGTTTTGGTTTCTTTCCCTTAAATACCAAAGGAACAACCCTTACATTGTCATCCTTAGGGCGAGCAAGGGTATTGCCATAGTCATTATGTATAAATTTGTCTATGTCAGCAAAATGATTAACCATTTGTCAAATAGTTGTAGCTATGTCAAGATTAAAATGACTCCCCTTAAATCAGTTTCTAAGGAGGTTTCCATCGCCATTAAGTCAGAATCTTCCCTTAATACTCTCTCTAAAAATCTTATTGAGAGAAATCCCCTCACCCACAGGATTTATGGTATTCCTAAGATTCATAAATCTGGAGCCCCTTTAAGACCTATTGTTACCACAATAGGTGGTTCATCCTATCATCTTGCTAAATTATTAGCTCAGAAGCTTAAACCCCTCATGGACCTCACAAAGTCTTATGTTAAGGACTCAACTTCCTTTATCAAAGAATGGAAAGACATCAAGTTGGGACCAGGTGAGTTAAGAGTAAGTTTTGATTTTGTGTCCTTGTTCACCAAAATTCCCATCGAGGAAGCCGTTGATGCCATTAAACGGATCTTCAACTTTGACACCTCTAAATTAGTGGGTCTCTGCCTCACCTTGACTTTTTTCAGTTTCCAATGTGAGTTTTTTGAGAAAAATTGTGGTGTTTCTATGGGTTCCTCTCTTTCCCCTATTGTTATTAAATGAGTTATGGAAGATTTTGAATCAAATCCCTTAGCCTCAAATCAATTTCAACCTAGGAAATGGAATAGATTGATGGATGAAACTTGTGTCATTTGTCCCAACCATCGCGAAAAGTTAGATATGTTTCTTAAGAAGTTGAATTCCCAATATGATTCCAATAAATTCAAGATGGAACTGGAGGTGGATGGTTTCCTACCCTTCTTGGATATTCCTCTTGCTAGAATGGATTATGGTTCCATTTCCCGCCAAGTTTTTCGCAAGAAAGCTCACACGGAGTAGTAGGTTCATGCTAGTTCTCATCATTTTCCTGCTCAGAAATTTGATGTTCTTTGCACTCTTTCTACCCATGCTCTAATAATATTTGATGACAACCACTTAGAGTCGGATAAATACCATCTTCTTGACGTGTTTGATAATAAGGGTTATAGTATATCTCAGGGCCTTAAGGCTTTTCAAAAAGCCTATAAAGGGTTAAAACGAAAATCCTCTCAGGAAGATCCTATGTCCAAATTTTATCTCTCATTTATCCATGGGACTTCAGACAAAATTTCTCATGCCCTTAAATGGAATAATTTCTCCTCACCTTTCAAGTCTCTCTGTACTATTAGGAACTTGTTGGGTTCCATCAAGGGCCCTTTTGACCCTAAAGGCATGAAGGGTGTCTATCTGGTTCCATGTTCTTGTGGTACTCCCCATATTGGGGAAATAGGTCGGTCTATTAGATAGAGAATCCAGGAGCATGCGACAGACATCATAGACAATCAATCCCCCACCTCAACTCTGGCAGAGCATGTGTAAAAATCATGTCACCATGTATGCATTGAGGACTCCAAAATAATTCCTAGGGTTGATCACTTCCAGCATAGGAAGCTATTGATATTGAAAGGCATGATAAGAATATCAGTAGGGATTATGGGTGGAAATTGATTTAGAGCTGGACTCCAGATCTCTCTAGATGATTTATCACTCTTATGTTATGTCTCTTGTTGATTTCTCCTCCTTGTGTTGAGGCTCATTTCAGATTTTGTTTTTTGGTTGTTGTCCTTAAATTTATATATTTTTTTAATTTGCTTCTTTAACTCTCTTTTTTCTTATTCTTGGTCCTAATTTTTTTTTACTCAGTTATAATATATTTAATATTATCTTATGATTTATAATCTTGATACATAAATAAAAGTTCTTAAAAACTTTTATTATAATAAATTATAAAATAAATTAAGAAAACCCTCTTTTTATTATTAAATTGTGTTTAGCTTTATTACCCTATTATAATATATATATATATATATATATGATTAAATTATTTTTACCTTTTATATTATCTTAGTATTTATAATCTTGATATATAAATAAGAGTTTTAAAAACTTTTATTAAAATAAATTAAAAAAACCCTCTTTTATTTAAATATTTATTATTAAATTATAATATTAATTGTTTATATTAATATATTATAATAATAATAAAGATTTTTAATAAAAATAATATATTATTCATTAACGCCATGTAATTAATTTTTCTAAACAAACTTACTAATAATGGCTAGTTTTCAACAGCTAGTTTTCAATGACTATCTCTGGGCAACAATGCATCCTCGCTATTTATTCATTATGATCGATCATATTTTTCTCCTTGTATTGAGGATGAACCACATTAGATGGTTTGAAACTTCAACCAAATCCTAATGATGTGATTAATCTGAAAGACATTTATAAACAAAATGGCTAAGTTTTATTCTCAACCCATCTCATCTCGTATTGTTTTATTTGAACATATGTAGAAATACTTTACATTATGTAGAAATCATTTTCATTAGAGTGCTAGGGATTATTATTTGTACAACCACATTAGTAAATGTGGTTGATATATGTCAATCAAGATCATTTTTATAAGTCAATTGGTGTGTAAAAGGTATAAAATGTTGTTGATGGGCATATATCAACCAAATTTACTAATGTGGTTGTGCTAGTTGATGACCGACATGTGTGTGGTGGATTTGTTGATCATGGATGACAATGGATGGAGAGGGTTGATGAGTTTAATCATGGTTCATGAGGTTAATCAAGGTTAAATTTGGTTGATTGATAGTGAGTGAGTTTGGCCATAGTCCACCATTTATGTAACAACGTATTAATGTTACAATAATTTTGACCATTACTGATTAATGTTGAGAATTATTTATAATTCTAACCATGGTTGACCATGATTTTCATGCAAAGCATGGGTTGGCTATTGTCATCTAGGGCTGACTATGGTAAAACAAATATGACCATGGCTGGTCATGGTTGATCATTGTTGACCATTGTTCACAATGGATTATAATGGCTAAAAAAAATTGATGCTTGACCATCGTTTACTATTGTCAATCATCATGAACAAAGTAAACTATGGTTGATGATGTTTGATCACTTTAACCATAGTTATCTATGAGCTACAATAGTTGACTATGGTCAACCATAGTAAAACATGGTGACCAAAGTTAACTATGGTCATCTTATATAGTCAACCTTACTATATTATTATTATTATTATTATTATTAGTCAATTTTAATAAACTTTATTCAAATACTCGAATATTATTGCTAAATATTAAACGTTATTCACAAACCCTCATCTTAATATTATTGATAAACCTTATTAATATTAATGCTATTAATATATATATATATATATATATATATATATATATTTCTATGTGGTTTATGAACCACGGAGGTTGATGATCATTTCTTGTTATACTAAGAGTGTCGAGAGAATTGAACCCATGACTATCAATAGCGAACATACTTTAACAACAAGTACTAGACCACCCTTAATATCAATAGTATTATAATATTATTACAGTTAATATTATTAATAACGTATTGATTCATATAATAATAATATAGTCTAATAATATTATTATTATCAATGGTCAAATTTCTTAATATTAATAATAATACTAAACATTTTAAAACTTGGAATATGACCAATCAAAGTTGACCCCTTGGTTGACTAAGGTCGACTTCAACTCACTTAGGTTGACCTTGGTTGACTAAGGTTGTCTTCAATTGGCTTTGGTCAACCATGATTGACTTTAATTGAATATAGTTGATATACTTTAACTAAGAATGACTATGAATGAACAAGATTTATTATTTTTGATTATGGTAAACATAAGATTGACCAAAGTAAATCATGGTAAACTATTAGTAATATATTCAATCATATTATGAGAAAATTCTATTGGAATGGATGCATTTATTAGTGGGTTTTTTCATGGACCCTGTTCTGGTTAGGTTTCTCTCGCCTGTATATTATTAATTAATTTTTGTAGAGATAGGGGTGGCTCAACCTCTTGTGATTTCTTTGGAGGGATCACAAAAATGACTCCTTTATTTCCGCCTTTTTCTGAGGCTCCATAGCCACAAATAGGGAAGAATTTGAATAACTTTTTTCCATATTTTTATTAAGAATACTATCAGGAAGAAATTTATGTTCTGGGTAAGAGAATCAATATTTGTCTCTTCTCTCAAGAAAATTATTCATGATAAATTGGGTCTACCTTCACACTTCCAATTTCTAGAATTTAAAGGAAAGGTTTTTAACACCCTATATAGCTTAAGTCCTACAGTATTAGAAAAAACTCAACCACAATACTGAACTCAAGGCTGCATGAGGGCGTTAATGGAACCGAGAATTGGAAGGGAAGATATCTGTAGAAATTATAAAACAAGCATGTATATCTTGGATTCACTCGATCTATTAATGTACTAAACTTAAATACTGAATCGCTTCTACAAATCTTTTTCAGAATTAAAAACACAATCTCTAATCACATGAACATGAAGAAAGTTCAATCACACACAACATAAATAATTTCTTCGAGAAAGCTTACAGCTAAAAATCCCACTATCTTCTATTTTATATTAAGCATGGATAATGAAAAAATTACATACAAAACTCTTCTCACAAGAGCCCTCCAGTACTAAGCTAATTGTCTCACCCTATGATATGCAGAACGTACCAACACATACTCAATTCTCAGCCTCCAGATAGACTACCTTGCTTACGCAATCCCTTATGGTAAAGATCCCTAAAAGATAAGAATTATTTCCTGCCTTAACTTCAAAAGTATCATGGGCACCCCAATGAGTGTTTGCCTGCATTTGTGCAAGCAGATAATCCTACAACTGATAGTCAACCTCCCTTTCACCTAGAACTCAACCGGGTCTCCACTCAATCTCACATGCATTGAAATAATAATTGTAAATCCTCAGTTGCATGTGAGATCACTAATTGTGAATTAATTAATATTTAACTCACTGAATCTCTCACTAGTGTATCTTCAGTTACAACTAGCACAACTGAGTTTAACTCACTTAATTGAGTTAAACTAATTTACAACTTGCACCAACTCATGCATCAATGTAGTTCGAACTTTGTTACAGCTACAATTACTTTGCATGCCTCACCAATGACCTCTAACTTGAAATCCACTAGCTAACTAAATTGATCACTTTTAGTTAACTCATTGAAGTCCACATTGAGAATAGATTATTGTTTAATGTCCATCTTAATTAAGGGATAATAAAAATAGACATGCACCCAAAAATAGCACTATGGGCCCCACCCTAGTCAGGGTGCTTAATGCAACCAGGTACTTAATGCACTAGGCATGGGTGTTGAATCTTCTTGTTGAATCTCAACGCTCCCTCTCAACAAGAAAGGGATTATCCTTCACCCCGATCCTGTCTCTATGGAATTCGAATTTTCTCCTGGTGAGAGCCTTCATCATAATATCTACATCTTGATATTCTGTGGGAATGTACTGAAGCAACATGACCCTTCTCTGCACGCAATCTCTAAGATGATAGTACCAGATATCTATATTATGGACCTATCATGAATTATAGGATTAATCGAGAGTTTAATGCAGCTCTGATTATCATAATGAATCACTGTCGGATCCATATGAGAACCAAAAAAACCAACCAAGATCTTTCTCATCCAGATATCCTCACATGTAGCTTGACTTGCTGCCATGTATTCCACTTTCGCTGAACTGAGTGCCACAGACCATTTTTTCGTATTGAACCAGGAAAATGTTGTTGATCCAATGCTAAAGATCCCCCATGATGTGCTATTTCTGTTTGATGGACTGCTAACCCAATCTGCATCCGTGAAGCCCATGCAACTTAACTCCATCCATCCATTTGTACCATAGACCATACTCTGATGTGCCCCTCAGGTATCTCAGGACATGCTTCCCCACCTTCCAAAAGATCTTGGTAGGCTTAACCATAGCTTGACTCAGTTGGTTAACGATGTAGCAAATGTCCGGTCTCGTTTTCAAAAAATACATTAGCAAACCCATTAACTATTAATAGACAGTATCATCCACTACCTCTCCAGAAGTAGCATCCTCTTTACTCCAATTTCCTTGAAGATGAGTATCCATGGGTTTGCAGCTCTCCATGTTAAAATTATCCAGTATCTCCTTTACATAATTTCCTCGAGACACAAAAATTTCACTATCTCACTGCCATATTTCCAATGCAAGGAAATAATGAAGGAGTCCCATGTCCTTCATTTCTAAATCCCTTGAAAGATCCTCCTTGCATGAGTGCATCAACTGCTCATCACCAATCAAAATTAAATCATCAACATAAAGAACAATGATCAATAGCTTACCCTCAACCACAATTTGGTACAGGTTTTCATTTGCTTCACTTTTCGTGAAGCCCAGTCTGGTGAAATAGCTATCTATCTGAGTGTACCAAGCATGGGGTGCTTACTTCAGCCCATACAATGTTCTTCTGAGTTAGAATACATGCGACTCACTATTAAAGATTTATAAACCTTTAAGGTATTCTATGTACACATCTTCCTGAATGATCCCATTGAGAAACACAGTTTTCACATCCATCTGATGAATGCGCCAACCCATCTACACTGAGAGTGCAAGGATGGATCTTATGGAAGATTACCTTGCGACAGGTGCAAGTCTCGTCATAATCTATCCCCTCGATCTGTGAGAGTCCCTAAGCCACAAATATGGCCTTGTATTTCTGAACACTCCCATTAGCAACTTTCATTACCTTGTAGATCCTTCTCGATCCAACAACTGATTTATCAACCAGTCTTGGTACTATCTCCAATTATTTTTCTTGACAATGGAATCATACTCCTCCACCAGTGCATCAACCCACGTAGGCTGCTGCACTGATTCTTGAAAGGAAGATGGTTTAATCACAATACATTTGCTCATAAGAGACATGTATCCAGTAAACCGGTTAGGAGACTATCTCTGTGTGCACTGTGAAGTAAGGGCTCCTACATTCTGTACATCATCAAACCTCAACCTATCAACTTATGTGGTGTGCCTTCCACCATTTCTGATGTGTGGCTCTGCATGAATATTTTCCTCCACTCCATGAACCTCCTAATGTGGCTGATCCACATCTGGAGACTTGTCCTTGGGAACCAGCAGTTCCTCTTTTGTATGCAAGTCCAAATCCCTCTCAATGGACAACAGCATGGATTTCTCCTCATCAAATTTGATATCCCATTGCACAACAATAATTCTTTTTTTTGGCAAATACACATGATAATTATGGGGTGTTTCAGTGTACCCCACAAAAATCCCAACCTCAACAGTTAGTTCCAGTGCCTTCCTCGCGTCCTTGGTCACATGCACATAAAAAAATGAGCCAAAAATCATAAAGTGCGAAACATCAAGTTTCTTACCAGTGAAATCATCTTCATGTGTACTCACGCCAAATACTCTATGAGCACAAAAATTTTGCACATGTACCGAGAAAGGACCACACATGTCTGTGTGAACTCTCTCAAGGATCCCCAAAGATCGATTTTACTTCTCATGAAAGGTGGCCTTTACATATTTTCCCATATTACATACCTTGCATGTGTCTGACTATGCAAGTGTACCCCTAGGAAGACCAGTAGAAACCTATTGCATGATTTTTAAGGCTCCATGGTGAAGATGGCCCAATCATCTGTGCCATAATTAGACCTCATCCTGGCTCACCACTTGATCTACCTTGCCCATCATTGTTGTGCAACCATATACCTATAGCTTGTAGATATTTTTAACTCGATTCCCTATCATCTTGGCTTGACCCATTGTTTTATGTTGCAGGAAAGCTTTTCCATCACTAAAAACAACGTTCTAGCCTCTATCATCCAACATTACGACTGAGACAAAATTTTTATCCAAACCTGGTACATGCATCAGATATTTTAATTGAAATGGTTTACCTAGCTCCCTCTAAAAGGTAATGGTACCCATCCCAGTAGCACTGTACCATGCATCATCTCCAATTTCAATATGAATCTAGAGATCTTTCTCCTCCAAGTCACTGAAAAGTTCCTTATCTCCCATCATGTGAAAGAAAGTGCCACTATCGAAATACCACACAAATCCAAATTCTCTGGACACCATACATGTGATCAATGATAATTCAAGCTCAAATTTCGAGGCAAGGGCCTCACTAGCTGCAAGTCCAACAACCTTCTTGTTCTTCTTCTTTTGTGGACAGTTAGTAGAAAATTACCCATGCTCGTGATAGTGAAAAAACTTCACCTTGGACATGTCCTGCTTCTTTCCATTATTCGACTCGGATTCTAAATGGAATTTCTTCCCCTTCCTCATCTTGGCAGCCAAAGCACAATCCTCTTCATCTCATTCTTAGATGAAGATCCATCTCTAGTGTTCCATCTCAACTCCTCCTGCACCAAATCTGACCACAGTCATTCCCAATCTGGAAAATTTTCTCTTCCATTGATAGAGTATTGATAACTGTGCCAACTCTTGTAAAGTCTTGGGAGAGCCAAGCTCACCAAATCATAATCAACAGTTGTTATTCCAATGCTCCCCAGTTCATCTCGACATTGGACAAACTTTGTTAGATATTTTGGAATGGTGTTGCCCTTTTCCATCTTGATCTTCCAGAGTTTATTTTTGAGCGCCAATTTCCTATGGTCGCTTCTGCTTTGGAGTAGATCCATCAAAGCCTTAGACTTTGCATATGGCATGGCTTTCCCATGGTCTCACCACTTTCTTTTGCCATGCATCAAGATTTGCAGCATCAGGTTTAGGAACATCTTTGTCAATGAATTCCTTCAACCCATTTTCTTCGAGTACTACCTCCATGCTCTCCTTCCAAGAAATATAGTTCGAGCTAACCTTGAGTGCATACTCTGACCTTAATCCATTGAAATCCATTTCGATCTTGAATCAACTATAGCACTAAGAAAGTCTTTCTGCAAATTCAAATTCTATCCAGTCACAAACTCAACTCTTGCTTCACTTCTGCAATTTCCTATGCTCTGATACCATGTATAAATTATACAACAAGCATTTATATATTGTATTCACCTGATCTAACAATGCACTAAATTTAAATATTTAATCGTTTCTACAAATATTTTGCGGAATTAAAAACACAATCGCTAATCACATGAACATGAATAAAGATCAATCACACACAACACAAATAATTTCTTGGGGAAAGATTACAACTAAAAACCCTAATATATTCTATTGTATATTAAGCATGGATCATGAAAAAATCACATACAAAACTCTTCTTACAAGAGCCCTCCAGTACCAAGCTAATTGTCTCACCTTGTCATATGCAAAACTGACCAACACATAACCAATTCTCAGCCTCCAGACAACCTGCCTTGCTTGCGCAATCCTTGATGGTAAAGATCCCTATATTATAGGAATTCTTGCATGCCTTGACTGCACAAGTATCATGGGAACTCCAATGGTTGTTTTCCTGCATGTGTGCAAGAAGAATATCCTACAACTGATAGTCAACCTCACTTTTACCTAGAACTCAATTGGGCCTCCACTAGATCTGACATGCATGCAACTAATAATAGTAAATCCTCAGTTGCATGTAAGATCACTGATTGCAAATTAATTAATATTTATTTCATTGAATCTCTCACTAGTGTATCTTTAGTTACAACTAAAACAACTGAGTTTAACTCACTTAATTGAATTAAACTAATTTAAAACTCACACCAACTCATACACCACTACACTCTGAACTCTGTCACAACTAGAATTACTCTGCATGCCTCACTAACAACCTCTAACTTGAAATCCACTAGCTAATTGAATTTATTACTTTAAATTAACTCATTGAAGTCCACATTGAGAATATATTACAATTTAATTTCCATCTTAATTAAGGGATCATAGAAATAGACGTGCACCCAAAAATAACATTGTGGGCCCAACCCTATTCTGGGTGCTTAATGCAACCAGGTGCTTAATGCACTAGGCATGGTTGTTGAATCTTATTGTTGAATCTCAACAATCTCATCCCTTGTAAAAAAAGCAAAAATATTATAGGATTCTATATTGTTGAACACATTGAGAAAGCTCCATGTATGGAAGTCAATCTCCCTAAGGTATCTTCCCTTTTCTTTGTCTTCTAGTCAAAAGAAGTTATTTGTGGATTTAATGGCTTCTAGCCAAAAAATGAAGCTTTATTTTAGTGGGTCTTCTCTTTATGGACTCAAAACTATGACATATACATTTTCTCAAATGGATTCTTAATAGTCCAGTTTGAAACAAAAAAGGATATCGATTTCGTTCCAAGTGAAAGGGATTTGGCTATGGGGTAGCGCTTAGATATTTATCACTCCATGATTTCCTGTGTTTGATGCCACAACCATGGCGTCATAAACCATGCCAGTTTGGGTGGGGCTTCCAAACCTCCCCCTTTATTTATGGAATCATAAAGTCCTTGAAGATACAGGAAACTCCTTAGGAAAATTCAGAAAAAGGGATTAGGAGACAAGAAACAATGGCCTCTTCACATATGCTAGAATATGTGTGGAGATTGACCTTAGAAAAGGTATCTTATATCATATAACATTCAAACATAATAACTATTATTGGTATCAAGGTTTGGATTATGAAAACATGTAATTTCAATGTCATGTATGTTTTCAAAAAAGACCTATACAGAATTCATGTCATTAGGAAAAGAAGAATCCTAAGAAGAAGAAGAGGTAGTCTAATAAACCACAATGATGGAATCTCCTAGAGTAACTTTGAGGATGAATAAGAATATATTGACAAAAGTTAACCTGACAATGAAGAAGTGGATGCCATGGCCCAACATGAAGACAAACCAAAAGGGGATGCTATGATTCAACCAGGAACAATCACCCTTCTTCAGAAGGTAATGGATCTTGAGGTCTCTCTGGAAGTGGATGGAAATCGTGGCCTAAAAATAGCCCACATATCTAAGAGCTCAGATTTAGATAAATAATTCCCACAAATGGAAATTAGCCAAAATTGGCATTAGTTCTTCTTGAACATAGTTCAAATGGTTGGCACAAATTGAAAAAAAAGAAAGGAAGAAAAGAAAATATATCCAGAATTGTTAACCTTAATCTCTTCCTTGTTTTTTTGTATGCCTCTATTAGTTATGTTATGTTCTCCTTCTAACCCTCAATCATGAGGTGGTTTTATTAGGAGTGCTTACAACATTTGAAAAATGTATTTTTATTATATCGCTTCAGATGAATAAAATTAAAATTATGCATCGTTTTCTATGGGATATATATATAAGTTAGGTAATGTGAGTCCTAAGATAACTAACACACTTAACTTGTGGCTTGATTAATTGTGACTCAGGAGTATTTAAGCAATCAGAATTAGCTAGGGATCGCACTCAACATGGGCCACACCAGCCCTTAGCATGGTTGGAATTTTTCCTATAGGAATAAACGACCTTTCCACCACATAGTACCTTAAAAGAACAACCTATCATCATCTATTCAATATCCCATAAGCTATATATCTTAATATTACATTAATGACATAATTAAATATTAACAATATATTAAATATTAAATATTTATATATTAATTATGTATTGAGTAAGTTTTATATTAACGAAATAATGATTGATAAATTAATGTTTTAATCAATATTCTAAATAATATTTTAATTAACTAAAATAGGTTGATTAAAATATTATATATAATATTTACCAAATAATTATTAATAATTAGATTAAGATTTAAAATATTTTTCACTAATTAAATTAAAAATTGAAAACAAATACTCCTTTGTGAACTTTCTTTCGCATAATTAAATTATAATTAAATTATATTAAAAATTAAAAATTGATCTATAAAAGGGAACATTTTAAACAAAGAAGGATGCAAGGCAGTTAGTCCCTGCCTTGAAACAGCTGAAATTGGAGCAAAGAATTTGCAAACCACTATAATAATGATTCTAGTGTTGTAGAAATGAATCTACTGTTGTACAAAATCGTAAACGAGAACATAATATCATAACCAAGTCCATAGAAAATTCAAAACTTGCTTTACAAAAGAAATACATTGTTCTCAAACCATATTATACATAGACAACACAGATTGCGGATGTTTGAATATTTGAAAAATGATCAATTCATCCACTAAAAGTGGCTCCAAAGTCCACAAATATTCTTTTAAATATAATTGTTGAAATTTTCAAGAAGTACATCGACAACACGCTGCCATTATTTTTATATTAACTAATAATAAAACTTATTAAACAAACAAATAATAATCAATGTTCAAAGCTGAGAATACGGAGATTAATTTAAATGATCTTAACTAATAATAAAACTTTTTGCGGCGGTTCTATGGTCACTTAATTCCCCTGAAGGTAGGATGCTGGAGTACAAGTGAGGTAGGCACATAAGTAGCGATAAAGAGCACTTTGCCTTGGCCTGCTAACCGGGCATGGAACCTTTTGAAGATCAACTGGTTCTGCGGAAAGGTTCAAAGCTGAGAAAAGCGAGATTAATTTAAATGATAAAAATATGGGGCCTCCTTTCTTGTAAATAATTTCTTATGTTAACAAGAATCGCTGAAGAGCAGCAATCACCTGTTATTAATAAAAAATTTATAGAATTATTTATTTTCAGATTCCCTTGAGAATTTTATTTTTAATTTGAATTTATCAAAACTGCCCCCCTTTAATATTAAAAGTTGAAATTCGCCTTGAAATTAACGATTTTTTCGATCTCCTTTTCATCAAGGAAAAGTGTTGAAGAGATTTGACAATGAACTATTTATAAAAGGGGAAATTAACATGAACCAAGTTGAATTTGCTTGACAAAGTGGAGCAATATGACTACCGTGTCAGTTCATAAAACCCCACAAACCACAAACACCTTTGGCATAATCAACACTTTTTCTTCCACTGATAAGTGTTAGAACGAGAAACCGAAAGCTATAGAGGACAGCTTTAACAGTCAATTGCCCATGCATAACATACTATCATGCCAGATAACCACTGCAAATCACTATGTTAGTTTATCAAAATGCATGGCAATCGAAATCATGTCAGAGGATATATATACATATATACTTTTCTCAAATTTTTTAGACAAAAATATGTTTTTAAAAGTTACTAAATTTATTTTAAAATGGAAAGGTTTTAGTTTCTTTAATTGCAATCCTTTTTGGTTTGTAGTCCAAAACCTTGCTATGATCTCGTGAATGAAATCCATCAAGTCAATGTATTATTTATATTCATTTATTTATTGGATAAAAGACATTGGAATCGCATACAAGTGTAATACAGGTGTTGATACTTAGTTCCGGCCGAGACACCAGTTATTTATCTGTTAGTAGGTAATCTAAGTACCTCGACATTCTTGGCTACTGAACTACACATACCGGATTGCCGACCTCTTGAAGGTACTTACGAAATGAATGACTCTTGAACCCGTCCAACAGCAGGTCAAGTCCCGACATTGAAGCTTGAAACCAGGGGAGGGGCAATAGCAGGTCGAGTCCCGACATCTTCGTTTCTAGTTTCGGTTTTGGCGTATTCTCATCTCTCTTCGGATTCTTTGGTTAGCTCCTGAAGACACGGTATTCTTATCTGAAAACAGTGTCTCTATGACAGTGGCTCGCATTCTTCTCAGCTTTCCAAATCCGGTGCTCCTGGGGTGCTTCAGATGGTAGGCCGTGACGGTGTTGCAAATTTGTTTAATACCTTATTTACTTGATTTATACAGGTGCTTTCAAAATCATTGCCATTGGTCCGCTCATATCTATGTCTCTGTTGGAATCTAACAAGAAGGAGGGCTGCCTCAAATGGCTAGACCACCAGCCCGCCTCCTCTGTTATGTGCGTTGCTTCCGGGAGCCTCGGCACGCTGTCAGACAATCAGATCAGGGAAATTGCTTTGTGGTTAGAAGCCAGCGGGCAATGCTTCCTTTGGATGTTGCATAGGGAGCCTCCTCCAGCAACTGAATCCACAATGACGGTAGGAGAAAACATTACGGAGGTTTTACCTGATGACGGTAGGAGCAGACATTACGGAGGTTTTACTTGAGGGTTTCGAGAGTCGAACCCAGGACTGGGGACTTGATCCACGATGACGGTCGGAGAAGACATTAAGGTTTTACCTGAGGGTTTCAAGAGTCGAACCCAGGACCGGGAATTGTGGTGGATTCTTGGGCGCCTCAGATTGGTGTCCTCTCTCATCCATCCACTAGCGGTTTCCTTTTTCATTGCAATTGTAATTCAATGATAGAAAGCGCCTAAGTTCAAACGGAAAGGTCATAAGATTTCATTCTTTTTTTCTGAATGAATGGAATTGCATTTTCATGTTTTTAATTCATATTTTTAAGAGCCAAAGGCCTAAAGGGTTTGATCTGCCTCAGGGTTTCGGCTCTCTTTTGAAAGGCACAAATATGAAAGTAAATATGCACACCTCCATTTCCAATTTGCATCTTTCTGCATCCACTTTCTTTTTCAACATTATTCCTAATTTGCAATCTTTCAGTGCCTGTGTTGTCCAGTGTGTAATAAGTGTTAGCAAAAATAACGATTCAAAATGCGGAATAAATACTTGAAAGGAATTGAAAATTAAAACTTAAATCTTAAAATTTCCCATTAAATAATACCTCCAGCCATTGATGAATTATACTATGTAGAAAAAGTAATTTTGCAGAGATGAAATTTGCACAAAGATCAACGCTCCAAGAAGTGCTCCAACGAATGGTTTATTGTAGATTCTTCAAGGAAACGAAACAGACTTTAATAAAACTATAATGTAGCAGCCAGAGCCTCAAGAGTTCTTCTGCATGTTCACTTTTGTGCAACAAAGCCTCCTTAATGTAGCCACTACATAGCACTGCGTCCTCAACACTCACACTAAAGAAAATCTGAAGGCACTTCCAAGCTCTTCTCACTCTGACTTGATGGTGTAAGGCTGAAGGGGATTAAGTTAGTGCGCTTGGGGACCAAACAAAAGAATTTATAGCCAAGCTTCCATCAAGCTTCTGTTGGCTATTCGTTAAGTGTTCCACAAATCATGGTAGATAACTGTAATGGGAGTAACGGACTAGATAACTACAATGGGAGTAACGGATCACTTCAGAAGCTCCCAAAAAGAAATTAATTAACTTCAGTTGATTTCCTAATTTAAGGAAATAACTGCAGTTGGTTTCCATAATTTAAGGAAACAACTGCAAATCAGTTTCCAGAAATCACACATTGGGAGAGGGAGCTTAACATTCACCCGCTTGGGCCATACTTCCAATCTTAATGTCTCATTTTAAAACCCATTGAAAATCTGTATTAAGTAATAGATACATGAATCATGGTGATAAGTCCTCTAATGACGAGTATTATCTTCCATGTATTACTATGTATTTATTTCTATTAAAATTTATGTGGCAACAATTTCTTAATGAATAAACCCTATGTTCATTCTTGGTCCTACATAGATGAATTCTCTCAAATCAAATTAAGGTGCACATAAATATGAGAAAAACATCACAATAGTTAAGAATTTCATTAAAATAACATTGTTCATACAATGAGAAACTACATAATGGAACCAAGTCCCATATTCATTACATGATCCTTGAATTTAAATGGTGGCATGCCCTTAGTCAAAGGATCAGCGATCATCAACTCAGTGCTAACGTGCTCAATGACCACTTTCTTTTCTTTAACACATTCCCTTATAGCTAAATACTTAATGTCGATGTGTTTATTTTGACTCCCACTTTTTTTGTTCTTAGCCATAAAAACAACAGCTAAATTGTCGCAATACATTCTCAATGGCTTAGAAATAGAATCCATAATTCTAAGCCCAGAAATGAAACTCTTAAGCCATACACCTTGTAAAGTAGCCTCAAAACACGAGACGAACTTAGCTTCCATAGTGGAAGTGGCAATCAAGGTCTGCTTGGCACTCCTCCATGATACAACTCCACTGACCATCATAAAAATGTATCCTAATGCTGATTTGTGTGAATCAACACATCCAGCAAAGTCAGAATCTGAGTAGCAAATCACATCCAAATTGTCCGTCTGTCTATACATAAGCATGTAGTTATTGGTTCCGTGAATGTACCTCATTAATTTCTTTGCATCTCTCCAGTGGTCTAAGCCTGGATCACTCTGATATCGTCCCAACATTCCCACAACAAATGCAATGTCAGGTCTTGTGCAGACTTGAGCATACATTAGGCTTCCAACAACAAAAGCATATGGAGTGTTCTTCATTTTTTCCCTTTCAAAGTTGTTGTTTGGACATTGGTTCAAATTGAACCTATCACCTTTCACAATTGGAGTGACACTTGGTGAACAATCCTTCATCCGAAATCTCTCTAAAATTTTATTAATATAGGTTTCTTGAGATAGACCCAAGATGCCTCAAAATCTATCTCTATGGATCTTGATGCCGATGACATAAGATGCCTCACCCATATCCATCATATCGAAATTTTTAGAGAGGAATTGTTTCACCTCATGCAAAAAACCCTTATCATTGGTTCTTAGCAAAATGTCATCCACATATAAAACAAGAAAATAGATTTTACTCCCACTAACTTTCAGGTATATACATTCATCCATAATGTTTTCTACAAAACCGAAAGAAGAAATTACATTATGAAATTTCAAATACCATTGGCGAGATGCTTGTTTTAATCTGTATAATGATTTCTTGAGCTTGCAAACCAATTGTTCACCATCACTAGAGGAGAATCCTTTAGGTTGTTCCATGTAAACCTCCTCCTCTAGCTCTCCATTCAGAAATGTCGTTTTCACATCCATTCGGTGCAACTCCAAGTCAAAATGGGCTACTAATGCCATAATAACGCACAAGGAATCTTTCTTAGATACAGGAGAGAAAGTCTCTATGTAATTGATTCCTTCTTTTTGAGTGAATCCCTTTGCAACAAGTCTCACCTTGTATCTCTTAATGTTGCCCAATGAATCTTTCTTTGTCTTAAAGACCCATTTACATCCAATGGATTTTGCACCATTGGGCAACTCAACAAGATCCCAGACTTCATTACTCTTCATATAATTCATCTCTTATCGTACCATAATTCTAATTCTTTGCAACTCCTGGCTTGTGAAAAAGACTTGGGATCATTTTCGTCTCTAATGTTGTAGTCAAATTCTTGCAGATACACAATATAATCATCAGGTATTGCTGATCTATTTGGTCTAGTAGATCTTCTTAATGTTGTACCGCCATCTTCGTGAGAAGTATGTGGTTTAACTTGTTGTTCAAAATTTTTTGGCAATTCTTGAACTATTTGATCTACTAGAATGTCCTCAGCAGCTTATGGAACTCCAACAATTGGTTGTTCAACACCAGTTTGTATTTGAGGGGTGCCGTGAACAATAACCAATCTATCACTTGAGGTGGAAGGTTGAGATTATGAATGATCCTTCTCAAAAACTATTTTCCTAGTTTGATCGCTCCCACTGATCAAGTCATTTTCAAGAAACTTTGCATTTCTTGATTCCACAATCCTAGTACTGTGAGATGGACAGTAAAATCTGTAAACTTTAGACCTTTCATCATATCCAATAAAATACCCACTAATGTTCCTTGGGTCCAGCTTCTTCTCTTTGTGGATTATATATTCTCACTTCAGACGGGCATCCCCAAACGTGCATATGTTGAAAACTCGGTTTCCAACCTTTCCATAATTCAAATGGTGTTTTAGGAACAACCTTGGTTGGAACTAGGTTTAATATATACACTGTTGTCTTAAGTGCTTCAGTCCACAACGATTTAGGAAGATTTGAGCTTCTAAGCATACTCCGCACCATGTCCAATAATGTTCGGTTTCTTCTTTTTGCTACACCATTATGGTCGATGAACCAGGCATGGTGTATTGGACAACAATCCCATGCTCTTGAAGAAATGTTGCGAATGGCCTAGGTGCTTGTCCATATTCTGTGTATCTGCCATAATATTCTCCACCTCTATCTGATCTCATGATCTTAATTTGCTTGCCGCATTGATTATCTACTTCAGCCTTAAAGATTTTAAAGGCATCTAATTCTTCGCTCTTTTTATGAAGCATGTAGAGATACATATATTGTGAGTAATCATCTATAAAAGAGATGAAGTATCTTTGACCATGTGAGTCCATGTCTAGACTACATATATCAGTATGTATGATCTCTAATATGTTTGAACTTCTATTGGCACCTTTCTTTGACTTGTTGGTCTGCTTTCCCTTTATGAAGTCCACACAAGTCTCAAAATCAGTAAAATACAGAGTATTATGTACCCCTTCATTTATCAATCTTTTAATTCTTTCTATGGAGATATGACCTAGTCTTCGTGCCATAATTAAGACGAATTTTCATTAATAACACATGTTTTAGTGCCAGTGTGAACATGCATTGAATCATAAGTGACATTTTTTTCTAAATTAATGCAGTAAATAACATTAGACAAAATGTCATTCCCAACAAAATCAGATTTATAAAATAAATTGAATGATGTTTCTAAAAAGTTAAAGGAATATCCAGAAAGTGCAAGCCTTGAAACTAAAATCAAGTTTCTAGAAAAACTTGGAACATAAAAGGTCTTTTCTAATTCTAAAACAAAGCCACTACTTAAAGTTAAATAGCATGTTCCTATAGCTTCCACATGCAAGCCCATCTTGTTTCTTGATAAGATGCTTTGCTCACTTCTCACTGGCTTCCTTAGGTTTTTCAAACCCTGCAAGGAATTCGAAATGTAAATTGTTGATCCAGAATCAATCCAACAAGTGTTAATATTGACATTAACCATATTAGATTCATAACAAACAAACGATATTGGATTACCTTTGTCTGTAAGCCATTTATGAAATTTGGCACATTCCTTCTTCATGTGTTCCTTCTTTTTACAGAAGAAAAACTTGGAATCCTTCTTGATATCAGCTTGGGGAGGTACTTTAGCTTTCCCTTTCCGATTGGCTTGAGATTTTCCCTTTCCTTGCATTGTTAGCATTGCACTTTCTCCCATTTCCATCACCAGTTTCTCTTCCTCTTGAACACAAATGGTCATGAGTTCATTAATTGACCATTTATCCTTATGTGTATTGTATGAGATTTTGAAGGGTCCGTATTGGTGTGGAAGGGTGTTTAGGATGTATTGCACCAAGAAATACTCCAATATTTCAACCTCAAGTTTGTTCAATTGAGCCACAGTGTCCCTCATTTTCATGATGTGCTCGCACACACCTTTCACACTAGTGAGCCTTAAGGATGAGAACTTCATGATTAGGGTGCTTGCTAGTGCCTTGTCTGAAGTGACGAATTGATCATCAATGGCTTTCAGCAAGTCTCATACCTTTTCATGCTGTTCAATGGAACCACGAATACCAGCTGAAATTTTAGTCTTAATGAAAATCATGATTAGGCGATTAGATCGTTCCCATCGTTCATAAAGTGTGATGTCCGCTGTAGTGCTAGTATTATTAAGTGTCGGTGGTTCATCTTTCCTAATAGCATAGTCTATGTCCATCCACCCCAAATGAAGGAGAAATCTCTCCTTCCAGATCTTATAGTTATCTCCCTTAAGTTCAGGGATATCAGTACGAATTTTAGAGAAATTTGTAGGTTGTACAACTATATAAAATTAAAGATCACATGTTTATGTTGAAATTGAGGCCTAAATAAAATTTCATGTTTTACCAATGTAAATCACGCTTAAAATTGAATCTAATGACATAAAAATTGTCTCTGGAATAAATTTTTATTTCAAGCAAATTCATTTATTCTTTATGATAGAATTTATCAAATTATTCACTTAATTCATAGTTCTAAGGGTATATTATGATTATAATTTGTTATAAATTCTATCTTAGTTTTGGACTTTATGATAAAACTATTAATTCATAATTCCTGTGGGTAGGTTACGAATATTGTATCCTAATTAATTACATAAATATAACAAAAATTCCTGTGGGATAAAATTTATTATATTTAGTATAATTAATTACAATTAATGTCTAAAGTTTGAAATTTATGATAAAACTATTAATTCATAATTCCTTTGGGTAAGTTATGAATATTTTATCCTAATTAATTACATAAATATAACAAAAATTCCTGTGGGATAAAATTTATTATATTTAGTATAATTAATTACAATTAATGTCTAAACATTCTTTATGTGATCCTAATCAATCATAAAATATATAATTTTATTTAATTAGAGATGTTGTGGCTATTCTCTTAATCAATTAAAATTATATGGATCAGTAGACATTATTTACATAAAAAAAATAAAAATTTAACTTGACATGAGAATAATGATAATTTGCATAAATAAAAGTACAATATTCATGCATAACTTTTAACGATGGGTCTCGTTTACTCATCCAAAATAGCATATTTTAACTAGAGCAGTAATAATTAATTCATGCAAATTAAAATGCACAACAATTATTCAAATTGCACTAAATAAATATTATAATCATAAAATTGAGAAAAAAAAGTAGACATATTTCCAAATAATTTAATTCCGAAAATTCTGAAAATATGTCTGTAATCACCAAGGCAGAGATAAAACCTCGCTCTGATACCAAATGTTAGCAAAAAAACGATTCAAAATGTCGAATAAATACTTAAAATGGGTAAAAAATTAAAACTTAGAACTTAAAATTGCCCATTAAATAATACCTCCAGCCATTGATGAATTATTCTATGTAGAAAAAGTAATTTTGCAGAGATGAAATATGCACAAAGATCAATGCTCCAAGAAGTGCTCCAACGAATGGTTTATTGCAGATTCTTCAAGGAAACGAAACAGACTTTAATAAAACTATAACACAGCAGCCAGAACCTCGAGAGTTATTCTCCACATTCACTTTTCTGCAACAAAGCCTCCTTAACGTAGCCACCACACAGCACTGCATCCTCAATACCAACACTAAAGAAAATTTGAAAGCACTTCCAAGCTCTCCTCACTCTGACTTGATGGTGTAAGGATGAAGGAGATTAAGTTAGTGAGCTTGGGGACCAAACAGAAGAATTTATAGCTAAGCTTTCATCAAGCTTCTGTTGGCTATTCGTTAAGTGTTCCAAAAATCATGGTAGATAATTGTAATGGGAGTAATGGACTAGATAATTGCAATGGGAGTAACGGATCACTTTAGAAGCTCCCAAAAAGAAATTAATTAACTTCAGTTGATTTCCTAATTTAAGGAAATAATTGCAGTTGGTTTTCATACTTTAAGGAAACAACTGCAGATCAATTTCCAGAAATCGCACGTTGGGAGAGGGAGCTTAACATTTCTTCTCGAGTTCGAAAAGTCTATTATCACCTGGCAATATCCTCCTCTTTCATTGAAAGACACCTGTTAAGATGATAAAGTTACAATTTATAGGCCAGTTTTTTAGACATACATCTAACTTTGTCTTTGAATTCTTCAACCAAGTGAAAATTTAATCTGTAAGGAACTGTAAATGCCTGCAAAGTAGGTAATTCACTACATACCATTCTCTAGCATCATAGGCATCATCTAGCTGCTTCCATAGCCTATAGCAGCCAGGGAAAATTTAAAGGATGGAATTTTATCATAAAGTTTCGAAACCTTAGTGAATCTTACTAGTCCCAAATATGTAAATTGTAAAACAATTTATGATTTTTTTTGTAAAAATATTTAGCTTTCTAATTATTTTATATTAGTATATGTCAAATTTTGGCAATTTTTAGGTTAAAATAATTCTATACTATAAAATTTGGGTGAATCAATTTAAGAAAAAAAATAAAAATTAGTGAATCCTTTTTTTTGAAAAAACATGGAAAATTAGCCCACCTGCAAATATTAGCCCCTAAAATTTTCCATGATAGTAGTTGTAGCTGAGATAGCACAACTTCCAATGAAACTCTTCCCAACACAACCCTCCCTGCACTGACCGATGCTCTTTCCACAATCATAGGAAACTTCCAAAATGTTGGGCTTTCAATTATAGATGTCGTTGCTCTGTGAAGTATATTGTAATAAGTCATCCTTAATCATCATTTTATTTGGAAAAATCTTTGGTAAACTAATAGAATTAGAAGTAGACAATGTGTTTAGTATAGATTTGATTTTTTAAATTGTATAAATTGTATGTTTCGTGGATGTTTAGATAGTTCCCTTCTAACTTGTATGCTTCCACCAGTTCATAGGGAGGTTCTAAAATAAAAATCACTTACCTCTTTTGAATTTGATATATTGTTATTAAGATATATGTCTATGCTCTTTGAAGTCTTTTGATGTAGGTGCTTTCACCCAACGAACCAATCAACCACTAAGCTCCATCATTCCTGGCCTGAAGAATAAGTATGGCTGCTGGTCTAAAGAATAAGTAGTGATGCTCGCCTGAAGAATAACAAGTGAAGCAACACTCACTAGCACCAGAGTGAAAAAATAGAGCACGCCAAGGTAGGAACATGAGAGTAAGACCAAGACAACAAACCCTTCTTCCACCGGGATAATGAGAGCTAAGCCAGCCCATGACACATAGTTGGTGAAAATTGCATGAATATATAGGTGGCGATTACATATCCATTTACCTAGCATAGCCATAGATCAATGTTTTGTGTATTTCCTTAATTTCATCCTCAATAACATAACATAAAATGTCAAGAACTAATACTAGCATTAGTTAATTGATACATAACTTCTTTGTATCTATGCACATTTATCCTAAGTATAAGGAGATCTTGCCTCAATATGAGGCCAAATAAGACCTCTAAAATACTCATTGGTTGAAAGTATGGTTGAAATAATCTTATTGGATAACGAAAAAAAAAAATTTCAAACATAGATTTAAATTGGTTTGTTCACATTTGGTTTCGGCCGAAACTAATTCTAGGGACTAATTTTCAATTACTATAGTCTCTGCCCTAGCCGCAAGCAGAAGGGACTAAAAATTAGAAATAATCATGCCCCTCCATGAATCACCAATCACTCAATGAAACATAAACCACCGCCTAGGTCACAATATGTGGAGCAGAGACTTAGAATTTGAAACGATAGTTCGTTATATTTATCGTTTTGATTCTTCTTTGGTGCGGATCTTACGAATCATACATCCAAAAATTTCCATTGTTTTTTAATAATTTTTCCTTTCATTTATAGTTTTGATGGTCGAATTTTAGAAAAGAGTCACTTAATGCAACATAAACCCCCACCCATGTCACAATATGTGGAGTAGAGATTTAGAATTTGGAACGATACTTCATTAGATTTATTTTTTTTATTCTGCCTTGGTGTGAATCCTATGAATGATAGATCCAAACAAATTCCACCTTCTTGAGTAATTTTTCCTTTCATCTATAATATTTATTGTCTAATTCGAGAAAAGTTTAAAAATTAGATGATAGGATGCCAAAAATTAGATACTTGCCTTAAAAAAACCTTAAGCATTAAAGGTAAAAATGGTGATACTTACACTTGAAATTTCTCTCCAACAATTGAAACATGTTACGAAACTATAAGTGATGAGTAAAAATGTTTGATGTGGAAAAGAAATAAACATTGGTTTAGGGAAGTAGAACTGCCATAAACACTAGTTTTTAAATTCTAAAATTCTATTCATATATTTAAATGTCAAATTTAAATTTAAGAACCCAAACTAAATATTATATATTTATAAATATTGTTAATAAATTTTGTTGTAGTTGAAATTTTTCTATCAATTTTTTGTTAAAAATAATGATTCAAATAGAATTAAATGGTGAATAAAAATTTAAAATTAAATGGTAAATAAGAATTAAAAATATAATAATAAAAATGTAACATTTCTCCACATATGAACATTGTAATCCATTTCTTTCCTTTTGAGCTTATTCCTAAAACAAACATAAGTTATTCAAATTATGTTTAACAAAAAAATTTCCCATAAAATAAAAAAACCCGAACAACAATTTTTTTGCATGAGAAAACTTCACATGTTTTAGATGACACCATCTTTGTATCTTCTCCCCTACACCTATTTTGTTTCACTAGCTAATGATCTAAAACATAACTAAAACATCGTAGCTACTAATGAGTAGTTGGAACCTTTCATTTAAATATGATATTTAATTTTTGTTATTGGAACAATTTGAATTATTAAATAGATATTCTTTAATTTTTGTTATTGGAACAATTTAATTTATTAAACAGATATTCACAAACTTAACCTTATGGGTTTTTTCAATCACTAATTTCAAACTTGGGTAATGATTCAGACTTTATAAATTCATACATGTGTTTTGCCTTAAAATTGGACGATTGATAATTCTTGGAACCGAATACCCATATATATATAGAGAGAGAAGCCGCAAGGTTTGAATTCTAGTTGACAGCCACACATTTCTATCAAATCTCAACATCTTCTCTCGCAATAATGTCAAACTCTATCAATTTTTCCATGGTGATGATAAAGTTTGCAAGAAAATTTCCTCGGTTATGACTTCGTTGATTAGAAAGTTTTTGGCTTCTACATATTTAAGAAACACCACATCATATATGAAGAGGCCTCTATTGTTATGGAGATTGACATAGTAATTGTTATAGAAAACCATCTAGTTTCCTGGATTCATTGCAATTGCGATGCTTGCATATCCAAGCTTACAAACCATGTTCAATTGTTTTGCATAGATTCTATCGACATAAGGATAAAAGTCCCAATCACTGTTGAAGTTGTCAAACAAGTGATTGGATCTGTAATTTAAATTTTTAATTCATTATTAAATAAGGTAACATACAATATATTAGAGTTTGAAATCAATCTCAACTCTCTATGTGGTTTGGCTAATCATATTCTATCAAATTGAGATCAAGACCATACACCTATTTTTTTCAAAACAAAATTTAAAATTTGGAAGGGCTCTTCCTAAATAAACCATCCCTATCCTTTTAAATATTATGCTATTTTCTAAAGGTCAAGTTTATGGATTAAAATGAATTGCTATGCGATCTCGCATATGTAGCATATCTTAGGAAGACCCAAAGTACCCTTATTATACCTACCCATAAGCATGGTATATAGTGATCGATATTTCTTGGAATCACTATTATTTTGTTGACTTTTTTATATTAAATGCTCTAACCAACGTTCTCGAAAAAAATTGATATTTAAAATTATTTAATTACTTTTCATAGGCTTTTCATTGGCCATTCATGTCTGGGGTCTTATTGTAGAACTCACTATTTTCAATGTGGTTATGTTTCTTGTATCCAAAATTTCACTTTGACTTTGTTTCTTTTATGTTCTAACGAAATTTTAGTTTCAACTTTGTTGTTTTTTTTCCAAATTTTGGCATATTTTTCATGAGTCCATATAGAGAGTTTCACATCCATGCATTTTTTGTTATATAATTTCTTCCATGCCATTGTATTCAATTGGCACTTATCTACTTCTAACTGCCACTTAATGGGGAAAAGGTCATCTATCGGGTTGTCACTTGATAGGACCACTCGAAACTCCTCGCCTAGTGCTCGTCACAATCCCAACACTTCACCACTAGGAAGTGGAAGTGATTGCAACTAACGTAAAAAAAATATATATTTACCAATATTTTCAACTGGTGTTACCATGAACACTTCTCGGCTAAGACTTTGCAAAAGGGCTCTCAAGTGCCAATCTTCATTTTCCGTGATCCTCAATGACTACTAGGGGGAGACATTAGTAAGACTTTTTTTCCATCGCCTGACACTTCAACAAGTCATTCATCCCTCAAAACCTGGAAATACTCACCCTTCTCTCGGCCCTATTGTACAAAAAAAGTTATAACATGGAAAATTACCAAAATGAATATTTTATTGAACTCCAATTACTTGACAGTAACATAAATATTTTCCAATGAAAACATTCCTACCTTTCATCTTTTAGCCATTGGATTGTAAAACCATTCATTATAATTTGAGGTTGTTCTGATCCATGCCTCCTATGGAAGTTTATAAACAATTAGGATGTCAATATCTCTATCCACAAAAGTCCATTTATCAACCTATCAACCATTAAGCTAGGTTGTAGAGTGGCCACAAAATTTCTTAACCCTGATATTTGATACAAATATCAGTGTTGTTACTTATCAGATCCCCATGTTGGTAAAGTGAATAGAAGTCGTCAAATATTAAAACAAATGCCACATCATTTATATTGTGTAAAAAGGTCAAAGTTCGAGGGTTGTCAACCAAGGTGTGGTCCACAAGTCCATGCCATGTCAGACTAGGGTTTCTCAACCTACCATCTATTGGAAATATTGTCATTGATGGCGAAGAAACAAAAAAGAGTAACACTATTATCATTGATGTAAAATTTGTGAAAGGCAGTTAAGGTAGTGAAAGGCAGCAAAGCGGGTCAAGTCATGAAAGGCAGCTAAGGCAACGAAAGGCAGCAAAGGAAACAAAGGTAGCAAAGTGCATCAAGTCATGAAAGGCAACAATGCAATAGAGGAGGCTAATGAAGCAGAGAGGCAACAAACTGCTTCACCACACAACAGAATGTAAGAGCCAGAGATCTCAGACATAGCGTAGAGATCTTACCCATAGCAGAAGCAAGAAGAGGTGAGAGCAGTGAGAGCCAGATTATAGAGCGGGATAGTGTAAACAAATGAAAAATTGACTAAGGCAGAGAATTATTTAAAGAATTCCAAGGGAGGCGAATGGAAAATCAAGATTATATCACAAAATTAAATGCGAGAGATGGCCGACAGAGATTGTATCACTTCAGGAGTGATGTCATAAATCGCAACATTGAAGAGTTCGGCATTAAGGCATCGCATGGCAAGTAAAAATATTTGCGAAGCAAAGTTGAGAAGAGACACATGGTGGCACGACACAATATCACAAATTGCACGAAATAGAGGTAACCACTAAGTTAAATGGTTATAAGTTGCGAACTACGAAGTACAGGCAATGACGCAAATATGATGTGTCGATGACGTAAAGATGACGTGCCAATGACGTAAAGATGATGTGGAAGTGACGTAAAATATGACGTGGTAGTGACGTGAAGATGACTTGGCAGTGACATGGCATGGTGACGTGCCATGATGACGTGGACCTCACCCACATACCCCACATCACAACGGTTAAAAATTAGCAGGAAGGGGACCGCAAGTTAAGTTAAATTTTTGCGATGCGAAATGGAGGGACACGTGCCAACAATGCGCAACATTGCATTACGTAAGAAATAGGCTTTAACTTCCAGTCATCACAAAAAATGTTATTTTGGTTGTGATGCGAGAAGAATCAAAATATGTGATGCGATGAAGGGAATCCAAGTGTCAGCACTACGCGGATCACAGATCGCATGGTTTTATGGTTTATCACTAATGGTAGAGTGGGAAACCCACAAGAAATTATTTGCAATGAAATGTGATTGGTTCAAGGTTCTGTTGGACTAGAATAATCCTGTTATGCGTATATGTGCGTCTATTATGTGTGTTATGTTATGCTATGTTATATACACGTTGTTTTGATCGTTAAACATATGTATGTGGAACGAATGTTGAAATTTGGCTCCGTTGCATTATAAAGAGTTTTATGTGGGCCATATCACACATGACACAAAAGAATGACATGAACGCAAAGCAAAGGACCAGGACCTCGGGCAGAACAATATTGCGAAGGTAAGGCAAACTAAAAGGCTGAATGCGGAAGAAAAGTCGAGCAAAAGGGGCAGCTATGCAGCACAGTTGGAATATAACTGTTGAAACAAAAAAGACAAACAGACAACAAGCAGAAGTGGATAAATGCACAAGAAAGCTAAGAAACTGAAAGGTTTGAGTAAATAATTGATTGTAACTGTAACTGTATTATTTATTTTTATATTGTTTGTGATGCAAAGGCAACTCTCCATAGGCAAAGAAAAAATCCAATGTAATACTGAAATGAGTACATAGTGTTGTAACATCATGAATGTGCTTAGCAAGGAAATGAGAAGGTGGAAGGCAAAGATTCATACCTATTCATTTCATATTCCCATATGGAATGCAAACAACTATTGTTATATTCGTAGAGATGTTAGAGAGTGGAAGAAGAAGAAGGAGTAGATACAGAAGCTGTGAAGATATAGAGATGATTTAAAGTAGATAAGAAGGCTGGAAAGACAGTAGTGAAGAAGGAGAAAAAGAAAGCTGATATCGAGGTAAATCAACATATCATTTTATAGTAGAGTGAGGAAGTTGGTGCTTCCATATAAATTTGTAACTTGATAGATGTCCAGTTGTAGCTGGTTGAAGTAGGAGCCTCCTATGGGTTGTAGCCTATAGAAAATACATGGGAGTTGGTGCTTTTGTTTCAAGTTGTACTTTGAGATATGTCCAGTTGTAGCTGGCTGAGGTAGGAGCCTCCTGTCGGTTGTAGCTTGCAGAATTTGAGGTAGTAGCCTCCTGTAGGTTTGAGCCTACAAAAAATCAGTGGTGAGAGGGAGTTGGAGCTTGCCTTTGCATCACAACAATAATAAGATGTGGTTTTCTCCCTTATGGGTTTCCACTTATATCTGTTATCCATGTGCATAATTATTATGTGTTTATGTTTTGTATTTAATCTTATTAATACTTGCTGCTCACATATTAACTTTGTTGTTTCATTATATAATAAGTTGATTATGAAATGAAGGTGTAAATAAGTTTAAAGGATATTTTTAAAATAACATGAATGTATTACACTGATTCACCACCCCCCTTCTCAGTTTAACTAAGGGTTTAGAAATTGGTATCAGATCCAGTTCCTTCTGTATTAGTTTAATAAATAGAAGGAGATCTTAGGTCCCCAATATGGCAAGCCTAGAAGGATTCTCAACAAATAAAGCCCCCTTCTTTATTGGAACAAACTATGCCTTCTAGAAAATAAGAATGAGAACGTACATAATGTGTCTAGGAATAGAAGTTTGCACTGTTGCGGAATTAGGATATGCTCCCAAGGATTTTTACATAGAGGAAGAAGCCAAACAAGATTTCATAGCTAATGCAAAAGCAGTGAATGCACTCTTGAGTGGTCTGTGTGAGTCAGAATTTATCAAAGTTATGCATAGTAAAATAACCAAATAAATATGGCATACATTAGAAAATATCCACGAGGGAGATAAAAAGGTGAATATGGCCAAGCTGCAAACCTATAGAGCTCAATTTGAAACGTAAAAATGAATGAAGATAAAGATATATCCAATTTATTCTTAAAGTTTGAGAAATTGTGAATAACATGAAATCTCTAAGAGAACCCATTAAGGAATGAGTAATTGTACAAAAGATATTGAGATCTTTACCATCCATGTTTAACCCTAAGGTTTCTGCCATAGAAGAAACAACAAACTGGGAAACATTGACCATGAACCAATTTCTTGGAAACATGATGGCCTATGAGATGAGACTTCCAAAAGAGAAGTCAAAAGTGAGGGAGGTAGCCTTTAAGGTTGATAAGTGTAGAGAAGAGGAGGAAGGTACATGCTCTTGCTCTGATGAAAAAGAGGCCAATTTTTTAGAAGATTGGATAAAGGCACAGGTAAGTATAAATGTAAGCTTCCATTTAAGTGCTTTAACTATGGAAAAGTGGGGCACTATGCATCTAGATGTCACCATAAGAAAATGGAGAATCAGTCAAGAGGGAAAGAGAAAACCAATTTCAGCAATAGGCCGAAAGGGAACATGTTTAATCGAATATCATTCTATTTTCAACAAGACAACAGTGCATCCAAAAGCTTAGATGAATCCCCCAATGAAGAAGAAACTTGAGAATTCATCTTGATGGCCAAGGAAGAGCTTGAGGAAGATCTCATGGAATTTGAAGACGAATGTGAGGTAGATCTTGAGGGGGAGCTAATTAGTGCCCTGGAGGAAATAAGAAGACTTAAAATTAAGAGTAATAAACATAAAGAAATTATTTTAAAATATTCTAAGATAGAACTGGATTCAGAAGACCTTATTAAATTGAAGATTGAACTAGAAGAATCAAAGAGAATAGAGGATATTTTGAAAAGAGAAATAAAGGAGAAACATCAAGAGCGAGAAAAGCTGGAAGAGGAAGTGGTAAACCTAAGGAAGAAATTAGAAAAGGTCCAAATTGAATTAACTATGAATATTTATCAAATGAAAATCTCTCGTAATTTGGAGAAAATTCTTGATGCTCAAAGACCTCCTCATATAAAGGCTGGGATAGGATATGAAGGAGAAACCAACAAATCCGAGGTAAAAGATAACAATAATATCATTTTTGTAAAATTTTTAAAGGATAATGAAGCGTAAAAAATGGGATCCGCGAAATTAAAACCCAGAAATACCATGATATATAATGAAATAATAGAAAACAAGAAGCAACCTCAAGTGACAAAGAAAGAAACAAATAGAAAGTCAGCTGCAACAAACTCATGCACTCCTAAGGATGAATTGAAAAAATTCGGAATATGTCAAAGGAGGTTCCTTCCTCCTGTGAGAAGTATCACTTGCTTCAACTGCCACAAACCTGGACATATTGCATCATATTGTACGTTAAATAAACTCCAGCCCAACTAGCAAAAGATGCAAAAAATGAAAATATTACCTCAATCAACTCTCTCTACCAGAGACAGATTCTACTTCCAAGGGTATTGTTTCTACTGTAAAGGGTTTGGTCATAAAGCCATGGAGTGCATAATATATATACAGAGACTGGTGTATGGAAACTAAAGGGGAATTATCAACAATGGTAGAGTCTCTCATATACACAATACTTTCAGAAATACAGTCAAATGTTTTTTCTGCCATAAAATTGGGCACAAGTCTCATGAATGTCCTCTCAAATATTGTGGTCCATCTCCTCAGGATAGTTACCAAACTAACATCTACATGCAATGGAGAAAGAAGCTAAATAAGTGTGATATGGTTCTAATAGCTCAAGATCGGAAATGACAATGGTATTTTGACAATGGGTGCTCAAAACATATGACTGGAGACCGAAGCAAGTTTACAACCTCTGATGAAAATAAATATGGAAATGTAACATTTGGCAATGATAAAGTAGGGAAAATCAAGGTAAAAGGCTCAATCAACCTAGAAAATGGAAGAGGAGAAACTCAGGATGTACTATTTGCGGATGGTCTGAAAGCTAATCTTCTAAGTGTCAGTCAAATGTGTGATAAATGTTGTGAGGCCATTTTTCGAACCCAATATTGTGAAGTAAGGTCTATCACCATAGCAAAGACCTTGATCATAGGTGTTCAAACAGAGAGAAATTTCTATATAATAGAAGAAGAGAATTAATCATGCCACATAAGAAAACTTGACGAATCATGGTTATGGCATAGAATATTGGGACATCTAAAATTTGACCACATCATTAATCTGAGCAAGAAGAAAGCGGTCAAAGATTTTCATACAAGAAAGAAGCCTCCAAATACCATTTGTAAGCCCTGCCCACTGGGCAAGCAAACTTGCACATTATTCAAGGATAAAACCAACTATCTATAAGTAAGCCACTTTAGCTTGTACACATGGACCTGTGCGGACCTTCAAGAAATAATGCACCAGGTGGAGAATCATATTTCATGCTAATAATAGGTGATTTTTCCAGATTGATGTGGGTGTTATTTCTCAAATATAAATCTAAAGCATTTGAGAAATTCAAGATCTCCAAGGCACTGACAAAAGATCAAACAAAATGTAAGCTAAAATGCATCAAATCAGACAGAGGATTTGAATTCATAGACGATGATTTTGTAGACATGTGCAATGAATGTGGAATAAAGTAACAATTTACAATTGCAGGTACACCTCAGTAGAATGGAGTGGCAGAGAGGCATAATAAGTGAGCATAATAGATTTTCAGAGAAATGATGCAAGAAAGTAACATTCCCCAAACTTATTGAATAGAAGAAGTACACACAATTCTTCATATTCTTAACAAATCTCATCTTAGACCATATTGTGACAAGACTCCATATGAATTATGGCATGCGAAGCTAACATCAATCAAGAACTTTAGAGTCTTTGGGAGAAAATGTTTCATAAATAATAATGATGAAAAATTGGGAGAGTATGATGAAAGAGATGAGGAAGGAATATTCTTGGGATATCCATCTAAGAGTAAGTGATACAAGTGCTACAAAAAAATACTGCATAAAATTGTGGAGAGAATTGATGTGAGATTCGACGAAGATATAAGAAATAGAACTAGAAGGACAAGCTGCGCCAATCCTCCAGATGATCATAAATATGAGAATCAAGAAAATGAAGAACAAATTAAGACAACAGAAGATACTAAATTAAACTCAAAAGATCCCTCAAGACACACTTAGAAGAACCATCCAGAAGATCAAATCATGCAAGACAAGAGTGCAGAAGTCCAGACTAGAAGACAACTTGCTGAACAGACCAAGGAAGTGTACCTAGCCATGCTGTCACAGATAAAATGAAAGAATTTCAATAAAGCCAACAAGGACAAAAATTGGGTAAATGTGATGAATGAAGAACTAGACCAAATTGAGAAGAACAAGACCTAGGAGTTAATGCCAAGACCCACAGGGAAAAATGTCATTGGCACAAAATGGATATTAAGAAGGAGATGAATAAACAAGGTGAGGTAATTAGAAATAAATCTAGACTTGTATGTAAGGGATACTCTCAAATCGAAGGACTGGATTATGATGGAACATTTTCCCCTGTAGAAAGAATGGAAGAAATTAGAATTATTTCGGCTTTTGCATGTTATCATGATTTCAAGGTCTATCAAATGGATGTGAAGTCTACCTTCTTGAATGGAGATCTAGAGGAAGAATTCTACATGGAACAACCTGAAGGATTTTCTTGAATAGATAAACACAACTATGTGTGCAGATTAAAGAAACCCTTATATGGTCTCAAACAAGCTCCACGTGCATGGTGTTCTAGGCTCGACAAATAATTACAAAAACAAGGTTTCAGGAAAGGAGGAGTAGACAACAATATTTACATTAAGGCCGATGAACATGGGATCTTAATCGTTGTAGTATATGTAGATGAAATCATGTTTGGTAGCCAAAAATATGAGGTAGCTAAATGATTTACCAAAGAGATGAAGTCATAATTTGAGATTTCTATGATTGGATAACTTAACTTCTACTTAGGAATTCAAATTATACAAAAGAACACATGAATATTGATTTCATAAGAAAAATACTTAAGAGAAACGTTGAAAAGGTTCCCAAAGGAAGACTGCAAACCTGTGTCAACTCCCATGATCACTGGATGCAATCTATGTGCTAATGATGGATCTGCAGATTTAGATCAAAGAATTTACAGATTTATGATAGAAAGTCTGCTATACCTAACTGCGTCTAGACCAGACATTATGTTGGCAATAGGACTTGTAGCAAGATATCAAGAAGCACCAATACCAAATCACTTGCTAGCAATCAAAAGGATATTTATATATCTGCAAGAAACTGTACACTATGGCCTATGGTATCAAAAAGGAAAAAACTTCACATTGACAGCACATACAGATGCAGAATGGGCCAGCTATGTGGATGATAGGAAAAGCACAAGTGGAGGTGCATTTTATTTGGGAGAAATTCTTGTGGCATGATTAAGAAAGAAGCAAGATTATGTCTCTCTATCTACATCAGAAGCGGAATACATAGCAACAATAGCTTGTTGCACACAATTAATGTGGATGAAACAAACTCTCCAAGACATGAAGGAACACATCAATGAACCCATTTCTATCAAATGTTACAATACAAGTGCAATAAGTATATCAAAAAATCCAGTACTTCATTCGAAAACAAGGCACATCCCAATAAAGTATCACTTCCTCAGAGAAAAAGTAGCATTGAAAATGGTAAAGACGGCGTATGTAGCAACAAAGGAACAAACACTAAACATATTCACAATACCTCTTGCTAAAGAACCATTTGAATATCTAAGAGAAAAACTAGGGGTAGTGTCTATAGATGATATATATAAGTATGATGTATATTAATATATATATATATATATATATATATATATATATATATATATGATGTTGGAAATACACCAGCAAAGGCTGTAATACAAGGAATAAAAATTGTGTAGTAGATAAGTGATAATCAGTATCAAACAAGAAAGCATCATTCCAGGGGGAGAGCAGCCCAAAAATGTTGTCGCAGAAGAGCTAGAGCAATGGAGAAGTGTATAGTACAATTCCTCAAGATCAGAGTATTATGTTAGAAGTACATCAAAAGTCTAGCACATATCACATTTATCAAACAGTAAGGGACATACGTACAGAACATTCTATGGTGACAAGCCTTACATACAATTTTCTCAAAGTGTTCTCCCAACAACTATTGTACACTAGTCTAGAGAAACATGGTACAAAGTCAAAAGAAGAAGGCATAAACGCAAATCAGTGAGAGGAAATGAAAATATAGAATTTGCATTGGGAAATGTGCAACCCTTTTCCATTGATGTGAAAAGGGGAGGAAAAGAAAGCAGAAGAAGAAAGGATATTCTGAAAAGAAAGGAGAGGAATAAAAGAAACTTCTCAGAATGAAAGGGGGAGGAAGTCCTAGAGGAAGGATTGGAGTATTGGTGGATGTGTTGCCATCAATGCCAAAGGGGGAGACTGTTGTAAATATTGTCATTGATGGCAAAGGAACAGAAAGGAGTAACACTAAAATTACCATTGATGGTAAATTCATGGAAGGTAGTTAAGGCAGCGAAAGGAAGCAAAGGCAGAAAAGTAGGTTAATTTGTGAAAGGAAACCAAGGCAGCAAAAGGCAGCAAAGGCAGTAAAGTGGGTCAAGTTGTGAAAGACATAATTGCAGCAGAGGCAGCTAATGAAGCAGAGAGGCAACGAAATACTTCAACACACAACAAAAGACGAGAACTAGATATGTTACACATAGCAGAAGCAGGAAGAGGTGATAACAGCGACAAGCAGAGTTACAAAGCGGGATAGTGTAGACAAATGAAAAATCGACTAAGGCAGAGAATTATTTGAATAATTCCAAGGGATACAAATGGATGATCATGATTAGATTGAAAAATTAAAGGCAAGAGATGGACGACGCAGATCGTATTGCTTCAGGAGCGATGTCACAAATCGTAACATTTAAGCGTTCAGTGTTAAGGCGTCGCATGTTAAGTTAAATAATTTGCAATGTGAAGTTGAGAAGGGACACATGGTGGCATGACGAAATATCACATATCGCATGAAATAGAGGTAACCACTACATTAAATGGTTATAAGTCACGAACTACGAAGTATGGGCGATGACGTAAAGATGACGTGGCGATGACATAAAGATGACGTGGTAGTGACGTAAAGATGGCGTGGAAGTGACGTAAAAGATGATGTGGTAGTGACGCGAAGATGACGTGGCAAGGTTACATGGGGGTGACATGGTATGGTGATGTGGCATGATGACATGGACCTCACCCACGTACCACACATTGCAGTGCTTAATGGATAGCAGGAAGGGGACTATAAGTTAAGTTAGAGTTTTGTGATGCGAAATGGAGGGACAAATGCCGAGCTTGCGCAACATCTAATCTCGCAAGAAATAGGCTTTAACTTCAAGATATCACAAAGAATTTTATTTTGGTTGCGATATGGTAAGGATCAAGGGATGCGATGCGATGAAGGGAATCCATGTGTCAGCACCACGCAAATGGCAGATGGCATGGTTTTATGGTTTATCGCTAATGATAGAGTGGGAAACTTGTAGGCAAGTATTTTAGATAAAATGTGATTGGTTCAAGGTTTTGTCGAACCCGAATACTCATGTTCTGCGTATATGTGCATCTGTTATGTGCGTTATGTTATGTTATGTTATGCTATATATGTGTTGTTTTGAACGCTAAACGTATGTATGTGGAACTAACGCTGAAATTGGACTCTGCTACACTATAAAGAGTTTTAGATGGGCCATATCACACAACTCACAAAAGAATGACATGAGAGAAAAGCAAAGTACCAAAAGATCGGGAAGAATAGTGTTGCGATGATAAAGAAAACCAAAAGGTTGAATGCGAAAGAAGAGTCGGGAAAAAAGGGTAGCTATGCAGCACAGTTGGAATATAAATGCTGAAACAAAAACGACAAATGGAAAACAACAAGAATATAACAAACACACAACAAGCTAAGAAAATTAAAGGGCTAAGTAAATAATTCATTATAATTGTAAATGTATTTTTATTTTTATATTGTTTGTGATGCAAAGGGAAGTCTCCATAGGCAAATAAAAACTCCAATGTAATACTGAAATGAGTACATAGTGTTGTAACATCCTGAATGTGCTGAGTGAGGAAATGAGAAGGCGGAAGGAAAAGAGTCATACCTATTCATTTCATATTCCCATATGGAATTCAAAGAACTATGAAGTGATCTATATAAATTATGTTATTGTCATATGCATAGAGGGGTTAGAGAGTGGAAGAAGAAGAAGGAGCAGATAGAGAAGATCTAAATATCCATAGATGATTTAAAACAGATTTGAAGGAAAACAATGAAGAAGCAGAAAAACATAGCTGATATCTAGGGAAATCAGCATATGATTTTATTGTAGAGTGAGGAAGTTGGTGCTTCCATATCAAGTTGTAACTTGATAGATTTCCAGTTGTAGCTGGTTGAGGTAGGAGCCTCCTGTGGGTTGTAGCCTACAGAAATTACATGGGATTTGGTGCTTCCATTTCAAGTTGTAGCTTGATAGATGTCTAGTTGTAGTTGGCTAAGGTAGAAGCCTCCTGTGGGTTGTAACTTGCAGAAAATAGATGGGAGCTAGAGCTTCCTTGCAAGTTGTACCTTGTATAATTTGAGGTAGTAGCCTCCTATAGGTTGGAGCCTATAGAAAATCAATGGTGAGAGGGAGTTGGAGCTTGCCTTTACATCAAAACAGTAATAAGATGTGGTTTTCTCCCTTATGGGTTTCCACTTATATCTGTTGTCCATGTGCATGATGATTACGTGTTGATGTTCTGTATTTGATTTTCTTAGTACTTGCTGCTCACATATTAAGTTTGTTGTTTCATTTTATAATAAATTTATCATGAAATGAATGTGTACATAAATCTAAAGGAAAGTTTTAAAAGAACATGAATGTATTATATTAATTCAACTCCCCCCTTTCTAGTTTAACTAAGGGTCACACGTTGTCTTATTGGTGCATCGCTTGGGGTGGCAGAGGCTTACAACTCAGTGGGGTCCTCTTGTTGCTCCATCATATCAATGAGTGCCACTTGCTTGCCTCACCACTCTCATCTAAGATTTGGAAGGCCAAATATCTTGATGGACCCACTTTGGCACACATCATTTTGGGTCATGTTATGAGTCACAACTCATCAACACAACTTCTCTGTAAGTCTAATGGCCTCAAAGTCAGTAAGATCCACCCACTAATGTCACGTCAATTTGGTCGTCCCAATTTAACTATTTTACTTAAACTTTATTTGGGTATTGTGGTTCGAGGACCTAGTGTGCGAACCACACAACACAGTTCTACTAGGTTATATTTTGGTCTATTATATCAAGAAAGAAAGAAAGAAATTATTTTTAACATCCACGAGGTTGAAAATAGCCTATGGGGAAAATTACCTCTCCATCTGGTTCTTGTATTCAACCTTTTTCCTATGGAGTCTTACAATAAATGCTCCCATATTCTCAACAAACTCTTCACTAAATAGACTATACCAAGACCTAGCTGCCAGAATATCTGCATAATTTTTTTTCTTGTCTTTGAAGTCAGCACATTCAAAAATGAAATGTTTTTCTATTTCCACTTTTCCTTAAGAGAAAAAAATACATACTCTTTCCTCCCACATTTCTTTTGGCCTTTTCTAGCGCGTTTTTTCACAACAGAGTTCATGAGAATTAGTCCTTAATTGAGCAATAAAAATTGGCCCCTATGTACGTTTTTTGTTGGTGATTATGAGTAGGGTTAAACTCCTTAATGTAGTAATTATTCTTTCTCCCTAACTCTTTCTCCCAAGTATGTTTGTGGAACTTATCCATAACAAAAAAAATTATATCTTTACTATTTGCAGGACACATGCTCAAGAAAATACCCCATTTACTAAACCATTTTTTATTTTTCCGCATCCAAGTCTTCTTAGTTTTGCACAATCTGTCATTAAAAACAACCTTAGGCCATCTACCCTCTTCTATTTGCTCAATTTTTTTTAAATACCCGATGACTCGCACCATAGCAATTGCTTCAATAGCAGAAACCCCCGTTTCACTTAACAAGATAGCATAAGGAACTACACTTTTAATTTTGAATTTGTTTGTAATCAAACACTTATAAATTTTCTCAATTTGTTTCCTCTGCATCTCATTTATGCTATTGGCTCACATTTCGCAACCATATAGAATCACCAGGATCACTAGAAGCCCAAAAACAGTTACAGTGGTTTTCCGGTCCCATAGCTCTGCCTCTCTCCACTTGTTTTGAAGAGCGTAAAATTATTTCCAAACCCCAAAGTTATTTTCTTTCTAAAAATATCCCAACTTAAATTCATTTTGAAGTCAATTTCGAGGTATTTGTAATCTACAACTTCTTCCAGAATGTTTCCTTATAAGTAGAACTTATATTGGTTATGATTTATTTTGTTAGATAAAACCACTACTTTCATTTTGCTAATATTGACTTGCATCCCCACCCTTCTACAAAAATTCTCAAGGTAATGTAAATGATCTTGCAAACCAAGATTTGATTTAAGAATTAGTGTAAGGTCATTAATGTACAAAAGAAGCCTTATAATGAACTTTCCCAAATGGATATTGTCAGCCCCTTGTGAATTTAGCCACTCTTCAAGCTTGTCAATATGTAAACAAAAAAGGGTAGGGGACAATGGGAAACCTTGCTTGACCTTGATATCGCTTCCAAAACTTTCAAAATTGATTGTTGAATTTCTAATTTTGACTTTCACCTCTTAATATAGCCTATGTGCACTTCTCTCAAATTTCTTGAAACCCTAAGTTCCTCCATTATACGCCAAAGCTTATTCCTAGGAACTGTGTCAAATGTTTTTCTAAAATCAACAAAGCAACAAAGAAATTCTTCTTTTTTTTCCCAAACTTTTTTAGTGATGTGACTTAAATTTATACAATGATCAACTATGGAATGTTTAGGTCTAAAAGTTGCTTTCCCTTTAACACATTTATCTCTTTCTTTTTCGCACTTGCTGATTTTCTTTTCTAAAATGATTCCAAATAACTTTGCAAACAAAGGTTTTATATTTATGGTTATATAATTGGAAGGATTATTGACGTCACCAGTCTTGAAAAGAGGTATTTCCATACTAGTTGTCCAATCTGTGGGGAACCCCTTCTGTATGATGTTATTGAAAATGTTTGTGATGTGAGGTGCAAGAATTTTTAATCCCCACTTTAGATACTCTGCTTGGAGTTCAACTAAGTCTTTTGATTTTCTAGCACCCAACTTCTTGATACCCATATCTACCTCTTGCAACGTGAATATTTTTTTGTCGGTGTTGATGAATGGAGGAGGGTCAAACTTGGGATCATTCTCATAAATTTTTCTTGCATAATCGAACCATTTAAAATATGTAATGTTGTTTTGCATTTGCACCTTTTTCGGTTGGACCTCCTTCAGAAATAATTTGGGGTAATTTTCCCAAGGAAGATTACTTCTTGTCTCCTTGAAACCATGAAATTAACCTTTTTATTTCTTAATATATACTTGTAAGCTTTGAGCTTTATGTTATCCTTGCCCTTTTGCATTCCTTTTCAAACCAAGCATTAACCAGAAATAAATTTGTTTTAGATTTCTTATTTTTTTCTCTTTGCACTCTGCAAGTGCGATTTAAATTAAGTGTGTTAATTGATGACTATGAAGGCCATGAAATGATATTTCCTCATTATTGAAGAGCCTCTCCAACATTATTTTGAAGGTATTACAATTTCCTGGAGTCAAAATAATTCTTCTCTTTAGGGGATTTTATTAGACACACGAGTTTTTGACCCTAATGATTTCTTTCCACTCCAAGAGAAACTTAAATAAATTTTCTTCTGATCCGATTTTAATTCCCATATTCGATCTCCAATCCACACTTCCTCCATTTTCTCACATAAAATATGCGAGAAAACTACATAATATACTACACTTGCTCCATTGTAAGTATTGCAAGTGAAATTATCAGACTTTTCCCATGTAGTCAAACCATAACAAATGACTAAATTGAAAGCCCCACATAGCGTAAGAAATTTTTCTCCAAATAGATTGTAGCCTTTATCCTCTGAAATTATTTCCCACTGAGGATTTCTCTCTTTTGTATGCTAGATAGGGTCATAGTTTTCTTTACAAAAAATAATGCTAGCTTTCTCACTTGCAGTCCTAACATTGAAATCCCCCACAATAAGTACTTCACCTAGCTAAGAATATATTTCAATTTCTTCTCTAAGGATTTCAAAGGGATATTTTTTGTCAAGCCCTCTACTTTTGTAGATTTTTAAAACTTGTGGTGCAAAATAGAATGCTACAATTGTCATGTGGTTTCCATTTTCTGATATTTTAAGCTAAAAAAATCGCTTATTTGGGTCTTCTTTTTCTAGCTAAATGAAACAACCTTATTTTTCTCTCACTAATACAATGATACCCTCATGTCTTTTTCCATTACCTGGGACCTTGTTCCACACTGATATCTTCCAGTACCCTTCAAACAAAGGTGTCTTGCACCATTCATGCTCGTATTTCTATGAGAAAAATTATGTCTCTACCTTCCGCAATAGGCCCATAGGTCCTCGTCTCCATCAGTAAACCCTGGAGTTCCAATAAACTAATATTATGGAAACCTGGGTGCGACTTGATTGCTATTTTTTTTTACATGCAAGACTCATAGTTGATTCTTTGTCCTCTTATTTGTTATTGTTTTGCTACCTTGTTTTGGAAGGAGGTCCAAATTGCACTATCACAACTTTACCTTTATAAATCCATGCTCTCTTTCGCTTATCTCTGGCTGCCCTAAATTTTTCCATTTTGTCCCTCCTTTCCTCTTATTTTCTTACATTTAAATCTTCTTCTAGAAAAAATCGAGAACCCCTCAAGAGTTGCTTCTTGCTTAGAATGATATATTTATCTTGCAATTCTAACATCGAAATAAGTTTCCACACTTGTGTTTTGGTCAATTCACTATCAATTAATCTCAATATCCTATAGTAGTCTCGATACAATCATATTGATTTTCTATTGATTTTATTGGAGATAGAATTCCAATATAAATATAGAATTATAATACAATGAAAATATGAAATTCCAAATCCAAGGAGGTGTAATTCCTTTCTCCATGAAACTCTTTTATGTGTTGATTAATTCATACTAATTTATATTGTTGAGTTAGTGTTGTTAAGTTAGGTTTGTGGATCTTTTGCTTAGTCAATACTATGTTATCTTCCCCTGTTGTGGATATTTTACACATCATAATACTCTTCCTTCTTATGGTATACATCCTCTATTCGAATGTGATTACCCATAAGTGGTAATCTAGGTGGGTTTCCCATGTCCACTGAGGATATTATTCGAAAATATTTTTGGCTAGGGGAGGATAGTGAATTTGGTGCTGCACTGGCTCAATCGAAATTGTGCTTTCTATGGAATAAATAGTGATAATATTTCATCATATCATGACCTTTTAATGAAATGGGAATCAAATGTTATCATCAGTGGTGGCATTGCATGGGATGATGTTGTTGATTTTTCTATGAACTATGTCAAATTTGTGGGTCGTGCTTGTTTTCATCCCCATTATTTCCGTTCTATTTTCAAATCTCATCTGGAACTAGGGTTACACTACATTTTCTTATTACTCTTTCTGATGACGATATTTCTTAATGATTCCTTAAAGATACTATTTTGTGGTGTGATTTTCGACCTCAACTTCTTTCCATTTATGAATCCACCTAACACCACCCACTCACCCTATAATCACATGAAGTTATTTATGTCGCATGATGACCAATTTGATTACATGCTTGCGATCGAGATCATCCTTGTACAACATTGATCTTTGGAAAAGACATTCTCCTGTATTACTCTCTTCGCTTCTCGCATATCTATCTTGCATGAGCTTTTCCATATAGTCACCACCCCATTTGGTAAATTATCTACTCCCTCTCCTTTTCTTCTCACTGCATGACTACCTACCCTTTCTATCATGCTTCCTTGTTGGTACGGGGTGTGGGGTTGCTGATGTACATTTAATCCACCTAACCGATCCTTACCTATCGGTTTTCATACTCTTACTCATATATTTAGGCTTTGATTTTGTTGATGTTAACACCACATCATAGGAGGCCTTCATACAGGCCACGATGGACGTCGAGTAGGCATATGCCACATGAAACTCAGATCGTGACCGTTTGGGTCCCACTCTTGCCTATTCATGTTCTGGTCTTCACCTTGTCACTCCACGTGCTTCACCCCATGCATCTCCCGTGACACATGGTGTTTATTTCCCGAGAAACAAAAAATATAAGTTGAAGGAAAATATGTTCATCAAACCTTCTTTTGAAATAAATTTTTTGAGCTTCAGGTATGACCTTATTTTGGGTCAGGTGACGAGCTTACATAAATGGGCTATTTTTGGAACCTAGATATTTGCGAACATGTTGGAGAAAGATATGTAGAGTTGGGTTAAGAAGACATGGCCTCGACTAGTTAGCTACCTGCCGAAGGTGAGTTGTATTATGAATTCCTCATTGAACGTGCATTTCCATCACTTTTATATTGCGGATAAGATACCGAGCACCTCTTACGTTTGCGGTAGAAGTTTCCTTAATATACACAAATGGTACATTGATTTTAATCAATTTATGGATACTTCAAGAAACGACTTAGTTTGGGTAAAGTTACCTGGTTTATCCCTTCAGTTATGGATGAAGATTACTCTTCTACTAGAAATGTGATTGAAAAATTTAGGTACCTTAATCCCGATTGTATGGGGGAAAATGATAAGAGAACTTCGTGGATTTTTGGTAGAAGCAAAATTCTCTGGTGGACTTCAGGGGAAACTAGACTTGGAATGGGGCATGATTCATTTTTGGCAATGGGTGGAATAATTGGGTTGACCTTTAAGGTGCCTCATTTTCCATTTCACAGGACACTTGATGTAGTGTTTCCTTCTCGGATGAAAATATGCTCCATTGTCTACTCGCTTCCACTAGAATAGTGGACTGGTCATGAAGGATGTTCGTACATAGGTTTTTCGACACAATTATAAACGTACTTATACATCATCCCCTCATTATGTACACTTTGTTTCATCTTCTTTTCTGATCTATTATTCTCCTGATCTCCCTTTTTCTAGGCCATCTCATGTCTCTTCTTGGAATGTCCCCTAGTATGATTCAGAGGAAAATAGTATACTATATGCATTGCATTCTCCCACGGCTCCACAACCCTGCGATGTTATCCACATTGTTTCCCCCTCCATTCCTATTTTACCTCCCAATATTGTCTCTCCTGTGGATTATTTACCCAAGCATTATTTTTCTGACTCCTGCCCATTGACTCACTCCCCATCTATGTTCCCTCTTGAACCAACATTTCCTTCTCCTAACCAATGTTATTTGTAACTTTCCCCCTATGACTCTCCCCAAAACTCGATTGGAGGCAATTTTTAATTCCTTATACTGAACCCCATCATGGATTTGGAGGCCCTTACCATCCATAAGGGGTGCCAGACACCTTCCTCCTTCACTATTAGTCCCTTATCGACCTTGAATATCATTTTCTGGAAGAAGGGTAAAAATGGTAGTAGACACTTCCATCGACGATAGGCCAGTCATTCTATTCATAGGAATAACTCTAAGGGACAGAGATACATTCCTATCATTGTAAATTTTCAATATTAGGAACTTAGAGCATTCTAGCCCAACACTACTATTCCATAATGAGTATTCTTTCACTCAATATCTGTGGTTTGGGAGACTGTTGGTTGTAGGAATTGAAATTCAACAAACTCCTTCAAAACTTTATTGTCAACCCGCAGACTTTGTAAGCTTAGAGGCATAGCATAGGCAATGCCAAAAATGATATGAACCTTTCTTAGTTCTATTCCTACTTCCTTAATTACAATTTTCAGAATCGAAAGAAATGATCACATGATAATTAATACCAAAGAAAACTAGGTGTTGGAATATAAAAGAAATCACTTTGGCGAAATTTAAATAAAAGGAACTCTCAATCCTTATCGAAGAAGTAAACATTTAAGATTATCTTCAGTGTAATTATGATACAAAGTGATCATTAGGCCATTCAGGATGTCTATCTTCTTCAAATATATTCCTTCCTGCACTAAACTGACATTTCTACACCGCAACAATGTTCGTGTACTCAAAACATTTTCCTACACTGGAATGAATTTTATGCACCAGAAGTGTGTTTTGTAATTACACTAAAGATTTTGACCTTCATACGAGAGATTTTGGTGTGTGTACCAAAGCACTCTATTCCTGTACCAGGATATCAGTTCCTATACCAAAATAGAGGTTCATGTACCAGAAAACTAGTGATCCTATACTTAGTTTCCAAATCACTTGCAGAAAATAAAATTTGTGTTAACTAAAGAAATATATCGCAAAGCGAACATAACTCAAAAACAAAATTTCATAAGAAAAACTATTCTTCAACCAATCTCATCTTCAGAAATAAGAGATCCTTTAAAAGTCAAAGTAAATCTTCATAAAGCAATAAACTTCTTTCATGAAAATAAGAAAACTGTCTGATCCATATATAGTAGGCTTCTTCCCGAGATGATTATTTATCATATGAATTATATCTACACTTTAAAATGTTTTAACTGAAAATTTCATTTAAGAATTTTAACATTAAATTCAATTCTTTCTGTAGGAATAATAAGTGCAAGCACAAATCTTCATATTGCGACAATGTTCATCCCAGTTTTATCGATGAAAATTTATTCTTAACTAGACTTGAAATAATAAGAATTCTTCTGCTCATAAATAAACAACATTTTCCAAAAATAAATGAATATCTTGGAGAATGAAAGAAACAAAAATAATTTTCTGAAATAAACTAAGAAACTTTGACTTGCAAAAAGGAGAATGTACTGGTGCAAGCAGCTTAACTGCACTCCTCTTGTAGAAATGTAACAAGAATCAAAGGGAAAATGTATAAGTTAAGAATCATACAAAATCAAGCCCATAAACCTCTGATCTGAGACAAAAATTTTTGAAAAGGATTAAGGCCTATTATGTATGAAAGAATTACATATGATCTAATTCACACTTTTCATAAGAAAAACTATGTTAAACACACCTGATGTTAAAGGGAGAACGAGATGGGTTGGCTGGGCCCTATCCAACCAGTTCATTTCTCTACTACGAGATATGGAACCTCAGTCACTCAACAACACATCACAATGATATTGAAACACAAAATTTCATAACTAGCAGAGTCCTTTGTATTAAATTTCGAGAAAATGTACATAATGGATCTCCAATCTAGCCCAAAAGATGGTCGTACCAAAATGATTACAATTCACAACAAAATTTGCTACAAAACCACTAACTATTCTCTATCAAAAATCTTCACTAAATACATATTTGTGGCCTATTATATTAATGAAAAATGCAACAAGAGTTCAACTTAAGCCTTTCCGATGTTATCATAATGCTAAACTAGGATACATGGTTGATGTCCTAGTCTTCATATCCGCCTATTCCACTACACTCCGAGCCCAACCAATGATGAACTAATCCTCTTAGTGAGATATCTGCATAGTTTTTGAGTTGTCTCGACCATATATGGTAACTCTAACTTATCATTGGAAGCTTCCTCAGAAGTGCAGGAATCACCGGCCAGTACAGGAATCATTCCTTCACCAATCCATTTCCCACATGGATTAATACATTGTCTCATAGAATTACCTTAGGAAAGAAAATGATTAGTTGAAAAGGAAATTCAATTTATAAAATATATTAAATTAATAATTAATTCTATGTATAATCTTCAATATGAAAAACATAAAGAGAGTGCAGGAATGAGTACAAGTGAAGGAATAAATGGGTTCCAAGGTTAAAACAAAGGCTCAGGTAGTGTGTTCAGAGTAGGATAGCGGTTAAAAGGTAGAAAAATTCTGTCAACCAACATCCTCCCATCCCTATCTTGTTGTGTGTCCTCAAACAACCTTACCTTTTGGTGAGCCCTGGTATTGCACCAAGGGTGCTGCAACTCTAAGGGGTTGTCCTACTTTAATTTATGAACCCAGGGTTTGTAAAAACTTTGAGGTGACAATACTATATACAAAATAGATGCATTATATTCATGTTATCCTCTTCTTTTTTACAAAAGGGTGTTATTTCTTAAATGATGAGAAAAACTATAAAGTAAATTGCTGGAAAGAAAATACAGAAAGGAAATTGAACCAAATTGCTGGAAAGAAATGACAAGAACGAAGCTAATTGAAATTTTAGAAAACAAATAGTGGAATGGAAACTAATCCTAAACCACACTTAACTTGGCCCAATGGCTAAATGCATTCTTAGGTTCAAAGCTCGGAATCTCCACAGTTCTCATTTTTCACTTGACTATAATGTGAGAAATGACTTTGGAGTGGAGATAATTGAAAAAGGATTAGAAGTGGAAGGAGGGGGGGGGGAGGGGGGGTTTTAAAACTTTACAAAACCTTATATTATGGCAGAAATGGCTTTAGAGCATAAATGAGTGGAAAAGTGTGATGACGGAGTGCAATGAAGGTAAACGTTGCATTATGCAATGTCGCAATCACAACTTCGGAAGTTTAAATGGATAGTGGTAAGGACTTAACAAAATTAACTAATATGTGCAATGTGCGATTTGTGTTGTGGTAAAGGTTGAAAGCTGCGATGTGAGATGCGTGATGTGGCAGAGGGTGACATGACATATTTATCACATTGGTAGAATAAGAGAGAAGTGTTTTGAAAAAAGGTAAATGATGTGATTTGCGATTTGCACGATTGCAATATCGCAATCGACCAGAACAAGTGGTAAGTGTTTAAAGGTAAGAGCTCAATGTTGCGATTTACGAAATGTGGTGTACGGTGGCAGAAATTTTGAGGAGAAAGGTGAAAGACAGGTTGTGATGGTTTTTTCAAGCATTTAGTGTTAAAAAGGTACAGGAGACCATGAATAAGAAAAAAAAAAATAAGGCTTTGAAGGGCTAAGTGCATTAGGCAAAGGAAAGGTAAGTACAATGTTGAGAGGAGAAGAGAAGGAGGGGAATGGAGGCATAAGAGCAGTGCTTAGAACTGAGACACACCTATGGATTATGCATGGGAGATAGAAATAAATGCAAGGTTAAATAGTGAATGAAGGGTTTGGACTTGGTAACACAAATTCTTCCCAAAACTCAAACAGAAACAATTTTTTGGCCTGTGGGAAGGTTTTTCCCTACTCGAACTCTATTGACAGAGATGAGAGGGGGGAGACTTGACCACAGTTTTGGAATTATTACTCTATTTATCTATGCATAATAAATTTAAACTCCAACATCACAAAAAATAAATAGCAATGAAACTTATCAGAAGCATATCTAACTTAAATGACAGAGGAATAACTAGCTAAATGATAGAAAGGAAAAGATAGTAACATCAAAGAAGCTGAGGCACATGTATTGGGCCCTAACCCATGATCCTAGCTCTCTGAACTTAAATCAATCAAATGGAATCAGTCTACTCATTTCATAAAAGAATAAATGCATACATCTCAGAAAGTTTCAATCCTTGAAATAAAATAAAAAGGCTTCAATAGTTCACAACAATAATTATGAATGGAATTGAGACTAGGATAGACTAACTCTTCCTAGCTCTAGCTTTGCTCTACTTATTCTACAGGTAAGCTACCCAAAAATCCCTAGAAAATGGTGATTTAGTCCACTTGACTTCAAGTAAACCAAGATTGAGTGCTCTCCTCTTTGAGTTTCTCAACTGCCTCTAGAATTCGAATTTCTAGAGAGAATCCTCGGGGATCCTTCGGCTGCATGTGGAATTCGAATTGCTAGAGAGAATCTATGGGATCCTTCAGCTACTTTTGAGGGTGGAAAATCCTCCTATATTTTCTCCTTGCTTTCCCCTCCAAGTCTTTGTGATAAAATCTTTATAAAATTTCTTTATAAATCATGATTTTCTACACTCAACCTTATATTAGTCACTCAGAGTATGTTAGCCTTAATCACCACCTATACTAGCATCATAAACCAAAAAAATAATAATAGTGCAAGAAAAAGAGATCTAAGAAGGAAAAAAGGTGACTACTAACCCCTCTAAATATGTCTAACGATGGATCTCATCACCTTCTACAAAAAAAGAAAACATGGAGACCTCTCTTCAATCTTATATTTGTATATTGATCCCTTCCTTTAATGTCTTCATCTTTTTTCCTTGAGACTTTTTAAGTCATTTGACCACTTTCCTAAGGCGTCCATAGCATTTCAATGCTCAAAATTTACATACTCTCACATGACACTTTTTTTCTTGCACTTTACCTGTCAGTTCATTATTCATCTACTACAACACTGTTTCTTGTTCCTTCGTGGCTTAGTTTAGTACTTCCAATACATAAATGCTGGTTAAGTTCCTTGACCTAGATTTTTAGATAGAGAGTAGGATTTTATTTTCAAATTCCTCCTATGTCAGAGTCTTCTCAACAGTTGACTCAAAAAAAGTGATGGTATCATGAAGGCCGATATCACCCTGGCTAATGATATCTTGCTTTTCCTCATCACAAAGGGTTTCAACACCTTGTGTTATGTCATCCTTTTGACCCACCATCGGGTCCTTTCCTGTACTCACATCAGGTGTCTCCGTGGTTTTTATTTTCTTCATTTTCCCAAGTAAGACTCATAGAGGGGTGCCATCTTCTTCCTCTATGTAATATGCTCTAACCACTATGTGAACCAAAACATCTACAAGGAGTGAAATATTGTTTGCAATCAGTGAACTAGGTTGGGAATTGTCCAAGTTTATCATACAGTTTGACTAAATGTGGCCTTCCTTTAAGGAGGAAGTCCTCTTTTTTACCAAGCTTCGAGTCCTTATTTTTGACAGGGTTAGGGTTTAGATGATGGGTCTTTACTCTTCTACCTGCACCAACTTTTTAGACAAGGTTCTTTCCCTTTAGTCTTACTAGTTTTCAGGGTTAGGGTTTCACACTTATATTTTCTTCTTGTACCCCTCTTCCCCGAAGATTCCATTGCGATCCTTTCCTGAAATTATTTTAAGAACCGTTCCCAGGTCATGTCCCTTTATTCCAACTCCTTTCTAACTAAAATAGAAATCAACCGATAATGATATAATTTAAATTCAACTTTTCTTTTCTTACTCTTCTGAACACCCTTGGACATGTTTTTTAAATTCCTTAATAGGAAGTAAGGAAAGTTATACAACTTGTCTAATTCAAAGTGTAATAACAATTGGATATGGTATAAGAAGGTAAATGAATACCAACCTTCACAAGTGAGAAAATTTGCAGTATATACAGAAAATGCTTCAACTTTTCTATCATGGCGTTGTGCTGCAACCCATTTTTCTAATCCACCTTATGCTTCCTGTCAATGACGAACCTATGCCAAGACTTCTTCTCGAGATTACCTTTCTTAAACCACTGCTCACCAGTGGAAACTAGTTCAGTAGCCTATGAAATGGATAGTTTTGTTACTGCAAACTCCAATGACCCCGACTTAGGTCTACTTCCATCGAAGGTTCGAGAAAATTCTAATGTTACGGCTAAATGAAACCCATCAAACATGAGCAGGAATGGGAGAAATCCTAATTCCTGCAATAGTGGGAGACTATTCATATACTAGGCCACCTATTCCACTTATTTTAGAGACCACTGTTCGATTCAAATAGGTGTCATCCCTTGTTCAAATTCACTTTATTTTCTTTCCAAAACTCAGAAGGATCATACAAGAGGGAATTTAGGAATTCTGTCCAAAATATTTTTGTAATTTTCCAAGCTAACTGATTGTTTTTATATTGGCCACCCTCCAACAGTCACGCTCCATCATAAAAAATCACATCCTTGGAAAGGATGCGATACATCTTGTCTGACGTACATGCAATAATGATTATTGGTAGAGGGTCGCAATCATGGTGGTAATGAATTACAAAAGAAATGCGAGGTATGATGTAGGATCAGATCATCATTAATTGGCACCAAGTATTTTAAAGGTAAGAATTGGATTATGGGAAAATTTTGCACACATTCCCCAATCAAGTCATGATTTCACATAAGGTACACATAATACTTATATAAAGATAAGATTTCATAACTAAATTCCCTTGTACTTAAAAAATTCTTTCCTACTTTAGTATTGATGAACACAAGGTCTAATCACAATAGAGAGACAACATAATTAGATGCCATAATTTGAGGTGGTACAGTCATCTATGCCTGAAAAAAATTTAATATCAAATAAGAGTAAGCTTTCTTTATTCCAACTACACATTCCTGCACCAGACATTCTTGCACCATAATATACATTTTTGCACTGAATACCACCACTGTTCCTGCACCAGAACACGTGTTTTTGTGTATTACTATACTGAATATTCCTGCACTGAACACACATTTTTGACCCAAGGACATTGTGGCATATATGAAGAGAAAGAAAAATAAGTTTCTAATAAAATAAAATTTATAGCCTGGATCGTAAAAGATTTATTGAATTTCCAAAGGAGGTTTTACTCGCCAGTTCTTGGTATTAATATATTCCTTCTGATCTGATTCATGAGCTCACACTAGATCCTGCAACATGGTCCATGAGGGAGAAAAGAAGTGGGAAAAGGGTAAATTTTTAGAATGGGAAGGAGATTACAACAGGGAATTAAAGAGTGATACTACCAAGAGGGATATATCGAAAAAGGGATTTTGGAAAAAATTTAGGGGAAAGAGGGAAAAACAAAATCGGATAGGGACAATTTCCATTTCAAGAAAGGGGTGGTAAATCATAGGATAAAAATAAGAAAATAGAGGGATGTCTAAAAAAAAAGGAATAGAAGAAGGGAAAATTTTCACCTCAAAAATGTGCCTAAATAGTGTTGAGTCAAAAATAAATGCAACGGGAATTGAGTGTTGCTTGTATAAAAAAGTATGTGTCAACTGTCCCAATCTTGGATAAGGGATCAATTCCTTCACTTAAAACCTACTTCTTCTTAGTGATAGTTATCAGATATAAATATTTAGCAACATTCCCATTTTATTAAAAATTTGATCCTCCTGCTAGCATGTTGGTTTTAACGTTGATCCTTGTGTGATTATGTGAGTAAACTAATTTTCACAATCATAGGAAAAAGTTTTTTTGTTTTGTTTTTAATTTTTGTCATCATTTTTTGTTTTTATATATTTTTATTTTTTATCTTTTATTTTTAGAAAAGAAAGAATCAAATTTGGAGTATGTTGGCACAACCACCTACCATCTTTACTTCTGCTTGCTGTTGTAATTGCTGCATGAAATATTCCTTTATGAGGGGCTGACAATATACTTTAATTCTATGCCCATTCACAAGGAATATTGAATCGCACCCTTCAATGGTTTTTATTTCTACCACTCCATTCTAAAAAAATTTGACCACTTCATTAGGTCCCATCCAACGTGTCTGAAATTTGCCTTTAAAACGTGTAAATATGGAATCATAAAGGAGTACCCAATCACCTAGTTGGAATTTCTTCTTCTTGATAGAATTGTCATGAAACTTCTTGCTTTTTTTTTTAACTAACACATTTTTCTAAATAACATCCCTTCTAAACTTGTCTAACTCATTTAATTATAGTAGGCACTACTGCTGTGCTTCTGAGAGATCTAACCCTATTTTAACTGCAGTTCTGAAGATTTTGATTTGGAACACTATTTTCAAAAGGAATTTTTCCTGTACACCAACTCATATGGTGTGTATTCCATGTTGTTCATCTAAGTGGTTTGATATGCCCATAAGGCTTCCAATAATATTCTATCCAAATTCTTCCTATGCATATTCATTGTTTTGGTAAGGATGGACTTGATCACCTTGTTTGTAGGTTCCACCTGGCCATTTGCTTGCGGGTGATACTGTGTAGACTTCCTGTGCCAAATTTTTTAGTGATCCATCATACCCTGTACCATATTACAGATAAACTGTGGTCCAATGTTAGGAACAGTCTCTCTAGGCACACCAAATCTAGTAAAGATCTTACTAAATAAAAATTTAACAAGTTTTTTTTTCAGTAGAAAAAGAAGCAACTTTAGCTTCTATCCATTTTTTAACAAAATCTGTTCAAACCAAGATATGGTTTTTATTTAAAGATGTTAGATTTATAGCTCCCATAAAATCAATAGCCCATTTTTCAAAGGGTTCGATTATAACCTAAGGACATAAAGGAATTTAATTGGCTTGACCTAGCTGGCCTATTCGCTGACAACTATGACATCACTTGAAATATTGTTTGGTATCCTTAAACAAGGAAGGCAAAAAATAGCTAGCTTGTAGAATCTTGTATGCAATCCTCTTATCATCAAAATGGCCTACACATGGTTCATCATGAGAAGAATTCAATATTTCAAACAGTTCTTCCTCTCTTAAAAATCTGTGAAAAATAAGATCCGGTCTAGTGTAAAAGAGCTCTCCTTGGGTCCAAGAATATGCACCACTTTTCTGTATGATATTCCGCTTCTCACGAGTGGATATGTGAAGTGGTGTATTTCAGGTGACTAAATAATTGGTTATGTCAACAAACCATGGGATTTAATCTATAAAGATAATCGGCTACAACATTATATTTTCCTGGTCTATCAAAAATAGTAACATTAAATTCCTATAACAAAAGTAACCACCTAGTCACTCTACTTCTAGTCATTGGTTTATTCAAGTATTTAATTGCATAATGATCAATATGCACAAAGACCTCAGATCTTGTAATGTATTTTTTTAATTATTAATAGCCAAAATCAAAACTAAGAACTCTTTCTCAGTCACTGTATAATTTAATTCGGCAAGTGACAAGTTTTTACTAATGAAGTAAATAACATAGGATTGTTTGTTCTCTTTTTTTCCTCGATTTGTGCCAATAGCAGTATATGAGGGATTGGAGGAAATATGAAATGGAAGGGACCAGTTAGGCCCTCTCAAAATAGGTTCTTGTACTAATTTTTCCTTTAATGTATCAAAATACTATTGGCAAGCTGTAGACCAAGAAAACTCACTATCCTTAGCTAATAATCGAAAAATGGGGGTAGCTATCCTAGAAACGTTCTCAATGAATCTCCTGTAGTAGCTCTCATGTCCTAGGAATCCTCTCACTTTGCTTTGTTTTTTAGGTCCACGAAGACACAAAATAACCTTTATCTTTGCTAGGTCAACCTGGATACCTTTTTCAGAAATGAGGTGTCCAAGAACTACTCTTACTTTGCACATTAATCTACACTCTTTGTCACTCAAAGTAAGGTGAGATTCTTGGCAATGAAAAATCACTTTTCCTAGATTTTTGAGGGCTTCCTAAAATGAATCACCAAATAACTAAAATTCATCCATATAGATCTCTACACACTTAAGGTTAACAAAAATAACCAAAAATTATGTTTGAAAGGTAGTCAGGGAATTACATAGCCCAAAGGGAAGCCCTCAATTTGTAAATTTCCCCATGGGCATGTAAAGGTGTTCTTATCTTGATCCTTAGGTGTGATCTGTATGTAGTTGTAACCACTAAAGCCATCTAAAAATTAAAATTACTTTTTACTGGTAAGGGTATCAAGCACCTAATAGATGAAAGGAAGGGGAAAGTAATCCTTGACCATTAGGGGAATTTTGAGGTCTAAAATGGGCCTCCTAAGAAAAATGTACAACAAAAATGACACAACAACGATAGGTTAAAGATGATGTCAACCATGGGGGATAATTCACCATTTTTTAAGTAAAAGGGTAAAAATATTAAAAAATAATAAAATAATAAAACTACTTTTTTAACTCGTATTTTCAACTTATCTCCTAATGTTTTTGCTCAAATTTCGAGTGGGAGTACTCGTTGGATGCAAAATTTAATTCCTCATCCAAGGAGTACCCATGTTGCATACTTTCAGTGGACCCTGCAACTGAAAAATGAGAAATAATTTAAAAAAAAAACGTGATTACAATCACATTTTTCATGTATTTCTCATTTCCACTGTTAATAATGAGACCAATCAAAAGTGCAACATGGGTTCTCCCATGGATGGTCATTGCAGCATCAACGAGTACTCCCATAAAATTTGAAATGTTAAATGATAATGATTGAAAAAATAATTTCATTTTCCTACGAATTTGATGATGTCATCAAATCTTATTTGATTTTTTCCACTATTATTTTATAATTTCCTTAGGAGGCCCATTTTAAACCTCAAAATTCCCCTAATGCAGTGGCTTTATTCAATTCTCTGTAATTGATACAAATGAACCATCTCCCATATCTCTTTAGGACTAATACCAATGGGGAGACCCACCAGCTATCAGATATAGAATAAATAAAGTCAGCATATAATAGTTTTTGTAATTATTCCTTCACAACTTCTCTTACAGATGAGTTCATATGCGTTTAGGGTTGTTGGACAAGTTGAGCTCCCTCCTGAATATAAATATGATGAGTACATGTTTCTAGAGGGATGCATTTCATGTCCTTGTATCCCAATGAAAAGGAATCAAGATGGTTTTGAAACAAACTCACAAGATTCTCTTGTTGGGATGCATCCAGGTCTGAGCTAATATGTAAAGATTTTCCTGGAATAATATCAACAAGAGTTGTTTTGGGTTAGAGAGTATAAATAGGTGTTGCTAGAGGCTATGGTAAGGAAGGTTGGGAATCATGATTTTCCTGAAAATCTAGTCTAAAGATTTGACAAAGTGATTCAATTTTTGGCACAATATCTAGATTATTCAAGAAATCTCATATCTCACCCTCCTGAGTTGACTTAGTATGATGATGTGTCAGAGAAACTGACTGTCTCCACATCACCACTATAATCTAGCCATATGGTATCTCGAATCTCCTGGATAGATCTGGCATGTGGATATAAGGTGAATTTATTCCTATAATCTCCATGGGAAATTTACATGTCACCAGAATGGCATCCAATATAAGCATCGACCGTAGAAAGCCATGGTCACCCCAAGATCAAGGTATGTCCTCCCACAATTTTCTTTGGCTGAAGTATAATGAATTTTGTGGGATATTACCAAGAATCTATCAAAACAACCACATCATCCAACACTCCCTCTGGCTTGATTTTAAATCTGTCTAACAATTCAAGCATAGTAGGAGTAGGATGAATATTGACCAACTTAAGTTGATCCATAGTTTTCATGGTCATAACATTAATGGCTTCCCCTAGGTCAATAAGAACATTGGAGACAAGGACATCACCCATCTAAACAAAGACAATTGGGTTTCCAAATTCGGTATATTTTCCATTTGCACACACCCTGTCATTAACTCTACCACTCTTCCAACAAATTGAATGGTTTGAGGTTCTACTTGTTTCCTTCCTAGCTTCTTGAGACATAGTTCCATAATTATTTTTGTATAGATGGGGATCTCTTTTATAGCATGGAGAAAAGGGACTTAAAAATATTTCTATGCTCAGAAGCGAGACTAGACTCGGGAGTGGGGTCATTCTTCTCCATAACTAGCCTCTTTGGATATGGAGGATGGTTTGAAGAAGATGGAAAAGGCTCAGAAGTTATGGGGATGGGTTGAATGGTGACATCTCTTCCTCAATGGGAAGAAGTTTCCTCCTCACTTTTCTCTTCAATAAACACCATGGGGTGCTTTTTTTTTTATGATGTTACTACCTTCCCCGATCTCAGTTGGATTTCATTGAGCCCAACCAGAATGGACTGATAACTGGGTGGAAGAAGAGGTTTAATGGAATGAATCATTTGTACCACTTTATTATTGGGGTTTGGTGTGGGTTGAGTAGGTAGTTCAGCTGGTTGAAAATATGTAGGTAAAGGTAATGGTTGCATAGGCTTACTTCGCTGGGGCAATGATGGTTGCGATATTGGGTAAGGTGCATATCTAGGAGGATATGATTGCATAGGTGTAGGATATGAAGGATGTGAATAATTATTCGCTCTCCATTCTTGTTTCCAAGATTGGGAGGGTTGTCCATGCTATAAATGGCTCCCATGCTACCAAGGTTGAGAGTGATTAGTTTTATGATAGGAATATGGATTTGAATTATAACCATAAAAATATGGTGGAGGTTTAGGAACAATAAGTGCACCTACCTGAGGCCAATTTCTCCATGGCCCCATAGCATGTAACAACTCAGGTTCAAAATTCCATCCTCCAGATGCTCCTTTCAATCCAGGTATGGAGGGTCATTTTTCAGTGGCATGGTTCTCTACACAAATTAGACATTTGTTAGTTCCCTTAACATCATTAGGAGATTCTTTTAAAGGATGATTTTTCCTACACTTTGGACAAAAAAAGACAATGACTCTTATTAATATACAAGTTTTTGTTTAAAGAGTCTATTTTCTTGCTGACATTATTCATTATTTAAAGTTTCATATTGTCCATTTTATTCTCCAAACCAATAATCATAGCATCTTTATATCCAAGTTTGTTATTTCTACTACAGATTCCATTACCTGATCTAGATTGATTCCGTGAGAATTTCCTACAAAGGTTGCAAAATTGATCAAAAGGTTTTTGAGTAATATCCCCGTTTCCTAAAAAATTTAAATTATTTCTAGTATCATCAGTAACCCCACGTAAGAACAAGTTTCTAATAGTACTTAGATCAAATTTGTTTTTTGACCTTTGGAGGACATACAAAATTCTTTCCAGATAATGTTCCAAGGTCTCATCATCACCTTGCACAATGGTGAAGATTTCATACTGCATTTCTCTTGGTTTACAATAATCCCGATACTTCAACAAAAACACTCTCTTCATTTTCTCCTAGGAGGCTATAGTATTTCATCCTAATCCCATAAACTAGCGTAATGTTGAATCCTTGAGAGTTGCGGGAAATAGTTTTAACTTCTGAGCATATGTGGAGTAATTATAACTTCTATAGAATATGTCAAATTAGAATAAAAAAGAATGTATGTCCTATTGTACCTTACCATGGAAATGAGGAAGAGCTGATGAAGGAATTTAATTCATTTGCACAACTATATCTGGATCCACGATTGGAAATCCGAAGGTGGATTGTTCCTCATTTACCTGATTTTCTCTAGTTTCCTCAGCATGGTCTTCGTTTTATGCTATTTTTGTACATCCAAGTGAACTGCTCTCAACAGGCTGAGAAGCTCGACTATGGGTTAAATTGGTGTGGAGTCCAATAGTCTCCTTCTTCCCCTTCATACGATTGTATCACACATGAACTACTATTTCCGGAGTCCAAGTGGAGACTTCCTGCATGATGGGTCTCTGTCTATTTGGACTTTCTACCTATAAGAGAAGGCCCAATATGAGAAAAAATGTCAGCTTTATTAGTGTTTCCTTGACCGTTATTGGGCTTCAGACCCTTTCCGCTTTTAGGCATTCATCTCGAACAACAATGACAAAAAACAAAAAAAGCCATTAAAATGTTGCAATTAAAATAAGAAATCAGCACCTATAAAATCCTTCAAACAATAGAAGCACACTGTAGAAAGAATAATACCAGACTTATCCCTACTACAAAATAAAAATGGGAAGTTCTTACCAATCTTAAAATGCCTCCCCGAAAACGCCCCCAAAATGTTGGGTGTAGGAATTGAAATTAAACAAACTCCTTAAAACATAATTGTCAAGCCAAGGGCTTCGTAAGCTTAGAGGCATAGCACCGGTAATGCCAAATATGATATGAAACTTTCCTAGTTCTATTCCTACTTCCTTAATTACAATTTGTAGAATCGAAAGAAATCATCACATGACAATTAATACCAAATAGATGCTAGTGCTAGAATATAAAAGAAAGTACTTTGCATAAATTGAAATAAAAGGAACTCTCAATTAATCATGAACAATCTTGATCAATTAAGTTAACATTTAAGATTATCTTCAGTGTAGTTATGAGACAGAGAAATGATTAGGTCATTCAGGATGTCTTTCTTCTTCAAAGATATTCCTTCCTGCACTAAACTGATGTTCCTGCACTGCAGCAACCTTCATGTACCAGAACATTGTTCCTGCACTGGAATGAAGTTTATGCACTAGAAGTGTGTTTTTTACCTGCACTGTAGATTTTTACCTTCATAAATGAGCTCTAGGTCTGTGTACCAGAGTACTCTATTCTTGTACCAGGATATAAGTTCCTATACCAAAATAGAGGTTCCTGTACCAGAAAACCAGTGTTCCTGTCCTTAGTTTCCAAATCACTTGTAGAAAATAAAAAGTGTGTTAACTAAAGAAATAGATTGCAAAGAGAACAGAACTCACAAATAATCTTGCATACGAAAAAATATTCTTCAACCAATATCATATTCAAAAATAAGAAATGTTTTTTAAAGTCAGTGTCAATATTCATAAAACAAGAAACTTCTTTAATGCAAATAAGGAAATTATATGATCGATATATCAGAAGGCTTCTTCCTAAGATCATTGTTTATCATATGAATTAGATCTACATATTAAAATGTTTTAACTCAAAATTTCATTTAAGGATTTTAACATTAAATTCAGTTCTTTTAGAGGGATTAATAAGTGCAAGCATAGATCTTCATATTGCGACAATGTTCATTCCAGTTTTATTGATGGAAATTAATTCTTAACTAAACTTGAAATATTAAGAATGCTCCTGCTAAAAAATAAACACCATTTTCAGAAAATAAACAAAGATCTTGTAGAAGGAAAGGAATAAAAATAACTTTCAGAAATAAAGTAAGGAACTTTGACTTGCAGAAATGATAATGTACTAGTGCAAGAAACTTAACTGCACTGCTCTCGCAAAAATGTAACAAGCATCAAAGGGAAAATGTATAAGCTAAGAATCATACACAATCAAGACCACACACCTCAGATTCAAGACACACAATTTTAAAAGGGATTAAGATCTATTACTTATGAAATAATTAGATATGATTTGCTTCACACTTTAAATAAAAACCTAAGTTAAACACACCTGATGATATAGGGAGAACGGGCTAGGTTGGTTGGCCCCTAGCCAACCACCTCATTTCCCTGCTATGAGATATGGAACCTGATTCACTCAATGACACATCACAATGATATTGAAACATGAAATTGCATAACTTGTGCAATCATTTGTATTAAATTTCAATAGATAAAATGTACATCATCGATCTCTGATCCAACCCAGAAAAAGGCGATACCAAAATGATTACAATTCACAAAAAAATTTGCTACAGAAACACTAACTATTATCTATCAGAAAAATTCATTAAATACATATTCCTAGCCTACGGCCATAACAACAAATACAACAGTAGTTCAACTTAAGACTTTTGGTTGTTATGAGAATGCTCAGCTAAGATACACATCCTAACTCCTAGTCTTCATATCTGCCTATTGCTCTATACTCTGAGGCTATAAAATGATGAACTGATCCTCTTGGAAAGATATCAACATGGTTGTTGAGTTGTCTCGAGCACATATGGTAACTATAGCTTATTTTTGACAACTGCCTCAGAAGTGCAGGAACCATCGACTGGTTCAGGAATCATTCCTGCATGAATCCATCTCCCACATATATTAATACATTGTCCCATCGAATTACCTTAAAAAATAAAACATATTAGTTGCAAAGGAAATTTAAGATATTAAATCTATTAAATTAATAATTAACTCTACATATAACCTTCAATATGAAAAACATGAAGAGAGTGCAGGAATGAGTACTAGTGCATGAATAAATGGGTTCCAAGGTTAAACCAGAGGCTTAGGTAGTGTGTTAAGAAGAGGATAGGGATTAAAAACTAGAAAAATCATGCCAATGAACATATACCACTCTAAACTTTTGAATTTGCAACATATTTTCTCTGTTTCCTCACCCTTTATCACAGTCTTTCAAGAAACCATGTCTTACTATACTAAAGCTATTTATTTTTTCCATTCCTTCCATTCGGATTGACATAATGTTGGTGTTGATTCAAATGGATTATCTGACGACCTTATTGCTATGTGAGATCCATTTTGTGCAAAATTTCATGCTTATCATTTTTTTCTAGTATTCTACGGACTAGCAGGATATGTGTATTCCAAGATCGAAATATTTTTTAAAAATTTGTATGCTCTTTTCCGTAACTTCCCTTATTTTTTGGATCATTTTGTGTCGTCTGAAATTCTGAACATCTTCAATCTGATCATTTTGGAGGACTTTAATGCTATCCTATTCCCATATGAATGTTAGGGTTCTCACTACCGCATGGATCCCTTAACTGACCATCTTTTCCAACTTTTTTCAAAGAACCATCTTGTTGATGTATGTCCTTTCCTTTTTTCCCCTACTTTGAGTAACCACAAGACAGAGGATGATTACATTGGTAAATGCTTGGAATGTTTCCATGTCCATGATAACTTGGATGAAAATATTTGAAATTTCAAATATTTAGTTATCAGAACTACCCTATCAGATCATTCTCCTATCACGTTACAATGGAAAATGGAAAAGTTTTGAAAGGGGATACCCTTTAAATTTAATCAAGTTTGGATGGAAGACACATAATTTAATGACCTGGTTGTGGATACCTGGGAAAACATCCCCAACATGAATGGATACTCTACCATGGATATGTTTTCACATAAAATCAGTATATTGAAGAGTCGGACTCATATTTGGGAGTGAAAGAAGAAAAAATAATTATATGGGAACTACAGAAGATTTCCCATGAGATGGAAAATTTCAGTATATCTATTGAAAGAGGTCATCCAAATCAATAGGATTACTGTCATTTGTGAGACCTCAAGAAGAGAAAAAATAATATCCTCAGGATACAAGAGATCACCTGGAAATTAAAGGTCCATGCCACCTAATTGAGAGAGGGGGACTGGAATACGATTTTTTTCCACCATTATTCCAATAAAATGAAAAATATGAATTATATCTGGAAAATAGAATCAACGGATGAAATAATACAACAATACACACAAGAGATACAAGAAGAATCAGTCACATATTTTGCATATTTTTACAATTGGACGACCAAGATTTATTTTTTGGATCAGTCTTAGGAAATGGAACAATACCCTTGCATGTTTGATGAAACTACCAATTCCATACTATACAGTCTTGTCTCTCGCGAAGAAATACACCAGGTACTTAAATAATTTGCAAAATATCAAGGCCCAGGGTCAGACGGATGGACAGTGGAGGTTTCTTTACACTTTTTTGAGTTGATGAGTTCTAGTCTCTTGGATGTGGTCGAAGAATCAAGAAGACTTGGGAGGATTTTAGGAAATATAAATTCCACCTTCTTTCCCTTATCCCCAAGTCTTCCTCTCTTGTAAATTTCATATATTTAAGACCTATATCTCTTTGTAACATTGTCCGTAAAATTATTTCTAAAGCGATCTCTCTCCAGATCTTTGATATCTTATCTTCTCACATTTTACAAGAAAAATATGGTTTTCTAAGTGACTGATTGATACACGATGTTATTTCCACTGCATAATAATGCATAAATTTGATTCATAAGAAGAAGATGGACATACTAGTGATGAAGTTAGATCTACAAAATGAATATGAAAACATGTATTGGTCGTACATTCAACTAATTCTATACAAGATGAGGTTTTCCTCATACAAAATCGATTGGATCATGGCACACATCACTCTAGTATGGTATGTTGTAATCATTAATGGCTTCCCCTGAATTTTTTCCCAAGTTACTTGTGGTCAATGATAAGGATGTTCACTCTCTCCTTCGATATTTTTTCTTATTATGGATTGTCTCAATCTAAAAATTAGAGATTCATAGTCCAAGGGTCTTTTGGGAGGCTTAAATATCTCTCCTCGAGTGGATATCACACACTCTTTATATGTTGATGAAATTTCCATATTTGGTATGCTGTCTCAGGCACAATGGTCTTCTCAGCATTATATTTTTCTAAGATATGGGGTTGCTTCTAGTTTGGAAGTAAATTGTGGGAAATTTATTCTTCTTTATACTACAAGAGATAAGAGGGACATTGAGATTATTGCTAGATTATTTAGTGTCAGATTGGCACCCCTCATAAATGGGTTCACCTACATCGATTTCAGACCAAAACCTAACTGATATTTAAGGACTAATTGCACATGGCTCCTAGAGAAATACAATAAATTCCTGAACATGTGGACATACAAATGGCTTTCCTTGGGTAGTTGATACATCCTCATACAGGCAGTCATACAACAAATTATTGTATATTGGGCACATATTTTTAGACTTTCTTTTCACATAAAAAATCACATCAAATCCATCGTTACAATTTTTTTATGGTCTAGAGTATGTGGGAGACACAAAATTCACTTATGTAGATCGAAATTACTGACAGTTACAAAAGATTATGGCATATGTGGATTATTGGATACCCCATGTATTCACTGAGACTCTACTGATAAAATCACTCTAGCAATATATAACAAGTTTAGGAATCTAGCAAGATATTTTTTAGTAAAAATATTTAAGTGCCCTTAAGCTAAAGAATATATATACGACACTAAAATTTCCTACGATAAGGGGCTCTTACATTTTCCAGGGTTTCAGCAAGATCATGGAATTTTTTATTGACGGAATGACTTGGGAGCTTGGAAATGGTCAGATGATAATTTTGGGCCTCAACAATATAAAGGGAGCCTCGCCAGAGCTTAAAATAGATAAACATATTCTACAGGTCATTCATAATAAGGGATATTTTTTCTTATGCCATATCATTAAAAGATGGAAACAAGATTGCTCGACCTCTAAGAATGTTGATGATATGGGTTTGAGTGTACAATTGAATATTGTGTGGAAATATTACATGTTCAGGCTTAGTATGGTTGGTTTTTGTTTTTTTGATCAAGTAGATTAGATTATATGGGTGGGAAAGATGCACAAACATGCCATTATGGTTGCAGATACATATAAAACTAACATCACCCATAAAATGGAACTAAAGCATATATATTGGTTTCATATTTTTTGGAAGAAACCCATCCCTATGAAAATATTACTTTTCACTTGGCTTGCTTGGAGAAATAAGATACTCTTCTGGGACAACCTATTGAATAGAGGTTACCAGGGACTAGGAAAATGTTCTAGTTGTTTTTCAGATTCTGAAATGGTCAACCATCTTTATTTTTACTGCTCTTTTATTCGGAAAATATGGAATTTATTTACACAATTTTTACAAATCCTAGATTGGCCTCCACATAATTTAGAATTGTGAATTATGATGTTGGCTAAAGGTGCTCCCGGATATCATACATTACATTTTTTCTTTTTCTGGGAGGAGTGGATGGCTAGGAACCATTTTCTTTTTTATGGAATGTTGATTATATACAACTTGATCTACTACATTATCAACTCATGGTTTTACAACATATACCCCCTAAAATCACCTTTCCAATGCAAATTTTCTATGGTGTAGAATAACATGGACACTGTGGATGGGACACTTGGATCAGGCTAAACAATAGATAACAATACAAATTGCACTGGAATTTTTGACTTGGTTCCAACACAAAGGATGAGATTATGGCTCTATGGTGTTTTCTCTGGTTTTCCAACAACCTACATATAATTAATTTACATATTTATGACGATTCATAGACACTCATTTATTGGATTAATGATTGTAGTGATTTTGAACCATCACACCTAGCAAGATGGATCTAACGCATAAAACACCTCCTTGACAATATGAAAAGAAAAAAAATAAAAAAAATATACTACGAGGTTAACATGATGGTAGTATCTCTCTCAAAAGTGCGTATAAATGATCAATATAGGTCCATTCAATACCATTACTTTGAGAATAGCCTACAGCAGGATGCGACCTCCACATAGCTTCCATAAATCACCATCTATAGTCATATGGCTCCAACATATATGCATTTTTTAGAAAATTCTTTTTGTTTATATCTCTCTAAACTAATATGGCTCTTACTGTATATTTTTCATCACATACTAAAAATAATTAAGTTTTTGTGATGCAAAATGATGGAATACCAAGAAAAGATGAAGATACATGTATTATATTCTATTTTCCTTTATATTTTTTCCTATGTTACATATAGTGTAATGAAGAGTCTCTCTCTCTCTCTCTCTCTCTCTCTCTCTCTCTCTCTCTCTCTCGCTTTATATATATATATATATATATATATATATATATATATATATATATATATATATATATATATATATCTGTGCGTGTGTGTGAAATTATTCATTTTTCTGTGCCTATGTCTGAGGTAATTGACTTACAAAATATCTGGTCCATGATGTACTATGTACTGGTTTTGATTAATACAAAGCACAATGATTTTTTGGTCTGAAAAAAGTTGGGTCTAAGTTATTATTCTCAAGAGAGGATTTGTAGTCTCCCCCGTCCCTATTAACATTGTATTGAATGAATCGGATTTATTTGCTACCAAACTACTCAAGGGTCAAAAGATACACAGATCTCTTTCATTAACTGTATCTACATAATTAATGCATAAGACATTGTAAAATATTAGGCTCCCAAAAATTCATCTCCATAGAAACTCTAGTGAGTCATATTTTGAAGTATAACTAGCTTGGAGGATCTCAATCTGCATCTGGTGCTTGGTGGTGATATTCGAATATTATCTCATAGACATTATTTCTAATTATGGATGGATATGTCGGAACATGTTGAGAGAAACCTTGGCATATTAAAAAAAAATTCAAAGGTCAATGGATTCTAATAAAATTTTGGACCATAGGTCCATTTCATGTCAAAGCAAGGTCTATCAACCTACTCTTTACGTTAACTATTTTTTAGCCTAGCGTCCCAAAGGGTTATGAGCCCTATGGAGTTTTCGTTGACCTATGTCATACCAACTTGGGTTTTTCCATCCTTGCTCATCAATACTCTCATCCAAGATCCTAAAGGCCTGAGAGATCACTGGAACCACTTTTACGCACGTCATCTCAAATTGCATTTTCAGCCACAACTCATCTACACAAATCCTTTGTAAATCTGATGGGTCCACTTGCTCACATCATGTCAAGTCAACCCTCCCTATTAGACTATTTAACTTAAACTCCACTTGGGTATAGTGGCTCAAAATATCAAAGGCTTGGTATGGGGATCACATGGCATAGTTCCACTCGGTTTAGTTTTAGCCCTCATTATTTGGTCTGACATCCTAATGTGTTTTCACACTTTTGTTTTTTCTAATCCCCTATCACCAAATATCGATATCCCACAAGATTCTTCAGACACTCATATTGAAATTTTACATCTGCGAGAGATGAGAACTGAGGGTCATCAATTTCTATGAATAGGTTGCCAGGTAAAAGGTGTTGTTCCAAGGTTGTTTGAATATAGAATTAAAACATATTCAAACAAAAACATTCCAAATCCAAGGTTGTCTAGTTCCTTTCTCAAGTGTGCTCAACCATATGAACAAGTGATACAAAAAGGGTTAAATTTAAGTCATATGCCACTTCACCTAGTACAACTCTTATGTATATCCCTCAAAGGACTCTTCAACTTACCCTATAAATAGCACAAAACATCCTACAATTTATAGAAAAAAAGAGATTAAGCACTTGGGTGGAACATTTCACTGTTAATATGCTCCTACATCATCTAGAAACAAAAAATACATGCTTGATTGATTATTCATTTACTTATGTATTATATGGCTTGTATGCCATCATCAATGAATCTCTTGTTCTTAATATGATAATATTAAAGTGTTTTAGTTATCTATATGATAAAATTGAAGAATAATGATTATGAGGACTAAAAGAAAGTGTTATGGTTATACATAAAATAAAATCATTTTTATTTTATTGTTTAAATATTTAGGAGTATCCTTCAATGGAAATGAAAGATTACATGCTATGTTAAGAGGAGGATTACCCTTTGGCTGTCTCTTTGGAGAGAAACAACAGAAAAGAGTAGGTTAATATTCCACATTTTAACTGTGAAGAAAGCATTTCCAAGTCTATGCGAAAACATCTAGTATGCATTTGACATGAAATTTTATACGAGGTGTTGTCGCTCCTAGAGACAGCCTAGAGTTGCGATAGACCAGTTCCTAGGACATCTTAGCATAACAAGGAGTGTATAATGTAATGTCTGAAGTTGTCAGCTTCAGCTCACTTGCTATCTTCTGTAAACAAGAAATATTGATTCAAATGGGACCATATTCTACAGAAACTACCACAGGAAAAGTAATGTTGCAGAGGAAAAATGCAAAGCTCCAATGTAAAAGCATCAGACAGTTAAGAGACAATTTACTGTAAAAGAGGGCCAATTCAACTAGTATGCCATAGAAATCAAATATCAGAAGATGGGTGCAGTGAAAGAAATATTAAGAAGATATCAGTTAACTTTGGACCGATACTTAGATACACAATAGAACCACATATGGGCTTATTAGTCTAAGAATCCATACATGACAATGGCGTTTTGAAAGAACCTTCCCAAAGCAACTAATATAGCAGAACTATGGATGAAATGAACATGGAACAGTATATCATGCATGAGCCATATTTAAAGCACTTGATTGATCTAAACATAGGCATCAAGTAGGATGAATCCATGCCTCAAATCAGTGAGCCATTCGCATTCCAAAACATGATAAAAGAAGATGGATGAAATGAAATGTTATATTAAACACATAAAAGAAAGTTACATATTATGGGATACGAAAGACCAGAATCCTCTTTAACAGATGGAACTCCTCCTCACTGAGACCCTATGAGCTCTGAGCCTTCATACAAAGCTTTACAAAATGTATACAAAAGTTCCTTTCACTGCACAATTTTCTGATAAAATTTTGGAACCTCTACAATGTGTTTCTTCTGGGTTTTTATTGAGGAAGAAGAAGAAAAACTAATAAAAGAAGTAGGTGAAAACATTTAATTGTTTCATTAAAACAAAATGGTGAAAAAGTGCCCGCCCATACTACTGAATGGCTAGGTGATACTGCTTGTACTTGATAATCCTGCCTGTAGAAATAAATGCACTGGGTAGAAAATCTCTTCAGGAACACGGTATAAAGATAAATCCACATGAACATTCTGTCCTTTTCTGAGAGGAAAATCTGCTGAAATAAAACCCTGAGGGAATTTCTTTCTGTGCAAAAATCTTTCGAGAGATCTGCAGTGTCCTCGATATGGTACCTTGCCTCCAAAAGGTTATGTAAAAGCTCCAGAATCCTTAATTGCATGTCCTTAATTCCATGTTTTTCACTAATATTCTGTATCTATGCCATTAATTCTTCTTCTGCTCATCCTGTGCATTTGAATGACTCTGGAGGGTTTAATAGACCTTTACCCTGGCTTCTTTAATGAAGGCCATGTCACAGCAACTACCCAGGGATTTTCTTCATAAATACTGCTTCTTCCAGCTGATCTTTTGATGCGTCTTCGATTTCTATAATGGAGGCAGTAAATTATGATATTTTCCCCTCACCATAAACCTGCAAGACCCATAAACAAGTTAAAGAAAAATAGACACAGAGATGATGAACGTGGCGGGGTGGAATGGAGACGGTTGTGCAGACGAGTGGAATGGCGGAATGATACAGGGTGGTGTTGAAAAACTCAGCGCAACAATTTTGGGTCGACGGGTGAGAGTTTTTAACGTGAACCTTATAATCTAACCCGAACATAAAACATATAAAGGACTGAGGAGAATACGACAGGTACGTAGAGTATTGGTGGGTGAACGTACGACAGATTGTATGGAAAGGATGACGCGGAGGAGGACTTGGTCAATCAACGAAACATGTAAATGATTCTGGATCATATGATCCTCAAGTGAAATCAACAGTCAAAACTTCACCGGGGGCAATGGAATGGCGGGCCCGGGGCACTGTGCACTGGGACTAAAATTTGCGCAACTCAGGGAAACTGTAGCCGTTGGATGGAGCGCTCAAGATTGAATGGTCATGATGGATATCATTGCGTGACTTTGACCGAAAGATAATGCTCAATGAGAGGGCGGTATTCAAACAGTGTCCCTGCCACGCGTCGGGTGATAAATGGAATCGCTGGCCCTCTGAGGAATACCACCTTCCGCCGAGAGGCAGTGTGATGAAAACAAGATAGTTTTAAACAATGAGAGCGGGTGCGGGGACCATAAGCACGATGAGCTATGGTGCATTGATCTGTGGTCTGATCAGACGGCTCAAAATGCACTTGATGGCCGTATATGGTAAGCGCTTTCAATTTTGGCTCACGGTCTAGCTCCTGCGTTATGTGGAGGAAAAAATGAAGGGGGTTGAGGCTGGAAGGGGCTAGGACCGATATATTTGCAAATATGGACTTTAGCCATTTAAAATGCGATTTTGAAGCTAAGAGAGAGCAACGATAGACAACTAAGGAAATTTGCAAGACAGGGAAAAGGAATTAGATGATTTAAACCAGATGGTCCATGGAAATGTTAATGGGGAGATGATCATGATCAACATTGGCTCCACCTGGGGATGGCACGTTCGTCCCTGGATGTGTCGAGAACCTTGCAGACCTTCATGATCACTTTCCATGCACACTTCTCTCTTCGGCCCCTCTGCCTTTGGCTTTATGAATCATCAGCACGCCCACCTTGTATAAACAAAGACTGGAACAAAAATAATATACAATATAATACATCAAGCTATCTCTGCCTGAATTAAATTGGAAGTACGGTTTAAGAAATTGACCATTCACCGGGGCATCCAGCAAGTCACCCTGTAAATTCTCCAATATGAAAGTATTATTGCCTCCCTGTTCCACGATTTTGAAGGGACGAAACCACAGTGGATCCAATTTACCATGTTTTCCTTTTTCAGCCCTTCGGATGTCCCACCTGAGTACCAGATCACCAATCTGCAACTTCCTGTCTTTTGCATGTTGGTCAAAAGTGTTTTTCATTTTCTCCTGATAGTCAGCTAACCTCTGATTCACCCGATTTCATGTTTCTTCTAATTCCACAAGCTGGTTTATTCTCTTGACCATATCATCAGACTCCTCTTGACTTTCCTGCATGAATCGAGCTACTGGCGAGGCTAATTGTATAGGGAATACCACTTCTCTCCCATATCCCAACTCATATGGGGATTTCCTAGTTGATCTCTTGTTGGTAATCCTATTAGCCCATAGAGAAAATTTCAATTGGGAATCCCAATTCTTCTAATTTTCATTTATAGTTTTCTTTAGGGCCCTCACCAAAGTTTTGTTGGAAGACTCTGCCAAGCCATGCCCTTATGGATAGTAAGTTGTAGAGTGACTTAGTGTAATGTTATATTGCTAGCAGAAATTTATGAATTTTGCATATTTGAAGGCCTGTGCATTATTAGTTACTATTCTGGCAGGACAGCCAAACCTGGATATAATGTTTTCTTCCATGAATTTGATTATCACAGTATCTGTAGCATTCCTTGCAGGTATGGCTTCCACCCATTTTGTAAAATAATATGTGGCTGTTAATATCCATTTATGTTGTCCACTTTATGGGGGATGTATTTCTCCTATAAAATCTATTCCCGACTGCAGAAATGGTTCATTCACATGAACCAGAATCAGAGGTAGAGCTGCTAAATTTTTCCTTTTAGCAAATTTCTGGCGTTTATCACATGCTATGACCCAACAAAAAACATCTCCAAATAGTTTGGGCCAGTAGAAACCAGCCTTCAAGATTTTATGCGTCGTGGATCTCCAGCTGTAATGTCCTCCACAGATCCCTTCATGAAATTCCGCCATTATACTCTCTAATTCATCCTCTGTGAGGCACAGGAGCAAGATGCCTGAAGGATCTCTCCAATATAGCTGTCCATTAGCAATTATATACTTCTGTGATTTCAATCTTAAAGCCCTGTATTTTTCTTTATCACAACTTGGAGGATAGCTGAGTGTTAAAAGATATTCCACTATTTCTTTGTACCGTGGACTGGTGAGATACTTTGTATGTGCTTTCTAGGTAGCACTCTTCACTCCTTGCTCCTCCTCTTCACTCTCAGACTCTTCACTTGTAATCATAGACAAATTTATGCCTAGAGCTTGATAGTTCAATTCAGATAAAATTTTAGCAAGCCCCTGTCCTTTGATCCACTTGGTAGGGCAGATATCTAGATCATACTCCTGTATTTTAGCAATCCACCTTCCCCTTTTTCTTTCACTATCACCCTGAATAAGGATATCTTTTACAGCAGCTATAGGCACAAATGCGGTGATATAAGACTGAAAAATATAGATACGAAAATCTTTGAGGGATTTTACCAGAGTATATGGTTGCTTTTCTAATATATTATATTTCAACTCTGCATCATGGAACACCTGACTGTAGAAATAAATAGGCTTCTCATATCCATCTTCATTTTGCTGCAACAAAACTGCAGCTACTGTATGAGGTGAACCAAATGAAAAGATCATAAAAGGTTTTGTATAATCTGGTCCAACTAGTACAGGAGCTTCAACAAAAGCATGTTTTATCTTGGTAAAAGCTTCTCGTGACTCCTGTGACCATTAACTTCATTCCCTTTTTTCAACATATTAGTTATGTGTCTAACTATTTCAGCATAGTTAGGAATAAACCTTCTCAGAAAATTGATACGTCCAAGGAATACCTAGACTTCCTTCTTATTCTTGGGGAGAGAAATACCATTTATAACTTCGACTCTTTTAGGGTGTATTTTCACACCTTCTTTAGTTACAATGTGCCCCAAAAGCTTGCCTTCCTCTAATGCAAATAAAGAATTTTGTGGATTAAGAGAAAGACCGTACCTTCTACACTTTTCAAAAGTTCTGCATAAATGCTCAATGTGCTTAGTATCATCCTTTGAAAACACTGTAATATCATCAAGGTATGCCACCAAAAATTTATCCTACTCCCAAAAAAAAGCAATGTCCATGGCCCTTTGGAAAGTGGCCCCTGCATTGATCAGCCCAAAAGGTATCCTAGCGTACATAAATGTTCCCCATGGTGTTGTGAATGTAGTTTTCTTTTGATCCTCTGGAAGTACAACCACCTGATTATAACCATAAAAACCATCCACCATTGACATTCTAGAAGCTCCAACCACTTTCTGTAGGATGTGGTCCATCTTGGGCAGTGGATAATTATCTTTTAAAGATGCTCTATTTAAATTTCTGAAATCCACACACAGCCTTATTTCTCCATTCTTTTTACAAACAGGAACAAGGTTTTCCACCCATTCAGAGTACCTCAGTGGCACAATTATTTTGGCCTTCAATAATTTCTTGATTTCTCAATTGAAGGAAGCAGCAGTGGATTTATTTGTCTAAGCTTCTGCTTATGAGGCTTTGCATCTACCTTCAAGGGAATTTTATGCTACATTATGCTGATATCAAAATTTTTTAGGTCTTGATAAGACCATGCAAACACATCTCTGTAAGACTGAAATAGTTTCAGGTATTTCTGCTTGTATTCTTCTGGGACCTTCTTAGATAATTTGACAATTTTGGGCTCAACATTAGTACCTAGGTTCAGATCTTCTACCTGATATTCTTCTACCACTTTACTAGGCTGCAATGGAACATCATTCTTGTCGAATAATATTTCTAGAGGCACCAGTCCTCTAGGTATAACATTTCCCTTTAATTGCAGCACTTTACTACCTGCCATTTTCTCTTCCCACTTGTTTTCTGAAATGTTTTTAGCCTCCTCTTCTTCACAATCATCAATATCCATATTAGAGAATTCTCCCACTGTCTCCAACAATCTCTTCATCTGTTCATCATCTTCAAATACCTGCCAATGCTTGATATTATTTGGAATGGATGGCCGATAATGCATCTCAACTTCATATCTTAAAAGAGGGTTCTGAGGCGGTCGAAATGTACTAGCAGCCACAGCAAGAGAGTCAGCCATCCTATTCTGTTCTCGTGGCATGAACTGGATATTAAATGCTGAGAATAAATTCTCCACCATGTCCCACACTTCATTCCTTTATGCCCTCAACCAAGGGTGCTTAGTTTGACACTGATTTCTAACCTGTTTGACCACCAGCTCAGAATCTCCCAGAACCTTTAAAATTTGTATGCCCATGCTCCTGGATATTTGTAATCCCAATAGTAGTGCTTCGTATTCAACTACATTATTAGTAGCCTCGTATTCCAATTTAAAGGATAGGGGGACCCATTGGCCTGTAGGAGAGATCAATAACACTCCAGCTCCATTACCTTCTCTTGAATTCGCTCCATCAAAATAAAGCATCCATATTCCATGTTCATTATCCTCTAAGGGTGGCTCAGTCTTGATTTGACAGAAGGAAGGTTCATGAGCATAATCTTGATCTTCTTGTAGCATTAGGCACGAAAAATCTCCTTCCTTGCTGTAGACTAGTGAATTCACTGAATTGTCAGCCTTAGTAACCATCTTGACAAATCTTGTTTCTCTGTATAACCTCCTATCCTGGCCACCAAAAAATGGGATAGTGGCATAAGTTAAGTCTAATTTAAGTGACCCACCAACTTTTTTTCCCCAGGACCTTGACAACAGCATGCCAAAGCGAGCTGGGATGTTAGCTACCACAATGTCCATTACTATACTTTTTGCTGTAATTTGGGCCAAATTGACCACTAAATCTTTAATCATCCCTAGACATTTAACTCTCTTGGAATCAAATGAATAGAGGTCCTTATATGGGCAAGTGATTTGTAGTCCTAGTTGTTCCATGACTGATAAAGGCATAAGGTTATGGGAAGCTCCAGAATCTAGCATACAATTGTGTAACAGCAAGTCATGAATCACTAGAGACACATAAAATGGAGGAGTAGAGGGATATATTTCCTCAACATGTGAGAAAAAAAATACTATGGGTCTTTCTTCTTGGAGGTTGAGGCTTTCTGGGATTATTGGTGCATCTAGAGGGAGCATGAAAGAGGTGACTTGAGATTGATATGCAGGCTGTTTTAACAGCTCAGTCAAGGGGACTGGGATTTCGATTTTCTCGAGCTCTTTTTGCAAGCTAAAAGCAGGAGGGGGATTTTCTATTACAACTTATTTTGACTCTTTATTCTCAGCTGAAGGTTTAATTTCTTTTGACATAGACTCAACATTAGGAGGACTGACTACTTTCGAAGAGGAAGGAATTTGATCATTAAACTGGAAAGGTTTGTTTAGAGGAAACTTACATTTTTCAGTGACTTTCTGCACTGTTGACTCCTTTTGAGCAGGTGCTTCCTTCTGGGGAGGCTCTTCTTCTTGGTCTTGAGTTTGAGTTCTCTTCCTAGAATATCTAAGATCGTAATTTCTATTGAAATGTGCTTGCATGAAATAATTAAACTGCTTGCAACAATGATCAATTTCTGCATCTCCTGTGTCTTTGATCTCTTCTTCATCTTCCTGCAACAGATATTCTACTTCATCATAGTTTGAGAAGGCAAGATTTGCATCTTGCAGTTCATAGGCAACATCTTTAGTAGAATCATCAGTTGGGCCTTCCAGGTATAATGGGTGTGGCACTTGATCCTGTTGTTCCTTTGCTTCCCTTGGAAATATTTGTAGGGGTGGTTTTCTATATTGAGGATTGTAACCCATGTTTTGAGCATTCTGGAAGTTCTTGGAGGCTGAATCATTGGTCTCCAATTCAATCTTGACCAATTTATTATAAATATTCTTAATCATTTTGCTCATTTCTTCAATTATGTCTGCATCCTTATCCTGATTGGAGGTAGAGACCTCCTCTTTACCTCTTCTTCTAGTATCTTGTTCAGATTTTCCTCTTAATTTTCCAGTGGAGGCAAAATTTGCTTCCAAATCAAGAGCATCTGTCTGAGCATCATCTAGGGTAGCATGTTTTCTTTCCCTGAGAGAGAAACCAAAATTTGAGTCAAAGGCTTCTATGAAAACAACTTTGGCAACATTTTGATGAGGCTTCATATCTGCAGGAAGGCTTAGATATAACTTATTAAATATTTTGATAAACTCAGATACCCCTTCATTATGTTTCATCTTGAGTGTATTGAACTCAGTAAGACACTATCCATGATCTTTTTTCTCTCCGCATTTTCTGAGAAAAGTATTCTCCATTTCGTCCCAAGTGGTTATGGAATGGTTTCCTAACGTCTTGAACCATTTTCTGGCTTCTCGATCCAGAGACTGAACAAACAATCTTAAGACCACATCCAAATGTTCTACATTAAAGTTTTCTACAAAAGAGAAGAAAGTCTCAAGATTTTTCTGAGCATCAACCTCATTTTCCCCATTGAATCTGGGCAAGACCTTCAAATAATCCTGTGGCATATCATTCAGCACTTGAGGTAATTCTAGGGGAGCATATTTATTCAACAAAAAGACTGAGACATTATCCATTGGAGGAGGCGGAGGTTGTGCAACGATTTGATGTACAAACAAATGTAGAGGAGGGGGTGGAAGTGGAGTATCAATAACAACTAGAATATATTGTACAACAACCTGAGGTGTAGATGGGAATAATTCATGGTTAACAACAGCTACTTCAGTGACTTCCTTGACTTCTTTGACCCCGAGAGTAGGATGAAGATTATCTTTAGTTATAACACTTCCCCTGGGTTGGCTATCTGAGTAATATTCATGATTTTCCTCAGTGGAGTCGAGATTTCCTACTGGAACTTGAGAAGAAGAGGATGGATAATCTTCTACAGAATATTCAGGGATTTCAGCATGGACTCATTTCTTCTCTTTCCAAACTCTTCTATGAATGATATTCTCTGGGTCAGACACTGAAGGTGTCTTTGACTGTGATGTATCTGACCTAAAGTGTGGCTTACGAGGAGCCAGGACTACAAATAGATTTATCAAATAAACAAAAGTGGAGTCGCCAAGGTGAGAGATATACAACTCTTCAACTCTCTATGCTCACCTGATTAGAGAGTAAATATGATTTGTCGAGGCCCAGGGATAATGATTTTCTTAACTTCGATCCTTGGCAACGGTGCCAGAAAGATGTTGTCGCTCCTAGAGACAACCTAGAGTTCCAATAAACCAGTGCCTAGGACATCTTAGCATAGCAAAGAGTCTATAATGTAATGTATGAAGATGTCAGCTTCAGCTCACTTGCTATCTTCTGTAAATAGGAAATATTGATTCAAATGGGACCAGATTCTACAGAAACTGCCACAGGGAAAGTAATGTTGCAGAGGCAAAATGCAAAGCTCCAATGTAAAAGCATCAAACAGTTAAGAGACAATTTACTGTAAAAGAAGGCCAATTCAACTAGTATGCCATAGAAATCAAATATCATAAGATGAGTGCAGTGAAAGAAATATTAAGAAGATATCAGTTAACTTTGGACCAATACCCAGATACACAATAGAACCACATATGGGCTTATTAGTCTAAGAATCCATACATGACAATGGCGTTTTAAAAGCACCTCCCCAAAGAAACTAATATAGCAGAACTATGGATGAAACGAACATGGAATAGTATATCATGCATGAGCCATATTTAAAGCGCTTGATTGATCTAAACATGGACATCAACTAGGATGAATCCATGCCTCAAATCAGTGAGCCATTCACATTCCAAAACATGATACAAGAATATGGATGAAATGAAATGTTATATTAAACACATAAGAGAAAGTTACATAATATGGGATACCAAGGACCAGAATTCTCTTTAACAGATGGAAATCCTCCTCACTGAGACCCTATGGGCTCTGAGCCTTCATACAAAGCTTTACCAAATGTATACAAAAGTGCCTTTCACTACACAATTTTCTGATAAAAGTCTAGAACCTATACAATGTGTTTCTTCTGGGTTTTTATAGAGGAAGAAGAAGAAAAACCAATAAAAGAAGTAGGTGAAAAAATTTAATTTTTTCATTAAAACAAAATGGTGAAAAAGTGCCCGCCCATACTATTGAATGACTAGGTGATACTGCCTGTACTTGATAATCCTACCTGCAGAAATAAATACACTGGGGAGAAAATCTCTTCAGGAACACGGTATAAAGATAAATCCACATGAACATTCTGTCCTTTTCTGAGAGGAAAATCTGCTGAAATAAAACACTGAGGGCATTTCTTTCTGTGCAAAAATATTTCGACTGATCTCCAGGCTCCTCAATTTGGTACCTTGCCTCCAAAAGGTTATGTAAAAGCTCCAGAATCCTTAATTGCATGTCCTTAATTCCCTATTTTTCACTAATATTCTGTATCTGTGCCATTAATTCTTCATCTGCTCATCCTGTGCATTTGACTGACTCTGGAGGGTTTAATAGACCTTTACCCTGGCTTCTTTAATGAAGGTCATGTCACAGCAACTACCCAGGGCTTTTCTTCATAAATACTGCCTCTGACAACTGATCTTTCGATGCATCTTTGATTTCTGTAATGGAAGCAGTAAATTATGATATTTTCCCCTCGCCATAAACTTGCAAGACCCACAAACAAGTTAAAGAAAAACAGACACAGAGATGATGGACGTGGCGGGGTGGAATGGAGATGGTTGTGAAGACGAGTGGAATGGCAGAACGATACATGGTGGTGGTGAAAAACTCAGCGCAACAATGTTGGGTCGATGGGTGAGAGTTTTTAACGTGAACCTTATAATCTGACCCTAACATAAAACATATAAAGGACTCAGGAGAATACGACAGGTACATAGAGTATTGGTGGGTGAACGTACGACAGATTGTATGCAAAGGATGATGCGGAGGTGGACTTGGTCAATCAACGCAATGTGTTGGATGCCGGATCATACGGAGTCTAGAACAAAATCAATGGTAAAGACGTCAGAAATGGAATGGTAGGCCTAAAATGCACTAGGACTAAAATTTGTGCAACTTGGGGAAACTGTAGCCATTGGATGGAGCGCTCAAGATTTAACGGTCATGATGGATATCGCTGCGCGACTTTGACCAAAATATAATGCGCGATGAGAGGGTTGTATTCAAACAGTGTCCCTGCCACGCGTCGGGTGATAAATGGAATCGCTGGCCCTCTGAGGAATACCACCTTCCACCAAGAGGCAGTGCGATGAAAACAGGCCGGTTTTAAACAATGAGAGCGGGTGCAGGGACCACAAGCGCGATGAGTTGTGGTGCGTTGATCTGTGGTCTGATCGGATGGCTCAAAATGCACCCGATGGACGTATATTGTAAGCACTTTTCATTTTGGGTCACGGTCTAGCTCCTGCGTTACGTCGAGGACAAAATGAAGGGGGCTGAGGCCGGAAGGGGCTAGGACCAATATATTTGCAAATATGGACTTTAGCCATTTAAAATGCGATTTTGAAGCTAAGAGAGAGCAACGATAGACATCTAAGGAACGTTGCAAGACAGGGCAAAGGAATTAGATGATTTAAACCAGATGGTCCATGGAAATTTTAATGGGGAGATGATCATGATCAACACAAGGAAAAAAAATAAATTAAATTCCTATGAATATGGGGAACCCTTATGTCAACTGCGGATTCTCAGAAAAGTATGGGATTTAAAGGACAATGGAAAAGTCAAATAATTGACCTCATCCATGTTTGTTGAATCCTAGAATATTCCAGGAATTCACAATCAACATAAGCTCAGGGATGTACATGCCACTTTTGTATGAATAAAGAATAATTAAAGGAAATGAAAGTGATTTCAAAGAATGAACTACATTGTTGGTGATATCATTATTTTCAAAGTTAAAATTAGTTCTTCTTAAAATTCATTATGTTTTCTTTTTATATTTGTGAGGTCAAATTGTGTAATTTAAAATATTGTTTTAATATTTAGTTTTTTATTTTATTTTTAAACATAGCTTAAAATATAAGAAATCACAATCCCACCAAAAATTATATATTTGAATAAAAGCCAAAAAAATTATTGAAAAATTAAGCAATGGATATAGACACTAAATAAAACACAAGTTCAACTGAAACCACAGAATTATATGAAAATATATATTCAAAGAAACCATGCTTCCCTCAACCACTCTAAAGTTATGGTTTAGGATGTGTAACATTTCCTCTTTCTTCATAGTTGGGAGTAAACAACGGAATCCCAATTTTCTTAATATATTTAAATGAAAGCTTGTCAATGGTAGTTACAAAGTCAATTGATAATCCTAATTAATTCAACTAGTGTTGAAACCATTTCCTATAGAAAAATAACATCAAATTGACCTTCCTTAGGTTGAGCTCCTCTATTATGCATGTCTTCCAAATAAGAAATACATGTAACATTTCACCATGAAAACATTGATGTTAATACATTTTTAACTCCAAAAAGGAGATGTTATGGATTTTCATGGAAGTATACTTTAAGTAAATAATAAAATTTTCTAAAACCTAATTACAACTAATCAATATAGAGAAACTAGTAGTAAATAGTCTGCAATAAAACATAAAAACAAACAATCAATATAGAGAAAATAAGAATAAATAGTGTTGGATAACTTAATTGACGCTCAAGTTACTTCTCATTAATTGTCAAACCCGAGGTTCCGTGATATTGTGAAGTATTCATGCATTGTATGTGCTAAGGAATTTACTTTCAATTATTCTAATTGCATGATGAATATGAACCTTATTTACGACAAGATCATGAAAAGGAAGATTGAACTAGTGCAAATGGAAATGAAATCTAGACTAGATCTAATTAAGAATATACACATTATTTTCTCTACTCAAAACTAAGAAGTGGTTTCAAAGAAAACTATTATGAATGAAAGAACTTCAAAGTCTATTATAACAATGGGAATAGCTTATTCCAGTGAAATTTGAATGGCAATTTTATTCTATGAATTTGAAAAGACAAGATTATTCTATTTTTTTTTTAAGACAAATTTAATCTAAACAATTGGAAAGGAAACTAAGTCTATGAATTCATGAAATTCAATTTGATCTAAATACCACAAGACTTTCAAATCAAAAACCATTCTAGAGTATAGCAAACAAAGAGCAATGAAATAATAATTATGAAAGCCTCAAAAATATTATTGATGTGTGCACTCTAAATTAGAGTTAATCATGTTCTATCATGCATAAATTTTAGAATTAAGCTTAAAAGACAATTTGAGGTTGATATTTTGGTGTTTTTGGTTTATTATCAAATGCTTGACCTGTAATGAAATAAGGAGAAATGAGTGCAATTTTAGTTAAAAAAAAGAGCATTGAAATGAATTTGAACATTTAAATAAATTGAACAATTGAATGAATAAAATTGTGATCTAATTGCAAAGAATAATAAATAGAAAAAAATAATAATAAAGGAAAACTATACTATCTGTCACACATCCTCAAGGGGCCTTCCTGGTGAATGTGAGATGTTTAAAAATTCAAGTCACAAGTAGGGAAAATTTTAAGAGCCCCTGTAAATTTATATGTATAATAAATAGGTGAATTCCCATGATACATAGGAAAAATGGAAGGCAATTTTATTAATAATATAATATGTATATATAATTTTTTGGCGAATCTCTCACGAGATTATATTATCTTGTAAAATCATGGTAGATACTAAATTAAAAATAGAATGGTTGTCTAGTGGAAGTTGAGTGTTGGTTCAAATAGCTCTTGACAGGTGAACCAGAAGTTGGAAGGAAGCAGAACCCTTGGAGACCAGGCGGCTAACGTGATAAACAGGGAAATGATTCCCTACATGTAGTTTGAAGCATTAACTTAGTTCTACTAAGTGCAATATTGTTGCTCATGCTACTACTAGCACTGATATTGAGGTTGGAGAGGAGTTTGAGGAAGCATGGAAGGTAGTAGTGGTGGAAAATTACACAAGGGAGCCTTGATGGCTCCAGGCATTTGCCCTTTGTAGTATTTAGGCATGCAGAATCTTATGTTCATTCAGACCATAATTAACATGAATTCAACCAGATGCTTGGCTTAGTTGATTAAAATTCCATTCAAATTAGACTAATCTTCAAAACTATGCTTTGCACTATACCATATTTATCACACTAATGCTACACAACATTGTGCATTTGCACCCAACTCTCATGCATGCACACACAATTTTCATTAACATCTATAACCCTAACCAAGTGAGAATTGATCAACAATTTGCACCAAAGTTTGTTAATGTTGAAAGTTCATAAGAAATTTAGATCCATGGTACCTTAAATAAATTTTGAGATAATATCCACAAATTTGACCACAATAGAGCAAACTTGTGATAAATTTTAAACCTACAAAAATTAGGATTCATGTTCCTAGGAACAATCATAAGAAGTAGTTGACATATAGGTTGAGTTTTGAGCCTTGACACATTGATAATGCAATGGCTTAGGTCAAAACTCACACATTGAAAAGTCATCAATGAAGAGAAGGCAATATCATTATGAATTACACATACGCCAAACTTCCTACCAAATTCTACTTAGTTGTCTGCAACTCAGATATACATAATCTTATAGTAAATACAAAATCCACAAAGACTTCTTCACATAGCTAATAAATGGCCATTGGAAGAGCACCCGTTATATAATAGTAATAGTAGCAATCAATAGATTATTTCATATTGAAATTCATAGCCATAACACTCCTATGTATTGTATGTTGTATTCAACATGCATTATCAAATATAGATACAATCATAGTTTTGATTGATATATGTAAATCATACTTGTGCACCATGTTGAATGCAATGTTAGTCAAGGCGTAAAGTCGGTTTGACGTGTAATGATCTATGAATTTTGCATGCAAGTTATTATAACCAAAAAAAGTTTGGGCCCAGTTTGAATGAGCAGTGGAGGACACTCTCTGAGAGGCAAACTGGAATTTGTACGTGTTTTACAGTCCAATCTCAGTCAATGTTACAATATATCAAAAGAGTTATAGTTCAAGGTTACAAAACCACAGTAAAAATCTTCAGACAGAAAGAGGCAACGTTACAAAACCACAATAGGCTTAGCCCAGCACCAATTACTGACAAATAAACAAAACCATAAATTCATCTTTCTTTCAGCTCTGCTTCAAACTGGAACAATCTATTCTAAATTGGAGACAAGAATGATGTAAGATATTTAATAATTGTACTTCTTTTGGAGTCCGCGATTACCTTGTCAGCGTCCAAAGACATGTTCAACTAAAACAAAAATGACAAGGAAATTTTATAATCAATTTTTTGAATATCATATATGACTAGCAGACTTTAAAACTAGTTTTAGAAAATATGTATATAATACAGCACAAAATTATACAGCACATCACATTGAATTTTTGGACAACAATATAAATAAACAATAGTACCAGATGGGATCTTTGTTATTTAGATGAGGATAATTTACCAACATTGATTTACACCATCCAGAAGCTTGACATATCAGATCTTAAGCATGACAACAATTTAAAATAAAACTGTTTCTCAACATATGTGTAGACAAAGAACATCCATCTGGTAAACGCTGACACTTAGTAGTGTTTACTTATGGCGCACCCCACATTATAAATAAATATAAGCCAGAAAAAATGTGTGTTTACATTCCTATTTCTCTTTCAAATAGTATTTTTCATTTCTCCTTGCTAAGACCACGAAAGAGACCTATTTGTGATCCAAAAAATAGGTATGCTTATATAATTACTACTCTTTCAGCTAGTGTTTTGGATTTCAGCTCCACCGATACTCTCCTAACTCAGAGCCAGATATGAGCCATTTGTGGTTATGGATAGCTGATAATCGTTTGTGGCAATGGATAGCTGATCAAATGCTATTAGTTGGCTTCTACGAGCTATTAGTTAGCTTCTAGGAGCTGGTTTGAATACAATCAACTAGGAAGGTGATAAATATGAGGTTCATTCCTCTCATTGATGGCAAGCAAAAACACATGATCCATTTCCATTGATGGACTTTATCAACTGGGAAGGTGATGGGCTTTATCAACTGATGGACTTTATCAACTGGGAAGGTGATAAATATGAGGTTCATTCCTCTCATTGATGGCAGGAAAAAGCACATGATCCATGTGTGTTTACATTCCTATTTCTCTTTCAAATAGTATTTTTCGTTTCTCCTTGCTAAGACCACGAAAGAGACCTATTTGTGATCTAGAAAATAGGTATGCTTATATAATTACTACTCTTTCAGCTAGTGTTTTGGATTTCAGCTCCATTGATACTCTCCTAACATAGAGCTAGATAGGAGCCATTTGTGGTTATGGATAGCTGATATCCGTTTGTGGCAATGGATAGCTGATCAACTACTATCAGTTGGCTTCTACGAGCTATTAGTTGGCTTCTAGGAGCTGGTTTGAATACGATCAGCTGCGAAGGTGATAAATATGAGGCTCATTCCTCTCATTGATGGCAGGCAAAAGCACATGGACCAAGTTTATTGTAGTGCTTAAGACCATTTCCATTACCAGAATTCATCCACATTGCCTATGTTTTATTGCTTGGTTTAGTGTTGTCACTATAAATCAAGGGATAACTAAGTATTTTTACTTCGATAATTGCAATCAATTTTTTTTGTATTTGTGGGGATGCTTAAGGCCATTTCCATTAGTGACAGTCATCCACATTGGCCCTTTTTTATTTCTTGGTTTAGTGGGAAATACCTTGCTAGAAGTAGCAACTAGTCTACCTTGCCTCAAACAGGAGCACATTCGACGAAGGAAACACCCGCACTATATATTTGACCTCACGTCAAACTTTTGCTTCCACATTTACTCAAGTATAAATGTTTATGACTCAGTTACTAAAAATTTATCTTAAGAAACTGCTGAAATGAATTGCAGTCAATGCTTAATAAGTAGATAATGAATCACCAATGGAGGATGTATCTGTAGGGATGGATGCAGGTAATGAATATGTTAAGGGCTACACTAAGCATTCTACAACACCTCCATTTCCAGCTCAACCTTTGTAATATATGCAAAATTTCCAATCTCATATTGTTGGGCCTGGACCTCGAATGCAATGCTTTTAGATTTTTCTCCATATTATACAATTTATCCTAGAAGTACTCTTTAATAGCTTAGTTTAGGACCTAATTGAATGATAGGAGATGACATGGCACATTTAGGTAATACGTGAATGTGGAAGATGATCTAGAGAGCTAGCCACTAATTGGAGTAACCGAGAGACCTTTGAGATTCAATACTGAGCATGCCCTAAGAGACTGAATGAGGTAATGCTCTCTGAAGAACAGAGTGCTAACTTCTAAGTACAAATTTATGTCTTTCCTTGAAGCTAAATCCCACAAATCCCTAAATCTACAAAGGAATGATACCAATTTGAAGATGGTCTTGAGGCAAATAGGTTGGGCTACAAACTCTGCCCGAACAACAACCTCAGGTACATTATGCTTGCATCAAATGTACCTAAGAAATAGGATCTGCACTCTTTCTAACTTCTCCCAATCAACTCGAGTCTTGAAATAAAATTCAATACATTTACTACCTTATTATTTATACAGTACCACTGAAACAATCAATAACAACCTCTAATAAGGCATGTTCGTAAGAACAAATCAGTGAATCTTTTATATCCTTTTCCAGTATAGGTAAGTTCGGAAAGATAGTAAACAATACAAATCCATTTCCTTTTATCTATGATATATCAAATCCAAAGGGTATCAACAAATAAATTCTTAGTCCTAAAAGTACTAAACGTGTAAAACAAGCATACTCTATTATGCAACCCAAGTGACCAAATTAAATATGACGAGTGTGCCAATGATTTCTACCAATCATAATATGGAAATATTTCATGTAAAATATCTATTATTGGCCAGTGCAATATCTAACACCCATTATTATGTAAAATTAGCTCAAAAATTAGTACATCTTGCTCATAATTTTTTTCATTAACAAGCATGTAAGAAACTTGTATTTCTAGTTGCATAACTTCATCTTTACTATATGCAAGATAATCTCAATAGTGGAAGTAAAGAGGACATGTTCCTGGGTTACAAATCCATTTTTTTGCCTTGTCCATTTAAGTTGAAATTGCTTGATATTGAGACTCTCTGTAAGCACTTTTCCATCTTGTGGATCATAGAATATCTCAAGAATAATTATAATGCACCTTATATCTTTTACCATTATATGGAAACCTTGGAAATAAAAGTTATGAAGCAGACCCAATAGTGATTCAGAACAAATGAACGTATATACAAAATTGGCCATCTGTACCAAAAATATGATTATACAAGTTGTTTCCAACAACGTTTCTGCAGTTAAGAAAAGCTATGAAAGAGTAATGCTCGGAGTACTTACCAAGGTGCTTGAAACTGGTAGTGGCTTTAAGCCCAGTTGGGGTTAAACCTACAAACATTGTTTTTCCTTGTATTTTTCAAAACTTTCATTGAAGTCAGCAATTCAATACCTAGAATCCAATTTGATACTTGCCCTCAAATTTTTGGTGTATTTGTGGGGATGCTTAAGACCATCGCCATTGGTGACATTCATCCACATTGCCTTTGTTGTGTTTCTTGGTTTAGTGTTGTCACTATAGATCAAGGGATAACTAAGTATTTTTACTTCGATACTTGAAATCAAATTTTTGGTGTATTTGTGGGGATGCTTAAGGCCATTTCCATACTTGCAATCAAGGGATAACTAAGTATAACATGAGAAATTGAACCTAAGGAAACCCTTCATAACTATCAACATGTGGAGGCAAACTCCGTAACTATATACTCGTGTATGAAAACTCGACTGCAGAATGAACTACCATGGTAGAATCCATAAGATGGAATAAGAAGTACTCAATTGATTTATTGAGACAGGTCCATAGGTGACGTTCACTCAACAAAGTTCAGTTATCTATCGATCTATCCAATGATAACAAGGCATTCTCAAACACAAAATCAATCAAAGAGCTTGAAGTATATCGTATTTAATAAGTCACCTTTAATATCATCTTCAGGCTTCAGCCACCTTGTAACAAACATCTCCATCACAAATAACTCCTTCAGGTTTAGAGTTTTCATTAATCGCAGCATCTGTGTCTTCACCCTTGTCCTCCTACATCACATCCCCTTCATCCTTCAAAGCACAAGTCAGGTGAACAAAATAGTCACAATCTTTGCAACAATAGGACCATCCAGTGCTATCTTCTTCGCAAACATCACAAATGAATGCATCTGCCTCTATGAATACAAGGGGGTGTTCATGTTGGTTGTACCTTATCTCCTTGGGTGATTTCTCAGCCAGCTCTTTCATTTCCTTCACATTTCCTTTTGCAGCGTTTCAAGATGACCATCGGTGAAGGGATAAGCCTTGGCTCCAAATGTGGTCACTGCACTTTCAACATTCTCTGTCATAGGTTTTCCATCTGGACCGACCACAATCAACGATGGGATGCCTCTAACATGGAGAAGTCGCATGAGATCCTTCTTAGTTTCATCTGCAAATGGAAGAGCCAACCATGGCATGGTTTTGTAATAATATTTAAAGGCCTCTTCACCCTTGTCAATAGAGATGAAAACAATCTCTAAGGCTTCTCCTCTTTCCTTGAGTTCATTGTATACCTTTACAAGCTTCAGAGTAAAACCTTGGCAAGGTGGGCACCAATGGGCAGAGAAATATAGAGCAATTGTCCCCCACAAGCTCAACTATAGGGACCTGTTACAAAAATTGAAACATATAAAGGATCAGCATCACCCATATAAATGATTCCATGTCAACTTGTGGTTTAGTTGTTGATAACAAGAATCCACCATGAAAACAACCCAAATTCAAACCCTGAGAGATGTAGACCCTCTCTGTGAAAGTATTTTATACTTTTATGAACAAATTCACACACTTAACTATTTAACACTACACGCGATTCATAAATTATGGCACAAGAACATTGAAAGTACTATGCAGATCTCCATAACTCACTTGGGCACCTCCATGCTTGATCACAAAGTTGCACTCATCAGAAACCAAGAGTGACTCCAGCGTTTGTGCTTCTTGTTTGGCTTCATCCTCTGCTTCAAGCTCATCCAGCCTTTTTTTGGTAAATGGATAAGCTCTGATTCCATATTCTCACATAAGTCCCACTGCATTTGCCTGTATTGTTTTCCCATCTGGACCTAAAATAATCAAGGATGGGATACCCTAAACTCGGAAGTAGCGAGACAAGTTATTTTCAGCCTTGTCTCCAAATGGCAAAGCCAGCCATGGCATGCTTGCATAATATTCTTCGAAGTCTTTCTCCTCTTTGTCACCTGAGAGAAACACAATCTTAAAGGCCTCCCCTTTCTTCAAAATCTTATTATAAATATCCACAAGCTCCGGGGTGAACATTCTACAAGGACCACACCAGTGAGTTGAGAAATATAGACCCACAGTTTTCCCCACAAGCTCCACGATCGGGACCTATTGGAAAAAACCCAAATTGACAATGAGACCATCATGAAAATAAGAACTTATTTCAGTGGTATGATTCATGAATAATGGCATAAAAATAGTGAAGCTAGTAAGCAGACCTTAGTAACTCACTTGGGCACCTCCATGCTTGATCACAAAGTTGCGCTCATCAGAAACCAAGAGTGACTCGAGGGTTTATGCTTCTCGTTTGGCTTTCTCCTCCGCTTCAAGCTCATCCAGGCACTCTTTTGTAAATGGGTAAGCTCTAATTCCATATTCTCGTATTTGGGACACTGCATCAGTCAAAACTGTTTTCCCATATGGACCTAAAATAATCAAGGTTGGGATACCCTGAACTCGAAAGTGGTGAGATAAGTACTTTTTAGCATTGTATCCAAATGGCAAAGCCAGCCATGGCATGATTGCATAATATTCTTCGAAGTCTTTCTCCTCTGTGTCACTCGAGAGAAACACAATCTCAAAGGCCTCCCATTTCTTCAAAAGTTCATTATATATCTCCACAAGCTGTGGAGTGAAATTTCTACACAGACCACACTAGTGGGCTAAAAAATACAGACCCAAAATTTTGCCCACGAGCTCCGCTACTGGAACCTATTAGAAAAAACCCAAATTGACAATGAAACCATCATGAAATAAAATATGTGCATCGATTTTTCCTACACCCTTACAACATCCAATGATTGCATGAAACTCAATCACTCAATTCAACGCATGTATTGATTAGACTTGCACACTCTATTCTCTAGCTTTTCAAGTTCAATAGCCCAATTCAGTACATGCTTTCATACCTACATTCTCATAAAGAACCCAAATTCAGACTTGATGGCAAGGAAAAACCCAAGCGAAAAATGGAAAACATCCACCTTTCTTCGTCCATGGCCAAGGACAAAATCTCGTTCATCAGACAGCAAAAGAGAATCCACAGTCTGTGCAGCCCTTATGGCCTCCTCCTTCACCCTCAGCTCAGAAAATCTCTCTACAGTGAATGGATATCCCTCAACCCATTATTCTTCAATTATCTCCACACCTTCAGTCATTATAACTTTGCCTTCTCTGTCCAGAAAAACAAGGCACATAATGCCATCGACCTGAAAGGTCTGATTAAGCTTCTTCCTTGTATACCATCTGAGAATGGAAGGGAAAGCCATGGCATGGTATGGTGGTATTCCTTGAATCACTTCTCATCAAGATCCACAGAAACGAAGAGAATCTCAAAATCCCCCTTCTTCGATAACTTTGTATAGATTTCAGACAAAACGGGGGGTGAAACCCCTGCATGGAGGACACAAATGTGCATAAAAGTACAGACCCACATGTTTCCCTTCCAGTTCTTCAACTTTCACCTATAGATTACATTGGATTCAATACAAAAATGCAAATTTGCTGCGAAATAAATGATATCAGAGACTGTATAAGTATAACAATCATACCTTGCTTAATGGTATGAAGGATTAACAAGTTGTAATTTATGGAGATGAATTTCTACCTTACCCTCAATTTTCAAACCAAGAAATCTGGCTATTGCAACCAAATCAAACTTCAAAACCTGTAAATTGAGATGAATCCGCCCAAATTCAATGAGTCCAACCTCCAAACCAGGCGAATCGGGCCTTTGCAATGTAAATCTAGGGCAAATCCCACCTTTTCAATTTTTATCCGCTTTAATTTTGAGGGCTAAAATATAATAATTATTTATTTTTTAAATAAATTTTGGGCTAATTTTTTAACTATAGAAAAAATGGGTGCAATATTAAAAATTCGCCTCCTCAAACTATAAAACCCCTTAAATTTCGCCTTTGGGCTAAAATTCGCCCCTAAAATTTTCCATGGTCACAAGACTGGAATTGCCAATCACATTCAAAATTGTGCCATAACAGAGATTACATTCATTAAAAAAAATAGAGTTTTCTTCTTCAATTATCATGAAAAATTACAGACTAATATTCATCCTTGACATATGATCTCCCTCCTCATCATAGAGATTGAAATTTATAGATTTTTGAAGCAACAAGAAACTCATAATTTCATTGCATGAATTCTCACCATGAGATCTCAGTAAATCAGTTTGAAAATAAAATAAAATATATTTCTAAGGTTTCTAGGATTAAATATTAGTCCATATATAATCACACTTATCTCATTGCCATGAATTTTCTAAAGAACAACTCATTCTAATCCTTTTGGTAATTCGTCATTGACTGTGATATTACCAAACGGTTTTCTCACGTAATCTAAAAAGTAGGGCTCCAAATAACCCATAAAATATCTAAAATGGTAATGAATTTGAGAAAAATTCCCTTAAAGAACCTAATTGGGCCTGTGCTGAGAAAAACCCATGTTTTATTTTTCAAAAAATGGCTTTTTTTTGCTTAGAAAACGCATTGGAAGTTGATTGGTAAAAATTGTTGCATTTTTCCTTTGACATCTTGCTTGAAGTCCATAGGTGTGAGTTAGGTGGAGTTTGACCAATAAAAATCCATATTGGAACCTTTAGAAACAACGTCCATGTGCCAAATTTTCTTATAGAGTGGTGCTACTACCTCAACCATCGAGATAGCTACAAAAATTGACTTGAGCTGCAAAATATTGAACTCTTTAAACTGTCATTAGCAAAACCATGAAACATTATTCTTAGTTCATTAAAAATAATATAAATAATAATAATAAATGATGTACACATATATGTGGGAATTTGGTGTGTTTACGGATAAATATGGTTAAAAATGCTAACGATGGGTGAATGGAATGATGTGAAAATGGATGGTTTCATCAACAAATCATGACAAGTTGGATACCCAACAAATATCATGGAAATAACATATGGTTGAGTGAGTTTCTTTCTATTATCATCAATTCAGTGTCATAATCACTAACTCCAAACAACTATAAATCTCTATAAATCTTAAAATTATTATGGCTTGATGTTTGTTTATACTAAGCCTTGTATGTGTTTCATCCTAGATGATGCTAGTCCTAGTGATCATGATGAAAACTACTAGTTGCATAGAGTGTCACCTTGTCTAGCAGGAGAATTTATAGTCTAAATTTCATCACGATGTAGATTAATTATTGCATACAGTCTCAAATTTTATTGTAGGAGAAGCTAGAGTCTAGAGAAAAAAAAGAACTTGGTAAGACATCCATGAATTTTTTCTTGTTTGTGGAACTTCCAAATATGCATTGAATCAAGTATAAATGACATGTTTCAAAGATAAGCCTAAGTATCACATATAAATGACATGTAGAAATATAATACTAAGTGTCACGTTGAAATGTCATGCGAAAACATAAGCCTAAGTGTCATGTAGAAAGATACTCCATCCACTACGAGGTTGGGTTGGAATTTGTAGTTGGCATATCAAAATTACAATAGAAATTTGAACATCCACATTTGAATTATTTTCTAGCCTCTCAACATCCAAACCTAATGATTTAAAATCATATCTAATTTTTTAAGTCTAGTTTTTCACATTGATAATAATTGTATTGGAGAGAATTGTTTCTATTCTTTCTTCCACACCACAAACCAGCAATCATCAATGGTTAAGGATGGTTGATGTATCTATCACCAAATGGATGGGCATGAGAATGAGATTCTCTCATGAAAATAGTGACCAAAAAAAGTACCAAAACACTAAAATTAAAGAGTTAGCACAAGATCATCTTGTTGTGTACATCGCTCCTTACGATGAAGAAATAGGATGGGCTAGAGAAAGAGCCAAGTAAACAACTACGAAGAGACAAACACATAGTGAAGCTTAAGAAAGGAATCACTGGAAGGAAGTGAATTTCAAGAATTTCCTTTATTAGTAAAAAAAGGGGTAGAAATAAGTACCTAAACCCCTATTTTTGAACAAGTTCTAGCTTCTCATACGTTACACTTTTGAATCATATGGATTGAACCAAATATCCATAAAATGGTGTAATGATGTAACAATTTGCACAAGGTGACACCAAGGCTTTTTTGTTAATACAATTAACCAAACACCATGGATTGTGGTGTAGGTAATCACAATAAAATTTTCATATGTTGCATATAATTACACACTTACAAAACACACAAGATCTAACCTAGTGGGGTGTGGTACCCATCAAGTATGATGGTTGACACACAACAAAATAAGGATACCTATACAACAATAAAAATCCACTGGAAAGGAGAAAAATACATCCAGGTAGAAGTTCCATGTGTGTTATTAAAATATCTATCATGGAATATAAGTGTGCCTTAATTAACTGTGCATTGTAAAACAAATAAAACCAACTATGCATCACTCAAAATAATCTACTAGCAAGTATCTAAACATAAAATTAGCATAGAATACATTTACAATACAACAAGTGCTAACTTATTTATTTTATTAGTGAAAAAGAATGAACATTTAAAACAATATGGGAATTTTATTATTTCTACTGTTTTCCATGACCAAATGGAATAGGATGTGGATAGGTTCATATCAAAAATGATTTTAACAAAATAGTTTCTTTTCGCAATTAAGATTGTGAAAATCACTAAGGCATCTCTTTGAGCATAATTTTTATTTGAAAACACGTTACCCAGGACACAAATGATAATATTTTTGAATCTAATAATGGTTAATGAGAATGCTTTTGATATTAATAACAATTCAATAATTTATATTTCTAGTGCATTGGAAACCATTTATATAAATATAAACTACAAGGAATGTATAAAATAATTAATAAGGGTAATAGATACAACACAACATAGTCCCTGCCCCTACCGCTAATTAATTGATTAAGGCTATGTTTCTTTTTTCGGGACCCACATTTTCTCGCTATTTGAGAACGCCCACATTTTCAAATTTTCTCATTATTTATGCATTCAAAAAAGTGCAAAAAGTGTGAAGTGCGAAGGAGAGTTAAACATTTTAATTACAACCAATGTAGAAGGGAAATGAATGTTTTCATTATGTAGAGCGTGGAAGTGGAGTCAAAACTTTTATTGTATGAATTTCTTCTCCACATTGCCTTATATCCACATTCTGCACTCTACATAATGAATACCGCTAATTATTTAATTAAGGAAGTCTAGGGTCTATGCTTTTTCGTTCTTCAAGAATGCTTTGTTTCTGCAATATCTCATTATTTGTGCTTATCCACATGCTTCCCCCAAACCTCCATGCTTTGCACAATGAAATAAACCTACACACTTTTCACTCTACACTCTGCACAATAAAAATTATCGATTAGTTGATTAAGGTAGTGTCTGGTTTGTGTTCTATTCAAGAATTATCAGTTTATCCAAACTATCTTTATTGGCACATTCCCACATGTACTTTGCACAATGAAGACTGCTAATTAATTGATTAAGGAAGTGAAGGGTCTAGTTATTCCCATGTCTGCACACACTTCCTCAAGTGTGGAAGTAGAGTCGAAACTTTTATTGTACAAAGCACTTCACCACATTCACTTATCTGCACACATATTTCTTCATTGGACCTTCACACTTCACACACATTACAGCCCAACAATTTGTCTTAGAATTATAGCAGAATCTCAAGATTTCTTTAGACATTGTATGAAATGAAGATGAGTGGATTCATACATTTTACTTAGGATACTTCATTGTTGTGCATTAAAGGACAACTCATTTAATATTAGATATGAAAATTTCCACACGTCCACACTAATCATTACCCCTTATTCACATTTTTGCACACATTCCCGACCAACAATGTGCCTTAGGGTTTCATTATGTAGATTCAGGAAACTGATATTGAGAAAATACTAACCAGTATTATATACAGGTTAATTTGATCAAAGTTCATATATTGCATGGGTTTGTAAAATGTGTGATTATCCCTCTATAGAGGTGTGAAATAAGTTTTCACTATGAAAAATAAGGGAGATGTAGGAAGGAGAACGAGTGAGTGAAAGGTGTAGAGTGCAAAGGGGAAGTGAAAGTTTTCATTGTGAAGAGTGTGGAGGGATAGTGAATGTTTTCATTGAGTGGATTTCTGAGGGGAATTAAACAATTAGAATGTGTCAAGTGTGGAGGGGCAGTGAATGTTTTAATTTTGTGTAGTTCCTTATATTTCCACATACCCCTTTAGCTTAGGTCATGATTATATGATAAAAACAAGGGTATCTTATTGTAATTATCATTTTTATTTGATTTTTCTATTGAATTATGTTCAAGAAAATAAATTTCATTCAATAGGTGAGTCTATAATAATAAGGGAATTTATCTGTTTAAAAACTCATTTCCCTAGAGATCTCTAGTGCATAGATATATGGATTCTCTAATGAATATAAACATAAATACTCATAACACCATGGTTGGGGGGGAGGTAATTAACAAATATGCAGATGAAGGAGATAGGGTGTGCATAAAGTGCGAAGTGTCGAAGGGCAGTCAATGTTTTTAATGTGCAGAGGGTAAGTGAACAATGAAATTATTTATCACACATCCTAATTTCTCACAAATTGAAAAGATTAAAACCTTCTACATGAATAAAAAATTCATTTTTTTGTTTTAAATAATAGAAATGAACAAACACTACATATTTTTTTCAATAGAAGTGCTTTTTTTCCCAAGAAGTTCTCATTCTTCCTAATATTAGAATATTTTATATCAAGCAACTGTATACCTAGAAATCCAAGTTGCAAAAAATAAATATATAAATTTCTGGTCAAAATGCATAAAAATATTTCATTATGCAGAATAGGGAAATAAAAATGAATCGCAATGAAATCCTTTCCTATTCTAGTGCACTCTACACAAATTTAAAATACTAAAACATAAAACATTATTCAATTTTCATAGAAAATAGAATTATGAAAATTAAAAAAAATCCCAAATACATTTGTATTATGTATTCTTGCTAGATCTATGTATGATAGAATACAGGAGCTCAAAGCATAAGTATAAACATTAAGCAACACAATTACACTAACAATAATTGTATTAAGATTTAAATTTCAATCATCCAAGCTATGATTAAAATAAATACTATACAAAAAAAATATACCTGAAATTTAAAACTATTGTCCAATAATCCTTTTATTTGTGATCAATAATAGAACATTAGATATAATATGAAAGCTAAACTTATATCCTCAAAAAAATATTTTCTATTAATGTTTTTGAGTGATGTCACAAAATTCATAACAATACAAGATCTTATGCAAAACATTCAGAAATCTTATTTTTTGTAAATTTGTTTAAATATGTAATGAAAATGCTCAACACTTACCTCATCAACTCATTCACTATATTATTCTAGCATCTTCCTACATTCTCTGGAAAATGAGTAAACAAAATAAATTATAATTTATCCTCGAAACAAAGATATTATGTAAAAAGAAAGCATGTGCAGATGGAACAGATTATGTACCTGAACCTATATTTATGTTTTATGTGTAAAGTATTCATCAAAATCTAGTTATCTAATCTAAAAATAATGCGTTTGTCCCAATGGGGACTATGATTGGGATCCCATGAACCATAATATGGGAAAAGAAAGCTGCAAAAGAAAACAAGGAACACCATCGAGAAATTAGTTTAGGTGACATATCACATTTAACAAATCTCAATAATTAAATAATTGTAAGCAAAAAACATGAATGTTCCAAGATTTAATGACACTTATGATAAGTGAAAGCATCACATGGGCTTCACTTAATGAACCTTAGACATATCACTTTCGTTTGTGGCATACTAAATAATGCCATTAATTTGAATTTATATTTAAAAACACCTATAAAAATCACATTATTTAACCCCCTACCAATACAAACTCAATATACCTTCCCAATTCAAAACAGCCTACTTTCACTAGATATTGTAGTATCCATTTTTTCATTAACATTTTTTATACCTATTTATATTTTTTCATTAACTTTGAGCTCCATTTTTTATACATACCAATATAAAATCCATTTTAACCCCTATTATATGCTCAACATATTATGTCATATTTTCTTCAATATATATCATCAATATGAACAGACGTGGTATGGTATTGCTCCCCCAATGAAGTCCCTATGGAAAGCATATACGGTAGTAGTTTGAATATTAACTATCTTTCAGATCGATGATGTCTTGAATGAATCTCTCCAACATATTTTTAATAAAATATTTCATTGGAGAAATTGTAATATATAGCCTAACATCTTGATTGAATATCTAGTTCTCGGTCTCCATAACTAATTTTTGTAATTGAGCATCTAAGTAATACTTGTATTCATTAATACTAACAAAATTAATTTGCCACTTTCTAATTTCTTCTGCTGTAAAATTAATTATATCATCAAACACTCTTTCCATTGAATCTTTTAGGCTTTATAATTTGGCTATTAGTCCATCTTCTGTGATTAATTGTTAATTACGTACGATGCATGGATTGTTTATAACTTGAATAATTTTCACTTCCTTCATAAAAAAATCACCTCTTCTATTATTTATGCTTTCACATTTAGAAACAATGTTTTCTAGTGTGTCAATTCTTTTAACCATCCAAATTGGATCTACTTCATTCAATTAGAATTTGGAAATTTTATTCTTTTTTATCTAGATAAAAAAACCAAGCCTTTGACTATAATTAAATAATTCATTGCTAATTAAATCCTTGTCTTCATTAAAATTAATTTTAACCAAATTATATAATGAGTTAATACCCTATGCTAAACTTAGCACATCAAAATTTTCTTTCCATGCATGTTCAATGATTTCCAATCTTTTCCATATATTAGTGATAATATGAGATTTAAATGCATTAAAGAGTTTGAAATATTTATTATGTCGATGGGATTTACTAGGAGTATAAATTGCGAATGGTAGTGTATTTATTATAGGTGGAGTCGTTAACAAAGGACCCATATTTGGAGAATCCTCTAGCTTTTTTATTCTTATTTCCAGTATTATATTCTATGCTTCCTATTGACCAATACAAAAAACAAGTGCATTACCATTCACTTGATGGAATCTCATGTGTCAGTTAGTTGAAATTCTGGACACATCAACATTCATTTCTACTTTAATCAATACATTTTTTATTATGTGCTTCTAATTTTTCAATTTTCAAATTTTTACTATTCTTCTCATAGTTTGCATCTTGCAAAGTGATAGGGAGAACATAGAAAGTAGAATATTCTTTGGTATTTTTATCCATTATTTTTTTATTTTATGCTAAACAAGCACTAACCCAATCAGTTATCATAGTGTTTTCAATTTCCAAGTTTATAGCTTGTTCAATGCTTCCTTTTTTCGAGGGGATTTTGGATTTGGATGATTCAACAACGATGTGCATTTTTCCAGAATGAATTTATGGGGAAGCTCTTTCTCATATCTACTAGGTGATAACTGACCATGTTTCAATTTGGCACTTGTAGTATCCTTTCTCTTTCTTTTACTGGAAGATGAAGTCAAACAAGTACCAAATGTTCAATTTGAAGATTTATATTGAGGGTTTGCACCTGTTTTCCAGTACTTTGTTTCCATTTCGATGTTCGCTTCTTCAACAAGTTCTATAGTACTAATTATTGGTTCTTTATTGTTTCTAGGATAACTATGACTCTCTTCGCTTTTCTCTGCAACTCTTGTAAACAAATTCTTGTATTTAACAACACCGAGGTGTGCAGTAAATAAAATCCTTTTAGTTCTTAAATTTCTTTCAAATTAAAACAATGCAAAGGCTTTGCAAAATTTGCAATGTAAGCCAAATTCTTCATAGGGACTTGTCTAATAGTAAATGGAAAATAAATAAATTATTTTTCTTTTTCTTTTTCTTTTTTCCATTCAAATATAACTATCCAATCAAGGTATTGTCTACATACTTTGGAAATAAAATACCTATATATAAAAATTATTGGAAGAAACAATGGTTTACCTAACACCATAAATATAAGTTACTACATTAAATTATATTTTTTCGTGTACCCATTTTCTCCACCATAAATATCATCCTTGAGTAGATATTCCATGAGGATCTTGTCCAGTTATCATGTAAATGATGTGATTTACAAATACATCTTGGATTATACAAAAAATTAAAGTAGATTTCTACTTCCACATTAAGGTACATAAAAGTTGGATTGGTTCTTCGTTAGGATTGATTTTAGGTTTATGGGGTAAGTCATGAAAGAAACGAGACAAGATGATGGTTCTTATCAATTACACCATCATGAAGAACATATTTCTTTTGGAAAAATTCATTAAATAAAAATATAATTCATTTGAAATATGATCAATCGGGTTAAATAAAGAATATTTTTTATATGAATAATATAGAAGATAAAGAATGGATTTTGGGACAATAATTGTATTTTATCAGCACATTAGATGAACACATAGCAACATAAGTCTCTAAATGTTTGTCTAAATAAAGAAATATCTAAAACGGAAAGAGTAGAAGGAACTTGAGAAGTTAGAGAAATGAATTCTTAAATGATGTTCATGCCCCCTACTTGTGACTCCAAAAAAATATTTTCTTCCAACATATTTAAGTATATATCCAGTTTTAGTAGCTTGAATATACAATTGAATTCCTCCAAAGTCAAAGGAATAGGACTCTTCTTTGTTGCTAGCATAAATTTTCTCATGTTTGAATAAAATTTCTTTGCGCACAAATAAAGAAATTTTCTGAAATAAAACACTTATTGAACACATGCAAAATTCACTAATCATCTAGAAAAAATATTATTGTTATTATTCTCTTGTGTTGAAAAATTCACATATCACTGATACATAAATGATCACTGAAATATATCATCGATAAGTGAAAATGAGATAATTTTATCAGTGCAAATAATTTTTTTCCTTCCTCTCTTTGCCATTTCTACTTTGTACTTTAAAAATATTCTCTCAATCAGTAACATCCTCAACACCCTTTAAGTATATATTTATTGATATACTAAATAATCACCATTTGTTACTATTATGTTTATGAAATATGTTGTGTTAGGGTCCTATAATAATAGGATTCATAATTTTGAATTGACTTTGATTAGTCTTGTAATATGTACATACTTTGATTTCTGCAAAATTGTTTTCCCATATTAAAAATAAAAAATTTAAATAGGGTAGAAGTCCTAAAAGAAAAATCAAAGGACTTGAAAGAAAAAAGATCAAAAAAGAATAAAAAATGAACCTCAAACAAAAAGGAGATAAAATAGATCATGAAAGAGATGCAAATTCAAATTCCACTACTTTTTACTTCACTTTCCAAAAGAAGATTGTGTGCAGCTTGATAAAAATGCCACAATCCATGAAGGTCAAAATGATTAATCTTGACCTTTCATGCTATAAATTTTATGATGATAGATAGAGAATAAATATCTATCCAAACTGTTTAATATTGGCAGATCAGCAGTTAGGTAGAAAATAATAAGGATCTCAATAGTTCTATCTGAGCCCTTGGAAGAAATAAGGATATAATTAGTTAGTTTTTTGTTTAAAATAAAAATCAATAAGGGTCTGCAAGATCAAATGCACCCATGTAAATGAAGAAAAAATGTTAGGGTAGAGGATGGGCAGGTAGAAGCAGTTTTCAGAAGGCATGGATAGTAAAAACTTGGTCATTTCATTTACTAACTTCCTTTCAAAATCATTCCCCTTGTAAAAATACCCCATTCCCTTTATTTTTACTCTTTCCCCTTATTTCACTCTTTTCCCCCTTGCAAAAAAAATCCCTTTTTCCTAAGTTAAAACACATTTTATATTTGGAAAAGTAAAAGGTACCCTTTACTAATTTCCCTTTATTCAAAAAAAACCAAAAACCCATAAAAATACTTTATCCTAAGTCTAAATTCTTAAAACTATATGTCGGGACCCACTGTGAAAATATTCATTCCCGATATAAGATTTACGTTATAAATTAGTGTATTTTTTACAATCCTACTCATATATTAATATTATCATTTAACCTTAGTTATTAACTCCCGCATTAAACCTTTATCCCATATTGTAATTAATTCCTTTATGTATATTGTCGCGACTCTTATGTTAAAAAAACTTATAATGCTTTTATTATTACTCCGCCTATCCATAAATTACACTTTCCCTAATCCCATTGGCTATATATTAATCCTCGACTATGTGTCTTAAATCATAGTTTTCATACATATAACATATCGCGTAGCTTAATTCCTGCGTCACAAGCCTTCAAATCCTGATACTCCATCACATCGTCCCATTCGTCAGATTGACATTAACTAGATCTAATGGCCAGCATTGCCTATCACACATCCAAAAGGATGATTGTTAACATACCCCGAACCTTGCAATATCTGTGGTTTTTGGATCTCCACTCCTGGCTACACCTCGATTTTCCATTCGATCGCATTGATCCAAAAAATACTGCCAACCACCTTTGGCTCATGCGAAAACCACTGAGTGGTTTCTCCTGCCCATTGTGCAAACCACCCTGTCAATTCAAATTGACCAAGAATTCAATGTAACCACTGTTGGTTAAGAATACCATATAATCGCCCTTTGTTAGCCCTTTTACCTCTTTCTGTTACAGTTTTACGCTGAATAAGCATTACCAACCATTTTTCAAGCATAGATTACTCTGTCAACCTCATTTTAAGCCTTTTTCACCAGAAATCAAGACTATTTTCTAATACAACCAATGCATAACTTGAATTGAAGCATTATAGAGACCAGAAGAATCTCATAAAATCCTTCTGCTACCTCAAAACCCTTCTTCAAACCAGAATCCTCATTTTATCTAGGTATTCTTCAGTGCTTAGGCCTGTTCCTAAAGAAATAAAGAAAGTAATCAGTTATTGAATTAGAATATAAGCCTTTTCAGACTAAAGGAAACCTTCTGTGCTTTTCAATCCTTTCCTACAAACCCTATGCATCCTTTTGAAGAATTCTGAAGGCCTGAGACTATTTTTTAATCATAGAGAGTACAAATTGAAAAATTTTAAACCTTTGCAGACCATATATAAGCCCCTATTTTATCCAAATCCTTCTGCAAATTGCAATTATATTGTTGAGGTGCTCCCAAAGGCCTGAAACCATATCTTAAGTCAAATATTAATCAATTGAAAAAATTTAAGAAAAGAATGGCTTCCAAAAGCTTTGTATTGGTCAATCCTCTACAACCCCTAGTTGTAGATATAGAACACACTCCCTTGAATGACAGAGACTTCAATATTAATGACACAGTCACTGAATTTAACCTTCTTGAGCTCCACTATTGGAGCCATGAAAAATCCATATACCAAGTAGATGGGGTTTTCATTTGGGAATCTAATTTTCCAAAGTATGTATTCCCACAAACTTTCCAGTGCCCAGAAGTAACCAAAATTATTCAATCTTGTTATTTCCCTGACCAGAGAGCTATAAGAAACCCTGAAAAAGAAATTATGTTTACTATAGCAGCTGAGTCAATCAATAAAATGCTCCAGATCCAATCCAGGCCATATGAAACCCCTTTGTCCATTAAGTCTCTTACAAAGTTGTATCTGAATCTGGACTTCCCCGAGAGGTTCCAGATACTCCAAACTTTCATGCCTTCATCTGTAGAAATTCCCAAGATAAATCCTCCTTACCCATCTACAAAATTTTCTGAAAGAACCAGACATATCATTAGCATGTTGTCTTTTATTCTTGGATATTTTACATATGAACATGTTGATGTTGTAGTAGTATTTTTTTTTTCTACTTTCACACATGGTCAGCCTCCTGCTACCATTTTCATTTTTTCCCAATACGTAGCTAATAATATTCATGAACAGCTGGTCAAAATTCTTGAAGAAGGTGTTTTGAAATCCTCCTCAGTCCTTTTCCACATGTTTTTGTATTTTCAATCAGAAAAATTTTCCATCAACCTTCAAAAGATTAATGTTGAAGGTAACCCACATTCAGTCATATTTTGGACTCCTTTAATAAGAAAATACTCCACACAGTCCACCAATACAGAATTTATTGATTCTTTCATTCACTCTATGGTCAATTTTATGAACAAAAACATCCAGCCTAGAATCAGTGAGGAGATTAAAAAGGTCATGCAGTTGTCAGAACATAATAGGATAGGGGATTGGTACTTGTACCAAAACCATACAGAAATAAGGGTATATGGATCAAATATTATTCTATATCAATTGCCCAAATACCTCCCAATGAGGTGATTTTCCCTTGAGCATATAAGAAATATTATGAGTTCTGATGCAATCAATTTCTTGGAAACTAAGAAGAAAACACAGTTCAAAATAAAAAATCAGTTTGGCCCTTTCGTTTGTAATAATAGAGATGTAGGTCCAGAGGATGAAAAGTATTTGCAGGAGTTTAAATTTAGTAAGATTTTTCTATGGTATTACGATCCTCTAGGAGTAATAAGTAAATTGAGAGTGAAATGAAAATTAACTTGTTATGTACATGAGAAGAAACCAGACATTAAAAAATAATCTAACCAATATGAATGGTTTGAGAAAACCTTGATTGAGTCAAAGAAGCAAGGTGATACTAGTCAAAATTTGCAGACTCCAGTGCAAGAAGATAGAAGCTCAAAAAGAATTAGAGAGGAAGGATCATACGCTGCAGAGACTATAGCAGAAACCAAATTTAAATTGATGTATAGGAAGAAGCCTAAATTAAATCCTGTCAATGAAGGAGTAGAAATAATAGAAGTGATTGATACAGAAACAACAACAAAGGACAATGCACCTCCTACAGTAACTGAAGAAATACATCAGCCTTCAACTTCTAACACTCGTCTTATTTAGAAGCAACACAGTGTTGAAATGTCACCTTACAACAAACCAGAAGAGAAGGAGATGAACATTATGTAGGAATATAAAGAGATAAAGATGAGAAATGAGGCCTTGAAGACTGATGCATAAAAATAGTATTGGAAACAGTCACCCAGTGACCAAAGCAGATTGCTTTCTACTTTTGACTATAAAACTATGAAAATGTAGATGACCTTCCTGTAGCCTAAAGTAGTGTCCCAAATCATCAGCTGAATACAAAAAGGCATCATAAGAAGTTCAAGAAGATAATCTTCATCCTATTTTTCAAATAAAATTTCACAAACATGGTAGTGAAATGCTTTATTCAACAACGACAAACAAGGCCATGAGTGTACAAAAGCTCCAAAACACTCTTGCAAACATCAAATATCATCTCTAGTTAGAAAAGTAATCCTCACAAGCTCAGGATAACAGAATAAAATCACTGGAAGATTTGATTATTGAAGTAGGATATGATCCAACAAATGTAAAAGTTGCAGATGAATTGATAAAGAAGAAAAAAGTAGACATTTCTCCATTAAAGAATCCACTTAAGTTGTCTCCTACAGAACATCCTCAAGCAAAGGAAGTGTTACAAGATTAAAATAAAAAATATGAGATGATGAATGTCATACTTCAATTCACTGCCCAAATCAAAGAAATGGACAAGTTGGTTCATGTGAAAAACGCCAGAGAACATGTTATTGTAGTTGTAATTCCTGTAGTCACAACAGTTGTGCCTTCCACATTAGCAGAATCATTGGCTTCTACAGTCCCAATGTCTACAACACTTCCTGTCACCTCATCAAAAACTTCAGCAACCGAATCTTCAACAACAGCAGCACAACCTATAGATGAAGCAAGTAAACTAGTAAAAGCTATGTAGGACATGTCTATTCAGACAAATGAAAGTAACAGACTTAAAGAAAAGCATAAAAGTTTGGAGGATTAAAATAAACTTGCTATGATAATGCACAATAATGAAGAGAAGAAGGAAAATAGGTTGAATGAGCAATTGAATAAATTAGAGAAATATCTAACATTGAAAGAACCCATGGCCCAAGCCAAGAAACAACTATGGGACAATATCATTGAATATGTCAATGATATTTGGCCATCCATATAGGTTATCTTTGAATATAAATACTTAGTCAAAGCACCAAGAGAATCTATCCAAAAGATAAAAGAAGAACTTGGAAAGAAGTCTGAAGAGACTAATGAAATAATCAAATTCCTTAATTCCAAGAATAGGCAAGAACTAGAAAAAATTGGAATTAGTGACAGAACAGAAACCATCTAGATGTTAGGAAGGTTATTTCTAAAAAGAATCTGATGATATAGCTAGAAGAGAAATGCTAGAATATGAAGGTTTCCATCACAACGTTCATGATGAAGTTTGACATTCTCAGACAAAAAGGCCTTCCAAATCCATTAGTTATTCATGAAAAACTAATGAAGCAGGATGATTATGATAAGAAGATGAGGTAAGTGGCTAAGGAGTAAGCCAATAAGTCAACCATGCAAGGTATTCCAACAAAAAATGTACTTTACAATAATTTAGAGAATCTGTTTTACCTGCAACATGAGGTGAAACACCTATTTGTCAATAAGCCTACATTCTCAAAATACATATTGGCTGATAAGATATTCTAGAGGACGATGAAAATTAAGTTACCAGAGAAATTTGGGAAAATTTGACTAATTTACTATGAATCTCAAAGCAGTCAAATGACGAAAATATCAGTCAGGAAAAGATAAAATGGAGCATGTTGTTTTACAGTTACAGTTTACAGTAAAGAAAAATAGTCAAAAGGTTAAAGAGTATTAGAGTAAAGAGTATCAGTTTATAGTTAGAGTTAAAGTCAAGACAAAAATTACAAAGAAGAGATGAAAGTTTCCATCGTATAGGGCACTCCACTGCCTAACAAGTAGCCTTCGTTGAGCAACAATCAGAGACAAATCAACAGTTAAACATCAAATCAATAAAAGCAGGGACAACTTGCATTAGTTATATAGTTGTCTCTATCTTCTTGCATGAAGATATTTATTTTTCCTTGAATAATTCCTAAGTTGTTTTAAGATATTTTATAAGATTTTTTGAATAAATACTTCACATTTTGAAGTATTGAGTGTGGATGAATTGCTGAACATTTCTATAGTTGTACTATTCTAGAACCTGAGGGTGATTGTAGGAATTTCAAGTCAACAGAATAGATTAAAGCAATAAAGAGATTATATTATAGGATTCATGTGTTAGGCCATTACAGTGAAGTACTTTCTACTTGTTCAATTGTTTCTTTCTGAAGTTTTCACATGCTCATATGTTTGCTTAAATCTAAATCATATAACTTGAATGTCATTACATAATATCTTTGATTACACCCTATCTTGAACTTTTTATCATTTATATGTTTTTCTGTTGATATCCAGATTAGGGAATTCTTAATTTCTCCCTTATTTCGATTGACCTCTATCTTTTGACTCATTATCCAGATTTGAGAACCCTTAATTTCTCTCTTTCCCTGATTGAAACCATTTTCACCATCAGCCTAAGGATCTGAAGTGACTAAACTAAGTCTTGCCCTATGAATACTTCCCTTTAGAACCTTGATCCTACTTTTGCTGCTTGACACTTTCACTCCATTAGCCCAATTGAATACAGACCTACATGTATCCATCTGAGTAAGTTATTTCACCACCAAACCAAATCCAAAATCAAATCCCAAGTAATCCCACTTAACTAGCCTAAAATAAACAAAAATCAACAAATATCAATCATATAGAGATAGCCCTCCCTAAGCATTAGGAAGGCTAAATCCTAAGACTGAAAAGTAGGTTTTTGGTTACCTCTAATATTCTTTAAACAAAAATATAAACAAGCCTTGAGAATTATTGGAGTGATAACATATTGGCAACTCCACTAGGGAACTAACCAGTCCTTAGTGTTAAAATTAATCTTAAAGGAAATAATTTTACTTATCTTCTCACCTTAAGATTGTTTTAAAGGGTTGTTAGTAAAATTTTCATTAAAAACTAAAATTATGGCTTCAAGAAGAGTCTACTATACTAGGTCTAATCTAGATCCAAAACCTGCTGTCATAGTAGATAATCCTAACATAATTTTAAAGAAAAACAAAAAAAGTAGAAAGTTTAGGTAATAAAAATTCATTGATCAAAGAAAATTCTCTTCCAAATAAATTATCAAGTTTACAAGACATTGAATTTGATTTAGCTTTTGAGAAATATTTTTTTAAAACAAACTCAGAAAGTTACATACATAATAGTGCAATAGATCTTGATTTCATTTCATTCATTGAAAGTAAGAAGGAAACTGTTTCACTAGATTCAGATGAAAAAACCCTAGAATTTTATGATAAACTTGATGCTTTAACTACAACTTTGATTAAGGAAATTGATGAAGCTTATTCTCAACATTCAGTTGAATTGACTAGTTTATCTGCCTATACCCCTAAGCCTTCTACCAGTCATTCAGATACCAACCATTTAGAATTTCTAGGTTCATCCTTGTTTACTACCACCTCATCTATTATTTCCACCACACTTAATTCCTAAGCTTCCACTTCAACCTAAATTTTATTTCCAACCCAAAATACTGCAAGTTCATTCTCTAGCACTATTGCTGCATTTTCAAGCACTTCAACCACATTTCCCAGCACCTCTTCTAGTATCCCAATTACATCTTCAAGTGTTCCTACCTCATTTGAAAGTACTTCAACATCATCACCAAGTACTTCAAAATTACCTCCTAGCCAAGCCAATATCCAAGCCATGGCTGCCAAATATGCCCCATTGGTCCCACAAGCCCCTCTACATGCCATGCCCCAAGATTACCAAAGAAAAATCTTTCAATTTGATGGTACTAGTCATTACACTGCCCAACAACATGTTAACAAAATAGCAAATTACTTTGAATTGCATGAAATAGATGAAGCCGATGTTCACATGAGACTTTTTGCTCAAACTTTTGCTGGTGATGTAAAGAAGTGGTTTAAAGGTTTTCCTGCTGGTAGTATTATCGACTTTGATGCTTTGCATAAGATGTTTCGTAATATATGGGAGAAAAAGAAGAATCCATTACAATTTTTTCTGAATTTGAAAACATAACATTAGTGGAATTTTTAGGTCTAAAATGGGCCTCCTAAGGAAATTATAAAGTAATAGTGGAAATAAGAAAATAATATTTGGTTACATCATCAAATTTTAGAGGGAAAAAAGAAAAAACTACTTTTTCAACTCATATTTTCAACTTATCTCCCAAAGTGTTTACTCAAATTTTGAGTAGGAGTACTCTTTAGATGAAAAATTTAATTCGTCATCCAAGGAGTACCCATGTTGCATACTTTCTATGGACCCTTCTACACGAAAAATAAGAAATACATGAAAAATGTGATTGCAATCACGTTTTTTCATGTATTTCTCATTTTTCATGTAGTAAGGTCCATTGAAAGCATGCAACATGGGTACTACTTGGAATAGGAATGAAATTTTGCATCCAATGAGTACTCCCACTCGAAATTTGAGTAAAAAAATTGGGATATAAGTTGAAAATATGAGTTGAAAAAGTATTTTTAGTATTTTATTATTTTTTAATATTTTTACCATTTTACATAAAATATGGTGAATCATCCCCCATGGTTGACATCATCATATTGAATTCTATTGGTTCTTATAAATTTTATTTTTGTTGTACATTTTTCTTAGGAGGCCCATTTTAGACCTCAAAATTCCCCTAATGAAAGAGTACCTAATGAAACAGTTGAGGACTATTATACAAGATATAAAAATATTTACAATGCAATCCCTACTAATATTAAACCTCCTCTAGACTCTGCCCTGATCAAGTTCCATGATGGATTTGATACTGATATGGCTTACCAACTAAGAGAGAGAAACACAAAAATCTTAGAGTATATGCAAAGTAATGCTGTAAGTGTAGAGGCAAACTTGTTAGCCAACAAAGCTAGATTGAGAAATGAAATAAGAGTGACAATAAAAGAGGAAACATCAACCTCAAACTTTAAAATAGATAGCTTATAAAAAACTTTAGAAAGAATGATGAATAGGTTATATAATATAGAAAGGAAGCCACAGTGGTATAACCAACAACAAGGCCCTCAAATAGGAAATCCTAATTTCAGGAAAAACACCAACACTGGTAAATTAGAGAATCTGCACCTGATCAAACAATAAGACCACCTTTCCAAGAGAACTATGTTGAAAGTTCTAACCAAAACGAAGATGATGAAGACACTCAGATCAATCTAATGGGTATTAATGATGATAACACCATTTTTATTACATAGGATGAATATGATTTATATGAATTACAACAGTTAAAATTAGAATCTGGTGAGTCTTTTGATTATAAGCAAGGTTATGAGTTTGCCATTAATGAAGTTCATAAAAAATATAACCTTTGGAGAAAGAAAAATGTAGAAGCCCCTACTAATAAATCTTTCCAAACTCAAACAAAGAAAATAGTAGAAGCTCCCACAAACAAAGTATTGCAAATTTTTCCTAGGGAAATCCACCAAAACTCTAGTTCAAATCAGAAAAATTCAATTCCTAATCAAAAAATTTCAAGTCCCAAAATTACAACTAGTCCTAAAATTTTTGACATTATATATATTTTTGTTCAAACTTCAGCTGATCCTCAAAAATCTGATGTTGGTAAGACAAAAAATTTTGAAAAAACAACAATTTCTGATCCAAAAACATCTGCTGCCAATCCAAAATCAGCTAATCCTAAAGTAACTACTACCAAAAAAGTTGCTGAAACTTCCAAAACTGCCAAAGTTACCACTGCAACTCAAAATGTCCCTAAAAATAAGATAAAAATAAGCAAAAAAATGGAAACACAAACAAGAAAATGAAAAACCAACTGTAGAAAAATAAGAGAAACATACTCAAACTACAGTTACAAAAGAAGGAATAATTTAGTTAGGAAAAACACAAGCATTGTTCAACATCTGGAAACTAAAATTTCCAAACAGGAGATACCTATTCATTTAACAGAATTGGTTAAGAATGATTTATACAAGTCACATATCACTGATACATTAAACATAAATGAAGGAGAAGACTGTCAATTTGAGTGATGACCAACCAGAACTAATTTTTGGTCCTGAAGTAAATGGAAAACACCAAGAGGGAGGGGTTCCTCCTTTCTACATTAGCTTGACTATTCTTAACCATGTTTTACATAATGCTATGCTAGACTCAGAAGCTTCACATAATTTAATGCCAAAATCCATTATGGAAACCTTGAATTTAGACATCACTAGACCTTATAAATATATTTTCTCATTTGATTCCAGTAAAGTGAAATTTCTAGGCTTAATGAAAGATTTATGTTTCACTTTAATTCAATACCATAGAAAAAGCATAGTCATGGATATTGTAGTAGCTGATATCCATCCTAAATATGGAATGTTGTTATCTCGCTCATGGGGAGAAAAACTGCAGGGATCTCTACAACTAGACATGTCTTATGCCACTATTTCAGTATTTGGCCAACCCAAGAAACTTTAAAAGGAGACATTAATGAAGTACATGGTTATTAGTGTAGAAATACCTCAAAATTATCCCATTTATTCTACACCTACTGATATGGACTCTTTCATTTTATGTAATTCTGAAACTGGTATAGGAAACAATATAGAATTAAAATAGAAAGAGAAATACGAGACAGTGAGAACACATTTCATGAATCAATGTGGCACCTTGATTTTGATGGATTAGTGAACAAATTAGGAGTAGGAGTAGGCATTTGGATTCATAACATGGAAAAAAATCATGAAGAAGGTCATGCCATTAGATTTAACTTCAAATGTACAAACAACATGGCTAAATATGAAGCTTTGATTTTAGGACTGCAGATTGTTATAAATTTAGGAGGCAAAAGAGTTTCTATCATGGGAGACTCTGATTTAATTGTAAAACATATTAGAGGAGAATATTTTGTGTATAATCCTAGATTAAGCCAATATAGAGAAACGATATTAGATTTGATGAAATAATTGCTTGAGTATGAGTTTGTTGTAATTCTTAGAAAACAAAACATACAAGCACACATTTTAGCAACTTTTGCTAGTACCTGTATTCTATCTTTTCAACCAAATCATCAATATACAATAGAAGTTAAACACAAGCCTACAATATCAGATAATCTAAAATACTGGAAGATATTTTCACAGGATGAACAAATCTATCATTAAATGAATACTGAGGGAGAATTTCACAGTTTTAACATAGATACAGATTGTACAATAGATGATAAAATAGATAGTGAGATAGATGCAAATAACTTAGAATTCACTAAACCCATTAAATTCACTCAAGTAGAAATAGATAATTTATAAAATGTATAGATTGAAGAATTAGCAGATGATTATTCTGACATTTTAAACCTTAAAAACAACTTTTTACCTAAGGGATTAGCCCCATTAGAAGATCTTTTTGATTCAAATGATATTACAAGAAAACCAAAAATGGAACCATTAAAATAAGATATAGAAGAATGTAATATAGGAATAGAATAAAGGCCTAAACTCATAAAACTTTCAAAAGCCTTACCTTAAGAAGAAAAATTGAAATACATAGCTCTGTTTAAGGAATTTCAGGATGTATTTGCATGGAGTTATGAAGACTTAAAATCTTATGAAACTAACATAATACAACACAAAATACCCATAAAAGAAGATAAAAAACCTTCCAAACAGAAGCTTAGAATAATCAATCCAGTTTTAATGCCTTTAATTGAAAAAGAGGTTAAGAGAATGTATGAAGCTTAGATAATTGCACCTATCAGATATTCTGATTGGGTTTCAAACCTAGTTCCCACTAGGAAAAAGATGGGGAAAATTATGCTTTCTGTTGATTTCCGGAATTTAAATAAAGTGTCCATAAAAGATAACTACCCTCACCCAAATATGGATCATATTTTATAGAGGGTGGTTGGTTCATCCAGAATTTCATTACTTGATGGATTCTCTGGGTATAACCATATTTTAGTTCAGCCAAAAGACCAACCAAATACTACATTTACTACTCCTTGGGGTAATTTCATGTATTTTAAAATGCGTTTTGGATTAATGAATGCAGGAGCCACCTTTTAGAGAGATATGGATATAGCTTTTGCTAAAGAAATTCATAATTTTCTTGTGATCTTTCTAGATGATATAACTATATTTTCTAAAACTATTAATGAGCATCTAGATAATCTAAGATAAGTGTTTATCAAATGCATGAAATTTGGAAATTATTTAAATCCCAAAAAGACTCTCTTTGGAGTTGAAGAAGGAAATATATTAGGTCATATTATATCAAAAGGGGGAATTAGGATAGACCCAACTAGATTAGAGGCCATTCTGAACATAATCCATCCTAGGAATGTTAAAGAATTGTAGGCCTTCTTAGGTAAAATCAATTTTCTCAGTAGATTCATTTCAAACTTAGGAGAAATAATTAGAGAACTCAATAACATTTTGAAAAAATACTTAGCACTTAAATGTACTGTAGAGGCTAAACAATTTTTTATTGCCTAAATCTACCTCAGGCTGAAAGAAGGCAGAGTTCAGGGTAACATCAAACCACGCTCAGTCTGGTAGCTAGCCCTACCAGATCAGGAGAGGGCTCTCTCCGGGTCAACCTGAGGAAAGATAACCAATAGTACTTGAGATGACTTAAAATGAATGCTAATTTTAGGCTAGGTATATAAGTGGGAAAGTTTGATTTTGATTTTGGGGGTTTTTTTTGGAATCAAAGGGAAAGGCAGTTTTGGGTCCGGGGATGAGGCCTAGTTTTTGCAGAGTTTTGATTGGGGCAAGGAAGGAAATGGTTTTGATGCTTTGAATTGAATGGATGGATGGTTTAGACTGATGAGGAGCTGAAGAGGGCAAGAGGTCTCAAGGATCCTTTTCAAACAGATGAAAACATGAAAAATTAAACAAAACTTTAAGGCAGAGCACATCAATCTAATAAATTCTACCTTTGTCACTCATTTGTTTAATTTAAGAAGAAAAGAGAAGGGAAATGATACACATAAACATCAGTGAACTTAAAATCACATAGAGAAATAGGACATCAAAACACAGAGCCACATGGATCCCAAAGAGTGCTGCAAACCCTGGTATATTCCTTTGCCAAAATTGTAGAGATGAAATGTACAATGAAGTGCCAAGCAATCCCACGTCTCCAACCCTGAAAATGACTGAGAAAATACATGATATAGACAAGCCTAACTCCTCCCCATGCCTCTAGGGGTCGAGCTCATCATTCTAGGAGCTATTTCAACCATATCTAAACTAGGAACTGGAAAATAGGCAATGAAACAACTTGCCTCTATATGGTAGGAAACTGATTCATTCACTTACATTTCACCTTTTGGTGAATCAATCTACATGGATGAGTAAAAACGTGCCAAAATTACATCAAATTCATGAAATTACATCAAGTTACATCAAGAGTTACATAAAAAAGTCAAACTGGCCAAAACTAGGCGAAAATCTAAGCTGTTGAGTGAAAATGAGGCCAAATTTCTCAATGCGCTGCGCCTGAAAACTCTATGTGTCGTGCCACTTTGAGGCTGATTTTTAGGGCCTTCCCGAAGTCCAAATTGAGCTTAGGATATCTCGTTGGAAATCTCTACCTGTCTACTTTCCAACCCAAGTAGATTTCTAGATTTGGTTGCCATTTTCCCCTCCAAAGATCAAGTCTCCCAACATTGCTTCCTGTGTGTGCAAAAGGTGGCAGAAAAGGCATTTTTAGGGTGTTTTGGACCCTTTAGGCAACCCAAAACTTGATCAAATCCTTAGTCCATTCATGAGCATGCATAAATTTTCATAACAAATCCAGAAATTCAAATTTTTCCTCCAGAAGATATCCCAATTGTAAGCGCGCGTCAAGTGGTGCGACGCGTCAGGTAGAAAAACCTGTTTTTAGACCAAAAATTTCAAAATTGACAAAATTTTTCCCAAATTGGGCTGAATGTCCATAATCAAGTGCCATGCTAAGCCAAAGAGGCTTCAGCCAAAATTTTAAGTCCATCATGCCTTTTGCGACACTTTAGTGCCCTCTTTAGCTTTGCCTTCAGGATTTCAATTCGCGCCTTGCAAACATGATTGCGTGCCCAATAATGGTTCTTCATGTGTCTGAGCATGTCCCTTTCTCTATTTTCCTTCTAGGTGCATGTAGTTTCAGTGGTAGAATCACTGTCTTGGTCATATGATGTATCAGTATCGGTCTCCATGATGTTGAAAGTCTATGCCAAGTATATGCTGATTTGTATGAAAATGAGAATTTGGTGCCTTTGTCTTGATTTTCAAATATATCAAATGAGGGATTGTGGGAAATAGGGCAGTGAGGATAATGGGGTTTAATCAAATGAGATTTGATAATGTAGGGATAAGGGACAGTCACTTGATTGTTTGGGAAAGCTGGGGTTTGGGAATTTTTACAAATGAAATGGGAAAGGGAGAGTGATAGGAAATGAAGTAGTTTTAGGGATAGGGAAATAGGCTTAAGAATAAGTCACGTGGGATGTAGGGGATAGGAGATGGATTGTAGTTATAGTATAAGAGTGAGGAAAATGGAAAAATTAGGTGGAGAGTGAACAAGTTTGGCACCAAAACCAACTTTACAATTCCAACCTCAAAACCCTAAGGAACAACTCTTCAATCAAAATGATAGGGTTTGTTTTGACATTCAAATTCTCATGTAAAATTTCAATCAACACCAAACATTGATTAATGGCAATTTCAAGATGACTTGAACTTACTTGGAGCAGTGGATACCGTTTTGTTTTGAAATTTAAGAGAAATGGCAACAAATTTTGTGTTTTGGCCCTGTGCGCCGCGAAAGTGGCCCAGTGCACCGCGCCCATTGTGTCTGCTGCACTAGTTCAAAATTGCACAGTGGTGAGCGGCCCTATGCACCGTGCTCAACGAGTGCGCCACGTCCAACGCCCAGTGCGTCGCGTAGCAAATTTCAACACACAGTACAACCTTAACAAATCCTTTCACTCTTCCACGATTTCTCTTCGACTCTCTGATGTTTTTGGTATGTGAATGAATAGTTTGAAGCAAAAAAATCATATTTTTACCCATGAATTTGATTTTTTATTTGAAAAAACCCACTTTCTAATGTTTGGAACTTTGGCACTTTTTCAACTGAACTCTGTTTTTGTTTCCTTTGTGATTTTTAGCTGGCTGAATGATGAGATTTTGCACACTAAACCACCATAAATTCTAAGAAAAACTCTTCACTTGCAATGGAAAAAATCTTAACTTACTTGCACACCATAGATTTGAGCACATTTGGAAATTTTGGAGAAGTTTATGGTGAAATTGGGCTTGCAGCTCTATGCGTCGCGCCACAAACCAAATGCGTCACGCCCTTTTGCAGGAGACTTTTGGAGACCTTCCCGGTGTCAAAATTTGGCGCCGGATAGCTAGTTGGAAATATTATTGAGTATAATTTCCAACCCAACTATAATTTTTCAATTTGGAGTTCATTTTCCCTGTGAAAAAATAAATCCCCCAAGACTGTTCAAAATGAGAAGAATGAGGCTGCCTCAAGGCAAAGTGCTGTTGCAGTCAACTTTTGAAGGTCTTCCTCAACTCCAAATTGAGATCATGATAGCTCATTGGAAATATATTGGTATCTAGTTATCATTTAACTCATCAAGAAAGTCATTTGGCCAACCAAGATAGGAGAAAACCTGATTTTCCCAAGGTCACTTCAGAGGTGCATCAATTCTCTTGAGGCAACTGTATTTTTGACATTTCTCTAAAACCATGACAAATATGTAAAAAGTGAAGGAGGGTTTTCTTCGTTGGCCTATTGTGGACAAAAAAATATTTCATTTTTCCCAAAATTCATCTTTTATTTCTCGAAAACATCATTGGAGTAAAAACTATCCCAATGTGTGGAACAAGGGATTTGTCGAAATGAAGCGAAATGAAGGTGATAAGGGGCTTCTAAATTATTGAGAAAATTTTGGGAAGTAGGGAGTGATGTTAGGAAGCAGGATAAAGTGGAATTTTAGAAATTGAGTGAGGGGAAGGGGTCCAAAAGGGAAAAACACATGCCTAGCCTAGAAAATTGCCAAGTTGTAGCAAGAAACTAGGGTTTGTGCAAAAATGAGGAATTTGGGGGATCTCAGTGATGGGAAGTGTTTAATAAGGTACATTAAGGATAGGGGAAAGTGTATGAATATCAGGATACAATTTTTGCTGATGATTTGACCATCCAAGAGAAATTACCTTCAAAACCCTAGGAGAGGGAAATGAACCATACCTAGGCACAATTGAAGCATGAACAAGGTGTAAAATGACCCACTGGAACTTGAAATGATGATGAAAACCTCTGAATGATGGTACACTCAACTGAATGGTGACATTGACCAACATTTGGACAAATTTGAAAGGAGTGAAAATAAAGCCTAGACCTAATACCTAGTGACCAAATTTTACTTGAAGACTCACTGAAATGACAAAGTTTGACCTTCACACCTTAAAATCACTTTGTAAGAGCATGTTTGATCACTGGAGGAAGGCTGCAAAGGTTGACACTAACATTGGCTCCAATGGGGATGGTAGCTCCTTGGAGATTCCAAGAACTACAGATCTTTGGAAAGCAAACAGTGCCTTGATCCATTGGGCAATGGAGTCAAAAACTCAAGCTGAAATGCATGACTGAAAACTGATGACTTGATGACATAGATTGACTCTCACTCAACTAAAAACTGACTCGATACTTAAACACAATTGAAAAACTGGAAAATATGCTCAATATGAATCTTATTCAATACAACCTACTCTAATAGTTTCATTCATCACCTAATCAAGTGAAATGAAACAACCAATGCAACCAGGTAAGTATTCCAGCTGTTTTTTAGATTCTCCACAAGTTCTCGCTTATGAACAACAAGAGAGAACTACTAAAAGGCAACTCCCATGAAAACTTGTAAACAGATCTGTTGAAAACTATGGATTCTCTATCCGCCTCCAAACACACTGCATAAGGATCTTGAAATTCATGCACACTGGGACTTAGCTCATCCAATGGATTACTTTTCTTCTCCTCATACCATGAATGCAAACTTTGTTTTGAGATTTGTGATGAGACTCCTGCTGAAAATGACAAAGAGACCGGCTGTTGGATCGAGTTTGTATCGATACACATTTCAAGCTAACATATAGTCAATGGAGAAAAACTTTGACTACAGACATCATCCAACACATCAGCTATTGGATCATGAAAAACTTGAAAATAATGATGCAACCCATTTTCTATTGTTTCTAATGAGATTACATGATTTTCTACAAGCTGCTCATTTGAAGATTTACTATGCAATTTACCCTTCAAAAATTGAAATGATTCAAAACAAAATGGTATAGAATCATCTTGTATCATTTGATCGTATGTTCGAGCTTCCAAGTCCTCATCTGCAACTTGACAATCAATGGCATTCGGGGGCTAAAAATCTGGATATGAAAAGTCTTTAACAGGGTTTTCATTGCCCTCAAGATGGTCTAGATCAAGACTTGTTGACGGTTGATTTCTGATTGCATGAAAGTTGTCTCTAATGAACTGAAACGAGTCAAAAAAAGAAGGCAAAGATCCTTCACTTACTTCAAAATTTGTTGCACTTTCCTCATCATTGTCATAGCTGATATGCATCGGTTGAACATTGTATTCGAGCTGTTGAAAGTGAACTTCCTCCTTCCACAAACTAGCTGTTGATTTTTCTGCAATATTAGCTTCTATTTGGAGAACATAATCATCATCATACTGATCAAACTGAGGCAAATCATCAGTATAAAACACATCATCAAGCATACATTTTGTATCAATAGATCTCTCTTCTCCAAGATGATCTACAAAACAATCATCATCAGATCTATGACAACTGGGATAACAAACAAAATGTTTTGGATTAGCAACTTGTTCTTCTTCAATCATCAAGCCATGGGCTTGAACATTATACTCATTCTTTGTGGTGATATTTTGCATCAACTCTTCCACTGCACTTACCAAAATGTCAAGCGCTACCTTTAGAGATGTCGATTTCTCCGGATCTATGTTTTTCATCTCTTCTTCTTTCAACCTTGCCCTTCGGATTTGCAAATGAGCCTCTACATCTACTGTACTTTTCTGCACCTCTTCAAGTGTTGCAACATTCCTTTCTCTCAGCTGAAACTCCATTTCCGGATCAAAGGCACCTGGGTAGTGCAAGAGAGCAGATCTACAAGGAGGCCTTATATCAATTAGCATCGAATAATAAACTTGGTTAAATTTGGCAGAAAACTATTGTACTATCTCCCCTGGCAGTCTTTTCAGCTAGTTATACTCTTCTATAATCAAGAAAAGGTTCTGTCTGATCACCCATCTATCGAGGAAAACTTTGACGAACTGCTGGAAATCTGAGATGCTCGCATCAGGCAGTGTTTTGAACCAACTCTTGACTTTTCCTTGCAAAGAAAGAGCAAAAATCCTAATACTGACATCCTCTTCATCAACTTCAAAAATGTCAAGAAAAGACTCAAAATTCAGAACATGTCTCTCAGCAGTGACGTTGTCGTGTTCACCATCAAATCTTGGTAGATATAGGTCGTGATTTTTAGGGAAAGCATGGGACATAGGAGGTAAAATTAGAGGCTTGTAACGATCTAGAGTTTTACAAGGTATAGGGGTATGTACAGAAGGTATAGAATTAGTTTTGGTCTCTTGAGGTTCATCAATTTGAAGATGGTCATCACAATATTCAGAAGAAAGGTCTTGATCAAGCTCAAAAGCATGCAAATATTTGGTATTCACAATCTTCAAAGGGAAGGAATCAAATGCAAGCCAGGGATCTTTTCTCAAATACAATATTCTTTGCAAAGCCTTCTTGACATTCTCGGGAAAAGAGAAGAAATAATTTATGACAATGAAAAAAATTTCTTAGATGAAATTCCAACTTGAATAACTGATCTTTCCATATTGTCCTTTCATGTTTCTGCTAATCATGTTCATCCTCCAATGGATTCCTTGGATCTGATCTTGAAACTAATTTAGAATCGCTGGGTGAATGATTTTAGCCTTGCGGTGTCTGATCATTTTCCACCATCAACAATCAGATCTGAAATTGATACATGTGCTGGGGCAATTTGCAAGTCGGATGTTACGTTTACAAACTAGACCGGAGATTGACTAAAGAAGCATTTATCTACTTTCGCTAATGCAAAGCAAGAGCGTTTTGAAGGCTGCCTGGCATAACTTCAGGCTCCATCTGTAGTCTATAAAATTAATAACACTAACAAGAAAAAAATTTTGTTTTCCCCAGTATGGTCACCACTATGTTATTGCCTAAATCTACCTCAGGCTAAAAGAAGGTAGAGTTCAGGGTAACATCAAACCACACTCAGTCTGGTAGCTAGCCCCACTAGATTTGGAGGGGGCTCTCTCCGGGTCAATCTCAGCAAAGATAACCAATAGGACTTGAGATGACTTAAAATTAGTGTTTATTTTAGGCTAGGTATATATGTGGGAAAGTTTGATTTTGATTTTGGGGGGTTTTGTTGGAATCAAAGGGAAAGGCAGTTTTGGGTCTAGGGATGAGGCCTAGTTTTTGCAGAGTTCTGATTGGGGCAAGGAAGGCAATGGTTTTGATGCTTTGAATTGAATGAATGGATGGTTATACCTATGAGGAGATGAAGAGGGAAAGAGGTCTCAAGGATCCTCTTCAAATAGATGAAAACATGAAAAATTAAACAAAACTTTAAGGCAGAGCACAACAATCTAATGAATTCTACCTTTGTCACTCATTTGTTTAATTTAAGAAGAACACAGAAGGTAAATGATACACATAAACATCAATGAACTTAAAATCACATAGAGAAACACACCATAAAAAAAATAGCCACATGGATACCAAAGAGTGCTGCAAACCCTGGTCTATTTCTTTGCCAAAATTGCAGAGATGAAATGTACAATGAAGTGCCAAGCAATCCCAAGTGTCCAACCCTGAAAATGACTGAGAAAATACATGATATAGACAAGAATAACTCCTCCCCATGCCTCTAGGGGTCGATCTCATCATTCTAGGAGTTTTTTCAATCATATCTAAGCTAGGAACTAGAAAATAGGAAATGAAACAACTTGCCTCTATATGGTAGGAAACTGATTCATTCACTTACATTTCACATTTTGGTGAATGAATCTACATGGATGAGTAAAAATGTGCCAAATTACATCAAAGTCATGAAATTACATCAATTTACATCAAGACTTACATCAAAAAGTCAAACTGGCCAAAACTAGGTGAAAATCTGAGTTGTTGAGTGAAAATCAAGCCAAATTTCCCAATGCGCCGCGCCTGAAAACTCTATGCGTTGTGCCACTTTGAGGCTGATTTTTAAGGCCTTCCCAAAGTCCAAATTGAGTATAGGATAGCTTTTTGTAAATCTCTACCTGTCTACTTTCCAACCCAAGTGGAATTTCTAGATTTGGTTTCCATTTTCCCCTCCAAAAATCAAATCTCCCAACACTGCTTCTTGTGTGTGCAAAAGGTGGCAGAAAGGGCAATTTTAGGGTGTTTTTGACCCTTTAGGCAACCCATAACTTGACAAAATCCTTAGGCTGTTCACAAGAATGCATAAATTTTCATAAAAAATCTAGAAATGCAAATTTTTCCTCCAGAATATCTCCCAATTGTAAGCGCACGTCAAGTGGCGTGACGCGTCGGGCGGAAAAACCTGTTTTTAGACCAAAAATTTCAAAATTGAAATTTTTTTTCCCAAATTTCTTGAAAATTGGGCTGAATGTCCATAATCAAGTGCCATGCTAAGCCAAAGAGTCTTTGGCCAAAATTTTAAGTCCATCGTGCCTTTTGCAACACTTTAGTGCCCTCTTTAGCTTTGCCTTTAGGATTTTAATTCGCGCCTTGCAAACATGATTGTGTGACCAATAATGGTTTTTGATGTGTCTGAGCATGTCCTTTTCTCTGTTTTCCTTCTAGGTGGATATATTTTTAGTGGTAGAATCACTGTCTTGGTCATATGATGTATCGGTATCGGTCTCCATGATGTTGAAAGTCTATGCCAAGTATATGCTAATTTGTATGAAAATGAGAATTTGGTGGCTTTGTCTTGAGTGCCAAATATATCAAATGAGGGACTGTGGGAAATAGGGTAGTGAGGATAATGGGGTTTAATCAAATGAGATTTGATAATGTAGGGATAAGGGACAGTCACTTGATTGTTTGGGAAAGCTGGGGTTTGGGAATTTTTACAAATGAAATGGGAAAGGGAGAGTGATAGGAAATGAAGTAGTTTTAGGGATAGGGAAATAGGATTAGGAATAAGACACATGGGATGTAGGGGATAGGAGATGGACTGTAGTTATAGTATAACAGAGAGGAAAAGGGAAAAATTAGGTGGCGAGTGAACAAGTTTTGGCGCCAAAACCAACTTTACAATTCTAACCTCAAAACCCTAAGGAACAACTCTTAAATCAAAATGATAGGGTTTGTTTTGAAATTAAAATTATCATGTACAATTTCAATCAACACCAAACACTTATTAATGGCAATTGCAAGATGACTTGAACTTACTTGGAGCAATGGAGACCATTTTGTTTTGAAATTTAAGAGAAATGGCAACAAATTTTGTGTTTCGGCCCTGTGTGTCGCGACAGTGGCCCAGTGTGCCGCTCTCGTTGTGTGTGCCACACCAGTTCAAAATTGAACAGTGGTGAGTGGCCCTATGCACCACGCTCAACCAGTGCGCCGCGTAGCAAATTTCAACACACAGTCCGGCCTTAACAAATGCTTTCGCTCTTCTACGATTTCTCTTCGACTCTCTGATGTTCTTGGTATGTGAATGAATAGTTTGAAACAAAAAAATCATATTTTTACCCATGAATTTGATTTTTGATTTGAAAAAACCCACTTTCTAATGTTTGGAACTTTGACACTTTTTCAACTGAACTCTGTTTTTGTTTCCTTTGTGATTTTGAGCTGACTGAATGATGAGCTTTTGCACACTAAACCACCATAAATTCTGAGAAAAACTCTTCACTTGCAATGGAAAAACTATTAACTTACTTGCACACCACATATTTGAGCACATTTGGAAATTTTGGAGAAGTTTATGGTGAAATTGGGGTTGCAGCTCTATGCGTCGCACAACAAACCCAATGCATCGCGCCCTTTTGAAGGAGACTTTTGGAGACCTTCCTGGTGTCAAAATTTGGCACAGGATAGCTTGCTGGAAATTTTATTGAGTCTAGTTTCCAACCCAACTATAATTTTTCAATTTGGAGTTCATTTTCCCTGTCAAAAGTCAAATCTCCCAAGACTGGTCAAAATGAGCAGAAAGAGGCTGCCTCAAGGTAGAGTGCTGTTGCAGTCAACTTTTGAAGGTCTTCCTCAACTCTAAATTGAGCTCATGATAGCTCATTGGAAATATATTGGTGTATAGTTATCATTTGACTCATCAAGAAAGTCATTTGGCCAACCAAGCTAGGAGAAATCCTGATTTTCCCAAGGTCACTTCAGAGGGGCATCAATTCTCCTTAGGCAACTGTATTTTTGACATTTCTCTAAAACCATGACAACTATGTAAAAAGTGAAGGATTTTTTTCTTCCTTGGCCTATTTTGGACAAAAGCTCTTTCATTTTTCCCAAAATTCATCTTTTATTGCTTGGAAACATCATTGGAGTAAAAACTATCCCAATGTGTGGAACAAGGGATTTTTCGAAATGAAGCGAAATGAAGGTGATAAAGGGCTTCTAAATTCTTGAGAAAATTTTGGGAAGTAGGGAGGGACATTAGGAAGCAGGGGAAAGTGGAATTTCAGAAATTGAGTGAGGGGAAGGGGTCCAAAAGGGCAAAACACAGGCTTAGCCTAGAAAATTGCCAAGTTGTAGCAAGAAACTAGGGTTTGTGCAAAAATGAGGAATTTCGGGGATCTTAGTTGGGAAGTGTTTAATAAGGTACATTAAGGATAGGGGAAAGTGTATGAACATCAGGATACAAGTTTTGCTAATGATTTGACCATCCAAGAGAAATTACCTTCAAAACCCTAGGAGAGGGAAATGAACCTTACCTAGGCACAACTGAAGCATGAAAAGGTGTAAAATGACCCATTGGAACTTGACATGATGATGGAAACCTCTGAATGATGGTACACTCAGCTGAATGGTGACATGGACCGATGTTTGGACAACTTTGAAAGGAGTGAAAACAAAGCCTAGACCTAATACCTAGTGACCAAATTTTACTTGAAGACTCACTGAAATGAAAAAATTTGACCTTGACACCTTAAAATCACTTTGTAAGAGAATGTTTGATCACTGGAGGAAGGCTGCAAAGGCTGACACTAACACAATCATTTAAATCAATCAAACAAGCCTTCACAAGAAGACCAAACCTAATAAGTCCTGATTTCAAAAAATATTTCATTATTTTTATTTTTCTTCTGAACATACTATTGCTGCAGTCTTACAGTAGAAAAATGATAAGGGCTATGAACAACCCATTTCTTTTTTCAGCAAATCACTTAGAGATTCCACTTTAAAGTATAACATAATGGAAAAGCAGGCACTAGCATTAGTGAAAGCTATCAAAGACTTTAGAGTGTACATCTTGTATTCACACATCATAGGATATGTTCCAAATTTAGTAGTGAAGGACATTCTAACTCAGAATGGGCCTGATGGTAAAAGAGGCAAATGGATTTCCACCATTTTGGACTATGACATGGAAATTAAGCCCACCAAACTCATGGCTAAATCAAATTTTCATGCTTTAGATATTAATTTTATTGCCCAATTAGATGATCAGGAAGAGATGGTGACTCCACAGATCAGTGAAGCCCTTTCAGATTCGCCATGGTATACAGATATCATATTTGTATTACTAAATTTACAATCTCCTCCTAGATTATCAATAACTAAAGCTAGATTTTTAAAGTTAAAGGAAATGAAATTTTGTATGATAGATAATGCACTATTTTGGAAAGATCATGGTGGAATTTTATTTAATTGTTTTCTTAAAGATGAAGCTGATAAATTTATGGAAGAATTTCATGCATGTGACTATGGAGGACACCTTTCCTAGAAGTCAACTGTAGATAAAATTTTGAGAGCTATTTTTTACTGGCCTACACTGTTTGCAGATGTGAAAATGTATGTGACTTTCTGTCACACATGCCAAATCTTTGAAGGGAAGAAAAAGCTACTACCTTTACCCCTTAAACCCATCGGCATAGAAATTCCTTTTTAGAAATGGGTTTTAGACTTCATTGGTGAAATTCATTCACCATCCTCAACCCAACACAAATGGATTTTGATAGCCACATACTATTTCACCAAGTGGATAGAAGCCATTCCTTCTAGGCAAGACACTAATACTGTCATAATATCATTCTTAGAAAACAATATGCTGTCAAGATTTCGATGCCCCCAAAAGCTCATTACTGATAATGCAGTTGATTTCAAGTATAAAAAGATGATTGACTTCTGTAATAAATACCAGATTTCCCTTAACCATTCCACTACCTATTACCCTCAAGTTAATGGTCTTACAGAATCCTCCAATAAAATCCTTGTTAATATCATCAAGAAAATACTAGAAGACAATAAGAAAACCTGGAACAAAAGGTTATTAAATTCCTTATGGGCATATAGACTCACCACAAAGAAGTCCATTGGTACATCCCCTTATCAGCTTGTTTATGGGATGGATGTTGTTTTTCCATCCTCTTTAGGAGTGCTAGTAATGAATATGATCCAAGAACTACAGGTAGAAACCAATGATATCGAGAGAAGGATAAATCAAACCATACACTTACGGCAAACCAGGAAGGAAGTTTATCTCAAGTCACGAGTTGTTAAAGAGAAGATTAAAATGATATTTGATAATAAGACTAAGGAAGATTATTTTTACATAGGTGACAAATTTCTTAAGTGGGATTCCAGGAGAGAAGAGAAAGGTAAACATGGTAAATTTGATTTCCTATGGAAAGGTCCCTATGTCATTTATGTTTACAGAGGTCCCAATGCATTCTTTTTGAAGGATTTGGATGGATCAGATCTGCTAGGAGGACCTATCAATGGTAGAATAATTAAGCATTACTATTTCCCATAATAACAGTAGTTCATTTTGTTTACTTTACTCATTGTACATAACATTGCAGAGTTGAGATTGGATTGGATGTTTTTCTTACAAAGTTGAATCCTGGAGAGAAGTCCCTAAGCTTTGAAAGACAAAATATCATAAGTATGAATAATGCAGAGCTCAGAAAATAGTCGGAAGGAAACAACACAATCAAAATTCAAAGGACACTAATATTAAAGCTTTTGACATTTCACCAGGAAATGTCATCCCCATGTGGAGCCATTGTTAGGGTCCTATAATAATAGGATTCATAATTTTGAATTGATTTTGATTAGTCTTGTAATATGTATATACTTTTTTTTCTTCAAAATTGTTTTCCCATATTAAAAATAAAAAATGTAGAGAGGGTAAAGCCCTAAAAGAAAAATCAAAGGACAAAGAAAAAAGATAAAAAATGAATAAAAATGAACCCACAACAAAAAAGAGATAAAGTAGATCATGAAAGTGATGAAAATTCAAATGCCACAACTTTTTACTTCACTTTGAAAATAAGATTGTGTACAACTTGATAAAAATTCCACAATCCATGAAGGTCAAACTGCTTAATCTTGACCATTCATGATTTAAATTTTATGTTGATAGATAGAGAATAAAGATCTAGCCAAACTATTTAATGTTGGTAGATAAGTACTTCAGTAGAAAATAATAATGAGTTCAACAGTTCTATTTGAACCCTTGGAAGAAACAAGGATAGAATTAGTTAGTTATCTATTTAAAAGAAAAATGAATAAGGGTCTGCAAGATCAAATGCACCCATGTCAATGAAGAAAAAATTTTAGGGTAGAAGATGGGTAGGCAGAAGCAGTTTTCACAAGGCACGGATAGTAGAAAATTGGTCATTTCATTTACTAACTTCCTTTCAAAATCATTCCCCTTGTAAAAATACCCCATTCCATTCATTTTTACTCTTTCCCTTTATTTCACTATTTTCCCACTTGCGAAAAAAATCCCTTTTCCTAAGTTTAAACACAATTGATATTTGGAAAAGTAAAAAGTACCCTTTACTAATTTCCCTTTATTCAAAAAACACCAAGACCCCATCAGAATACTTTATCCTAAGTGTGAATGCTTAAAACTATATGTCGAGACCCACTACGAAAATATTCATTCCCAATATAATATTGACGTCAGAACTTAGTTTATTTTTTACAATCCCGCTCATCTATTAATATTAACATTTAACCTTAATTATTAACTCCCACATTAAAACTTTACCCCATATTTTAATTAATTCCATTATTTATATTGTCCGACCGTTATGTTAAATAAAGATATAATGTTTTTATTATTACCCCGCTTATCCATAAATTACACTTTCCCTAACCCCATTGGCTATGTATTAATCTCCGAATATTTGTATTAAACCATGGTTTTCATACATATAACATATCGCGAGTTTAATTTTTGGGTCCCACGCCTTTAAATCCCGATACTCCATCACATTGTCCCATTTTTCAGATCAACATTAATCATATCTAATGGCCAGCATTGCCTATCACACATCTGAAAGCATGATCGTTAACATACCCCAGACCTTGTGATATCTGTGGTTTTCAGAGCTCCGCTCCTGGCTATGTGTGGATTATTGATCCAAAAAATACTGGCAACCACCTTTGGTTCATGTGAAAACCACTGAGCGGTTTCTCCTGCCCATTGCGCAAACCACCCTGTCAATTAAAATTGACCAGGAATTCAATGTAAACACTGTTAGTTAAAAATACCATATAACCACCCTTTGCTAGCCCTTTTACCACTTTCTATTATAGTTTTATGTTGAATAAGAATTGTCGACCATTTTTCAAGCACAAATTACTCTGTCAACCTCATTTTAAGCCTTTTTCATTAGAAATCAAGACTATTTGCTAATACAGCCAGTGCATAACTCGAATTGAAGCATTATAAAGACCAGAAGAGCCTTAGAAAAGCCTTCTTCTACCTCATAACCCTTCTGCAAACCAGAATCCTCATTTTATCAAGGTATTCTTCAGTGCTTAGGCCTGTTCCTAAAGAAATAAAGAAAGTAATTAGTAATTGAATTAAAATAGAAGCATTTGCAGACTATAGGAAACCTTCTATGCCTTTCAATCGTTTCCTGCAAACCCTAGGCGTCCTTTTGCAGAATTCTGAAGGCCTGAGACTGTTTTTAATCACAGAGAGTACAAATTAAAAAATTTTAAACCTCTGCATACCATAGATAAGCCCTTGTTTGATCCAAATCCTTCTGCAAACTGTAATTATATTACTGAGGTGCTCCCAAAGGCCTGTAACCATCTATTAAGTTAAAGATTAATCAATTGAAGAAATTTAACAAAATAGTGGCTTCCAAAAGCATTATATTTGTCAATCCTCTACAACCCCCAGTTGTATATGTAGGATACAGTCCCTTGCTTGATAGAGACTTCAAGATTAATGACACAGTCACTAAATTTAACCTTCTTGAGCTCCACTATTGGAGCCATGAAAAATACATAGACCAAGTAGATGAGGTTTTCATTTGGGAATCTAAATTTTGAAAGTATGTATTCCCACAAACTTTCCAGTGCCCAGAAGTAGTCATAATTTGTAAATATTACTATTTCCCAGACCAGAGAGCTATAATAAACCCTGAAAAATAAATTTTGTTTACTATTACATCCAAGTCAATCAATAAAATGCTCCAGATCCAATCCAGGCCAAATGAAATCCATTTTTCCATTGAGGCTCTTACACAGTTGTATCTGAATCTGGACTTCCCCAAGAGGTTCCAGATATTCCAAACTTTCATGCCTTGACCTGTAGAAATTCCCAAGATAAATCCTCCCTAACCATCTGCAAAATTTTCTGAAAGAACCAGACATAACATTAGCATGTTGTCTTTTATTCTTGGATATTTTATAGATGAACATGTTGATGTTGCAGTACTAGGTTATTTTTCTACTTTCACACCTGGTCAGCCTCCTACTACCATTTTCAATTTTTCCCAACAACTAGTTGATAATATTCATGAAAAGTTGGTTTAAATGCTTGAAGAAGGTGTTTTCAATCAGAGAAATTTTCCATCAAGCTTCAAAAGCTTGATGTTGAAGGTAACCCACATTTAGTCATATTTTGGACTCCTTTAATAAGAAAATACTCTAGATAGTCCACCTATACAGAGTTTATTGATTCTTTCATTCACTCTATGGTCAATTTGCTGAATAGTAGCATGCAACCCAAAATCAGTGAGGAGATTTAAAATGTCATGCAGTTGTCAGAACATAATAGGACAGGATATTGGTACTTGTACCAAAACCATACATAAATAATGGTATATGCATCAAATATTATTCCATATAAATTTCCTAAATACCTCCCAATGAGGTTATTTTCCCTTGAGTATATAACAAAAATTATTAATTCTGATGCAATCAATTTCTTGGCAGCTAAGAATAAAACACAGTTCAAAATAAAGAATTAGGTTGGCCCTTTCCTTTTTCATAATAGAGATGCAGGTCCAAAGGCTGAAAGGTATTTGCGAGAGTTTAAATTCAGTAAGAGTTTTCTATGGTATTATGACCCTCTAGGAGTAATAAGTAAATTGAGAGTGAAATGAAAATTAACTCATTATGTACATGAGAAGAAATGAGACATTAAGAAATAATATAACCAATCAAAATGGTTGGAGAACACCTTGATTAACACAGAGAAGCAAGGTGATACTAGTCAAAATTTCTAGACTCCAACCCAAGAAGATAGAAGCTCAAAAAGAATCAGAGAAGAAGGATCATACACTGCAAAGACTACAACTGAAACTAGAATTAAATTGATGTACAGGAGGAAGCCTAAATTAAATCCTGTCAATGAAGGAGTAGAAACAGTAGAAGTATTGATACAAAAACAACAACAAAGAACAATGCACTTCCTACTATAATTGAAGAAATACATTAGCCTTCAACTTCTAAAACTAAGCTTATTTAGTAGCAGCACAGTGTTGAAATTTCATCTACCAACAAATCAGTAGAGAAGGAGATGGGCATCAAGAAGAAATATAAAGAGATAAAAATGAGAAATGAGGCCGTGAAGATTGATACACACAACCAATATTGGAAATAGTCACCTAGTGACCAAAGCAGATTTCTACTTTTGACTATAAAACTAGGAAATGTAGATGACCTTCGTGCAGCCTAAAGTAAAGCATCCCAAATCATCATTTGATTACAAAACTTCATCATATGAGTTTGAATAAAATGACCTTCATCCTATTGATCAGATAGAATTTCACAAACAATTTGGTGAAAATATTTATTCCACAATGACAAACAAAGCCATGAGTGTACAGAAGCTCAAAAACACTCTTGGAAACATCAAATATCAGCTCAAGTTAGAAAGATCATCCTCACAGGCTAAGGATAACTCAATAAAATCACTGGAATATTTGATTATTCAAGTAGGATGTGATCCAACAAATTTAAAAGTTGTAGATGAATTGATAAAGAAGAAAAATGTAGACATTGTCGCATTAAAGAGGAAACTTAAGTTGCCTCCTATAGAACATCCTAAAGCAAAGGAGTTGTTACAAGATGAAAATTATAAATATGATATGATGAATCTCATACTTCAATTGACTGCCCAAATCAAAGAAATGGAGAATGAAATGGACAAGTTGGTCCAGGAGAGAAAATCCAGAGAAGAATTTCCTGTAACTGTAATTCCTGTAGTCATAATAGTTGTGCCTTCCACATTAGCAGAATCATTGGATCCTATAGTCCCAATGGATACATCACTTCCTGTCACCTCATCAACAACTTCAGCAACGAAATCTTCAACAACAAGAGCACAGCCTACAGATGAAGCAACTAAACTATTAAAAGTTATGCAGGACATGTCTATTTAGAAAAATGAAATTAACAGACTTAAAGGACAGCTAAAAAGTCTAGAGGATGAAAATAAAATTTCTAACATAATGCACAAGAATGAAGAACAAATTCCAAATAGGTTGAATGAGCAATTGAAGAAATTAGAGAAAGATCTGACATTGAAAGAATCCATGGCACAAGCCAAGCAATAGCTATGGGCCAATATCATTGAATCTATCAATGATATTTGGCCATCCATACAGGTTATCTATGAACAGGAAGACTTAGTCAAATCAGCAAGAGAAGCTATCCGAAAGATAAAAGAAGAACTTGGAAAGAAGCCTAAAGAGGCTAATAAAATCATCAAATCCCTTAATTCCAAGAATAGGCAAGAACTAGAAGAAATTGGAATTAGTCACAGAACAGAAACCATCCTAGAAGTTAGGAAGGTTATTTCTAAAAAGAACCTGATGATACATCTAGAAGAGAAATGCTAGAATATGGAGGTTTCCATCACAAGGTTCATGATGAAGTTTGATACTCTCATACAAAAAGGCCTTCCAAATCCATTAGTAATTCATGACAAACTAATGAATCAAGATGATTATGATAATAAGATGAGAGAAGTGGCTAAGGAGAAAGCAAATAACTCAACCATGCAAGGTATTTCAATAAGAAAGGCACTTTACAAGAATTTTCAGAATCTGTTTTACCTACAACATGAGGTGAAACACTTATTTGTCAACAAGCCTACATTCTCAAAATGATATTCAAGAGGAAAGTGAAAATTAAGTTACCAGAGGATAAAAAGTGGGAAAAATTGATTGATTTACTATGAAGATAAAAGTAGTCAAAGAGGGTAGTCAAATGAGGAAAATATCAGTTTGGAAAAGATAAAAAGAGCATGATGTTTCAGATTTACATTTTACAGTAAAGAACATCAGTCAAAAGGTGAAACAGTATCAGAGTAAAGAGTATCAGTTTACAATTAGAGTTAAAGTCAAGAAATAAATTACAAAGCAGAGATGAAAGCTTCCAGCATAGAGGAAACTCCACTTCCGAACAAGTAGCCTTCGTTGAGCAACAATCAGAGACAAATCATCAGCAAAATATCAAAAATTAAACAGAAAATCAATAAAAGCAGGGACAACTTGCATTAGTTAGATATTTATCTCTATCCTCTTGCATGAATATATTTATTTTTCCTTGAATAATTCCTATGTTGTTTTAGGATATTTTGTAAGAGTTTTTGTATAAATACTTCACATTTTTAAGTATTGAGTGTGGATGAATTGCTGAACATTTCTATAGTTGTACTATTCTACAACTTGAGGGTGATTGTACCAATTTCAATCTAGTAGATTGGATTAAAGAAATACAGAGATTATGTTACAGGATTCATGTGTTGGGCCATTACAGTGAAGTAATTTCTACTTGTTCAATTTTTTCTTTCTAAAGTTTTCACATGCTCATATGTTTGATTAAATATAAATTATATAAATGGAATGTTATTATAGAATATATTTAATTACACTCCGCCTTGAACTTTTTATAATTTATATGTTTTTCTTCTGATATCCAGATTAGGGAATTCTTAATTGCTTCCTTATTTCGATTGACCTCTATCTTTTCTCTCATTATCCGGATTTGAGAACCCTTAATTTCTCTCTTACCTTGATTGAAACCATTTTCACCATTAGCCTAAGGATCTGAAGTGACTAACCTATCCTGCCCTATGAATACTTCCCTTTAGAACCCTCATCCTAATTCTGTTGCTTGAAACTTTGACTCCATTATCCCAATGAAATAAATACCTACATATATCCATCTAAGTAAGTGATTTCACCACCAAACCAAATCAAAAATCGAATCCCAAGTAATCCCACATAACTATCCTAAAATCAACTAAAATCAGTAAAGATAAATCATATAGAGAGAGCCCTCTCTGAGCATTAGGAAGGGTAGATCCTAAGGCTTAAAAGTAGTCTTGTGTTTACCTCTAATATTCTTTAAACCAAAATATAAACAACCCTTGAGAATTATTGGAGTGATAACATGTTATATAGGACACTCTCAAGAAATATAAATTCAAAATAGTAAATCCAAAATTTACTTGAAGTAGTGGGAATAAATATTGAAATTCCAAAACCATATACTCCATTTATTTCATGTTTTTTTGATGCTTTAATATCATTGATATGCATGGGTTTTAACTCTGTTAGGGTTTTCTAGGGTTTTGTGATTTCTGACAGCCCCGAAGCCAACCACGGTTGATCGCCTTAGACTTTGCGCTAGCTAAGTTATGAGCCAAAGCGCTAATAGAGGGGATGAGAAAAATCATGAGGATAGAGATATACCCTACTACCGAAACATGGTCAGTGGAGAAACGCGTTCACAGGGAGCATATGCATCAAACATACAAACTGGTCACGAAAAAGGCCCCCCCACCAGGCTTGCACAATGGAAGAGTTACATGCGAGGACAATTTATACCACGAGCTTCAAATGAACCTCTATTTTTTATCCCCAATAAAAAACAGGAAGAATACTAGAAATACATGAAGTACCATACAATGATATGAAAATTCATAATTATCTGCCCAATGGAATGAGATTTGGTTAAATGGATCCATCAAAAATAACAATCGAGAGGACATGTAGAACTAAAACTAGGATCGAGAGGTTTTTTCACAGCTAACTTTGCTAACCAGGAAGAAAAGGAAAGGGTGTTCCATGGTGGCTCTTACTTCTTCAACAATGGAGGAATTTTCATGCGACACTAGGAAGATTCCCACAACCCTGATGGGGAAACATTCTTGGCTGCCACAGTTTGGGTACCTCTCTTTGGCCTACCGGTGCATTTATGGGATCCATAAATATTGGAGGTAATTGGTAATTCAATAGGGAACTTTTTTAATGTTGCAGACTCCACAAGATAAGGAAGATACACATCATATGCGAAGATCTATGTCTACATGAACATAACAGAGCCTCTGTCAGAAACCATTGAATTAGAATACCAGGATGAGGTATGGTAGCAACCCATTCATTATGAGCACGTCCCCTTCTGATGTCAAAGATTCCATGAATATTGCCACTTTTTCCGAGAATGCTCGTTGAACCAAATCTAGAAAAAGGATCTAGTAAGGCCTGTAATAAGGGAAAACAACAAGAAGGGGACAAGGGATTCTAGGAAGAAGGGGGACAACCACCATAACAAACCAATATGGAAATACATAACCAAAGAGAGTAGGTGAGAACTAAAGAGAAAGTATTGTGCATATTATTAAATGAATGGAGAACTTGGATGAACACTTCAATCTAGAATCCTCGAAGAAGCTATACAAAGTGGCATTTCAAAAATATAAAGACAAATAGGGGATTATTGGACTGGATCAACCACAACAACTGGGATCTCAAAAGAGTCAGGGATGAGACCAAAGCCCTCCAAGGGAAGGAGTTAATAAAGGAGGCAAGAAAAATATAAATGATACCATTCAAATGATAGGGAAAACATTGGTGAACTCTGGAAAGGTATTGATGTTGTCCGCAATATTCCACCATCTCAATAAATCTTTCAAATGATTATCACATCCTGGAGTATTTGAGGCCTTAATAGCAAAGGCAAAAAACACTATCTGAAAGAACATCTCATGAAATAAAAGCCCAACATCCTAATTATTCAGGACACGAACATCCTAGAAGCCAAAATCAAGGATATTGTAGAAATATTTAAGCCCCAATATGAGGTAATAACATGGGAAACCAAAGAAAATGATCGAGGGTTAGTTATCCTTTGGAACCCAATGGAAATATTTTTGACGACTGAGTAAGATGATCCATAATACTAGCAGGTCATTTCTACCACATCAAATCTAGAGATTGGGTCCATGCTAACAAGATTTTATGGGCCGGATATTCCAGGTGAAAAGGCGGTCTTCCTACAAAACCTGGCAAGATTGAGAAGAGAATGCCCAAAGGACTTATGGATAGTTGTGGGAAAGGAGGAATTTTCTGCCAGGATGTAGATATGGATATGTTCAGATATTTAATCTATGAGCTACAACTAGTGGACTTGGAAACCAATAATATAACACACACCTGGAATAATCGACCAGGACGACAACATTAGAACGTGTGTCAATTGGATTGATTCCTGGCTTCAGAGAAAGTCATCACCCCCAACCTATTATTGGAAGAATTCATCCTCCTAGATATGGGATTTGACCACTGCCGAATTTGATTGGAGATTGACCTAACAACTGGCGCCAAAAATTTCCCATTTTGATTTGAGGCTTTCTGGCTTCAGGACCCCAAGTCGTTAGAAAAAAGAGGGGTGGTGGAAGGACAGTGAGAAAATTTCCATAAACCACATGCACGCCTTCCAACTCAAGATCAAATATATCAAGCACTGGATTAAAAAATGGAATCAAGAAGAATTGAGGGATATTATGAGAGATCAATAGTAGCTAGCAAAGAAGATGAAGAAAATCCAATAAAGGATCATCAATGAAGGCTAGGAAGAACACTTAGTGGAATAATATGGGAGGCTCATTAATGAACTTGAAGAATTCCATAAACATGAGGAGATACTCTGGAAGCAAAAATCCAAAGTTAACTAGTTACAAAAGGGGGAAAGAAACACCTGCTTCTTCCATAAAGCAATGGTTCAGCATCACCAACACAATCAGATCTTCTCCTAAGAAAATGAGACTAGAAATAGAGTAGTCTAGCATGGAAAGATGGAGGACCTAGTGTTTAACCATCTCCATTCTTTGCTTACGAAACCATCTCAGAATCGATCTGAGGCAATCCAAATAATCACAGGGAACATCCCTCATATCGTCTAAAGAGATCATAACCTGTGCGTCATGGAGGTGGTAACCCTAGAAGAAGTGGAAGAGGTAGTGAAAGGTATGGGGAAGAACAATGCCGTAGGACTAGATGGATCTATGGTGGATTTCTTCCAAGTAGCCTCAAACTTCATTGGTAAGGATGTGCTAGAAGTGGTAGAGGAATCTCATTGCAACATAATTTGGGTATACCCAATCCTTAATGCCACTTTCATTACTTTGATTCCAAAAATGGATAAATCCGAGGATCCCCCGAGATCTTAAACCAATCACTTTTTTCAATTTTATTTACAATATCATAGCCACAATTATTTTCAAACATCTAAAACCCATGCTGCCTAATCTTATTTCACAGTATCAAATAGGCTTTTTCAAGGTCTGGAAAATCCTGGACAACTTAATCACCTCCCAATGGGCAGTCCATTCCCTAAAAAAGCTCAAAGTCCCTCAGATAATGATTAAGATTTATCTCTCAAAAGTATATGACCTAATTAACAAGGAATTTTTCACCAACATCCTAGAAGTCTATGGTTTCGATCAAAGTTGGATTCGTTGGATCCTAGCCATGATGGCATCTCCTTCCTATTCCATCCTCCTCAATGGAGCCACTACTAGAGATTTTAATCCTAATCGTGGGATTAGACAAGTTGAACCCCTATCGATTTTTCTCTTCATCCTAGCCATTGAAAGCCTGGGAAAACTATTGAAAAATGAAGCACGTAATCTCAAAATTCAGGGTCTCAGACTATGCGGCAATGATCTCCCGCTCACCCACCAGCATTTTGTGGATAAATTATTATCTTCTTCCATGTATCTCTACAGGAAGCCCGATGTATCAAAGAAACACTTATATTTTTCATGGAAGCCTCTGCAACCTTGATAATTAATGAAGAGTCCTACATCTTCTTCTTTAACATGGCTAGAAATATCCAAATCATTTTTTCCAGGGTTTTGGACTTTAGCCTCAGCTCTCTCCCCCTAATTACTTGGGAATGCCCCTTTTTTTGAACTCTATCAAAGTATCCTCCTAGAACCATTTACTTCAAAAGATTTAGACCAAAGTGAGCAACTGGACCTTTTGAGCCCTTAACTTGGCTAGCTGCACAATCGTCCTCAGACTTGTTCTTCAATACATTCCCATTTATAATCTTTTAGGAATTGCCACACCAAAACTACTTGTATCAAAATGGCAGAGCTTTTGTAAAAATTCCTTTGGAGAGTTGCTTAGTATTTGAAGAAATGGGCCTTGGTCTCATGTCCCAACCTCATCAAACACAAGCTGGAAGGGGGAATAGGCCTTCGCGACCCTCTCACCCTCAATTAGGTAATGGGGGCCAAACTATGGTGGAGATAGCTACAAGGAGGAGTGGGTTTGTGGAAACAAATATGGACACATGAGTTTGGGATTCCTACCCACACAAAATACATCCTAAGGTACTAGGACTCTCCAAAAGGATCTGCGATCTGCAACCTAACTGCTCAAAATATAGAAATAATACATCAATACTTATTATGGGAAGGAAGAAATGGCCAAACAACCCTTTTCTGGGAAGAATCCTAGCAACAGAGAGTAAAGTTATTCCCTCAACAAGCATTGACCGAATGGTTCATATATGTAATGAACAATAAATACTAGGCATTTAATCAATACTAGAAAGAGGAGGAAATAAACAATGACCGGAGAGGATGGAAAGAAAGGGCAGAATGGTCGGATGAAATAGAATTAGTTCAATGGAAACAGTTGAGCAAAGATTCAGAATTTAGGAAAATCATGATTCAGGAAGGCCCAAACATTCTGAGATGGGGCTATACAATGAAGGGATCCTTCACCATATAGGAAGTATATAGATTGAAAGTAGGATGGGGATAGGGGATCAACAGATAAAAATAGGCTTCTATGGACCCTAAATTTGCGTCCTCTATGGAAGCCACTTGAAATATTTAGAGCACCTCCACAATTTATGTCAGTATTCCTCGCAAAAATGGAGACAAGTGGAAGAAATCTTTGGCCTGATGGATCAGGACACCCTAAGTATTAAAGAATCCATCCTAATCTATATATGGGGCATATACTCCAACCGAGTCCTCACTAAGCCTAGGACTTGGCCCCGGGCTTCACCCTTTGGGCCATTTGGAAGCAGAGAAGCTAAAGTATTTTCAAGAATATGAGTCAATACCAAGAGGTGGTATGGGACGAGATTAAGAGAAATATATGGAAAACCATCGTAACAGAGAGGTGGGCACCAAATGACTACCAAGTTGCACCCCAAGAGGGAAGGATCCTTCAACGTCTCCATTTGGCATCGACCATGATAGCCCCAAACTCATGGAAATCAATCCCAAGTGGAGTAGATATTGTCTGAACCTTCAAAATGCCACCTCAAGGATTCATGAAACTAAACTTTGATGGACCATCGAAAGGGAATTTGGGCCATGGAGGATTCAAAGTGGTATTTTTCTATCATAGAGCTATAACTTGCTTCATATATGTAGTTTCATGTGAATATGTGAGTGACAATGAAGCACAATTCAATAGAGCTCGTCAAGTTCTACTCCTGGTAATCAGGTTGGGCTTCAAAAAATTAGTGATTAAAGGGTAGACCCAACAAGTAGCAAACACATTAAAGAAAATAAGTCATAGGAATAAATGGACAAGCTCAGCCATAGCTGGAGAACTTCGAGACATGTCCATGAACTGGGAGAAATTATCCAAAATTTTGAGTATGTCATCATAACGCATGTAAGGAGCGAAGGAACTAGAGCTGCAAAATTCGTGGCGAACTAGGGATGTGCCCATCAAAGCAAACCACTAGAGACAATCTTGCCTCCCTGTCCCTTGGATGGAAGGCTTCACCCGATACAAAGAATCATGGAGGAGGACAAGGTCAGTAGTGGGGAGATCCCATAGACTTGGGAACCAAATCCCTGGACGGGGTGTGTAACGGAAGGATGGCACTCCAATCAATCATTATTACAGATGCCTCGACAAATATTCCAACCACCTTCCACATGTGTGGGAAGGCTGGCAGGGCATCCTTCAACATGCAGGTGGGTGTTATGTGTTAGGAAGAGGTCAAAAAATCCATTCAAGGCTTGGTCAAGTGAAGGCACGGTGATTTTTCTTTGGTGGTGAAAGATTGAATATTCTTGCTCAAAGAGAAGGCAGAAGGGTAGCTTCAGCTTCCTCTGAGTGTTCGGCATTGGAAATTCCCTAGTAAGTAAATTTTCTCTCCATCATTTCCTACTTTGTTGCCATGATAGTCTCGGATAAAGACAATTGTGGTCAGTTTGTTTGGATGTTGAGGAGTTATGTGGGTATGAGGTTGGCTATATATATGAATATTTTTGGCAATAGGTTAACCATCATAAATAGGGCTTACAATGTTCGTTTTTTTGGGTTATTCTCATGGTCCCTTGTCCTCGGTGAAATAGTTTATGCTACATTCATGCACCTGCGTGATAACTAGAATAGCTACGGGGGAATTTCAAGAGGGTTTCATATTCCCACACTGGAGTTGGCATAGTCAGGTTGGGAAGAAGGACCTATGTCTACATTTATGTGGGATTATTTCCTTATTAATTATACATATATCATGCCTAGAGTGCAACTTACGAGATACCCTCCCTCTACTGGGAAGGTGGGGAAACCGTCGAGTCCTCTTTTGGATCCTGTAGAGGGTGTACATGTCAGTTGGGATTGTGGAAAGGGTCTGAGTGATGTTGGGTTGGATGAACCCCTATCTAGGTCGAGGAAATGCCTAAGTTATAGCCAAAATTAAGTAAAAACATTTTACTGTAGACACTATTATTATTTTATATTCCAACAAAAAATTTAGAAAAACATCTAAGGAGGAAGGTGGTGGGAGAAATTGGCTTGATTTCTTTGGTTGGTTTGCAGGGAAAGAATCCCGACATGGTATCAACTGATAAAAATAGGCTTCTATGGACCCTCAATTTTCATTCTCTGTGGAAGCCACTCGAAATATTTGGAGCACCTCCTCAATTCATGTAAGTATTCCTTGCAAAAATGGAGACAAGTGGAAGACCTCTTTGGCCATATGGATCAGGACCCCTTAAGTATTAAAAAATCCATCCTAATCTAAAGATGGGGCATATACTCTAGTCGTGTCCTAATTATGCCTAGGACTTGGCCCCGGGCTTCACCTTTTCTTCCATCTGGAAGGAGAGAAGCTAAAGTATTTTCAAGAATACGAGTCAATACCAAGAGGTGGTATGGGACGATATTAAGAGAAATATATGGAAAACCATCCTAATAGAGAAGTGGGCACCAAATGATTGCCAATTTGCAAACCAGGAGGGAAGGATCCTTCAACGTCTCCATTTGGCATCGACCATGATAGCCCCAAACTCATGGAAATCAATCCCAAGTAGAGTAGATATTGTCTGAGTCTTCAATATGCCACCTCAAGGATTCATGAAACTAAAATTTGATGGAGCATCGAAATGGAAATTGGGCCATGCAGGATTCAAAGTGGTATTTTGCTATCATAGAGCCATAACTTGCTTCATATATGTAGACTCATGTGAATATACGAGTGACAATGAAGCGCAATTCACTAGAGCTTGTCAAATTCTACTCCTGGAAATCAGGTTGGGCTTCAAAAAATTAGTGATTAAAAGGGAGACCCAACTAGTAGCAAACACACTAAAAAAAATAAGTCATGGGACTAAATGGACAAGCTCAACCATAGCTTGAGAACTTCAAGACATGTCCAAGAACTGGGAGAAATTATCCAAACCTTTGAGTATGTCATCATAACACATGTAAGGAGCAAAGGAAATAGAGCTGCAAAATTCATGGTGAACTAGGGATGTACCCATCAAAACAATACACTAGAGACAATCTCGCCTCATTGTCCCTTGGATGGATGGCTTGACCCGATACAAAGAATCATGGAGGAGGACGATGTCAGCAGTGGGGAAAACCCGTAGACTTGGGAACCAAATCCCTGATCGGGGTGTGTAACAGAAGGATGGCACTCCCATCAATCATTATGATGGATTCCTGGACAAATATTCCCACCACCTTCCACATGCATGGAAAGGCTGGTAGGGCATCCTTCAACATGTAGGTGGGTGTCATGTTTGAGGAAGAGGTTAAAAAATCCATTCAACACTTGGGCAGGTGAAGGCACGGTGATTTTTCTCCGGTCGTGAAAGATTGAATAGTCTCACTCAAAGAGAAGTTAGAATGGTAGGTCATGCTTGCCCTAAGTGTTCGACATTGGAAATTCCCTGGTAAGTAGATTTTCTCTCCATCATTTCCCACTTTGCTGCCATGATAGTCTCGGATAAAGACAATTGTGGTCAGTTTGTTTGGATGTTGAGGGGTTATGTGGGTATGAGGTTGGCTCTATATATGAATATGTTTGACAATAGGTTAACCATCATAAATATGGCTTACAATGTTGGTTTTTTCGGGTTAGTCTTGTGGTCCCTTGTCCTCAATGGGACATGTTATGCTACATTAATGCACCTGTGCGATAACCAGAATAGCTAGGGGGAAATTTTGAGAGGGTTTCATATTCCCACACTAGAGTTGGCCTAGTCGGGTTGGGAAGAAGGACCTATGTCTACGTTTATGCTGGAGTATTTCTTTATTAATTATACCTTTATCATGCCTAGAGTGCAACTTAAGAGATACCCTGCCTCTGCTAGGTGGGCGGGGAAACCATCGAGTCCTCTTCTAGATCCAGCTGAGGGTGTACATGTTAGTTGGGATTGGGGAAAGGGTCTGAGTGATGTTGGGTGGGATGAACCCCTGTTTAGGTCAAGGAAATTCCGAGGTTACAGCCAAAATGAAGTAAAAACATTTTATTCTAGACACTATTATTATCTTATATTCCAACAAAAAATTTAGAAAAACATCTAAGGAGGAAGGTGGTGGGAGAAATTGGTTTGTTTTATTTGGTTGGTTTGCAGGGGAGAAATCCTAACATGGGATCAACTAATAAAAATAGGCTTCTATGGATGCTCAATTTTTGTCCTCTATGGAAGCCACTCGAAATATTTGGAGCACCTCATCAATTGATTTTGGTATTCCTGGCAAAAATGGAGACAAGTGGAAGACCTCTTTGGCCAGATGGATTAGGACACCCTAAGTATTAAATAATCCATCCTTATCTAAAAATGGGGCGTATACTCCAGCCGCGTCCTCACTAAGCCTAAGACTTGGCCCCAGTCTTCACCCTTTGGCCCATCTAGAAGGAGAGAAGCTAAAGGACTTTCAAGAATATGAGTTAATACCAAGAGGTGCCATGGGACGAGATTTAGAGAAATATATGAAAAGCCATCCTAATAGAGAAGTGGGCACCAAATGGCTACCACGTTGCACCCTAGGAGGGAAAGATCCTTCAACGTCTCCATTTGGCATCGACCATGATAGCCCCAAACTCATGGAAATCAATCCCAGGTAGAGTAGATATTGTTCGAATGTTCAATATGCCACCTCAAGGATTCATGAAACTAAACTTTGATGGAGGATCAAAAGGGAATCTGGGCCATGGAGGATTAAAAGTGGTATTCTGCTATCATAGAGCCATAACTTGCTTCATTTATGTAGAATCATGTGAATATGCGAGTGACAACGAAGCGCAATTCACTAGAGCTCGTCAAGTTCTACTCCTAGAAATCAGGTTGGGCTTAAAAAATTTAGTGATTAAAGGGGAGACCCAACTAGTAGCAAACACCCTAAAAAAGCTAAGTCATGGGACTAAATGGACAAACTCAACCACAACAGGAGAACTTCGAGACATGTCCAAGAACTGGGAGAAATTATCCAAAATTTTGAGTATGTCATCATAACGCATGTAAGGAGCGAAGGAAATAGAGCTATAGAATTCGTGGTGAACAAGGAATGTGCCCATCAAAACAAGACTCTAGAGATAATCTACCCTCATTTTACATCGGATGGATGGCTTGACCCGGTAGAAAGAATCATGGAGGAGGACAAGGTCAGCAGTGGGGAAAACCCATAGACTCTGGAACCAAATCCTTGATCTTCATGTGTAACAGAAGGATGGCACTCCCATCAATCATTATTACAGATGCCTCGACAAATATTCGCACCACCTTCCACATGTGTGGAAAGGCTGGCAGGGCATCCTTCAACATGCAGGTGGGTGTTATGTGTAAGGAAGAGGTTAAAAAATCCATTCAAGGCTTGGTCAGTCGAAGGCACGATGATTTTTCTCCGGTGGTGAAAGATTGAATATTTTTTCTCAAAGAGAAGGCTGAAGGGTAGCTCCAACTTCCCCTGAGTGTTCGGAATTGGAAATTCCATGGTAAGTAAATTTTCTCTCCATCATTTCCTGTTTTGCTGCCATGATAGTCTCGGATAAAGACAATTGTAGTCAATTTGTTTGGATGTTGAGGGGTTATGTGGGTATGAGGTTGGCTCTATATATGAATATGTTTGGCAATAGGATAACCATCATAAATATGGCTTACAATTTTGGTTTTTTCGATTTAGTCTCGTGGTCCCTTGTCCTCAGTGGAAAAGGTTATGCTACATTCATGCACCTGTGTGATAGCTTGAATAGCTAGGGGGAAATTTCGAGAGGGTTTCGTATTCCCACACCGGAGTTGGCCTAACAGGCTGGGAAGAAGGACCTATGTTTACGTTTATTCTAGATTATTTCCTTATGAATTATACCTATATCATGCCTAGAGTGCAACTTACGAGATACCATGCCTCTGCCAAGAGGGCGGGGAAATCATCGAGTCCTCTTTCGGATCGTGTTGAGGGTGTACATGCTAGTTGGGATTCTGGAAATGATTTGAGTGATGTTGGGTGGAATGAAACCCTGTCTAGGTTGGATAAATGCGTAGGTTACAGCCAAAATGAAGGAAAAACATTTTATTGTAGACACTATTATTATCTTATATTCCAACAACAAATTTAGAAAAACATCTAAGGAGGAAGGTGGTGGGAGAAATTGGCTTGTTTTCTTTGGTTGGTTTGTAGGGGAAGAATCCTAACATGGGATCAATTGATAAAAATAGGCTTCTATGGACTCTCAATTTGTGTCCTCTGTGGAAGCCACTCAAAATATTTGGAGCACCTCCTTAATTCATGTCAGTATTCCTCGCAAAAATGGAGACAAGTGGAATACCTCTTTGGCCGGATGGATCAGGACACCCTAAGTATTAAAGAATCCATTCTAATCTAAATACGTGCCATATACTCCAGCCAAGTTCTCACTAAGCCTAGTAATTGGCCCTGAGCTTCACCCTTTAGGCCATTTGGAAGGAGAGAAGCTAAAGGATTTTCAAGAATACTAGTCAATACCAAGAGGTGGTATGGGACAAGATAAAGAGAAATATCTGGAAAACCATCCTAAGAGAGAAGTGGGCACCAAATGGCTGTCAAGTTGCACCCCAGGAGGGAAGGATCCTTCAACATCTCCATTTGGAATTGACCATGATAGCCCCAAACTCATGGAAATCAATCCCAAGTAGACTAGATATTTTCCGAACCTTCAATATGCCACCTCAAGGATTCATGAAACCAAACTTTGATGGAGCATCGAAAGGGAATCTGGAACATGGGTGATTCAAATTGGTATTCTGATATCATAGAGCCATAACTCGCTTCATTTATGTAGACTCATGTGAATATGCAAGTGACAATGAAGCGCAATTCACTAGAACTCGTCAAGTTCTACTCCTGGCAATCAGGTTGGGCTTCAAAAAATTAGTGATTAAAGGGGAGGCCCAGCTAGTAGAAAACAGCCTAAAAAAGCTAAGTCATGGGACTAAATCAATAAGCGGAGCAACAACTGGAGAACTTCGAGACATGTCCAAGAACTGGGAGAAATTATCCAAAATTTTGAGTATGTCATCATAATGCATGTAAGGAGCGAAGGAAATAGAGCTACAGAATTCATGGTGAAATAGGGATGTGCCCATCAAAATAAGCCACTAGAGACAATCTCACCTCCCCGTCCCTTGGATGGAATGCTTGACCCAATACAAAGAATCATGGAGGAGGACAAGGTCAGCAGTGGGGAAATCCCATAGACTTGGGAACCAAATCCTTGATCGGGGTGTGTAACGAAAGGATGGCACTCCCATCAATCATTATGATGGATGCCTTGATAAATATTTTCACCACCTTCTGCATGTGTCAAAAGGCTGGCAGGGCATCGTTCAACATGTAGGTGGGTGTTATGTGTAAGGAAGAGGTTAAAAAATGCATTCAAGGCTTGGTCAGGTGAAGGCACGATAATTTTTCTCCGGTGGTGAAATATTGAATAGTCTTGCTCAAAGAGAAGGCTAAAGGTTAGGTCCAGCTTCCCCCAAGTGTTCATCATTTGAAACTCCATGGTAAGTAAATTTTCTCTCCATCATTTCCCACTTTGCTGCCATGATAGTCTCAGATAAAGACAATTGTAGTCAGTTTGTTTGGATGTTGAAGGGTTATGTGGGTATGAGGTTGGATCTATATATGAATATGTTTGAGAATAGGTTAACCATCATAAATAGGGCTTACAATGTTGGTTTTTTCGGGTTAGTCCTGTGGTCCCTTGTCCTCAGTGGAACAGGATATGCTACATTCATGCACCTGCGCGATACCCAAAATAGCTAGGGGGAAATTTCAAGAGGGTTTCGTATTCCCACACTAGAGTTGGCCTAGTCGGATTGGGAAGAAGGACCTATGTCTATGTTTATTCTGGAGTATTTCCTTATGAATTATACCTATATCATCCTGAGAGTGCAACTTATGAGATACCTTGCCTCTGTCAGGAGGGTGGGGAAATCGTCGAGTCCACTTTTGGATCGTGCTGAGGGTGTACATGTCAGTTGGGATTGTGGAAAGGGTATTAGTGATGTTGGGTTGGATGAAAACCTATCTAGGTCTGGGAAACATGTAGGTTACAGCCAAAATGAAGTAAAAACATTTTATTGTAGACACTATTATTATCTTATATTCCAACAACAAATTTATAAAAACATCTAAGGAGGAAGGTGGTGGGAGAAATTGGCTTGTTTTCTTTGGTTGGTTTGCATGGGAATAATCGTGACATGGGATTAACTAATAAAAATAGGCTTATATGTACCCTCAATTTTCGTCCTCTATGGAAGCCACTCGAAATATTTGGAGCACTTCCTCAATTCATGTAAGTATTCCTCTAAAAAACGGAGACAAGTGGAAGACTTCTTTGGCTAGATAGATGAGGACCCATTAAGTATTAAATAATACGTCCTAATCTAAAGACATGGCATATACTCTAGCTGGGTCCTCACTAAGCCTAGGACTTGGCCCCGGGCTTCACCCTTTAGGCCATCTAGAAGTATATAAGCTAAAGGATTTTCAAGAATATGAGTCAATACCAATAGGTGGTAATGGACGATATTAAGAGAAATATATGGAAAACCTTCCTAATAGAGAAGTGGGCATCAAATGACTGCCAAGTTGCACCCTAGGAGGGAAGGATCCTTCAACGTCTCCATTTTGCATCAACCATGATAGCCCCAAACTCATGGAAATCAATCCCAAGTAGAGTAGATATTTTCCGACCCTTCAATATGCCACCTTAAGGATTCATGAAACTAAACTTTGATGGAGCATCGAAAGGGAATCTTGGCCATGGAGGATTCAAAGTGGTATTCTGCTATCATAGAGCCATAACTCGGTTCATTTATGTATACTCATGTCAATATGTGAGTGCCAATGAAGTACAATTCACTAGAGCTCGTCAAGTTATACTCCTAGAAATCAGGCTGGGCTTCAAAAAATTAGTGATTAAAGCGGAGACCAAACTAGTAGCAAAAACCCTAAGAAAACTAAGTCATGGGACTAAATGGACAAGCTCAGCAACAGCTTGAGAACTTTGAGACATGTCCAAGAACTGGGAGAAATTATCCAAATTTTTGAGTATGTCATCATAACACATGTAAGGAGCGAAGGAAATAGGGCTACAGAATTCGTGGCGAACTAGGGATGTGCCCATCGAAACAAGACACTGGAGACAATCTCACCTCCCTGTCCCTTGGATGGATGGCTTGACCCGATACAAAGAATCATGGAGGAGAACAATGTCAACAGTGGGGAAAACCCATAGACTTGGGAACCAAATCCCTGATCGGGGTGTGTAATAGAAGGATGGCGCTCCCATCAATCATTATGATGGATGCCTCGACAAATATTCCCACCACCTTCCACATGCGTGGAAAGGCTGGTAGTGCATCCTTCAACATGCAGGTGGGTGTCATGTCTAAGGAAGAGGTTAAAAAATCCATTCAAGGCTTGGTCAGGTGAAGGCACAGTGATTTTTCTCCGGTGGTGAAAGATTGAATAGTCTCACTCAAAGAGAAGTTAAAATGGCGGATACCACTTTTGAGTGTTGAGCATCCTTGGAAATTCCACAGTAGTCAGGGTGAACAAAGACAATTGCAGTCAATTTGTTTAGATGTTGAGGGGTTATGTGGGTATGAGGTTGGCTCTATATATGAATATGTTTGACAATAGGTTAACCATCATAAATATGGCTTACAATGTTGGTTTTGTCGGGTTAGTCTCATGGTCCCTTGTCCTCAATGGAACATGTTATGCTACATTCATGCACCTGCACGATAGCCAGAATAGCTTGGGGGGAATTTTGAGAGGGTTTCTTATTCCCACACCGTAGTTGGCCTAGTCGGGATGGGAAGAAGGACCTATGTCTACATTTATGCTGGATTATTTCCTTATGAATTATACCTATATCATGCCTACAGTGCAACTTACGAGATACCCTCCTTCTGCCAGGAGGGTGGGGAAACCGTCGAGTCCTCTTTTGGATCGTGCTGAGGGTGTACATGTCAGTTGGGATTTTGGAAAGGGTCTGAGTGATGTTGGGTGGGATGAACCCCTGTCTAGGTTGGGGAAACGTGTAGGTTACAACCAAAATGAAGTAAAAACATTTTATTGTAGACATTATTATTATCTTATATTCCAACAACAAATTTAGAAAAACATCTAAGGAGGAAGGTGGTGGGAGAAATTGGCTTGTTTTCTTCGGTTGGTTTGTAGGAGAAGAATCCTAACATGGGATCAAATGACAAAAATAGGCTTCTATGGACTCTCAATTTATGTCCTCTGTGGAAGCCACTTGAAATATTTGGAGCACCTCCTCAATTCATGTCAGTATTTCTTGCAAAAATGGAGACAAGTGGAAGACCTCTTTTTCCAGATGGATCAGGACACCCTAAGTATTAAAGAATCCATCCTAATCTAAAGACGCAGCATATACTCCAGCTAGTTCCTCACTAAGCCTAGGACTTGGCCACGGGTTTCACCCTTTGGCCCATATGGAAGGAGAGAAGCTAAAGGATTTTCAAGAATACAAATCAATACCGAGAGGTGGTATGGGAAGCGATTTATATAAATATATCGAAAAAAATCCTAACAGAGAAGTTGGCACCAAATGACTGCCAATTTTCACCCTAGGAGGGAAGGATACTTCAACATCTCCATTTGGCATAGACCATCATAGCCCCAAACTCATGGAAATCAATCCCAAGTAGAGTAGATATTGTCCAGACCTTCAATATGCCACCTCAAGGATTCATGAAACTAAACTTTGAAGGAGCATCGAAAGGGAATATAGGCCATGGAGGATTCAAAGTGGTATTCTACTATCATAGAGTCATAACTCGCTTCATTTATGTAGACTCATGTGAATATGCGAGTGACAATGAAGCACAATTCACTAGAGCTCGTTAAGTTCTACTCTTGGCAATCAGGTTGGGCTTCAAACAATTATTGATTAAAGGGGAGACCCAGCTAGTAGCAAACACCCTAAAAAAACTAAGTCATGAGACTAAATGGACAAGCTCAGCCATAGCTAGAGAACTTTGAGACATGTCCAAGAATTGGGAGAAATTATCCAAAATTTTGAGTATGTCATCATAACGCATGTAAGGGGCGAAGGAAATAGAGCTACAGAATTCGTGGCGAACTAGGGATGTGCCCATAAAAACAAGCGACTAGAGAGAATATCACGTCCCTATCCCTTGGATGGATGGCTTGACCCGATACAAAGAATCATGGAGGAAGACAAGGTCAGCAGTGGGGAAAACCCATAGACTTGGCAACCAAAATCCCTAATCGGGGTGTGTAACGGAAGGATGGCACTCCCATCAATCATTATGATGGATGCCTCGAAAAATATTCCCACCACCTTCCACATACGTGGAAAGGCTGGCAGGGCATCCTTCAACATCGAGGTGGGTGTTATGTGTAAGGAAGTGGTTAAAAAATCCATTGAAGGCTTGGTCAGGTGAAGGCACGGTGATTTTTCTCTGGTGGTGAAATATTGAATAGTCTCGCTCAAAGAGAAGGTAGAAGGTTAGCTCCAGCTTCCCTTAAGTGTTTAGCATTGGAAATTCCCTCGTAAGTAAATCTTATCTCCATCATTTCCCACTTTCCTGCCATGATATTCTCAGATAAAGACAATTGTGGTCAGTTTGTTTGGATGTTGAGGGGTTATGTGGGTATGAGGTTGGCTCTATATATAAATATCTTTGAAAATAGGTTAACCATCACAAATATGGCTTATGATGTTGGTTTTTTTGGGTTAGTCTCGAGGTCCCTTGTCCTCAGTGGAACAGGTTATGCCACATTCATGCACCTGCGCGATATCCAAAATAGCTAGGGGGAAATTTTGAGAGGGTTTCATATTCCCACACTAGATTTTTCCTAGTCGGGTTGGGAAGAAGGACATATGTCTATGTTTATGCTTGATTATTTCCTTATGAATTATACCTATATCATGCCTAGAGTGGAAGTTACGAGCTACCCTGCCTCTGCCAAGAGGGTGGGGAAACTGCAGGGTCCTCTTTTGGATCATGCTGAGGGTGTACATGTCAGTTGGGATTGTCGAAAGGGTCTGAGTGATGTTGGGTGGGATGAACCCCTAGCTAGGTTGGGGAAATATGTAGGTTACAACCAAAATGAAGTAAAAATGTTTTTTTGTAGACACTATTATTATCTTATATTCCAACACCAAATTTAGAAAAACATCTAAGGAGGAAGGTGGTGGGAGAATTTGGCTTGTTTTATTTGGCTTTTTTGCAGGGGAAGAATCCTGACATGGGATCAAATGATAAAAATAAGCTTCTATGGACCCTCAATTTATGTCCTCTGTGGAAGCCACTTGAAATATTTGGAGCACCTCCTCAATTCATGAAATTATTTCTTGCAAAAATGGAGACAAGTGGAAGACCTATTTGGCTGGATGGATTAGGACCCCCTAAGTATTAAAGAATCCATCCTAATCTAAATATGGGTAATATAATCCAGCCGAGTCCTCACTAAGCCTAGGACTTGGCCCCAGGCTTCACCCTTTGAGCCATATGGAAGGAGGGAAGCTAAAGGATTTTCAAGAATACGAGTCAATACCAAGAGGTGCTATGGGACGAGATTAAGAGAAATATATGGAAAATCATCCTAACATAAAAGTGGGCACCAAATGACTGTGAAGTTGCACCCGAGGAGGGAAGGATCCTTCAACGTCTCCATTTGGCATCAACCATGATAGCCCAAAACTCATGGAAATCAAGCCCAAGTAGAGTAGATATTGTCCGAACCATAAATATGCCGCCTCAAGGATTCATGAAACTAATATTTGATGGAGCATCGAAAGGGAATCTAGGCCATGGAGGATTCAAAATGGTATTCTGCTATCATAGAGCCATAACTTGCTTCATTTATGTAGACTCATGTGAATATGCGAGTGACAATGAAGCACAATTCGCTAGAGCTCGTCAAGTTCTACTCCTGGAAATTAGGTTGGGCTTCAAAAAATTAGCGATTAAAGGGGAGACCCAACAAGTAGCAAACACCCTATAGAAACTAATTAATGGGACTAAATGGAAAAGCTCAACCATAGCTGGAGAACTTTGAGACATGTCTAAGAACTCGGACAAATTATCCAAAATTTTGAGTATGTCATCATAACACATGTAAGGAGCGAAGGTAATAGAGCTACAGAATTTGAGCCAAACTAGGGATGTGCCCATCAAAACAAGCCACTAGAGACAATCTTGCCTACATGTCCCTTGGATGGATGGATTGACCCGATACAAAGAATCATGGAGGACGACAAGGTCAGTAGTGGGGAAAACCCATAGACTTGGGAACCAAATCCCTGATCGGGGTGTGTAATGGAAGGATGGCACTCCCATCAATCATTATGATAGATGCCTCGCCAAATATTCCCACCACCTTCTACATGCGTGGAAAGGCTGGCAGGGCATCCTTCAACATGAAGGTGGGTGTTATGTGTAAGGAAGAGGTTAAAAAATCCATTCAAGGCTTGGTCGAGTGAAGGCATGGTGATTTTTTTCCAGTGGTAAAATATTGAATAGTCTTGCTCAAAGAGAAGGCTGAAGGGTAGCTCCAGCTTTGCCTGAGTGTTTAGCATTGGAAATTCACTGGTAAATAAATTTCCTCTCCATCACTTCCCACTTTGCTGCCATGATAGTCTCGGATAAAGACAATTGTGGTCAGTTTTTTTGGATGTTGAGGGGTTATGTGGGTATCCGATTGGCTCTATATATGAATATTTTTGACAATAGGTTAACCATCATAAATAGTGCTTACAATTTTGGATTTTTCAGGTTAGTATCGTGGTCCCTTGTTGTCAGTGGAACATGTTATGCTACATTCATGCACCTGCGCGATAGCCAGAATAGATGGGGGAAATTTCGAGAGGATTTTGTATTCCCACACCGGAGTTGGCCAAGTCAGGTTGGGAAGAAGGACCTATGTCTACGTTTATGCTCAATTATTTCCTTATGAATTATACCTATATCATGCCTGGAGTGCAACTTATAAGATACCCTGCCTCTTCCAGGAGGGTGGAGAAATCGTCGAGTCCTCTTTTGGATCGTGCTGAGGGTGTACATGTCAGTTAGGATTGTGGAAAGGGTCTGAGTGATGTTGGGTGGGATGAACCCCTATCTAGGTCGGGGAAACACATAGGCTATATCCAAAATGAATTAAAAACATTTTATTGTAGACACTATTATTATCTTATATTCTAACAACAAATTTAGAAAAACATCTAAGGAGGAAGGTGGTGGGAGAAATTGGTTTTTTTTCTTTGGTTGGTTTGCAGGGGAAAAATCTTGACATGGGATCAACTGATAAAAATAGGCTTCTATGGACTCTAAATTTTCATCCTCTGTGGAAGCCACTCGAAATATTTGGAGCACCTCCTCAATTCATGTCAGTATTCCTCGCAAAAAATGAGACAAGTGGAATACCTCTTTGGCCAGATGGATCAGGACCCCATAAGTATTAAAGAATCCATTCTAATCTAAATATGGGGCATATACTCCTACCAAGTCCTCACTAAGCCTTGAACTTGGCCCCAGGCTTCACCCTTTGGGCCATCTGGAAGGAGAGAAGCTAAAGGATTTTCAAGAATATGAGTCAATACCAAGAGGTGGTATGGGAAGAGATTAGGAGAAATATATGGAAAACCATCCTAACAGAGAAGTGGGCACCAAATGACTGCCAAGTTGCACCCCAAGAGGGAAGGATCCTTCAACCTCTCCATTTGGCATTGACCATGATAACCGCAAACTCATGGAATTCAATCCCAAGTAGAGTAGATATTGTCCAAACCTTCAATATGCCACCTCAGGGATTCATTAAACTAAACATTTAGGGAGCATCGAAAGGGAATATAGGCCATGGAGTATTCATATTGGTATTATACTATCATAGAGCCATAACTTGCTTCATTTATGTAGACTCATGTGAATATTCGAGTGACAATGAAGCGAATTTCACTATAGCTCATCAAGTTCTACTCCTGGCAATCAGGTTGGGCTTCAAAAAACTAGTGATTAAAGGGGAGACCCAACTAGTAGCAAAAACCCTAAAAAAACTAAGTCCTGGGACTAAATGGACTAAATATTGAATAGCCTTGCTCAAAGAGAAGGAAGAAGGGTTGCTCCAGCTTCCCCTGAGTGTTTGGCATTGGAAATTCCATCGTAAGTAATTTTTCCCTCCATCATTTCCCACTTTGCTGCCATGATAGTCTTGGATAAAGATAATTGTGGTCAGTTTGTTTGGATGTTGAGGGGTTATGTGGGTATGAGGTTGGCTCTATATATGAATATGTTTTACAATAGGTTAACCATCATAAATAGGGCTTACAATGTTGGTTTTTTCGAGTTAGTCTCGTGGTCCCTTGTCCTCAGTGGAACAGGTTATGTTACATTCATGTAGCTGCACGAAAGCCAGAATAACTGTGGGGAAATTTCGAGAGGGTTTCGTTTTCCCACACCAGAGTTGGCCTAGTTGGGTTGAGAAGAAGGACCTATGTCTACATTTATGCTAGACTATTTCCTTATGAATTATAACTATATCATGCCTAGAGTGCAACTTATGAGATACCCTGCCTCTGTAAGGAGGGCGTGGAAACCATTGAGTCCTCTTTTGGATCCTGCTGAGGTTATACATGTCAGTTGGGATTGTGGAAAGGCTCTGAGTGATGTTGGGTGGGATGAACCCCTGTCTAGGTCAGGGAAATGCATAGGTTACAACCAAAATGAAGTAAAAACATTTTATTGTAGACACTATTATTATCTTATATTCCACTAACAAATTTTAAAAAACATCTAAGGAGGAAGGTGGTGGGAGAAATTGGCTTGTTTTCTTTGGTTGGTTTGCAGGGGAACAATCATGACATGGGATCAACTGATAAAAATAGGCTTCTATGTACCCTCAATTTGTGTCCTCTGTGGAAGCCACTCGAAATATTTGGAGCACCTCCTCAATTCACGTCAATATTCCTCGCAAAAATGTGGAAAAGTGGAAGACCTCTTTGGACGGATGGATCAGGACCCCCTAAGTCTTAAATAAGCCATCCTAATCTAAAGATGGGGAACAAACTCTAGCTGGGTCATCACTAAGCCTAGGACTTGGCCCCAGGCTTCACCCTTTTGGCCACTTCGAAGGAGAGAAGCTTAAGGATTTTCAAGAATACGAGTCAATACCAAGAGGTGGTATGGGACGAGATTAAGATAAATATATGGAAAACCATCCTAACAGAGAAGTGGGCACCAAATGACTACCAAGTCGCACCCCAGGAGGGAAGGATCCTTCAACATCTCCATTTGGCATCGACCATGATAGCCCCAAACTCATGGAAAGCAATCCCAAGTAGAGTATATATTGTACAAACCTTCAATATGCCACCTCAAGGATTCATGAAACTAAACTTTGATATAGCATCGAAACGGAATCTAGGCCATGGAGGATTCAGAGTGGTATTCTGCTATCATAGATCCATAACTTGCTTCATTTATGTAGACTCATGTGAATATGTGAGTGACAATGAAGCGCAATTCACTAGAGCTCATCAAGTTCTACTCCTGGCAATCAGGTTGGGCTTCAAAAAATTAGTGATTAAAGGGGAGACCCAACTAGTAGCAAACAACCTAAAAAAAATAAGTCATGGGATTAAATGGGCAGCTCAACGACAACTAGAGAACTTCTAGACCTGTCCAAGAACTAGGAGAAATTATCCAAAATTTTGAGTATGTCATCATAATGCATGTAAGGAGCAAAAGAAATAGAGGTGCAGAATTCGTGGCGAATTAGGGATGTGCCCATCAAAAAAAGCCACTAGAGACAATCTCGCCTCCTTGTCCCTTGGATGGAAAGCTTGAACTAATACAAAGAATCATGGAGGAGGACAAGGTTGTTGGAAAAAATACTGAGAGGGGGGTGTGAATCAGTATTTTGATTTGATTGAATACTTTTACTTTTCTTTCTCTTAAAACCATACGCTACTTTCCTGAACCCAACTCGCGTATACACACTGAAATCCTTAAGAAAACTTGCATATGTCCAGAGATCTTATTATGCATTTAATTATTTACTTAGATCATTGCATCATTCATTCATCAGATGTTTAGTAAGTAGTAAGCATGTGCAGTAATAATAGAATAAGCCATCACGCATAATCAACACACATGAACACCAATATTTAAGGTGGAAACCCAATTCGGGAGAAAACCACCGCTGCTGTCAACTCTGTCTTCAATATTTATTATAAAGAAAACTTCTTACAATTTTTACTAGCACAGACTCGTACGAGCACACAGGCACCTACCTACAAAAGACTGCAACCTTCTCTCATTCTCCAGCCACTATCGGAAGGGAGCTCCAACCCCCTGATCTCGTTTACCAGCCTCTCCTGGAAGGGAGCTACTACCCCCTGCTCTCATTTACCAGCCTCTCCTGGAAGGGAGCTACTACCCCCTGCTCTCATTTACTAGCTACCAATAAAAGGGAGCTACAACCCCCTTTACTGAAGGCTTCGACCCTCAGCACCACTGTGGACCACGTTTCATCAATTTTCATACTAGATCCATCAGCTTCCACACAACATAACTTGTAGGCCACTTTTCATCATATTTTTAGACTGGACCCACTCCAAACATTTAAGCTCAACATACATCAAACTGAAACTTATAACCCCATCAATTCATTCATTCAATCATCAACCAATCAACCAACAACTTGATCTTTAATCAACATAATCAGCAACATAATTAACATTCAAACAACCTAGATCTGTATGAATACTTCATTGACAGATAGCAGTAAAACCGCAGAACAGATCAGACATTTTGTTCCACATACTTCAGCAAAAACCTAGATTCCATACGCACTTTTACATCACTGAACCTACATATATACGTGCTTTCATAGAGAAAAACCTGTGTATAGATCTGCAACTATTTCAGAACTGACCTTCGATTTCATACACGCTTTTGCTGAAACTAGCCTGCGTATATACGTGCTTTTTTTGAAACGAACCTGCATATAGATCTGTAACTTTTCAGGATTGTGCAGCTCTTCAGATCAGATAAACAACTCAGATCTCTCCCTTTAATTCAGCAAAGATTTGCCAGATCACATATCTAAACATTCCATAAACAAATCTACAAAATACATAGTCATTTCAGATCTAGAGATCCATCTTCATCATTTTCTTCATAGGTGCATTATTAATTTAGATCAATCAATAAAATGTTACCCATTCTATGCAGATATACTTCAGAATGAAGTATTCATTAAAACCCAGACCTATGCACTTTATGAACAATCATAAACTTTTCCCAATATTTCAATTAGAACAGTGAAAACACTGTAACCAGAACTTCAGAAATAACCCAAACATCAGAATGGATATGCAGATATAAATTCAACCCTGAACAGTCATTAATTCAAATAGCATACGCTACTTTTATTTACTGAAGCCGCGTGCATACGCGCTTTCCTGCACACCAACCCACGTATACTTCTATGTATTTTATTCTTCAGAAAACCCTAACTGCCATACGTGCTTTTCATGAAGCGAACTCGTGTATACACACGCTTTCTCTGTGATGAACCTACGTATAGATCTGTAAAAAAATAACTTTGTAGAATAGACCAGATCTATAAGACTTACCGAGATTTATTCATATTCTTCAGCAGAATTGCGCCAGTTCTTCATCATTCCTTCAGTAAGTCATTCTTGGGATTCATCATCATCAGATCTAGAGATATTGAACCATCATCAGATCCATAGGTGCATCATAGATTCAGATCTATCAATTCAGAACATAGTCCATTCATGCAGATATTCCTTAGAGAAATTTATTCATCAACAACCCTTACGCATGCACACATTGCACTATGATCTTCTTCTCCTTAAATAGATTTAGCTTTTACCAATACCATGAGCCAAAACCACACAACTTCTGATGGTATCTTGGACGGAATCAAATAAACCATACAGTGCTCAATACTGTGTGCCAAAACCATGGTAATGCCCCTTGGTATTATAATTTTGGAGCGCAAAAGGGCATACAAAACTTGGGACGTACTTATCCGCGTGCATACGTGACTTGGCCTTTACAAACCCGTGTATACATTTTGACATATCTTATTCATCATTACTCTAGAACTTACTGGAATTTCTTTCTTCGTTACTTTTGAACTGCTCTGTAGATACATTAGATTTACATCATTAACAAATAGGTTGCTATCGAGAGACAACTCATCAAGTAAGTTTTCATCAAGGACAACTTCATCAAGTAGGTTTCCATCAAGGACAAAACATTGCATCATATTTCCAACAATCTCCCACATTGCATCATATTGCCAACAATCTCCCCCTTTGGACTTGATGGCAACCATAATACATAATACTCTCCCGCTTTGACATTAGGGGAAAACGTATCATGCTCCCCCTGAGTTTATGGTAAATTTTCAAAACATATTTTTTAGTGAGGTACATAACTCTATAACTCATCCTATCACCAAGAACTTACATCAATGATCCAACCAAGTGGATTTACATATTTGACTCAACTACCCAACCAAGTGGGTTTACAAATTTGAACAAGTCCTTACATGACTGAATATTAAAATTTTACATCATAGGTCTTAACATGACCTTTTCATCAAATGATAGAAATAACTTATACAATCAAGACCAAAGAATCTCAAGCATGAGGTCAGACCACAACAAATAATTAGAATGCCAACAATGCATCCTTTCCATATGACCAAAGCTCCCCCTTAGCTTGTGCATCTTGAACACTTTAAACAACAAATCATCAAGGCATCTTCACCAAATATCAGAGAATGAAACAGAAATATGAGAGCTGAAACATCACCAGAGATAGCCAAAAGCACCACAGCTATGATGAAGAATGCTGACCAAAAAAAAATCTGTCAGCAAACACCCATACACAGTTTTCTATGTATAAACTCGTGTATATACGCGACTGTCCTCCAGGAAATATGCATATCCAAGTTAATCTTCTCTATTTAAGTAGATCTGATCTTCTTCATGGCAGATACTACTCCCAGCTTCTGTCTGAGATATTCGAACACTTCCCTGGGAAAGGTTTGGTAAATATATCAGCAACTTGTTCTTTGGAGGGAACATATTCCAACTTCACCTTTTGTTCAAGCACTTGTTCACGTAAGAAGTGATACTTGATGGGAATGTTCTTGGTCTTGGAATGCATATCAAGATTCTTTGAAATATTGATGGCACTTGTATTATCACACATAATGGAGATAGGAGGTGAAAATTTGATTTGAATGTCTTGTAAGTTTTACATCATCCAAAGAAGTTGAGTGCAACATGATGCGGCAGCCACATATTCTACTTCTGTTGTAGATAAGGAAATAGAGCTTTGCTTCTTGTTGAACCAAGATACTAACCGGGGCCCCATATAGAATGCACCACCACTAGTGCTTTTCCGATCATCAACATTTTAGCCCAATCTACATCAGTGTAAGCATGAAGAGTGAGTTCAACATTCTTTGGATACCATAGTCCAAAGTCTTTAGTTCCTTCTAGAAATTTGAATATTCTTTTGACAGCCTGAAGGTGACACTCTTTTGGATTAGCTTGGAATCGTCCAACAATTCCAACTGCATGCATAATGTCTGGTCTAGTCCCAGTGAGATAAAGTAGACTTCTTGTCATAGATCTATATTCTGGTTGATTCACCGTGGGAGAATCATCATGAGAACTGAGATTACATCTGGTTATCATTGGTGTACTTACAGGTTTACACTCTTACATGCCATACTTCTTCATAGTTTTCTTAAGATATTTTGCTTGTGATAAGAATATGCCATCTGTTGCTTGTTGCACTTGAAAGCCAAGAAAAAATGTTAGTTCCCCAAGTAAAGACATTTCAAATTCTTGCTGCATAACATAAGCAAATTTCTGACTCATAGATTCTTCATTACTTCCAAAAAGGATATCATCAACATACACAACCACAATCAATAGTTTATCATTTTCAGTTTTGTGTATAAGTTGCTATTAGCAAACCCCTTGGAAAATCCTTGTTGATGAAGATATTTGTCAAGATGATAATACCATGCCCTTGGAGCTTGTTTGAGACCATATAGAGCCTTTTTAATTCTACACACAAGTTTTTCATCATTTCCCAAAATGAATTGTTTTGGTTATTCTATATAAACTTCTTCTTCTACATCAACATTGCGAAAATCAGATTTATCATCCATTTGATAAAATTTGATTTGTTGGAAGCTTGAAAAAGCAAGAAACATTCTTATGGCTTCAAGTCTAGCTACAGGAGCAAAAGTTTCTTCAAAGTCTATACCTTCTTTTTGAGCATACCCCTTTCATGAAGCAAACCCGCGTATACATGCGCTTTCTCTGTGAGGAACCTCCGTATAGATCGGTAAAAAAATAAATTTGCAGAATAGACCAGATCTATAAGACTTACCCATATTTATTCATCTTCTTCAGCAGAATTGCGCCAGTTCTTCATCATTCCTTCAGTAGGTCATTCTTGAGATTCGTCATCATCAGATCTAGAGATCTTAAAAAATCATCAAATCCATGGGTGCATCATAGATTCAGATCTATCAATTCAGAACACAGTTCATTCATGCATATATTCCTTAGAGAAATTTATTCATCAACAACCCTTACGCATGCACACCTTGCACTATGATCTTCTTATCCTTAAATAGATTTAGCTTTTACCAATACCATGAGCCAAAACCACACAAATTTCGATGGTACTTTTGGACAGTATCAAATAAACCATACAGCGCTCAGTACTGTGTGCCAAAACCATGGTAATTCCCCTTGGTATTATACTTTTGGAACGCAAAATGGAATACGTGACTTCGGTCGTACTTATCCGCGTGCATACACGACTTGGCCGTTACAAACTCGCGTATACATTGTGACATATCTTATTCATCATTACTCTGGCACTTACTAGAATTTCTCTCTTCATTATTTCTAAACTGCTCAGTAGATACATCAGATTTACATCATTAACAAATAGGTTGCTATCCAAAGACAACTCATCAAGTCAGTTTTCATCAAGGACAACTTCATCAAGTAGGTTTCCATCAAGGACAACACATTGCATCATATTTCCAACAATCTCCCACATTGCATCATCTTGCCAACAATCTCCCCCTTTGGACTTGATGGCAACCATAATACATAATACTTTCCCCCTTTGACATCAAGGGAAAAGGTATCATGCTTCCCCGGAGATAATGCTAAATTTTCTAAACATATTTTTCAATGAAGTACATGACTCTATAACTCATCCTATCACCAAGAACTTACATCAATGATCCAACCAAGTGGATTTAAATATTTGACTCAACTACCCAACCAAGTGGGTTTACAAATTTGAACAATTCCTTACATGATTGAATATTACAATTTTACATCATAGGTCTTAACATGACCTTCTCATCAAATGATAGAAATAACTTATACAATCAAGACCAAAGAATCTCAACCATGAGCTCAGACCACAGAAAATAATTAGAATGCCAACAATGCATCCTTTCCATATGACCAAAGCTCCCCCTTAGCTTGTGCATCCTGAACACTTTCAACAGAAAATCATCAAGGCATCTTCACCAAATATTAGAGAATGAAACAGAAATATGAGAGCTGAAACATCACCAGAGATACCCAACAGCACCACAACTATGATGAAGAATGCTGACCAAAAAAAAATTTTGTCAGCAAACACCCATACGTGGTTTTCTATGTATAAACTCGCATATATACGCGACTGTCCTCCAGGAAATTCGCATATCCAAGTTAATATTCTGTATTTAGGTAGATCTGATCTTCTGCATGGCAGAGACTACTCCCATCTTCTGTCTGATATATTCGAATGCTTCCTTGGGTAAAGGTTTGGTAAATATATCAGCAACTTGTTCTTTGGAGGGAACATATTCCAACTTCACATTTTGTTCAAGCACTTGTTCACGTAAGAAATGATACTTGATGGGAATGTGCTTGGTATTGGAATGTATAACAGGATTATTTGAAATACTAATTAAACTTGTATTATCACACATAATGGAGATAGGAGGTGAACATTTTATTTGAATGTCTTGGAAGGTTTGCATCATCCAAGTAAGTTGAGTGCAACATGATGCGGCAGCCACATATTCTGCTTCTGCTGTGGATAAGGCAATAGATCTTTGCTTCTTTCTGAACCAAGATTATGATCGAGGCCCCATATAGAATGCACCACCACTAGTTCTTTTCCAATCATCAACATTTCAGCCCAATCTGCATCAGTGTAAGCATGAAGAGTGAGATCAACATTCTTTGGATACCATAGTCCAAAGTCTTGAGTTCCTTGTAGAAATTTTAATATTCTTTTGACAGCCTGAAGGTGAGAATCTTTTGGATTAGCTTGGAATCGTCCAACAATCCCAACTACATGCATAATATCTGTTCTAGTCCCAGTGAGATAAAGTAGAATTCCTATCATAGATCTGTATTCTGGTTGATTCACCGTGGGAGAATCATCATGAGAACTGAGATTACATCCGCTTATCATTAGTGTACTTATAGATTTACACTCTTCCATGCCATACTTCCTCAGAATTTGCTTAAGATATTTTTCTTGTGATAAGAATATGCCATTTGTTGCTTGTTGCACTTGCAAGCCAAGAAAGAATGTTAGTTCCCCAAGTAAAGACATTTCAAATTCTTGTTGCATAATAGAGGCAAATTTCTAACTCATAGATTCTTCATTACTTCCAAAAATGATATCATCAACATATACAACCACAATCAATAGTTTATCATTTTTAGTTTTTGTGTATAAGTTTCTATCAGCAGACCCCTTTGAAAATCCTTGTTGATGAAGATATTTGTCAAGACAATAATACCATGCCCTTGGAGCTTGTTTGAGACCATATAGAGCCTTTTTAAGTCTACAAAAAAGTTTTTCATCATTTACAAAAATGAATCCTTCTGGTTGTTTTATATAAAGTTCTTCTTCTAGATCACCATTGAGAAAAGCAGGTTTAACATCCATTTGATAAAATTTGATTTGTTGGAAGCTTGAAAAAGCAAGAAACATTCTTATGGCTTCAAGTCTAGCTACAGGAGCAAAAGTTTCTTCAAATTATATACCTTCTTGTTGAGCATACCCCTTGCAAAAAAGTCTAGCTCTATTTCTTATAACATCCCCATTCTCATTTAACTTATTTTTGAATATCCATTTAGTTCCAATGACATTTTTGTCATGAGGTCTTGGTACTAATTCCCAAGTGTGATTCTTTTCAATTTTATCAAGCTCTTCATTCATGGCTTGAATCCAACATTCAACTTTGCTAGCTTGATTGAAATTGTGTGGTTCAATTGTGGATAGAAATACCAGATAGCTAGAAGATCCCACAAGAGTCCTTCTTGTTTGTACACCTCATCCCTTTTCTCCCAAAATTTGAGATTTTGGATGATTCTTTTGAACATATCTGGATGGAGTATTTTCAGATAAATCATCTTCGGGTTCTTCATTGGGTTCACTATCTATATCATTTCTATTTTATGTAGAAGGATATATTTCACCATCATAATGCCAAAAATGCATTATTCTTAGCAAGGCTAATGTTCCCCCTGAAAATGTGCTCCTGTCCTTGAGTTGACTCACTGTTTTTTTTCTTATCAGAAAAACATATGCTTCTGTCTCCATTGGAACTCGTGTGTATACACGCTTCTAGTTCATGAAACCCGTGTATGGAAAGTGAAATACTGAAAATTTCACAGCTCCATTTTCTTCTGGATTTATACATTCTATACCTATCTTCTGTTGTCACATTAGATGCATTGTTAGAAATAAACACAACCAGAATTACCAAACCAACCTGGGAATCACCATATATTTTCCCCCTTGTGATGATACATTATTGATTCCTATAATGTATCTCACATCACTCCTACAGTAATTATGAGAAGTAAGCTTTAGAAGCGTAAGACTGTAGTAGGATTATTATCCCCTACGTTTTTTACCGGTCCTTCTTCTTTTTTCAGCTTTGCTTGAAATTTCTTATTGTGTGCTGGAAATTATCCAATTTCTCAGATCTATTCATCCTGAATTCTTTCTCTACATGTCCATACTTGTTACAAGCATAACATCTTGTGTGACTAGAAAATTAAGTGTAGGGATCATAATGTGTTTTTCTATTTTTTCTTCTATTGCAATCAGCTGCTTTATGTCCAAACATGCTGCATGAAAAACAATATCCCTTAAAGAAACCTGAGTACCTTTCTGTGTAGAATCCATTTGATTGTGACCGAAACAATCTGCTTCTTCAATTGGCTACAACATGCCCATAATTATGACATTTAAAGAATTCAACATTATTGATCAACGGAGAGAATCGATTGATCTTTCTATAGTTAGGAGGGAATGATTTCTTTTGAGAGTTCATGATTGTCGGTAAACCTTTTGTTTCTTTCAACACTTCAGGCTTTGCATTGATATCCGTTGAATCTTTAGCACTTTCTTGTGAACTAGATTCTCCTTTAACGGTTTCATGAAAACCAAGACCAAATTTAACATAAGGAGACCTTTGACTACTAAGAATATTGTCCAGAATCTTAGCACTGTCTTGAAATCTCAAGAGTTTATCTTTTTCTTCTAATTTACCTTTTAAAATGTTTACCTCAACCTCCAATATTTAGCATTGATTCTTCATACTTTCTTCGACCCTTCTTCCTTCTTCTACTTCATCATTCAATTTTAAAATCTCTTCTTTCAACTCATTTTCTTGTTCTTCAAAAGTTTGTAAAAGTTCTTCGTTCTTCTTATTTGATTTTTCCAGATCTGTTTTGAGAGAGATGATTTTTGCTTCAAGTCTTTCACTTCGATTGGTTACTTTATCCTGTATTCTTTGATACATTTCTATCTGTACATTCATTCTAGAGATCATATATTTGTAGATAGCTTCCTTCTTCATTTTCTATTGTACACTTCTTTCTTTGAGTGGCCCTCTTCTTTTGCTTCCTTCCCATTGTGACGGATCTCCTTCAAGTGATCAAGCTTCTGCAGAAGGACCTGCTTTGATACCAATTGTTGGGAAAAATACTGAGAAGGGGGGGTGAATCAGTATTTCGATCTGACTAAATACTTTTAATTTTTCTTTCTCTTAAAACCATATGCTACTTTCCTGAACCCAACTCACGTATACATGCTGCAATCCTTAAGAAAACTTGCGTATGTCCAGAGATATTATTATGCATTTAATTCTTTACTTAAATCATTGCATCATTCATTCATCAGATATTTAGTAAGCAGTAAGCATATGTAGTAATAAAAGAATAAACCATCACACATAAGAAACACACATGAACACCAGTATTTAAGCTCGAAACCCAATTCGGGAGAAAGCCACAGCTGCCGTCGTCTCTGTCTTCAATATTTATTATAAAGAAAACTTCTTGCAATTTGTACTGGCATAGACTCATACCAGCACGTAGGCACCTACCTGCATAAGGCTGCAACCTTCTCTCATTCTCCAGCTACTACTGGAAGGGAGCTCCAACCCCCTGATCTCATTTACCAGCCTCTCCTGGAAAGGAGTTACTACCCCCTGCTCTCGTTTACTAGCCTCTCCTAGAAGGGAGATACTACCCCCTACTTCTCGTTTACTAGCCTCTCCTGGAAGGGAGCTACTACTCCCTGCTCTCATTTACCAGCCTCTCTTGGAAGGGAGCTACTACCCCCCTGCTCTCGTTTACCAACTACCACTGGAAGGGAGCTACAACCCCCTTTACTGAAGGCTTCGACCCTCAGCACCACTGTGGACCACGTTTCATTAATTTTCATACTGGATCCATCAGCTTCCACACAACATAACCTGTAGGCCACTTTTCATCATATTTTTAGACTGGACCCACTCCACACATTTAAGCTCAACATACATCAAACTGAAACTTATAGCCCCATCAATTCATTCATTGAATCATCAACCAATCAACCAACAACTTGATCTTTAATCAACATAATCAGCAACATAATCAACATTCAAACAACCCAGATCTGTATGAATGCATCATTGATAGATAGCAGTAAAACAGCAGAACAGATCAGACATTTCGTTCCACATACTTCAGCAAAACCCTAGATTCCATACGAGCTTTTACTTCAATGAACCTATGTATATACATGTTTTCACAGAGGCAAACTTGCGAATAGATCTGCAACTATTTCAAAACTGACCTTTGATTTCATACGCGATTTTGCTGAAACTAACCTACTTATATACGCGCTTTTTCTGATACAAACCTACGTATAGATATGTAACTTTTCAGGACTGTGTAGCTCTTTAGATCAAATAAACAACTCAGATCTCTCCCTTTACTTCAGCAAAGATTCGCCAGATCATAGATCTAAACATTCCATAAACAGATCTAGAAAATACATAGTCATTTTAGATCTAGAGATCCATGTTCATCATTTTCTTCATAGGTGCATTATTAATTCAAATCCATCAATAAAATGTTACACATTCCATGCAGATATACTTCAGAATGAAGTATTCATTAAAACCTAGACCTATGCACATTATCAACAATCATAAACTTTGCCCAATATTTCAATTAGAACAGTGAAAACACTATAACTAGAACTTCAGAAATAACCCAGACTTCAGAATGGATATGCAGATATAAACTCAACCCTGAACAGTAATTAATTCAAATATCATACACTACTTTGCTTTGCTGAAGCCGCGTACATACGCGCTTTCCTGCAGACCAACCCGTGTATACTTCTGTGTATTTTATTCTTCGGAAAACCATAACTGCCATATGTGCTTTTCATGAAGAGAACCCACATATACACACACCTTCTCTGCGAAGAACCTGCGTATAGATCTTTAAAAAAATAAATTTGCAGAACATACCAGATCTATAAGACATACCCAGATTTATTCATCTTCTTCAACAGAATTGCGCCAGCTCTTCATCATTTCTTCAGTAGGTCATTCTTGAGATTCATCATCATCGGATCTAGAGATCTTGAACCATCATCAGATCCATGGGTGCATCATAGATTCATATCTATCAATTCAGAACATAGTTCATTCATGCAGATATTCCTTAGAGAAATTCATTCATAAACAACCCTTATGCATGCACACCTTGCACTATGATCTTCTTCTCCTTAAATAGATTTAGCTTTTACCAATACCATGAGCCAAAACCACACAACTTCTGATGGTATTCTTTGATGGAATCAAATAAACCATACAACGCTCAATATTGTGTGCCAAAACTATGGTAATGCCCCTTGGTATTATAATTTTTGAGCTCAAAAGGGCATACGCGACTTGGGACATACTTATCCACGTGCATACGTGACTTGGCTTTTACAAACTCGTGTATACATTGCGACATATCTTATTCATCATTCATCTGGCACTTAATAGAATTTATTTCTTCGTTACTTCTAAACTGCTCTGTAGATACATCAGATTTACATCATTAACAAATAGGTTGCTATCCAAAGACAACTCATCGAGTCAGTTTTCATCAAGGTCAACTTCATCAAGTAGGTTGCCATCAAGGACAACACATTGCATCATATTTCCAACAATCTCCCACATTGCATCATATTGCCAAAAATCTCCCCCTTTGGACTTGATGGCAACCATAATACATAATACTCTCCCCCTTTGACATCAAGGGAAAAGGTATCATGCTCCCCCAGAGTTTATGCTGAATTTTCAAAACATATTTTTCAATGAAGTACATGACTCTATAACTCATCCTATCACCAAGAACTTACATCAATGATCCAACCAAGTAGATTTACATATTTGACTCAACTACCCAATCAAGTGGGTTTACAAATTTGAACAAGTCCTTACATGACTGAATATTACAATTTTACATCATAGGCCTTAACATGAAATTTTCATAAAATTATAGAAATAACTTATAAAATCAAGACCAAAGAATCTCAAGCATGAGATCAGACCACAACAAATAATTAGAATGCCAACAATGCATCCTTTCCATATGACCAAAGCTCCCCTTTAGCTTGTCCATCCTGAACACTTTCAACAGAAAATCATCAAGGCATCTTCACCAAATATCAGAGAATGAAACAGACATATGAGAGTTGAAACATCACCAGAGATACCCAACAGCACCACAGTTATGCTGAAGAATGATGACCAAACAAAAAATTGTCAGCAAACAGCCATACGCGGTTTTCTATGTATAAACTCGCGTATATACATGATTGTCCTCTAGGAAATCTGCATATCCAAGTTAATCTTCTGTATTTAAGTAGATCTGATCTTTTGCATGGCAGAGACTACTACCAGCTTCTGTTTGAGATATTCAAACGCTTCCTTGGGTAAAGGTTTGGTAAACTAGCAACTTTTTCTTTGGAGGGAAAATATTCCAACTTCACCTTTTGTTCAAGCACTTGTTCACGTAATAAGTGATACTTGATGGGAATGTGCTTGGTCTTGGAATGCATAGCAGGATTCCTTGAAATACTGATGGCACTTGTATTATCACACATAATGGAGATAGGAGGTGAACATTTGATTTGAATGTCTTGTAAGGTTTGCATCATCCAAAGAAGTTGAGTGCAACATGATGCGGCAGCCACATATTCTGCTTCTGCTATAGATAAGGCAATAGAGCTTTGCTTCTTACTGAACCAAGATACTAACCGGGGCCCCATATAGAATGCACCACCACTAGTGCTTTTCCGATCATCAACATTTCAGCGCAATCTGCATTAGTGTAAGCATGAAGAGTGAGATCAACATTCTTTGGATAACATAGTCCAAATTCTTGAGTTCCTTGTATAAATTTGAATATTATTTTGACAGCCTAAAGGTGATACTCTTTTGGATTACCTTGGAATCTTCCAACAATCCCAACTACATGCATAATTTCTGGTCTAGTCCCAGTAAGATAAATTAGACTTCCTATCATAGATCTATATTCTGGTTGATTCACCATGGGAGAATCATCAAGAGAACTGAGATTACATTCGGTTATAATTGGTGTACTTATAGGTTTACACTCTTCCATGCCATACTTCTTCAAAATTTTCTTAAGATATTTTTCTTGTGATAAGAATATGCCATCTGTTGCTTGTTGCACTTGCAAGCCAAGAAAGAATGTTAGTTCCCCAAGTAAAGACATTTCAAATTCTTGCTGCATAACAGAAGCAAGTTTCTGACAAATAGATTCTTCATTACTTCCAGAATTGATATCATCAACATATACAACCACAATCAATAGTTTATCATTTTTAGTTTTTGTGTATAAGTTGCTATCAGTAGACCCCTTTGAAAATCCTTGTTGATGAAGATATTTGTCAAGACAATAATATCATGCCCTTGGAGCTTGTTTGAGACCATATAGAGCCTTTTTAAGTCTACAAACAAGTTTTTCATCATTTCCCAAAATGAATCCTTCTGGTTTTTCTATATAAAATTCTTCTTCTAGATCACCATTGAGAAAAGCAAATTTAACATCCATTTGATAAACTTTGATTTGTTGGAAGCTTGAAAAAGCATGAAACATTCTTATGGCTTCAAGTCTAGCTACAGGAGCAAAAGTTTCTTCACAGTCTATACCTTCTTGTTGAGCATACCCCTTGCAAACAAGTCTAGCTTTATTTCTTATAACATCCCCATTCTCATTTAACTTGTTTTTGAATATCCATTTAGTTCCAATGACATTTTTGTCATGAGGTCTTGGTACTAATTCCCAAGTGTGATTCTTTTCAATTTTACCAAGCTCTTCATTCATGGCTTGAATCCAACATTCAACTTTGCTAGCTTGATTGACATTGTGTGGTTCAATTGTGGATACAAATGCTAGATAGCTAGAAGATCGCACAAAAGTCCTTCTTGTTTGTACACCTGATCCCTTTTCTCCCAAACTTTGAGATTCTGGATGATTCTTTTGAACATATCTAGATGGAGTTTTTTCAGATAAATCATCTTCGGGTTCTTCATTGGGTTCACTATATATATCATTTCTATTTGATGTAGAAGGATATATGTCACCATCATAATGCCAAAAATGCATTACTCTCAGCAAGGCTAATGCTCCCCCTGAAACTGTGCTCTTGTCCTTGAGCTGACTCACTGTTTTTTTTCTTATCAGAAAAACATACGCTTCTGTCTCCATTGGAACTTGCGTGTATACGCAGCTTTAGTTCATGAAACTCGCGTATGGAAAGTGAAATACTGAGAATTTCATAGCTCCATTTTCTCCTGGATTTATACATTTTGTACCTGTCTTCTGTTGTCACATTAGATGCACTATTAGAAATAAACACAACCATAATTACCAAACCAACCATGGGAATCACCATATATTGCTCCCCTTGTGATGATACATTACTGATTCCTATAATGTATCTCACGTTACTCCTGCAGTCATTATGAGAAGTAAGCTTTAGAAGTGTAATACTGTAGTAGGATTATTGTCCCCTACATTTTTGACCGGTCCTCCTTCTTTTTCTAGCTTTGCTTGAAATTTCTTATTGTGTGCTGGAAATTATCCAATTTCTTAGATCTATTCATCCTGCATTCTTTTTCTACATGTCCATACTTGTTACAAGAAGAACATCTTGTGTGACCAGAAAAGTAAGCATATGGATCATAATGTGTTTTTCTATTTTTTCTTCTATTGCAATCAACTGCTTTATGTCCAAACTTGCTGCATGAAAAACAATATCCCTTAAAGAAACCTGAGTACCTTTCTGTGTAGAATCTGCTTGATTGTGACTAAAAAAATCTAATTCTTCAATTGGCTGCAACATGCCCATAATTATGACATTTAAAGCATTCAAAATTATTGATCAAAGGAGAGAATCGATTGATCCTTCTATAGTTAGGAGGGATTGATTTCTTTTGAGAGTTCATGATTGTCGGTTGACCTTTTGTTTCGTTCAACACTTCAGGTTTTGCATTGATATCCTTTGAATCTTAAGCACTTTCTTGTGAAATAGATTCTCCTTTAACGGTTTCATGAAAACCAAGACCAAATTTAGCAGAAGGAGACCTTTGACTACTAAGAATATTGTCTAGAATCTTAGTATTGTCTTGAAATCTCAAGAGTTTATATTTTTCTTCTAATTTACCTTTTAAAATTTTTACCTCAACCTCCAATATTTGGCATTTCTTATTCATACTTTCTTCGATCCTTCTTCCTTCTTCTACTTGATCATTCAATTTTAAAATCTTTTCTTTCAACTCATTTTCTTGTTCTTCAAATTTTTTTAAAAGTTCTTCATTCTTCTTATTTGATTTTTCCAGATCTGTTTTGAGAGAGATAATTTCTACTTCAATTCTTTCAATTTGATTGGTTACTTTATCCTGTAGTCTTTGATACATTTCTATCTGTCCATTCATTCTAGAGATCATATCTTTGTAGATAGATTCCTTATTTTTAAATAAAATATGTTGATCTTCAACATTAATCTTGAGATTTTCTTCTAGACCCATACTGTTACTTTCACGTTATTTTTCACTATCTTCACCATTGCATGCACAATGAAGTGAATTACAAGAATGAAAATTAGTACCTGATTCATCATCTTCATTTTCTGTTGTACACTTTTTTCTTTGAGTGGCCCTCTTCTTTTGCTTCCTTCCCATTGTGACGGATCTCCTTCAAGAGATCAAGCTTCTGCAGAAGGACCTGCTCTGATACCAATTGTTGGGAAAAATACTGAGAGGGGTGGGGGTGAATTAGTATTTCTATCTGACTGAATACTTTTACTTTTTCTTTCTCTTAAAACCATACGCTACTTTCCTGAACCCAACTCACGTATACACGCTAAAATTCTTAAGAAAACTTGCGTATGTCCAGAGATCTTATTATGCATTTAGTTCCTTACTTAGATCATTGCATCATTCGTTCATTAGATGTTTAGTAAGCAGTAAGCATGTGTAGTAATAAAAGAATAAACCATCACACATAAGAAACACACATGAACACCAGTATTTAAGCCGGAAACCCAATTCGGAAGAAAGCCATAGCTGCTGTCGTCTCTGTCTTCAATATTTATTATAAAGAAAACTTCTTGCAATTTGCACTGGTGCAGACTCATACAAGCACGCAGGAACCTACCTGCAGAAGATTGCAACCTTCTCTCATTCTCTAGCCACTACTGGAAGGGAGCTCCAACCCCCTGATCTCATTTACCAGCCTCTCCTAGAAGGGAGCTACCACCCCCTGCTCTCGTTTACCAGCCTCTCCTAGAAGGGATCTACTACACCCTGCTTCTCATTTACCAGCCTCTCTTGGAAGGGAGCTGCTACCCCCTGCTCTCGTTTACCAGCCTCTCCTGGAAGGGAGCTACTACCCCCTGCTCTCATTTACCAGCTACCACTGGAAGGGATCTACAACCCCCTTTACTAAAGGCTTCGACCCTCAGCACCACTGCAGACCACGTTTCATCAATTTTCATACTGGATCCATCAGCTTCCACACAACATACCTTGTAGGCCACTTTTCATCATATTTTCAGACTGGACCCACTCCACACATTTAAGCTCAACATACATCAAACTAAAACTTATAACCCCATCAATTCATTCATTGAATCATCAACCAATCAACCAAAAACTTGATCTTTAATCAACATAATCAGCAGCATAATCAACATTTGAACAACCCAGATTTGTATGAATACATCATTGACAGATAGCAGTAAAATAGCATATTATATCAGAGATTTCGTTCCACATACTTCAACAAAACCCTAGATTCCATAGGCGCTTTTACTACACTGAAACTGCGTATATACACGCTTTCACATAGAAAAACATGCGTATATATTTGCAACTATTTCAGAACTGATCTTTGATTTCATATGTGATTTTGCTGAAACTAACCTGTGTATATACACTCTTTTTCTGAAATGAAACTGCGTATAGATCTATAACTTTTCAGGACTGTGCAGCTCTTCAGATCAGATAAACAAATCAGATATCTCCCTTTACTTCAGCAAATATTCACCAAACCATAGATCTAAACATTCCATAAACAAATCTAGAAAATACATAGTCATTTCAGATCTAGAGATCCCTCTTCATCATTTTCTTCATAGGTGCATTATTAATTCAGATCAATCAATAAATTGTTACCCATTCCATGCAGATATACTTCAGAATGAAGTATTCATTAAAACCCTGACCTATGCACTTTATCAACAATCATAAACTTTGCCCAATATTTCAATTAGAACAGTGAAAACATTGTAACCAGAACTTCAGAAATAACCCAGACTTGAGAATGGATATGCAGATATAAACTCAACCTTGAACAATCATTAATTCAAATAGCATACGCTACTTTGCTTTACTAAAGCTGGGTACATACGTGCTTTCCTGCACACCAACCCGTGTATACTTTTGTGTATTTTATTCTTTAGAAAACCCTAACTTCCATGCATGCTTTTCATGAAGCGAACCCGCGTATAGATGCGCTTTCTTTGCGATGAACATGCGTATAGATCTGTAAAAAAATAAATTTGCAGAATAGACCAGATCTATAAGACTTACCCAGATTTATTCATCTTCTTCAGCAGAATTGTGCATGTTCTTCATCATTCCTTCAGTAGGTCATTCTTGAGATTCATCATCATCAGATCTAGAGATCTTGAACCATCATCAGATCCATGGGTGCATCATAGATTCAGATGTATCAATTCAGAACATAGTTCATTCATGCAGATATTCCTTAGACAAATTTATTCATCAAAAACCCTTACGAATGGACACCTTTCACTATGATCTTCTTCTCTTTAAATAGATTTAGCTTTTACCAATACCATGCACCAAAACCACACAACTTCCGATGGTATTCTTGGACAGAATCAAATAAACCATACATCGCTCAATACTATGTGCCAAAACCATGGTAATGCCCCTTGGTATTATAATTTCGGAGCGCAAAAGGGCATACGCGATTTGGGATGTACTTATCCACGTGCATACGCGACTTGGCATTTACAAACTCGCGTATACATTGTGACATATCTTATTCATCATTAATCTGGCACTTACTGGAATTTCTTTCTTCGTTACTTCTGAACTACTCTATAGACACATCAGATTTACATCATTAACAAATAGGTTGCCATCAAGGACAACACATTGCATCATATTGCCAAAAATCTCCCCCTTTGGACTTGATCGCAACCATAATACATAATACTCTCCCCCTTTGACATCAAGGGAAAAGGTATCATGCTCCCCCTGAGTTTATGCTAAATTTTCAAAACATATTTTTCAATGAAGTACATGACCCTATAAGTCATCCTATCACCAAGAACTTACATCAACGATCCAACCAAGTGGATTTACATATTTGACTCAACTACCCAACCAAGTGGGTTTAAAAATTTGAACAAGTCCTTACATGATTGAATATTACAATTTTACATCATAGGTATTAACATGACCTTTTCATCAAATGATAGAAATAACTTATACAATCAAGACCAAAGAATCTCAAGCATGAGATCAGACCACAACAAATAATTAGAATGCCAACAATGCATCCTTTCCATATGACCAAAGCTCCCCCTTAGCTTGTGCATCCTGAACACTTTCAACAGAAAATCATCAAGGCATATTCACCAAATATCAGAGAATGAAACAGAAATATGAGAGATGAAACATCACCAGAGATACCCAATAGCACCACAGCTATACTAAATAATGCTGACCAAAAAAAAAATTTGTCAGCAAACACCCATACGCGGTTTTCTATGTATAAACTTGCGTATATACAAGACTGTCCTCCAGGAAATCCGTGTATCCAAGTTAATATTCTATATTTAAGTAGATTTGATATTTTGCATGGAAGAGACTACTCCCAGCTTCTGTCTGTCATAGTCGAACGCTTCCCTGGGTAAAGGTTTGGTAAATATATCAGCAGCTTGTTCTTTGGAGGGAACATATTCCAACTTCACCTTTTGTTCAAGCACTTGTTCACGTAAGAAGTGATACTTGATGGGAATGTGCTTGGTCTTGGAATGCATAACATGATTCTCTGAAATACTGATGGAACTTGTATTATCACACATAATGAAGATAGGAGGTGAACATTTGATTTGAATGTCTTGTAAGGTTTGCATCATCCAAAGAAGTTGAGTGCAACATGATGCGGCAGCCACATATTCTGCTTCTGCTGTAGATAAGGCAATAGAGCTATGCTTCTTGCTGAACCAAGATACTAACCGGGGCCCCATATAGAATGCACCACCACTAGTGCTTTTCCGATCATCAACATTTCTGCCCAATCTGCATCAGTGTAATCATGAAGAGTGAGATCAACATTCTTTAGATACCATAGTCCAAAGTCTTGAGTTCCTTGTAGAAATTTGAATATTCTTTTGACAGCCTAAAGGTGAGACTCTTTTGGATTAGCTTGGAATCGTCCAACAATCCCAACTGCATGCATAATGTCTTGTCTAGTCCCAGTAAGATAAAGTAGAATTCCTATCATAGATCTGTATTCTGGTTGATTCACCGTGGGAGAATCATCATGAGAACTGAGACTACATCCGGTTATCATTGGTGTACTTACAGGTTTACACTCTTCCATGCCATACTTCTTCAAAATTCGCTTAAGATATTTTTCTTATGATAAGAATATTCCATTTGTTGCTTGTTGCACTTGTAAGCCAAGAAATAATGTTAGTTCCCCAAGTAAAAACATTTCAAATTCTTGCTGCATAATAGAAGCAAATTTCTGACTCATAGATTCTTCATTACTTCCAAAAATGATATCATCAACATATAAAACCACAATCAATAATTTATCATTTTCAGTTTTTGTGTATAAGTTGCTATCAGCAGACCCCTTCGAAAATCCTTGTCTATGAAGATATTTGTCAAGACGATAATACCATGCCCTTGGAGCTTGTTTGAGACCATATAGAGCCTTTTTAAGTCTACAAACAAGTTTTTCATCATTTCCCAAAATGAATCCTTCTAGTTGTTCTATATAAACTTCTTCTTTCAGATCACCATTCAGAAAAGCATATTTAACATCCATTTGATAAACTTTGATTTGTTGGAAGCTTTAAAAAGAAAGAAACATTCTTATGGCTTCAAGTCTAGCTATAGGAGCAAAAGTCTCTTCAAAGTCTATACCTTCTTGTTGAGCATACCCCTTGCAAAAAAGTCTAGCTTTATTTCTTATAACATCCCCATTCTCATATAACTTGTATTATAATATCCATTTAGTTCCAATGACATTTTTTTCATGAGGTCTTGGTACTAATTCCCAAGTGTGATTCTTTTCAATTTGATCAAGCTCTTCATTCATGGCTTGAATACAACATTCAACTTTGCTAGCTTGATTGACATTGTGTGGTTCAATTGTGGATAGAAATGCCAGATAGCTAGAAGATCCCACAAGAGTCTTTCTTGTTTGTACACATGATCCATTTTCTCTCAAAATTTGAGATTCTAGATGATTCTTTTGAACATATCTGGATGGAGTTTTTTCAGATAAATCATCTTCGAGTTCTTCATTGCGTTCACTGTCTATATCATTTCTATTTGATGTAGAAGGATATATGTCACCATCATAATGCCAACAATGCATTACTCTTAGCAAGGCTAATGCTCCCCCTGAAACTGTGCTCCTGTCCTTGAGCTGACTCACTGTTTTTTTTCTTCTCAGAAAAACATACGCTTCTGTCTCCATTGGAACTCGCATGTATACATAGCTTTAGTTCATGAAACTCGCGTATGGAAAGTGAAATACTGAAAATTTCACAGCTCCATTTTCTCCTGGATTTATACATTATGTACATGTCTTCTGTTGTCACATTAGATGCACTGTTAGAAATACACACAACCAGAGTTACCAAACCAACCATGGGAATCACCATATATTGCTCCCCTTGTGATGATACATTACTGATTCCTATAACGTATCTCACATCACTCCTGCAGTGATTATGAGAAGTAAGCTTTAGAAGCATAAGACTACAGTAGGATTATTATCCCCTACGTTTTTTTACCGGTCCTCCTTCTTTTCCCAGTTTTGCTTAAAATTTCTTATCGTGTGCTGGAAGTTATCCAATTTCTCAGATCTATTCATCCTGCATTCTTTTTCTACATGTTCATACTTGTTACAAGAATAACATCTTATGTGACCAAAAAAGTAAGCATAGGGATCATAATGTGTTTTTCTATTTTTTCTTCTATTGCAATTAGCTTCTTTATGTCCAAACTTGCTGCATGAAAAACAATATTCCTTAAAGAAACCTGAGTACCTTTTTGTGTAGAATCTGTTTGATTGTGACTAAAACAATCTGCTTCTGCAATTGGCTGCAACATGCCCATAATTATGACATTTAAAGCATTCAACATTATTTATCACAGGAGAGAATCGATTGATCCTTCTATAGTTAGGAGGGAATGATTTCTTTTGAGAGTTCATGATTGTCGGTTGACCTTTTGTTTGTTTCAACACTTCAGGTTTTGCATTGATATGCTTTGAATCTTTGGCACTTTCTTGTGAACTAGATTATCCTTTAACGGTTTCATGAAAACCAAGACCAAATTTAATAGAAGGAGACCTTTGACTACTAAGAATATTGTCTAGAATCTTAGTATTGTCTTGAAATCTCAAAAGTTTATCTTTTTCTTCTAATTTACCTTTTAAAATGTTTACCTCAACCTCCAATCTTTGGCATTGCTTATTCATACTTTCTTTGACCCTTCTTCCTTCTTCTACTTGATCATTCAATTTTAAAATCTCTTCTTTCAACTCATTTTCTTGTTCTTCAAATTTTTTTAAAAGTTCTTCATTCTTCTTATTTGATTTTTCCAGATCTGTATTGAGAGAAATGATTTCTACTTCAATTATTTCACTTCGATTGGTTACCTTATCCTGTAGTCTTTGATACATTTCTATCTGTCCATTCATTCTAGAGATCATATCTTTGTAGATAGATTCCTTCTTTTTAAATAAAATATGTTGATCTTCAACATTAATCTTGAGATTTGATTCTAGACCCATATTGTTAGTTTCACTTTATTTTCAGCCTGTCTTCACTTACTTACACAGCCAGAGAAGTGAATTTCATAATCAAGAATTAGTACCGACCATCACTCTCATTTTCCTGCCTACACTTCTTTCGAGGCCTCTCTTCGTGCTTCCTTCCCATTGTGACAGATTCTCATGATCAAGTTTCTCACAGAAGGACCGTCGATACCAACTGTTGGGAAAACACTAAGAGGGGGGGGGGGAGGGGGGGGGAACTTTGGTCACCTTATAATCGAATACTTTCACTTTTTCTTTCTCTTAAAAACATATGCTACTTTCCTGAACCCAACTCGCATATACACGCTAAAATCCTTAAGAAAACTTGCGTATGTCCGGAGATCTTATTATGCATTTAATTCCTTACTTAGATCATTACATCATTCGTTCATTAGATGTTTAGTAAGTAGTAAGCATGTGTATTAATAAAAGAATAAACCATCACACATAAGCAACACACATGAACACCAGTATTTAAGCTGGAAACCCAATTCGAGAGAAAACCACAGCTGCTGTTGTCTCTGTCTTCAATATTTATTATAAAGAAAACTTCTTACAATTTGTACTGGCACAGACTCATACCAGCACGCAGGAACCTACCTGCAGAAGGCTGCAACCTTCTCTCATTCTCCAGCCACTACTGGAACGGAGCTCCAACCCCCTAATATCGTTTACCAGCCTCTCCAGGAAGGGAGATACTACCCCATACTCTCGTTTACTAGCCTCTCCTGGAAGGGAGCTACTACCCCCTTCTCTCATTTACCAGCCTCTCCTGGAAGGGAGATACTACCCCCTGATCTCGTTTAACTGCTACCACTGGAAGGGAGCTACAACCCCCTTTACTGAAGGCTTCGACCCTCAGCACCACTGTGGACCACATTTCATCAATTTTCACATCGTATCCACTACCTTCTCTGCTGCTTGCTACCTTGTAGGCTACCTCCTTTTTCATCGTATTTCTTTTCGGTATCGGACCCACTTCCAATATTTAAGCTCAACATAATATCGCCAAACTAAAACTTATAACCCCATCAATTCATTCATTGAATCATCAACCAATCAACCAACAACTTGATCTTTAATCAACATAATCAGCAGCATAATTAACATTCAAACAACCCAGATCTGTATGAATACATCATTGACAAATAGTAGTAAAACAACAGAATAGATCAGTCATTTTTTTCCACATACTTTAGCAAAAACCTAGATTCCATATGCACTTTTACTTCACTGAACCTGTGTATATACGCGCTTTCACAGAGACAAACCTACGTATAGATCTGCAAATATTTCAGAACTAACCTTTGATTTCATATGTGCTTTTGCTGAAACTAACCTTCGTATATATGCGCATTTTCTGAAACGAACCTGCGTATAGATCTGTAACTTTTCAGGACTGTGCAGCTCTTCAGATCAGATAAACAACTCAGATCTCTCCTTTTACTTCAGCAAATATTTTCCAGATCACAGATCTAAACATTCCATAAACAGATCTAGGAAATACATAGTCATTTCAGATCTAGAGATCCCTCTTCATAATTTTATTCATAGGTACATTATTAATTCAGATCAATCAATAAATTGTTACCCATTCCATGCAGATATACTTCAGAATGAAGTATTCATTAAAACCCAGACCTATGCACTTTTTCAAAAATCATAATATTTTCCCAATATTTGAATTAGAACAGTGAAAACACTGTAACCAGAACTTCAGAAATAACCTAGACTTCAGAATGGATATGCAGATATAAACTCAACCCTGAACAGTCATTAATTCAAATATCATATGCTACTTTTCTTTACTGAAGCCACGAACATACGCGCTTTCCTGCACACCAACCCACATATACTTCTGTGTATTTTATTCTTCAGAAAACCCTAATTTCCATACGCACTTTTCCTAAAGCGAACCCACGTATACACACTCTTTCTCTACGATGAACCTGCGTATAGATCTATAAAAAAATAAATTTGCAGAACAAACCAGATCTATAAGACTTTCCCAGATTTATTCATCTTCTTGAGCAGAATTGTGCCAGTTTTTCATCATTACTTCAGTAGGTCATTCTTGAGATTCATCATCATTAGATCTAGAGATCTCGAACCATCATCAGATCCATGGGTGCATCATAGATTCAGATCTATCAATTCAGAACATAGTTCATTCATGCAGATATTCCTTAGAGAAATTTATTCATCAAAAACCCTTACGCATGCACACCTTGCACTATGATATTCTTCTACTTAAATAGATTTAGCTTTTACCAATACCATGAGCCAAAACCACACAACTTACGATGGTATTCTTGGATGGAATCAAACAAACCATACAATGCTCAATATTGTGTGCCAAAACCATGGTAATGCCCCTTGGTATTATAATTTTGGAGCGCAAAATGGCATACGTGACTTGGCCTTTACAAACTCACGTATACATTGTGACATATCTTATTCATCATTACTCTGGCACTTACTGAAATTTCTTTCTTCGTTACTTCTGAACTACTCTGTAGATACATCATATTTACATCATTAACAAATAGGTAGCTATCCAAAGATAACTCATTAAGTCATTTTTCATCAAGCACAACTTCGTCAAGTAGGTTTCCATCAAGGACAACACATTGCATCATATTTCCAACAATCTCCCACATTGCATCATGTTGCCAACAAAGGTTAGCAGTGGGGAAAACCCATAGACTTGGGAACCAAATCCCTAATCGGGGTGTGTAATGGAAGGATGGCACTCCCATTAATAATTATGATGGATGCCTCAAAAAATACTCCCACCACCTTCCACATGCATGGAAAGGATGGCAGGGCATCCTACAACATCCAAGTGGGTGTTATGTGTAAGGAAGGGGTTAAAAGATCCATTCAAGGCTTGGTCAGGTGAAGGCATAGTGATTTTTCTCCGGTGGTGAAATATTGAATAGTCTTGCTCAAAGAGAAGGTAGAAGGGTAGCTCTAGCTTCCCCTGAGTGTTCGGTATTGGAAATTTCCTGGTATGTAAATTTTCTCTCCATCATTTCCCACTTAGCTGCCATGATAGTCTCGGATAAAGACAATTGTGGTCATTTTTTTTGGATGTTGAGGGGTTATGTGGGTATGAGGTTGGCTCTATATATGAATATGTTTGACAATAGGTTAACCATCATAAATGGGCTTACAATGTTGGTTTTTTCATATTAGTATCGTGGTCCCTTGTCCTCAGTGGAACAGGTTATGCTACATTCATGCACCTGCGCGATACCTAGAATAACTAGGGGGAAATTTCAAGAAGGTTTCATATTTTGGCACCAGAGTTGGCCTAGTCGGGTCGGGAAGAAGGACCTATGTCTACGTTTATTCTAGATTATTTGCTTATTAATTATACCTATATCATGCCTATAGTGCAACTTATGAGATACCCTCCCTCTGTCTGGAGGGCGAGGAAACCATCGAGTCCTCTTTTGGATCATGCTGAGGGTGTACATGTTAGTTGGGATTGTGGAAAGGGTTTGAATGATGTTGGGTGGAATGAAACCCTATCTAGTTCATGGAAACACATAGGTTACAACCAAAATGGAGTAAATTTTTTTTATTGTAGACACTATTATTTTATTATCTTCCAACAACAAATTTAGAAAAACATCTAAGGAGGAAGGTAGTGGGAGAAATTGGCTTATTTTCTTTGGTTGGTTTTCAGGGGAAGAAACCTAACATGGGATCAACTAATAAAAATAGGCTTCTATGGACCCTCAATTTGCGTCCTCTCTGGAAGCCACTCGAAATATTTGGAGCACCCCCTAAGTAATAAAGAATCCATCCTAATCTAAAGACGAGTCATATACTCTAGCCGAATCCTCACTAAGCCTAAGATTTGGCCACAGGCTTCACCCTTTGGGCTATCTGGAAGGAGAGATGCTAAAGGATTTTCAAGAATACGAGTCAATACCAAGAGGTGGTATGGGATGAGATTAAAAGAAATATATGGAAAACCATCCTAATAGAGAAGTGGGCACCAAATGACTTCCAATTTGCACCCCAGGAGGGAAGGATCCTTCAATATCTTCATTTGGCATCGACCATGATAGCCCCAAACTCATGGAAATCAATCCCAAGTAGAGTAGATATTTTCCAAACCTTCAATATGCCACCTCAAGGATTCATGAAACTAATCTTTGATGGGGCATCAAAATGGAATCTAGGCCATGGAGGATTCAAAGTAGTATTTTTCTATGATAGAGCCGTAATTTGCTTCATTTATGTAGACTCATGTGAATATGCGAGTGAAAATGAAGCACAATTCACTAGGGCTCGTTAAGCTCTATTCTTGGAATTCAGGTTGGGATTCAAAAAATTAGTGATTAAAGGGGAGACCCAACTAGTAGAAAACACCCTAAAAGAACTAAGTCATGGGACTAAATGGACAAGATAAGCCACAGTTGGAGAAATTCAAGACATGTCCAAGAACTGGCAGAAATTATCCAAAATTTTGAGTATGTCATCATAACGGATGTAAGGAGCGAAGGAAATAGAGCTACAGAATTCGTGGCAAACTGGGGATGTGCCCATCATCACAAGCCACTAGAGAAAATATCACCTCCCTATCCCTTGGATGGATGGCTTGACCTTATACAAAGAATCATGGAGGAGGACAAGGTCAGCAGTGGGGAAAACACATAGACTTGGGAACCAAATCCCTGATCGAGGTGTGTAACGGAAGGATGGCACTCCCATCAATCATTATTATGGATGCCTCGAAAAATATTCCCACCATGTTCGACATGCGTGGAAAGGCTTCCAGGGTATCTTTCAACATGTAGGTGGGTGTTATGTGTAAGGAAGAGGTTAAAAAATCCATTCAAGGCTTGGTCAGGTGAAGGCACGGTGATTTTTCTCCAGTGGTGGAATATTGAATAGTCTCACTGAAAGAGAAGGTAGAAGGGTAGTTCCAGCTTCCCCTGAGTGTTCAGAATTGGAAATTACCTCGTAAGTAAATTTTCTCTCCATCATTTCCCACTTTTTTGCCATGATATTCTTGAATAAAGACAATTGTGGTCAGTTTTTTCGGATGTTGGGGGGTTATGTGGGTATGAGGTTGGCTCTATATATAAATATGTTTGAAAATAGGTTAACCATCATAAATAAGGCTTACAATGTTGGTTTTGTCGGGTTAGTCTCATGGTCCCTTGTCCTCAATGGAACAGGTTATGCTACATTCATGCACCTGCACGATAGCCAGAATAGTTAAGGGGAAATTTTGAGAGGGTTTCGTATTCTCACACCGGAGTTGGCCTAGTCAAGTTGGGAAGAAGGACCTATGTAAATGTTTATGATGGATTATTTCCTTATGAATTATACCTATATCATGACTAGAGTGCAACTTACGAGATACCCTACCTCTGCCAGGAGGGCGGGGAAGCCGTCGAGTCCTTTTTTGGATCGTGCTGAGGGTGATCATGTCAGTTGGGATTTTGGAAAGGGTATGAGTGATGTTGGGTGGGATGAATCGGTTTCTATGTCAGCGAAACTCTTAGGTTACAACCAAAATGAAGTAAAAACATTTTATTTTAGACACTATTATTATCTTATATTCCAACACCAAATTTATAAAAACATCTAAGGAGGAAGGTGGTGGGAGAAATTCGCTTGTTTTCTTTGGTTGTTTTGCAAGGGAAGAATCCTGACATGGGATCAAATGCTAAAAATAGGCATCTATGGACCCTCAATTTTCATCCTCTGTGGAAGCCACTCAAAATGTTTGGAGCACCTACTCAATTCATGTCAATATTCCTCACAAAAATGGAGACAAGTGGAAGACCTCTTTGATCGGATGGATCAGGATCCCCTAATTAGTAAAGAATCCATCCTAATCTAAAGATGGGGAATATGCTCAAGTTGGGTCCTTACTAAGCCTAGGACTTGGCCCCGAGCTTCACCCTTTGGGCCATCTCGAAGGAGAGAAGCTTAAGGATTTTCAAGAATACGAGTCAATACCAAGAGGTGGTATGGGACGAGATTAAGAGAAATATATTGAAAATCATCCTAATAGAGAAGTGGGCACCAAATGACTTCCAAGTTACACCCCAAGAAGGACGGATCCTTCAACGTCTCCATTTGGCATCGACCATGATAGCCCCAAACTCATGGAAATCAATCCCAAGTAGAGTAGATATTGTCCAAACCTTCAATATGCCACCTCAAGGATTCATGAAACTAAAATTTGATGGAGCGTCGAAATGGAATCTAGGCCATGGAGGATTGAAAGTGGTATTCTGCTATCATAGAGCCATAACTTGCTTCATTTACGTAGACTCATGTGAATATGCGAGTGACAATGAAGTGCAATTCACTAGAGCTCGTCATGTTCGACTCCTGGCAATCAGGTTGGGCTTCAAAAAATTTGTGATTAAAGGGGAGACCCAACTAGTAGAAAACACCCTAAAAAAACTAAGTCATGGGACTAAATGGACAAGCTCAGCCACAACTAGAAAACTTCGAGACGTTTCCAAGAACTAGGAGAAATTATCCAAAATTTTGAGTATGTCATCATAACGCATGTAAGGAGAGAAGGAAATAGAGATGCAGAATTCATGGAAAACTAGGGATGTGCCCATCAAAAAAATCCACTAGAGACAATATCACATCCTTGTCCCTTGGATGGAAGGCTTGACCCGATACAAATAATCATGGAGGAGGACAAGGTTAGTAGTGGGGAAATCCCATAGACTTGGGAACCAAATCCCTGATCGGGGTGTGTAACGGAAGGGAGGCATTGCCATCAATCATTATGATGAATGCCTCGACAAATATTCCCACCACCTTCCACATGCGTGGAATGGCTGGCAGGGCATCCTTCAACATGCAGGTGGGTGTTATGTGTAATGAAGAGGTTATAAAATCCATTCAAGTCTTGGTTAGGTGAAGGCACTATGATTTTTCTCCGGTGGTGAAAGATTGAATAGTCTTGCTCAAAGAGAAGGCAGAAGGGTAGCTACAGCTTCCCCTGAGTGTTTGGTATTGGAAATTCCCTCGTAAGTAAATTTCTTCTCCATCATTTTCCACTTTGCTGCCATGATAGTCTCGGATAAAGACAATTGTGCTCAGTTTTTTTAGATGTCGAGGGGTTATGTGGGTACGAGGTTGGCTCTATATGTGAATATGTTTGACAATAGGTTAACCATCATAAGTAGGGCTTACAATATTGGTTTGTTAGGGATAGTCCCGTGGTCCCTTGTCATCAGTGGAACAGGTTATGCTACATTCATGCACCTGCACGATAGCCAAAAGAGCTAGGGGGAAATTTTGAGAGGGTTTCGTATTCCTGCACCAGAGTTGGCCTAGACGGGTTGGGAAGAAGGACCCATGTCTACATTTATTTTGGATTATTTCCTTATGAATTATACCTATATCATGCCTTGAGTGCAACTTACGAGATACCCTGCCTCTGTCAGGAGGGCGGGGAAACTGTCCAGTCCTCTTTTGGATCGTGCTGAGGGTGTACATGTTAGTTGGGATTGTGGAAAGGGTCTGAGTGATGTTGGGTGGGATGAACCCCTGTCTAGGTTAGGAAAATTTGTAGGTTACCACCAAAATGAAGTATAAACATTTTATTGTAGACATTATTATTATCTTATATTCCAACAAAAAATTTAGAAAAACATATAAGGAGGAAGGTGGTGGGAGAAATAGGACTTTTTTCTTTTGTTGGTTTGTAGGGGAAGAATCCTAACATGTGATAAAATAATAAAAATAGGCTTATATGGACCCTGAATTTGTGTCCTCTGTGGAAGCCACTCGAAATATTTGGAGCACCTCCTTAATTCATGTTAGTATTCCTCGAAAAAATGGAGACAAGTGGAAGACCTCTTTGGCCAGATGGATGAGGAACCCCTAAGTATTAAAGAATCCATCCTGACCAGCTGACAGGCATATAAGCTCTGTACCTGTCCCCATTGGCCTAGGATTAACATGGCTCACTCCCTGGGCCATTCAAGAGAGAAGTCATGATTTTTCAAGAATACAAGTCAATACCAAGAGCTGCTATGGGACGAGATTAAGAGAAATATATGGAAAACCATCCTAATAGAGAAGTGGGCACCAAATGACTGCCAAGTTGCACCATAGGAGGGAAGGATCCTTCAACGTATCCATTTGGCATCGACCATGATAGTGCCAAACTCATGGAAATCAATCCCAAGTAGAATAGATATTGTCCAAACCTTCAATATGCCACCTCAAGGATTTATGAAACTAAACTTTGATGGAGCATCGAAATGGAATCTGGGCAATGGAGGAATCAAAGTGTTATTTTTCTATTATAGAGCCATAACTCGCTTCATTTATTTAGACTCATGTGAATATGCGAGTGACAATGAAGCAGAATTCACTAGAGCTTGTAAAGTTCTACTCCTGGTAATCAGGTTGGGCTTCAAAAAAATAGTGATTAAAGGGGAGACCCAACTAGTAGCAAACACCCTAAAAAAACTAAGTCATGGGACTAAATGGACAAGATCAGCCATAGCTGGAGAACTTCGAGACATGTCCAAGAACCGGGAGAAATTATCCAAATTTTTGAGTATGTCATCATAACATATGTAAGGAGCGAAGGAAATAGAGCTGCAGAATTTGTGGTGAACTAGGGATGTGCCCATCGAAACAAGCCACTAGAGACAATCTCACCTCCCTGTCCCTTGGATGGATGGCTTGACCCGATACAAATGAATCATGGAGGAGGACAAGGTCAGCAATGGGGAAAACCCATAGACTTGGGAACAAAATCCCTGATCGGGGTGTGTAACGGAATGATGGCACTCTGATCAATCCTAATGATGGATGCCTCAAAAAATATTCCCACCACCTTCCACATGCATGGAAAGGTTGGGAGGGCATCCTTCAATATGTAGGTGGGTGTTATGTGTAAGGAAGAGGTTAAAAAATCCATTAAAGTCTTGGTCAGGTGAAGGCAAGGTGATTTTTCTTCGGTGATGAAAGATTGAATAGTCTCACTCAAAGAAAAGGTAGAAGGGTAGCTCCAGCTTCCCCTGAGTGTTCGGCATTGGAAATTCCTTGGTAAGTAAATTTTCTCTCGATCATTTCCCACTTTGTTGCCATGATAGTCTCGGATAAAGATAATTGTGGTTAGTTTGTTTAGATGTTGAGGGGTTATGTGGGTATGAGGTTGGCTCTATATATGAATATGTTTGACAATAGGTTAACCATCATAAATAGGGCTTACAATGTTTGTTTTGTTGGGTTAGTCTCGTGGTCCCTTGTCGTCAATGGAAGTAGAGTAGATATTGTCCGAACCTTCAATATGCCACCTCAAGGATTTATGAAACTAAACTTTGATGGAGCATCGAAAGGGAATCTTGGCCATGGAGGATTCAAAGTGGTATTCTTCTATCTAGAGTGATAATTCGTATCATTTATGTAAACTCATGTGAATATGTGAGTGACAATGGAGCGCAATTCACTAGAGCTTGTCAAGTTCTACTCCTAAATGATTAAAGGGGAGACCCAACTAGTAGAAAACACCCTAAAAAAACTAAGTCATGGGACTAAATGGACAAGCTCAACCACAACTGGATAACTTCAAGACATGTCCAAGAACTTGGAGAAATTATCCAAATTTTTGAGTATGTCATCATAACACATGTAAGGAGCGAAATAGAGTTGCAGAATTCATTGTGAACTAGGGATGTGCCCATCGAAACAAGCCACTAGAGATAATCTTTTCGCCCTATCCCTTGGATGGCTGGCTTGACCCGATACAAAGAATCATGGAGGAGGACAAGGTTAGCAGTGGGGAAAACCCATAGACTTGGGAACCAAATTCCTGATCAGGGTGTGTAACAGAAGGACGACACTCCCATCAATCATTATGATGGATGCCTCAAAAAATATTCCCATCACCTTCCACATGCGTGGAAAGGCTAGTAGGGCATCCTTCAACATGCAAGTGGGTGTTATGTGTAAGGAAGAGGTTAAAAAATCCATTCAAGGCTTGGTCAGCTGAAGGCATGGTGATTTTTCTCCGGTGATGAAAGATTGAATAGTCTCACTCAAAGAAAAGGCAAAAGAGTAGCTCCAGCTTCCCCTGAGTGTTCGGCTTTAGAAATTCCCTAGTAACTAAATTTTCTCTCCGTAATTTCCCACTTTGCTGCCATGATAGTCTCAGATAAAGACAATTGTGGTCAGTTTGTTTGGATGTTGAAGGGTTATGTCGGTATGACATTGGCTCTATATATGAATATGTTTGACTATATGTTAACCATCATAAATAGGGCTTACAATGTTGGTTTTGTCGGGTTAGTCCTGTGGTCCCTTGTCCTCAGTGGAATAGGTTATGCTACATTCATGCACCTGCGCGATAGCCAGAATAGCCTGGGAGAAATTTCGAGAGGGTTTCGTATTCCCACACCGGAGTTGGCCTAGTCGGGTTGGGAAGAAGGATCTATGTCTACATTTATGCTGGATTATTTCCCCTTGAATTATACCTATATCATGCCTAGAGTGCAACTTACTACATACCTTGCCTCTGCTAGGAGGGCGGGGAAACCGTCGAGTCCTCTTTTGGATCATGCTGACGGTGTACATGTCAGTTGGGATTGTGGAAAGGGTATGAGTGATGTTGGCTGCAATGAACCCTTGTCCAAGTTGGGGAAACGTATAGGTTACATCCAAAATTAAGTAAAAACATTTTATTGTAGACACTATTATTATCTTATATTCCAACAACAAATTTAGAAAAACATCTAAGGAGGAAGGTGGTGGGAGAAATTGGCTTGTTTTCTTTGGTTGGTTTATAGGGGAAGAATCCTGACATGGGATCAAATGATAAAAATAGGCTTCTATGGACCCTCAATTTGCGTCCTCTCTGGAAGCCACTTGAAATATTTGGAGCACCTCCTCAATTCATGTCAGTATTCCTCGCAAAAATGGAGACAAGTGGAAGACCTCTTTGGCTAGATGGATCAGGAACCCCTAATTATTAAATAATCCATCCTAATCTAAAGACGGGGCATATATTCCCATCGAATCCTCACTATGCCTAGGACTTGGCCATGGGCTTCACCCTTTGGCCCGTCTGGAAGGAGAGAAGCTAAAGGATTTTCAAGAATACAAGTCAATACCAAGAGGTGGTATGGGACGAGATTAAGAGAAATATATCGAAAACCATCCTAACAGAGAAGTGGGAACCAAATGACTACCAATTTCCACCCTAGGATGGAAGGATCCTTCCACATCTCTATTTGGCGTCGACCATGATAGCCCCAAAATCATTGGAATCAATCCCAAGTAGAGTAGATATTTTCCGAACCGTCAATATGCCACCTCAAGGATTCATGAAACTAAACTTTGATGGAGCATCGAAAGGGAATTTGGGCCATGGAGGATTCAAAGTGGTATTCTTCTATCATAGAGTGACAACTCGCATCATTTATGTAGACTCATGTGAATATGCGAGTGAAAATGAAGCACAATTCAGTAGAGCTCATCAAGTCCTAATCTTGGCAATCAGGTTGGGCTTCAAAAAATTAGTGATTAAAGGGGAGACCCAACTAGTAGGAAAAACCCTAAAAAAACTAAGTCATGGGACTAAATGGACAAGCTCAGCCACAGATGGAGAACTTCGAGACATGTCCAAGAATTGGGAGAAATTATCCAAAATTTTGAGTATGTCATCATAACGCATGTAAGGAGCGAAGGAAATACAGCTGCAGAATTTGTGGTGAACTATGGATGTGGCCATCAAAACAAGCCACTAGAGACAATCTCACCTCCCTGTCCCTTCGATGGATGGCTTGACCTGATACAAATAATCATGGATGAGGACAAAGTCAGCAGTGGGGAAAAGCCATAGACTTGGAAACAAATCCCTGATTGGGGTGTGTAACGAAAGGATCGCACTCCTATCAATCATTATGATGAATGCCCCAGAAAATATTCCCACCACCTTCCACATGTGTGGAAATGTTGGCAGGGCATCCTTCAACATGGAGGTGGGTGTTATGTGTAAGGAAGAGGTTAAAAAATCCATTCAAGGCTTGGTAGGGTGAAGGCATAGTGATTTTTCTCCGGTGGTGAAATATTGAATAGTCTCGCTCAAAGAGAAGGCAGAAGGGTAGCTCCAGCTTCACCTGAGTGTTTGGGATAAGAAATTCCTTGGTAAGTAAATTTTCCCTCCATCATTTCCGACTTTGCTTCCATGATATTCTCGGATAAAGACAATTTTGGTCAATTTGTTTGGATGTTGAGGGATTATGTGGGTATGATGTTGGCTCTATATATAAATATGTTTGACAATAGGTTAACCATGATAAATAGGGCCTACAATATTGGTTTTATCAGGTTAGTCTCATGGTCCCTTATCCTCAGTGGAACAGGTTATGCTACATTCATGCAGTTGCGCGATAGCCAAACTATCTAGGGGGAAATTTCAAGAGGGTTTTGTATTCCCACACCGGAGTTTGCCTAGTTGGGTTGGGAAGAAGGACTTATGTCTATGTTTATGCTGGATTATTTCCTTGTGAATTATACCTATATCATGCCTAGAGTGCAACTTACAAGATACCCTGCCTCTGCCAGGAGGGAGGGGAAACCGTCGAGTCCTCTTTTGGACCGTGCTGAGGGTGTACATGTCAGTTGGGATTGTGGAAAGGGTTTGAGTGATATTGGGTGGGATGAACCCCTTTCTAGGTCAGGGAAACATGTAGGTTACAACCAAAATGAAGTAAAAACATTTTATTGTAGACACTATTATTATCTTATATTCCAACACCAAATTTAGAAAAACATCTAAGGAGGAAGGTGGTGGAAGAAATTGCCTTGTTTTCTTTGGTTGGTTTGTAGGGGAAGAATCCTGACATGGGATCAAATGATAAAAATAGGCTCCTATGGACCCTCAATTTGCGTTCTATGTTGAAGCCACTCGAAATATTTGGAGAACCTCCTCAATTCATGTCAATATTCCACACAAAAATGGATACAAGTGGAAGACCTCTTTGGCCGGATTGATCAGGACCCCCTAAGTATTAAAGAATCCATCCTAATCTAAAGACAGGGCATATACTCCAGCCGGGTCCTCACTAAGCATAGGACTTGGCCCCGAGCTTCACCCTTTGGGCCATTTGGAAGGAGAGAAGCTAAAGGATTTTCAAGAATACGAGTCAATACCAAGAGGTGGTATGGGACGAGATTAAGAGAAATATATTGTAATCCATCCTAACAGAGAAGTGGGCACCAAATGACTGCCAAGTTGCACCCCAGGAGGGAAGGATCCTTCAACATCTCCATTTGGCATTGACCATGATAGCCCCAAACTCATGGAAATCAATCCGAAGTAGAGTAGATATTGTCCAAACCTTCAATATGCCACCTCAAGGATTCATGAAACTAAACTTTAATGGAGCATCGAAAATTAATCTAGGCCATGGGGGATTCAAAGTGGTATTCTGCTATCATAAAGCCATAACTCGCTTCATTTATGTATACTCATGTGAATATGCGAGTGACAATGAAGCGCAATTCACTAGACCTCGTCAAGTTCTACTCCTAGAAATCAGGTTGGGCTTCAACTCGTAGAAAACACCCTTAAAAAAATAATTCATGGGACTAAATGGACAAGCTTAGCCACAGCTAGAGAACTTCGAGACATGTCCAAGAACTCAGAGAAATTATCCAAAATTTTAGTATGTCATCATAACACATGTAAGGAGCGAAGTTAATAGAGTTGCAGAATTCATGGTGAACTAGGGATGTGCCCATCAAAACAAGCCACTAGAGACTATCTCGCCTCCATGTCCCTTGGATGGACGGCTTGATCCGATACAAAGAATCATGGAGGAGCACAAGGTCAGCAGTGGGGAAAACACATAGACTTGTGAACCAAACCCCTGATCAGGGTGTGTAACGGAAGGATGGCACTCCCATCAATCATTATGATAGATGCCTTGAAAAATATTCCCACCACCTCCCACATGCGTGGAAAGGCTGGAAGGGCATCCTTCAACATGCAGGTGCCTGTTATGTGTAAGGAATAGGTTGAAAAATCCATTCAAGGCTTGGTCAGGTGAAGGCACAGTGATTTTTCTCCAGTGGTTAAAGATTGAATAGTGTCACTCAAAGAGAAGGCAGAAGGGTAGCTCCAGCTTCCCCTGAGTGTTCGGCATTGGAAATTCCCTGGTAAACAAATTTTCTCTCCATCATTTCCCACTTTGCTGCGATGATAGTCTCGGATAAAGACAATTGTGGTCAGTTTGTTTAGATGTTGAGGGGTTATGTGGGTATGAGGTTGGCTCTATATATGAATATTTTTGACAATACGTTAACCATCATAAATAGGGCTTACAATTTTGGTTTTGTTAGGTTAGTCTCGTGGTCCCTTGTTGTCAGTGGAACAGGTTATGCTACATTCATGCACCTGCGTGATAGCCAGAATAACTAGGGGAAAATTTTAAGAGGGTTTTGTATTCCCACACAGGAGTTATCCTAGCTAGGTTGGGAAGAAGGACCTATGTCTATGTTTATGGTGGATTATTTCCTTATGAATAATACCTATATCATGCCTAGAGTGAAACTTACGAGATACCCTACCTCTGCCAGGAGGGCAGGGAAACCGTCGAGTCCACTTTTGGATCGTGCTGAAGGTGTACATGTCAGTTGGGATTGTGGAAAGGGTCTAAGTGATGTTGGGTGAGATGAACCCCTGTCTAGGTGGGGGAAATGTGTAGGTTACAGCCAAATTAATTAAAAACATTTTACTGTAGACACTATTATTATCTAGATTCCAACAACAAATTTAGAAAAACATCTAAGGAGGAAGGTGGTGGGAGAAATTGGCTAGTTTTCTTTGGTTGGTTTGCAGGGGAAGAATCTTGACATGCGATCAAATGATGAAAATAGGATTCTATGGACCCTCAATTTGCATCCTCTGTGGAAGCCACTCGAAATATTTGGAGCACCTCCTCAATTCATGTCAGTATTCCTCACAAAAATGGAGACAAGTGGAATACCTCTTTGACCGTATGGATCAAGACCCCCTAAGTATTAAAGAATCCATTCTAATCTAAAGATGGCACATATACTCTAGCCGGGTCCTCACTAAGCCTAGGACTTGGCCCTGGAAGGAGAGAAGCTAAAGGATTTTCAAGAATATGAGTCAATACCAAGAAGTGGTATGGGACGAGATTAAGATAAATATATCGAAAACCATCCTAACAGAGAAGTGGGTACCAAATGACTGCCAAGTTGCATCCCAGGAGGGAAGGATCCTTCAACGTCTCCATTTGGAATCGACCATGATAGCCCCAAACTCATGGAAATCAATCCCAAGTAGAGTAGATATTGTCCGAACCTTCAATATGCCACCTCAAGGATTCATGAAACTAAAATTTGATGGAGCATTGAAAGGTAATGTAGGCCATGGAGGATTCAAAGTGGTATTCTGCTATCATAGAGCCATAACTCACTTCATTTATGCCCTGATCGGGGTGTGTAATGGAAGAATGGCACTCCCATCAATCATTATGATGGATGCCTCGACAAATATTCCCACCACCTTCCAGATGCATGGGAAGGCTGGAAGGGAATCCCTCAACATGTAGGTGGGTGTTATGTGTAAGGAAGAGGCTAGAAAATCTATTCAAGGCTTGGTCAGGTGAAGGAATGGTGATTTTTCTCTGGTGGTGAAAGATTGAATAGTATTGCTCAAAGAGAAGGTAGAAGGGTAGCTCCAGCTTCCCCTGAGTGTTCGGCATTGGAAATTCCCTGGTAAGTAAATTTTCTCTCCATCATTTCCCACTTTGCTACCATGATAGTCTCGGATAAAGACAATTGTGGTCAGTTTCTTTGGATGTTGAGGGGTTATGTGGGTATGAGGTTGGCTCTATATATGAATATGTTTGACAATAGGTTAATGATCATAAATAGGGCTTACAATTTCTGTTTTTTCAGGTTAGTCTCATGGTCCATTTTCCTTAGTGGAACAGGTTATGCTACATTCATGCACCTACGCCATAGCCAGAATAGCTAGGGGGAAATTTTGAGAGGGTTTCGTATTCCCACACCGTAGTTGGTTTAGTCAGGTTGGGAAGAAGGACCTGTGTCTATGTTTATTCTGGATTATTTCCTTATGAATTATACCTATATCATGCCTAGAGTGCAACTTATGAGATACTTTTCCTCTGCCAGGAGGGTGGGGAAACCGTCGAGTCCTATTTTGGATCGTGCGAAGCGTGTAATTGTTAGTTGGGATTGTGGAAAGGGTCTGAGTGATGTTGGGTGGGATGAACCCCTATCTAGGTTAGGGAAACGCATAGGTCACAACCAAAATTAAGTAAAAACATTTTATTATAGACACTATTATTATCTTATATTCCAATGAAAAACTTAGAAAAACATCTAAGGAGGAAGGTGGTGGGAGAAATTGGTTGGTTTTCATTGGTTGGTTTGTAGGGGAAGAATCCTGACATGGGATCAACTGATAAAAATAGGTTTCTATGGACCCTCAATTTTCATCCTCTGTGGAGGCCACTCGAAATCTTTGGAGCACCTCCTCAATTCATGTCAGTATTCCTCGCAAAAATGTAGACAAGTGGAATACCTCTTTATCCGTATGGATCAGGACCCCCTAAGTATTGAAGAATCCATCCTAATCTAAAGATAGGGCATATACCCTAGTTAGGTCCTCGCTAAGCCTCGGACTTGGCCCTGGGCTTCACCCTTTGGGCCATCTGGAAGGAGAGAAGCTAAAGGATTTTCAAGAATACGAGTCAATACCAAGAGGTGGTATTGGATGAGATTAAGAGAAATATATGGAAAACCATCCTAACAGAGAAGTGGGCACCAAATGACTGCCAAGTTGCACCCCAAGAGGAAAGGATCCTTCAACCTCTCCATTTGGCGCATCGGCACTTATGATAGTATTCCCAACCTATGGAAATCAATCCGGGCAGAGTAGATAATTGTCCTAACCTTCAATATGCCACCTCAAGGATTCATGAAACTAAACTTTGATACAACATTGAAAGGGAATTTGGGCCATGGAGGACTTCAAAGTGGTATTCTCGCTATCATAGAGCCATAATCCTCGTCTATTTATGTAGACTCATGTGAATATGCAAGTGACAATGAAGAACAATTCACTAGATCTCATCAGTTCATTTCAAGGGTTGGCTTCAAAAATTAGTGATGAAAGGGGAGACCCAAATCAGGAGCAAACACCCTAATAAAACTACTCCATGAGTAATAAATGACAAGCTTTCACGCACAATCGAGAAATTCGAGACATGTCCAAGAACTCGGGAGAAATTATCCAAAATTTTGAGTATGTCATCATAATGCATGTAAGGAGCGAAGGAAATAGAGCCGTTAATTCCGTGGAAAAATAGGGATGTGCCCATCAAAAACAAGCCACTAGAGACAATCTCGCCTTCCCGTCCCTTAGATGGACGTCTTGACCTGATACAAAGAATCAAGGAGGAGGACAGGGTTAGCAGTGGGGAAAACCCATAGACTTGGGAACCAAATCCCTGATCGGGGTGTGTAATGGAAGGATGGCACTCCCATCAATCATTATGACAGATGCCTCAAAAAATATTCCCACCACTTTCCACATGTGTGGAAAGGCTAACAGGGCATCCTTCAACATGCAGGTGGGTGTTATGTGTAAGGAAGAGTTAAAAAATCCATTCAAGGCTTCGTCAGGTGAAGGCACGGTGATTTTTCTCTAGTGGTGAAATATTGAATAGTTTCACTCAAAGAGAAGGTAGAAGGGTAGTTCAAGCTTCCCCTGAGTGTTTGGCATTGGAAATTCCCTGGTAAGTAATTTTTCTCTCCATCATTTCGAACTTTGTTGCCATGATAGTCTCGGATAAAGACAATTATGGTCAGTTTGTTTACATGTTGAGGGGTTATGTGGGTATGAGATTGGCTCTATATATGAATATGTTTGAAAATAGGTTAACCATCATAAATATGGCTTAAAATTTTGGTTTTTTCAGGTTAGCCTCGTGGTCCCTTCTCCTCAGTGGAATAGGTTATGCTACATTCATGCACCTGCGCGATAGCCAAAATAGCTAGGTGGAAATTTCGAGAGGGTTTCGTATTCCCACACCGGAGTTGGCCTAGTCGGGTTGGGAAGAAGGACCTCTTTCTACGTTTATGTTGGATTATTTCCTTATGAATTATACATATATCATGCCTAGAGTGCAACTTACGAGATACCCTGCCTCTACCAGGAGGGCGGGGAAACTGCCGAGTCATATTTTGGCTCGTGCTGAGGGTGTACATGTCAGTTGGGATTGTGGAAAGCGTCTGAGTGATGTTGGGTAGGATGAAAACCTATCTAGATCGAGGAAATGTGTAGGTTATAGCCAAGATGGAGTAATTTTTTTTTATTGTAGACATGATTATTATCTTATATTCCAACAAAAAATTTAGAAAAACATCTGAGGAGGAAGGTGGTGGGAGAAATTGGCTTGTTTTATTTGGTTGGTTTGAAGGGGACTAATCCTGAAATGGGATCAATTGATAAAAATAGGCTTCTATGGACCCTCAATTTTCATCCTTTGTGGAAGCCAGTCAAAATATTTGGAGCACCTCCTCAATTCATGTTAGTATTCCTCGCAAAAATGGAGACAAGTGGAAGACCTCTTTGGTTGGATGGATCAGGACCCCCTAAGTATTAAAGAATCCATCCTAATCTAAATACAGGGTATATAGTCCAGCTGGGTCCTCACTAAGCCTAGGACTTGGCCCCGAGATTCGCCCTTTGTGCCATTTGGAAGGAGAGAAGCTAAAGGATTTTCAAGAATACGAGTCAATAACAAGAGGTGTTATGGAACGAGATTAAGAGAAATATATCGAAAACCAACCTAAAAGATAAGTGGGCACAAAATGACTACCAATTTGCACCCCAAGAGGGAAGGATCCTTCAACGTCTCCATTTGGCATTGACCGTGATAGCCCCAAACTCATGGAAATCAATCTGAAGTAGAGTAGATATTGTCTGAACCTTCAATATGCCACCTCAAGGATTCATGAAACTAAACTTTGATGGAGCATCAAGAGGGAATCTGGGCCATGGAGGATTCAAAGTGGTATTTTTCTATCATAGAGGCATAAATTGCTTCATTTATGTAGACTAATGTGAATATGCGAGTGACAATGAAGTGAAATTCACTAGAGCTTGTCAATTTCTACTCCTGGCAATTAGGTTGGGCTTCAAAAAATTAGTGATTAAAGGGGAGACCTAACTAGTAGCAAACACCCTAAAAAAATTAAGTCTTGGGACTAAATGGAAAAGCTCAGCCACAGCTAGAGAGCTTCGAGACATGTCCAAAAACTGAGAGAAATTATCCAAAATTTTGAGTATCTCATCATAACGCATGTAAGGAGCGAAGGAGATAGAGCTGTAGAATTCGTGGCGAACTAGGGATGTGCCCATCAAAACAAGCCACTAGAGACAATCTAGCCTCTCTGTCCCTTGGATGGATGGCTTGACCCGATACAAAGAATCATGGAGGAGGACAAGGTGAGCAGTGGGGAAAACCCATAGACTTGTGAACCAAATCCCTGATCGGGGTGTGTAAAGGAAGGATGGCACTCCCATCAATCATTCTAACGGATGCCTCGACAAATATTCCCACCACCTTACACATCCGTGGAAATGCTCGCAAGGAATGCTTCAACATGCAAGTGGGTGTTATGTGTAAGGAACCAGTTAGAAAATCCATTCGAGGCTTGGTCAGGTGAAGGCACAATGATTTTTCTCCGGTGGTGAAAGATTGAATAGTCTTTCTCAAAGAGAAGGCATAAGGGTAGCTCCAGCTTCCCCTCAGTGTTCGGCATTGGAAATTCCCTGGTAAGTAAATTTTATCTCTATCATTTCCCACTCTACTACCATGATAGTCTCGGATAAAGACAATTGTGGTCAGTTTGTTTGGATTTTGAGGGGTTATGTGGGTATAAGGTTGGCTCTATATATGAATATGTTTGACAATAGGTTAACCATCATAAATAGGGCTGGAAATGTTAGTTTTGTCGTGTTAGTCATGTGGTCCCTCGTCCTTAGTGGATCAGGTTATGCTACATTCATGCACCTACGTGATAGCCAAAATAGCTAGGGGGAAATTTCGAGAGGGTTTTGTATTCCCACATTGGAGTTGGCCTAGTCGAGTTCTGAAGAAGGACCTATTTCTACTTTTATGCTACATTATTTCCTGATGAATTATACCTATATCATGCCTAGAGTGCAACTTACAAGTTACCCTACCTCTGCTAGAAAGGTGGGGAAACCATCAAGTCCTCTTTTGGATCGTGTTGACGATGTACATGCCAGTTGCAATTGTGGAAAGGGTCTAAGTGATGTTGGGTGGGATGAACCCCTGTCTAGGTCAGGGAAGCTCGTAGGTTACAGCTAAAATGACTATGATAAGAAGGATTCGGGCCCTACCCTGGCCTTTTGGTTGAAGTTGGGTCTATGCACCACAATCCTGATCCATGACATTAGATAACCCTATATGGGCATCTTGGCCTACCTACATACCATGCATGGAATCAAGGTGTAGAGTAATGTCCCTATGAATATCTCTTGGAATGAAAGTATAACTTTATGCATTGATAGGAAGTGAAGCTCGACTCATTTTCTAGAATTATGCCCCTTTGTTACTAATTGGACAGGTAAACATTTGGAAATCAGAGACAGTTAGTGGCCTTACCCTCAAGAAATCTCCCAGCTACTTCACAACTCACTATATGAAAAGAAAGAGGATATGGCTCAGTCCAAGAGTCTAGCTGCTAGAGGTCAAGGTACAAAAAACAAAGGAAAAGAGACTGAGGGTCAACCCAACTCATCCTCTGGAAAGCCAAGATGTAGGAGGCCCATTGTTAGTATCATTCAAGATGCCACAAAGGCATACCATGAGAACGTCGCCAAAGAAATTTAGAAGTTGATCAATAGATGGGAAGCAGAATTAAACTTAAAGGTAGGCTCAATGGAAATGTAATTTGAAAAATGGAGGGACCATGTACCTGATCCTGGGAAAGCTCAGGGCAGAGTTACACAGTTCAAATAAAAACTATTTTTATACTATTCCATGAAAGGAATTATGGGAAAAACCTAGAACAAATATCCATGATCCTCACCACAATTGTCTAGGACTCTCCAAATTACATAACTAAATTTCACAAGCTCAAGTTATAGCTCTTGAAGAAAGATGGGCACCTCTGGCACATCGAATACCACCTCCCATGCATCCTTAATCTGACCGAACTCATGGGAAATTATGTGCAAGACCTAGTGCCTGTAGCATCTTCGTCAACTAAAGAAGCATAGTAGTTTTATGTTGATTACTGCTGATGGTTATTTGTATGTATTGTTTATATGCAAGTAGCATTTAGTTTTTTATGTATAAGTAGTTATCCCAATATAAAAGTAAAACTCAGTATATGTATTAAAATTTAGTCATTGTTAGCTTGGTTTTATAGACTCCTAACTTATTATTTTTGGATGGCATACCACACCATTAGGTGGCCAATAGACTTGGTTTCCCATTCAGGGAAAGTTGAGGCCATCTAATAGTATCCATATAGTTGTAACGTGCTGATTAAAATGAATGAAAATGAAGGTAATACAAAGCTTTAAAAAAATATCATTGATATACATATCTTAAGTGTAAAAAATTTATGAACCAAGTTAAATGTGATTTTTTGTGATGATGAAAACTAACATAAAAGTCGTTAATTATAACTCTAAGTTGAAAGGAATGGAAGGACAACCACAGAAAAATATTGTGTACAAATTTAGTGAGTTATCTCTATTAAAAAATGAGTTCAGAGTTCAATTGGAACCTACTACTATGTAGGTGTCAATGACCTCTATTTTATGGAAACAACTTTCTATGTGTGATGACACTTACCATTCATGAAAATGTATTGATTGGCTGATTCACCCGAAAAATACTAAAACATACTAGTATCGAGTTAATGTACTTATGTGAAAAACACAATCCACACAATGAAATATTTTTTGATTGTACATGATGCTAATTTTATTTTTTTTCTTTTTCCACTTGTGTTGTGCTTCTTCCACACTCATTACAGGGACTTCAGTTTTTATATTGTGTGTTGAACTCAGTATTCTCTTTTGGAAACATAAATTGATATATAATATTGCTCAGTATTTACTCAATATGAATTTATGGACTCCACAAAATGCATGAATCCACATCTCCATGCTTCAAACAATTTATAAAAATTTCCAACGCATATTGTTGATTTGCCACATGTGAAAAAAGTCGAGATGTGGAGAAAACTACATAGGGTTGCCTTTCATTATGTGCAGTACATAAGTGAAAATGTTATAAAAACAACACATATCTGAAACAATTTATGAGATGCATAATTATTGAATAATTACAAAAATCATATTAGTGCATTAAACACTTATTATTATCATGCAATATTGAATTAGGTATTTTTTTAATATTTGTGAACAAGTAATTTTGTGTGGGAGAATGTGTGTGAAAATAAAAGAACAACAACTTTCTTCCACATTGTTTCAGTCCTCCTTTTGCACACATCTCTCCCACATGACAATATATACTGTTAAATAAATTAATAATGTGGGATGGTGTTATTATTTTGTATACATGGAATTATTAAAACTTTAAGTGGAAATATAGTATCCAATATTAAATCAAGTGTATTTTTCATTCATGTGAGAAACAAGTATTGTATTAGAAAATGGATGTGTGGATTAAGGAATAGAAACATTAATTCATAATGTGATAGAAATATTCATTTGCAATGTTATTTTCCTCCACATAAATTTATCGTCAATGAATTTCTTCTGAACACTCATTATCCCCTATACTTCCAATACTATGTGCATTTGTGACACTACATTTTTAAATTAAATACTTATTATCAAATATTCATTTAAATTTATTTTTAATGCATCTGAGAAAGAAGTGTTGTGCAGGAGAACAAGTGTGTAGGGAAGAGAACATATATTTTTTCTATGCAATGTTCAGTATTTTGGTATGCATTCAATATTATTTAATTTTGTAGAAAGTGGACGTTGTTAGAGGTTAAGATGCATTTGGTATACATATTCAGAAAGACTAGTTTTTTTAACAAATATATAAACATGTTATATAATGCATTTGGTATTGAAGTCCAAGTTTGATCATCATTGTATGTAAATTGTAATGGGAAATTCAAAGCATTGTTGATTTAATTAATGAAGTTTCCAGATGGTAAAATTTATTTCAAATAAAATTGAAATATCAAAAAAGCTTTTAGTCTTTGATCAAAACAAATATGCAAATTCCTGTGAAACATATACAAAACACAATTATGATAATGATCATTATGATGAAAATATAGTTACAATAACACTATAACATGAATTTAACAATTAGTATAGTATTTACGATATTTGATAATTTGTGATTTGGACCAAAGAACAAGTCTGAAAAATAACAAACATAATATTTTTGCCACAAAGTTTCTCACTTTTGCATGCATTATCCCTCCACACAGTTCTCCCGCACACCTTTTATTTTTTAAAATACTAGTTTTTAAATGATCATATCCGCTTAATGTTAATCACTTCATACAATTTATCAATGAAAAGTTACAAGGCAAAGTACATAGAAGTGGATGAAGTTGTGTTGAGTACAGATGTTGAGAAAAAACTTACATTGTTCTTTTTTCATAACTTCACACAATCACACATGTTCCTTGCTCGCACACCCACTCTCTTGCACTATCATAATGGGAATACCCAATTACCACAATTTGACATATTACCAACGTAGTAATTTTCTTCTTTCAATTTATGAATTTAGAAAATTGAATGTGAGGAATGTGAAGATGCGTCTGCAAAATAAAATCCAAGGATACTTTCATGCTAATAAGAAACAAGATGAATAAATCAATTCGTAAGTTGTGTTACCCAATATATTAGGATTCTATCAAATATATATCACAAGAAATATAAAATATATGTCTTCAGAGTGCGAAGAAGTGGAACAAGGTTTGAATATGTTTCTTCTGCACATCTGCATCTCTGCACCTTACATAATGAAAGTTTATTTCATACTTCACAATTAAATTAATGTATTATTTTTGGGGGGACTTAAATTTGTGAGAAAAATATTTAAAAATTTGAATAATAAAAAGTGGAAATTAAGATCAAGAATTGCAATTGGAGCATTTAGAACCAACAAACAATTTGTATTGTTCTATACTTCGTCTAACACTAAGTAAAACCCACTATTATTAGCATCCACAAATTCAAAGGTAATAAAATCCTAGACATATTTGTCTCTACAAAGATTACTCGCGAGTCAATACTGTAAATTCTTTACATCGATCTACAATCATTTTTGCATAATGAAATACATATGAAGCAGCTCGATTAAATGGAATTGGGGTAATTCAATATGTGGAATGTGAAGATATTTTATTGAGTGAAGTTTCCTTTGCACTTTCATACTCTGTACAATTATTTATATACATGAATGAATTTATCCACTCAATCAAAATTATTATTCATGATTTGGAGAATAAAAACAAATCTTTCAAGCATATTTCATTCAATTTCCATGTGCAAATATTCTAGACAACCAAATATTAATTTTCTTCAGTTATTTCCTACTGCTAATACCAATTATAAGGATAAGTTATATTTGAATAGATTGGTTATGTCTTGAATCATGATGTACTTATGAAATGAGTGTGGAGATGGAGAGGAAAAAATATTCTACCACACTCTGCACAATGTATTAGCATTATCTACATTATTCCTCCACACTAAATTCAGGCCCCCATCCATTCATTAATTATTTTTGACTTCCACACTCTACATAGTTATGAATATTATATATGATCTTATTTCACACTACACACAATGAAATATTTGTGCATAGAATGAAAGTTGTTTTTCACATCTCCAGAAATCGCACTATGATCATTACACAATGAATCATAAAAAATGTTATTAAGCACTTGAAAAACGTCTTGATTATTGCTTTATTAAAAATCCATTAATTTTAAAATAATTAATAGTTCCCATTGCAAAAGGTATTACATGCACAATAAATAAATTAAAAATGTGCTTAGATTGGATTTCGATGGGTATAGGTTCTCTGAAAAAGTATACAAAGAGAAAAATGTGTCCAGATATGTAGTAGCGAGTATGTACGGACATGTGAAGAATATGTCAAATTAAAGGAATAACTATGACTTTATTCCTTGCACATTTGGAAAATCATAGAGTAATTTAGTCTTACACCTAATTGATGCATGCAACACAAAAATAGATATGAAACTAGTAAATTTGAATATAAAAAAAACTTTAGATATCATATAAACGCTCAAGGTATATCCTTGTAAACTTATGCAAAAAAAAATTATCTTTGAATTATACATAAAACTAGAAAACAAACTCAGAACTAGAATATAGTAATCATTCGTTGTGTTTCACAAGTCACCAACAATAACCAAAAAAGATATCGTAAAAACAACTGTATTCGGTTTCAAACAAAAAATCACCATAGCTATGATTAAAATAAACAATACAAATGGAACAAATATTTGAGAAACAAAACTCTTTCTCAAAGTTCATATTCATCAATTAAAGGCCATTACATATAATATAAAAGCTCAAAATAATACGTTTATAAACACATGTTCAATCAATGTCCTTAAAGAAAAATACAGAATCCATAGCTATGCAACTCCATATGTAAAACATTATCAAAGAATTCTTGAAATTTTTGGTAATTAGTCTTAGTATAAGGACAGATAAATCATAAATTCATTTTGATTATCATCAGTTACAAAACATTAGCTAATATATAAAATCTCAAAGAAAATACTAGAGAACATATGTTCAATTAATGTTTTTGCAGAACATCACATAAGTAAAAAATATACAACATCTCATGCAAAAAATTATCTCAGCATTATTTACATAATTGGTAAATAGAATGAGAATTAGAAGACACAGTAATAAAAATGGAAACAAGGATTGACTATCGAGCAAGGGTCTAGATAATAATATTTTTTGCGTAAACCAATTTTTAAAATATTGATACTTATATCACAACAGTAAATGCATTCATGCCAAAAAACTGGCATTGGGCTCCTATGTACCGTAATGTCAAAAAGGAACTTGCAATGAAAAATAAGAAATCGCATCAAGGAATTAGATTATTTCACGATAACGTACACAAGAAACCTTAATAATTAAACATGATAAATAGAAAAAAATGCTCCAATATTTTAATTCACTTAAAATATGAAACAAAATAGTTTGACATTTTTTTAATGCTACTTGTGTTTCGAAATCATGATTTCTTCAAGTAATTATTTCACTTTAGCTTTAATGACACTCTCGTTGGAGCAACAATAATATTCTATTTCACATGTTCAATGAATAAATCTTCCTCAATATCCCTAGGCTCTTCTTGTAATTTTAAATCCAAAGAAGCATAATCTTCATTAACACTAATAAAAGTAATTATCGATTTTCTAATTTCCCTTACGTTCAAATCCGTTATATCATCAAAATTTATTTCCTTTTATTTTTTTAGCATCTCGAATTCATCCAAACTAATATGTAATTCACAGACCTTTTAAATCCAAAATAATTGATACCAACTCGACATACGCATAATATCTTCTAATTTATACGCTTGCACATTTAGAAATAATTTCCTAATTCTCTTAGAACACACAACTTTGATCTACTTCATTCATTTAACGTCTAAGAGTACTTATTTCTGTTTCTCTAGAGTAGATAGTAAATCAATATTGCAACTAGACGTTAATAAGTCATTTTTTGTGCATTCCCTATCTCCCTCGAGATCCCTTTTGAAGCACTGGACAAATGGCATAATTATATGCAATAAATGTCTCAGATTGAAAGTTTTCTTCCATGCATATTAAATAATTCACAATCTTTCAAATATGTTACTGATAATATTCGATTTCATTGCATTAAGGTGGTTGACCGGTTTATCAAATATATGGGATGTTATGGGGGAATACATTTCCAGTGGAAATGTTCATATTTATAGTTGAGCCATCAAAAAAGGACCTGGGTTAATACCATATTCTATCTCTTTTATTATTTCTTTCAGTTTTAAATTGTATGCTTCTCGTTTCGGCCAAACACACCAACATTCATTTTTTCTTGATTAATGATCCAGGGTAAATTCTTGATACCCTTAACCAAGAACAATTACTTTAACTGATAAATTATAATTTCATTTAATTAAAGTGTCAATGAATCAAAAATGAAAAAATGCATGCTGTAAAGAAGAGGAACATAACATATCAAGATCAGCAATCATAACAACACATTGTTTGATAACGAAGTTAGTCTAGGAGGGACTATATCTCTGGGCCTCACTGTCAAGATGGTGTAGGCTGCTGCATTAAGTGTTGTAAGAAGAAAATATGTACATGGATGTGATTTCTATGACATACAAGGAAAATTCCGTGACGCAGGAGTGGCTAGACCTCTCTATGAGATGTTCCACTACAAAAATCTCATGCATAAAAAAGGACTCCTATCAATATGACAATAACTCACACATAAGGACTATGAGTATCCAACCAATCATGGAAAAAAAGGGATCTCAAATCACATACATATAACAATGAGTATCCCGCCAGCATGGCATCAAAGGGATCTCAAACATAATACAAATCCATGATAGAAAGTACATCAATAACGAAACAAGACAAGATCCCACAACTCATACATCAATGGGGATCTGTAAAACACTATACATCTCAGGGACAAAGAAGTACATGAAATCAACTCATCATATACCTCATGTTGAAGATGACTGAATAATGGGATGATGCACTTCTAGATCTGAAATCACCATCACAATCGTGGCATGGAAAGGTGTAAAATCGACTGCTCACTCGCTAAAATCTAAAACCTGCAACTTCACTTCAAAAAGAGACCAAAAAGATAAATATCAGATGGAAAATATGAATGCACCATTAGATTCATGGTGTCAAATAGTGCAAAATCGACTATCCATTGGCTAAATTCTAATGAAGTGAAAATATGGGGCAAAAAAGAATATTTTAGATTCCCCCTAGATTCCTCCATGATGCTGATCCATGGGTGGACTGGAAATATGAAACTCAAAAGGTGAATAGAACCTCGCCATTTCATTCCTTGTGAAAAACCATGAAAAATGACTGTAAACATGACTATATTTCGACATGGAGAAGAATTACTTCCGTGAGAAAATTTCACAGCTCATGGTTCTGCTCCCTATTTGTGGACTTGATCATGGTTCCACTTGCATTGAAAAACATGTCTACCTAGAATTACGTGCTTCCTTGAACTGCATGATGCCTCAAAATATGTGCTACCTTCCTTCCATGTCAGCACTTGGCTTCAATAAAATAATATTCAAACTCGAAAATCGTGCTCAGTTCCTCCATGGCCTTGGCCTAGGCGCACTGTGAAAGTTAGAGTTTAAATGTAAAGAGTGGGAAAAGTTAACCGTGTGAAGTGGTTGGCGCTGTTGGTAAATTCCCATGAATTGTGGGGAAGGGGTTTGGCAGTCAAACTTCACCCCTTCCAAACTGCGTGAATTATTTTTTTATAAATTTTAAATGGGGGGTCAGTCCCGCATTGGGAGGCCCACCCAAAAAACCTGGCGACATCTCTTTTTTTCATTTTAAAACCCACCACATTTAGTTAATGCCTGTGGGGAGGGCTGGGGCCCGCATTGAGTGGACCGCCCTGTGATCCCCGTCAACTCCATATGTTGGGGTTGTGGGTAAGGTTGCTGGTGGGGTAAACAACCCCCACCACCTATTAACATGGTTGGCCTTTGTACATTGTAGTTGGTTTAATAGTGTTGTTGCCCACTCGGGAGCCGGCCCACATTGGCCAGGTGGGTTTGATCCCCTCCGACACTAGAATTCATATATGTTATGTTTATTATTTAAAAATATATAAATATTTTATATGGTTTTCGTGGGTGGCAAGGTTGGTGGCCCGCCAGCCAAAATTTTAGTTCTTTTATGTTTAAGAACTAATTGGGAATTTTCAAAAATTTCAATTTTGACCGTAGGAGTCAGATTTAAGAGGCCACAAATGTGCCTGGAATCTAGCCTGAGATTTCTGGAATCTGCCTTTCTTAAGGCTGCCTAGTCACCAAGTCAACCCAAAACTTTGACTGCTCCTAACTTTCACATATGGGCTCTCTTTCATGAACCATTCACACTGTTGTGATTAGGACGACGAGATCTATGCTTTGGTATTGGTCGAAGAGAAATCCAAACATTTTTATTTTTGAGCTTCCCTCTGCCCTCTATGTCCTGTGTGTGTCTCTGGAGCCATCTGGATCAATCCTCCCCACTAAGGAGCTTTTGGTCCTCCAAAAGCATCAACAAGAATCTGCAATTGCCGTGTACTATGTCTGTGCCACAAGCACCTTGAAAAAGGTCATCCTTCCATCTCCTTCATCTTTTTCCTTCGGAGACTCAAGTGATAAACCAACACCTGCATCTTCTACAAACTTGTAGTACAATCCCCTGTAAATCACATGCTTAAATTACGACCAAGTATGACCCAAAACTTTGACTGCTCCTAACTTTTTTATACGGGCTTGGTTTGACGAATCCTTTACACCACTGCAATCAGGATTGCGAGATCTACGCTTTGGTATTGGTCTGAGAGAAATCCAAACACTTTGATTTTTTAGCTTCCCTCAACCCTATTTTTTCATGTGTGTCTCTGGAGCCACCTGGATCAATTAATAGCCTTTTCGTTGTGAAATTGTACTCTTTTAATCCTCACTTTTGTACTACCCCTATCATAATTTACATTTTTCAATGTGACAGAGTAGTCATCAAAAGTGGTGACCTCTTCAGCAATTTGCTCCATTGCTTTATTATTTTTATGCAAACAGGTGCTAACACAATTATGTAGTATAGCGCTATAACCTTCCATGTCCATAACCTCTTCAATTTCATATGTTTCACATGGACTCTTGGATCTGATTGATTCAGTTGTGTGCAGTCTTTCTGGAGTGAATCTATGAAGAGGTTGTTCATCATCCCCACCATATGATAGCCCATAATGAACTAGTCTTTCACTTGCATTAGTTTTTCTCCTTTTCCGATTGGTATATGAACTCATACCAATACTGTGTCTGTATTATTGAGATTTCTCCATAGGATTTATCTCTTTGCTGATATTATTTTTCCTGCCGACACTCTTTTCTTCAATGATTTCTACAACATCTATTAGCAATTCTTGATTTCTTGTTAGTGCACTGGGACTTTCCTTTCTCTGTTATCTAGCTCTTGGAAATAAGTCCTTGTATATAACAAACTCTAGGTATTGTTTGAAAAAAAATTCGATCAAAGGCTTTAAGGAATTCAACTTTACCTAAGTTAAAAGGATCTAAATACTTTGCAATATCGGTAGCATGAGGCATATTATTCACAACTACATGTCTAACTACAAACAAAAAATAAATAAAATGGTTTTTTTTTTTTTTTAGCTCAAATATAAATAGCCAATGACAATATTTCATGTATAATTCAGCAAAAAATACCTATCTAGAACAAATTTTTGCAACAACAATGGCTTATCTTCAAAACCACAAGTTCGAATTACCATATTTTTTTCTCTTTCTTCATGATCCCCTTTTCCAAATAAGAAAGCTTCAACTTGTTTAGGTATTCGAGGAGGATTTTCTCCAATTATCATGTAATAGACTTTCTTTACAAAAACATATTGAATTAAACAAAAATTTAAAGAACCCATATACTTCCACAATATAGGATATCAAAACTACATTTTTTCCTCACTAAAATTGAATTTAGGAATACAGGGTAACTCGTCAAGCACTTGGATTTAGAAAAGGGTTGCTATCAAATATTCCATCTTAAAGAATCTATTTCTCTTGGAAAAACTAGCTAACTACAAAGTTAATTCATTTTTAATGACATCATCCCAATCGAATATACAATTTTTTTGAAAAATCATTTTGGATCATTTTCTATAGGTTCTCAACCCCTCATATGGAAACAAATACAATATATCAATTCTCTAAATGGTTGTCTAAAAAAGTAAATATCTAGAGAATAAAGATCAAAAGGAACCTGACAAGTTGGGGAAATGAATTTTGAAATAATGTCAACCACAATTTCTTCTAACTTCAGGAATTTACTATATGCATTAGACATTTTTAAACAAATATTTAGTTCTAGTAACTTGAGCAACCATATGACTTCCTTCAAATTTAGAAGTATCTTCTTTTCTCCTAGCATAATTTTTGTTGTTCTTGAATCAAAATTGTTTGTGCACAAAGAAGCAATTTCTCTAAAATCAAAGACTTTTAGAGCACACCCAAATTTTGCTAACCCACTGGTCCAAGTCTTGCCTCTTTTTTTATCTTTTGTTGGTAGATTCACATACCGATCATATTCCATTGACCAATGAAATTTCTCATGAATACAAGCAAGTAATTCAATCGTATCACTGCAAATAGCCTCTTCCCTTTGTCTACTGCCCACTTTCTCTTTGTACTCAAAAATATTTTGTCAATGAATGGCATTCTCAAATCCAGTTTGGATTTATAGTTATCGTCTCTCTTCACAATCACTATTAGTTTTTATTACTCATGCGAAAATGTTTACACACAAAAATCTCAATAAAAATAAATTGAATATACAAAAGTCAATGTTTACAGGAAGTAATGGAAATAAATATAAAATTTCCAAAAGTATCTTCTCCATTTACTCTGCACTTTTCTCCTACTACAATATCATTGATATATGTTTCATAATAAACATAAATTTATGATATAAAATAAATATGAATTACTTGTGATCATGAAAATTAGCTAAGAAACTGTCAATAATAACTCTAAAAATAAATTTGTGCTACGAAAATGGAAATTAAATATTATACGAAGATGTCTTTAGCTATCTTCTACCATGAATCTACTTTATGGCTTAGTGCATACTCACCACTGTATTGATGTTTATTTTTTTAATTTAATAGCTTATTGCAAAACAAATGAACCAAATTTGATTTATGAAGGACCTAACATGCGTTTTCTAACACTGTGATGCAAAGCTAACTAACACAATGCGTCCAAGCTAGATAGATGGAGCTAACAATAGAAAATCTCTTTCTAAATGTTGTGTTCCTTCACATACATTCATCTACACATTTTTTCTTCACACCTACATCCTGCACAACAGAAAAACAAAAATATTTGAACATGGACAAGGATTCGATCTAATGATAATACAAAGTACTGGAAAAAAACTATCATGATACACTAAAGTATTGCTAGGCTAATTTTGTGAACCAAAAATTAATAGTTTATGCCAATATATTTATTTTCAATGGAGTCAAGTTAGTTGATTTGGATAACAGAAATTCTAAGATTTCATACAATGAAAAATTCAAAATGTTCATTGCAAAGAGAAATAAACATTACAATTCATTCAAAATGAAAACCAATGACTTCAATCCAACTACAGAAAGAAAGGAATAAAATCACTCTTACATAATATTTTGTATCTATGCATAGATTACCCGAGAATTTATTTAGCTCACCTCTCTCCCGCACAAAAATACATATTAATAAATTAGTTAGTTATCATATAAAATATATCGAAAATCCCCAATCCTCAAAAATAGACTAGAATTGACTCTTACCATAAAAAAAATACAGGACAAAAATCTATCGGGATACACTAAAGTATTTCCCAAACAATGAAAAAATTCCACCAATAATGAATGGATAGTTTATGCTAGAGCTGACATTGCATAAGAAGACATCTTGATTTTCAATTGAGCTTGAATGACATTTGTAGCGTGTATTAGCTATCAATAACAAGGAACATCACACTACATTTCTTTGAGATGGACTTATGCCCTTCTCATAACATGCCACTTCTTGAATCTTGATTTTTCATCAATAGTTAATTAGTATTGTATCCCAATGACCTTAGTTCAAAATTTCCCAATTTTCATATGATAATTAAACAAGCCATTCAAATACAATTGAAAGTAAAGGATTTCATTTTATGTGACGTCAGCTTTGGAGATAACATTTGATGTAAGACAACATAATCTTAAGAAATACTCCTAGCATTTAAATGCATTCTAAAAGAGAAAACGTTACACACTCCATTATTCCAAATACACAGTTGATATGCAAAAATAAATTATTTTTGTCACTGCAAATAGATTTTTTCCACACTCTACTAAACATTTAAAATGTTTGTGTACTTGTTTCCCTATATAGTCACCACTTGCTACTATTTTGTGTGTGAAACATGCTATAAAATGATCATATCGAAGATAAATTTGGGATCCATATTTTTCATCGTCTCAATGTTTTTCCTCATTGACCAATGTTTGGTTAGCATCCATACATATGTGTCCTAATCACTTGTATGTTTTGTTCTAATAGCTTTATATCACCAATTTTATTGTTCATTGTCACTAAAAAATTGCCAATCAGTCATTATTAAATCTAACTAGTGTATATCATTAATAGAAAATATCGTTGTGGGGAAATATTAATCTTTTCAGTATTCAAATCACCAAATACATGTATACGTAGGTCATGTCCCTACATATCATTCAAATTGTATTACTTGTATGCTATTTCTCTTCCCAATGATGCTAGAACTTATGCACTTACAAGTCACTTACATAAAAGAGGATGTCCAAATGAAAAAATGAGAAAACAACGTTTCTTGTTGGTAGTGATAATTTCATTAAATCAACATCCCTATGAATTTTCCATGCCATTTTATGCATAGTCATGAGAAAACTTAGATATTTAATGCCAATTTCATCATATTGAATGTATACAAATTCAATATTAATAGAGAGGAGATGTGTGGAATATTTTTGCAGTCTCCAAATGTAGCTTTATGGACAAAAAATTACGAAATAAAGTTTTTTTCCCTTTCTCCACACACCCATTAAAGACAAACAATAACTGTTTCTAGTGTTTCTTTCTATGAAATTCAATAATGTTGAATGCACACCCATTCTCTCCGCACAAAACCTATTCCTCACATGCATTAAAACAAACACTTAATTGAAATTTAAGTAATAAGTATTTAATTCACAAATATAAGATCACAAATGCATTACATAAAAAAAACAATGAATTTTTTTATGGAAAATTCATGTGCAGGATGATAACATAAGGATGAAATTTTCAAATGCATTAAAAATTAAAGTTTATGTTCCTTCCTCTACACACTCAGCTTAATTTTATATTGGATACTGAGTTTCTACTTAAAGTTTAAATAATTTTGTGTATGTAGAATAATGTTTTCTTTGCAACCACATACCACATTATTATTTTATTAACATCATCTATTACCATGTGGATGAAAGGTGTGTAGAAGAAGGACCAAAATAGTGGAGAAGAAAGTATTTTCTCCCTTCTCCGCAAACTTGTTCTCCTACACAGTGACTACTTCTTTGCACACATAGAAAAATGTACATCGTATTCACTATTTCTAATTTGTAAACCATTATTTGTAGTTTTGAAAACCATACATCCCATGTCGATCCACTAAAAATTTCAAATTAAAGTTCATGTTTCTGGTTAAAATGGTTTTGTCTCTAGACAAAAAGGTTCGCTCTACACTCTCATTCTTCTGCACATACCCCATCCTCTAAAAATTATTCATTTTGCATCTATTGACATTGTCTACTATCCATGTTAGATGTTTCTAAATCCTTATTATGAAATATTAAATTCATTTTTAAATTAAATATTTATTGTGAAATATCCAATGAAATATCATTTTAATGCATGCCAAGAAGAAGTGTTGTGCGAAAGGGTGGATGTGCGTATCAAGGAACATTTGTAATTGTACAAATTTATGGAAGAGGAACAATGGAAGCTTTTTCCACACATTCGTGCTTCACGCATATTCATTTCTACTCTCCATGATAGCTCATGCCAACTAATTAATATTACAAGAGAGTTTATGTTCCTTGATCAATGCAACTATTTCTTCAAAACCATGTGCCAATTTTATTTTTTGTGTAGAAGTTTGATGTCAAACAAGAAGAATGGACATTTACATGGTAATGGGGACCAACTTAGCCATCAAGTCGATTCATGGTAGAGGTAGTAGACCATGTCTTTGCATAACATTTATTTGTAATTTTCCCTGTATGGTTTTTCTATTTATAGTTATTAATGAATGTCCCTAAGATAATTGTCATGACAAGAAATAATTCATATTTGTTTTATCTGGTAAATTTTTATATCTTATGACACATTCATTCTAAATTATGAATATTCTATGAAAATATTAAAAATTCATGTAGCTGGAAACTATCTCCACAAGCTTTTTAGATAATATAATTTTATTTAAGATAAATCTTATTAGATAAAAAATTCATTAATTAAAATGTATGATATAAAATGTTTACAAATTTGTTAAAAAACATAATATTTCTAGTTCTACAATGTTAATTTGTAACAACATCCTCGATAACACTTGCACTTTCAATGCCAAATGAAACACATAAAATGTTTACAGATTTTCTATACAACCTAATGTTTTTAGTTTTCTAATATTAACCTCTAATAACATCCTCTTTCTATGAAACTAAACAATATTGAATGCATACGAACATACAAAATTTTGTGTGGAAAATTTTTTTGTTCCTTTCTTTGCACACCCATTCTCGAATAGTTGTTACTATTACTCATGTGAAAACAGTTACACATGGAACACTCAATAAATATAAATGGAATATATCAAAGCCAACATTTACGCGAAGTAATGGAAAAAAATATTGAAATTCAAAAAAAATGTTTTCCATTCACTCCACACTTTTCTCCTGCTTTAACATCATTGATATACATGTCATAAGAAAAAAACAATTACGATACAAGAAAAATAGGAATTACTTGTGATGATGACAATTAACTAAGTAATTTTCTATAATAATTTTGAATAGAAAATTGTGCAAGGAAAATAAACTCTATTTCAGAATATCTTATACCTACACATACATTACCTCAACTAGTTAGCAAACACATACAATGTATCAAAAAACCCAAATATTTGAATACAATATGAAATAAGATGAAATACTCGACAAAACGTTATCACCATACACTAAATTATTCTACGACTAATCCATCAACCATGAATTAATAGATTATGCTAGAGCTTGCATCACATATCGATTTCCAATTAAGCTTGAATGGAATCTCCAACTTATAGTAGCTATCTGTAACAAGTAACATCACACTAGATTGCTCCAAGATAGACTTTTTATCCCTTTATAATGACACCCCAAAAGATAAAACTTAATTTTTCATCAATAGTCAATTAATGTTTTCTCTCGATGACCTTATGTTTAAAATTTCGTAATTTTCATATGATAACTAGAGACACCATTCAAACACTATTAAAAGCCAAGGATGTGATTTTACGTGACCTCAAATTCAGAGATAAAATTTTACGTAAGGCAACAAAATATCCAACAATACTCCTAGTTGTTAAACACATTATATAAATAGCGAATGTTTAACACTCTATTATTTGAAATACGTAATCAATTAATGAAATTTCTTATTGTTATCAGAAAAATAATTATTTTAATTACTCCAAATGGCTTCTTTCCTTACTCCAATAGAAAAAATTTTTGTGAGTAAGTATCAGTCCTTTTCAACATTCAATTCATCTAAAATGCACATGCACACATTATATCTTGCATATCATTCACATTGTATCCGTATTATGTTATTTCTCTACCCAATGATGCCCAATGTTGATACATTGTACCGAGTATAGAGGTGTAGACAAAATGAGTGGGTTGCAAAATGTATGAACATTTCATGTCCCTACTCAACACACCCATTATCCCATAGAATACCTCTTCCTCACATGCATTAAAAATATAGTTAATTGAATATTTCATAATTAGTATTTAACTCATAAATGTAAGAAGTCAGAACATATGTGTGAAATAAATTTGTCGACGAGAAATTTACGTGGAAGACCACAACATTGCAGATGAAAGTTTTGTTACAATATGAATTAATGTTTTTGGTCCTTGCTCTGCACACTCATTCTCCAGTGCAACACTACTTTTTCACATGAATTAAAAATAAAACTAATTTAATATTGCATGATAATAATATGTATTTAATCCAAAAATGTGAAATTACAAATCCACATAGCATTCAAAAATATTCTACAAAGAAAAAACATTACACACTTTTTTATTTGAAATATGTAGTCAATCAATGAAACTTCATATATATATATGAGCAAATGAGTTATTTGTATCACTTCAAATAGTTTCTTTCCTCAATCTATTAACCATTTTAAATTCTTGTTGATTCATTTCCATATAAATTACCATTTGCAACTATTTTTCATATGAAACATGTTAAAAAATATTTGTATTAGGGATAAAATGTCCATCCATATTTTTATCATCCCAATATATGCCCTCTAATTAATATAATACATTCACGTAGTTAAATAACAGTCTTTTCAAAATTAAATTTACTGACTATAAATGTGTGCGCGTCATCTCTTTTCATATCATTCATATTGTATCACTATTATTCTATCTATTTGCCCAATGATGCCATAACTTATCAACATTTCATGTCCTCTCTGCACATCTATTCTCCCATACAACACTACTTGTTCACATATATATTAAAAATACACTTAATCTAATATTGCATAATAATAATAAGAACTATTTAATTAAAAAATGTTAAATCACAAATACACATAGTATTCACAAACATTGAATACAAATATTCATTATTTGTAGTTTTCAAACTACTATTTCTAGTCTCAAACTAACCATCCTTTTAACGATTACCTCTTAGATTATGAATTAAAGTTTATTTTCCTAGTAAAATTAATTTTGTATCAGGATAATAAAGCTTCCTATGCACCCTCATTCATCTGCACATACCCCATCCCTTGCACAACCTTTATTATGTAGATATTCACATCTCTATTCAACTATTCTCCAAGACAACTAAATCTATAAAAGTTTTTAATGGAAAAAATATTAAAATTAAATAATAGCATAAAAATGCGCTAAAAATATTTGTCTTGATATCAATGTGAGAGCATTAACCGATGAAACTCCCTAAAAAAATTCCCAATGATGCCAAAACTTATGCAATTGCATTACCATAGGTTTAATTAGTAATGTACCAAGGTGTAGAAGAAGTGAGGAGGCCACACAATGTATCAATATTTCATGTCCTTGTTATGCACACTCATTCACTCACACAATACCTCTTCCTCACATGCATTAAAAAGACACTTAATCGAATATTTTATTATTAGAATTGAATTAACAAATGTAAGAAGTTAGAATGGATGTGCATAATAAATTAGATGATGATAAATTTATATGAAATACTGCAACATTGTGGGTGAAAATTTATGTTATAACATGAATTAAAGTGTACATGCCCTACTCCACACACCCATTCTCCAATACAACATTACTTGTTCACACACATTAAAAATACAAAAATGTGAAATCACAATGCACATAGTATTTGGAAACCTTGAATACCAAGATTCACTATTCTACTTTTCAAATTTATCTTTCTAGTCTCAAACTCACCATCCTTATAATGGGTGTATATTACATTACAAATTTAAAGTTTTTGTTTGCAGTTAAGCTAATTTCATATCTATAAAATAAATTTCCCTCTGCACCCCCGTTCTCCCACATGTGCCATGTCCCCCACACATCCTTCATTATGCATTATTTCACATCTTTATGCTAGTATTCCTCTGCACAACTAAATCTATAAAAGTTTTAAATGGATAAGATCTTAAAATGAGATAATAAGAGATAAATGAAATGGAAATATTTGTCTCACTATCAGTTTCATAGCATGAATCTAAGAAGCACCCCACCACCCTCTCGATGATCCTAGAGCTTACGTAATTACATTACTATTGGTTTGATAATAGTAATGCCCCGAGGTGCAGATGAAGTAAGGGTGTTGCACAATGTATCAATGTTTCATGTCCTTGCTTTGCACACCGATTCCCTTGCAAAACACCTCTTCGTCACAAAAATTAAAATGAAACTTAACTTAAAATTGAATAATTAGTATTCATTCAGAAATGTAAGAAGAAATGTTGAAGAATGGGTGTGTGGAAGAAATTTTCCAACGGGAAATTTATTTAGAAGACCACAACATTACGAATGAAAGTTTATTTTACACTAAGAATTAATTTTTTTCCTACTTAAATTAATTTCATGTCTGCGAAATAAATTTCCCTCTACATCCTCGATATACCACACATACCATGTTCTCCACACATCCATTGTTCCACACAGATTCACATCTCTATGAAAATTTCTCTTGGACAGTTAAATATGTAAATGTTTTATAATGAAAATTGTTTAAAATTAGTTTTATGTCTATGGAATAAACTTTCATATGCACCCTCATTCTCCCGCACATACCCCATCCTCTGCACATCCTTCATTTTTCACAAACTCATATCCCTATGTAATTATTCTCTCGCAAAGGTAAATCTATAAAGTTTTTAAATGGAAAAGCATTCAAAATTAAGTTTGCACCTGTAGAGTAAAGTTCCCTTTGTACACTCATTCTCTTTCACATATCCCACCCTTTGCACATCCTTCATTCTGCAAATATTCACAACTGTTTGCAACTTTTTTCCCACACAACTTTAAATATGTAAAAGTTTTAAATGGAAAAAAATTTAAAGTGAAATAATAAAATATAAACACAATAGAAAGGAATATCTTGTTGTTATTTCCAGAGTACTAGCTGAAGAAACACCCCACCCCCACCCTCACCCCCCCTCCTTATGTAAAGGACTTCCTTAGAGAATTCTTTCAATGTCACTCTCAGAGTCCTAACTAATTGAATGACCTCTCATAAAATTATCCTTTATTATTTTAAAAGGATTTGTTCGGAACTGAAAAATATCCAAAATAAATCACCGTCCATTAGGGGAATTACATTGCATCAAGTATCTCTCACCTAATAGAAAATTAGAAATAATATTTCTATAAATTAGAAAATTATTTTTGAATTTACAGGAAAATAGGAATATTAAACATTTTTCAAAATTTTTGATTAAAATTGAAAAATATCAATAAAATAATACAGAGTCAATGTAGTTTAACCGCGAGGAAAATTCTATAGCCCTAGGTAAGGTAAGGAGTAATAAATCAAATCTTATTTATTATTATTGTTTTTAATATATTATGTGTCAATTTGAACAAAGCATTAGAGTCCCATTAGAATTTTATAACAAAATTCTTTAGATAAACAAAATTGCAGTTTTCCAAAATAATAATTGTTATGACTACAAACAAGTAGATCTTATCTAATAACTACCTAGCTAGTAAATTGATAATATTAATTTGGTTATGATTTTTAATAACTTAGATCAAATATAGGTGGATAAGTAATTCAAAGAAAATACATCAAAGACAATCTAACCAAATAGAAGAAAAAAAGATAAACTTGTGAAGTAGATGATTTAAAACTTCCACTCCATTTCTGATTGGGTATATTATAGTTATATATGTAAACACACATATTAAGGTTAGAGAATATATTAAGTTAGAATAACTACAGTAATTGGGTATATTATAGTTTCAAATATGTCTATTGCTAACTTATTATGAAGGGAGGTAATAAGAAAGAAAGGTATGTATGTGTGAATTTGGGTTAGTGATGAGGGATTACTCAACTTTTGTACCAATTTATTGATTCACTAAATCTACAGGTATACTTACGCACATATTATTACAAAAAAAAAAAAAAATCATGCACTTAGTACTCATGGAAAATATAATGCTAAATAAATAGAGAGCTTACCACTTTATAATGTAGTCAAGATGAGACACCAAAGGGCCTAGTAGTGGATGTTTTAGATGACATGTCAAACAAAAAGGAGGATAAAATCCTATATGAAATGGAGGAGAAGAAAAATCAAGAGAAAAAGGATGATTATTCCCACTAGAGAAAACAACATATGCTTTTTCATCTAGAGGCCTCCCCCTATAAATATCTAGAGGATTCTACAAGAGGTACATGTAGTCCATGTAGGTGGGGTTTTATATTTTCCATGTTGAATGTTGAAGTTTGAACGACCATTAAAATGTAAATAGTCAACTACTTTATGTTGTCTAACTAATATATACATAAATTATAATCTAATCTTGTTGTCTTCCTTTTGGCTATGTGTTTATCATACTATAAGGCTCTATAAGCATAAATCTTGCAATTTCCATATTATATAATTGGAGGAAATTTAAGCCTAAAAGTGGCCTTTTAAGGAAAAAATAAAATAACAGGAAAATTATAAAATAAGAGTTATGAATTTTGGAGAAAAAAGAAAAAAACTACATTTTTAATTGTATTTTTGGCTTATATCCTTATAGATTTACTCAAATTGAAAGTGTAGAGACTCAATGGATGTGGAATTTGATGTGGAATACAATTCCACATCTAATAAGTACCCATTATACATACTCTTAGAAGAGCCACTCTGATAAAAATTGAAGATACATTAAAAAATCTGTTGAACATGGATTTTTAATGTATCTTCATTTTTTTATCAATGTTGGTATTCTCAAAAGTATGCATAATGGGTACTCATAGGATGTGGAATTTAATTTTGCATCCAACGAGTGCATACACTTGAAATTTGAGTAAACCTGTAAGGAGATAAGCAAAAAAGTTAATTAAAAAAATTATTCTTTTTAATTTTCCCTCCAAAATATTTACAAGTACCTATTTTTAAGTTTAGATAATATTGATTAGTCTACATATTATGTACATAAAAATTTCATGGGAACTTTTACGCTAAAATTTCCTCTAATGGAGATCTCTTCCTCATATCTTTTACATAATCATTTCTTTTCTATGGAATACCAACCCTAATTATGTCTTGTTCATATAACTACAAGATTATTTATTTGTGATTGCGAGACTCCTAACCCTCGAGATACATTTGTTTCCATTTTCCAGCTCTATGATAAACATCACCAATACAGATTACTAGTTTTAATGGAAATTATGTATTTTTATGGTTTTCATTTAGGGTGTCTAATCTAGTAAGGCCCCTTTTCCTAGTACATTCTTGGTTATTGGAATGAGAAAAAGATAAATCTAAACATGACCAACATTATCATCTAAACAGACTGATTTTTAAACCTTTGTTTATAAATTGTATGTAATGTATATAGATATATGCATTGGATTATTAAAAGGTTTAAAAAATGTATGATAAGTTATGTAATTTTTGCGCTAAGGTTTCAAAACAAATTCCATATGTGTAATGCATATATGGTATATGGATAATTTATTAAAAGAAATGTGCCATATGAGAAGGGATAAAACCATGGCGTTGACTTATCATTTCATTGAAAACCTAACAAAAAACAACCTTCTATGTATAGACTAGGAGGTTCTATCGTAGAACCTACCCGAGAACATATAAAAGGTTTTCCACTACAAAAGTGGAGGGAGAGTTGATTTATGATTTGTAGAAAAATATTTTGCAGTTGACAACAGATACTATTTTAGGCATAACTTGAGAATCCTTGGGCCTTTTGGAGAACAGAGACTAGTGTTGGAAATATGATACAAAGGTATTTCTTTCTATAGTAACTAGTAGTCCCTGCATGCATAGATCAGTTGGAAAAATATCTTTTAAAGAAACTTTTTCAAACATTTCCTAATAAAATGGATGCCCACTTGGAAGTGGAACAAGAGACGTAGTCCAGGATGGAAGAACTCCGTAATAAATGTTTATTGTGTTTGTGTATTTCTTTGCTGTTTTTTTATTCTTCATTTCAGTTCTCTAATTTTTTGTTTAAGGCATAAAAATAACTCAATTTTATTCATTCTTTCAAATAAAAACTTCATTAGTCAATTGTGCAAGTAATCAATCTTGTTTATTTTAGATCATATATTTTGGTATCAAAGCGAGATTGATCATGTTAAACAGGATAATTACCAATGAATATTGACTAGATAAAAGTCTCAACGTGGAGAAGGGAAGCTTTAGGAGACAGATCCAGAAATAGAAAAGAGGAAAATCTATCGAAAGATGGCAGGTGAAACTGAATAAGAAACTCTCGAGCCCAACACTAATGAGAAATTTCAAAATATTTTCCTCAATATGAAAATCATGATTGCAGAACTCTATGAATACAAGAAGACTAGATATACAATGTCAACTTCTAAAAGCAAGAAGGAGAAAAAGGGAAAGGAGAAAATTTATTGTGACAAATCTCCTCCTTCTCCATATTTGTCTTCTAAAGATTCGAAAGAGGAAAAAGAGAAGAAGAAAAATAATGGAAATGAAACTCCTTCTCCTCCATATTCATCTTCTTCTTCTTCATCTTATGATGATTCAAGTTCATATTCTAAATCAAAGAAGAAACATAACAATCTTTGTTTCTGAAGCCTGATGTAAAGTTTGAACTACCCATATATGATGGTGAAATGAATCTTGAAAAGTTAGATAAATGGATTAAACAACTTGAAGTATATTGTAGAATATAGAATATTGATGATGATTCTATAAGAATCCAGTTATCTATACTTACAATGGGGGGGAAATGTTTATTTGGTGTGAAAGTAAAACTCAATAAAATTTAAAGCATAAAGGTAAACTCATCTCCCCATGGTATAATTTTATTAAAGCTCTTAGAAATCTATTCTATCCTTTAGGATATATGAAATTGGCATCATCTAAGGCAAGGTAAAGGACTGAATGTGGAAGATTTTACGCAAGAATTCAGGAAGAAGGAATTATCACTTTGTTAGACTCCTATACCAATAGGGGTCATATTTCATGATTGACTTGATGAACTATGCAATATTTCAAACCTTTTTCTTGTGCAAAGGTGTTCCATATTCTTAAAAAATCAAAAAATTTAAAAAATGTAAAGAGGGTATACCCTAAAAGAAAAATCAAAGGGTAAAAAGAATAAAATGGTCAAAAAATTGGAAGAAATGAACCCCAAACAAAAATAGATGAGGAAAGTGTGCTAGTCCAAATGCCACTACTATTTCATTTTTTGTAATAAACAAAATTATGTGCAGTTTCTCAAACTTTTGCCACAATTTATGAAGATTCAAACTGTTTAAACTTGACTCATTCATTTTTCAATTTCATATTGTAGAAATAGAGAATAAAATCTGACCAAACAGTTTAATCTTGGCAGATAAGTAGATAGGTAGAGTTAATAAAAGGTGCTCAACAGTTTAATTTGAGACCTTGGATATAATAAGTGTAGATTTAGATAGGTTTGCCATGTAAAAGAAAAAGAGGATCAATAAGGGTTTTCCAGTCTAAGTGCACCCTAATAAAAGAAGAGAAAATGGTAGAGTAAAGTAGATAGGGTAGGTAGATGTTGTTGCAGAATTATATGTGATGATCAATGGTTTTAGATGTGCTAAATTTTTACTTTCATCACAAAGTGCAAAGGCAAACACTACATTGGAAGAAATTCACAGCAAAGCAAAGTCAAGATTATTAACTCCCCCTTCATTTTTCCCTAAAGTTTTCACTAATTTCCCCTAAAGTGCTAAGGTATTTTGAAAATTAAAGGGGCTCAAGGCATTTCCTTGACTTTTGGAGGGACCGGACCCTCGGCCCAATAATTGGAAAATCCTAAGTACTTGAAATAATTCTTCATAACATTCACTCATTTTTAAAACATCTTTTCCTAAGTAAAATCCCATTTTACTTAGGAAGATTATGCATTATTTCATAAAAACCCTCAAAATCACATTTTATCCTAAGTTTAAGTGATGAAGTGATTATAATGCAATTTGCTTTTAAATCTTCACTTTCTTAGTTATATTAATGTATTTTGAGTTTACATTGTCCCCTGGTCATATTAACATTGATTTTATGTATTAACTCCTTATAGAAATAACCTTCTCCTATTATATATAACTCATTTTTATATAATATCCCAAAAAATCCATATATTATAGTTTTAACCAAAGTATTTAATCTCCACTTGGTCAAATAAAAAACCCACTTTATACCCCCTTTGGTTAAAATATATCTTTATATGTTAATCCCGCCCCCTATGGTAATTGGATTAATCTAATTTAATTACTATATAATAAAAATATTCAAAAATGATTTAAAACATGTTTTATTATGTGTTTTAAAACAAAAATAACCCATATCTTGCGTATTTTTCCTCCCCGACCCTTCATCGTACACAAAAATTAATTAATCCTCACGATTAATTAATAAGCCTAACTCCACCAATCAAATCGCTCCCGATGCGATTAATTAATAAAAAATCACATCGGGCCCGCCCTATTAACTCCCCGTCAACTTCACGCCCCGACCACCGTTCGATCAGCTGCTCCACGATCAACGGCTATTGATAATTCCGCTGGCCATCCTGATCCGAACAATAACGCGCAAAAATCCAGTGGTTTTCAAACAGTGTCATTGCCACGTGTCATTCGCTCTATGGAATCGTTGCCCACCCGCTCAATACCACCTTCCCTTAAAAGCGGTGCGGAAAAAACCGCTTACTGCCTATCCTCTATGACGCATCCATCGTACTCACTGACGTCATCATTAAAAACCCGCCAACCTTTTGACTTTGTGAATGAAACAAGTCTGCCCACGTCGTTTTCATTATCTCGTACACGAACCAGTCTCCGGTGCAAGAAAATTAAAAAACCAACTGCTTAAACCTTTGTTAACCAATTCGGGCATGGTTTACCTCCCAAAAATCATTTTAGATTCACTCCACAGACCTCTCAAAATCAAATGAAACCTTTTCGACCTCTCCTGCAAACCAATGCTTTCTTAACAATTTGTTTTGTTTTACAGGTGACCAGAAGACCACATCCTTGGATAAACAGTCTTAATACTAGTCATAAGACTTGTTTACTCCAAGATTGTTATCAAATCTATTCAAACAGAGATGGAAGATAAAACATACAGTTGAAAGACAAGCAAAGGAAACGGGATATTAAACGATTTACTGTTGAAACAGACAGTAAAAACCTAAACTACACATTGAAGGTAAAAGGACACAGTAAAGAACAATCAAAGAGTATCAGGATTAAAGAGTATCAGATTGAAGACCAAGTCAAGTAAATCAGCTAGCATGAAGATAAACAGCATGGAAGACAGTTACAAAACAGAACATACAAGTTCATGACAAAGTGAAAACAGATAAAAATAGAGCAGTAAAAAGTAAAAAGTAAATAGTAAACAGTGAAAGTAAACATGAAGATATTAAGGGTTAAACAAATATGAAAACACTTTCACCAGCCACAATGAATTTTATCCAAAATAAAAGTGAAAAACAGTCAAAAGAACAAGAAAGTGAAAAGATGAAAAACACAACAAAGAAGGAACATTTTTGCAGAAATTTCATGTTTTAGTCATTGTTTTGAATAAACTATTGTGATCAATCCAAGATGAATTTTTCAAAACTGAAGAAGGTTTATGTTCTTAAGAGGACTATATACAAAAACCTCTCTCACATTTCTAACATCTATTATGGTTTTGGAAATATTAAACAATGTTGGGAAGCACTTTTTGCAGAAAATTCCTGTTAAGTCATCATTTTGCAGAAAATATTGTGGCCAATACAAAATACATCATACAAAACTGAAGGATTTTTTTGTTCCTAAGAGACCCATCTACAAAAACCTATCTCACTATTTTCACAGTGATTTCAGAATGAGAGATACATGCACATCTTTACAGGCTATTTTTTCAGACTCTGTAAAACTTAGTTTTACACATATTTTTTCAGAGCCTATTGTGCACATCTGGAGAGGAATTTTAGGAAAATGGAAGAGGTTTATCTCACCAACATATTAATCCACAATAACCTCTTTCACTTTTACATATCTACTACGGATTGATAAATAAAAATATATCATTGGACCCCAAGTTTGCAGAATTGTTGGGGCAGAATGCACAAAGAAAGGAAGCAGTTAGTGACTTGGATGCCTCATCATCAACTAAGAGTTGGATAAAATTTAAATTCTCCTCTTTTTCATCACCTATCCATAAACAATAATGCCAAATAGATGAATTATTTTGAGTATCCTTTACTTAAGTTCTATTTGTGTAAAATAGTTGGAGAGATTTGTGAACCAATTTTGATATTTTTTCAAGATATTTTAGTTTAGAATTTGTATAAATACGTCACTCTTGGAAGTATTTTGGGTGGATTCTCTTACTTTGCTATAACATTGACTTTTGGAATAAATTTATTTTGGAGAAATCTCTGTGTGGCTTGCTGGATGATGAATTGAAGCTCAAGACTTTTTGCAGGATTCATGTGTCGAATGAAGGATCAATAAGTCATCTCTTTCCATTGTGTTTAAGTTTTTATATCTGTTTATCATATCACTGTGTTCCATTTCTGAGTAATTGACAAAAAATAATAAATCAGAAATTTCTTAAGTGTACTCTGATTTCAATTGTGATTATTCTAAATGTTTTCTTCTAAACTAGTTATAAACAATGAATTCTTAATTGCTCTTGTTTCACTGGTTTAAACATTTTGATTACTATAGTAAAGAATTCTTAATTGCTCTTTATTTGTAATCATTCACTTTCTTTCTTTAAACATGTTGAAAGATTCTTAATTGCCTTTCATCCATTTAAAAATCCATTCCATTCACTTTAATATCCAAAATTGTTCTCTATTTGGCTATCTTTCCCTACAAAGCCATATTTTGTGTAAAAAATTAATCCAGTAAAGCCATCTTTTTGACTCCATAGCCCAATGGCCTGAAATACTCGATCTTGCCCTCAGTTGGTAGATTCCACCATTCAAATTCGAACAAAACTCCTGGACTTATAACTAGCCTAATATTTTATAAAAACAAAGCTAAATTTTAAAGAGAGAGCCCTCTCTGGATACAGATTGGCTAGATTCTGTATCTAAAGGTTGGTTTGTGGTTACCTCGGACTCCTTTCCTCTTCCAACAACTTCAACGAAAATCTGAGTGCTAACACACTTGACATTCCATTAAACACGCATGAAACTTTATTAAAGTATATTGGAAGTTCGCATTTTTATTTACAACATACATTTCTTATTTTTAATCCAAATGACTTTGATGGATTGTGTGTGCAAGCCATTCATGTCAAATGAGGTGGTATAACTTTTCAGTTTTCGAAGAAACCATTCAAGAAATCGGAAAACAAAGATAACAAAGAGAAGAACAAATCAAAGGGGAATAAAGCAACAAAAATCAAGAAGGAGGAAGAAAGGCCTATGTGTACTCATTATTAGAGGGTTGGAGATGATGAATCCAAGTGCTGGAATCTCCATCCAGAACTTAAGGCAAAGAAGTTCCTTAAGAATAAGGGCGAGAAGAAAGCTAATGCGGAAGTCCAACAAGACTTGGGATCTGGCTCCAGTGATGATCAAAAGATAACCACTATGGTTCTGATAGGTAATCCTTCTGAGGAAATTCCTAGTTCCACATGTTCTACTTCGTCTTCTAAATCACATGAACTGGTTGGAGATAAGAAGAGGATTGAATTGTTTCACATAAGGATAATAAGCAAGCACACTAAAATTGACACATTATTTGATAGTGGATCACAAACTAACTTAATATCTGAGAAATTAGTAAGCAATATGGGATTCGAAACTAAGAATCATCCAAAATCTTACCCTTTAGGATGGTTAAAGGAAAACATTAAGATGCATGTCAAAAAATAGTGGTTATTAAGGTTTGCAATCACAACTAATTTTGTTGATCAAGCTGTTTTAGATGTGATTCCTTTGGATATATGTGGAGTCGTGTTGGGTAGTGCTTACCTTTATGATCAAGATGCCATATTTTATAGAAAAGATCATAAATATCATCTTGTTAAGGATGGAATTGAATATGTTGTCACAGAACATAAGATTAAAATAAGCTTGGATTTAATCAATGTTAGTGAGATGAAGAGACTCATAAGTTCATGTAAAATTTATTTTCTAATGTTTGTTAAGGAAAAACCTAAAGATAATATTGATTCTTTTAAAGGATTTGATTCTCAGTTTAAGGAGAAATTGGTAGGAATAGTTGGTTCTTATAAGGAATTATTTAAAGAACCAAAAATATTACCTCCTAAATGAGAAATACAACATGAGATTCAACTTCAATATGATGCTCCTGTTTTGAACATTGCCATGTATCATATGTCACTCCTAGAAAATGAATAAATTAAGAAACATATTCAATAATTGATTGATAAAGGCTTTATTAGACCTAGTTCTTCTCCATGTGGGTCACCGATAATTTTAGTACCTAAGAAATATGGAACTTAGAGAATTTGTGTTGATTTTAGAGCTTTAAATAAAATCACCATAAAGCATAGGTATCCTCTTCTAAGAATAGATGATTTTCTTGATGATTTAAAGAATATTGTTTAATTTACAAAAATGGATTTAATAAGAGGCTATCATCATATTCGTTTTGTAGAGAATGATGTTTGGAAAACTCCATTTAAGGCTAGACAAGGGATTTATGAATGGTTGGTTATTTCATTTGGTTTGTGAGATGCTACAAGAACGTTTATGAGAGTGATGAATGATGTGTTTCGTTCTTTTCTTGATAAGTTTTCCATAATCGATCTGGATGATATTCTTATATTCAGTTCAAGTTTGGAAGAAAATTTTAAGCATGTGAAATGGGTTTTTGATGTGTTGCAAAGGGAGAAATTGTATCTCAAACTTTCTAAGTGTGAATTTGGAAAAACTTCCTTAGTTTATCTAGGTTACATAGTTGGAGGTGGTCATCTTAAAATACATCCAACTAAAATTGATGTGATTGTTAAGTGTCCAAGACCACATAATGTGACGGAAATTAGAAGCGTTTTGGGTGCAATTCATTATTGGAGGAAATTCACTTCTCATTTATCTTTTATTGAATCACCATTCAATGCTTTAACAAGTTCTAACGTCTCTTTCCAATGCGGAGGAAAACAACAACAAGCATTTGACACATTAAAGCGAAAAATTATTTCAACTCCAATATTAGCTTTACCATACCTTAAATATCATTTCGAAATAGAAATTGATGTTAGTGGATATGTAAGAGGCATTAAGTTATTGCAAAAAGGAAAACATATTTGTTTTCATTCATAAACATTTTCTAAAGTAGTTGCAAATTATCCAACTTATGATAAAGAATTATATGCGTTAGTATAAAGTGTTAAGAAATGGAAACATTATTTAATGGGCAAGGAAATAGTGATTCATACAGATCATCAACCACTTCAATAACTTCAATCTCAGCCTATGTTGTAGCAATTTATAAATTATATATGGATTGGTTTTTTTCAATAATTCCACTTAGTAATCAAATATTTAAAAGGTACCACAAAAAAAGTAGTTGATATGCTATCCAGACCATCTTTGAATGCTTCAGTTGTTCTGAAAAAATAGTTATTTATGCATGAAAGTTACATTGAATAATATGTTGAAAATATTGATTTCAAATATTTCTACGAATCACTAACTCATGGTGCTTAGGTGGAAGAAGTTAATTATCATGTTCATGAAAAGTTGTTATATCATCTTGGTAAGTTGTGCATACTGTAGGATGAAAGAGAGCATGTGATGAGGGAAGCACATTTTTCTCATGTTTCAGGGCATTTTTGTGTAGGTAAGAAAGTGGCACATTTGCAAAGGTATTGTTATTGTCCTTGAATGAATGAAAAAGTTACTAAGTACATAAAAGGTTGTGTCATGTGTTCAAAAACAAAACAAACCAATAGAAAGTTAGGTCTGTATATGCCACTTCTAGTTCCTTTTTGGCCATAAGACAACATCTCTATGGATTTTTTAGGTGGACTTCCTATGTCTAGAAAAGGGCATGATTATTTGTATGTTGTGGTTTATAAATTTAGAAAAATGTGTATTCTTGTTCCATGTAGAAAGGAACTAACTACTAAACAGACTACATAGATGTTATTTTCAAATGTATGGGTTCATTTTGGGTTGCCTACTTCCATCATTTCATATCGAGATGCTCGTTTCATGGGAAAGTTTTCGTCCACTTTATGGGGACTCATGGACACTAAGCCGAAAAAGAGCACAAATTTTAATCCACAAGCTGATGGTTAAATAGAGGTGGTAAACAGAGCACCAATACATACTCTCAGAGGCTATTGCAGCAAGCATCCCAAGTTGTTGGATGAATATTTACACTAAGTCCAGCATTCATACAATCGAGCATTGGATTCTTCTACTGGTATATATCATTTTGGAACATGTTCTGGGTACCTACCAAATAACCCATGGAATTTTTGTTTAGTGATGAAGCTCAGGAGGATGGACATGGAGATTTTGAAAAATAAATCAAGTGCATTCAATGAATATAGAAGATTCATGAAGCATTGAAGGGCCAATTGGAGAATAATCAAGCCAAGTACGAAATGTTCCATGATAAGCATCAGGTGGTTCATCACTTTCATGTTGGTGATCGAGTATGGCTTTACATCAGCAAATAAAGGATGAAAGGTGAAGGTAAAAATTTGAGGCCTATCAGGTATGGTCCTTTTGGAATTGTTGAAAATATTGGGCACAATGCATTCTGGTTAAATTTTCCTCCATATATGCACATATATTCAGTTGTAAATATCAAAAACTTAAAGTTGTATGAACCTCCTATAATCATGGAACCAGAGGAAAATTTTCAAATTCCAACTATAGATGATCTTGCACCTAAATATATGAATGAGTTGTAGGAAAATACCATGTTAGATAGAAAGGTTCGTAATTCCATGCATGTATATGTTGAGTATCTTTGAGTGGGACTCAAAGGCATGAATCCAACTAAAGTAAGGTGAATGGAGATCAAAAGGGTGAGGGAATTGTAGCCTCACCTCATATGTGCTTAAAAAAAAACATTTTGGTGGTCTAAAAGCTTCCAGGGGAGACAAATGATCTATTATGATTCTCTACTTGCTCCAAGTTTACAGGTATCAGTTGTTTTAAGAAATGGCGATAAAATGTAGAGTTCATCGCTCTGAATCCAACACTTCTTTTAGTTTCTAATTTCCAACCCAGATGAAGGAGAAATAATCTATCAAAGTACAAGTGCAATTCCATCGTTGTAGGTGCATGGTCTGATTTGAGTTTGATTTTTCAGGTCATGGGTGATTTAGTAGGCTTTTGGATGAGTTTAAAATAACAAAACACACCTACAGAAACATTGTGTATTACTCTCATGCTACATGGTGGATGCATATCCCTAAGGTATAACTATGGATTAAAACCATATGATAAACATTACATGGTGGGTGAAAATAAATTACAAGATTATGGTTTAAAAAAAACACCATATAATTAAACCAATTCACAAAGAAATATGGTTTCAAAACCAAAAAATATGGTTGAGAGGAATAAGTATTTAAACCTATGGTCAAAGATTTGGAGCGGATTGTGTATTTAACATATGGTATCACACAAACATTATGGTGGAAATGTTATTATGGTATCAATGTTGGAGTGGAGTCATGAAACCATGTGACTTTGGAATTAATGGTAATAAGAAATGAAGATAAGTTATGATGGGTCAAAACGGTGGAGAACATTAGTGCATAGCAGATGTGGCAGTATAGCGGGTAGTATACATCATTGATGCCAAATTTAAATCATATGCCGACGGGGATTACGAGATTGGGACACATACTGATGTTTAAACCTTTATTTATAAAATATATGCAATGTATATAGATAAATATGTTGGATTATTAAAAGGTTTAAAAACTATATGATAAGTTATGTAAATTTTAGGCTAAGGTTTCAAAAATAATGTGCCATGCGTAATCTATATATGGTATATGAGTAATGTATTAAAATAAATGTGCCATATGAGTAGGGATAAAACTATGGTATTGAATTATCATTGCACTGAGAACGTAACGAAAAAAAACCTTCTAATTATAGCCTAGGAGGTTCGATCGTGGAACCTGCATGAGAATTATAAAAGGTTTTCCATTAGACCAGTGCAAGGAGAGTTGATTTATGAGTTGCAAGAAAATATTTTTCATTTGACAGCAGATACTCTTTTGGGCTTAACTTGAGTGTCCTTGGGGCTTTTGGAATGGAGATATGCGTTAGAAAACTCAAACATAGGGCTTTCTTTCTATAGTAACCAGCAGTGCCTTCATGCACAGATCAATTGGAAAAATATATTTGTAAAAAAACTCTTTGGAGAATTTCCTAATAAAAAGGATGTCCACTTGGAAGCGGACCCAAAGACATAGTCCAGGAGGGATGAAATTTGTAATGAATGTTTGTTTTGTTTGCATCTTTCTTTGATTCTTTTTATTTATTCATTTAAGTTCTCTAAGTTTATGTTTAATGTATAAAAATAACTCAATTTTATTTATTCATTCACATAAACACTTCCTTATTCAATCGTGCAAGTAATCAATCTTGTCAATTTCAGATCACAAGACCAACCCAAACCCATTAGGAGAGGGATAAAAATGCATTTTATTTCCATACTAATTTAGTTAGTGATCAGATCTCATTGTTCCTACTATGTGCATCGAATGTAGTGTGACTAATAATGACGTTGACTAACTTGAGTGGTTGATTTTTTTGTCCTCTCTTTCTATCCAACCCTCACCACCCTATAAGTCTAATGGGCATACCGACTTCATTCATTTTGGTTCCTACCATGGACATAAGAAGTGGCCATTACTTGCTTATAAATTTTTTTCCTCATGGATATTTGTGTAATCTTCCATTAAATTAGCTAGGTAGATCTAAGCACAAGTTTGAATCCATGACCTTTATCCTCTATTTTGTATATACACCTTACAAAATTCATAGAGTGTTGTGAAACACATGGCCATATACTTCTACATAAATTGGAATTATGAAGGAGATTTCATCACTTTCGAATGCAAGAAATAAGTTATACGAAAACAGCTACATAAATCAACTTACAAGTAGAAACTCCTAGAAAAATTATGTAGCTCCCTTTGTTTAAAAAATTAACAAAAACTAGAAGATAAAATAGCATTTTTTCATTCAAGTAGGAATATTAAATATAAGATCTTGGATATTGAATCTTTAAACACTATAGTAAATATAAAAAATAATATCATATGCACAATTCCTCATAGAAATAAAGATACAATTGTTTATATTAAAAAGTGTTTACAATTGAATCAATGATAAATGAACAAAAAATAACATATCTTACTATGAACTCAATTACATGTCCAATAATTCCTGGATGCAGGTGGCCATTGATGGCTAGTATACAGCAAGCCCATGGTGTGATACATGGCTCGGCCACATGGTCATGCATGGGCTCAAGATCCGGGAATCTATTTGTGCCAACTACACCCACATAAGCTCATTTAATCCACTCGCCTGTCGATGCACTCCTTCATTCTTCAAAATGTCTTTGTGCAGTAGCCTTCTTCCATTTCCATTTCCCTCCAGCTGTGTCTGTCCCTCTGTGGTCTCAGATTTGAGCTCTAGAATGCCCACAAGGAGGCGATGTAGTCTCCTTTGTTGTATTTACCTTTCTCTTGGCTTCCATGTCTCACACAACCTTCATTGCAACTTGAATTTCGTTTCTAAGGCTCCCCTGTCCTATGCTCACTCGGCTCCTTGGTCCTCTACCCTGTCAGCTCCTCAGCCTTTTGTTCTTTTTCCCAGCGGTCTCAGCCTTTCAATTGCACCTCCACTAGCACCACCATGCCCAGACGCCAACATATGCGCTGCCGTTGAGGTAGTGGGCAAGGCAGGGCGTCCAGGCGTCCCTTTCTAATCATTCTAACTCTTCCTCTCCCTCGCTGGAGGATTCGTATGGGCGCTACCCTACTACCCATAGTGGTAGAGGCCAAGATTTTGCATCGATATGGTCTCACTCCTTAAATCCTATTCTCATTTCCTCCCTGCCACTGCACTTCCCCACCAATCATTCTTCCCCACCGCTGCCTAACCTGGAGACACTACCCTCCCCGGCGACTGCTCACTCTATTCAATTCCATTACACCTACACCCTGGACCAACCTGACATCATTGCCACAATCTCTATCAGCTTTAAGGAGGAAGCTTACAATGCTGAAAGCCTTCGTCCCAGGAAATTGCGGAAAAAATCCACTTCAGATTCGACGCCTCTGCCACATTCGGGAAAATCTGCTATTATCCCCATCGTTCAGGGTGCTATCACCTCCAGTAGGAAAATAAAAGGTATCACATACAATGGTTGCACTGGTAGTGACGGCAACAGTGAAGACGAGTCAGGTGATGATGATGGCCCAAACAGTGCACGCACCACCAACATTACTGGACATGTAGTGCCCCGTGACACGAATGCTGATGACACCGAGGAAAACAGGTGCCTCATTGTGGAGGAGAGTCTTCCCCCGGGCAATGACACCTAATGCTTCAGGTTTATTTCCTTTTTGGGACTTTTTTTCCAGTTTATTATGATGCTCCTAGACATTCTCGACTTTTATCACTTCTCTTTGTATGAAGCTGGTTTCCCCATGGTGGGAAGTGGTAGTAAAACTAATTTGGTTGGTTTCCCCTTTTGGGGTAGTCACCTTTTTGATATTTTGCATAAAAATGCCTTTGGAATTGGCTAGTGCAACAATTCTAGATGCCAGACAATCCATGTACTATATGTTTTTATAAATAGAATTTAGACTTACTTAGAAAGAAAAAAATTGCACGTCCAATAATTGCAAAGTTCTTTAGCTAATAATTTATTTCATAAATCATTCTTTCATATCAAGATTTTGATTTGCAAAGTGATGTATTCAATAGTAGAATGCATAATGAAAATAGTGAAGCACCCCAACACTTATAGTCTATAGTGGTAGCAATGGAGAAAAACAACATAAACATGATGCCAAAATTTCTTGTGTACAACATTTTGCTATTTTCAAAATTTACTATATAAAATATAATAAAAAATCATAACATACAATCCAAAGATGATAATAAGATTAATGAGTAAAACAATCACATTTAAATCATGAGGCTACACGTTTAAGGTTAAACTAGAAAAACTACCAATAAGATCAATTGTTAGGTTATATCTCCAACCCAATCATTATTTCTCAGTTGCTACTTCAATGTAAGAATCTAATTATCTCCAACAATAGAATGATAATAAAAATCTAATTTTAATATGTCACAAAACCAAAGATTTATTTACCTAATTTTTCACATAATAAGAAAAAAATGAAATATCAATAGTCGAATCCTAATTAATGAAAATTCAACAGAAGTAGTAATTTTTGTTGTATCATTCCCTTCATGAGGGACTAAGAATATTTGTAGAAGCTAAAACTTGTCTAATCAAGAATCATATATTATCTTAAAAGAAAAAACTCTCTAACAACTCGCTTTTAAAAATTTTGAGTGGGGTCAAATCAATTAAAACTAAAAACCCTAAGAATAATGTAGAGAAGTCACAATTTAATTACTAATTCCCCTCTCTAACCATTGTAATATTATATCTTGTACCTAGATTTCTTGCATTATCCACTTGGGATTTCAAGCATAATGCATATTCTCCTACTATTCTAAAAGTTGATGGGATAAATTAATGTTTTTTTTGGTTGATACAGGCATCTCTTCTATTTTACCATGCAACGATGTCCAAGTTGTAATGACATGTTGTTCTAGCTATTATAAATAGACACATAAACTATATTTTAATAAAATTCCTTGTAATGCAACTATATAATATGACACATTTTCGAGTTAAAAAATCTCACTTACATGAAAAATTATAATTCCATGATATGAGTTATAATTACAATGATAATCATCCATGAGAACCATAAGCCTTAATGAATTGTATAAATAAGAATTGACTTGTGTTTCTCTACTTATCATTGAGAAACTTAAGTTCCTTCTTTCTATATCTCCATTTTTTAAAACATGACCAAAGTAAAGTGGATGTTGTACTCAATGTTTTTAGGTCTATTATCAATAAAATTATATTGGGAACTTTTTCTTAGCATCTCATTAATATGAACAACTAGAGAAAAAAACCTATGGTTCATTCCACTCTAGTATACTTCAATGTTACCACCTTTGTCTTCATAAAATCTGGAGTGTATAATTTCAAACAAATTCTGATGCTGTCATTTCTCTCTCCATAGTAATATGACATGTCCGCGTATTTATTTGAATTACTTTTGATGCAATTTTGCTATTATTACATATAAAATTAGTAGAAAATAGTGGAGAAAAGGTGTTATGTTTTTCATTTTTATTGGATCAGGATAAGGATAACGAGTTGTAACACTCAAGTCCTTAATAAATCATCTTGGCCATGTCGTTAGAGTCTCAATGACGATAATATTACTATATACTATTAATAAAAATTAATTCCTATTGGCTTTGTAGGTATACCTCTTGTAGAATAATTTATATTGGCTAGGTTCTACATGTGCATATTAATTTCAAAGCATATTTAAGATTAAGGACAAGAAAATTAATAAAATCATTATCATTGTAACCTACCTCTAAATTTTGTTCCATCTAAATCATCATTGCTTCATCTAATTTTGAGTAATAAATTCTTCATTGGTGTAGGAATATGACTCATGATAAGTCCAAACCTTGTGCGATGCTTTTCCACCACTTATGTTAACCCTATATGTAGGTTGATGCAATGGGTATCACTATTTTAAGATGAAATAATTGAATATATAAGAATATTTATAGACACATTAATGGGTTGCTTCTTATTTCCTCTGAATCAAATAGACTAGTAAATTGGAAACAAGAGATTCAAAACCATAAGCTATTTTAGGCCTAAGTTTCAATGACACAAAAATACTACAAATTATAGATGTAAAAACAACAAATGATACTTGGAATTCCTTTCTTAAAAAAATGAAAGGATGCTTGGAATTAACTTCCTAAAGCGCTTGGAATTCCCCTCTTAAAAACATCAAATGATTATTGGAATATTCTTCTTAAGATATATGAACTCAAGGTACCTTTTTCGAAGGGAGATTAGGGTCGATAAGAGTTATATAGCATTATGTTACCAAATTAGTCAATTTAAAATTGGCATAACATTGCTTTGTACTTACAACTAAGATATGCATACGTTAATAAACATAATAATTACTATTAATGAATTTCATACATGTGTAGTTTGTACGTAAACCTAAAATATCATAGTGGAACCAAATTGAAACTGCAATCTTTGCTTGCAAGTCAATTTTTAGGAGGAAGGTTCATTATAGTAGTGTTGAATTGTCCATAACGAAATGGTGACTATCCACTAGAATATATTCTACATAGCTAGCCTACATGAAGAATGGATGGTTATTAGGATTCAAATTTTAGCTAATCCAATGCTTGAATATTAATCAAGATTAAAGGAATAAGAATATCGTACTTACATACAAATCGTTAATAATCTAGAGTTGACAAAAACATAATAGTTACTGCAGAAAGAAAATTGTGATATGTGAAATGGATTTTCTAATATATGACGGGAAGTAGAATGGACGTGAGGAATGCCACCAAAATAGTCAGAAATATTTAATTAAAGACAGTTTTCATTTCCAAAAGAAACACAAATATTTAATTAAGACATAGTTTTCATTTCCTTGAATGTTAAGACTTCAAACTTCAAGTTCAAAAACCAAATATGCAAACATAAAATTTAAAAAAATGTATTTTTTAATTACAATAAAAGTAATATTTATATTTGCACATAATTAAAGCTTCTAAGCATGTTTCATTATAATTAATTGTCATCATATAAATCAACTGAAGATATGAATGTAACACAACTATGCCAAATGACAAATATTTACACAACATTTTTATTTGAAAACAACTTTCCTAACTATCACTATCAGATCCATTATCAGACGATTGAGAATTCTTCGAGCATTAAACTTCATTAACTTCATTGTTCTAACTGTCAACAATAATCTTAACAACTTTTTGATATAAAAATAATTATAACCAAACTTTGTAATTTCAACTTCCTTAGCTTCGTGACGGTTAACTTCGCACTTGGCCTTGGAACCTGGTTTCTCCGTAGCAAACTCAATCTCGCAGCTTATGACTCGACACACGGATCCGAAATTTCTTTTCCCACTCTCCAGGTTTTTGTTCTTTTCCCACTTTCCAGGTTCTTGTTCTTGATCTTGATCCAACTAATTTTCTCTTGTCCGGTGATTTTATAAACCTCTAACTAAAAGGGATTCGGATTCGAACTTGTGATCACGAGTTATTCTCCTCTCCTGCTAATTTTTTCTTTGAATTTCAAGTTGTCTTTTTCTGCTGAAAACGACATATTTATATTATTTGGAAAAAGAAAGAAATATGTGCAGTAAATTTTGAACTTTGAACTTAGAATATTGTGATCCATTTTGGACGAATGGAAAGCGCAGATTTTTGAACCAGAAGTTTTTTTGCTTTTATGAGCATTTTTCTCATAGTTTTAACGTATTGTTGGTTGTTTTCTTTTTTCTTTTCAGAAAGAAAAAAACGCTGTTTTATATATTAAGATATGTAAAACAGTACATATTACATGATGATACAGTGCATAGCTGTTTTAACGTATTGTTGGTTGTTTTCACTGAAGAATAAACCTGTAGGAAGTATAAGCAGAGTTTTCCCCTTCTGTGCTGCAAATTTGTTTTTCGAAATTCAAATCTATTTTTTTGTTGTTGTTAAAAATTAGATAATGTTGAATGTTGTATATTGTGCTTTATCTGGAACGAAACTAGCATTTCGTTTCCTTATAAAAATTTGTTGATTCGTTATGTTAATCATTATGCACCATTTTTAAGTTTTAATTTTCAAGTAAATGAAAAATTAGATACATAGTCAATAAATTAGAATAAATGATAATATTTTCAAATAAATGATAAATTAGATAGATATTGTGCCAAAAAGTCCACATCATAATTACGGAGTTAATTTCGGTGAGTCACATGCGAAAATGCTGATCCATGTCATGTCGCTTCACTCAGTCAGTGGGGTACCAGGCTTCACATAGTCAATCGGGTTCAAGTTATGGTCCCATATGGTGCCGCAAAAAAAAGCCTCTTTCAGGCCAGAGCAAATGTCCATTTTACAAGTTTTTTCACAGATTTACACAAAATTACCAGCACTATAACCTGTCTCCAATGCTTTTGATTTTTGTCAATAATGTAGTGTATTGAAAAAAAAAGAGCATATTTGTTTATTTAAAGGTATACAAAATTATAATTTCAGTGTCAGATTGACATTTTATGTTTGGTTTAGAGTGAGGTAATTCGTTGCTTTTATGAAATGTTTGTTTTACAAGTTTTTTTTAATGAGAATTTACACAAAATTATTAGCACTATCTAGAATGTGAAGTTAATTTGATAATTTATAGTATGGTATAGAGTGTTATATGTAAAGTTTATGATAAAAACTTTTTTAAGATGTGTTTAAGTTTATTTCAAAGAATTATATAAATTGTCATATCATCGTTTTCAACATTATTATAGATATTCGGAGTCAAACTACATTGTCCATAATAATCAGTAAATTACTTGTGTTTTTCTAATTTTAAATTTTTAGAAAGTTAGTAACTTAAAAAAAAATTTCTCAATATTACAACTAATAACTCTTTCATATATGTCACAAATAAGGCAACAACAACATATCTTTAGAAACTTCAACCCACATAGTTCAGAAAACCAGATCACTAAAATGAATATTCTTCATAAAAAAATTATTTTAATTAACTAATTTAATTACATTTGATTATATTTTTTTAAGTTATTAACTTATTAATAACTAAACAAATTTATTAATTTATAATTCTAATTCTATTTTTAATATGTTAAATAATTATTACTATTATTATTTTTTTTTAATTTTAATTTTTTAAATTAAATTCTTTAATTTATCATTAAACTATAAAATTATACAAAATATATTCTTTTAACTTTATTAATTACTATAAAATTTATATAAGATTATATAATATATATTAAATATTTTAAACTTATTACTATTTTATTAATTAATTTTCTAATTTACTTTATATCATATAAAGTTTCACTCCTTCCACAACAATGTAGATTGATCTAAATGAGAAAGAAGAATAGGAGGAGGTCACAAAACTAAGTTATTTACTCTAGTATAATTTATTTTAAAGTATTTTATTTTATGGTGGGCAACAATTAATGGTAGATATGCTATTTTCTTTGAGTATAAGTTATTTTGTTTATTTTGGATGACTTTGTTAAAAAGCTACACAAATATCTAAAAGTCTTTTATGAATATTTCAACTATATTAGTAAATAATGGCATATAATATGTAAGGAAGTTATCTACATGAGAAGTATATTGTGAAAAGGTTGACCTTAAAGTTATTGTCCAATAAAATATTTGATTTTTTAAAAATAATATAGAGGAAGAGAGGGATGAAGAGAGAGAGGATAAGCTGTAAGAGAGGGAGGGAGGAATGAAGAGATAGAAGAGAAGGTGTAAGAGAGAGGGAGAGAGGAATGAAGAGAGAGAGAGAGAGAGAGAGAGAGAGAGAGAGAGAGAGAGAGAGAGGGGGGGGGGGGGGGAGGAGGGGGAAAGTGTAAGAGAGAGGGAGAGAGGAATGAAGAGAGAGAGGAGAGAGAAAAAGGGGAGACAAAGGAAGAAAGAGAGAGAGAGAGAGAGAGAGAGAGAGAGAGGGAGAAGGAGTTACAAAGGATAGAGAGTGAGAGAGAGATACTTGGATGAAATAGAGAGAGAGAGGGAGGTGGGAGTGAAAAGGAGAGAGAGGACTTAAGAGAGAGAAGGACAGATTGAGGGACATATATGGAGTTGGAGGGGGTGAGAGAGGGAGGGAAATAGAAATACATAAAAAGAGAAAGCTGGCCAGAGAGAGTGAGGGAGAGAGATAAAATTGGGAGGGAAGAGAGTGAGAGAGGGAGAGATAGATCCACCATAGATATGGTATGTGTGTATATAAAAATCAACCTAGATTCATCTTGACCCTGGATCTAACAAGTGTCAGGAGGGATAAAATCTCATTTCAGTTTAAAAAAGGTTAATGTATGAAGATATTTGATCCCTCTCAATGCTTGATAGATGTGGGGTGATCCCTCTTGACGATGGATAGATGTGGGGTTAAGCTGGATTAGGCTGGTTTTAATTTATATGGTAAATTAGATATTGATTTATAACTACTATTGATATATTATATATTTTGAAACGTTTTTAGCTAGATTCTAGCAAGAAATACAAAAGAATCTCCAAAGTTACTTTTAAGACTACTCTATAGATATATCTCAAAATTAATTACACCCACCAGTCATCGCTTTGTGCCTTTGGATTATATGTTACACGATTGGAGGATGTTTAGTCATTTGATCATCCCAAGTGAAGGTAGTTAGAAGGAAAGGTTTCAATATGTAGGCATATGGTTTATTACAACTTTATTTTTCTTTTTCATTATTTCTTAGAAGAATGGAGAGTCGAGGTTGTTGAAGTATAAGTTTTCTTGGAATTTTTCTTGTAGTTTTAATGCATTGCTCGTTGGTGTCATCATTGAATGATAAATCTGATAAAGGAACAAGTTATTTTTTCTCTTCTTTTCTACAAATTTCTTCCTTCAAACTCAAATATGAAATATGTAAAAATCCCTCATTAAGAGAATGGAGTTCCACCAATTGAACCTTTTCATTATGCCTTGAAACACATGTTATCATCGAGATCCTAGTTTCAATTTTGTACTCGAGTAGTGTAGTATGTGAGAGATATATTTGAATTCAAAGAGTCCATGTTGAAGCAGCCCTTCTTGTCTACAAATGATAAGGCTACAATTACTAGCTGAAGATATGTAATTATAGGCTTGCAATTTTTTCTATGTTTTCATTATTTGTGGTCACTTGACATTTTTGACACTTGATTTACATGTTTCTTATTCTTGGACTTTATATGGAACTACTATATTTGGGGTCAAATTTAATTTGGATTGTTTTACTTGCAGGCATTGATGACATTCAATATTTAGTCACGAGGTGGTGCTTCTTCTTCTCAAAGGATATACAAGTTACGATTAACCCCTTACCATAGTCCATGTCGACCATAAGCTCATAAAATCGGGTTCTATTTCTTATTGGGTTACTCAAAAAAAACTTGCATTACTTCTTGTTTTCTAGATTTTTTTCAAGACAGATGTGACCAATGAAAAGTGCAACAACCTAGACTTCTGCCTACTATAGAAAACCTTTCAAATATTCCTTATTGAGGAAAAAAAATATCTTGAAAAATAAACCCCATACATAGTGGCAGACCTCACAGGTATTTTAGTGCACATATAACACCACCCTAAAATATCTACACTCTTAATCACAAAAACAAAATTGTGACAACTAGCTAGAATTAACATAAAAAATGAGTGAAAATTCAGATACATTATCTTGCATTCCCTCTAACAAAAACTATTATCAATTGCATTATTAATCAAAGGTAATATTATATTATTTGTGCTATGAAATGTTTTATTTAAATCATTTACTTATAAAACTTTGGAATGGTGGAAGGAATGGTGTAGTTCAAGACCTTTTTCATAAATCCTTTGGAGTTAAGGGGTTGTGCATTACCTTCATTTTGGACATATCTAAAAAGAAACACCAATAAAGAAATAAAATTGTCTAAAATTTGTACTTCTTTCTTTTATGCTATTATTTCCTATTCATAAATTTTTTACTTATTTCTTCTTTGCTGTTATTTCCTATGCTATTTCCTTAATGCTTTTCCTTTGCAACATGTGGTGCAATTGCTAGTATGTCTTATTTTACAAAATTTGCATAATAGAATGCAATACGTAATGACTTCCAAATCGCATGTTAATCTATCAATAATTCATTTAAATTCATTCCCTCCTCTCTAGACATAATTTTGGCAATAGTCAACCTATCACAAATTTAATTATCAAAGTAAAATTCAACTTGTGCTAAGCCTTATCATCAGAATGGGGTTTAGGATAATAACATTTAATTATTTTATTAATTTCCTCACATTTTTATAAAAATTTGGTAGAAAATTTCAATGTAATGTAAATAAATTTGAGTAATTACAAAATATGATGTTGAACTAATTTTCAAATTTTAAATTTAACTATTCAAAAATTAACAAATCTAAAGCTAATTAAATATATTTACCATCAACCGAATTTCAATTTCATTAATTGTGAAATTTTAAGTAACAAATCTACTAAATTTTATTTGAATAACATATTGTAAATGGAATATATTACAAGTAACAAGTATAAATAAATATAAATAAATAGAGTATTTTAATTCGGAAATGAAATAGTTTTTTTTCCTAGTTAATTTAGTTTTTTTTTTTTTAGATATTTTTAAGAATTACAAATTTAAGTTGTCTAAATTTTAAGTGATTCTAGGGTTGTTTAGAGTCTTGAATTAAAATATATATTTAAATATGTTTTTTAAATAACTAAAAAACACAATATGTTGGAATAATGTCGAAATAGCGAGTCTAAATATGGTTGATGACTTGTGTTTTCATAGTTAGTTTTTGAGTTTATCTCTCATTATTTGCGTCTTGATAGTTTTTGTTATGAATTGGTGATCGAAATTATTTGAATATAAATTATCCTAGAGCTGGTGAATAGCCAAAGAGTTTGATCAATGAGATTGGGTTGTATTCTCATCTCTCTGATTCTCCAATTTGATATCAAAGCTGGAGGAGGAGATTAGAAGGATTCAGATTCGATATCATGAGGGAGAATATCTATGAGGGTATTGAGATCACTTTATGCCTACTGTTAGTAAATTTTTGTTTGTGTTTGCATCTGTCCAGAATCTGCGAAGAAGAGATATGATTGTTATTATGTTTCTCCCCATTTTTTATGCTCATTGGCTGAAAAAAATCATTGAACTATTGGTTGTCTCCAGCCGTTATGTGCAATCAAGGGCCTTGATTTCTGTTCAAGTATCTGAATATGCAAGGGTTCTTCTGTGATAGCCAGTTTATGTGTTAACTAGTTATTGACTAGTTGTTATGCTAATTTATATTTGTTAAAAGAACTTAAAACATTTCATTTTGGCATTGAAGGATTTCTTGACAAATATGGGTTAACTTTATTTTGGTGAAAGATGAATTAATTATGGAATAGTGATTCCATAAAAGTTTTAGAAAAAATAAGAAAGTACTGATGGTAAATGTATTCTAAGAACTAAGAGGTGGTTGGATAGTTTAGATAGTTACCTTTCCTCTGGGGATAAAAGGGCATCCCAGCGAGGAAAAGGGGTTTTGTTTTGAGAAGGAGAAAAGGGAAAAGAAATAAATATTCCAGAGCTGGTTGTGATCAGTGGAATACTCTGTACTCGTAAGGGTTTCTGGAAAGGAAGACTGGACTTGGAGTCCCGAGGTCTCTTTGGAAAACCTTTGTCAACCAACCCAACTCAGGAGTCGAGAACGGGGGAAGAGAAGGAAATAATCACCTCTCTTATGGTTGGGCGGGCATCATCAGTAGCGACCTAGATAAGATAAGTATGAAAATTAATTTATTTCAGATATTCTTTATAGAAATGGTTGAAAATAGGAATTTAATCTTACTCTGTAAATTCCTAGAAAATTGAATTAAGCAGAAAACAGGAATACTGTCAGAATGATAGGTAAATGTATTTATACAAAAACAGAGAAATACTAGAAGAACATGAACAAACCAGTATATAAGAATCCATTACTCTCATACAAGAAAAGAAAACTGGAGGAAACTTATTTTAAAACAAGACTGTAAATTCATGCCCAGTTGAAGACTGGTGCCACACAAAATAGGCTTATTGCCGAATTCGAGCTAAAGAAGAGACAACGTTTTCTAAACATAAAATTTAATATATGTATAGGAAGCATGATCCTACCTAGAACATAATTTCCATTATCATAAATTAAAAGAACTGCATAAAATGCTTGAATTTAAATAACACTGCAAGTATCGTTTACATTAAGATTTAAACAATATATGAAAAACCCGTAGGTTACAGGAGTAACTTAAAACAATAGTTCATGGCGAAATGGCCACACTATAACAAGAATCTGGGTAAGAAGCTTGAAAACCATAAAGACTCGTATGGTTCTAAATGAAACAAATTCGACCACTAAAACCACCGTGTAGAACTAGTCAAGCTGCTACCGGTTTGCACAAATCAGGAAGTAACCCTCAGTTTAATTCCAAGCTAAGAATCGTGCTCTCGAGACCTGACAGTGAAATAAACATGAAATACCTGTGAATGAAATAAGTTTAAGAGCATATTCGTAGCCAGAGCCGAGATAGAAAACTTGATAGGAATCCTGAAGTAAGGGTTACCTCCAATAAAAAACAATTGATTACCTTTAAAATTCAAAACTGAGTTATAAAATGAGAACAAGAATAATAGTGATAAATACAACTAGACGGGCCAGGTTGAAGGAAAAATCAGGAATTACCTATAGCATGGGGTCTATTCCACAAGATTCAACTGGATGTGGAAATAAAAAAAGAAAACCCTGTCAGCTTCTTTAAAGAGTGGTAATGAAAAAAAAACTAGAAAAAAAGGAAAAAAGAAGAAAGTTACAGGGCCAGAGGCTATGTGCAAACCTGGAGAGGGACTCCTCTGGGGTTGAAAGCATGGAGTCATGATCCAAAAACCTAGAGTAGAACTATGGAAGAAACTAAAGGGTTTAACCCAAAACTGCGAAAATAATAGCACTCATAAAAAATAATAAAACCCTAGCACGGCTCTAAAAGATCATTTATCCATTAAGAAAATGGGAAAGACATATTAAATACCTGTAGAGGAAAAAGTGGGATACTTGGGAACCCAGAAGCAGAACACCTGCGAACACAGATCTCATGAACGTGGAGCTTGCAGAGCTCTCGGCAAGCGTAGAGACAAAAATTAATCCAAAACTATTAGAGAACTGGGGGTAGTACCCTAAGTAGTTTCAAGACTGGCTCCATCGTCAGTCGTAGGGTTTAGATCGAAGGGTCAACATTGAGACAGGTGGCTAGCCCAAAGCTCAAAAATTCCTCTCCATAAAGAATCATTAATTCCCAAATTTGCGTGGATGATATGCCATATAATACTTGAGATTAAAAATCAATCAGTCAGAAATTACAATTAAAAATAGCGTGTGGCATAGTGCCAGCGCGATCATGGTTTACACGAGGGTCGAGAATTATTAATTTTCCAACCAAATCCATAGTTTACAACAGATTTATGAGATGACACATGCGTTAAAAAAAATACTTTATTACACCTTTAAAACTATATAAGTCATGTGTTAGCATAGATGAAAGGGTGTAGTAGAAGATAGTAAAATATTTAATTTTTTTTATGATGGATGTTACAAGTGGTATCAGAGCAGCGTTCCTACGCTGGGACCCTAAGGGTCACCTAACCTGATAAAATTGAGTATATATGATGCACAGAAAAATAAATAATAGTGAAAAAGACATCATGAGGAGGGGATTGACACAACAACCACCTCAGAATGCAGCGGAACCAACACCCCAACCCCAACCGGAAATGAATCCTGAAATGTGGATTCAGCTAAGCATGGATCAGCACCAACGGACCAATATATTGCTGGAAGAGTAGCAACGTCATACCAATATATTACCGAATACCATACAAAAGCTGTAGGAAGAAATGGTTTGAGTGAGGAGCGATAATGAACGCTTCATGCAAGAGCAGAAAAGGATACTGAAAAGCCTTTCTGACAAATAGAATCAGGGTGTGTTGTAACCCAACCCAGATAGAGACATGCAGGAAGAAAATGAACGATTAACCAAGGACCAAACCATAGACAGAATGGGCAGGATCCCTTCATAGCGAAGCAACAAGAACAAAAATTATAATGAAGCAGAGTCTAGTAATGTGTTCGAACAGAAGGAAATTAAGAAGCAAAAAGTGGAGCTTCAAGGTGAGTTTCGAAAGATCAAACCACCTACATTTGATGGAGAAGCCGAAGAGGTGGCAAAGACTTGGTTGATAAACATGAACAAGTACTTTCAAGTGTACAAGTACAACAACAACCTTAAAGCCAGATTAGCCATTTACCAACTGCGAAAAAAATCCACCCTATGGTGGGAGGAGGTAAAGAATGTTCGCAGAATTGAAGATCAAGATGTTCCATGGGATTCATTCCAGTAATACTTTAAAGATAAGTATTTGATATAACATTTTTATGATGAAAAATATATAGAATTCCATGACTTGAAGCTGGGTCAGATGACTATGGACGAGTATATTACCAAATTCACCTCCTTATTAAGATACATTCCTTATCTCAGAGATGAAAAGGCTAAGGTTCAAAGGTTCTTGAGCGGTCTTCCAACCCACATGAAGGAATGAATTGAATTTGTAAATCCTAGGACCATTGATGAGGCAATTTGTAAGGCTTGAATGTCCTACCAGCAATCCAAGGCAAAAGGGGAGGTGGGAAAAAGTTGGCAGCCAAGAAAAGGACATAATAATAGTTCAAACTTCAAGGGTGCTAGAAGTAACAATTTTAAAAATTATGTGTGAAATTCAGTAAGCAAGAAATTTGGCATAAATCATCAAAGAATTAGATGGCCTACTAAAGAGAGGCCTACATAGGCTTCTAGGAAACTCGAGCAAGGAAAAGTATCCAAACCACCCCTACAGTGTTGGGGTGTGGTGAGGCACATTATTATAAAAATTTCCCATAGCAAGGAAGAAGTGAAAAAGTTGCTAATTTGCAGGAAGCTTCTACATGGGAGATGTGGCTTGAAACATCGTTGGAGGATCGGTAGGTAGATTATTAGCCAACAATGATAGAGTTGGAAGGTAATTTACTGTCTCAATCTGTTTCTATTTTGGTTGACCCTGGTGCAAGTTTAAGCTATGTACATCCTAAAATAGTAGAAATATGTAAATTAAAAGGTCAGAAATTTAAAAATGCTTGGTTGTTACAACTAGGCACAGGGGAAAAAAGAAAAGCAATTGCCAAGATTCCAGATTGCACCTTGGAAATAGGAAGTCAACAGTTAAATGTGGACTTGAATATATTGCCACTAGGATCCTATAATGTGTTGTTGGGCATGTATTGGCTGGAAAAACACTGAACGTTAGTGGACTATAAGGAAAAGGTTATATATTATAGGATGAAAGATGGAACACACAATGAGATTCAAGTAATTAAGAATTCATTACAACTGCGACCTATTACAACATCCCAAACGAAAAAATGTATTAAGAAGGGATGTCAGTTGTATGTCATCCAAGCAGGGTATACTAATTCCAAGGAAAAGGCTCCTATGATGGAAAATATACTGGTGGCATAGGACTTCATGGATGTATTTCTAGAATATGTACCCAGATTACCCCCAAGAAGAGATATATACTTCACCATTGAGTTAATGCTAGGAGCATCACTGGTTTCCAGGGCTCCATACAGAATGAGTATTCCAAAATTAACATAATTAAAAATTCAATTACAGGAGCTATTGGAAAATGGGTATATACGACTGAGTGTGTCCCCTTGGGGAGCACCAGTGCTGTTTGTGAAGAAGAAATATGGAACTATGTGGATGTGCATGGATTATAGACAGCTCAATAAGCTGACTGTCAAAAACAAATATCCTTTACAGTGGATTGATGAACTATTTGATCAGGTGAGGGGGCCACAGTATTCTCAAAAATAGATTTAAGATCAGGGTATCACTAGATCCAAATAAAAGATGAATATATCTACATGACTACCTTTTTTACCAGATATGGGCATTATGAATTTGTGGTATTACCTTTTGGTCTAACCAATGAACGAACAACATTTATGAGGATAATGCATGGAATATTTCATCGTTTACTAGATAGTTTTGTGCTTATATTTATCGATGATATTTTAATTTATTCGAAGAATCAGGAAGAGCACAAGGAGCATCTGAGAATAGTGCTGGAAATTTTAAGGAAACATCAACTCTATGCTAAATTCAGCAAATGTGATTTCTTCAAGAAAGAAATCCAATATCTAGGCCATGTTATCTCAGATAAGGGAATAGTTGTAGACAAAGAGAAGATTAAGAAAGTTATGTAATGGCGAGTTCCCCAAAATGTGGCAGATATCCAATCCTTTATGAGATTGGTTGGATACTACTAACGGTTCATTGAGGGGTTCTCCAAAAATTCTTTTCCAATTACTTCCTTACAAAGGAAAGGAAAAGTATTCAAGTGGACTTCTGAATGCCAAAATAGTTTTGAGATGTTAATACATTTGTTAACCACTACCCCTGTACTGAGAGTGGCTGAATCTAATAAGGAATTTGAGGTATGTACGGATGCTTGCAAAGAAGGTATTGGGGGAGTATTATCGCAGGAATGTAAAGTAGTTTCCTACGAATCAAGGAAACTAAAAGAGCATCAACAAATATACTTAGCCTACGCTTTAGAACTGACAGTAGTAGTGCACGCACTCCAGATATGGAGGCACTGCTTATTAGGAAAAAAATTTGTGTTGAAAACCTACCATAGTAGTTTAACCAGCTGTTTTAAACAAGTTTATCTAAACTCTCGTCAAGCAAGATGGAATTATTTCTTGAGTGAGTTTGGCATGGAAAGCCATCATGTTAAAGGTAAAGAAAATTGGGTGGAGGATGCCTTGAGAAGAAATTTTCACTATGTCTATGAGCTTTGCTATAACCAACTTCAATGCAAATTTTATGATCAAATAAAAGAGGAAGCTAGGAACGATCTTGAATATCAGTTTTTATGGAAGCAAATGGACGAGGATAGAAGGAAAGGAAAAACTGGTGATTATGAAATTATCAAAGAACAGTTGCTAACATTCAAGGGAAAAATATATATTCCAAACAGAATGGAATTGAAGGAGCTGGTTATGAATGAATATCACCGCATAATTTATTCAAGACACCCAGGATACCAGAAAATTCTCACAACAATTAGAAAGATTTATTTTTTTCCTGGCATGCGTAAAAACATTGTTGAATATTTAACCAAATGTTTGGAATGTCAACAGGTTAAGGTGGAGAATCAACATCCAGTTGGATTGTTGTAGCCCATACCGGTTCCTGAAGGGAAATGAGAGGTTATATCCCTAGATTTCATTACTCATTTACCAAGATCCAAAAAACACATTGACTCCATTATGGTGATAGTGGATAGGCTAAGCGAGGCAGCACACTTTATATCGATACAGTCTACGTACAAACCAGTGAAAATAGTTGATATCTTTATGGGAGAAATATTTAGATTGCACGACATACCTAAAACAGTCATATCAGAGAGGGATGTGAAGTTTACTTCCGCATTCTGGAAGACTTTGTTCACAGGGTTAGGAACCCAAATTAATTTTAGCACAACTTATCATCCTAAGATGGATGGACAGACTAAGTGGGTGAACCAAATTTTGGAGGACATGATGTGCATGTACGTGATGCAACAACCCACCAGATGGGAGGACTACTTGCACCTAGTAGAATTTTTCTACAACAATGGGTACCAAAAGTCACTTAAGATGAGTCCCTTTGAAGCTTTATATGTGGCAGCAGTGTCGCACCCCTATCAATTGGAGTAGCCCTGAAACTAAATTGATGCTTGGACTAGAAATGTTAGCCGAGATGGAATCAGAGGTAAGAAAGATCAGACAAAATTTAAGAGTTGGACAAGACCGGCAAAGATTGTATGCAGAAAAGAAGAGGACCTATCGAGAATTAGCAGTGGGTGATCATGTGTATGTAAGAATTAAACCAAAGAGGATCATGCTAAGGTGGGCTTCCTGTGCTAAGTTGGCTCCCTAATTCTGTGGACATTTTTAGGTTTTGGAAAGGGTGGGGCCTGTGGCATATCCGTTGGCTTTACTGAGCCATATCAAAGTGCACAATGTGTTCCATGTATCTTTACTGAAGAGATATGTGCATGAATCAAAGCATGTTATTCATTGGCAAAGCATCTAGGTAGGTAAGATTAAAGATATTAACTGGAAGTAAAAAAATTGTTATGAGAATATAATTGGTTTCGATTGATTGCAAGTCGAACTAGACATAAAATTTCTAGTCGAACCTCAACGTATATTCGACCAGAGAGAAATCATGCTCCGAAGTCAAGTCATCACCTAGGTTAAAGTGCAGTGGAAGCACGACTTTGAAATATAATTTATTCCTTGATAAAATGGGAAAGCCAGATTAAATACCTGTAGAAGCAGAAGTGGGATACTAGGGAACCAAGAAGCGAAACATGTACGAACACAAACTTCATGAACGCGGGGCTTGCAGATCTCTCGGAAAGCGCAAATACGAAAATGAATCCAAAATCATTAGAGTGTCGAGGGTAGTACGCTAAGCAGTACAGTCTCCACCGTCGATCGTAGGGTTCAAGTCAAAGGGTGAACATTGAGACAGGTGGCTATCCCAAGGCTCAACATGTCCTCTCCGTAGAGAATCATTAATTCCTAGATTGGCATGGATGATATGCCATATAAGACTCAAGCTTAAAAATCAATCAGTCAGAAATTACAATTAACAATAGTGTGTGGCACAGTGCCAATTCGATCATGGGTTACACGGGGGTCGATAATTATTAGTTTTCCAACCAAATCCATAGTTTACAACAGAGTTACGAGCTAGGGCATGCGTTAAAAAAAACACTTTAATACACCTTTAAAACTATATAATTCATGTGTTAGAATAGATAAATGTGTATAGTAGAAGATAGTAAAATATTTAAATTTTTTTTATGATGGATGTTACATCCTGGCAGGTCATGCACATGTGTCTACATTTGGGAACTCACAACAGCGTGAATGAAGTATTTTCTTCACCATTTTTTCACACCAATATTTTCTTCACCATTGATTCTCTCCATTGTGTGTTCCCTTAATGAGGTCAAAGGTTTGATTTTTTTAAACCAAGTCATTTGAGGTTGTTTTTATAGTGAGGAGTAAATTGTGGTAAATTAGAGAAATGCAGATTGAGTTTAAGTCTTTGGGCATGATTTCATATTATTTTTTTGTGGAAAGATTTGTGGATGGCTTAATGGAGACCTAAGGAATTAAAAAACTATGGTGAAAAATTTTGGTTTTATTTATCGGTGAAAAGTATTTTTATCAATTTTTTTTTTTTTTTGGGTGAAGAGAGATAGAGTTTTAAATAAGAAAGGTGTAGTATGTTTTTAATGGTGAAAATAATTTTTATGAGGTTGTATTTTTTTTTAATGAAGGGTAAATTATAAAAAGGAATTGGTATGAGGGATACAAAGCTTTTTTTAAGATTTGGCTTTCAATATTATTTAAATATTGAATATATTTCTCTAGAAAACTAACAAATTTTTTTGTTGAAACTTATTTGAATGACTCTACAAGAAGTCAAATTTTTTGGTTGAACTTTATTTGAATGAGTCTACCAGACTTTATGGAGGAAATTATGCAAATTGGAAATTCAAATTTAATGGTTTTAAGGGGAACTAATTTGTGGCACATAGTGAGTGGGGTAGATTCTAAACCCACAACCAAACCGACTACTACTGCAACCATTCCAGATTGAGAAAAAAGGGAAACAAAAGAAAAGTTGTTTCTACAAATGTCTCTTAAGGACAACATCATTCCTCATATTAGGGACTATAAACCATCCAAAGAAACATGAGACGTTATGAAAATCTTGTATGAAACATATAAGATTTTTTCAATTAAAATGGAGTCCAATGAAAGTATAAGAAATTTCATTTCACTTGTCAAAGAGATAAGTGATAAGTTAGAAGACATTCATGAGAATGTGTCCAATACTAACTTGGTCACCATCACATTAAATGGATTAGTGCAATATTATCAAATTTTTCTTTCAAGTATTTTAGCTAGAGAGAAGCCTCCTACTTTTGATGAATTGACAAGTATTCTTCTACAAAAGGAAGAGACGATGAAGAACCTCAATTTGGGCTCAAACAATTCAAATTTGACTTTGGTAGTGAAGAGTGAGAATCCATTAAAAGGAAATCCATTGGACAAAAGAAAAGGAGGCAAGTTGCAAGCAAAGTAGAAATGTATGACACAATCTAAATATCCAGTTCATGATAAGAGAAATGATGATAGTTATTATCATCGCAAACCTGGACATCATGTTAAATATTTCTATAAAAAAATATAATGATTCCAAGAAAACAAACAAAACACATAATAGGAATTTTGTGGAAAAAGACACCTCAATCAATGATGGATTTAAAAATATGAGATTGTTTGTTTCTGATGTTGCATTTTCTCTTAATATTGGGGATGTGAATGTTTGGTTCATTGATTTTGGTGCATCACTCCATATGTCTTGTAATAAAGATTGGCTTGACGAATATCATGAGAAAATTGATGGAACATGTGTTTATCTAGGTGATAAAAGATCCCTTAAAGTTAAAGGTTATGAAATATTAGGTGTAATGTTACCTAATGGACAAGAGAGACATATCCATGATGTGATGTATGTTCCTGGTATATATATAAAAAAATCATTTCTATTTACACTATTGTTGATCAAGATCCAAAGGTGGAATTTTTCAACTTAGAGCGCGTTGTTAAATATATTGAGGACCATTACAAGGTTATTGCCACAGGTAGTATATTTGGAGGCTTGTATAAGCTAGACATGACCACGACAGGGCATCAAACATTTGCATCTACAACAATGTCAATAGAATATTTGTGGCATCAGAGGTATGGGAACTTAAATCACAATGATTTAATGATACTTAAAGTAAAAAAAACGGTGTAAGGTCTTGTTATGAAGAATACTCATGTTGAATGTGAAGCATGTGCACTTGGAAAGAAACATAGAGAGAAATTTCTTGAGCATGAAGAAAAAAGAAAGAGAAATATTTGAATCAATTCATACTTATCTATGTGGACCTATTCACGCTAGATCTCCTTAAGGAGAATTGTACCTTCTTATTTTTGTTATGATAGATATAGATACACTTCGGTCCATTTCATAGGAAAGAAAAATGATGTTTTTGAGTACTTTAAGGAATTAAAAAACATGGTGGAAAAAAAACTTGGAAATACATCAAAATTATCAAATCTGATGAGGGGATAGAATACAAATCAAGAGAATTTGTTGAATATTGTAAACATCATGGGATTATACAAAAACTTACAGTGCCTCATACACCTCAGCAAAATGAAGCTGCTGAGAGGAAAAATAAAACACCTGTGGAATGTGCACGAAGCATGCTTCAAGGTAAAAATATCTCTAATGGTTTTTGGGATGAAGCTATTAATACTATTTTTTATATGTAAATGGGAGTCCAACCAAAAGTTTAGATCTAAAAATACAATTTTAAGCATTTTATGGGTATAAACCAAAACTGATTCATTCAAGAGTTTTTGGATGCAAAGAATTCACTCATATTTTAAAAGATGAAAGAAGAAAGCTTGATGCAAAGTTAATTGGGTGCACATTCATTGGTTATTGTGATGATCCAAAAACATACAAGTTTTTTGATCCGAGTTCACATAAATTGCTTATAAGTAGGAATGTTATGTTTCTTGAAAATGTCGATGAAAGTGATACAATGAATAATACATGTGTTTGGAATGATACTACTGACTATTTAAAAAAAAAAAAAGTGTTGAACTGGAACAAGAACATGTACAAGAACAAGTACAATTTCAAGAGAAGGAAGCATCTAGTAGTCATGACACTCCAAGAATAAACGAAGATACTCGACAAAGTAGAAATAAAGATGAAAGTAATGAAACTCCAAGGAGGAAATCACGTCAAATTTAGCCACCTATATGGTATAATGATTATGCATTGATGTCTCATTTAGTGAATGTTGTAAAACCCTCAAGTTTTGAAGAATCTAAACAATATAAAGAATGGAGAGATGTAATGAATGAAGATTGTAACTCTATAATGAAGAATGACACATGGGAATTAATAGAATTTCCTAAAGATAAAATTCCCAAAGGATGCATTTGGATGTTCAAACCAAAGTTCAATATTGACAGCAATATTGATAAGTATAAATCTAGATTGGTTGCAAAAGACCATTCACAAAAAGAAGTAATTTATTATGAAGATAAGTTTTCACTTGTAGCTAAAATGAATACAATTAGAATCATGAGTACATTAGCTACAAAAAAAAATTGGAAAATGAATTAGTTAGATGTCAAATCCTTTTTCTTGAATGGTGAATTAAAATAATAATTTTATTGGGTTCAACCTTAAGGGTTTGTAAATTAGGTAAAATATCATCTTGTTTGTAGGTTAAAGAAATCTTTGTATGGTTTGAAACAAGCACCAATATCTTGGTATGTGAAAATTGATTCATTTTTTTACGAAAAAGGTTTTTGAAAAAGAAAACATGATCATAACATGTACATCAAGAAACATAAAGATGGGAATATTTCCTTGATATCTTTATATGTTGATGATCTTATCATAACAGGTAGTGCATTCAAGTTGATCGAAGAAATCAAAATTCAGTTGTCAAAGGTATTTGAAATGAAGGATCTTGGTGATTGCATTAATGTTTGGGTCTTGAAATCTGGAGAGGATCTAGTAAGACAATCATCACACAAAGAAAATTTGTAAGGACATTCCTTGAAATATTCCATATGTAGGAATGCAAGTGAGTGTCTACTCCTTTGGAACATAATTCTGAGTTATACAGTGATGATGTATCTAAAGAGGTGAATGGAACTTTGTATCATCAATTGGTGGGAACTTTGAACTACCTCACCACTACCGAGTCATCTATAAAATATTTTTTTGAGCATCCTTAGTCATTTTATGGTTAATCCTTCTGAAAACCATTGGAAAATAGCAATGAAATTCCTTTAATATCTGAAGGGAACACATTATTTTGGTATTTTGTATACTGACGAATTTAATGTTGAGATGGTAGGTTTTTTTTTATTAAGATGGGCTAGAAATCCTAATGAAAAAAAAACAACCTACGAATATGCATTCAATATAGGGTCGGGGATCATGTCATGGAGTATCAAGAAACAACCAATTGTTTCTTTGTCATCCATAGAAGTTGAATGAAAAGTTTTGACCAATGCAACTTCTGAATATATTTGGTTAAGGACGATTCTTGAAGTAGTTGGAGAAAAAAAAAAGAGGACCAACAAGCATAAAATGTGACATCCAGAGTTCCATAAGCCTCGAAAATAATGTAGTTTATCATGCCAAAACTAAACATATTGAATTCCAGCATCATTTTGTAAGGGAAAATATACAATCAAATGAGATTCATTTAGTCTATTGTAATACAAGTGAGAATTGAGAATGTAGGTGACATCTTTACCAAGCTTCTTGGAAAGACGAAATTTGAAATATGTAGACAAAAACTATGCATTAATGAAAATCCATTTCTCCATTAAGGGGGGATGTTGGAATAATGTCGAAATGGTGAGTTAGATAGAGTTGATGAGTTTTCTTCTTGTAGCTAGTGTTTGAGTCTATTTTTCTTGAGTTTTTTTGTCGTAGTTTGTGTTATGAGTTGGTGATCCAAATTATTTGAATCCAAATTGTCTTAGAGGTTGTTTATGTGTTCCTATATAATGTACTCGTTGTCCAAGAATTTTGATCAATGAGATTTGGTTTTATTCTTGTGTCTCTCTGATTTTCTAATTCAATATGGATAAAAATTTCATTTCCATTTCATGCCAAAAAGGTCACATTATCTATTAGTTAGACTATGCCTGAAAAGTCATTTTATCTATTAATTAGACTATGCTTAAATAAACTTGAGAGTCTAAATATGAATTGATATATGTTTTTAGGTACATACCATCATAAATCTATCTTAAGCACGGATCTAACTGAGTCTAGAGGGATCAAATTTCTTCATGTGCAAACTTATTTTAGAGAAAAAAATAATGTGTAATTTTTCATTGTTGGAATTGTATTTTGAACGCTATAAAGATTATGTAATACTTGTATGAAGTCATTTTATTCAGCCACATTAAAAGGGTTTTTTTGTTATTAATATATTTTTAAAATATACTTCTATATTAATTCATATTAAAATATTTTATTAATAACCCATATTGGATATTTTATTCTATACAACATAAAATAATTTCTTTAACCATTTCTTTCTGTTAAAATATTTTTGAAAACTATAGGGTTTAAATAACTTACTCACATATTTTTTACTTCTAATTACTTAAAATCTTTTATTAATAACCCACACTGGATAATTTATTCTTTACAACATAAAATAATTTCTTTAAACATTTCTTTGTGTTAACATATTTTTGAAAAGTATAAGGTTTAAACATCTTACTCACATATTTGTTTACTTCTAATAACTTTACATATAATTATATTAGGTCATATGAACAACTAATTAAACATGCATAGTTTTTTTAAGTATCAACTCCAAGTTTAGGACACACGTACTTACACATTGCCTTCACATTGAGTAATAAAATAACCTTAACTCAATAATTAAAAATAAAGTTTCTTAACTTATATTATTTTATAAATATTTTAAATAATTTTTGAAAAAAATAAATATAATCATAAAATTTGAAAGGATTGAAAGATATCTTGATATAGATCTAAATGCTTTGATATACATGTTGCTTACTATTTATAATGTACATAGTTGAGGAATAATCTATAGAAGCATTTTATTTTAAAACACATATATATTTATATTGATGTTAATTTTATGTTATAAATTTTTATTATAAGTTATAAATATATATATTAAAAAAATAAAAAAATATAAATATAAACAATTATTTCATATTTTAAAAATACTTCTTTAAAAAAAAGTTATAATCAAACACTTATTTTAATATATATATATATAAACCATATTCTCAAAACCTCGCATTCATTATCATATAAATAGAATACAAACAAAAATACATAATTATACTTCTTCAATTAGCTTGACATAAATAGCAAATCGTCAAATCGTCTTTCATTAAATAAAATAGAAACAAAAATACATAATTATACATCTTCAACTACGCTACCTTGGAGCTTGACACAAATAGCAAATCCATTCTCTTAAAACGTCACCCTATACATCTCTAGACACAAATAGCAAATCCATTCTCTTAAAACGTCACCCTATACATCTCTATACGGATAGAGCAGAACCAAAAGTATCTAGTTGTGCATCCTTCTTCAACCAACACATCCCAAACCAACTTAAAAAAAGGCAACGGTGAAAGCATCCGATATAAATATATTTTTGCGTGAAGTGTTTTTTAAGGTATCTTGTCAGGGTTGAGTTCATAAAGTACTAGATAGTTATGTCCACGTTACGAGCTTCATACAGAGCGAACTCCCAGTGATATTTAAGAAGTGTGTTTCCTTTTATTTTTCATAAAAGGATATAAATTTTTGGATATAAATCTTCCCTGATGATGTGTTCTAACTGTTTTTAGATTCTAGAGCAGTGTACGAGTGTGTTGTAAACCTTTCGTAACTTTTTGGAATCTGATGGATCCCTCCTTATCGTGAAGTTTTAACATATTTTTCGAAATATGCAACAATCTTATTACATTTCTCAAGCAAAGTTAAAACAAGTAAGCGAGTCATTTTCAAACCTAACCGAGCGTTGACAAAGTAGATGTTTATTCCGTGCAGATGACTTGAATATGTCAATCATCCCTCCCACATCAGCTTTAGTTAATTCAGCGCCACAATGTGTATTGATGAGGTGCTTAATTCCAAAATTAAGCAGCAAACATTACTATTAAGCAGCAATCTTATTATATGTTGGATTTAAAGTTTAATAAAAAAATTGAAGGTGGAAACGAATTGTGGAGATTACAAATTATGAAAGCATAATAAAATCAACCCAATCTCACAGAATTGATGGCATCACATTATTTGAAAAAATGGTTCTTCCATTCATAGATTAACTTCGATGTAAACACACTCTAATGTAAAATAGTCATAATGTCAATAAATTTTAATCACATTGGATAAGCAAATTTACCCCGTAAAATTCCTCTCTGTGATCCGTCACGCAAATTCCATCCTGTGATAGATCACGCAGGCAAGTAACTCATCGCTATCGTCCACTGCCCGATGTAAACCCAACACACTCTTATTTAAGGCGGGCGTGCCATAGCAATTCAGACAAAGTATCAGCAATGGAGGGGCGTCTTATTGTTTATATTATCGCATGCCTCACTATTTTCCTAGCATTGCGTGAAAGAAATTCAACCAATACAAAGACCAGGGCCACAAAACCTTTGGTGCCAGCCATATACTTCTTTGGAGATTCCACTGTAGACCCTGGTAATAACAATGAACTTACAACTCTTGCAAAGGCCAACTTTCGTCCATATGGCAGAGATTTCATGGATCGTAAACCCACTGGACGATTTACCAACGGAAAATTAGTAACAGATATACTCTGTAAGTTTGTGCTTACAACTATACCCCTCTTTTCAAATTCTATTTTGATGTGGAAAGATAATATATCATGGATTGTTTTGCATGGCTGGACATAGGAACTGATAGCAGGCTTCTTTTAAAGTGCTTCTAACTGTTTCGGTACAGTTTTCTGTATAATGATCACAATTCTAGGAGTGTTATTATCCATTGGAAAAATGTTTAGGTTTATTTTTTCCAATTCAGTAATAATGTTTATGTTTATGTTTAATTTTTCCCACTGTATACAGCCGGATTGGCAGGCCTTCCAGATATAGTGCACGCATCTTTGGATCCTGAATTCCAAGGACCACGAATTCTGACAGGGGCCAGCTTTGCTTCTGCTGCTTCTGGATACGATGATACAACCTCACATACCATGGTTAGTACATCTGTTACATGTGATTCTATAGCGATATAAGGACTTAGATATACAAAAGAGCATTTCATAGCTGAATTATATTTTTGAATCCATGCAGAAAGTTCTAAGTCTGGGACAGAAATTGGAGAATTTCAAGCTTTATCGAAAGCAGCTTGTAGATATGGTAGGCGAGGAGAAAGCCAGCGGGATAATATCAGGAGCCTTGTTTGTGATAAGTACTGGAACCGATGACTTTACCAATACTTATTATATCAATCCCATTACTAGAGCACACTATAATGTTACAGAGTTCCAGGATCATCTTCTGGACTCTCTCTCAAAATTTATCGAGGTGATCATATTGAGTTTACATTAACGATGATATTTCATGTTGACGGGTATATATCTATATTAGACATTTTATGAACATGAATAAATTACTAATGAGAACGTTTCGGTAATATAATTGTGGATACCGAATGATTTTGTGACAGGGTATTTACAGTGAAGGTGCCACCCTGTTCAGCCTTATCAGTCTTCCTCCTTTTGGATGTTTGCCTTCACAAATTACTCTGCACAACTTGTTCCGTAACGCGTGCGTTGATAAATTTAACGATGTTGCGAGGTCATTTAATCAAAAAGCTGCAGCCTTACTAGAGACTTTGAAACCCACACTTCCTGGTCTCAAACTGGCTTATATTGACATTTATGATAAGCTGCTTGACATCATAAAGAATCCCAGTAAATATGGTAATATTCTCCCTTCATGCTTGAATAAGTTTCAGGGCAATTGTGTTTGGAACTTGCTAACAGTTTATAAATTAATGTGTTGAAAGGCTTTGAAGAAGCAAGGAGAGGTTGCTGCGGAACGGGTTTGCTGGAGGCATCAATACTGTGCACCCCCATGACCCCAATCTGCCGCGATCCAACGAAACACGTGTTCTGGGATTCTTACCATCCAACAGAAAAAACTTACAATATCCTGGCACAAGACATCTTGTCACAGGCTGTTTCGATCCTACATCTGTGAACAGTTCATTCAAAACGAGAATTTGTTGTATGCACATAAATACCAAATCAGATGTCTATTTACGATTGAAAACTGCCTCCAATAAAACCAGAAATGGATGTAATTCAGTGAAACGAGAACCGAATCACCGTGTATAATACATAATCTCGATAAGCCAATTAATACTATATAATTGTATTCGGTAAAATCTCTCCTTATACATCATTTGTTATAACAAATACAATAATAATGATCCAATATATGATTGCAAAAGTTTGAGGTGGTTCTGTTCGACCTTTTAAATTTGCATCGGAAAACATTGAAAATTTATTTAGGTTCATTTTTTAAATTATTTTTTTAACAATAATACCCAAAAACATAAATTTTCAGTTAATCGCGGAGTAATTTTCAGTTTATACACAGGACATGTTCCGGAAGACCAAGAGTAATCGCAATGTTAACAGTGAATTAACCACCAAAAGTCTCTTATGATGTAAGGGCATCTATAAATTTATGTCGATCATAGGTTTCCCAATCTGATAGAGGCCAAAATATTGGAGAAATTTGCAATCAGTATAAGTCTATTAATGATATCAAAAGGTAGCGAATTTATTAATGAAAATGAAAGTTTGCAAAAGCAAGTTGAGAAAACCAGGCCTGATGTAAAGGCCTAATAAATTTATTAATTAAAATGAACTTTTTCTAGTACAAATTGAGCAAATTTAGGATTCCTATATTGGTGACAACTGAAGTCAAATTGATCACTTTTTTTTTTTTTAGAAAGAGAAAAATATGGATTGTATTTTAGGTAAACAAACTGTACATATAGCAGAAGATAAATTTTCCATATGACAGGAAAATATACAAAAAAAAAAATCCTGAACTGCTAAGAAACTGTAAGATGTATGAGTGGTCAGATAAAATGTATGAGTGAGTGGTCAGACAAAAAAGAGCGATCAGACCATCGTGGAAAAACCCAACAAAAAAGAAATGTTCAGCAAGCACAAAACATCCATACAGAGAGGTATATACAAAAATATCAAAGTCGAAATAACAACACTCCTAGAGAAGTGGATGCAAAGTGGAGGAGACCAATTGAGTCTTTTTGAAGTGTTGAACCCGAATAGTTCCGAAAAGAAGGAGCAAACCCTCCTTGGAGAGAGACTACACTTTCGTGTTAGCCTCGCGATAAATGTGTTGGATGGGCGGATAGAGGAGGCAACCACGAAAGTATCGAATCCTGCCAAACCAGGAGAGGAGGCTGGAAGTTGGAGTGATGAGTGATCCCATCGATCAAAGTCTTAGCGTCACCATAAATGTGGAGATTTTTCATTTGCAACTCCATAAAGCAAGAGGCTCCGCATGCTTATTGGAACTAAGGGCAACCATTCCAGCAGATGCAGTATGACTCCCCATGCCCAAGGTTTAACCACACACCCTACCCACATTGTCCCAGCGCCATAAAAAAAAGTCGGCCCTTTTATCAATAATACCATGAATAACACCCCGATCGGGGTGTCAGGCAGATGAATGGAAGGGCGGTTGGTGCCATGCGGGGGCATGCACCTCGCCAACCATCCTAACCAGGAAGAAGCGAGCACAATGCCCATACTCAGCACGCTTGGAAATGAGGGGCGTTACGACGGGGACAGCGCCACGCAGATGGAAAGGTTTGACAGCCAGCGAGCATTAAGATCGTGGAAAGGAGAAGGTGATCTTAGCCACGAACACCATTAATGAGAAGGAAGGAAGCCGTTCTAAGTCATAAAAGCATGTCAGAAGTTGGGAATGTACGCCGGCAGTGGGGAAAGGAAATTAAAATGGTAAGTTACTATTGCTGTGAGGCTATAGCTCAACCAGGAGACAGAATTCAAACGAAAGAAGCGACAAAAGGTCTGTAGGGAGAAGGAATTCAACTAAGCGAGTGGATGATCATTTGGTATGTAATGGCTTTTGTCACTCTTACTTCGCAATTTGTTTTACCTGTTATGATTCCGACAATGAAAGACGAAGAGTTTACAGGGGTTTATGCAATGTTCTCTGTCTTCCATAAACGAAATTGGCCACACTCTGTATTTATTTTGTTGTCTGGTTTTTATGTATTAGTAGAGGTGTTCGGTATGGATATTAAACCATGTTTTTGTAGCCCCCCCCACCCCTATTGGCCATAAACCTAGCTTTGTTAAATTGATTTGGTTAAATATGTGTTTTTTACAGCCGTTTCTAAGTATGGTTAGGATTTTCTCATGTAAAGTCATGAAAGATCATTTAACGGTTCTTCAAACCCTTCAAAAGCATCAAAGTCGGGAGACTTGTCTGCATTCTAGGACGTATAGGAGGTTAAGCTGCATGCATTACTGTGTAGACAGTCTAACCAGGTTTTCCCTAAAATGGCTATGCGCCCCTGGCAGGACTGCAAAATCAAAGCAAGGTTGTGTTTATTCTCTGCTTCTATTACAGTACCAATGGGTTAATACTTCTAAATGGGGCTTTGATTCTCAAGTGGTTGCTATGGGAAAAGTTTTTCCACTCCAATTGTGTGGACATATTTGTATTTCCCTTAAATTACTCTTTTCGTTAAATCAAGAATGGAGAAACTTAGTCCATGTTGATAACCTCGACTCTGGAAAGAAGTATTCTATTGCCTAGATAATGATGATTTCAGCGGCACTTCATACTGACTCTACGCTTCATGTAACTGATTCCTTTCGCTCTACAAGACCGTTGCTCCTATCCATAACAAAACTTTCTTGTCAGGCCAGAATGGCAAAAGGTCAAACTGGAAATCGAAAAAAAAATAGGGAGAGGCAGGAAGTTTCAAGAAATTCAGACAGCAGGCCCAAGTAAAAGAGGCAGAAAGAGTAATAAGAAACTTCTCAAAAATATTGCAGATCTATATGATTCAGGGAATCCAACTCATATCCAAAAGACTATTCAGGGATGGGAGAGGCAAAGTGAGGCTAAAGACAAAGATCACAAAGAGCAAGAGGCTAGAATGGATTTTATTTCCAACCCAGGAAATACAAGAGGGAGGGCCTCTCTCTTTCAGCAATCAGTCAAAACATATTGGAAATTGAAATGTGTATTAGCAAAGGCAATGTCAAGCATGCAAGAAAATCAAGCCAATTCCTCAGTGCTCTTTGAACTCCAACATATAAAGCAGGATATTTGGGAGATGGCTAAGGTACAGGTCCAGGCAATTGATCGTATTGGGAGGATTGAGCTGCAGCTCCAAAAAATGCAACAAGCGGAAATACAAGGATCCAATGCAAAGGACCCAGCACCTGTGCATTCTTATGATGGATAACATCTTTCTGGTTATAGTTTGTTATGTTTTTGGTGGATAATACTTATAGTATCTGTTTCATTTGCAACTTTTATGAACATAGTAAAGTGGTTAAAGTTGTAAGTAGAAGGAAAAGACAATACCAATTTTGGTTGGCTTTTAACTCTTTGAGGTGGCCAACAAACTTGGTTTCCTTCAAGCAGGTTGAGGCAACTGCATACAGTGGAATATGTATAAAAACTTGCTCTTTTAAAAATAGAAAATAGAAAGCTACTACGAAATTTACAAAAAAAATAATAATACCATGAATAAGGAGATATTTTGAATAATTCCCTTAATATGTCTTCTTAAATTTATTTTTGATATCCAATGTTAAATTAAGATTACATTTTTATTATAATTAAATTAATGAAAAATATTTTTATAACATATGATTAGATTTTAATTTTAAAATTTTAGTAAAAGAATATAGTACATTTTGTATATATGATGTTGGATCCTCGTTTCAATGTCAACATTATTCATAGATATGCTTACTTTGTTATAGTTGTTAATGGTTGCGTTAGCAAATGTTAAAGATAAATTTGATGTTCTACTAGTGGATGTCGTATTAACGATGGTTTGGTGTTTCCTATGGCTTTTTAATCAGTACTACTAGATATGTATATGTACATAGTATTAAATCTATTAATAGATAAGATGCATTCGAAGAAAGATCAACTACCTCATCTATCAGGGGTGGTGTTTAAACAAGTCATGCCTTAGATTCCTTTGTTAATGATAATTATATGCCTGCCTCTGCTATTAGTAAACTAAATATTAATATTTCTTTATCTATTTAACATGGGGAACTACGCTTACCAACAATCACCTACCCATTGAAGATTGGATTTTGTTAGCGCCTAATAAGACGCATGAATCTAAGTATTTTCCATTCTGCAAAAAAATGAGGATGATGAATATGTCAAAATCATGAAAAGAAAATCACAACATAAGCATACTTGACCGAGTAGAATCTGACTCCATAAAATGATGTAGAGAATCTATAAAACACCAAAGATAACTTAATATAAGCCTGTTCATTTCTCCTCTCAAAAAATCTCACATATATTCATATTCTAGAATTGAAGGCTTTTTCCAGTCCCTGCGAACACTAAATCTTGTTGTGAGGTCTCTGCGACATCTGCTCCATGTCTGTTCACCAAAAAGAAGCTGACCCACTTTTCCATCGTTTAATCTCTTAAAAGGGTTTTATTTTTATATTTTACGGAATCCCTCAAATGTCTATGAACTCAGTTGAAAGGTCAATGTTGTCTTCTTTTGCTATTGGACAACTGAATTCCGGCCCCCAAAGCCCTCACGATTGTCTGTTACATAAAATTTGTATAGTCATCATTGCTAAGAAACCCTCACGATTGTCTCTGTTACATAAAATTTGTACTGTCGCCATTGCTAAGTTTTCTTCCTCGAAAGTTGATTGGTAAAGAATCCAAACTGTTTTAATATATTATTTCACAATCATTGGATTCAATGTTGCACGAAAGGAAATAAATAATGTATGTTCACTATTTTGTATCAGTTATATTACATTTACTCAGCGGAGTAGAGTAATGCATGAGAATCTAAATGGTAATCTTTTAACTTTATTTCCATAGAATATTAGTTTTGTTCCTTAATTTTCTTCTTTCCTTTTAACTCTAATTTATATTTATATATTTATAACATTAAATATCTATAGTGGATCAAGAGCACGACAAAAATACATGTATGTATAAATATAAAAATAAAGATGTCAAAGATGGAAGAATTAGGTTAATGAGAGACTTTTATTAATTCAATAGCGCACACATAATACATAATACTTTCATTATATAGCTATAGGATCCATATTTAGCTATAGGATCTATACTTTTGATAGTCACAACAATCTAGGAAATTATGACAATTATACATGTCTAACTCACTTTTGTATTGGAAAACCATAAATTCTAGAACATAGAATTGGAACATTTTATTTCTAATTATCTCTAACACTCTTTTTTAATGGGTAAATGTATTATTTACTATATCTAGTTTGTCTGAGGATAGTGTAAGCTTATGTTTTTATTTATTTTTTTTATCTCACATGATAAAATGAATTGTTTATCAATTTGATAGAGTTTTGATTATCACATCAAATGCTTTTTGGTCCATCATGTTTTTCTCCCATGTTTGCAAGAATTATTCTTATCCAAATTGTTTCACAAGTTGCACTATGTAAGACCTTCTACTCGGCTTTAGCTAAAGACAAAGAAATAGTTGGTTAGTTCTTGTTGCTCATTGACACGATTATGTATCCAATACTTGAATGTATAAACAAAGGTTAAATTATTGTCTCTTAGCCATTCAAAATCAAAATATTGTATCAACTCAACATTCAAGTCATTAGTATATTATATACCAAAAATTTTAACCTCCTTCAAATCTGGAAGGACTTTGTCTGCTACTTTCTAGTGATGTTTACGTGGCTTAGTCATGAATTGACTAACTATGCTAACTGAATATGCAATATCTAGCATGGTTGTAGTTAAGTAATTCAAATTTCCCTCCAATTTTCTATATGATGTTTCATTCACTTCTTTTGTTTCATCATCACTACTGAGTTTAACATTATGTTCTAATCATGTAGATATTGCAATACATTCATTCATTTTAAATCATATAACTAACTATTTTTTATATTTACTTTGTCTCACAAAGGTTCTACCATTATCTCTCAGAACATCAAGACCTCAATGATAATGAAATTAACCAAGATATAAGGTCATCAACATATACATAAATGAAAAAAACATGTCATTTTCCATCCCTCTTTATATACAAATTTGGATCTCCTTTAATTTTAGTAAAACCTTGTTGAAAGAATAACTTATAAATATTCACATACCAAGACCTCGATGGCTATTTGAGTCCATATAATGCTAAATATTTAACCTAAAAAACAGGATGTTCTTGTCACTATTTAACAAAACCTTTTGGCTAAACAATATAGTTGTCTTCCTTTAATTCTCCATTCAATATTGTTTACTTAATATATAATTGATTTAGCTTCCAATTAAACATATTAGCCAATAAAATAATAATTCTAATAGTATTCATTTTAGTTATAGTTGCAAAATTTTATAATCTCTACCTTCTTTCTATGAATACTCCTTTGCTACCATTCTAGCCTTATATTTATTTATAGTTCCATTAACATTTAATTTACTTTTGAGCAACTATTTTGAGCATATGTGAACTTAGATAATTTTTTCAATTCCCATGTTTCATTTCTAATAATGGAATCATATCCATCTTTCATGAAATCCATCTATTCTTTATGGTATTTCTCTTGCTCATAGTTTGAAGGCTTTTTTATATTCATGAATTGAGTCATTCAATGCATATGATTTCTATCTTATTGTTGTCAGAACTCCCTTATTGATTTTCGTAATGACTCATTGATTTTTGGAATTTCTCCACATCCTCTTGGTGGGCTAGTATCTTGAATGGCACCTTCCTCAACATCAACATGTTCATCTTAAGCTTCTTCTTCTTTGTTTTATCAAGAAAATTTCCATACACTATGCTCTCCCAATTTTGGAATTTTATTTGGAAATTCATGAAATATGACATCCCTACTTGTAAAGGCATCATGAGTCATTGTTTTATACATTTTATAAGGTTTATAATTAGAAAAATAGTCAATAAAATGCATTTGATTGTCTTGGAATCAAGATTTATCCTTGCTTATTTACGAACATAAGAAAGTTGTGTTCCTCTAAAGGTTCTCAAATGACTCATTACTAGTTTATAGTAATGAAATGCTTCATAAGATTTTTTTTTCTCTAGAAATTTTGTTGGAATTCTATTTTTAGAATAGAAAACATAGGTAATTTCTTTAACACAAAAATCATTAGACAATTTTTTAATTTTTATCATGCTTTATGCACATACAAACAAGTTATGCTTTTCATTTCTGCTACACTGTTCTATTGAGGACTATGTTGCACTATAAAGTGTTTTTTAATTCCATGTCTCTTGCAATAGTTTATGAATTCCCTTGATTTGTATTCTCCCCTTTGATCTAACCTCAAGACCTTGATGTATTTGTTTGTTTGTCTTTCATCCATATTTTTAGATTCTTTAATGTATTCAAATACATCACCTTCTCTTCTGATAAATTATACCCATGTGTATCTAGTTTTTTCATCAATTAAAATAAGGAAATATGAAGCTCCACCCAACAAATTAGTTTTCATGGCACCACACACATCGATATGTATTACCTCAAGAAATTCCTTTTTTCTATTTTTTTCTCTTGTAGGAAACTCTTCCCTATGTTAATTTCATGATTTGCATCCTTCACAATCAGCATATTCATTCTTAACATTTGGAAGACAATCCACCATTTCTTTCTTTTGAAATAACACAACATTATTGTGATTGAGAGGACCATATCTTTGATTTTATAGAAGCTCAATTGTCATTGTTGTAGATGTCATTTCTTGATGATCTTTCTCGTTAATGTCGATTTTGTACAATTATCTAACTAATACTCCTCTTGCTATAATTTTGTATTTATCATATATATTTTTCATAATACAGTGTGACTTAGAAAATTCAAATTTTAGATTCTAATCTACAACAATGAACATTAAGATTAAATTTGTCTTGATTCTAGGAACATATATTAAATTTGTATTTGTGTGATCTGAAGAGTAATATTAGTGTGTCTTGTGCTAAGATCCAATTCGGAATATAAACAAAGTTCTTGAGAAGTATGAGGTAAATTGGAAGTTTTTCATGAGTTCTAGGTTTTTTTATGTGAATTTCTTGAGAAAATAAACATAAACCAAACATTGAACATGAACATCTAACATACATGAACATCACCATAAATAGTAACACAACATCACATGATGAAGGAGTGCACCTCGCCTGGGCTACGTCTCCTTGGTCCAGCTTCCAATTGCTTGGCCCTCTTATATTATGTTCATAAGTGTGATTATATATGTTTAAATTGCTTAAACAACTCTGAATCATATTCCATCAGCTCCAGAATGCCAAAAAATTCCTATGTAGCCTCTTCCTGCCTCCAATTTGGTCAAAAACTAAGTATGTTATGTCCTCCCTAAGTTTGTTTATTGACCGCTCCACAAATTCCTCAAAATGTGGCACCATCCTACAAATTCACCCAAAATTCAAGTAATTGAGCCCCAATTTCACCAAAAACCGAGCGAAATTGTCAATTCTTTAGTTTTCCCAATAAACCCTTAATGCCAAATACCGAACCATATGGTATATGGTCATAAAAAAAAATTATAATAAAAAATTGGCATGGTTTGATAACCACGAACTTTGCATTATGGGTGGACATGTGTCTGTCAGCGGATTGTTGGTGCTACCAGCTAGTGGTCAATGGGGGGGCGTGCGGCTAGCCTCCCTCCCTCGACGGCAATCAGGACTGGGGCTAGACCCCAACCCCCTCCCCCATAGTAGAAAATATATGACAACAAAACCATGGGAAACCTGTATATTGTTAAGAACCAAATGTAATGGCGCAATGGTAAACCTCTTCAATCATTGCTTGGAGGTCGTGGGTTTGACCCTTTCCACCAAATCAACCAATTAAAATGCACCATTTCAAACCAATAACAAAGTGCCACTTGGCGTGATCAAATTCTCCAGAGGAAAACCATTGACCAAGTCAACATCCACAATCACCCTATCACATAGGCATTCCCATTGAGATGTACGAACTACTGGCTCAGTTATCGTGCATTTTTTTAAAAAATGCTTGTTTGACAAAGTGGAGAGAATGTGTTTCTAGGAGCATACAATGTCGATTTTCTGTGAAACAAATTGCACCAGATTCAAAATGAAAATATCTAATTAGTTATTCAATTTTCACACCATTCCAACAACTTTGATTTTTTAGCATAATTTCAAGCACCTGACCACTCCTCCTGAGTGGAATCTTTGGACCCCAAAATATCACTTTGAGTTGTTCATAAGATGAGGGTACATTTCCCTCACCTTTCGAATCTTGTTCCATTTTTCCTTAGAATTATTTGTTCCTTTGAGAACCACACGAAGGTAGTCTACACTCCCTCATTTTGATGTCTTTTTTATTTTGTCAAGAATTGTGTCTTGTTGAAGCTCATCAAGGTATTTAGGAGAAATTTCTTCAATTGAAGGAATCTGAAGCTGTTCTCCTTGATATTCAATCAAATGAGGCTCATAAAACCTCAAGTTCTCAACATTAACAATAAAGTAAATTTTCATGTATGAAGAAAAATCTAACTTGAAGACGTTTTCACCAATCTTTTCCAAAATTCTGAAAGGATCATAACAGATTGGTTTCAGTTTTCTACCTTCCACTTAAAGCCTCTCTTTGCTAATGTGAATCTGAAATTCATCACCAACTTGGAACTTGTGATCTACATGATGCTTTTCATGCCTTGCTTTGTACTTTCCTTCGATATTTTCAAGTTCATCTTGAACTGTTTGATGTATCAATTGGATTTTTTCTGTGAACTTCTTGGATTTGTCTATGTCTATATGGCCATGAATAGAAACATCCTTCCCAAAAATGAAATCCAATGATGATCTAGGCAAGTATCCAAGACATGCCTCAAATGACGATGTTTCTGTAGAGGAGTGTTTTGCGCGATTGTAAGCATGTTGAATGTAGTGCAAGTTTTCATCCCACAACTTAGGATGATTTCTACAATATTCTCAAAGAAGATGTATGATTATTTGATTGGCCACCGCAGTTTGACCATTTGTTTGTGGATGAAAGGTTGTACTATTCTTCAACTTGGTATCCATCAAGTCCCACAAACTTGTTAGAAAATTTATATATTACAAAGCAATGCAACACTTAAAATATGCAGAAAAAAAAAAAACACAAACACATAAAACGAGAGAGACACGGATATATGTGGTTCACCCAGTTTGGGCTATGTCCACCCCGAATAGCTAGCCCTTCCTTTATATTATCCAGAAAAATAAAGAGACACAACCTACAACAGATCTGTTGTAATATCCTCTCTTCTCTCTCTCAAAATATCCCTATCTCTTTCTCGCTCTGAGAATACACATAAAATACACAACCACAATACAATACCCTCATACAAGTGAGGGGTTTCCTTCTAGGGAAAAAACCCTAAACTACATATAACTTCTACCGTGAGATCATCTACCTAATGAATGGCCCAGATTGACTAGAAATTGCTATACTTTTACAAGGAAATTTGACATATGTTTTTAGTTTCATGGGCATTGCCCCTGAAACCCCCCACCAAAGGGGGAGCGGGTGGGAAGCTCCATAAAGTCACAGCCGCCCCCCCCCTAGACCCCCCAGGCAGCATTTTATTATGGGCGGAGTTGCCACCCCATTAAGGTACAAGGATCCAATGTTGTGATACAAAATAAACAAGATAATCAGTCTCCACACCCAACAAAACTTGACCAAAATTTCCCTACAAATCGATAATTTTGATCATTAACATTGGATGTGGGAAAATCTAAATGAACTGAAACATGCTAAAAGAATACGTTAGTTTTTTGTTCAGTTGTGATTTTGTTTTTACATGGCATTAATATACACATCTTTTTGAAGATATCCACAACTACATACAAATAATCATGACCTCTTTTTGAAAAAGGCATACCTCCTACAATATCCATAGAAACACTCTCCCATGGACATCAAGGTAGGGGAAGTGGTGTGTACAATCCTAAATTCATATTGCTAGGCTTACTGACTGCAAATTGTTAGAATGAATCTTATGCAAGTGTACCAAAAAATACCACTTTAGCTGTGAATAAAAAACAACCCTAACGGTAAATATGGCTGCCAATAACCTTAGATCTGAAATTAGGTGATTAAGATAAATGTTGCAAAAATCTAGATCTATGCATCAAAAGACATTAAGCAGTAAATAAAAACGAGATTTACTCCATGCATCCAATAGACAAGACAAGAATATGTTGAATGAATTTTGTATTAAGTACACCTGGGAGGAAAACATAGAAGGATGTTACCAGTTCTCCTTAATGGGATGGTTTCTTGTAAGTCCTCGGCACTTCAAATTTAAAATCCCTCTCTCTTGATGGTGTAGAAAACCCACACAAAAATTGGAACTCAAAGGGAGCTAACAAGAAAATTGTAGCAAAATATTACAATGATGGCGGATCAAAGTCAGACTAAAAGTATAAATCGAGAGTGATCTTTAGGCAACAAAAGGTAGTGAATGAATGAAAAAACTCTTCTATTTATAACAAAATATTGAGTTAGTCTAGATATTGGTGCATAATTAAAATATTATTAACCAAATAAAGATCCAAATTTTATGGAATATTTTATTATATTTGTTGGAAGGAAAAAGAATTTGACTTGGGTCAAATCTCTTTATTTGTAAATAATAAATAAATAAATGATTTATTTATTATTTTAAGGATGTGGTTGAGTAATAATCAAATAAAATATGATTTATTTAACTATTTATGGATGATTTAGTGAAATTTAACAAGGTATATAATTTAAATAAGTTTTAAATAATTATTCCTAGAAAATAATAAGATAAATAATGATTTATCTAATTAATTTTCCTGTTTTGGGTTAAATATGACTAGGAATATTAATTAAACTATTATTTAACTAATTATTCCTTGAGGAAAATCAAACAAATGTAGATTTATTTAATATTTCCTCATGGGGTTTCCTATTTAGACCATAAACAACTTAATAAAGGTGGTTTACAAAGTTATTTTTCATAGTGAAAGAAATTTTACTTAGGTTAAAATTGGTCTTACATGGTGTACTTAGGTCCATCTAATAGTAACAGGTTAGATGACCAAAAAATGGTGTAACAAATTACCCCCCAATGTGCAAGCGTTAGGAGATAATCATATGACCGAAGTAAATTGTAAGAACTCAATCACTAGAAACCGAAGGGAAGGTCAGAGAGAGAGAAATATAAGTTAGACCAAAGCGTTGAGAGGACTAGACCCTAAGGAGGCAAGACTTACAAGTGCGACAATTATCTTTTATGACTGAGTACCTGTGCTATAGGTGGCGGGGGAGGCATACCTATGCCCGTCGAGATAAAGTACAAAGAATAATGCATCCAGTAAACAAGGCACTAAACTATAAAGTACATGCTGGCATAAACATGTGCCACATAAAAATATGATAATGAATCCCACATACATACTGTGCCTAGGATAACAACCAAGACTTGTACAATAATATCTGAGTACATGAGATACAAATACAACCGAGATATCCCTGTAAACAGGAAAGGGCTCTGAAAATATGACTGATACATGCAATAAAAAAGGCGCTACAAGCGGCTGAGGCCGATATCATCAAATCTATGGAGCTGCATTGAAGGCTGAAATGAAGAGGACATCCGGGCATGTGGGGAGCTACCTGTAGGGCCACCCCCTCATGAGGTTTGAAACATCTCACACACACCCCAAAATCACTGGTCCAAGCTACTGCATCACTAAACCATCAATTATACGCATCTTGATCATGATATAAGAAGCTGGAGCTGAGAAAAAATTAAGTCAAAGGGCTATAAGGAGTCCCTCTGCCTGATCCAAGGCACCGAACCAGAGTGGAAGCTGCAACAAAGGTACATCGCCCTTTAGAACTGTCTTCTGGAATAAATGATCTGATGTTGACAGAAGGAGGTCTGCCATAGATGAGGAAATAAGGGGTCCTCAACTAAGCCATGAGAGAAAATAGTAGAGCGACTAACAGATGAACATCAGGGGTGATGATGAAATTATGGGTACTGAGTAGTAGACGGATGACTTCCATTGTTAGAGCATAAAGGGCATGGATAACTTGGCAGTGACTGACACAATATCATGGGGGATAGGGGATAGTGGGACTGGAGGATATAATGTGTGACATGAGAGAGTGACCAAGCAATGAAGGATGGAGGACTATAGTGGGATACAAAGGGACTCGGGATAGACTCCATGGATATGATGATGACTCAACTCGTATCAAGGGTGACTCGATGATGCTGCCACACAGTAAAGGTCTAATGGCGACCATATAAACATGAGTACAAGATGGTGACTCACGACGAAAATCAACACGAGCATGGCTAAGTATCGAGGCAAAGTGGTGCCCCAAGTACAAGTGTTGCAAGTCAAGAAATTCAATTTTGAGGAGTGGTGAAGTGATGCTTCTTGGAAAAAATGTGTCTCGGTGAAGTATAAAATCATGAAAAACTAACAAATACCAATTTTAGGGCTCGGTGAGAGCTTTCCAATGGTACAGAGGGTTTGTCAAACTGAGCTACGATTTGGCCGTAGCAGGCAAAAGAAAAATCAGGGGTTTCTCTTTTAATAAGGCATTTTCCCTCCAAATTCACTCATTTGCATGTGGAGCTGTGGTGAATGTAGAGAGGAGAGAAGGCCCTAAATCTTGTGTTGAGCGTAGTTGACAAACTGACCATTGGAATCAAGATCCGTTAGTTGCAGGTAAGAGGCCTAACCCTACTCTTTCATTGAGTGGACTGAAAGTTCATTTTAGGTCCCAAGAGCTCAGTAACAGACCACTACTCTTCTTCAGAGCCGGGTTGCACTTTTTGGGGAAAAAAATGTGACCTGGATAGCAGGTTTTGGGCAGAAAACAACGACCTATCCCAGGATTCGGCCTGAAAAGTGTGACTTGATAGAGAGGGGTTTTCCTGTGCTATTTTTTGGCTGAGAACTGGGTTTTTATATTGAGATATAGTCTTTCCTATCTGTATAGTGAAAAATATGATGGTTTTTTACAGATATGGCAGAATTACGAATCAATTGGAGAGAGAGAGACTTGAGCACATTACGATCGAAGATACGGGAGGATCAGGGTGTCCGCAATGAATTGGCTAGGCTTGGGGTTCTGAAGTTTGTGGGGAACCCTCTTATGAGAGCTAGAGTTCCCTTATTGGCCCAGAATGTTAGCTATTGGTATCCAGACCATGAGGTCTTTATAGTGCAGCGACACTGGATCATGTTGACGGTCCAGATATATATCTCATGACTCGACTCCCACGAGGGCAGAACATTATAGAGTTTGTAGAGTGTCATTGCTAACTAGGTCTCCATGTCAAAGGGACACGGATACCCATCGGGGATCTAGAGTGGTTAGAGACCCTTTCTCTGGCAGCAGCGGTGCTGCAGATCCTGGGCAACCAGGCACTCCACCACATCACTAGAGGGTAGATGATGCTTTTGGAGAGTGTGTTAAGTGGGACCTACTATGGGTGGACCCAGATGATGCTGTCGTCATTGAAACGAGAGTTGTCGCTATGCAAGCGGCAAGTGAACCATGACTATTCATATGGTATATTTTTATGCTTGCTCTTCTTCGAGAAGATCTTGACACTTCGACCTTGCATACAACTCCAAGATGGGGGCCCGGGAGAGCCCAGGATGCGCCATTGGGGCCGAATACTATGCAGAGGAGGAGGTGGGTTGGTCGGATGGGTGTTCCATCCCGAGTTCTTTTCTCATTGGGATCCGATGCCATTGTACATAGATGGCTATCCCTATAGTGGGATGAGTTATCATGGGGACCCGGATCTTCTACTGCTGCACGGTCAAGTATGGGGCCCCGATGGTAAGTGAAAATTTGCTAATATTTTATGTGCATGTAAAGTTTCAAAATATTGTATATGGTACTGATTGTTTCACTTTTGGTATGCAGATACAGCACCAGTGAAATCGACCAGGTATATGTGGGCAACCTGCATTATTAGGAGCTACAGGAACTAATGGATAGAGAGTGCCACAAAATGAGGATGTGGCGGCCCTCATGGAGGACATCCATCATAGATGTGAGAGGCTTCTAACCAGTGTTTCAGAGCACGACTAGGAAGACTTGGATGACCGGTACATAGAGCCATGTATTGGTCTACCCTCGGAGTGGCGAGCAGTCATGCGGTGCATGGCGATGGCTAGACAGGGGATGCACGATCTACGAACTATAGGAGCAAAGCCATTGGCTCAAGATCCTCCAGATAGTGATTAAGTGTAGGAGCAGGTGGTGCCCCCAGTATTGAATTTTTGTAACATGCTATGGGCATGTCATATGTATTATATTTAATGGAATCTAAAACATTTTATACGACACATTTTATGGATATGCATTGTTTTGATGGTTTTATGTTATAGGGTGAAAATGTGAAGTTGGGAAACACTTTTTGCCCTTTTTTGACGTTGAAAATTGTAATTTTCTATGTTTTTCAACTTCAACTCCACTAAACTCATATTTTTATCGCAAATTATGCTTCGACATAAAAACAAGAATTGTAGAGAATTGTCTTACCTCCATACCGATATTTAAAAAAAAAAAAAATATTGACATATAGAGGGGTAAATTTGTTGTTTACTAACTGCATATACTTGAAATTTTCAGGAAAACATAAATAGTCACTTTTTTATCCTTTACTTTTTTTAGGGAAGGTTATTCATTTTTTGGAAAAAAACCATAGCATCATAATCTGCATATATTGCACTAGTGCACAGACTATTTTTTTGGTAATTTTCGGATCAAATCACTATTTTTTATTATTTTTTGAAATGGACGAAGACAAAAAAACAGTGATGTTTCAGTACATTTTATTATCCTTTGATTTTCTTTTCAATGTGATCGTCAATAAGAAAAATGAAAGTACCCTTTTGAAGTAGACAGGGAGAGGAAGTGCACTATGATTTTTTTAAATTTTTTGGTGTCCTCGTTTGAAAGTTATTGAATTTTCATTCAGTGCAATTTTTCGAACAATGAAATTCCATAGTGACATAGTTTAGTAAAAAATTAATAAAAAATTGAAATTTTTAATGAAACTCCATAAATCTCACATCATCAAAAACTAGATTTAGAGACGAATCTAATGGTACTTGGTCCAACATATAACATTTTGTTTTTTTAGGTGTTCTGCCCCTCCAAAGTTGCAGGTTTCTCAAAACTGCAGAGGTTTATGAGTTTTTTGTTGACCAGAAACTCTCGACCGAGAAAAAATCTCGGCCGAGAAAAACTCTCGGCCGAGAAATTTTTAAAACTCTCGGCCGAGAGTTTTAAACCAATTTATGCGCGGGAAAACTCCCGGGCAAAAGTTTTAAAAACTCTCGGCCGAGAGTTTGCGCAATAAAACTCTCGGCCGAGAGTTAGAAAAACTCTCGGCCGAGAGTTAGAAAAACTCTCGACTGAGAGTTTTATTGCGCAGACTCTCAGCCGCAAACTCTCGGCCGAGAGTTTTTCTAACTCTCGGCCGAGAGTTTGCGGCCGAGAGTTTTGTGACACAACTCTCGGCCGAGAGTTTTGAAAAATCTCGTCTGAGAAAATACGAAATATTTAAAATCTCTCGGACGAGAGTTTTGAAAACTCTCGGCCGAGAAATTTAGTTGACTTTTTTTCTCGGCCGAGAAATTAAAAAATCCTCCCGAATTCTATCTCATGCCAAAAAGTGTTTCCCAACTTCGCGTTTTCGCCCTATATTATTGTCTTGTGTTAAATGCGTGTGCTAAATACCAGTCTAGAATATTGTTTGCAATGCTATCTACATAGTGATTTTATGCTCTAGGTACAGGACTAAATGTAATGATTTCAAATTCATGCATCAAAATTTTGACTCATAAATATCTTCTAAAAGGGATAGGATTATGCACATGATAGACATCATTCAATTCATGACAAGAAGCAGGGAATCTAAACGAAAATGAATGTGGAGGATGCGATGGGAAAGGGCATCAACTAATAAACCTCGCAATGCATCATATTCGGCCTGATATTGGTAGTAGTACCAATGCATACATTGTTCCAGAGAAGCAGTGCATGCAAACGGGTAAAGATGGCCCAACCTGCCAAGGATAGATTCTATGAGTAGCAACTTGCACCATCAACATAACCGATATAAGGTGTGGATGGAAGGTCCATCTGAAAAGTGCTAAAATACAACAAGTGGGAGGATGATGAACAATGGTGGCAACGTGAGTGCACAGTATAGATCGAACAAAAACTGTCAGAGGGAGTGATCTGGGTAAGATGTCTACTACTCACACTCCGATGGGTAGGTGGTGTGTGGGAGCTACCGGACGTGTATCTTGTGCTCAGGTCACAAAAGTCACCATAGACACGGATGGTGCCATCCATCTTATGGGTTGGAAAGATGAAGTCATGGGTGGACAATAATTCCATGATGTCATAATCAAAATAGAATATGGAGTGACGGGAGGAAGGGAGACCACATAACACAGCATATTAACCTGAATCATCATCATGAGAAGAGAGGTTCACATGGGCATCATCATAAGGGATTGTAGAAGAAAAAGCATATTAGGGATCCACTGATGTTGAGCCCAAGGTGATCACGGAAGGGAGGTCGAGCGAGACAATGGGTTAAGATTCAGAGGGAGCTTCCACCAAGGGTCTCATGGATGATGACAGGTAGAGGATGGTGGCCGCAGGCTCCTTCATCTTGACATCAAGAGGGGGAATGTCAATGGGAGTGAGGAAATCCTCAGGCTAGCCTACAAGATACTGCGCAAGTACGAGAGAGGCGGATTTGTTCTCTTCAACCTCATATTCTCGTACTACCTCTAAAGAGGCGTGGTGATGTGTAAGGCAAGGACAATGGTGGTAATAATGGCCATGGAGATCACACAAAGCACAAGGTTGGTTAGGGTTCTTAGCTGCATTCGAGGAAGAAATAGAGGCTTCAGGGACTGTAGCCTCAGGGAACAAAACTTTCACCATGGGCTTGATACGGGGATACTCAGGACAGGTATGGGTGGCATGACCGATGACATCACACAAAGCGCAGGCCTTTGGAGGTAGAGGAGGAGCAGGGTCAATCATGACAACCTTGTCTTTTGAGGCCCTCTTGCAATATTTTCCCTTCTTAGCCGAAGTGGTCACAACAGGAGATGGTTCCTGTTGAGGTGGCTGAGGCACTGTAACAGCGGGAGAAGTCATAGGGACCGATTGAACGGGGGTCAAAGAGAGATAAGGTTTGGGTTGACCAGGCGGGGTAGCGGTTGAGGGATTAGGGTACCAGATGGGAATCCCAAGGGTTAGGTTAGGAAGACAGAGGGTAGCCATAATAGGTACCGTGTACACTCCAGGAGGGGGAGCTAGGAATAGTATCTGATCGGAGGGGTAATGGCCAGGCGAGACAACTCCAAGATGGTTAAGGCCTGGAGGAACCATTCCAGGAGGATAGAGAGGCTCATGAATACCAACTGTAGGTGAAGGGCCAGGACGAGGAGGTACAGAAGGTTGAATCAAAGGGCTAGCAGTAGGTTGCGGAGGCCAACGAGGCTGTTGACTAGTCAAAGCGAGCTGCTTGAGAGTAGCCCGAGACTATTGCATCTTGCAAACATTCGATGAGCGGGGATCAGAGATAGGAGGAGGAAGACCAAGGAATGTACCAAGCAAAGAGGAGTCCTTGTAGACTTCGGGTGAGACACTGGTCAAAGGATCGATGGTTTTCTTATTGGCCACCGAAGAGATGATGGACTCAGGGGAGGTCTGAGTCTTCGGTTCGTAATATGTCAGTTAGTCAATGGTGACTATCTTTCCATTATGAGGGAAGGAAATATTATGGTGAACTGCATATGGGACAGTAGACATCGCATAGGTGTAGCTACGATCCAATAGAATTTTGTAATCTAAGGGGGTATCAATGACTTATACATCAACGCAAACAATCTTGCTCGCAAGAGTAATAGGAAAATTGCAGAACAGGCCAATGGGATAGGAGGTGTGGCCATCCCATGCTCGAAGAGTGATTGTGGAAGGAGCCAACTCAGGTGATCCAAGTTGCTTCCAAACCGAAGTGGATATCACACAGGTGGATGCCCCCTCATCAATGATACACTGGAAAACGTTGGCATTCCAAATTTTGACTGGAAATTTGGAAGGTGACAAAAGCAGGAAGAGGATGATGTTCTGACCAGTTAGCATCAAAGATGGTCAAGCGATCATCTGAAGGATATACAGTGCCCATGGCAGATAATAGAGCCTTTTTTTTTAAAGGGCATGACTAGAGGAGTTCCAACGTTGAGATAGTAGCAGGAGATTGTGCCAAATCATCTACTATACTATACAAATGGGCAACTTTACCAAAAGCAGCGTTTTGACGTAGTGGTCCCTTAGGGATCTTAGTATGAACCTCTACCTTAGACTGAGCAATCTTCAAAGGACCATTAGATGTCGAGAGAGGCTATGTAATACCTGAAGAAGGTGCCTCGGGGACAGACGTAGTGAGAGGCTTGTTGTACTGACGGGACCGAGTCTGAAGGTTGAGGCCAACGATAACAGGTTGGTCAGATTTCATCATGAGGATCTCTTAGTCAGAGGTACCAGGTGGAGGAGGTTGAGTGGCCGCTTGACCTTCAGGTGGGTGGGTAGCCACAAATCCTTGCTGAGGGAAATAATTAGTAAACATAGCCGGTTTACTAGGCACAGTATTGGGAGGGATGGAAGGGGACGCTTGATGTCCTCACAAAGCTGCCTTGAGACTCCCACATATTCTTCATTTGTGGTAAAAGAGGACAATCGTGCGTGTAATGACCATAAACACCACAACAAGAATAATGCTTATCCATGCAAATAGGCCTGTCCTGCTTGGGCTGAGTGCCTTTTTGTTGGTTAGCAGTGTTAAGAGCATTATTTTATGGATTGGATCTAGGATTACCAGGAGTAGATTAATTTGGAGTGCCTTTCCTCTTCTTTTTTAAGGGAGGAGAATTAGTCGCAACCTGCTGTGCATACACTTGCCCCTGAGGGGGTGGTGGCTACTGTTGCAGGGTTTGAGAGGGTAAGGGAGGCGGAGGTGCTAATGCTGGATTTGCGGGAACACTAGGCCGTGGATACAAATAATAATGAGGTTGGGTAATAATGTGGCAAATAGAAGTTTTGGAAAAAGGAGGAGGCATGCCTTATCTTGGATACATGCTACTGAGAGGGGGAAAGGTGTTGGAGGTGTTGGCCCCTCCTTGAGTAAAACCATAGCCCATAGGAGGTTGAGCATATCGATGAGAGAGAGCTCCAATGATACCGTTAGCAGCATGAGATGGCCCCAGTGCATTGGCACCATCGAGTCTAGGAAGATCAGGTAGAATAGTATAGACATAACCTGAATGAGCATAGATTAGGCCATATTTTAAGGCAATCTAGAGAGTGGATTCTTTAGTTTGAGGGAAATGTGATGCGACATCTTTTCCGATAGCAGGCAAGAGATATCTAAGGAACTAGTCCATGTAGACACGGTCTTCGAAGGTAGGGGCTCGACATAGACTCTTTCTGCTCCGCCATTCCTGGACATGATCAGATAGGTGGGTCACAGACGATTGACGAAAAGAAGTCAAAAGTTCAGTACCAATGTCATAACAAAGGGGAAGCTAGAAGTAAGACAGAAAATCTCGAGCAAGAGTCGCAAAGGTGGTATGAGAGGATGGGGCCTAATCAACATACCACTTAGAAGCTTCACCAGCAAGTGTACGTTGGAACAATCGAAGATGGATAGAGTCGTCGGTAATGGATTTAGATGAACACCACATGTGGAAAGGTCGAACATGATTTGTAGGATCTGCGCCAGCAAGACCTTCAAACTTGGGGATGTCGGAAGGGAGTTTGGTTGAAATTGCAGGTCAACCAACATTATGGTGTATAGGGTCATTTATCAACAGGTGAAAATCAGGAAGACTAAGGCCAACCATATAGGGGAGCAAGGGAGCAGCCAGGGTACTTCCTATTGCGGTCCCACTAGTAGTATTCCGAGAATTAGGGCCGAGGTTACCACCAGTGTTAGGGCTTGAACCAGACATAGTGAAGGTGACAGGGGGAGAACTGTGGGCAAAATGAGAAGGAGAACCCAATGAACTAGAGAAAGAGTCAGAGTGCGGACTCGGTGGAGGACTAACTCGAATCCTACGTGGAGGAGTAAGTCTTCCTACTGGAAACTGAGGATGAAGGGTAAGAAGTCTCCAAGATAAATGCCTTGGTGGCACAATGATGATGACACAAACATGACACAAATGGAAGAGAGACCAACAAGGGAAATGAGGTGCAGGATCAACAAATTACAATGTGGAGGCAAGGGCAGAGAGGTGCAGGATCAATTGATTTCAATGTTTTAAATTCTTTGCTTGGCGGTGGTAACCAAGCTCTTCTTTGCTTAGGGTGTGTGTGTAAAGTGTGCAAATTTTAATTTTTAAACCCAGACGTTTGTAGAGAAGAAGAAAATTTTTGTTGTATAACTGTAAATAAAACTGCAGATAACAGTATATGAAACTGAAATTACATAAAATAAGCAGCTAATAATGCAATAATCTAAACCTAAGGGGGTGAGCCTCACCACAACTAGTTTGTAGGTGGGAAAAAACCTATTCAAAACACACGGAAATAGCCAATAGATTTAAGGTCGGGAGGGGCAGGGATCTAAAGGTTAGATCTACTGGAAATTGGTGCAGAAAAAAAAACAAAAAATAGGAGGATAGATCCTTGTAAATGAGGTGGGAAAAGGAAATATCCTGGAGGGAAGTGGAGGGGACCCTAGAGGAAAACCGAAAAAAAACTAAATGAGGTGTTTTGGATGGATAAATAACCAATTTGAAGTGGATCTAAAGGTAAGGTATCGGATCTGAAAAATTGGCTGAACACTTTAAAATTTCAGACAACCTGCAGCAACTAAAACTCTTCCACCAAAGGTGGAGGGTACTGAAGACCTAGGGGGTTAGGTTCCCACTTAGTTAAGTAAAACAAAACAAGTACAGGTCCATAAAGGGTGGAGACGAAGGTCAGACAACCCTGAATAGAGGCCCAGACAAACCCAGAAAAATTTCAGAAAAATTCCCGCAAAAAGTCCACGTCGTAGTTTCTGACCTGTTTTCTACACAGGTCACAGATTCTGGCCTATTTTCTACGCCCTGGAGGTTCAGGTCACAATTTTGGTCCAAAAAAGTGTGACCTGCACTTATGGTACTCTCGGCGGTAGATTTCAGAAGAATGTGTCATCTCAGCTGTGACTAATGCCGATCACTTGCGCAATAGGTTTGAAAACACACAGAAGTTAGAACTTTTAATGTTTTAGGGTTTTATAGGTTAAAAAAAACATCAATAAAATCAAAACAAGAGGCTAAAGAGAAATCCTAGGGTTTGAAGCAGCTGGATATGTAGGGATCTGAAACACGATAGTGGTCGTAATCGCAAACCTGTGTGTAGTTGCTAGTTATTAGTATGAATCTTAATTGCAAGTGTACGAAAAAAGAACACTTTATCTATGCATAACAAAAAACCCTAACAACAAATATGGCTGCCAATATCCTTATATATGCAATTAGGTGATCAAGGTAAATGTTGCAAAAATCTAGATCTATGCATCAAAAGACATTAAGCAGTAAATAAAAATGAGATTTACTCCATGCATCCAATATACAAGACAAGAATATGTTGAATGAATTTTGTATTAAGGACACCTAGGAGGAAAACATAGAGGGATGTTACCAGTTCTCCTCATTGGGATGGGTTCTTGTAAGTCCTCAGCACTTCAGATCTAAAATCCATCTTTCTTGATGGTGTAGAAAACCCAGACAATGTGGAACTCAAAAGGAGCTCACAAGAAAATGGTAGCAAAATATGACAATGATGGTGGATCAAAGTCAGACCAAAAGTATAGATCCAGAGTGATATTTAGGCAACAAAAGGTAGCGAATGAATGGAAAAACCCTTTTATTTATAATAAAATATTGAGTTAGGGTAGAGACTGGTGCATAATTAAAATATTATTAACCAAATCAAGATCCAACTTTTATGCAATATTTTATTATATTTGTTGGAAGGAAAAAGAATTTGACTTGGGTCAAATCCATTTATTTGTAAATATTAAATAAATAAATGATTTATTTATTATTTTAAGGATGTGGTTGAGTAATAATCAAATAAATAATGAGTTATTTAATTATTTATGGATGATTTAGTCAAATTTAACAAGGAATATTATTTAAATAAGGTTTAAATAATTATTCCTAGAGAATAATAAGATAAATAATGATTTATCTAATTAATTTTCCTTTTTTGCATTAAATATGACCATGAATATTAATTAAAATATTGTTTAACTAATTATTCCTTGAGTAAAATCAAACAAATGTAGATTTATTTAATATTTCCTCATGGGGTTTCCTGTTTAGACCATAAACAACTTAATAAAGGTGGTTTAATAAATTATTTTTCATAGTGAAAGCAATTTTACTTAGGGTAAAATTGGTCTTACATGGTGTACTTAGGTCCATCTAATAGTAATAGGTTAGATGATAAAAAAATAGCGTAACACACATAATGAACAACCTTTACTGAAATGTGACACACTTTCAAGCATATGAGGCCAATAACAATACCTCTGAAGATGTGCCATTGTTTTTCTTAAACTTAAATATCCAGCAATAAGAGAATTTTTTGCTTCCCTTCTGACATTCACTCTCTCCCCTTTTGGAATACAAGGCTTGCCCAAATGATACAACAAATTATTATGTACATGGTAATCCAAGTCCTCTAGTTGGTTTCCTTGACTCAAGTTTGCGTAAAGATCTTGAATGTCGTTATCAAATGAATATTTTTCAACATAACTATCATGCAAAATAGAATTATTCTAGAGTAAAGTAGCTGCACTAACAATAGGCCTAGAAATCATATTAGAAACCTTGTTATAAATGCCTTTCTTATACCTGATGACTAAGTGGAATTGTTGTAGAAACCCATCCATCGAAAATGCATTGATTGCTTCAACTTAGTTTGCGATTGCAAGTATTGCAATGGTTGGTGATCATTGTGTATGATGGTTTCCTTTCCCATCAAGTAGTGTTTCCACTTTTTCACACTTTTAACCAACACATGAAGCTCCTTTCCATAAGTAATATAGTTAATCACTACACCATTGAAAGTTTTTAAAGGAAATGAAATGGGCTTACCATGTTGGATAAGGACTATTCCCCTGGCATAGTCGCTTGAATAAGTTTGAATCTCAAAAGGTTGTATCAAGTATAGTAGTGCAAGTACTAAGGCTGAACTGATCTTATCTTTCAAAGTATCAAATGCTTTTTGTCACTTGCATACCCACTAGAAGACTTTTTTCACACTAGTCAATGCATGCAAAGGAGCTACGATAGAAGAGAAGTTAGCACTAAGCTTCCTCCAATATTGGGTTTCTCCCAAAAACCTTCTTACCTCAATGATTGTCTTGGGCATTGGCCAATTCACAATGACCTCCACCTTAGAGGGGTCTATCCTCAACTCACCTCCTCTAAAAGTATTCTCAAATTACACCAAATAATTTTTACCAAACTCATATTTTGACATCTTCAAAAACAATTGTTCTTTCTATAAGACATCAAGTACTTTTCTTACATGCATGACATGTTCATCAAGTGATTTACTGAAAATTAAGATATCATATAAGTAGATGATGAAAAATGCATCAAGAAATGGCCTTAAAACATTATTCATCACATGCATGAAGGAAAAATGAGCATTAAATAAACCAAAAGGCATAAGAAGCCATTCAAACAAACATTTCTTTGTTTTGAATGTTGTCTTCCAAATGTCACCTTCAAAAATTCTAATTTGATGGTAGCTGCTCCTTTAGTTCAACTTAGTAAAATAATTTTCATCTTCCAATTGATTAAGTAAATAATCTATTCTAAGGAGTGGATAATGGTTCTTTATCGTAATCCTGTTCAATGCACGTAAATCTACACACATGCACCATGTTCCATCATTCTTTGGCACCGACACAATAGGTGACCTGCGTGGCTAAGTACTTGGTCGGATGATCCATTTTTCCAAAAACTCTTGAATTTGTTTTTTTATTTCAGAACTCTCCATCATTGACATCCTATAAATGGAAATGTTAGGAAGATGACAATCTTGTTGCAATTGTATTTCATGTTGGATTCCCCTCTTGGGAGGTAACCCCTTTGGCTCCTGAAACATCTCATTATTTTTATTAACCACCTCAATCAAATCAGATTTCAACTTTGGATCACAACCTTTAAATTCTTCATAATCAACATCATTCTTTGGTTTAGTCATAAGAAGCACAAAATTATTGCTTGAATTCACTAGTATTTTCATTTTCCCTACCTTAACTAATGAAATATTTAGATTCTTGCGATGCACTTTCACGATATACTCCACAGCATATTTGAAGAAGTGTTACCTATTTTCATGGTGATATAAGATGGATTTTATATCATAGAGGTAAAATAAATATCAAGCAATACAACCTCTAATTCGACTTCATCAATGAAGTTTGATGTGATTACAAACCAAATAATGCACTTTCTTGTAACCTGTAAATTTGTGTTCTTTCATATACAACCTAATGGATATGGTTTGTGATGAGGAATGGTTTCAATATTAAGCTTCTTGAATAAGTCTTCAGATATAAAATTTTATTGAGACCCACTATCAAATAGTCTGTCGATTTTTGTATGTTTTGGAATAACCCTCACATGAAATAATTCAATCCTTGTTTCCTCATTTGAAGTAGTAGTGTGAAAATTTGATGAAATAGTGCTAGCAATATATTATTTTCACTTCATACCCATGGTTGTAATTTTATTTTCATCATGCGAGTCGAATCCCAAATCCTGTTGAGCGGTTGGATTTATTTTTTGTTTTCCCTTGTTTTTGAATTTCTTGGGCCTCATCTATGGATGAAGCTTCCAACAGTGGTCATCATCGTGAGCTTATTAGGAAAAATTTTTTCATGTCATTTTCTCTCTTTCCTTTTTAAAGGATGCATTTTTCTTTCCATTTCCTTTGAAACCCTTTCCTTTCTCTCCACCCTTAAATGGCTTTTTTTTTCCCTTTTCTAGAATGTTTTTCCCTCATTCCTCAGGGTGAGTGGCTTGCACAAAAACCTCATCTAGACTGGTGGGATTGAACATAAGGATAGTATTCCTTAGGTAGCTATGTACTAAACACCCTATATACTTCAGCAACATGTCTTGTGAATGCAAATCAACACCTAACATAAGAGCTCTTTTTCTAAATTTTTGGCTGTAATCTTGCACACTTTGACTTTTAAGTTGTCTAAAGTTCTACCAATTCATGTTGGCTTTTAAAATATATTTTAGAGGGTAAAATTCTATTTTAATTTCAGCAATGAAACTACAGCAAGAGAGTGATATCTTACCATTTTTTTTAATATAATCTTGTGGCATGGCTTCCCACCATACTAGTGTTTCACCCTCCCGTCTCAAGGAAGCTAGATGAATCTATGTATCATCATCTTGAAGGTTTTGAATCCTAAAGTAGACCTGCAACTAATGAACCCAATTTTAAAACTTCTCTACATTCACTTCAACATTATACATAGGCATCTCAAATTTAATATCGAGTTTTAACAAGAGTTTTTTACCAATTCCTTTTGAGTTATGATGATGAGTATCAGTAAGCATTGTAGTAGTGGAAAAGGATGAAGATGAAGGTAAAAATGGTGGTGAGGATGATGGTGGAGTAGATGGTGGCTTATCGACATTTGCATTACCTCCAACTCCTAGAGAGCCCTCCACTCTTGGAGGCCTGGATCTTTTACCTTGTAACCTTGTATTCCTCTCTTCATAGAGGACCTTCACCATCTCTGTCATGTCAAAGAAAATATTCCTAAAAGCCTTCTCTTCCTCTATCATGTTATCATTCCCTCCTTCATGAGACAACTTATTGAAGCCTCAAGTACAACAGGAGGTGGATATTGTGGTGGAAATGGTGGCAACTGTACTCTCCTTCTCCTTGCTCCAACTAGAGAACCTCCACCCAAAAGCTTTCCTTCTCGTCTCTCGAGCTTCAACCTTGTAATCATTTAAACACTTGAAAAACAATAAAATCATGTTTGCACAAGTAAACTCAGTGCTCTGATAACAACTTGATCTAAATATGAATATTAGTCTTTGGTGTGCTAAGATCAAATTCATAATATAAACAAAGTGCTTGAGAATTATGAGGTAAATTGCAAGATTTTCATGATATTTTATGTGTTTTTATGTGAATTTCTTGAGAAGATTAACATAAAAAAAAACATTAAACAACAACATCTAACAAAAATGAACATCACCATAAATAGTAACACAACAGCACATGATGAAGGATTTCACTCCGCATGGGCTACGTCTCCTTCGTCCAACTTCCAATGGCTTGGCCCTCTTATATTATGATCAAAAGTATGATTGCATATGTTTAAAATGCTCAAAAATCTCTGAAACTTGTTCCATCAGCTCCAGAATTCAAAAAAAATCTTGTGTAGCCTCTTCTTGCCTCGAATTTGGTCGAAAAATAAGTAAGTTGTGCCTTCCCAAAGTTGTTTACAAACCGCTCCAAAAATCCCTCAAAATTCGTTACCATCCTACAAATTTGTCCGGAATGCAGCTAACTGAGCACTGATTTCGCCAAAAAGATGGTGAAATTATTGGCACTTTAATTTTCCCAATAAGGCCTTAATGCTGAGTTCTGAACCATATGGTATATGGTCATAAATATTTTTTTTATAATAAAAAATTGGCATGGTTTGATAACTATAGAATTTGCGTTATGGGTGGACAGGTGGTTTTCAATGGACTGCTCATGCTAATGACTCGTGGTTGATGGGGGGGGGGGGGGGGGGGGGTGGGGTGGTTCAGCAAGAAGGGAAAATTTTAAGGATGGAAGGCTATATTAAAGTTTAGAAACCTTGGTGAATATTAGTGGTCCCTAATATCAAAATTTTAAAATGTTTGATAATAATTTTGTAAAATTTGTTAGATTTCTAATTATTTTATATTACGAAATATATAATATTGGTGGTTGTTAAGGTAAAATAGTCTTATACTATAAAATTTGGGCGAATTAATTTTTATAAAAATGGAAATTTGCGAACCTTTTCTGGGAAAAAAACATGAAATATTAGCCCACCTACGAATATCAGCCCCTAAAATTTTCCCTGCCTGGGGCAGGTGCAGGGCTAGACTCCTGCCGATGGTCTAACACCGACAGTGACCAGGGCTGGGGCTAGACCTCAGGCCCCTCCCCCACATTGGAAAATATATGACAACAAAAACATAGGAAACCCATATATTGTGAAGAACCAAATGTAATGGCGCAATGGTAAAGCTCTCTACTCGTCGCTTTCATGTCACAGGTTTGACCCCTTCCCGCTCCGCTTAGACTTCAACATAATTTTGGTGGCCCTCAGGCTTTCACGTGTCGGATATTTTCTGGGACACGTGGCATCCTGTGGTTGGTTGCCAAATCAACTAATTAAAACAAACCATTTCAAACCAACAACAAAGTTCAACTTTGCACTATCCCATTCACTAGAAGAAAACCATTGAGCAAGTCAACCTACACAATCACTCTACCACATAGGCATGCCCAGTGAGTTGTACGAACTTCTCACTGGGTTCTCCTCCATATTTTTTTAAATTTGGATGTTTAACAAAGTGGAAAGAACATGTTTCTGGGAGCATACGGTGTCAGTTTTCCGCGAAACAAGTTGCGACAAATTTAGAACGACGAGATATGCGTGACCATTCAGGTTCCACATCATTCCGAAAAATTTCATTTTTTAGCATAATTTTAAGCACCTGATCATTGTCTCACATGGACACTAGAAAAATTTACACATACATCACCTCAAACCTTGATTTCATGAGTTCTATAATCTATTAGATAAATGTGAGCACGATTATTATTTTCTTAATATGAATCAAACCATTCCATTTTTCATGTCATATGAATTGAAACACTAGAATTGATCAATTGTGCCTTAACATCATTAATTGATGTTGATAAAGTGGCATATGAAATGAATAATTTGAGATTTTTTAGACTTCACAAACCTTGGATTCTTTATTAATAGAATTGCCAGAATCTCTTCTATTTTTGGACTTATAACATTTACTTTTATTGCAATATTTAGGAAAATGTCCAAGCTTAGCGTAGTAGCAACATCCGCCCTTCCTCTTCATATAAGTATCTTTCCTTGGTGGTGTTGTGCCTTGTGGATTTGACTATGAATTTCAACCTTTGTTCTTATCCCATGGTTTTTTTTTGTATGAGTGTTTCCCTTTGGAAACCAATGCTAAATATAAAATCTTCATGTCATTTCATCAAATGTAGGATCATTTTTCATTACTGCAAGTCCATTGATAACCATATGATAATCATCCAACATTCCATTTAATGTAATTGTTACTAGATCATTGCTTGAATATTTTCACTAATAACACCACACTTATTATGAATTTATTAGATTCTAGAAAGAAATTCAATAATTTTTTCATTTAGCTCCATTTTAATTGAGAAAAATCTCCTCTTTAAGGATAATAATTTATTTGTACTTGAAGTTTAATACAACCTTTTAAGTGTATAAATTTTTATTGAGATTTCTTGCAATCCATAATGTATGAAATATATTTTCCTTTATGAATATTCTCAAGAGTACCTTTGTCTTGGTCTTTCTATGTTCCCAATCCTAAGTGGAAGCTACTAGTGCGCTTGGTTTGGTTTAAACTTCTAATTTTCATAATTTTCTCTATCTATCTTTGTAGACTCATTTAAATATGAATCTGTTAATGAATTAATAATATTTAAATAAGAAAATTTTGAATTCACACATGTCACTTAAAAAAAATTAATGCAAGAAAACTGAATTTAATTACATAAAATTAAACTGAATGCACATTTATTTAAATACCACATAATGCACACACATTGGATCGAGGAAAAGGTGAAAGAAAAAAAATACCACATAATGCACACACATTTGATTGGGGAAAAGGTGAAAGAAAAAAAGAGCACACATCCCTTGTCCCTTATATCATTGCCTGTTTGCAATGACCAAAATCAAGCAAATGCCTCAAGTACTTATAACAACTATACAATGATGCCTGGAATACATCAAATCCAATTCTCCCAATGCTAAAAAAAAATTATAACTACTATATATCTGATGGGGTCGTCTCATGTTCTAAGTGAAACGATGACAAAATCTCCACTAAAAAAAAAATTGCATAAACGCCACATTTTTTCACACACACACAGATTTATATATATATATATATATATATATATATATATATATATATATATATATATATACTTTTGAAAGTTGGGACATGAAGTTATTTTAAATGTACATTATGTGAAATCTTATTTTTGTAAAAATAATTACACACACTATAAGAGATTCAATTATGATGCCAAGCACAAAGATGATTTTTTTAAGAATATGCATATGATGTGAAGTGAAGGAACAACATGATATATGCCAACCTATTCATTGGAAAAAGATATCTGAAACACTCTTCTGGCCTACGGATACATCAAAACCCAACCCTATTCAAACTAAGTCAGTCTATAATAGGAATTCGTGGCAGGTAAGATGAAAACATATGAATTTGTGGCCCCTCGATCTATTTACATGAATTCTGCTCCGCTACAAGGAATTGTGCACATCTGCATCTCAAGAATAAAGAGCTATGTAATTCCCCAATAAAAGGCATTGGTGGAATATCAAAGTGATCGACGAGGTTAGAATTGTCCCAAAAAATGTTCATTGAACATAGATGGCATGGTGCTCAAATTGGAAAAATCACTAAGAAGGTTATATTAGCCTACATATCCAATACTGACAACACAACACCCATATTTTCTAGCACTCACATACACAAGGGTGTTGTTATTCACATCACACAACCTTTTCTAGGACAACTCTAATACAAAATAAAAAAACAGAGATAACATAGAGAACAAAGAGATGGCAGAATTGTGGGAAACTTTTAGTAAGTCAAATTCAGAAGAGTGTAACTTTATAAATATGGCATCAATATTGTAGAAAAAGGTAATGATGCATAAAAAAATCCAAATCACTATTGCATATCTAGAAAAAAAAAACATGTAAATAGTTCCAACTCATTATTACATTAGAAACCTTATCACTGAAACTTCATTTCTATGATTATCTATAGATTGTTGTTATTTTGTGTTATCATACCATAAAAAAAGCCTAAACTACTTTGATGGTAGCAAGTTGTTTTGTTTTATCATAACAGAAAAATCCTAGAATATTTTGATGGTAGCAAGTTGAGCATCATTGATTTCCATGTATATAGGTTTAGGTAAACCAAATTAAAATTAATATTGATTTTTATTGTAATCCAATATTATATAACCCATGATTTCCTCTCTCCACACCTGAGGTTTACTTGATCACGTGCTCTATCTCATGACCTACTGATATTTTCACAAAATTTTTCATTAAAGAGGTATTTCTCGGTATCTCATATATTTTGACCATTGTAGACACTATTATTATCTTATATTCCTTGTCCTACATAACTTATTTAAGGTCTAAGTGGGAGGCCCCAAAAAATTGCACACACTGACAATCAAACTGAAATTTGCATAAGTAAAGGAAATAGAAAAAATAAAATTCAGAGAAGATAAAAATCAGTGACCCTATAATGGGGCAAACTCATATTAGCTTGGACTATTTCCATGGCTTCAACAACTCGCTTGGCTACCACAGAACTGCTCAGAATAGAGGATTTCCATTCTTTTGGAAACTTGGATCCCTTGGTACTACCTAATCAGAAAATGTAATACATGCATATAAGCAAGGAAATAGGTGCTATCAGTGGTAGTTTGATTTGTAACAACATCATTCCTTTTCTATAGGTTTTGTAGAGATGGATGACTGCATAAATCACACAAAATATATGATATATATAGATCAACATGATCCCTATTACACGTAATATATACATATATGTGTTATAACAATTAACGTGATCTTTTTCAAGCGGCTTAACAGTGATCTTTGTCAATGCTTTAGCATATGTGTGTGATTCAACGTTATCTTAGTCACATAATACATCTTGTATTGATTTACTTAATCTCTTTCAAGTAGTTTGATGGTGATCTCTACTCTATATGTGTTTCATCAATCAACATGATCTATATCAAGCATAATATGTGTTGTATTGATCAATGGAGCTTTGTATCAAGAAGTTTAATTTCAATCTATGCCCACACTTTTAAGCGTAAGACACAAAGGTAGGTTACACTTTTGTGAAAATCAGGGGGGAAAAAGTCATTTTCCAAATAGTTCAGCCAAACATTTAGAAACATTCGGCTAAAATATTATAGATTTCAATCGAACTTTCAAAATTAGTTCGACCGAACTAATTCTTCCATTTACATTGATGGTGTATTGATGACACGGGAAAATGGAATTTTGGTCGGAGATGGGAAAACCGGGAACTAAAGTTCGGCCAAACTTTTAAAATAATTCAACCGAACTTTAGTTTATAAATATACCAGCCCAAAGGCATGAATAGGTTTCATCTTATTACCATTTTCGCATGTTGTTGCATAGTTTAGATTTTCGTTTGTTGTTTGTTGTTAGAAAATTTTAGTTTGCCATTGTCGCATGATGTTGCAAGGTTTAGTTTATTGCTTGTTGTTGCAGTTTCAAGGTTTAGTTTTTTGTTGTAGTTGCAGGGTCTTTCTATTGCAGTTGCATGCGTAGGTGAGAAATTTGTTTGTTTTCTGTTTTGTTTTTTTTTTTTTGAAATTTTTTTATTGTTGTTATTTTGTTTTTCTCTTTTAATTTTATAGTTATTTTTTTGTTTGTAGGTTGTTTGTAATTTGTTGTCCCTGACATCTTCGGTGATCTCTTGCCTCATCTTCTCGTTGCGACCTCGATGTCTTCGAGAATCTCCTGCCTCATCTTCTCATTGTGACCTCGTCTCCGAATTTCCAGGTTGGTACATGTGTCAAACTTTTGTATCTCTCTGTAGACCTATAACTAGGCTTGCTCCTGGGTAATTTCTTTTTTCATGTCATTACTGAATAAACCAATTTCTCTTCCTCAGTTTACAATGGATTTGTTTCTTCTCTTTATGCACTTATCTTATATCCCTGGCTATTTTTTTAGATGTAATTACTTTCCATATCTAAACCTCTTCATTTAAATTTCAATATACGAGGGGGAGCCCAATAAATACTTAGGTATGAACCCACTCGACTGTATGGGAGAGGTTTCTAATTTTCCATACCCACTTGTTTACAACCATCTTTTCAATGCTCATTTACCTAAACTTTTCAACGTTGCATAGGCTTTCAACACCTTCATGAAAGGAAGCTACCTTGAAAAAGCCTTTGCAACTACCAAGGATCATGGATTCAATTCTTCCAGTTTCCCCCAGTTTTGACCTACATGTAAAGCTATCATTGTATCATAAGCTAATGTACTTTCTCTTTACTAGTAGTTACAAGAACAACTTGGCACCCCACATATTTAGTTCGTCTCTCAATCAATATATAAATAAAGAATCAGTGTGCAATTCAGGCTTAAAGTTAACTGTATCCTTCTGATCCCTTCAAATAATATCATCCTGGTTATCTGGACCTTTTGTAGCTTTACCCGAAATGAGATCATCCGTGTTTACTAGAATAATTGCATACTGTACAAATTTCAGGCAGTTTTGGCAGGCTTGATATGAGGGAAAAGTTTATAGTTAATATAACTGTTTTGCTAATTTTCCATTTCTATTTTCACAAATATATTTTCTATTATGGTTCTGGGCATTTTTACTGAAAATTTGGTATAACAACCATTGAATGTGGACATGGGAAAAGTTACCATGCTACATATGTTCTGACTGTGGGCTCCTGTCTAGTTTTTTTTTAATATTTACAGAGTCTTTTAACATGCCCAATTTTCTTTTCCATATCATATTTATATGCATTCTCGCTTTCATGGTTAAGAACTGCTTCGATATTTTCAGCATCTTTATTCTTCATGTTTCCTCTTAGTTTTTCCCTATTCAATATTATCCTCATATCGTTTTGGAGATTAATGTCCTAAAATAAAACAAGAAGTGAAATTAATAGGTATGTTGTTAGGCAGTCTCTAGATGTATCTGCTCTTCAAGTTTTCTCCAAGAAACATACAGTAGCTTTGTCATCCTCCGTAGTATAAGCCACATGGTACATTCATTGTTAGTTCTATCCCTCCTATTACTAGATTCAGTCTTTGCAGCCTTCTTCCAGTGATCAAACTTGCTCTTAAAAAGTGATTTTCAGATGTCAAGGTCAAATTTTGTATTTTTATTGAGTCTTCAAGCAAAATTTGGTCCCTAGGTATTAGGTCTAGGGTTTTCTTTCATTCCCTTCAAAGTTGTCGAAATGTTGGTCCATGTCACCATTCAGTTGATTGTACCATCATTAAGAGAGTTTTCATCATCATGTCAGGTTCCAAAGAGTCATTTTACACCTTGTTCGTGCTTCAGTTGTGCCTAGGTAAGGTTCATTTCCCTCTCCTAGGGTTTTGAAGGTAATTTCTTTTGGATGGTCAAATCATCAGAAAAACTTGTATCCTGATGTTCATACACCTTCCCCTATCATTAATATACCTTATTAAACACTTCCCATCACTGAGATTCCCCAAATTCCTCATTTTTGCACAAACCCTAGTTTCTTGTACCTGACTTGTGATTTTCTGGAAACTAGAGCTTTGTGTTTTGCCTGCGGACCCCTTCCCTTGCTCAATCTACGATTCCACTTTCCCCTACTTCCTAACATACCTCCTACTTCAAAAAATTTCTGAAATTTAGAAGCCCCTTATCCCCTTCATTTTCGCTTCATTTCGACCGGAAAATCCTTAACACACATCGGGATAAGTTTTCACTCAAAGATTTTCGGAAGCAATAAAATATGAATTTTGGAAAACTGAGAGAGGTTTTTGTCCAAAACATCCCAAGGAAGAAAAAAATCTTTCACTTTTTACAAAGGTATCATGGTTTTAGAGAAATGTCAAAAATACCATTGCCTTAGGAGAATTGAATGCACCTCTGAAGTGACCTTGGGAAAATCAAGATTTCTCCTAGCATGGTTGGCTAAATGACTTTCTTGATGAGTCAAAGGATAGCTAGACACAAAGATATTTCCAATGAGCTATCATGAGCTCAATTTGGAGTTGAGGAAGACCTTGAAAAGTTGACTGCAACAGCGCTCTGCCTTGAGGCAGCCTCATTCTGCTCATTTTGACAAGTTTGGGGAGATTTGATTTATGACAAGGAAAATGAAGTAAAAATTGAAAAATTCCACTTGGTTTGGAAATTAGACTCCAAGATCTTTCCAACGAGCTATCACATGCTCAATTTGGACATCGGGAAGGCCTCCAAAAGCTTCCTGCAAAATGCACTATGTAGCGCACTACTCACAAGAGGCGCGCTACCCATACAGGAGGTGCGCTACCCACATAAGGTGCGCTACCCACATAAGTTCCACAGCCAGTGTTAATTAACACGGGCACTACCCACTTTCCGGGCGCTACCCATTGGGCAGGGGCGCTACCCATACAGCGACAGAGCCCAGAAATTTTTTTTCTTGCGCCCAGTTTCGTATCAAATCGGCTCCATCGACTTGCAAGTAGGTTTCTAAAGGTTGCTCAATAGATTTTTAGCATGATTGTGGTGTTATTGGTGTTGGGAAGCAAGCCTTGGTTGAAGAGAAATGTATAAACCCTACATTTATATGCAGATTTATTCCTTAAGGGTTTTGAATATATATGGACAGTCTTGTGAAGGGTTTGAAAACTTTTGTGAATGGTAGATATGCTTATGCCCTAGCACGTTGTGTACATCATCCTCATGCCCTTAGTTTATCATCTTATCACTGCTGTCATGTCCTTTCATGTTTTTACATAGTCTTATGTTGACTATTCTATAGCCTCCATCACCATAATATCACCACTGTTGTCATCATCATTCTATTGCCACTGTCATGGCCATTTGTGTCACTATGGTTATTGTCATGTTGTCCCTATTTTCCAGTTCATAAAACACAGTCCCATACTTGTTTGCTCCTTTGAAAAATTTTGGCCATCATTATAAAATTGTACCATACATTTGCATTTGGTATTGATTTGTCAAACTTACTTGTGATCAAAATAGTGATAGTTTTTATGCCATTAAAACAGAGCCATCCTCATTATGATTTTGTTTTCCTATGATACTTGGGTACATGGGTGACATTTATTGGGTTTTGAACATACATTAACACTTTGCCTTCACTGCACCTATATCAGCATCCATATTGCAAATATCTTGTTTTCAAAGCCATGTCAGAGACAGATTCAGTTTATGAGCAGGAGTCTGACAGTGATTCCACAGCAGAGGGTAATGTGCCATGGAGGCCTCACAGAGGTGGAAAAGGTGGTAAACATCTCAGGGAGGAGCCTACTTCTTTGGCTCAATTGCAGGCATGTCCTCTTGCAATGGATTGTTTTCGGGTTTAGTCATGTTTTCGATTCTATGAAATGATTTCACAAGCCCAGCTTCATCGTGAACTAGCTCGTCTGTTTGTTCTACATTTACATGATGGCCGTGTAAATCTCGCTGGAGTAGATTTCATTCTGTCACCAATGACTATTTCTCAGGCCACAGGGCCTTATTTGCAGCTACACGGCGAGTATTATCTCCACCCGGGGTGGAGGGGGTCTCGCCGACTCCATCAGCAGAGCGAGTATTATCTCCACATGATGTGGAAGGGGTATTGTATTCTTCTTCGACACGGTGCGGATCGGGCCGAGCAAGAAAGCCCATGCATGATAGGGGCCGGTAGGAGCGGGTCACACAATTCACGATCCGTGCAAACGTGGACACGGCTCTCCTAGCTCGAGCGAAAGAGATCGTCCGGGGAGAAAAGGGCGGGGGCCAGCACGGCGAGAATAAATTGCGAGAAGGCTGGGTGGGTGATAAACTGGGCAGTTGGGGCCGACTGAGATGAGCACACACTTGCCGCTGAGAGTGCGTCGGAGCTCCGAAGGCGAGATCGACGGTGGCCGGAAGAACCGGGCGATATGACACACGGTGATCGAGATTCTTGCCTCACCATGTTAACATTCATCTGCAGAGGGTTATTGCTTCGAGCCAACGAAACAAGAGCATGCTTCGTCACATGAAAGGTCATTATTGGGCCCCGCGCACGTACGACGAGAATGAAGATTGCGAAGGAGGGTTGAGCGAAGCACTAAACGGAGGAAAAACTTTGATCCTCTCCCGGATTTTGGCAGCTTCATTGTTGGACATGATACATGATGGAGGTCTTCGCTCCAAATTTGAGCAGATTAAAATTTTTGTCATTTTGAAATATTTTGGTCCAGCTTATATTTTTCGACTATACGGGTAGCGCGTCAATGTGCTCACTTTTTTCGGGACACTTGCTGAAGGAAATCTTTTGCATTTTTGGGTTTCATGGTATGTTGTAAATATAAAATTTCAAGAAGCATTTCATCGGATTAAGGATGGTCGAGCTCGAAAACACGATGAAAACCACCTTGTTTATACCTTTTGCAATGATATACAGGAGAATGAAGTTTTGGAGGAAAATGAGCTTCAAATTGGGAAATTCCCTTGGGTTGGATAGCAACATCCGGGGATTTCAACGAGCTATCATGAGCTCCAATTTGAATGCAAGTACCTCAAAATCGGTGAAAAGCCCTTGCTACCCATACGGCCTGGGCGCGCTACCCATATAGATTTTTGACTGATTTTCCTTCATTTTCTTCGAATTTCGCTTGGGTTAGGACCCGATTTTGCTTGTGGATGAAATTTTGGGTTTTCATGATGTAAATTGATGGTTGGAATATAAGTTGGCTTAATTTTACCTATTCTAGAAGATTCACTCTCGAAAAAGTGAAAATCATGTAAATGAATCGATTTCCACTCTTTTAGGGGCAGGTTGTTAAATGCCTGAATTTTGGCTCCTTGATTAGAATTTGGTTGAAAATGATCACGAAGAAGAAATTCGACCTAGAGGGCATCGAAGAGTTGGGATGCTCTATATGATGTAATTTCTCAATCCTTTTCGAGAGGTTGGAGAGGTTGGACTCTTGGGGAAACTTTGGCACGCTATTGTACATGTTTTTTCATATTTTGGCTAAGGAAAGATACGGAGGTTTCTTGTTTTGTTGGGATTTCTTGTGGCTTTCGAGTTCTTGATGATATTTTTCTCTCCCATTTTATTGGAATTTATTTCATGTTTAATGTATGCTACATCCCTTCTTATGCTTGAGAACTAAAATGAATGAGTAGATGAGGTTGAATCCATTGTTTCGAGTGCTACTGCCTTTGAATTCATTTACTTTTTGTGTTTCTTTGTTTGAAAAGGGATCCGCAGCCATCCCTTGCCCTTTTAGAAGCTCCTTGTCTTTGATCCGTCCATATACTCAATCAAAAGCATCAAGACTATTTCCTACCTGCTTGTTCAATTCTGTGAAAATCCTTGTATCCACCGGACCCAAAATTGTTTTCCCATTTTCTCCAACAAAAACCCAAAAATCAAAATCAAACTTTATCTCTTTACTAGCCTAAAATCGATGCCTTCATTGTTCATTATCGTCATCTCGGCCCACTGCGAAAACGTTTTACGAGATGAACTTGGGAGAGAGCCTCTCTTTGTCCTCGTAGGAGTTAGCTACGAGGGTGAGCGTGGTTTGATAACAGCCTTAAGTTTTGCCTTGTTCAGCCTAAGGTATATTTGAGCGCTAACATAGTCGACCATGCGGGGAGAAACTCAAAACGTTTGCTTGTTATAGACGGAGTACGAAGTCATGCCCGAGGTAGCCTTGGCTTAACATTGCTGTACATCGGTAGTGAATATTATTTGTGATCGATCTCTGGGTTTAACTTGTAATAGGTGGCATTTAACCGTAAGTGCCCCGGTACATGTATCAAGTTTAGATACGATGGTTGATGGTGAACAACGATCGGACACCCGGAAAAGTGAAATCATTCACTGGCGATTTCATTCAGCGAACAATCCGAGAAATCGATGCTTCATGGTGACTTCACTACGGGGAGATCGATGGTATGAGATTACAGAATGGACCGAATCACAAGAAGATATGCTCACGAAACAGGATCACATTCGGAAGTTTTCCGAATAAGATTCCCAAGGTAGATTGGTCGAGGAATGCCTCGTTTAGCGATGATGGTAAGAAAGATCTTGCTTTCGCATACGGTTAGATTTCATATGCATGTCGCGAGTTGAGGGTGGATTTTCACGAAGGTTGCTTGATGAAGATATTCCTGGCCACTACGGAAGGTAGGCCAATCTTGGTATGAAAATTTTCCGCTGTTTTGTATTTATTGTTTAAGGATTTTCATGCTGTTCATTGAAAGATATCAAAAGTATCTTGTCCATCATTAAATTTAATTCATAATTTGTTGCAAACATGTTTTATTTTATTAAAAGCCTTGAAAGTATTGTGAAGATGATAATTTCATGGATGATTAGATCATGGAAGCATTATGTGAAAATCCATTTCAACAACATGAAAAGAACCTAAGGATACCCATCAAGATACTCGGGAAGTTGTGACAAGATCAAGATTTTAGTGGTGGAAGATGAAGGAATTTTGCATCCAGCATTGAAGCAGAATTATGTGAAATGGATCAGCGATGTGAGGAAAGTTTTTATACTCCTTCGCGAAATCAATGAAGACAATCCTTTGTTTGAGCAAGAAAACAAAGGTATTATCTCCTCTATACGAAGACGAGATAGATCGGCTATTGAAAGGTCATGTTCGACTCAAGTTAACGCGGATCCCGCGATTGTGCACATGGTCGAAAAGTGATGGTGGAACTTCTTCCTTTTCTTAAAAGGATGACGAGTCCACGTAAGTAGCTTTATAGATCGACGAGTTGAAGGTCTATATGGGCGAAAGTGATGAAAAGAAAAGTGTCATTTCGGACACCTTACGAGGAAAGACATCATACGGGAACTCCAAGTTTCGATTTGATTGTGATAATGACCCATTGACTGTTGAGATCTACATTCGGTTGTGATGACAGCTTGTATCTTGTCACCGAAACCATCAAGGAGAGTGTCTTTGTTGAGATCATCCGGAAAAGAAGAAAGAAACAAGAGTATGGATTCAAATGTTTTCAGTTCCATTAGAACAAGCCTTGGAAAGAAGCCATTAAATTAGGTTCATGAAAAACAAGATGGGATCTTCGTTCGAGAAGTAAGTGAAATAGTTCTTTTGGATAGTTATGGTGAATGATAGAGATATCATGTTTGAGCATCCAGAATACGGTGAAGTTTCTTTTCTCATGATTGATGACACGTAATGAAAATCATTATCTTTATCCTTTGAAGATGACTTCTCTGTATTTTAGAGACTGTAGAAGATCGAACATTCGATTTCATTAGGATTCGTCTTCATATGTTTCATGTATTGGAATGTTTTCTCGAGAAACTGCTCATCTACACAGTAGAATTTTTGTGAAGCCCGAGACATGTTGTTAAAGTACATGATGAAAACAGAGATCGGAATCGGAGAGAAAAGACACCTTGTTTCTTCGAGCGGGAGGTAAATCTTCATGTTTCGGTCCAATGGTAGATTTGTTACGATCGGCGAGTGAAAGTGATTATTGGGTGTTCGGTGATGAAAGAGATCATCGTCGACTATGTTTTTGGATGCCCAGGTTATCGATTTGTATTGTTGACTAGGAGATGCGATCACGAATCGGTCAAGAAGCCATCTTCTTGTTTGATTGCATTAAACCAGTGCTACATGATTGTACATATTTCATTAGTGTACGAGTGGTTTTCATCATGATTCCAAATCTTCGGTCGTTGCTGCCTTTTCCAAAGCTTTGTAAATTCTTGTTTTAAGTAGGTCATAAGTCATTTGTTTTTTGATGCTGTTGATCGATTTTTTTCAAAGTTATTTCAGTTTGCCATTGAGTCAAGTTTCGGTCAAGTTTCGGTCAAGTTTCGATCGAAGTTTTCATTGATAAATTTGTCGAAGGTTTTTTGTTATCCGTTCGGAAAATAATGATTCCATCGTGATGGATGAAGGCAAGTACGCTCTCCCAAAGATACATCGTTCTTGGCACCTCCCAAGAGGAATACTGTCCCCATTGGGGCAATGTTAAGTCGACCTTTGCGACCTTCCTTGATGATCAAACATGCTCTTACAAAGTGATTTTAAGGTGTCAAAGTCAAATTTTGTCATTTCAATGAGTCTTAAAGCAAAAATTTGGTCACTAGGCATTAGGTCTGAGGTTTGCTTTTACTCTGTCAAAATTGTCCAAATGTCGGTCCATGTCACCATTCAGCCCAGGTGTACCATCATTCATAGGGTTTTCATCATCATGTCAAGTTCCAAGGGTCATTTTACAACTTGTTCATGCTTCAGTTGTGCTAGTGAGTCCATTTCCCTCTACTGAGGTTTTGGAGGTAATTTCTCTTGGATGGTCAAATCATCGAAAAAACTTGTGTCACGGTGTTCATAAATAACCCCCTATCATTATTAGCTTATTAAAAACTTCCCATCACTGAGATCCAAAAATTCCTTGTTTTTGCACAAACCCTAGTTTCTTGCTGACTTGGCAATTTTCTAGGCCTGAAACTGTGTTTGCCCTTTTGGACCCCTTCCCCTCACTAAATCCTGCAGTATTCCACTTTCCCTAATTCCTAACATCCTCCCATACTTCCAAAAATTTCCCCACGAAATTTAAAGCCCTTATCCCCCTTCATTTCGCTTCATTTCGGCAATCCACTTGTTTCTTACATCGGGATAAGTTTCACTCAAAAGATATTTTAGAGCAATAAAGAATTAATTTGGAAAACTAAGGGGTTTTCGTCACACAACATCCCAAGAGCATGCTCTTTCAATTTTTACACAGGTATCATGGTTTTATAGAAATGTCAAAAATACCGTTCCTCTGAGGAGAAATTGAATGAACCTCTGAAGTGACCTTGAGAAAATCAAAGTTTCTCCTAGCATGGTTCCCGCTAAATGACTTGCTTGCTATGAGTCAAGAGATAACTAGACACAAGTATCTTTCCAATGAGCTATCATGAGATCAATTTGGAGTTAGGAAGACCTTCCAAACGTTGGCCAAGCAGCAACGCTGCGCGCCAGGCGGCCTCATTACTGCTCATTTTTGACAAGTTTTAGGAAGTTTTATTTTTTACCAGGGTAAATGAAATCAAAATTGCAAAATTCCACTTGTGTTGAAAATTATGTCAATATCTTTCCAACGAGCTATCACGCCCGATTTGTGGACACGGGGAAGGCCTCCAAAAGCTTCCTACAAAATGCCATGTAGCTGCTCATGAAAGAGGTCGCGCTACCCATACGGAGCGCGCTACCCACATAAGGGCGCTACCCAACACCAAAAAGCCGATGTTAATTAACACGGTGCTACCCACTTGCCGGGCACTACCGCGTTTAAGGGCGGCGCCACCATACGACGTGAGAGCCCGAAGAAAATTTGTCTTGCGCCCGGTTTCGTATCAAATTAGCTCCATCGACTTATGATAGGTTTCTAAGGTTGCTCGGTGGATTTTAGCATGATTGTGATGTTGTTAGTGTTGGGAAATAGGCCATGCTTGGAGAGAAATGTATAAACCCTACATTCATATGAAAATTAATTCCTTAAGGGTTTTGAATATATATGAATGGGTCTTATGAAAGGTTTGAAAACTTTTGTGAATGGTAAATATGCTCATGCCTAACCGTTGTGTATATCATCCTGCGCCCTCGGTTTGTCATCTTATCCTTCTTTGTCATGCCCTTTCATGTTTGCAGTCTTATGTTGACTAGTCTATGGCCTCCATCACCATAATATCACCCACTATTTTGTCATCATCATTCTGTACCCACTTTGTCGTGGCCATTTGTGTCACTATGGTTATTGTCATGTTATTCTATTCTCTAGTTCATAAAACTTAGGTCCCATACTTGATTGCTCCTTTGACAAATTTTGGCCATCATTATAAAAAATTGTACCATACATTTGCATTTGGTATTGATTTGTCAAACTTACTTGTGAAGTCAAAATAGTGATAGTTTTTATGCCATTAAAACGAGCCATCCTCATTATGATTTTGTTTTCTGTGATACTTGGGTACATAGGTGACATTTTATTGAGTTTTGAACATACATTGGCTTTTTACTAAACGCACCTATATATCGGCATCCATATTTTAAATATCTTGTTTTCAAAGCCATATAGGAGATAGATTCGGTTTATGAGCGAGTACGACGATTCCACGGCAGAGGGTAATGACAACACGGAGGCCTCGAGAGGTGGCAAGGTGGTAAACATCTCGGGGAGAACCCTACTTCTTTGGCTCAATTGCGAGCATGTCCTCTTGCAATAGATTGTTTCGGGTTTAGTCATGTTTTTGATTCTTGTGAAATGATTTCACAAACCCGGCTTCATCGTGAACTAGCTAGTATTTTTCTGCACATTTTACATGATGAGCGTGTAAATCTGTTTGGAGTAGATTTCGTTATGCTTTTGATGACTGTGCTCGAGCCACGAAACCTTATTTCAAACTACCGACGAGTATTATCTCCCACCGGGGTGGAGGGTCTCGTAGGCTCCATCGGCGGAAGCGAGTATTATCTCCACATGATGTGGAAGGGGTCTTGCACTTCTTCTTCGGCACGGTACGGATCCGGGATAGGGGCGAAGCCCATGCATGATGAGGGCCCATCGAGGAGCGGGTCCGCGGTTCACGATCATTGATGTGGATGCGAGCTCTCCTAGCTCGAAGTCGGAAAGAGATCATCCGGAGAAAAGGGCCGGGAAATGACACGCTGAAAGATAAATTACGAAGGCTGGAGTGGGTGATAAACTACAGAGCGAGCGTAACAAACGATAAGGATGAGCTTTTACACTTTATGGTGGCGTCGAATCGCGGGGATCGACGATTGGCCGGAAGAGACCGGGCGATATGACAACGGCTGATCGAGATTCTTGCCTCGAACATGTTAACATTCATCTGGAGAAGTTGTTGGCAAGGCCAACGGAGACAAAGACATGCTTCATCACATGAAAGGTCATTATTGGGCCCGCATGCCCACGTTTATGACGAGAATGAAGATTAGAGAGGAGGTTGAGCGAAGCACTAAGCAGGCGGAAAGGGCACAGTCCACTCCGGATTTTGGCCGAGCTTCATTGGATGGACATGATACATGATGGAGGGTCTTCGCTCCAAGAATTTGACAGAATTCGGGGAAATTTTGTCATTTTGAAATATTTTTGGTCTAAAAGCAGTTTTCTGCTTCTTATACGGAAGGTCAGCGCGTACGATGTGCTCACTTTTTTTTTCGGGACACTTGCTGAAGAGAAATCTTTGCATTTTGGGTTTTCATGGTAATTTATGCATCTTCGAGCATTGCCAGAAACATTTCATCAGATGGATGGTCAAAGGCTCAAAAACACCGAAAACCTGTGCATACCTTTGCACCAACGGGGAAGTACTTCTAGAGGAGAATGAAGTTTTAGAGGGGCAAATGAGCTCCAAATTGGGAAATTCAACTTGGGTTGGATAGCCAACATCCGGAGCTTTCCAAACTATCATGAGCTCGATTTGAATGCCAGTGCCTCAAAATCCAGGCTGAAAGGCTTGCCGCTACCCATACAGCTCCCAGTATGGCCCCATATATAGATTTTTTGGTGAATTTTCAACTTCATTCGAGAATTTCGACGATTCGGGACCAGTTTTGCTTGTGGATGAAAATTTTTGGTTTTCATGATGTAAATTGATGGTTGGCATGTAAATTTGGCTTGCTTTTACCTATTCTAGAAGATTCACTCTCAAAAAAGTGAAAATCATGTAAATGAATCGGTTTCACTCTTTTAGAGGCAAGTTGTTGGGTTGCCTGAATTTTTAGCTCCTTGATTAGAATTTGGTTAGGCGGTCAAAAGAAGAAGGAATTCGACACCTAGAGGCATGGAAAGGAGGTTAGGATGCTCTATGTGATGTAATTTCTCAATCCTTTTCAGAGGTTGGAGAGGTTGGACTCTTGGGCTTGCAGCATGCTATTGTGCACATATTTTTTGATATTTTGGCTGAGAAAGATCGAGAGGTTTTACTGACTTTTGTTAAGGATTCTTGTGGCTTTCATTTTCTTGATGATGTTTCTCTCGATTTATTGTAAGTTATTTCATGTTTAATGTATGCCATCCCTTCTTGTATGCAAACTAAAATGAATGAGTAGATGAGAGTTGAATCCATTGACTGGGTATAACACTTCGAATTCATTTACTTTTGTATGTTTTCGCCTGTTGAAAAGGATCCATGTTCATCCTTGCCTTTCAGCTCCTTGTATTTCTGATCCATCCATGTACTCAATCAAAAGCATCGAAGACTGTTACTACCCTCGCTGACTCGGGTGCTGCAAAGGTACGCACTTATCCACAGAATGAGAAATTGTTTTTTCCCATTTCTCCAACAAAAACCCAAAAAAATCAAAATCAAACTTTCTCTTCTCTTTACTAGCTAAAATCAGTATTCATTGTTCATTATAAGTCATCTCAGCCCCTGCGAAAGCCTTTTGCGGGAATGAACTTGGGAGAGAGCCCTCTCTTTTGTCCTCGTAGGGCTGGCTACGAGGGCGAGCGTGGTTTGATGTGGCCTTGGGTTTGCTTGTTCGGCCTAAGAGTAGATTTGAGCGCTAACACCTCCAACATATGTAGAGCTGTATTTTATTAATGTGCCTAAATTTACAACTTCCATGATGCTTCTAATCTTGTAAAATGTTAAATGTGGAGTGTTTTATGATTTAATAGATGTTAATAATCTAGTTGACATGGGTTGTATTTTATTAATGTACCCAAATATACACCTTCCATGATGCTTTCTAATGCGTAAAATGTTAAAAGTTGAGTGTTTTATGATGTAATGGATATTACAAATCTATATTATCATACAATGATATGATGATAGTGTAGGTTGATGTTCGAGATTGTGGGAATTCTTGTACATATCAAGGATGAATGATAGTACCAAGTTAAAAATGACATTATCATAAATTATTAAACAATTTGTTGGGTGCTAAATAATACTTCTTATTAAGGACACACCATCTGATACAAGTTAGAAGAATACTCTTATAATGTTTCTTATCCTATTTATGAATTTCAAAGTAAATGTTTCTAGAAAGTAATCTCTCCCATAAAATTAGGAGCAAACTAAAAACTCTAAGAAAAACCATGTACATGTCATTTTCTCCCCCAAACTCATAAAGGTGTGTCTTTGCTGTATCTATTATTACGACTAGTTGTTTTAGTAAGTGCACTTGACGTTTTCAAACCATGTACATGTCATTTTCTCCCACAAACTCATCAAGGTGTGACTTTTGACACCTTGTCAACCACTACCACTAGTTGGTTAGCAGTGCATAAACAAAATGACATTATTATAAATTTTTAAACAATCTGTTGGGTGCCTAATCATACTTATTAAGGAAATAACTAATGCAAGTTGAAAATTCCTTTTTAATGTTCTTAGCCTATTTATAGATGTCAAAGTAAGGTTTAGATATTGATTTGTCCCATAAAAGTCAAGGAAAACTAAAATTTAAGACAAACCATGTACATGTCATTTCTCCCACAAACTCATCAAGGTCTGACTTTTGAGATGATTCATCAACCACTACAACTAGATGTTTTGGTAAATGCATAAAGGAATTTTTCAAACCATGTACACATGCAATTTCTCCAACAAACTCATCAATTTGTGACTTTTGACATAACCATCAACCACTACCACTAGTTGTTTTGTTGAGTGCATAAAATAATTTTGCAAGCCATGTACATGTCATTTCTCAAACAAACTCATCAAGGTGTGACTTTTGACATAACAATGAACCACTACCACTAGTTGTTTTAGTAAGCACATAAAATAATTTTAAACCATGTACATGTTGTTCTTTCCTAACAAACTCATCAAGATGTGAATTTTGACATAACCAATCAACGATTACTAGTTGTTTAAGTAAATGGCTCACTATGATTTAAGGAAAATTGTGTGCATGTGTCATTTCTCCCATAAAAATTTGGCCAATTTTAAGGCATGTATCATTCTATATCATTTCTCCCATAAACTACAAGGAAATGTCATTTTCTCCTGTATCTTATAAGGAAAACCATATACCTGCCATTTCTCTCACCAAACTCTACGCAAGGTAAACTTTAACGCCTAAAAAATGGACCTAAAGTAGTTGAACTTCCATAGGAGTTTAGTCTGTTTGTTAAGTGTTAAATTCTATAAGTTCTAAAGGCAAAATGCAGCAAGGACACATAGCCTGCGGATCTCATCTTTCTCAAAGGTGACGTATCCGGTAAATTTCCCTACGGTCAATCTCTCTTGGAACATATTTAAATAGAAGTTCTTCATTTGTAATATCCATTTACCATACATTCCATTTCTCTTGTAAACTCTAAGGTATTTTCTAATGTTTTGGAACCATGTACATGTCATTTACATGTCATTTCTCCTTAAACTTTAAGGAAAAATTTAAGACAAACTATGTACATACATGTCATTTCTCTCATTTCTCCCGCAAATTTAGTAAGTGCATAAAAATAATTTTGCAAACCATGCTTGTATCATTTCTCCCACACATGAACGCTTTCCCCCAATAATTCAAGGCAAAATTCAAGGCCTAAAAATTGAACCTAAAGTGGGCACCGAACTTCCATAAGTTTAGTACATTTTGTTGAGTGTTAGCTTAATTTCTAAGGCGAGTCGCAAGGGCCGGATAGCCTGCGGATCTCGTATTTTCTCAAAGGTGACATATCCAGTAAATTCCCCTACATTCAATCTAGAACGGATCTAAATAGAGAAGTTCTTCATTGTAATATCCATTTTTATATGTGCCATTTCTCCATAAACTTTAATATACTTTAGTGTTTTTGGAACCATGTACATGTCATTTCTGTGTCATTTCTCCCATAAACTTTAAGGTAAAATTTAGGACAAACTACGTAAATACATGTCATTTTCTCCCATTTTCTCCCATAAATTTTAGTAAGTGCATAAAATAATTTTCAGGAAACCATGCATATGTCATTTCTCACACGCTGAGGAAATATTAAGTGCATAAAATAATTTTGAAAACCATGTAATTGTCATTATCCCACTCACTTTGAGGAAAAATTTAAGGCAAACCATGTACATGTGTCATTTCTCCTATACATGTGTAATTTCTCCCCTAACCTTTAAGAAAAGCTGAGCATGTAATTTTAGAATAGATCTGAAAGTTCTTCATTTGTAATATCATTTTTTACATTCTGTTTCTCCATAACTTTAAGGCACCAAGTAGCTAGTATTTTTGGAACCATGTATGTATGTCAATGCCATTTATTTCATAAAATTTAAGGCGGCATTTGCTAGTGTTTTGGAACCATGCTCATTTCTATGTCATTTCTCCCATAAAATTTAAGGAAAAATTTAAGGCAAACCATGTACATACATGTCATTTCTCCCCATTTCTCCCATAAATTTTAGTGGAAATTGCTTAAAGTAATTTTTGCAAACCGTGTACATGACATTTCTCCCACACATTTTTAAAGGCAAAATTTAAGAAAAAACATGTCATTTCTGTGTCATTGCTCCCATAAAATATATAAGGCAATGTCATTTTATCCCATAAACTATAACGCAAACTTTAAGGCAAACCATGTACATGTCATTTCTTTCTTAAATGTAGGTGAGAAAACAAAGGCTTGTGTCATTTTTATATGTCATTTGTATGTCATTTAGATTTCTATGTCATTCTTTGATAAAATATAAGGCAATATCATTTCTCCTTAAACTATAAGGAAATATGCAAGGAAAACCATGTATGTCATTTCTCTTAAAATTTAGGTAAGGCAAACTTTAAGGCATGTCATTTCTAGATATAATTTCTCACACTTTAAGAAGAATTTTAAGGCATGTCATTTGTAGATGTGATTTCTCACATAAAATTTAAGGAAGCTTTAAGGCAAACCATGCATGTATGTATTTTCACCCATTAATTAGGAAAAATTTAAAACCTAAAGTTGAACCTAAAGTCGATGAACTTCCATATTATCCCCCAAACTCATGGCTTTCTCCCATTAATTCAGCTTTTAAGGCCTAAAAAATGAACATAAAGTTGCTGAAATTCCACATATGATTTTAGTTTGTTTGTTGAGTGTGGCTTATACAAGTTCTAAAGGCGATTTGTACAATGTTAGGTAGCCTCTTAATCTAATCCCTTCTTAAAGGTGACATATCTAGTAAATTCCCCTACAGCAATCTTTGAACAGATCTAAATAGAAGTTATTGTTTTAATATCATTTACGCACGCATGTCATTGAAGTCATAAACTTTAAAGAATTTGCTAGTGTTTTGGAACCATATGCTTGTCAATTTGATGTCATTCTCCTAGCTTTCAAGAGAAACTTTAAGGATAACCATGTGTACATACATGTCATTTTCTCCATTTCTCTTTAAGGATAAAAATGTACATATGTCATTTCTCCCATTCTCCCTTAAGCTCAGTGATTAGGAATAACCATGTACATATCATTTTCTATGTCATTTCTCCCATAAATTTTAAAGAAAAATTTAAGGATAACGACGTACATGTCATTTCTATACATTTCTCACATAAATTTGAAAGCAAACATTAAGGATAACCATGTACATACATGCCATTTCTCTCATTTCTCATAAACTCAGAGAAAACTTTAAGGATAACGAGGTACATGTCATTTCTCGATAAACTTTAAGGCATAATTTTCTAGTGTTTTGGGAACCATGTTACATGCCATTTCTCCCATAAACTCTAGGCAGAAATATTTAAGGCATGTCACATTTCTAAATGTTATTTCTCCCATAAAATTTAAGAGAAAACTTTAGAAAACCATGAACTTGTCATTTTCTCCCATGCATTTGGAAATAAATGTTAATTTAATATATATTTTATTAGTTGTTTTTTTAGAGATAAAAGAAAACCCATTAAATATGGTTGAAAAATAGGTATACATAAATGTTTCTTATTATCCAATCCAGGGAAAAAAATGATTACATATGTGCTTTCTGATATTGCGACCTACGGTCCTCGAAAGGAAAATGAATATATTGGGAAGAACAACAAACAATGAGGCATATTATATTGCATTGATAGGCGTGGGAACAAATGGGGGTATGGATCAAACGAAATTGTAGTTTCTGGGTCCCCGAACTTATGTACAACTTGAGATGAAAACGTGTACCAAGTTAGCGAGGAGAGGCTAAAAGCAGCATGGAAAAGCAAACAATGTTGTTAGCCAATTTCAATTTTTTAGTATAAGACATTGTACAAAATTTAATAAAATGTACATTGATGTATTGTGTGGGGCAATGGAAATTCAAGTTTCTAAGCTCTATCAAAGATGAATTAATAAATGAATTAGTATTATAAGGAAATTCCAATTCAAGATTCGTCTCTCGAGTGATTAGTGTTGAGATGCTCTCCTTCAAAGTTTATTGATGGAAATTGTAATATATATTTGATATGTGTGTGCTTTTACTTATAAATGTGTTTTTTTAATGACCATGTGTGTTTTTAAATTATATGCAAAATTGTGCTCCCCATGTAAAAAGCACAACTTGGTAATTCCCCACCTTTTATAAAATTAAAATGTAAGGACTTCAACGAATTTTTGTTTTAAATGGAGTTTCACGCTTCTTTTAATGACCATGTGTTTTTTCAATTATACACCAATTGTATACGGCATGTAATACAATTTGGTGAACTAACATTTTTATAAAAAAATTTGCTTAAATTGAGTTTCACACATCAATTAGTGCTTTGAAAGTTGTGTTTTACATAATTTGTACACTAAATTACAGCAAGTTTTTATTTCTTTTGAATTTATTTTAAAAGTAATTTAAAAATAATTGTAAATATCCTATGGATATATCTACATATATATCATGGAGATGAATTACGAAAGATCAATAGAATCCCATATCTCTACAAAGAGAGGGTACCTTGAGAGATCGAGAACGTTTATAGTATTTAAATATAATCTTATCTCCATACACTTGTGTGTGTACATATAGAATTGATTTTTTATCAATTTTGTGAGTTAAATTAATTGTTAATAAGTTTCATTTTTTATTTTTCAAGAGGTAGGAGGACAAGGTGTCTACTCCATCAATGAAACATAGCCATGGATTTCCGCACCAATCTGCGTGCTTCGCTCACTACGTTTAATAAATTAATATGTACATGTATTTACAAATATAAGTACATTTACGAATTTATTATAAATTCATATTTTTTTATGAGAAACTTCCCTCTCATCTCATGAGGTTGGTGAGTGGGTACACATTATGTTGAGGGCCATCAATAGGTGGTGGTGAATTGTGTGAAGGTAGTGATATACATTCCCTCATAGACGATCAACGGATGGTCATGTTGGTTTCTCAACCAATTAGTGGTAATTACGGTTCTCCAACAATCTCGGGGTGGGCGAGATGCCATTGACTTAAATAGAAGATGACATAAATCTAAATATTATTTTCATTAAATTTGTACAAATTTGTTTAATTTGTTTTTTAATATATATATATTTTTATATTGATGTATAGGTTGAAAATGTTGCTCCAAATCTTTCTGGAAAAAGACGTAGGACAAAATGTGTCATTCAATAAGAAGGTTGTACACCAACCACGACTTATCCATCTCAAACTTCGGATGTATACAGAATCGGACATGTGTGATACCTTACAAATGTGTCAAAATCTTCATTCAAAATTGAAAGAGAGAGATCTCATGGCTTTAGCTCTGTCATGAGAGTACGACAAATATTGAAAATAGTTACTCATTCTTTAAGTGAAGTAGTATATATGTGTACCTAAAGCTTGGGAAAAACAACAGTAATTTTGTGAAGTGATGATAAAAATAAGGGAAACAATGATGAGTGCAGTATAGCATCATTTCTCACCTTGACATGATTACGCCAAGATTGCTACATGGCTTTATGGGCACCCATTCCTACGGACTTGGACAAATTCACTTAAAAACGATGGAAAATCATTACATATACGCGACTATGCCGTGTTTTCAGCCGTGTATATGGTATGACTGAACTTTTCACGTATGCCATTTAATGGTTAAAAAATATATAAAAAATCCTAATTTCGCGGCTTTGGGTTGATAGTTACTCGGGTAGTTCAACTACCCGGCCGGCCTTGGCCATTTCAGCTGACCCCAGAAACTACTTGGAGGGACTATAAAAGGACACTCATATGTATGTAGCCTAAGGAGAAAATTATTATTATACTGTTGGTTCCTATCCAAATCGGTTACGTACCTCCTTGCACTTTCCCGATTCATTTCGAGAAACCCTTGTTTCCTTGAAGATACCACCCATCCCTTTATATGTTATCTCGTGTGCACTCATTGGAAGGAAGTCTTAGCGAGGCAAGGGTTTGGACGGATGGACGACGATGCTGCGAGAAACCTTGGAAGGATGCGATGATCTCTCCCTTGCTGTCTTTGATACTATTTTTATAATACGAAGTATCATCTTGTTCTGATAAACGTGTTGGTATGTGCTTTAATGTATGAAGAATATTTGTTATGCAAGCATTTATGATGATTTATTTAATGTTTTATATGAATCTGCTTCAACATGTAGAGTAGAAATATCTTTGTGCAACTTGTCCTTTGTGCGGTTTCTTCTTGTATTTCGGGTAGAAAGAGGAAGGACGGTTGTGAGAGTTTGAACTCCACGTGGATCTACTTCAAACGTAGGACCAACGGGTAAACCTCTGGGTCTGCTCTCGGCCCCGTTTTCATGGTATGCATGATCGTGTGAGTCTGTTAAATAGTACGCCCACCTTTCTGTCAGAGTTGAATCCCAACCAACCTCTGGGGTGTTAAATCCCCGAAAGCAGGCCCAGCGACTCCCGAGATCATTTTTAGCAGCGATTCTCCTGTTAGGTTGTTTAATTGTTGGTAGGTTATATGATTTCTTGTCTTTACGGTCCGATTTGTTTCTTTAGGGTCGGTTTGACGCTTTGATACCTTTTCCAGACATGCTTTTATTTTTCATTATCTTTCTTTGTATACGCGATTTCTTGCCTGGGAGTCGCGTATGCCGCGAGTTTGTGTAGAAGGAACCGCGTGTATACGGTTTCCCTCGCTTATAGAGGCAATGTCTCTTAACATTGCATATTTCTGGTCTGACATCCTAAGTACAAAGATTTGAAATTTTAATTCTGGTGTTTTGGTGCAATGCAGGTGTGGGAGGCTGTGTTTGCGGTGTCTTTATGTACTTCTTTGAAATTAATGATGGTTTTAAGTCTTAGTTTCTCTTTCTTTTGCAGAAAAAGCTGTTCGTCTTTTGTGATGTTCTTGTTTAATTGCTAACACTCCTGGATTGAGTTCAGATCGCTTTCGAGCGTTCTTGGCTGTTCTTGTTTGCGAACGAGCTTTAACACTCAGCAGCTCGCTCTTTGTCTTTGTGTTGTGCTTTGCATGCGTTCTTTGCTTTGTTTTCAATTGGTTTTCTTGGTGCATCAACTAGGGTTTTTGTTGCATTTTTGAGGGCTCTTTTCTTGTTTCTTTGGAGTTTTGTGTTGCAACAAATTTTCTCTTGGGTAGTGATTGAGTTTTAGCTTTAAGTTGCCTTATTGATCTTGCTATCATTAGTTTTATAAGAGTTTGGGGCATAGTTGGAGTTTATGCTTCAAATTAGGTCTCATTTTTAGCTTGAATTGAGATAGTTGTTCTTGGTTTTCTTAGGCTGTTTGTTTTTATAAAACTGAAAAGCTAAGCTTATTTGTTTGCTTTTTGTTTTTGCACTGTCAAAAACTCAAAAAACATTGTTTCTTGTTTTTGTTTTTGTTGTTGCCTTTTCATTTTAGTTTGGCTTCATCTTTTGGGACTTTTCAGTAGTTTTCTTGCTTCACAGTTTCGCTTAATTGTGAAGGAGAGTTTGTCTTTTAATTCTTCTTTTTCTTGTTGAGTATTTTGGTGTCTTATATTAAGAGTTCTTGTTTGCAAAATTATCTTCTGGATATCAAAATTAGTTAGGCCTTGAAGGAGCCTTTTGAAATTTCACCTTGTTTCAAGGGACTTTACTGCATCTTAGAATTTACATGTTAGTGGTCATTGGTGGGTGCATTGAATCATTTAGTGCTTCTTCAATTTTTGTGCGTGTGAGTTTGTTTGTAATTAGAAAAGAAAAAATACATTTTTAGCCTGGCTAAGACTTACATAGAAATTGCTCTTCATCGAAAAGACTAAGAGCTGTGTCCATGTGGTGGGGTTTTTATTAATTTCTTTTAACGTCGAAACATCATGGTTTCAACTCCATATCCTTGTGACTTGTCTGACATTCCTTAAAATAAGCGATTAAATCTAAAATCAACTAGCAAGTTTTATTTAGAGTCAATCACCAATAGCTGGGTTGTGGGCCTTGGAGACTAGGAGAGGGAGAGTTAACTCTCCAAGGCCGCTCAACAGAGACACCAGAAGTTTGCTAATTGATAATCCCCCGCTCTGGTGAAATTAGATGGAAAACAATAAAGTCGACGAGAAGTGAAGGTTAGAGGAATGCCCCCTCCGATTAGCTGAATCTAACCTCAAGACCGTTAGCCTAGCTTCGATACGGATTGGTGTCCATAGTTAACATTTCTAGGTTCCACACGAGTGAGCTGGGGGGGCCAGCTGGTACCCAGGCGGACGTGCGCATCTTCCCAGCCCCAGTGCGCCACAGGGGTGCCCTTTAAAACTTGGGTGTGAGCCGGCAAGGCATTGAGAGGTCGGCGTAAACGCCACGCGTGCCTTCGCTAGTTGTTGCAGGCCCTAATCATCCCAGTTGCTTTGAAGGTCCTATATTTCGCTTTCTTTTTTGTATTTTGGTGCTAGGTCCTCATCTGCACAGGCGGAAATACTTCAGAGGCTGTTGTGATGTTCTCGAGGGTTTTGATTTTAGTGAGTGCTCTGTCCTAGCTTTAGCTTTTCACTTTTCTTCGGGTGTATAATAAATTTGTAAAAGTGGGCTGATCGAGCGCCTCGGCCGTTCGAAAGTCACGGGGGTTGTCTCCGAGGTGAGCCTTCTTCGAGAAGCGTGGGAGCGATCGCGGTGGTTTCTGCAGCAGGGTACGTATTTGACGGAGAGAGATCATCACTAAGGTACGAAGGTTTTATTCTTGATTCGGTGTCGGTTCGAGAGGACGTTTCGCTCACCTCGGTGTTCCTCGGGGAGGAAGATTTTCGGATAGAAAGATATGCACAGGCATAACGACTACGGTCCATCTCCTCTTCCTGCTCGATCATCTAGTTGTTATAAGTACATCGGACGGAGTGCGAAAGCCGGCCGGATCTTCCTTGTCTTTCTTGTCTTTCGATGGCCACAGTGAGGAACGCGGCTTCTACGGCGGTCTTTCGGGCATTCGGACCCACAACACCGCCGAGGGCCGGGGGCACCTCTTGCTGTCTTCGGTGCTTCTAGCAACGCCTGTGTTTGGCTACAGGTTCCATGACATCATGCACTTCTCAATACGGGTCCTTTCGGCCCAGAGATGCTCCATTGTTTTGGAAATCCCTCTTTTCCTTCTTGCTTGGGTGCACCGTTGGATCTACATGCATGTCACTTGTGGCTAGTGGATACGACTATTTCTTCGAGTTTCCCCTTTGGGGCCCCAGGCATATTCCCTAGTCCTAATCCTTCTTCAGGGTCATTTCCTTTCGTCCCCCGGACCAAAGTTTCGTCAACGCTTGACCTCGGGGGCCAAGTTAAGCCCCAACTTTTATGGGGTGGAATCTATGTTTGCAATGTCAGAGCGAGGAATCGGTTCCGTAACGAGTCATCCGGGGAGTAGCCTTTCACTGTCGGTGCTTATCGGTCTTTTTCTCCTCTATCTAATGTGGAACCCCTACCGAAGCTTACATCTTCGGTCGATACTTCGACGGGGAACTAGTGCGGGTCTTCGGCCAACTTTCTGAGCGTGAGAGAGAGTTCTTCTCGTTTTCTCGGGTCCTTTACGGCGGGCACAGTGCTCATCCATCGAGCTATTCTTTTCGAGTGTGGAAATCCGTCCCATCGAGGATGGAATTCTCGACTGCGCCGCGATTACCATTTACGCGACGTTAAACTTGCCGGACTTGGCGAAAGTTAACTAATGACCCCGATTCGGTATGGTCCCGGGTTGACCTCTGGGTTCCAGCAAACTGTTTGAGACATTCCTAGGGTTTGAAGGTAGAGATGGTAGTCCGTGGAACCATGTACGCACATTCCACTTATGGTGTTCATCGACTCTACGATCGACGATTAGATTAGATTGAGATTATTTGGGCGCTTTGTATGTTGAAGCCGCGCGAAGTGGTATATAGAGCTTGCGTCGGTTTGGCCACATTTGAGCCCTTTGTCACTGTTAACCACCATTTTCGATTTAGTGAGATGTAGGTACAGGACCGAACTCTGGCTAATTTTTAGCGGATAGAGACGCTCACATTTACGATCATATTCGAGAATGGAGGAGAAGGAAGAGCTTATCAAAGCCCATATTCCAGGTGAGTTCTTCTGAGTTGTTTTGAAGTCGCTTCGATCGGATATTTCAAAGATGTATCCATATCGGTATATTCAAGAAAGCAGCGAGCCATCTTTAGGGCCCCGGCGATTGGGGTTGATCTATTCTCGATGCGGCATGGCTACAGTATTGCCTAATGCTCCCTGCGCTCCATTGGATCTGTAAGAAACCTAGCTTTGGTCGCATGGTGACGGACTTGTCGGATACGGTCGGTAGTAGTGCGACCGACACCTTTCTCCAATTACGGCGGTTGTCTTTACAATACGCTGTACAGTCGGTGTGCCCTGTGATTTCTTCACCTTCCCGGTCTTTGTCCATTAATGTTGTCGAAAATCTTATGAACCCAAGGAAATCAACGGTCAGGTGGGAAGAAGAAGGGACGTAATAACAAGAAGAAGGGCAAGAATGAAAAAGGGCAATGCTAATAAGACCAACGAGCGTGTTGGTACGAAGGGCAAAAAGGAGAAAAAGAAAGTTAAGTTTTAAAGTACGAAAACTTTGTCACTGGAGAACCATCTCACGTACGCGAAAATTCGGGATGCTCGGCGCTGTTGTCTCGGCGGGGGGTTCTTCTGGTTCCCGAGGGGCACGGTGCTAACAAACCCTTTCCCAAGGGCGACAGTCGGTGTGGCGCCGAAATCCAAATCACAGGGCTTCCTGGAGGTCCTCGAGGAGAAATTCCATCGAGCTGTCTTTGTGATGAGTGCTCGCGTGGATATTCGCTGCAAGATCCAGTGATGCTGGCGGAGAGGACGCCGAAAGCTGAGGAAGTTCACGGTGCTGCGGGCGCTTCATGTCACGAAACCCGGCCATCGAGGGTCTGTGCCTGGGATACGGCGTCCTCTAGCGGTCGACGATTAGTGAGACATGAGGGGCACACACTTGAGAACTGCTCGATTGTAGAAGATCGGCACGAGTCCTTGTGCTATGTCGGCTTTAGAGGTACTCCGGTCTTGTCTGACTCGGTAGCAGTGCTTTGCTCAACGCCATTGGAGCTATAGATCCCAAAAAATTCTCTTCACGATTACCTTTGATATGAAGAATTTTGAAAGAGACTTCTCATCATGTAGCCTTCCGTATTCGTCATACGTCTTGGGAAGACTAATATCTTTCGCACGGTCATTGATGAGGGTGCTTCTACTTCCGTGATGTCTCTGTCTTTGAGAAACACTAGGATCTCCCAAGGCCCCATTCCATCTAGCACTATTCTTACTGGTAGAACAGCCCATTCTCATGAGCCCCATGGTATTGTCTAAGCTTTGCCCATACGTATTTGGGGCAAAACGGGTAACATAAGTTGAGGTAATAGATACGTGTGGACTACAACATACATTGAGGAGAAGCGGTTATGATGTGGATGCCATTGCATCTTCACTATTTCGGATAGTATGTTTCCCCCCACGAAGGAGGATGGTTACGGTGGATACGGTAGTTTGTCTCCTGAACTGGATGCGCCTCTGACTCATCTGTCCCTAAGTTGGACAATACTAAGGCACCTATCGAAATCGGGAGTTGAATGTATTCTTCACTGATGGGATCTTGATCTTCCTCCTCTGGGTGTTCTATCTGTGCTATTTCATCCTCCAGGGCTCCCCTTCGAAGAGAGTTCTTTCGAACGCTCCTTCGCCCACCGGACCCTTAGACCTTACACCTTCTGTTGCTTTGGAGGGGCGAGTGGGTAGATAGCATTCTGCGGTCGGAATTGCATATCGATGCACAGTGACCCAGCACTTCTTGATCGATCCCGGCTCCTCTTTCGTGGAAGAGTTGGATGGTGATATGGCTCGGCAGGTAACCACTTCTTCTTACGCGAGATTGTCTAGATACCACTCTTCCATACGAAGAGGCCATCACCAGGCAATGACGAGGTATAGAGAGGCAGGCCAGGATGACTTGCATCATCGGTCTTACTTCCTCGACTTCGGCGAAGTCGAAGCTAGTTTTCAAGTCCTGGAGTCTCACCAGACTGTTCACCGGTCTTGAGCCCCTTAGCACAGTAGGGTTTATGCGGAAGGAACATGTTTGTGATCCTCCTCCGACTATCAGAACGAACATCTCCAGGAATCGCATTATTGAGGAAACGTTTTCATTGAGTGAATGTTCACATTGAAGAAGTTCAAATCTCTTAGAAACTCTTCAAAGAAGTATAGGGATGTTTTGTGGTCTTATGAGGGGAAATGGCATGATCCATCTGTCCCCAACTTCGACATGAGATCGAACGTGTAAACGCTAAGCGGTCGACAAAAACTTCGTCAGGATTAATCCTAGGAAGGTAGAAAACTATCAAAGTTTGAAAGTTGTTAGCAAAAAGCGGGATTCATTTTCCAGTTCCTGCGGTGAATAGGTTTTAAACCCGTTCTGTTGATAAGCAAGGAAGAACAATTCGAGTGTGCATGGAACACGAGCACAGACACGGCGTGTCCTGAATAATTACCACACCCTTCATTGATCGGTTATTGATGGTGTGCGTGTGAAAATTTTCCTTCATGGACGGTTTTCTGGTTACAATCAAATTACTATCCGTCCGGTCAACATAAGACCGCATTTATTTGTCCTAAAGGTACGTTTGCATATAGAAAATGCCTTTTGGTCGTGCGGGCCGCACTGACACGGGCCGTATCTCCCCGCCCGACATGAAAATTATCGAAGCATGCTTAAAGATGATCTAGGCACCGCTCATTCTCGAAAGAGGATGGATCATCCGGAACACCTCGGCAAATATTTGAGAGATGTCGTTTTATAAGAATCGTTTGAATCCGAACAAGTGCGTTTGGCAGTATTCAACATGCGGTCGGTGACAGGATTTATCGTGTCTAATGAAGGATAAGGGTAGATCCCTTCAATTCCAAGGCAATACTTGGTATACGAGTATTCAATCCGTCAACTTCAAAGTCTCGAGGAAGTCTAACTTTCTTCGAGGGTTTATCGTTAACTATCTTGAGATTACGAGGATATGTAGAGGCCCACATTTGAAGAAAGGGTCCCTTTCTTTCGGGACGACTATGTCAACGCTACGGTCGATGCCTTGAAAAAAAGGCATTCGACCTCGCTCCTTTGCGGGTCTTGCAGATTATAGCGAGAGATTTTCTTTTGTGCTTTGGCTACATTGAGAATCTACCATTGGTATCAGTTTAAGTTTAGGAGGATATCGGGCCCGGGCATGTTGTTTACCTTGGTCGAGGCCGAGCAGGACTTTGTTCTGATAACGATAGAGAAAAATTAACCTTAGCGACGGAAGTTCATCTTTGTGCGGCGACTCACGGCATTACTGTGATATTACAAAACATGTCTTGGTGCAACAATCCATTTACGATTTGTCCTCGAGCGAGCGGTGATTGGGGGCAAATACTTAGATGGTTGTGATTTTACAAGGACGATGTAAAGTTCATGTCCTTACGAATCGAAAGTCCCCATTGGTTTTGCGGAATTGATCTCCGAAGTTGCCTTGTGGAGAGGTGATAAGTCTATGATGAGTCCTTTAGGACGAACATGTTCCAATCTCTCTAAGATCCTTGGTATGAGAGCATCATTGTATGTCTCCCGGACTGAAGTTTCCTCTTCTTTTCGAAAGATGAGCGTGGCAAAATTTCGTCACTTAGCTAAAAGTTATACGATTGTTGGTGATGCTTTGTCGTCGGGGGTTGATTCAATCACATAAAATGACACTTAACTTCAAGAAAAATTTGGCGTAGCAATGATTCTCACGGTGGAAGACTTGTGAGGTCATTGTGAGGCTTACTACGACCCAAAGATTTTCTTGTGTTGACTGCTTAAGCCCTCGATTTTCAAAGATTGTATTGAATACGGTCGAAAGTGTCATCCTTGTCTGATGTATGCTAAAAAATACGCGCTCATCGACTCCGCTTTTTCATTCATCGGCCCTTTGCGGTAGGTGTGGATTATACTACTTGTAACCCGCCTTCGACAAGGTCACAAGTACATTATCGTAGCCGATGAACTGCTTTACGAAGTGGGTCGAAGCTATGCCTACTTTTGGGAACGATCGGTGGAGCGCGGCTCTTTTCTTCTTCAACCGGTCATTATCGTTTGGTATCCTAGAGATTGTCCTTGTGCATAGCGGTCACCCGAACGATGTGATGCATTTGGGGTTGGCTCTTAAATTGGGTTTAAAAGCGAGGCGCATTCATGCACGCCATGTCCTCGAGACGATGGCCGGTGGAGGCAAGTGAATAAGTCCCTTGAAGACAATTCTTCAACACGGACGATTAATCAGCTGTAAGTCCAAACGGCACATTGTGCTATATCACGCACTACGGGCATACGGACGTCGATGGCTGCCAGCGGCTGCTACGTTTCGATTGGTCCACGAGGTGGAGATACGAAGCTGTTCCCCGTTGGACTACGAAGATTCCTTCCTGTTTGGTATTGAGCTTCTTCACGACACTTCTGGTACGGCGAGAGCGGCTTCTTCTTCTGGAACATCTTGATGGCCGGCGTCGAGATGCCGCCACGTTGAGCAGAAGCGCGCCAAAAATGATCAAAGTCCCGATCGATAGGCGGTTAAGCCTAGGGTCTTTTCCGGCGACCTTGTTTTGGTATGTACCGAAAAGGATGCCTTGGGGGCGAGAAAAGTTTAGTGGTGTGGCCTTAGCCCCTATATCGTCAAGGGTCCTTGAAAGGAGCGTATACCTTGGTTGACTTTGAAGGAAACGAGTTGTGTCGGGCTTGAAATAGGCTCTATACAATGTTATGCTGAGCTTTGCTTTGTGCTTTGCTTCATATAGTAGTTTTTGTCTTGTGTATACTCTGTTTCCAGTTTCGATTTTGATAGGACTGGTGATGTTTGGTCTGGCACAGCGGTGCCTTGTTGATGTCATGAGTCATTATGGTTTCGCCCAGGTGGTGCTAGTGAACACCGAACTTAGCTTAGCGACTTGGGTACTTCATTATCCTTAAATTGATTTGGTGGTATCGAAGGGTACGCATTGATCCTGCTTCCAATAACGTAGCAGGAATACTGGGTCATTCATCTACTCTCGACGATATCTTTGGGTGTTGATTCGTTGATAGCCTTTTCTTGGACTCCCAGTGCTGGTGGTGTCGCGGTTGAACAACACTTATCGGGTACGAATCCGGTTGCTGTACGATTGTTCTTCGAAATGCCGTTTGTTACAAAGGTCATTTCAATTTTTAACATTCATTCATATTCCTCGGTGACAAGTTATGGTTTTGTGACTCTGATGGCTAATCAAACTTTTAGTTAGCATATTAATCATTCAATACAATAAAATCTAAATCATCAAAAACATCATACATTTAGTACATTTATCCATCCACGTAAAAAATATCGACGTATATATATCATGGGTATGTCAAAAAACTTCTAAGAGTGGATCCATCAGTAAATGCAAAACTTGGAGCTTATGCCCCATCATGTTCGATCTCAAAAATATACGGTCATCAATAACGAAAATGTAAATACAATCACACCGGGGACCTACTGTTCCTATAGAACATCCTTCTGCACCGGTGGCCACACGGCGGGGCTGGGTGGCCCGAGTCCGGGGGTGCTCCTACAACCGTCTGCGGACGGCCACAGCAGGTCTCCACGGCATCCCGAGAGGGATTTGGCGGGTTGGTCCCTCCAATTTCTGCTGCACGGCACGGAGGGTTCGTGGGGCTCCGCGTTGTCTGCCACTTCACCCTGCGGCGCTTACAACCGGCGTCTTGAGCCTCGGTGTGCTTTGTTCCAACATACGAAACATGATCATTTTCGGCCCTTGGGTCATTATGAATCCAATCCAAAAACTTGTTTGTTTTCATTTTTCTCGCACATATTTGAAAAATCCAAAAAAAAAATCATGTAAGTTAAAATTTTGAAAAAACTTACATTTGCTCCCCATCTTGTACACGGGTGGAAAGCTGAATGCGGGTTCTCGGAAATCCATCCAAGCATGAGAATGGTCATCTTATGATGTTCTCTCCACCATAAGAAGAACTCATCGTCGGAGTGAATTCGGGGTACTGTCATTTTGCCCCCGGTCTCTTACATCATCATCGCAACGAAGCCCGATTCTTCTTCCGGGTCAAAGAGGCACAACGATAGTTGAGATGACTTTGGGTCTCAAAGACGGAACTCTCGGCGTGAAATGTGGTCAAAAATAGTTCTTAACGGCAAAGTGTTTTGTATGTGTTTTCGAATACGAAGATGGGTTGTTGTTTCATGTTCGATGTAGCGAGCGTTGTAATCATACACATGAATTAAGCACTCTCATTTATACTCATGTCATACTGGGCCTTTGAAAATGCGATGAGCGGATCACGCCCTCTGCCCAGGTGGTGAACGAGAGGATCTTCATGTGCTGGGTACGTATCTCTCGAAATTTACCAGTACGTATTGCCTACTTTTTTTGGAATCTTCTATGCAATAGAGTTGGACATAGTCCTCCACAATTCTTCCCCTCCCGAGGGCTTTAGAAGTGTGAAATCCCTTTGGGTCTCCTTGGAGAGTCCGGTGATGAAATATATATCTTCCACCTCTATACGTTGGTGATTGATCAATGATGAAACAATCACGATCCGGTTCCCAATGACAAATTTCACCGACATTTCAAGCAATCTCACATTACTTTTCATATTGGGCATTTGAAAATTTTAAGATAATCCTGGTTCGGAGGACATTTTTGTCTAACACGGTCTTCCATGACCTCTTTGGTCACTTTGCACTATACTCGCGTTCCCCTCCGCTTAAAATTACTGTCTCCATCTGAAAGTCCTTCAAAAATTTGCATTAAAAACTCATTTTTAAAATTCGGACTTGCCGCATACGCTGGTTTCGCTGTGCCATGATCGCGTGTACACCATGACTTTCCTTCTTTGAACCATTGTCTGCGCGGTGCGCGTTTTTTTAATAAGGGTTTCCGGTAAAAATCCACTTAATTTTAAATTTTAAACGGACAAAATAGATCAACGGGATGAATAAGGAGCACTATACACAGTTGTTTGGTCCAGAAACGGTGGATTGTTCTTTCGGTTTGACGAAACAAGTTTTTAGCTCCGGAAGCTCTTTTTCCAAATCGGCTATGCAATAATGAACCATTTGAGAGGTAATTTGTGTATTTATGGCTAAAGAATTGAAAATTTTTCGCAAAAATTTCCTTGTGCTTATTTTTTCGTCATCTTATCTTGTATAACTCGATTTAGCCGAGTACTTGGGTTGGTATATTTCGGTACATTTTGACATTTTGAATTTTCCGGGTTTTTAGCCTGTATTTAAGACTCTTCACGGCGAGTGCACGCAGTCTTCAGCATATAGGTTGGGGAATCACTTTCGGGTGCATCTTGCATTCTAGCCTCCCTCCCCCGATCACTTGCCCTTGGGGTCGATCCCATCAAGGTCATGAGTATTATACCATTTTCACTCGCGGAATTTTTAAATCATGACTTGATGATGCAAACCTTCCTTTACATGGGCTTCCTAGTTAGTTCCTCGCTATCACTTGTTGCCCATCTTTGCTTTTTTATGTAGGCTGGAGTCCTCTTTGGTCCCGCCATGTCTTTCGTGTTGAAGCTTCATTCTTCTCCTTCATCACTTATCATTTTCAAAGCATACCCTGAAGGGCTCACTGGTCGTAGATTAAGTTGTATTCTTTCGCATTGCATATTTGCTACTTGTTTACCTTGACGCACAGCGGCTTCATTTGGACTCGATGTTTCCAATAACTTTTGGCCAGCAAAGCTTTCTGTACAAGTTAACCATTGCATGCTTCGCTATCAAACTTGACACCTTTGTACCCATGGATCGAACGTTCTCTTTAGTATCTTTGACAGTTTCGCCACCTTGCATTGAGCATGGGATTGTTTCCAAACCACAGGAACTAGTGCATACGCACCGATACTCGTTCTATCCATTTTATTATAGCATTCTTTTATTCTTTTTCGGGCTTATTATGAAAAAAGACAAAAAAAAAAAATTAAATATAACAAAAAGAGCGGGGAACGGGATGTATGTCGTTGTTCGATGGCGATTACGGTCGGTTTGTATTTTGAACAAAGCACATATACTTATATATATATTTTACGCTTCATTTGGGATGGTTCCTGAGTTTGACCCTGAGTTCGGCCTTTACCATGTTCCTTGTCAGTTCTCTTTGATTTGGTTATCTCTTCCAATCATGTGGAGGTTTGTTTTGCCTCTATGGCTGGAGACTTATACGGTGTCTTTCTTGCCTTGGTCATCACGAGTCGTGCTTTTGTTCAAGGGAAGTCTGCTTTGAGTCGGCCATTCTGCGGTGTCTCTTGACTCATTATTCGGTCGGCCTTCCCGGTCTTGTGAGCATCATGTTCTATCACATCGAGATGTTTTGATCTTATCGTCTTTGGTTGAGAAAGTCTCCGATAAAGCTTCTTCTTGGGCGGAAGTTTGTCTCTTATCGACTACGACACATTGCTCGAGAGCAAACCTGGAAACCGCACAGCAGGCCTATTCCCATCATTGATAGGTGACCTAGAGTGGCTCGGCATTTGATCATCATCATGGGTCTTTGGTGATGGTTTCCCTGTGTTCGCGTACGGCCACATTCTCACCGCAAGTTCGTACGATGCTGATTTCCATTTGACCTATCGGTGGATTTCTGCTTCTCTTGTGTCGACTTTCATTATTGGTTGGTTCGAGGGTTTCTTAGTGCGCTATTTCATCTTGTGCTGCACGTCGAACGACTCTTCGGTTTTGGTTCCGCCACTCTCCTTAGGTCGATTCCTTCCAAATCTTGGCTGTGATTCACACTACTTGTTTACAGGTGATGTGGGATGCCTTAATGTTCCTTCCGGCGGATCTTTATCGACTCCAACTCGTGCTGCGAAACGGATCTAGGGTCTTTGTCGATGCCTTGGGGTTTGGGTCATACGTTAGCGAAGACTCTTCGCTGTCGGCAGTGGGGATTCATTATTGCCTCTGATTGGTAGATTCTTTCAAGTGTTCGACTTAACTCATTCATTCACACTTGTCGAGATTGTCTTTGAGGCACCTTGACACTCATTATCATTATCGGTGGGTTGTCTCGCGTTGGTTAACGAGAAACATCATTGCCGGTAATCAACGATTTCTCACATGGTCGCTTGACTCATTTTATTCCCGGTGTGTAGAAAATTGTCTGTGTGAAGTCGATGAAGACCTTGGGTTGCATCGGCATTTCTCGATTCACTGACGGTTATATGGGTTTACGCGATGTTGTACGTCACCTTATATGTTGCGATTCGACACAATGACATCTTATATGTTGATCACGGTTGCGTGATTGTACCGTTTGATCCGCCTCTTATGATCCGGTGCTCCAGAATTCGATTACTTGATCGGATATCCAGTTGCACTATCTTGTCGACTTTCTATATGATACTTGGACATTGATACGGACTTGTCTTTCGAGCCTACTTTCAGATGATTCACTATGTACTTTCGATTCGGTTATGTATGTCTGTGTTGGATCTATTGATGCTTTTTCTATATATGATGTATTTTTGGTGAGCATGGGTATGCCGCCTCGACGTGTGTTGACTCTCTGATTTCTTTCATTGGTTTGGCGGTGAAATACGGTGAAGTCCTCTCTTGTCCTTACCGAAGTTCTTTCTGTGTGCGTAATACATTGCGACCATCATGTACCCCTTAGAGGCCTCATATTAGGGGGCATACTGTTGTAACATCATTTCTCACCATGACATGATTCATCGGTGCTACATGGCTTTATGAACACCCATTCCTACGGGACTTGGACAAATTACTTAAAAACGATGGAAAATCCTTCATGCGCGACTATGCCGTGTTTTCCCGCGTGTATGCGCTAGTACGACTGAACTTTTCCGCGTGTGCCATTTTAATGGTTAAAAAAAATATATATAAAAAAATCCTAATTTCGCATTTGTGGGTTGATAGTTACTCGGGTAGTTCAACTACTGACCCGTGTGCTTCAACTTGGCTTGTTGAAACTACTTGGAAGGGACTAAAAAGGACCTCATATGTTGTAGCTAAGGAAAAGAAGAGTGTATTATTATACTCTGTTTAGTTTTCCCTATCCCAATCCCAGTTCCGAAACCTCACTTTCTCCCGATTCATTTCGAAACCCTTGTTTCCTTGAGATACACATCCTTTATATGTTATCTCGTATGCACTCATTGAAGGTCTTAGCGAGGCAAGGGCGGGCGACGGATCCGGACGACGGTGCGAGGGCCAGAGGATCGGGGTGATCTCTCCACTTACTTTTGTCGTGCTATTTTTATAATACAGTATCATCACTGTTCCCCGAAGTAAACGTGTTAGTGTGTGCTTTAATGTATGAAGAATATTTGTTATCTGACATTTGTGATGATTTGTTTAATGTTTCTTATATGAATCTAGCTAACATATGAAATGAAAATATCTTGTACAGCTTGTCTTTGTCACTGGTTTCTTCTTGTATTTAAAATTGAAAAGAAGGAAGGACGAGTTTAGGGAGTTTGAACTCCACGTGGATCTGCTAAACGTAGGACCAACGGGTGACACTCTCGTGCTCTGTTTCGTTTTCATGACTGTGCATGATCGTGTGAGTGTATGTTTGTTAAATAGTACGCCTGCTCTGCGCGGGTTGAATCCCAACCAACCTCTGGGGTGTTAAATCTGAAACGGGGTCCCGTCATGGGAGGTTGTTAAACAAGGTTACAACGGTAGCCCGAGTCCATTTAATTTCAAGAAAGGGGATGAAAAAATATGCTAAAGGTGAAATATTTCAATAACCCTCATATAATTGGTTGTATGTATGATAGGCACCTTGTTGCCTATAGGAGATACTTTCATGGAACGACGAGTTCCGCTTTATTTTGAAAAATTATTTTATACGGTGTTTTAGAATGAGCAAATTTGTGCTTTGCTACGAATTTTTGGTCCGGAAAGGTCGCTTGTGTGGCCAGGCAAGGGCATTAAGCGTGATGCTGAGTTTCCTCGCCTAAGCCACCATTAATTAGTTGACCTCTTCGTGTCAGAGAATTTGTGTTCGAGATATGGATTCCACTTCCCAAATTAGTCGAAAGCAAGAGATGCCATCATTGACAATGTTCCAAAGTGGATTGGGTGGAGAGTTGATGTTTATGCAGATAAAGCGAAGAGCACGTGAGAATGCACACGTTAATTTTGTGTATAGAGATGAAGAGATAGAAAAAATGATTGTTGAATATCTCGAGAACATATGCAAAATTTTTACAATGGTTGGCAAGACCTAATTATTCATGAGAAAAGGGCATGGGAACGGTGTGTGTTAAAGGTTAGGGTGATCATTTTAACACATGTGCAATTTTGCCAATAAATACATATATACATACATTTATTTTTGTCATTAATCTAACACAAATGTGTCTTTATGTGTTAACACCATTTGCAGGTTGTCACGCTTGATGAACAAAGCTAATATTAATATCACGGTCGAGCCTCTTGACTCACACGATAAAGATGAGCCTCGGCCTCGATCACACTGCTGCTCCCGAGATGGTTCTGCTCACAGTACGAAGATATGTTTAAACGGAGAAATGTTAGTTTTTTAAGTGAACATGATGATGTACAACTATTTTCATCTATGATTATATATATATATATATATATATATATATATCGAAACATGATGACATATTTTTTAAAATAAATAATTTTGCACGCATGTAAATGTATATATAATTAAATGTTAACATATTTGATTTTTCGATGCTTTTGGGATGGCGATGCCTTCTTCTTCCTTCGATGATGTGCCAAATCCACAATCACAAATTATGAACCATTTTTCACTTTTTAATATATTTTTAAGTTATATATTCCAACTCAAAAATTCCATTAAAAAATTAGATCTCTAGATCTTGAGTTATTTTAAATTTTTTTTTGAATTTTAGGTTTTTGGAGATTTTCTTTCGGAGCTACCCTTAGGAGATGCGCCGGATCCTATGAAAATATTCACTTTTTACTTAAATATATATTTAATTTATAAGTTATAAATTGAAGAAAAAAATTATTATAAATTGAGATCTGATACTTGAGTTATTTATACTTTTAAAATTTTTGAATTTGAGTTCCGGAGATGATTTCTTTTCTCCATGGACTCTAGCGATTGAGTGTATGATGGAGATAGGAACATCCCACCATTTGAACCATTTGAACAAGTTTTCTAACTTTTTTTTTAATATTATTGAAAACAGCTTATATATATGCATTTTCTTTTGAAATTTTTTAATATATATACTTTTATTGTTCATATGGAATCTAATTTTGGACATATTTTCTTTGTTTGGATGTATATATAGTTTTAGCTTCATTTTACTCTTGTCTTCTATAGTTACATTTGGCATGTGATCCTGAAAATGAATCTACCAGATGGAAATTTCAAATTAAATTTTCACAATGTGTATATTTTGGATGGTTCAACTACATTTAGCACATGTGATTGTGATATAATGCTTTGTTTTGAAAATTCAGAAGTTGTCATTTTTATAAACTTGTTAAAATATAAAGTGAATCTCTCTAGATGGTAATATCGAATTACAAACCATGTTTTGGATAGTTGAAGTACATTTTGGCATGTGATAACATGTTGTGATATAATGTTTTTGTTTTTTAAAAACTCAACTTTTGGATGTAGTTGAGCTACATTTGGCATGTGGAAAATGTGTGGTGATATAATGTTTTCTTTTAAAAGCTAAAGTTTTGGATAATTAAAGACTACATTTGGTATGTGATTGTGATATAATTTTTTTTATTGGATTAGGTGAACTACGTTTTGGAATGTGAAATATTAATGTTGTGATATAATGTTTTGTTTTTAAAACTCAAGTTTTGGATAGTTTGAACTACATTGTCATGTGATTATGATGTAATGTTTTCTTTTTATTGAATATTTGAACTAAATTTTGACACAGCAGCGTATTGTGATATAATGTAATTTTTTGTTTAAACTCAAAGTTTGGATGATTGAACTACATTTGGCATGTGATTGTGATATAATGTTTTGTTTTTATAGGATAGTTGAACTACATTTTGCATGTGAAGTAATGTTGTGATATAATTTGTTTTGTTTTAAAACACAAGTTTTGGATGGTTGGTACATTTGGCATGTGATTGTGATATAATGTTTGTTTTTATTGTATGGTTGAACTACGGATTTGGCATGTGAATTTGATATAATGTTTTTTTTTTTAATTCAAGCTCTCATTTTACAAACAAAAAAAGGTTCATGAATATATGTACATAGAAATGATTTAATTACATGTTTGAATATACACATGTCGATATATATATATATATATATATATATATATATATATATATATATATATATATATATATATATATATATATAGCTAAAAACAATCATAAGATTCTGGGTATTCTTAGATGATCGAAAGAATTTGTGTTAGTTTCTTGTGCTAAGTGTCTTTTCGATTCATAAAACATATATATTTTCTCCATAGTTTACTTAAGTATTTAGGATATTAACCATGAATTGTAAGTGATTTTGTAGTTAAATTAAATAAAATCCCAGGAGGTCAGGAGGTCAGGAGGTGGGAGGTCAGCTGAGGTCAGCTGCAGCTGCAAGGCGGATCCTCAAATAGGCATGGGAGTGGGGAGTGGGGAGTCCTCCAAAATCCTTTAAATCCTCCACCCTCCAATCCTTTAAATCCTAGTTCCCCCCCCCCCCCCTCTGCTTCTACAAAAAAAAAAAAAAAAAAAAAAATTTCCGGCAAAATTTCCGGCAAAATTTCCGGCAAAATTTCCGGCAAAATTTCCGGCAAAATTTCCGGCAAAATTTCCGGCAATTTCCGGCAATTTCCGGCAATTTCCGGCAATTTCCGGCAAGGTCTCAAAGTTTCCGGCAAGGTCTCGTCTCGTCTCGTCTCGTCTCAAAGTTTCAAAGTTTCCGGCAAGGTCTCGTCTCGTCTCGTCTCAAAATTTCCGGTCTCAAAAAAAAAAAAAAAAAAAAAAAAAAAAAAAATTTCCGGCAAAATCGGTAGCCGTTCCGATTTTGCCGGTAAAATTGTTTGGCAAATTTTCGCATTTGTCGTGAAAACGCTGGCAATTTTCGTGCCGCTAAATTACATTGGTCCCGTGTATGATATTTCTTTTTTGTCTTGTTGAAAATTGAATATTGCCGTCTTGATTATGTGATCTTTGAAATAATTTGCTGTTATTTTTTGAAATAATTGATGAAATTAATTTATAAAAAAAAAAAAATAATATTTTTTTATCGGCTCAAAAATAATTCTTTTTTTATGCCTGTTCATTTTTTATAGAGAATATCATTTCTATTATTATTTGTTTTGAAATATAAAAATAAAATTTTAGAAGTATTTAAAATAAAACTTAAAGAAAGTGATATATGCTGTATATCTCACTTCGACATAGTATTTTTGGTATTTGTCATTTTTGTGCGGGAATTAATAGTGGTGCAATAATTTTGTAAGTGTATTTTTAACACCTTGTTTATTAAATGAAATCGTAAATTGGCTAGTCATCGTGAGTTAACTCCTTTTATATAACCCTAATAAACTTAGAAATTAGATCTGTGTTAGTCATATATAAATAAACACTAAACTACTATGTCAAATATGTGGATCTAGTAAACTTTAATATTTATTAAATATGCTGTGTTGTAACTTATATTTATTAAATAATATTTTACTTAAATAATTTTGATATTTATTTATTTATAATGATTTTATTATATGTATGAATATATTTACAGAGTAAGATAAATATGTGAGTACCAAATTTTTTGTATTTTTATTTATGTATTTATATTTTCCCATACATTACAAAATAATGTTATTATTATTAATGATAATAGTGATGGTTATCGTCCATTGAGACCAATACGATCTGGGATTTTAAGAAAGAATAATCTAAGATTGCTACAAACTTCGTGTTTCTGAGTGAAAGGAAAATAGTGTTCCAAGATCGCTATAGATGGGGTTGGCTAAATAGGTCGAAGACTGAAAGTGTGGGGATGTGGTGAGGGTGAGAGAGAATATGGTAACGATGAGGTAGTCTATAAGGATTTGTTTTCATCTTTCACTGTGGGTACGTAGTCTAGCAGGATTCTATCGTTCAAGGGTCTTGGGAATAGACACGCGGGTCTGCTCAAAGCTCATAGGAATTAGTTATTGTCTTAGCGATGTTCTGTTTTTCTTATTTTCGGACAACATGAGAGAGATAATTGCAGTATCAAGAGTGGGTTTGATCACTTCCTTGTGGTATCTTTAGCTTCCTTTTACCCTCTACTTCTTGATCTCCCTTAACATCTTTAAACTTGGAGGTAATAGTATTTTTGATATTATCTTTTCTTTTATACGAGTCCTCCTTAATTCCCCAATAGTTCGACCAAAAATTTTGTGACATCATATATACACCATCTTTGAAGGTGAAGGAGAGGGTTTTGACTATAGCTAGAGAGAATTTTAGGGAGCCTTTTTTTATTCTATGTTTTCGACTTCTTCTTATACATCAAATATCTAAACATGGCGGTGCTTCGATAAGAGACGAACCAGATTCGATGCGAAGAGGATAGGTTGTGGAGGTGTTTTCCCTTGACCTTAAGGTTGTGAGCTACGAAATTTCTTTGGGATATTAAATCATCCTCATGACTCTTCGCAGCACTCTGGCCCCAAACTTCACATTCGTATAAAACAACGGGGTGACAAGGGTCTTAAGAGGAACCTATTTTACTCCAAATGTAAAGATCGACCGACTTACGATTTTTCAAGCTCATAATAGGATTTTCCAGCTGATAATTCTTTTCTCAATGCTATAATTCCGGTTGAGATGATGAGGGAAGTCAATACCCAAATATGTATAAGAAAGAAAACATTTCTAGCATTGGTTATTATACACGAAACTACTATGGGCGATCTTGGAATTTAATGATAATGACTTTCGGCTCTTGTTGGTATTAAGCTGTCATGCCATCTTGGAGCGATAGTCGTAGGTACGGAAGCTGCTTTATCGAGGTCATCATGCCTTCTTCAAGAAAGAATGATATCATCGGCATAGAGGAGAGGGAGTATTGAGAACACCGACAAGCTCGGTGCCGAGTGGCTCTCGCCTGATTCTGAACGGGTCCTTTATACCAGCTTATAGCGATGTATGTCTTAAAGGAGTGGGGATAAAAGGAAACACCCTTGTAACTCAATATTTCATTTAAAGCTGTCTTTAGGCCACCCCACCTAATTAGTCTTGCGACTTGTTAGTGATGGTCTCATAGGGGCAGGATCACAACAATCCTTGGCCTCGGGAGGGACCATGATCTCTTTAATTCTCTTTGAAGTTTATCACGAGGAGCAATGTCGCAAGCTTTTCTAAAGTCCACAGAAAATATAAGAGTCGGCTTTACTATTGTGACATTCCTCATATGATTATTCTAAGAGTGACTTGAGATGGTCAATAAGTGGTCTCTCCTAAAACCAACTTTCCTTTTAGTTTTTTTTCCACTGACTTTACGAAGCTAAGGCTAAGCTTCTTTACAAAATGAGCCCATAAATCTTGGTGAGGATATGGATAACCATAATAGATATAATTGCTATCGAACACACTTGTACCCATTTTTAAATATAGGTACAATAAGGCTTTCGTCCAAAGCCGAGGAAGCCATGCATTATAGCCAAATTAATAAGCTAGTGGAGATAAGGCAAGGGATAGATATTCCCATTTGAGATCTTGACTTGGTATTCTTCAATATGTTTAGCTTTCCCATTAGCGAGCTTATTAACACCCGGACTCAATGTTGTCGAGAGAAGGAAATACATCCTCCTAGAATTGGGGTAATTAAGGTGCTTGCCATAGTGTCCGAGAGGGTCATACAACTTCTTAAGATAGTTGTCCCACAATTTCTAAGGATATAATGGTTACTTTTGGTTTTACGGACGAACGATGCCAAATTTTTTGGGCTTGCAGATTTACAAAGGTGGAGAAGATAATCCTCTCTTTTATTAATATATGATCTTTTCTTCCTCTTGATGATATTTTTGTATATGTTGATATTGTACGGTTTAATTGTTCATTAGGAGTGTGCTACACGGTACGCTTTCTGAGAAATTTTTGGTCTTTTTCGCCATTGATTGGAACTTCTATTCGTGCTTAAATATGAAATCTCATTGAGAAAACTTGATAATGGTGTTGGGGGGAAAGGATAGTAGTAGCGAAATAGTATAAATTTTATCAATGTTATTATTATAATCCATGGGGCCTAAATCCCTCTCTAAATTCCTTAAGAAGGGGTTGATTTACTTATATCAAGCGAATGTGTCATTTTCTGCTTTGGTCTCCTTCCTTGTACGTGGTATTCATAACAAGATTGAGGATATATGAGGTATGTTGAATTCGGTACTGGTCCATTAGAAAAATCAAAGTTTGTAATATGGTTGAGGCGAGAAGTTATCAAAAATTACATAATCCATGACACGCTGCCCGCTCGCATGAAACATGTCATTTGACGAGGAGAGGGCCACTTGTTAATGCCATTGCAAATAATTAGGCCACCAGGAGCGCGTTTGAGGAGCTCGGTGTCGAATAAGTTCTCGATAGTCTCTTCAAAGATTTTCTATCTTGAAATTACTAGCTCGGTTACTATTTTCATCAACCCACGAGGGGTCGAGGTTGGGATTGTTGCTTAATTTAGTAGCTTTGGTTAGTAGTAGTTATAGCATTAAAGTCTCTAGTAAAATGATGTTACCATCATTTCTCTAGTTGGAGATGTATTTTCTAAAGAATTGAAAGGAAAATTATTATCCGGGGTTGTTCCTTCTTTATAGGATGTAGAGTTGATGGGATGAAATAGGATATTGCGAAAAGATCATATTGGTGGTAGAATGGGAATTTAGATACAAATGTATTGATTGAAGGGCCTCTTTTAGGGGTCTATCTTATTCCAACTTGAGACCAAAGAGGTTAAACTATCGAGGTGAGGACACAGATTCATCATGCTCCCATGTTCCAACTAAGAGAATAAGGTCAATGTCACTGGGATCCAACTTAACATATGACCTTTACAACATGGAAAGCAAAGTTTAAAGAGGATCAGGAGTGATGAAAATCCTATTTATCACTCGTGCTTGAGACTCTATCTTTAATAATAGCTTTCTATTCAAATGATTGCTGCCCATTTCTAGGCCTTTCTTGCATCCTTGACCTTTTGGACTTCTTTCCTAAGTTCAACTTTGTCATACAGAATGAGATCTTCATTTATAAATATTCATGTTCCTTTTAGGCTTGGGGATTTCTGATATATCCGGTTTATGTTCATGACAGCTGTTTAGCCTTAAACACGGACGGTCTATGTTTGCTTTCCAGTATCTTTAAACCCTTGTTAACTTTCGTGAGATAGGTTGTTTCAATTTAGCTTTTGTTTTTAATTTTTCTTTAACTTGTTTCTAATATCATTTTCATTGTTTCATTCTTCTATACCCCATGACTGTAGTATTTGAGGGCTCGTTTGTAGTGCTCATGAGTAGAAACAATTAATTTATTAATTTCTCTTTGATGGGTTTAATGTCTAAGTTATTTGTGTTGTTTAAGGTTTGATTTATTGTTTAGTTTTCTTTTATGTTTTAATCTTGCTTTTCAAAGGTGTCATTTTAAATCCCATTGTTTGTTTACTATGTTATATTTCTTGAATTTAGCTTTCGTTTCTTTGGAGTTCAATTTCGACTGTGGTTATTTTTATTTTCTAATGATTTTTTGGTTGTTGTATATTAAGCATTTCCATTATCTGGTTTAAAATTGTTTTTGTCTTTAAAGACTCAATGTGCTCATAGAGACTATCTAATGTAATTTTACTTGGTATACCTTTGCTAGATGGGGGATTAGAAATATGAGGGAAGTATTCATAGTGTAATAAAATAAAAACTTAATTTGAGAGGTAAGTTAGAAAGTGTGCATCTATAAAGAAAAACCAAAGTGAAGAGTTGTCGCCATGTCTTGAGTTGAGAATCTTTGGCGAGATATTGTTCTTTTTCCCTTGTTGTGCAAAATTGAAGTTTGAGAAGAACTTTACGACACCTAAAATTAACCAGAGATGGGTACCCCTAGGCATGGAAATTCTTCGTTGACTAGAGATGCACCTCGGTGCCCTAGCTATCTCGGAAGATGGGTACTGCTTTGCCTAGGGTATTCGTGTCGTTGTACGTTGCTTTGTCTGATCGAGTTTCAAACTTAACTTTTGCAGTTTCGTCCTTCCATTGCCAGTACTAATTAGAAAACTTGAATACTTGCTCAAGGTTCGGGGAACTTTATTCTTATCGAGCATCTGGAAAGCCAAATCATCGAGAAGTGGCACTAAATCGACTCTAAATCCATACTAAAACACACATTCAACAATAAGGAATTAGAAGCTGCTGATACAGATATTCTTGGTTACATGAGGGCCAGTACAATGCTTTTCTAGGACATAAACTTGTAAAATGTACACTTCATGTTGACTCTTTTTTGTCACATAATTAATTATAGAAGTCGTTTTCTTTAGAAAGATGTCCTCCAGGTAAACTGTTTCGAGCAGTTTCCTTCTTCTACTATCACTATGCAATGTGGATGGAAATGTAGTTGCATGTTCCTTTGATTCATTCCAAGTTTGTTGTGTTGGCCGTGAGGTTTCGAACCATTCAAGGTTAACAAGTTTGTGTACCTTCAAGGAAGGGCGGAATGTATACAAGAGTCGGTTGAAAGAAGCCACCAGGGATTGACACCTTGGCAAAACCCTAACAGGTGTTGCACGCCTCGAAACCTTTCTTACTCTCCTGCAGAATAATAAATTAACATTTAAATAGTATTTTTATTTAAAATTTATGAAAATATTTTATTTATAAATTTATTTCTTATTTAGGATACTTTAATTTCATTTCTTTTAAATTATTTTCTCTCCATGTTTATTTGAATATTTATTTCATGTCATAATACAAATACAAGTAACATTTTTCAAATGTGGAGAAGTATCCTTGGGTGTGCTTGTGCAGCACGAGTTTGTTGATGGTTGTGTAGCTTTACACTTGTCAATACTTGATTAAAGCCATGTGGATTAGACATTATCTCTCACCATTTATTGATAGAACTCTTTTTAAATCCAAAGAAAATTCCATGTTAAAGTTTACTCACATAGAGAGTACTAGCACACCTCCACTCTTGCAGAAAAGTGAATTAACAAATGATAATGATGTCTCATGTGCCATGTATTTTAAGAGGAAAAACAAAGCAAACTGGAGATAAATAAAGTTATTGTTGCTATGAAATGCTTGCAAGACATATATGGAGATGTGCCTCCCAGGCCAGAAATATGAGGGAAGATCAGAAACAAAACTGTTTATTTATGTGGATGGTCGTAGTAGGCTCAAACCACCTCTTCCCAGGGTTATTTTGGGAATGCTGTTTTCACATATGCCCCTATGGCTCATGCCAGGGACCTCGTTTCAAATCCTGTGAATTACAGTGAAAGTATAATTCATGAAGTTCTGCTTCAAATGGATGACGAGTACATGCGTTCTACTTTAGACTATTTGGAATTGCAACATGATTTCAACTGCTTGATTTCGGTATCATATGTTCAAGTGCCCTAATATAAATATCTTAAGCTGGAATAGACTGCCCATATATGATGCAGACTTTGGTTTTGAGAACAAACCCATATTCATGGGCCCTGCAGCTACTCACGAAGGTCTTGCTTACATTTTTTCCTAGCGCAACCAATGATGGAAGTTTGTCGGTTGTCTTGGTATTTACACTTTCATCATGTGGCTTATTTTCAAAATCTGTTATGTAATTCTAGTTTATATGAGTGCAGAATGACAAGAAAACTGTGTTATATTTGGATTTGCAATAAATTAAGATTGTTTTATATTATATAGATGCTATTGAAAATTGTAATATGGATTAAAGTTATTATTTCATTTAGTCTGAAATCTTTGAAATTTAAAGTCTTTATATTTTTAAAGTATAAACATTTTTAATTTATCCTATTACTTTTATAGATACGTAATTTTATATATATTTGCAGGTAATTTTTAATGATGATGATTCATGAATGACTAAATTGGTTTATTGATTAATGATTAATTTTTGTGTTTTGAGGTTTTTATTTTTTTTTGGTTTGAAAAACACTTCAAAAATCATATAAATCATATGTTTTGAATTAAAGGATTGGGGTATATATATATATATATATATATATAATGGTTTGGTTTTTGATCTTTGACAATATGTGGTTAATGTTCATAATGTATAATTATTAGAAATATATGTATATTTTATTATATTATATTTAATATTTTTTGTATAGTTATTTTGGTAAAAGTTTCTTCTACATACCAATAAAATTTGCACTTATCATTTCTTTAGTTGTATAACCTAGAAACTTCACTAATAAATTAGAGGAATAAACTTTTAAAGATCATTTTAATGGTAGGTTCAAATTTGGACAATTGAGTGAGAATATTTTAGAGCTATCTTCGGTTGTTTAGTGGCATTTTTTGGGTCAAAAATTTATAACTGCACTAGAACATTTGACAATGTTCTAAACTTAGAAACAACATAATGTTTCAAAATCACATCCAAAGAGCTTTTATGCAAAGACTATGTCTCTTGGGGTTAACCTTCTATGTTGACCACCATGGTAAGGAAGTATGTCACATCAACCCCATTAACCATGCATATCGAGCAAGCCACGTATGGCCTTTCAAGAAGACTCTATGAGGTCCAAAATAACTCTGTTAGGGGGCTGGGGAATCAGGAAATACCTAACCCATTTATCTGGCTATGTTAAATATTGGAATATTAAGAGAAGTATGTGTTCCATTATATGCTATTATATTTTGATCCATAGATGAGAAAATAAACTAGGAGTGGGGAGTGAGATAAAAATTGATCCATAAACTACCATGGATATTCCAGTCTACAAATTTTCATAATAGATTTCATAAAATTATACTGAAATTTAGAAATTTATATTACGAGGGTTATTTTTTCCTTAGATTTCTGAATTTATTTAAGTTATTGTGCTCATGTATGCAATATATGAAATATGGAAAGTAGAGAATAGTAGACCTATTTTGCAAAAATATAACCTTTATCAATTAGGCATGAGCATTTGGTGCTAAGGTAAGAATTGTTACTCTTCCTAATCTAGCGCGAAAGTGTCATAGGGTTTCATATTTTCTACATTGATAAAAATTGAGTAAATGCACATGTATGGAAGTATATTGAGTTTATAGGTTTTATATACCACCTTTTATATTATATCAAATGGACCATATAAAAGATCCTTGATTTTCTTACTAGGATCCTATAGCCTCTCTGATATGTAAACTTTTATCGATATTCCATTAGACTATTCGTCACAATAGATCTAATAAAATATAATAGTAAATCCAAAATAAACTTTATGGTGGTAATTTATCCTTATATTTATGGATTTGGTAACTACCATTTATTACATATGCATGTCAATTATAATTATGTAGAAAATAGAGAACATATATAACAACCACTCACAAAACACTTTAACACAAGATATAACTTGGGAAACCCTTTCGAGATAAAATCCATTCGAAACATGATATTTCTTCAATCTTCCTCTCTCTTAATGGAATTGGATGCAAGTACAAAGGAGCGAGGCATGTGGCCTATGGGGCTTCCAGGAAGTCTTAGTTTTCTAGGTTTTATATCACTTTTAAAAAATGCATGTATAAACCTACATTATTAAAGAAATAAGGGCCATTTAAAAAACCTTAATTCTATCCACTATTTTTTTTAGTGTGGTTGTAAAAAATCCTTTATCCCCAACTCAAGGTCGACCTACCCTTTAGGTTTCCATTTTTTTTGTATCCAACCAACTGAATCCATTTTAGTTCGCCACATGCCTATGAATTTGCTAAACAAGGCATGGTTTTAATGTAGTGGATGTAATTCTCTAATATTCTTCATCTTGCTTCAAATTTCGGGTCTTTGACCACCTTAGATAAAAATCTACCATGATTTATATTTTTTCTAGTAGGATATCATCATGGCTTTGGCCTTCCCTACTATATCTGGTTCATAGGAATTTACATCGACGTCTGGAGGAAACAACAAGGTTTTACTACAATAGATTGTTGTCCTTTTCTATCTCCCAATACCACATTCTTGTAGGAGGGGATTGTGCCCCCTAAGACAAGTGCACCATGGTGGCACTTAGCTAGAGAAGTTTGCAAAAAAAAAATCTAAGAAAGAAACCCTATCAAGTTGCAGGCCTCCTATTGGATTAAAGGGCTATGAATTAAATATATATATATATATATATATATATATATATATATATATATATATATATATATATATAATGGATTTGAGCCTTGATCTTTGAGCATCCTTTTACAATCCAAACATGCATATGGAATATAAATATATGTGGTAAATTTTTTTAATGTATAATAATTTAAAAATATGTATATTTTATTTATTATATTTAATAGTTTTTTCTTTAATTATTATTTTGGTAAAAAAAAAATTCCATAAACTAATAGAGTTGGTGCTTTCTCAATTTTTAGTTGTACAAGATAGAAAATTCATTGATAAAAGTATATTTACATAAAAATAATTGGGTTTATGGTTTGGATTGGATCATTATATTATTTGTCGCCTAGCAATGGTTTCATAGAAATTGGAGGAATCAACTTGCAAGGTCATTTTAACGATATGTACTAGTTTGGAGAATTGAGTCTGAAACCTTATCTGTAAATACCCATAATCATAACATACAAATTTCACATCAATCCATGCTATAAAAATATCAATACATAAATATTCATCTAGCTAGCACATAATTTACGATATCATGAGATGAAAGACTTACATGTAAGAGAAAATATTTACTACTAGATAATTAAGAGTGGTTGCACTATCCTTCTCCCAGTGTCTGCAATAAGGTTTTGGGGATGACTCATCACCCAACCGTAGGCTTAGCTACAATAAATATTTCTATAGGTGGCCACCCCCGAGCCCTCAATCAACTACTACTGCCAATGAATTCTTTATCTCTAAAAATTCCCATCCTGAAGGTATGAATGCTTCTCATCTCCCTTTTCAATCATTTAATTTAATAAACTATTCTAAAAATGGAAAGAAATTAGAAAGCATTCTGCATGTACATAATTATTGTGTCACCATGCCAACTTTTATTTCTTTTTATTTTTCTGGTTAACTCTCTCTCTCTCTCTCTCTCTCTCTCTATATATATATATATATATATATATATATATATATATATATATATATATATATTAAGAACTTTAGTTTATGATTTGTTATTTTATTTATTTACTATTATCATGTTTCTTCATTATTTGTTATTTTAATTATTTATATATTAATAGTATTTCATTTTATTATAATTATTATTATTACAAGACATTACACTACAGAACTATTTGGAGTCATTAAATGGAATTTTTAGGGCCAGTGACGCTTCACTTGCACCAGACCCTTTGACAATTTTCTACACTTAGGAACCTTTCCAATGGTACAATAAGCACATCTAACAAAGGTTGCATGAAAAACTAGTGCATTTTGTAAGTCAGCCTATTGTGTTGACCACCATGGTACAATAGTATGCCACATCAACCCCAGTTACTCATGCATATGGGGCTCACCACATGTGGAATTTTAAGAAGACAATTTATGAGGTCTAAAATTGTAGAGTCTAGGTAAGGGTTGATGGAATCAAATATTACCCTTACTTGGCTATTGGGCTATGTTAAATACTAAAATACTATGAGGAGTAAGGGTTCTATTCTATAGTAATATTATATTTTGTTCCATAGGTGACTAATGAAACCAGGACTAGGAAGTTATAGATGAAAATTGATCCCTAATTTCCATGAATAATACACTCAACATTTCAACACAACAAATTTGATAAATTTATAATGAATATCTAAAATCTATACTACGAGGGTTAATTTTTCCTTAGATTTCTATATTTTAATTAATTATTTTTTTGTGTGTGCAATATATGAAATACGGAAAGTAGAGAACAATGGAAATAACACTCCAAAACCACAATGAACATGGGATGTGTTTTGGGAAACACATATAAGGGAAAACCATGGTGGAAAGTGAGGTTTCGTTGCTCTCTTTTCTCTAAATGGAAATGATGCAAGTACAAAGGAGTGAGACATGTTCCCCATGGGTTTCTACTGAATACAAACCATCTCTATTTTCTCTTTCTCTATCCACTCATATATGGACCAAAATGGATTAAAATAGAATGAAACCCCTTTTCCACATTGTGACCTAGTTATAACACAAACTGACAACCAATTAGTGGCTATTTTTTACTCCTTAAACTCTTAACTAGAGTAACAATATTGATCCTTCCTAAGTTTTTCATCATGCTTACATGGATAACCAATTTTCCTTGAATAATGGGGGCTAAAGTGGCATCCTCTTGAAACATGGTGGTAAAAATAGGAAGGTCAACTTCAAGGATGCATAAATTTTACATGTAGACTCTGTTAGGGATAGTTCTTGTGCTATTGGGAAGGTATTCAAGTGTAGAACGTCACTAAGGGTGAAATAATTAATCGAAAAAGTTTTACCTAAAAATTTTCCATTTAATGGTTGAAGTTTCCTTTAGAAGGTTCGAAACTCCAATTCACCAAAGTGGGACCCACTAGTAAAAACGGTCTTGTAAGTTGATTCCTCCAATTTTTCGCCTCTAAAATAAATATGGATGAAAAATAACATAATGGTCCAATTTCAATCATACCTCCCTACATTGGGAGGAATTGTTTGCCCAAAGATTTGATCGAAAGGAGTGAGGAAATATTTTCTCTAACTTCTCCTTAAAATACCATTTATCCTTGCTTGGAATTTGTCCTTTCAATTCAATCTACCAAAGGTCAGACCACACCTACCTTGTGGTTATGGACCTCTTCTCAAAAACTACATCATACGAAAATTCTAGTTGAACATCTAGTGTTAAATCCTATACAAAACATAAGAATTATTCCTCTTCCTCATCTACCATGGAAGGTTCATAGAGTTTCATATTTTCTACATTCAAAACTGAGTAAATGCCCAGGAATGAGAGTAGACTAATTATATAGGCATTACCTCCCAACTTTTCTAGTATATCAAAGGTAACATATCATAGAGCCTTGATTTTCTTACTAGGACCCTCTAGCTTCTCCGATCTATAAATTGTTGGCAATATTCCACTAGACAATTCATCACAATAGATCTACTATAATACATTATAAAATGTGAAATCCACATTGTAGGGGTTAATTTCTCCTTATATTTTTGGATTTTATATAATTATTTTTTATTTCATATGCATGCCAATTATAATTATGTAAAACACAGAAAAAAATAGAAAAACGACTCAAAATCCGCAATAACACAAGATATGGCCTAGGAAACCCTTTTCGGAGAAAACCTAGTTGGACAGTGATGTTGCTCCACACTTTCTTTCTCTAAATGGAAATGGATGAAGGTACAAAGGAGTGAGACCTTTTTCCCATGGGATGCTACACTATAAAATCCTCTCTATTTTCTCTCTCCATATCCACTCTCAATTACTTTTCTCATGTATGGAAAAAAATGCACTCAAATAGAACTGAACCCCTTTTCCTCCTAGTGACCTAGTTATAACACAACCCAATAATGTACTAGTGGTTACATTTGATTCCTTCAACTCTTAACTAGAGTTATAATATCAACCTTTCTATAGTATTTTTCATCATGATCATCTGGATATCCCCTCTTCCATGAATAATGGGTGCTGACCCTACATCCACTCAAATCATGGTGGTCAAAATGGGAAGGTTAACTCTCAGGCGGCATAAACTTTTCATTCGAACTCTCATTGAGGTGATTATTGTGTAATTTTAAAGGTATCTATATATATAAAATAGTGCTAAAAGTGTAAGACTTAAGAAAAATATTTTGCCTCGAAAAAACATCGTTTGATTCCTCAAACGACTTTTGTAAGGTTTTAGACCCCAATTCACCAAGCAAGGGCTTGTCAATAAAAATGGCCTTGTGAGTTGATTCCCTCAATTTCTCCCCTTTAAATGCATTAATATGGATGAAAATATATATAATTATCACATTCATATTAGTTTTATTTTTCAATTGTAATGATGCTTTATCTTCCACCTTGAATGATTCTCTATTCTATGTTGATCATGTTTGGTCTTGTACTTATCATGTGACCTATTTAATGTCTATAGTATTTACAGATGGATTTTACTCAAAAAATTATCTACCCTCAAGGAATACCTTGTGAGAACCTTTCACACACCTTGTTTCCCATATGTAATATCCAAAGGTGAAGGTGGAAAATATCCAAAATAAGTTTCAAATGGTGACTTACGAGTAGAAGTATGGACTCCTTTGTTATAAAAGTGTTGTATATATATCATATTTTCATCCCAAGTATTCAAATACTTATGATTATAACCCCTCAAAATTTGCAAAAAATTCTTATTGGAAACTTCTATTTCTTATATTTGTATGGATGGAATGTTAAATACCTCTTCAACTTCGTATCCATATTCCCCCATAATATGGTCCAAAATGAATTGAGAAATTTAGTGTCCAAATTAAAAATGATGTTCCTTGGTATCCCAAAGTGCACCTAAAGCTATCCAAAGAACACATTTTCTACTTCTTTCCTACTAATGTATTTTTACAGGGCATGCTAGCACAAATCTTGCTAATACTATCAACTACGATGAATAGGTAGTCATGTTCCTTCCCGGTTATTGGTAAACCTCCCACAAATTCCATGGAAATACTTTCCTAAGGATAAGTGGGTAATTGCAAGTGATGGTATAACACTTGTTTTCTATTACTAAGGCTTATTAGTACAACAAAGCATACATCCTCTTATGAACCTAGCTACTTCTTTCCTCTTAGGACAATGCACATACCTTTGTAAGTTGGCCACTCTCTTCCCTACATTGAAATTCCCTACAACCTTAGAGGTGTGAGCCCCTTTTATCAACTCAAGGCACTCACCATAAGGAACACATAACTTATCTAGCCTATAGATTAACCCATTTTGGAGATGATAGTCAACTTTTTTGTCACCATCATGTACATGAATTTTTCTCTACAACTATTAAAAAACCTCCTTGAATTCATCATCCTCTTTATATTATTATCTATATGCATCATGAATGAAGGTATCCATGTGCATCATATTTATCAAATTTATGATATTTTATTTGGATAGCCTTGAAAGCATGCCAAGAAACTTGTTTATGCTATTGGTCTTATAATTGATCACTAAATGAAATAGTTGTAAAATCCCATCCACTTGTAATGCCTGGTCTACTATAACTTACCATGGGCTTCTCAATACTGTAGTGGCTAGTGCTCTATGTGGATTAGTATCTCCATTCCCATCAGATAGTGTTTCCAGTTTTGGACAATGTGTACCAAGGCATATATAGCTCCTTGTTATAGGTAGGGTGGTTAAAAACTACCCCATGAAATACTTTAGAATAGTAGCATACTAACCTTCATCCCTACATCAAATATTCTCCCATAACATACCTACTCACATCTCTCTCCACATTGAAGGGATACCATAGTTTTGGAAATGCTAGAACCAATGCAAAACTAATTTTCTTCTTTAAGTCCGTGAAGGCCTTCTACTGACCCTTACCTCATTAGAAACTCTTTCCACTCATTATTATGATATGGATTGGTTTCACTACTACTCGAAATAAGGATATGAATTTCCTCAGGTACTGAGTTTCCCCAACAAAACTCATAATATTAGAAACATGGGTAGCAACCAACCACTTCATGATGGCCTCCATTTTGGAAGGATCTATCTTCATCTTTGCTCCACCAATCACATATCCTAAATACACCAAAGAATGTTATGAAAACTCACACTTATTTAGATTTTCTAGCAGTTTGGGCTCTTTAATGTCTCTAGAACCTATATAAAATGTGAGATATACTCAACCCTAGTATAAATATATACCAATATATCATCCAAATAAATAATAACAAATAAATTTCTAAAAGGGTGAAATATATTATTTATTGATCTTGTGAATGTAATCGGTGCATTGCATAAGCAAAATGGAATAACTAACCACTCATACAAACCTTGTTTGGTTTTGAAGGTGATATTCTAAGTATCTTCTTCTCTAACTAGAACTTATCTATACCCCAAATTTAAGTCCAACCTAGTGAAGCATTTGGCTTGTTGTAATTGATCCAATATACCATCAATCCTTGGCAAGGGGTACATATTTTTGAGTTTAATTTTTTTTAATGCTTTGTAGCCAATACACATCTTCCAAGTCCCATCCTTTTTTGACACAATTATGATGGGTGACCCACATGATGAGGTACTTGGTTGAATAAAACCCTATTATAGCATTTACAATCCCATAATATAAATATAAATAATCACTCAAGTGGGAAGTCTAAATCTAGAGGAAGATGTAAATCTCCAAGAAAATTTGCAAACGTATGTTGGAGATGTGGAAAGTGAGGGAAGTACAAGAAATACTATAGATATTAAATTTTTAAGAAAGGGAACACATTTGATGATGCTCCTTCTACAAAATCATAAACCTCTATAGATGGAGGGGAGCTGTGCTTGTCTTCTTCAAGTCTACAAAATCATAAACCTCCATAGATGGAGGGGATGTGTGCTTGTCTTCTTCAAGTCAGACACGCAGATCATGTAAATGAATGTAAATAAATTGACATGATTTTTGTAGTTGCTATAAATTAAATGAATCTCTAAGTTATTTTCTGAAGTGTGTTTTATGTATAATTGCAAGCACATTGTTGGTTGGGTTAATTCTATTATTAGAATTTCGATCATTTTTTCATGGTTGGATTTACATGCTCTGTTAGATTATTTTGGCATTAATCTTGCATCGCTTGCATATTTATATACTTCTTTCTTTTCCAGTTTCCCCATATGTTGTCTTGCTAAAAGACAGAGGACATAAAACCCTATTTTTCCCCGTGGTTAGGGTTTAAACGTCTCGGCGTACTGACCTTGTTTTGGTGTGAAATAGTTATAGTTTTGGCATACGCTTGCACTGACAAAATCATAACAATACATTAATTCAAAGTTACTTTGTAGTTTTTGTTTCCATGTCAAATTTGCATTTCTTTCTCCTGTAGAATTATGGTACTATAATTTCTATTATTTTCAAGTACATTTGTTCTTACATTTTGTTACACAGTTGGTACTTAAAGGTAAAGGCCTCTGTGGCATATATTGTTTATAGGGTATTTTCTGGTTCTTATTCATACACTATAACTTTCCTAGGTTAGATAGTCACTAATTATCCACCGTACATCTACCAACAAAACCTCGTCCTTTTTCCACTGTGACTAAGAAAGATATATAAAGTATTGTACCATTCATTCAAAAAGGATCTTGCCTAAGTTTTTTGTAATGTAAATGAAGAAACATATACATTCTTGCACAAAATAAATACAGTACAAAAAACATGATAATGTTCCAGCTCTATCATATAATCCACAAAACTTATATGGAATTTGTTTCACTGATTAAGCCACCCAACCATGAGTGGGGCGATTATGTCCTCAACTCGCCCCGTTCTCCTCACCAGAGTGGAAGTTAGCAGAAGATTTCTGGAGTTCAACTCTCCTCATGCTCCTCACTGGAGCGGAAGTTAGCAGAAGATTTCTAGAGTTAGACCTCAAGACCCTTGTCTAGCCTTTTACTCTAATTCGGGTTGCAGAGTTTCACTCGTCATCAGCAGACTCTGGACAACTCTGTTTTTATAGCTACCTATTGTTCTATTGCACATAACCCTTCTCCTCTCTCAGATTTCCTTTTTATCCTTAGAGGAGAAAGTAACTCTCAACAACCACTTCTTCCCAACTACTCGGGAATCTTGGAATTATTTACTAACCAGTTATAGAAATTTTGAATGTAATTCTTTATTCATAAAATATAAACTCAAGTTCATTAACCAGTTTAACACATTTGTTAGTATTTTTTTCTTACTTAAAAGTCAAATGTAATTTTGCAAAAATTTAAAATAAAATGAGATAACTAACTAGGGGTTACGATATATAAATATGTGAAATATTTAAATATTATTCATTACAAAATATAGTTTAAAAAGATAACTTTTTCCAATTAATTAAAAAATTAAAAAAATGAATAAAAAAATTAAAAAAATTAAAATAATAATAATTATATTTTGAAAATTGCAAAAAATACATGAGATTAAAACACTTAGTAATTAATAAATAAATAAATAAAAATTCTCATTTAAAGAATCGAGAGTGGGCAAAAGAAACTTACAAAGTAAGAAAATCCATGTGAAAAGCCTTACAATTACTTTAATAACTTCCCATGCATAGAATAAGTTTCCTCAAAATTAAAGGTATGCAAATTATTGGTTAAAATATGCATTTATAAAAAGCTATTTCTTTAACTTTTATATTTTGTGAAGTTCTCAATGGTCCTCATATTTTCTCTTATAAATCGACTTCTCGAAGAGATTTTTAGGCACCCACGGAAAACATGTAGTTCAAAGCGAAGTAGAGCAACACAGCGTAACGGAGTTTACCTTGTTCAGCTTTCATACATTTAAATGCACCTTGTCCGATGATTTTAGCAAAATTGCCAAGAAAGTTGATGGTCGCATATTTGTTGCCCATTTATTTCGTACAGAGCTGGGACGCAGAGCATTTCAATTATTTTTTGAAAAGGGGGAGAGGCAACTACAACGTGGTCCACATTGAGTTTTAGAAAAAAAAAAATTCAGAGCGGGAAAGACGCTGTTCATTTGTATTAATGAAAATATATACATTGAGAGTGCAAGAAGTACTCAAAGTTCAAGAAAATTCCCAAGAAAGATAAACCATAAACAAATGGAAAGTCCGCCACACAAAAACTGAACAGGCCCAAACAAGGGAACTGAATCAGGAAGACCATAAGCCCAAGAGAAGTCGGAACCAGCATGTCTCCAAACCAAACAATCCAGATGATAAAAACTCAAGATAGAAGCCCGGCAGAGATAGAGGAACATAGAGAAGCTGTTGAGCAGGCTGGTTTGAGGAAAAAAAAAAAACATAGCCCGGCAGAGATGGAGGAAAAAAAAAAAACATGTTGAGCAGGCTGGTTTGATGAAGGCACCCTCAACGCGTGTATTTGCTTCCCGAAAAATGTGTAGGAGAGATAAAACATGAATCCGTTGCATAAGGAAGGAGATGCGGCTTATCCAATTTTGAAGCCACTGAGAATGAAAAGCAATAAGCCACTGATCCCATGGATAACCACTTTGGAGTCCTCGTAGATATGAAGACTAGACAATTGCAGATTATAGGAAACTCGAACATTCCATAGAGCAAAGAGCTTCGCCTTTTTGTTAGAGCCTAAACAACCGTTCCCGAAGATAGAAAAACTATCACCATTGTCCAGTTTGATCCAATCATCACAGCCCCATGACCCTTGTTGTTCAGCGTCATCAAAGAAGCCCACAGGGAGAAAGGGAGGAAGACGGGGTGAGGTTGAAGACGATGAGAAAGGTTGAGCGATGCTAGGTTCAGAGGCATCCTGAAGGTCCATCCATCCTATCCCATAATAGCCCCGAAGATCTTATAAGAGACGAAAGGGACATCCCCGAAAATGATCATGTTCCTAGCCAGCTATACTTTCCACATAAGGAAATAAGGAAGAGATATGAATTTGTGATTCGAAGGAGTCCAGGGGAGGATAGAATGAAGAAAGTAAAGAGGGCGCCAACTGTGATCATGCAAAAATGAAGAAAGTAAAGAGGGCGCCAACCGTGATCCTGCAAAAGATCGAAAAACCATTGCCATACACCAAGAATCACAGTGCAAAAAATATATGAGGGAGAGAGGATGCTGAATAAATGCGAAATCTTCCTTTTTAGTTTACACCCGTTTGGAATTTCAAATTTATCTTAATCGTCAAGTGGAAAATTTGATGACAATTTTTTTTCATATTTGTAACTTGTAAGTTGGATATAAATTGGCAAACTTTATTTTTATGTATTTTTTATAACAATAAGGAGGTTAGAAAAAAAACCTACAAGAACTCACTACTTTATGAAAGGAATGTCAATGATGTGCAAGTAGAAAATGTCACTAATCTCATCTTTCTAATCATTCTTACCATTTATTTTCCTTTTGTGTATGTAAGAATTTTATTTGCAATCAATTATAGAAAATATGGTTACAAGAAAAAAGTGTTGCAATTAAACACATTGTCAAACTCAACTTCTATTTGCATTTATGAAGAGTAACTTAATATTTAAACATCATCAAATTGAGGGTTTCAAAATATTTATACCAGTCAAAAGTGGTTTCAAATGGGACAGATTGCTTCTCCATCTCGTTTTTGTTCTTGTGGAATTTTACAATAAAAGCTGCCAGCTTCTCGACAAACCCCTAGCTGTACATATTATCCACCCCTAGCTGTACATATTATCCCAAGAGCTCGCTGTCAGAATATCTGCATCCTAAGAGCTAACTTCCATATTATCCCAAGAGCTAGCTGCCAGAATATCTACATCCCAAGAGCTAACTGCCAAAATATCTACATAATTTATGACAGAGGCTTTGAATTGAGGATTTCAAATATTTTGATGAGTTAAAAGTGTCGTTTCAAAATTTAACAGAAAAAATGTTCTTCATAATGTCAAATTCTAGGGTATTGGACCATGTTTTCCATTAACCATTGGGCCAACAAAGTACTAAAAGGAAAGCTGGTGTCTTTTCATTTTGTCACTTAGATAAGTACAAAGTGATATTCAATGTACAAGATGAAAAGGCAACAAATGGATGTAAAAATGGAATATTGATCTGAATGCATGTCCCACAAATAGCAAGGAGTTAAAAAAATTTGTGCTTGAGAAGTTCCGTAAGGGTATATGGGGAGAAAAAGTTCTTATTGCTCAATTAAGAACTAAATCACATAGACTTCCGTGTGAAAAGGGACGGTGGAAGAGACCTAAAGAAGCTTGGGAAGAAAGGGTATGTACTTTTTGCATTTCTTCCGGAGTGGAATCAGAAAAACATTTCATTTTGGAATGTGACGCTTTCAGAGACATCAAGGAAGATTACCGCAATATGTTAGCATCAACTCAGTGACATTGAAAATAATTATATTATTTTATATTAATGAAAGGTTACATAAGTTGTAACGTATCTCCTTAGTTTAGGATTAGTTCTAGAGATTGGGGATTTAGTTGCAACTTCTAACTTCTAGTATTGTACTTAATGATGTAATATTTCATTCATGAATGTAGAGTGTACGAGGATTCTCTCTCTGTTCGAGTGTAATCTCGGGGTACGAGGCCACACGAGAGCTAAATCCTTCTTTTCAATTACGTACACATTTTATCTTATTATTAGAGCTCGGATGGGGAGAGCACGATTTTTTATCGCCTTTGTGTTGGAGTGCCCACAATGGCGAGAATCACAGCCACGTGGCTAAAAGTGCCTTTGTGGCCGTGTGTACACGAGAGCTTTGTGCTCGATTGAGCAGGTGGACTGCAGAACACCTGGCTCGGACTCAGATGATTTTTTAATTTTCTGAGTAGAAGGGGGTTGGCGCGTTTTTCGCGCTGACAGTAGCGCCAGGAAGCGCAACTGGCGCGTCTGTTCAGCTGTTAGTCGCGCCACTGCGCCATTGGCGTGGAGTCGCACGGGAAAATCGCGCCAAGTGTCTTTTACTTACACCGATTTCATCCGGGCGCGGGTTTTTCGTTCGGGAGGGCGCCGACTCACCTTCAAGGGGATCCGCGGGAAGCCTCATCTTCGTTTGACGATTTGCGGAGGAGCAGATCGAACAAGTTACGGATCTATCCGGGAGAGGCAGATCGGATTAATCTGTCAGTGGGTGGATCAGAAGATCTGGCAGAAAAGTGGCAGAAAAGCGGCAGATCGGGTGACAATGGTTCTGGTGCCGAGAGTGTTAGATCGTTTCCAATGGTTAATACATTGAAGATATTGGAAACGGTGCGGCCTGCGTCACCAACGCCACAGCCGGATCTTTGGATGTCAAATGCAGACCAAGTTGTTCCGAGAACTTATACTCCAACTGCGTATTTCTACAGGTCCAATGGCAGTCCCGATTTCTTCTCATTGGACGTCCTCAAGGAAGCTCTGAGTAAGTTGCTGGTGCGTTTTTATCCCATGGCAGGGAGACTCAAAACAAGACCAGATGGACGTATCGAAATCAACTGCAACGGAGAGGGAGCTCTGCTGGCTGAGGCTGTCACAGATTCTGCCATTGATGATTTTGTGGATTTTTCGCCCACTGTGGAGCTCAAGCGGCTTATTCCCAAAGTTAGCTATTCACAAGAAATCTCTTCCTGCCGTCCGCTCTTTCTGCAGGTTGGTTTTGCTCATCTTATAGGACGAATTTTTTTTATATGTTTGCATGAATTATATATCTCTTTGTTTTGGCATTTAACTAATAAATAAAATTAAATGAGTTTGTTTTTATAATGTTTTTAATATTAATCCTATTATAAGCTGCTAGTGGAAGTTTCTAATCATCCAAAGTGATTGATTTATTGGTAGATTAAAAAATTGATTTTGTTTTTAATGCAACAAATATTTAGAATATATTTTTCAATGCATAAAGGTTTTATTGATTTTGTAGATTAAACAATTTCAACTCATATTTTTGAAAACTCTCTACTAAATTTGTTTAGTAAAATTGATTATAAAAATAAAAACTATCAAGAAAAAAATCATTTCATCTATTAGTTAAGCTAAATTTTTTGGTTTTGTATGAAGAAAGTAGAAAAAATAACTTGGTCCGCTAAAAATGAATAGAGAAACTCAATAATTTTATCACCCAAAACTTTTATTTGGGATAGATGACTAATATATTAATACCAATATTATGTGATCTTATTTTTTAGATTGTTTTTTCCAATTAATTATATTATTAGTTTTTTTGGTCCATGTTTACAACCAACCACTAATTCATCCTGAAATCAAAGATGAAAAATCTCATCTATACCCAACATAATGTTCAAAATATTATGCATCTTAACTTATTATGTCTCTACTATTTAAAGCCTTGAATAAATCAGATTTTTCAAATACTAATATTAATTTAATTTTAATATTTAATTGTTACATTAAATTTAATGTGTGACGTTTGGAAAATTTTTTTTTCCTTGAGATTTCCATTCCTATTATTTAGAAAGTGAATATTGTAAAATTTGATTATGTGGTTTTTAGAATAAATTTATATTAAAATTTTTAAATATTTAAATTAAAACTAATTTTATAAAAATTAATTAATTTTATTAAAAAAAAAATTAAATTTTATTTATACCCATTATTATTATTATTATTTACTTTTATAAAGAGTTCAATTCCTTATTTTTATATTATTATTTTTTTGAAATATGGAATAAAATATCAAAATTATTTAAAGTAAATTTGAATAAAGGAAACTATATATATATATAAAATATTATATCCTTCTCACTTGAAATGTAATCATATTTTTATTAATAATTAGATTTTAATAAATTTTAATTATTAATGTGTATATATTCATTTTAATTTTATATTTATTAAAACCATTAATTCAATAGATTGAATTATATATATAATATTTATTAAATAGATATAAGATTTGTTATAACTTTATATTTATTAAGTAATTTTGATGGCTCTTTATTTATATGAATTTATTATATTTATGTTAAGCTAAGATAAATCTGTGATTTTATAAGAATTTTTGTCTTTTCATTATATATTTATATTAAATTTTTTTTTTTTAAATAATATATTTTAAATGTATATATTAATTTTGAAAAATATTTACATTTCTCATATATATATATATATTAAATATTTTATTTAAATGTATGTAAAATATTTTATTTATAAAAATATTTCTTATTTCATATACTTTAACTTTTATTTGTTTTAAATTATTTTCTCTCATATTTATTTCATGTCATAATGCAAATTTTATTTTGTTTTAAATTATTTTCTCTCATATTTATTTTATGTCATAATGCAAATGCAGCTAACATTTTTCAGATGTGAATGTCTTTAGTTGTGTTTATGTAGCACCGTTTTGTGGATGGGTGTGCAGCTTTACACTTCATCAGCACTTTGTCTGAAGTAGCCCGTGGATTAGACATTACTCTCCCACCATTTCATTGGTAGAACTCTTTACAAGCTTGATAAATTCCAAGTTCAAAAGTTTCCTCATATAGAGTATTGTACACCTCCACTCTTGCAGAAAAGTGAATTAGCAAACGATAATGATGTCTCATGCCATGTTCAAAACTTCACAAAGAACAACTAGATATTTTTAAGAGCCAAAACAAATAAAAGTGGAAATAATAAAAGTTATAGCTGCTATGAAACGCTTGCTGGGCATATATGGAGATGTGCCTCCCAGGCCAGAAATACGAGGGAAGATCAAGAAACGAAAATGTTTGATTCTGTGGATGGTCAGGTAAAACAAACCACCTCTTCCCGAGGGTTATTTTGGGAATGCTATTTTCACATCCCCTATGGCTCATGCAGGGGACCTTTTTCCAATACAATTACTGCAAGTATAATTCATGAAGTTTTGCTTCAAATGGATGAGCCAATACATGCGTTCTGCTTTAGACTATTTGAAATTGCAACCTGATTTCACTACTTTAATTCGAGAAGCTCATATGTTCAGGTGTCCTAATATCAATATCGTAAGCTGAATAGACTACCCATATATGATGCAGACTTTGGTTGGGGCAAGCCAGCATTGTCATGGGCCCTGCAGCTACTCACGAAGTGTCAGTTTCACCAACAATTAATTACTCTCATTTAAAAAAAAAAAAATTCTACATGGCATATTACAACATTTACACCTAATTTTTTCCTTTGTTACCCAAGTTGATTATAGGACTATGTACTATATAAATAAAGCACCAATTCTGAAATTCTGAGTTGGCATCATTAACATTGCATAAAATTTTGGTTCACTAAAGCTCATATTCGACATAACTCATACGCATATACCTAATTGTCTTAATCATTTCACACATAAACATGTAATGCGGTTGCGAGGTATTATAGATAATATATTCCGTTACTTACACTTGAGTTAAATCTAACATCCAAGTCATTCAACTTGATCTACGACATACATTTATTAACGAAATCTTAATCAATATTTAACTTAATATGAAGCTTTGTCTGGGGGTAAGGACATGCCACATGGCATGATATTCCTTCTCGGCAAGGCATAGATGTCAATCCTTTTAATATAGTTGTATATGGATTTTAATGCAGGGACAAGCGTAAAACATGCCTCGGTTTCCACGGAGAGTACAAGGAAAAACATGGGTCTTGCGGTTTGGTAGTCTTGCATTTGTATCACTCCTCAAAAGCGCGCGGCCCAACGAGTTTTAGCTCCTCGTTGGTTTCTCTAGGTGCGATTTTGGTCTTAAAGATCGGCTCCATTCGCCAGGTTAACACGCTCTACCTCGGCTTAATTGTAAATGTTATGTTTGATTTCATCTTTTGTTTTTAAGGGGTTTGGTTTCATGCGGGGTTATTGTTTGCGAGGGAATGCGGCTCCCTTACTTGCTCGAGGGTGTTAAGCCTTTCGACTAACCTTTAGTGCGAATCAACGAAAAAGGTACACGACTTTCGGTTAATTAACATTTGGGGTTTAATCTTTTTTACGGGTTGCAATTTCATTTACAAGATTTAGAGTAAGCTTTTACTAACCCTTAACATTTTTAAATATTCCCGAGCTTCACGAATTCAAATCCAAATAGGTAAGCTTCCCCAAGCAACTCTTTCCCGATTTAGAATTGGTTAGAGCCCCTTTTTTAAAGAAAAACCCTTTCACAGTCTTTAATGCGACCTTATGAGTTCATTATTCTAACGGGGTTTGTTTACTTGCGAGGTTAGTGGGTTTTCGCCAAACCCTACCTTCGATCTCTCCATTAATCTCTTGCCGCGGCCCCAATGTTGCTTCTCCCATCCACAGTGCCCTCTTGTGTTGTAATATGAGAATTTGTGCTTGTCGCTTTAATGGCATGCATAAAGGAAAGAAACATGGTTTTTTACTACTCGACTTAGGGTTTATAATCTTGCAACATATAATTATTCTTATTATGTAAGGACTCTAGGGTTTCGATCAGGTTGAAATACAAGTATTGTTCATTGACTTGAAGAGCTTCATGAACGGTAAAATCTATTCTTGTTACATTAATGCAGTAGGAGCGAGCGCTGTTCGGTTATTTTTATGAAACCACGAACATGGTGCCATTTTGCTTTGTATTTATCGTGTAAAACATTACGATTTTTCTTTTCTTGAAGCTCTACTTCTTACGTGATTATTATGTGTATTAGCATAGATCCCACGATTATCTACATTTTTCGATAGTAAGCATCTTGTAAATTGTTTCTCTTCTATATTAACATTAAGTGTTGGCAAGGAATGAAAATTTATATGCATAGCGGCCTGCTTTAATCGTTAACTATTTGCATGTAGGGCTACGCACTACATTCATCTAATGTTCTAGGAGCTTTCACTCGGGTTTTACATCTCAAATGTTCATTATTTTCATATGATACTCATGAGCAATTTATTTCTCCATTTATATAAATGAATATCATGTATATGAAGTTTACTTTGTAATTGCATGTTATTGCGATGAGGGTTTCTATATTTTCTTGTAAATAATTTACGGTGTATCCCTGCGAAACAAAGTGTTACGGTGTCACACTGCAACCAATCTTGCTTAATTATTCGAAGTTCAACCTAGGTGTCGGTTTGTTGATCAACGATTGTCATTGATGTCATTGTGTACAGGGGGTAACCCGATTATTTCATGGGAATTTTGATATACCAAATTAATATATTCGGGTCAATAATGCTTTTGATAGTTTCTACTTGTCGAGATGTTTTAGTTGATATATGGAACGCCATGTAATTCTTCACGGTTTGAGAGATATTCATGTTTGAAGTTTGTACCCCCGGTTAATTGGGCTAAAACCCCATGGGGTTGGGGCATGGGTCATTGAAAATTCATAATTAATATTTTTTATGTCCTAAATCCCTCCCACATTCACTGTTGAAGCCCCTCTCAGCAAGCATTCATATAATTGTGATCTTCATTTCCTCCTTATGTAAGAGTTAGGCCATCAAAATGAGGTCATCTTTGAATTTTTGCTCTAACTTTTTCTCTGATTCGAAGCTGAAATTTTTATGAAATTGACAGAAAATCTGACGAAGCTGGCAATGAAATTTCAGATCAAGATGCAATATTTTTGGAGATATGATCTGTGTAAGTCGGGGGTTTTAACGGAGCTCACGAAATTCATCTCAAAGAAAGTGAACTTGGTAAATTCGTCATAACTCTCTCTGAGTATCGGTTGAATGCCATAAAAAGTGACGGATAGTGCACGATTTTGTACTTTCCTTTATCAATTTTAGAAACAAATGAAGAAACAATGACACATGGCATGTCGTACAAGTGTGCTTTCTTTGGGAAATAGTCCATAATTAGGGCATTGTGAGAGATTAGGTATAAATCTCTCTTCAGAATCAAATTGGGTTAGACCTATGGCATTGGAAAGATGACTCGGAGGACTACTAAAGGACCAAAATTAAGATATTGAGGATCTAAAATGGCAGAGAGATACACAGATTCAATATCGAGCTCCTAGAAGGCAAGAAAAAGGCTACGATCATGTGTTGTCAAGGGTTGCAAAGGACGGACTTTCTACGGCGAGGAAAAGCAAAGCAAGGTGCGACGGTAGAATGACAAGAGAAGCAACCAAAGGGTGCATAACAACAACAAGAAGTTCATAATATGAAGTCTTCAAGTGGGCGGCCTTACCTCTGATCACATTGTAAAAGGTATCTTTGTACTTGGTCATTGTAAATACATTATTGTACAAATTGTACTAGTGGCCCCTATCTGCCAAGGGTTGAAGGCGAGTGTTGGGAGCTCTAGGATCATCATTAGGTGGTTGTGTCAAAGTTGAGGTTATGGTCTAGTATATCTTGTTCTTCTACATCATTTTATATCATTGTAAGTGGACCATTTTCCCTGGTACGGGAGTCCATTCTTCTTTATTCTTCTATAGGGTGGTAGGGTGGTGCTAGGGTGAGTTGTAGCTCTCATTGTGGGTGTTGGGGCATCCATTCGGTTGACTCTGCGAAGAATCTCGGGTGTTGGAGCATCCATGCGGTGGGGCCCAGAGAGGTGATTTTCTAGATTCTAGGAAGTTGGAGCTTTATTTTCAATTGGAGTTGAATATTAAGGGGTATTAGAAAAGAAAAGCATTAGGTGGTTTTGTCCGGAGTGGAGTTTCCACATTAAAAATGTGTGCATTTGTGTTCCTCTTGTTTCTTGCTATCATTGTACAAACATGATAATAATTGAAGATTAACTAATGCTCTAATTGAAAGGAATATTGATTCACCCCCCCTCTCGGTATTTCCAACAATTGGTTTCGGAAACTTAGTTCCTTGATAGCGAGTTTAACGGTACAAGGAGGTCATGGAGCATACCAAGAGTGGTGTACTCCTATTCAATGAAAATAATTATGCACTCTAGAAAGGAAGAATGGAGCCTATCTCTTGGCGCAAGGTTACGAAATATGAGGACCTTTGTTCAAAATGGATTTACATCTAAATCATGGATGAACAAAGTAGAATTTGGTAAATGATGCAAAGCAAAAGAATATTATTATCAGTGGACTTATTGAATGCATATCATAAGGTGTTGTGTTGTAAAACCACCAAAAATGTATGGGACAAGCTTGAGAATATATATGCGGGTGACTCAAATGCGAGAAAAATAGCTTCAAATCTATAGAAAAAATTTGAGCAACTCGGAATGAAAGAAGATTGCAACATTCTTTTAGCATACTTCCAATACGTTGATGAAATAACCAATACTGCGGAAGGATTGGAGGCAGAGTTGACGAGAAGACTATTATACAAAATATTCTTAGAACGTTACCGGGGAGATTCAATCCAAATGTATCGGTCTTAGAATACGAGCGCAAATGCAGGACAAACTCGGCAAGGAAGAATTACATGGAGTGCTCATAGCATATGAAATGAGACTTGATGAAGAAAAGAAACCTTCAAATCTAGAAGCTGCATTACGTTACATCTAAGCAAACCAATAAGGACAAACAACCTTCAATTGAAATGACATGCACCTGCAAGTGTGAAGAAAAGGAGATGAAGAGAAGGTCTTTTAGATGAAGAATATGCTTACTTTACGAGAAAACTAAAACACAGTAAGGGAAAATTCAAGGTAAAATTCCATTGATATGTTTCGGTTGTGGTGAGGTTAGGCATTTCGTAGCAAAATGTCCAAACAAAAGTGATGGCAACTCAAAAAGGAAAGAAAAGGCCTTAAAAATTCAACAACGAGGCAAAGATAAAAGGATCCAAAGGAACTTTCTCTCTAAAGAAGATAGCTCCTCATCCTATCGAAAGTGACATCAAAGAAGAAGCCAATGACAAAGTATTGTTTATGGCCAAACCTGATAAACGAAGTATCAAACAATGAAGAAGAAGGGTTGACCATAGAAGAATTTATGAGGAGGAAATCAAGCTTATAAAAGAGCTCAATGCTGAGAAGATCCGTTCTAACACTCTTGAAGAACAAGTTCAAGGTCTCAAAATTGAGTTGAAAAACACAAATGTATTGAAGAGTCACTTCAAAAGAAGTTGGAAGAAATCAACGAAGAAATGGAAGCATTAGAAGCGAGAAGTAGTCTCGCTGCGTAAGGAAGTGAAGAAGGAAAAACTATCCAAAAAATAATGTCACCCAACAACCTAAGGCATTGGAAGAACTCATCAGCAATCCAACAATCTTACAACAGCCAATCGGCCTCGATTACAAAGAAGAAGAAATGGGACCTTCTCACAATGATAAAATTCAATGAACCTATGAGATCGACATACACCAGAAGACTTCATTGGACAAAATTCGCAAGCACATCCTTGGAAGACGATTCCTGTTAAGAGAATTTTTCATCCAATTGCCAAACATATTTTCATGGCTATTGTTATTCCTTTGGAAAATTTGGTCATAAAGGCATGTGAAGATATCGCCGTACCCTGTAGACGATACAATTCCAAGAGATTCTTCAGAAATATGAACCTCCCGGAAATCAACGAAACATCAATGGATTTGAAAAATTTAATAAATAATATGGAATGTTACAAATATTAGAACTTTGGACACATAGCCGGAGAGCTGAGACTTTGAAAAGATCCCTTAGAAGAATATTTGAAATACAAAGATAGATGAAGACATGGAAGAAGAAGAAGGCTGATAATTGTGCTCTCGCTCTCAAGGCTAAAAAAAAAGAAAGATGCGTGGTATGTTGATAAGCGGTTGCTCGACGCATATATTTGAGATAGAAGGAAATTTGTATCTACGAAAGAAGAAGGATGGAACCATATCCTTTGGAAATGATGGATCTTCAAATGTTATAGGATCGAATCGTCACTCTCGGAAGCAAGATGTCTAGCCAGAATGTTCTATTGGTTGAAAACATGAATCATAATCTGAAGTGTTGGACAAATGTGTGATGGGGAACACACCAGTAACTATTCAACTCTACAAAATGTGAAATCGAAGGCGGTATGGTAAAATTGTGGCTACGTAAGTCGAGGAGCTCAACAGCCTTAATATATGTTACGGATGAAGAAAATAAGGCATGTCTACTAGCTAAACAATATGAAAGTTGGTTATGGCACAAACAAATGGAGTCACATAAACTTTGACAATCTTATGGGATAAGAAAAAGGAAGTAGTATGAGAAATGATGAAAATCTCAAAACCTTCAACACACTATGTGAGGCATATGTGTGTAAGCGGAACAAAAGTCAATTTAAAACAAAATAACACTTTTCATCACATCCATTGGAATTGATACTATCTTGATCTATGTGGTTCTGTGAACAAAAAACAGACGAAATTATATTTCATGTTGATGATAGATGACTATACGGGATGACGGCCATGGTTTTCTAAAAGAAAAATACGAAGCATTTGTTCTTTAAAAAAGATACAAGGAGTTGGTTGAAAATGAAGGCGATTTGAAAATAAAGTGTTTAGATCAAATAATGGTGGAGAATTGACTTCAGTCGCTATGTAATGACGAGCGGAATAAAAAGGAATTTTCAACCTCACGAACACCTCGGCAAAATGGAGTTGTTGAAAGAAAGAATAGAACTATACGAGGAAATACGGTAAAACAATATTTGAAGGACTCAAAATTGGATGAAAATTTTGGGTTCAAGCAATTAATCTGATAGTCTTCATTATCAGCAAAGTCTTCTTAGAAATAATTTTAAACATTGCATATGAATTATGGAAAGGAAAACTAGCTGTGCAAAAATATTTTAGAATCTTCGGAAGAAAATGTTATATCAAAGAGAAGATCAAAATTTGGGTAAGTTTGAATCACGTGTTGATGAAGAGGTATATTTGTTGGTTACTCACGCAAAGAAAACCTATAAATGCCATAATCTAAGACGAAAATAGATAGTGGAAACCTAAATGTTACATTTAGCGAAGATGGTATTCATGGTAATGATGAGGATCTAGAATCTTTGAAACTTGAGACGAGGAAATTTGAAAAGACAGAGATAAAATTGTAGAACAAAAGCAACTGTCGCCAGGGAATAAGTAGCTGCAATGATCATCAAGATATACGAGAACAACAGCTCCTCAGGAGAACAAAAGAGTGGATTCAAAAGAACCATCCATCAAATCAAATCATTGGTGACATTAATGAAGGTCGACAACTTTGTTCATCTCAACAAGCTCATGTTGCTTTTCTAGCAACCTTTGAGCCTAGTAGTTTTGAGGAAGCCAGCCAAAATGAACATTGGGTAGCAACTATGAATGAGGAATTGGATCAAATTGAGAAAAACAACACGGGAATTAGTTTCACATGACTAAAAGATAAAAATGTCATTGGGACTAAATGGTGTTTAGATAAATTAAATGAAGATGGAGAGGTTACCGAGAAACAAAAGAGCAAGCTTGGTTTACGAAGGCTATGCACAAGTGGAAGGAATTGAATTCATTAAACATTTGCTGAGTTGCCATAATGGAAGCCATACGAATGTTTCTCACCTATGCATGTTCAAGAAAAATCAAAGTCTACCAAATGGATGTTAAGTCAGCAACATTTATGAATGGAGAATTAGAAGAAAAGTTTACATCAAATAACTTTGAAGTTTTCTAATATCACAAAAAGAAGACTATGTCTGCGGGTTAAAAGAAGGCTCTATATGGTCTCAGCGAGGCTCCCGAGCATGGTATGCTCGTCTTGATGGATATCTGCATCAATAGATTTTAAAGAAAGGTACTGATAGCAATATTTATGCACAAATAGATAAAGATAATTTAACAATTGTTGAGGTATATGTGGATGATATAATATTTGGTAGCAATGATGATCGACTAAGCGAAATTTTCTACAAAGATGCAAAGTGAGTTTGAGATGTCTTTACTTGGTGAGCTAACATACTTCTTTTGGGCTTCAAATATCGTGAGAAAGGAATATTTGTATGTCAAGCGAGTACATCGAAATGCTCGAGAAATTCAAAATGGAAGATTGCAAACCGTCCTTATACGATGGTAATAGGTTACCAATTGAGCATAAACAACTCATCTTAGGATGTTGATCGAAGTTGTACGGATCTATGATTGTTAGTCTTCTATATGTATGACCTCTGAAAAGCGAGATATTGTAAGTAGTTGGACAATATGGAGTTAAAAACAACACCAAAAAGAATCACATATTATTTCCATCAAAAAAATTCTTCGATATCTGAGCCTGAGAATAATATGGCTTGTGGTATACGAGGGTAACAATCTCATTATTCAGCCTTTATAGATGCAAATTGGGCGAGAGACGTTGATGATCGTAAGAGTACTGAGTAGACAACTTCTATCTGAGTGGTTGTCTCGTGTCATGGTTGAGCAAAAAGCAAACTTCGATCTCGTTATCTACAACGGAAAGAATACATTACCCGGCATCATGTTGTACTCTAATCCTTTGGATGAAACAAACTTTGCAAGATCATGATACAATTCGGTGAGCCTATTCCCATATTCTATGACAACACTAGTGCCATCGGCATCTCCGAAATCTGTCATGCATTAAAAAACTCCAAACACATTCCAATCAAATATCATTTTGTTAGAAGGCAAATCGGCGAAAATAATATCAAACTTGAGTATGTTTGTACAAAAGAGAGCTCATTGCGATATCTTCACTAAACCTTTACCTGCGTGAGCATTTGAATATCTTCGTCAAAAGCTTGGGATTCTCCCCGAGTTCTGTGGATTTTTCTGCAAGAATATAAGCGGGAGTGGAAGTGTGTACGAGGTCCACGGGATGATTGTGTGTCGGTGGGAGTGGAAGTGTGTACATGTCCGCGGGATGGTTGTTTCGGGGGGGAGTTACCATTTGCCATTGATGTCAAGGGGGAGAGAATGTTGTAGGAAGAGGTTTCATGATCACGGAGGAGTACTTGTGTTGCCATCGATACCAAAGTTGTTGATCGGCGGTTGTCATTGATGTCAACCCAAGCGGCACCGAGCTAGCTGTGTGCATGGAAATTTTACCTACCAAATTAATATATTCTGGGTCAACAATGCTTTTGATAGTTCTGCTGCCGATATGTTTCCATTGATATAGCAAAGCATGTAATTCTTCACGGTTTGAGAGATATTCATGTTTGAAGTTTGTACCCAGGTTAGTGGGCTAAAACCCCATGGGGTTGGGGCATGGGTCATTGAAAATTCATAATTAATATTTTTATGCGCCTAAAAATCCACTCCACGTTCAATTTTGAAGCCCCTCTCAACTCAAGCATTCATATAAATTGTGATCTTCATTCCTCATTATGTAAGGGATTAGTAAACAGGGTCAACTTTGAATTTTCGCTCTAAATTTTTTCTACGAAGGTTCAGAAGCTGAAATTTTTATGAGGTGAAATAGAAATCTGGGAAGCTGTAGTAGAAATTTCAGATCAAGATGCACAATATTTTTGAAGATATGATCTATGAAAGTCGGGGTTTTTGCGGGATCACGGGAATTCATCTCAAAGAAGTGACCTTGGTAAATTCGTCATAACTCTCTCTCTGAGTATCGGATTGGAATGACGTAAAAAGTGATGGATATTGCACAGTATTTAATTTGTGATATATCAATTTTAGAAACAAATGAAGAAACAATGACACGTGGCACGCGTACAAGTGTGCTCGGTGAAATATTCCATAATTAGGGCATTGTGAAGTTGGGTATAAATCTCTCTTCAAAGTCAGGTGGGTCAGACCTATGGCATTTGGCAAGATGACTCATAGGACTACTACAGGACCAAAAATAAGATATTGAGGATTTGAAATGACGGAGATACACCGAGATTCAATATCGAGCTCCTAGAGAACAAGAAAAAGCTAGATCATGAGTTGTCGAGGGTTTCAAAGGACCATACTTTCTATGGAAGAAAAAGAAAATCAAGGCGCAACGAGAGGGTAGCATGACAAGAAAAGCGACAACCAAGATTATAACAACAGCAATATTTCATCATATGAAGTCTTCAAGTGGGCGACCTTTGCATACGATCATTGTAAAGGTATCATTGTGCTTAGTCATTGTAAATACATTATTGTACAAATTGTACTATCTATACGCAAGGGTTGAAGAGGCAGTGTTGGGAGGTCTAGGATCATAGTAGGTGGTTGTGTCCAAAGTTGGGGTTATGGTTTAGTATGTCTGGCCTTACACATCATTACATGTCATTGTAAAGTGGACCATTTTCCACTGGTACACGAGTCCATTCTTCTTTTATTCTTGCATGGGGGTGGTAGGGTGGTGCTAGGGTGAGTTGTAGCTCATTGGGTGTTGAGGCATGCATTGGGTTTACTGCGAAGAATCTCGGGTGTTGGAGCGTCCATTCGGTGGAGTGGAGAAGAATTATTTTCCTAGATTCTAGGAAGTTGGAGCTTTATTTTCAATTGGAGTTGAATATTAGAGAATTATTAGAAAAGCATAAGGTGGTTTTTGTCTCGGAGTGGGTTTCCACCTTAAAAGCGCAGTGCATTTTTTGTTCCTCTTATTTCTTATCATTGTACAAACAACGATAATAATTGAAGATTAATTAATTCTCTAATTGAAAGGAATACTGATTCAACCCCCCTCTCGGTATTTCCAACAACGGTAACGGTCCACCGTTTGAAAGAGTTTGTGTATAGCTTTTTTAAGGAACAAGGCGAGGTATGGTTAGCCTTGACTGCCTTAAGTTCTAAGCCTCCTTAACTATTGTTTTACTACAATAATAGTATTAGAAAATATAATTTCAATGTATACTACAACATGCATACTTTCATATCTACTCTTTTCGTTTCATTGTTTAGCTTATTACGGGTATTTCGGTAATTGTTCAAACAATATTTTTATAAAGCGTATTAAAAGTGATACTATTTGTTCTGGCAGAAGCATAGAAACTCCTGCATTTTTTTTTAAATAAAGAACACTTGCGAGAATCTTACCATAGGCCTTATAATGGATAAATGTAAATATAGTAATAAAATCTTTCTTTTCTCTACTACGAGTATTATTCCACTAATATATATGGAAAAACTTCATTTATACGAGAGAATGCATGCTATACCCTTAGCGAACTTCGATATTAGGTTCTTCACGGAAATGATATATAACCCGGTAAAACCATGAATAAGTCTAAATCCTTAGTTTAAAACACCTTAGTTCATAATACTCAAGGATTATTTGCATACTTATGCGGGAAAAATTAATCTTTCAAACATGGTCCTCCCAACCATCGAGGAGGCTATGATGTCCTCCTCTTGCCCCCCAGCTCCCGATTACGGGCCCAGCCTTGCAGTTAACGGTGAAATTTCTCTGCTGACGACCTTTGGAAGGCCAATCCGGTCACGATCGGATAGCTGTGGTTTTACAAGGTTGCAGAAAGTTATTTTCAACTAGTCCTCAATAACTCTAGAAAATACTTCACCCTCACTTACCAAAACTCACGAACCCTACCCCTCTCCTAGGATTCAACTTTATCCTTAGAGGCCAAGTCTTCATTTCTCCAACTGTCCCCAACCACCTCTGTTGCCAAAACTTTTATGACTTAAAAGATTTTCTTTCCATTAATTAGTTCCTCCTATTAACTCAATAACAAAAAATAAAATAATACTTTTGTTTCATAAACAATAACAATTAAGTCTTTCTTGTGAGAAAATAAAAATAAGCAAATTTTCTTTATTAGTTAATACTAGTTAACTCTTAATAAGTTGTCACACGAAGGTCTTGTTTACATTTTGCTAAATGCAACCAATTATGGAAGGTTGTCACTTCTCTTAGGATTACACTCGCATCATATGGATGCTTTTAAAAAAAGATATTATATGAATTCTAGTTTATATGGAGTACGAATGACAGAAAAGCTTGTGTTATATTTTGATTTTCGATAAATTAAGAATGTTTTATATTATATAGATATTATTGAAAATTGTACAATGGATTAAAGTTATTATTAATTCATTTAGATGGGAAGTCTTTGAAATTTTAAGTCTTTAATTTTTTTTAAATGTAAATGTTTTTAATTTATCTATTTTCATTCCAAGCCAATAAGTATGTAGCTAGCTCTCTTGAGGTTAAATGCGTCGTCAACAATAATTTGAGAGTTAGGTGCGTTCGGAAAGGAAATTCAAAATATCTGATATTGCATAGACCATAGAGTTAAGGCCTTAACGGGTAGATCTTTCTTTCATTGTCCAACGAAACTATTTTGTTGTGCACCTTACTGACAAAGAACCTAAAGCCATGGATATAAACACTCAATATTATACGGATTATTGAAAATAAATAAAATACGATAGGCATGGGAACTTTTATGGTAACTTTCGGATTAGAGCATTACAACCTTTGGGAAGATTGCCTTTGATGGAGAGATATTCGAATGGACGATATAAATGTTGCAATCCAATTTTATTAATGATTCATAAGACTAAATTGGTTGATTTATTGATTAATGATTAATTTGAGTTTTTAGAGTTTTATTTTCCTTTTGAAAAACACTTTGAGATATTTTTTGTTACATTAAAAAGTTATATATATAGATAATGGTTTTGAGTTTTTATTTTTGACAATTCAAATATGTGTGTATGGAATATAAAGATAGGTGGTAATGTTTATAATGTATAATTATTAGAAATATATGTATATTTTATATATTATGTTTAATAGTGTTTTATAGTTATTTTCGTAAAAAGTTTCTTGTGTATATCATTAAAATTTGTACTTTCTCACTTTTTTAGTTGTATAACCTACAAACTTCACTGTTAAATTAGAAGATAACTTTTAAGATTATTTTAAGAGTAGGTTCAAATTTGAAGAATTGAGTCAAAAACCTTTTAGAGCTATCTTGAGTTATTTAATGACATTTTTTTGAGTCAAAAAATTATCACTTTTCCTTAGACCCTTTGAGAATGTTCTAAACTTATGCAAAAGCTATGTCTCTTTCAAGTTAGCCTACTATATGAAGCCACCATGGTAAAGGTAGCCACCACATCAACCCAATGCCATGCATATCGAATAGCCACATGTAAACTTTCAAAGAAGACTCTATGAGGTCCAAAATAACTCTAGCCGAGGTTAGGATGAAATCTTACCCCTACTTGACTATCTCAATGTGTTAAATATTGGAATGTTAAGAGAAGTAGGTGTTCCATTCTACCTTTCGTATATTTTGATCCATAGTTGAAGAAGCTAGGAGTGGGAAGTGAGATAAAAGTTGGTCCATAAACTACCATGGATATTCTTGAACATTTCGTCATAATAGATTTGATAAAATTATACTAAAATTTAGAAATCTATATTACGATGGTAAATTTTTCCTTCTATTTAGCTGGATTTATTTAAGTTATTGTTCGTACATCTTTGATATATGAAATATGGAAAATGAGAATAATGGAAATAACACTCATAAACCACAACAAACACATGCTTTAGGAAACATTTACGGGAGAAAACCTGCGGCTGGAAGGTGGTGCTCTCCTTCCCTTTTCTTTGAATGGAAATGGTGCGAGTACAAACAATTGAGACACTTGTGCCCCATGGGTTGTTACATAATACAAACCCTCTCTATTTTCTCTCTCTCTATCCACTCTCAAATACTATACTCATCTATGGAACAAAATGCATTTCTAAATAGAATGAAACCCTTTTTCCTCCTAGAGACGATTATAACACAACTTGATAGCCAATTGGTAGTTACGTTTGACTCCCTTAAAATCTTAACTAAGAAACAATATTTACCCTTTATTTAGCTCACATGGATATCCAATTTTCGTAATAATGGGGGCTGAAGTGGCATCCTCTTGAATCATGGTGGTCAAATAGGAAGGTCAACTTCCGGGTGGCATAACTTTTGCATGCAAACAACGTTAGGGATATTTCTTGTTCCATTGGAAAGGTATTTGAGTGTATAATAGAGCTGAGGTGAATCACTTTGATGAGAAGAATTTTTAAATTACTTTTGATGCCTCAAATTACCTGCGGAATGTTTCAAACCCCGATTCTCCAAACTAGGACAGCCCACAGTAAAAATGGTCTTGTGAGTTGATTTCTAGAATTATTACACTCTCAGAACTTAATAAGTATGAAAATTCTTTAATTATCAGTTTACAGTCATATCTCCCCATATTGGGAGGATTTTGGTTCCCAAAATATTGAATGGAGTAGAGAATTTTTCATCTAACTTCTCCCCGGAAATTACAATTTATTATTTCTTGGAAGTTATCCTTTCAACACAGTCTCCAGAGTAATTTTTCCTTACATTGTAGTTATGGACCTCTTCTATAAACTTATGTATCCTTTATCAATTAGGCCTGAGCATATGGTGCTAAGGTAAAAGTTATTATCTTCCTAATCTAGCATGAAAGGCTCATGGAGTTTCATGTTTTTTATATTCATAAAAAATGAGTAACTTCACATGTATGGAAGTATCTACATGAGTAACTTCACATGATTCTATGAGTGTTATCTACCACCTTTTCTAATATATCAAATGGACTGTATAAAGGCCTTTATTTTCTTACTAGGATCCTATGACTAATCACGTAAACTTTTGTTGATATTCCATTAGACATGTATAGCAGATCTACTAAAATATATTAGAAAATCTAAAATCTATTTTATGGGGGTAAGTTCTTCTTATATTTATGGATTTGTTAACTACCATTTACCGCATATGCATGTCAATTATAATTATGTAGAAAATAGGGAATTTTAAATCCTGTAACCACTCACAAAATACATTAACACGAAGATATAACTTAGGAAACCCTTTGAGAAAAACCAGTTAGGTTGTGATGTTTCCTTCACTCTTTCTTTCTCTTAAATGGAGATTTATGCGGTACAAAGGATTGAGGCTTGTGGTCATGGAGTGCCAAGAAGTCTTAGTTTCTAGGTTGTATGCTTGCAAAAATGCGATTCTGAGCCTACATTATTAAAGAAATAAGGGCCATTTCAAAAACACTTAATTCTATCCTCTATGTTTTTGAAGGTATTTTAGTAAAAAACGCTTTATCCCCAACTCCAAGGTCAACCTACCCTTTGACTTCATTTGTTTTGTATCCAACTTGATTAAAGTCATTTTAGTTCTCCACATGCACACAGCAGATTAGCTAATGGGCATGATTTTTTTTTCATGTAGTAGGTGAAAATTATCATCATACTTCATCTTTCTGTTTAAATTTTGAGTCCTTACACCTTAGATACAAACATCTACCATGATTTCTATTTTTTCTAGTAGGATCTCATCATGAATTTGTCCCTTCCCTACTATATCTAGTTCATAGGATTTTCCATCAATGTCTAGAGGAAACCAACAAGGTTCTACTATGGTAGATCATTGTCCTTTGTTATCTCTTGATACCACATTCTTGTGAGAGGGGATTGTGCATCCTAGGACAACTACATCATGGTGACACTTAACTAGAGAAGTTTTAAAAAAAAAACAAAAAACTACCATGTTGTAGGGTGCCTATTGGATTAAGAGGTTATGAATTAAGATTTAAAATCTGCATATATATATAATGGATTTGAGCCTTGATCTTTGAGAATCCTTTGAAATTAATCCAAACATGCATATGGAATATAAAGGTATGTGGTAATTTTTTATAATTTATATTAATTTAAAAATATATATATTTTATTGATTATATTTAATTATTTTTTCTTTATTTATTTTTTGGTAAAAAAAAATTATTCCAACATACTGGAAATAAAGTTGGTACTTCCTCCTTTTTAGTTATAAAAATGGATACTTCATTAATAAAATGTATTTGTAAAAAAATTTGGGTTGTGATTTGGATTGGATCATTATATTATTTGTCACATATCAATTATTTAATATAAATTGGAGGAATCAACTTGCAAGGTCATTTCAGTGGGTCTGAATTGGAGAAATGTCTGCGAAACCTTATATGTAAAACCCCTGATCATAACACCCAAATTTACACATCTCAATCTATGCTCTATAAATATGTATATAAGTATTCATCTAGCTGTTTTATAATTTACAAGTGCATGAGATGAAAGACTTACATGTAATCGATAAATATTTCTTACTAGATAATTGAGTGGTTACTATCCTCATCCGATACCGAAACAAAGTTTTGGGGATGACTCACCATAACAACCATAGGCTCAGCCTTCACTGAGAATCTTTCTATATTTGGCTGCCAGAACCCCTCAATAAACTACCACTATCGGTGGCTCCTGTATCTCAACGTTCCTTTGCAGAATGAATGCTTCCTCATCTCTCTTTTTAATTCGATTAATTCTTGACAAATATTTAAAAATGGAAAATTGGAAAACGTCTGCATGTACACAATCATGTGTTGTCGTACCAACTTTTATTTATATATTTTTATTTTCTAATTCTTATTATTACTATATATATATATATATATATATATATATATATATATATATATATATATATATTTATTAAGAGATTTAGTTTTATTTTATTTTCTATTATCATGTTTCTTCATTATTTGTTATTTTAATTATTTATGTATTAATATTCATTTTATTAATATTAATATTAATATTAATATATTAAATTATATTATGAAACTATATTAGTCATTAAATGAAAATTTTGGTGTCGATGACCTTTCACTTGCACTAGACCGACGACAATGTTCTACATTTAGAAACATTTCCAATGATTTTGAATCACATCAAGCTCTGCTGTTTTCATGCAAAACTGCTGCATTTTATAGGTTAACCTATTGTGTTGACCACCATGGTACAAGAGTATCTACATCAACTTGAATTTACTCACTTTTATGGGGCTAGCTACATGTGGAATTTTAAGAAAGACAAGTTATGAGGTCCAAGAAACCATAACAACAAAGGGTTTATGGAATCAAGTCTGCCCTTACTTACCTGTTAGGAAGAAATGTTAAATACTAAAATACTATGAGGATTAGGGGTTCCATTCTATGCTATTGTAATTTGTTCCATAGTTGAGCAATGAAGCTAAGGACTGGAAGTTAGAAGAGATCAAAATTGATCCCTAAAATTTCCATGAATATAACACTCGAGTTCATCACAACAAATTTCCTTAAATTTATACGAGAAGATCTAAAATATGTACTACGAGGGTGAATTTTTCATTAGATTTATAGATTTAATTATTATTTTTTTCATGCAATATATGAAATATGGAAAGTAGATAAAAATGGAAGTACTCACAAACCACAATGAATTCAAGCTATGCTTTGGGAAACACGTGTAAAAGGAAAACCATGGTGGAGATATTGGGTTGCTTTGACCTCTTTTCTCTAAATGGAAATGGTGCAAAGTACAAATGAATGATACCTATTCCCCATAGGTTTCTAAATAATACAAATTTTCTATATTTTCTCTCTCTATCGACTCTCAACTACTCTACTCATCTACGGAACAAAAAATTCATTAAAATATAATGAAACCCCTTTTCCTCTATTGACCAGTTATAACACCTTTGATAGCCAATTAGTGGTTAAGTTTACTCCTTAAACTCTTAACTAGAGTAACAATATTGATCCTTTGAGAAAATTTCATGTATACATGGATATCCAATTCACTTGAATAATGGAGGCTGAAGTGGCATCCTCTTCCAGATCATGGTGGTGAAAATAAATTTCAACTTCTAGGATGCATAAATTTTGCATCTGAGACACTTATTAGGGATAGTTATTGTTCTGTGAAATGGTATTCAAGTGTATAATATCCCTAAGGGGTAAACAATTAAACAAAAAAATTTACTGAAAAATTTCCTTTTAATACCTCGGAAGTTTTGCTAAATTTTGAAACCCCGATTCACCAAAGTGGGACCTACCGGTAAAAATGGTCTTGTAAGTTGATTCCTCCAATTTTTCCCCTATAAAAGAAATGTGGATGACAAATAACATAATAATCAATTTCAATCATACACTCCCCCTCTCAGGGGGGTGATATTTATCCTCAAATATTTTATTGAAATGAGTGAGGAAAAAATTTCTCTAACTTATCCTTAAACTACAATTTATCCTTGCTTTGAAGTTGTATTTTCAACTTAATCTACCAAAAGGTCATGTTGCACCTAACTTGTAGTTATGGACCTCTTACGCAATACTATATACTCTAGAAATTCTACTTGAGCATTAGTACTAAATCCTATACAAAAGGTAATAATTATTCCTCTTCTACTGATGTTATCACGGAAGGCTTATAAACTTTGATGTTTTCTACATTCAAAAGTAGGAGGTAAATGCCCATGTATGGGAGTATATTGATTCTATAGGATTTATCTCCCACCTTTTCTAGTATGTCAAAGGGACCCTATCATAAATCCTTGATTTTCTTACTAGGACCCTATAGCCTCCCTAATCATAAATTGTTGTCAATATTACACTATGCAATATGTCATAGTAGATCTACTAAAATAAATTAGAAAATATGAAATATACATTGTGCAGGAGTTAATTTACCTTATGTTAGTGTCTATTGTACTTTCAAATGGATTTTTCTCAACAAATTCTCTACCTCAGAATCCCTAGTGTGAGACCCTCCCTCACTCCCTTTTCCCCATATGTAATATCCAAAAGGTGAAGGTGGAAAATATGCAAAACAAGTTTCAAATGGGGACTTACAAGTAGAAGTGTGGTCTACTTTGTTATAAGAGTGTTGTACGTATACCCATATTTTCTTCCTAAGTATCAAATACTTATGATTGTAACCCCTCCAAAAATTTTCACCAAATTCCTATGAAACTTATTTTTCTTATTTTTTTCTATGGACGGAATGTTATATACCTCTTCAACTTCATATTCATATTCTCCCACAATGTGGTCCAAAATGCATTGAGAAACGTAGTGTCCAAATTAAAATTATTCTCCTTGGTATCCCAAAAGAATTGCACCTAGAGCTATCCAAAGAACACATTTTAAGGCTACTTCTTTCCCACTAATGGTATTTTACATCGCATGACAATACAAAGCTTGTTAATACTATCAACTATCATGAATGAGTAGTCATGTCCTTCCTAGTTATCGGTAAACCTCCCACAAACTCCATGGAAATGCTTTCTAAGTATAATTGGGTATAGTAAAGTGATGGTTTAAACATTTTTTCCTATTACTAAGGCTCACTAGTAAAACAAATCATACATCCTCTTATGAACCTAGCTACGTCTTCTTTCCTCTTGAGACAATACACATACCATTGGCAAGTTGGCCACTCTCTTCCCTACACCAAAATTCCTACCCAACCTTGGAGAGTGTGATCCTTTGATCAATTCAAGTCACTCACCATTAGGAACACATAACTTATCTAACCTATAGATTAACCCATTTTGGAGATGGTAATCGGCACATCACCATCGTGTACCACCAATTTTTCTCTACAATTATTGAAAACCTCCTTTAAGTCATCATCCTATATATATGCATATCTATATGCTTCATGGGTGAAAGTATACATGTTCATAAGATTTCCCAACACTATGATATTTGATTTTCTAGCCTTGAAATCATGCCAACCAACTTTGTTAATGCTACCTTTCTTATACTTGATCAGTAAATGAATTTTTTGTAAAAATCTCATCCGATTTTAATGCATGGTATACTGTAAATTACTCTAGGCTTTTCGATACTATAGTGGCTAGTGATCTGTGTGGATTACTATCACATTTCCCATAATATAATGTTTCCACTATTGAAAAACTTGTACCAAGACATAGAGCTCCTTGTTTTAGGTAGGGTAGTTAAAAAATACCCCATGAAATATTTTAGAATAGTAGCACACTAACCTTCCTCCCTATATCAAATCTTTTCACATAACATACCAACTCGCATCTCTCTCCACTTCGAAGGGATACCACAATTTTGGTAATGCTAGAACCAATGCCAAATTGATTTTCTTCTTTACGTCCTTAAAGGAATTCTACTGACCCTTTCCTCATTATAAGCTCTTTCCACTCATTATTATGGCATGGAGTGGTTTCACTACTACTGGAAATAAGGATATGTATTTCCTCGAGTACTAATTTGCCCCAAAAAAGCTCATAAGCTTAGAAACATGGGTAGGAATCAACCACTTCATGATGGCCTGCATCTTAGAAGGATCTATATTCATCTCTCCTCCACTAATAACATATCCTAAATACACCAAATACTTCTATGCAAACTCACACTTGTTTATATTTTGTAACAGTTGGCGGTTCTTTAATATCTCTAGAACCTACATAAAATGTGAGATATGCTCATCCCTACTAGCACTATATACCAGTATATCAACCAAATAAATAAATAAAATCAATTTATAAAAGGGTTCAATATATTATTTATTAATCTAATGAATTTAGTTAGTGCACTGCACAAGACAAATGGGATAACTAACCATTCATACAAACCTTGTTTCGTTTTGAAGGTCATCTTATAGGTATATTCTTCTCTAACTAGAACCTAGATATGCCCTGACTTTAAGTCCAACCTAGTGGAGAATTTGGCTTGTTGTAATTGATCCAACAGGCCATCAAGCCTTGGCAAGGGGTACCTATTCTTGACTTTAATTTTGTTTAATGCCCTGTAACCAATACACATCTTCCAATTCCCATCATTTTTTGACACAATTATGATGGGTGACCCACATGGTGAGGTACTTGGTTGAATAACACCTTATTATAGCATTTACTTTTTGAAATATTTGGCATATAATTTTATATTTTAACATTTGTGGTGCATGGTGATTCGACACATGGTTTTTTAATTTTAGTTAAGGAAGTATGGTTTTATTTTATTCCAAGGTAAATGGATTTATATTTTATATATGTCACAAGATATACATTGGTTTTTTTAATATTGTGAAGAATAATACTCTGTAAAAATATTTATTGTTTACCCGATTTTGGTTTCCAAGGTAAAATATCTATGTTAATGTGTGTATCGGTGCATATTTCCTATTTTTAATAAGAATATGTTTGCAATAATTGATTATACAATTTTAATACCTACATTTGGTATGAAATGAGTTTTGGCTTCAATGGGACGCCTTCCTAGATAAGGGGTTTAGCTCGGGCCTCTAGTAGACACTATTTTAGTGGAAGGTCTATGGAATTGATTCTTGTGGTGAAAGGAAATTGTGAGTAGTTCAAATATAAAGATCAATAATATTAGTGGGTAGAGTTTTTATCCATGGAAGCTAAAAATGGAAAATATGTTAGTGGACAAAGAAAAATGGAACTTTGTGGATCTGAGTACTATATCGACGGAGATGTCAACAAAAGGTTGGACCAAGTTGGATCAAAAGGAATAAATCATAATAAATTTGTGTCTCTTATATTGAGTATTATTCAATGATTCAAGAGAACCTAAAACAAAGGGTTATGGAAAAATTTAAGGGCTTTGTATCAGTCTAAGCTCATGATGAATAAATTGTTCCTACATAAAAACATGTAAACCTAATGATGAGTGAGATAGACTTGGTGAAAAATCATCTTAATTCCTTTAATACTATGGTAATTCAATAATTATCTATTGATATTAATAATTTATATGAATATAAGTGTATTAGTATGTTTTTTTCTTTATGAGACTCATGGGATAGTCTAGCTGTTTCCATGGGTAGTAAATTGACTAATTTAGTTTTCAAGAAATAGTCTCATCCTTGTTATTAGAGGAGTTGAGATGGAGAAAAAAATGAAAATTTAAACACTAAATCCTTTTCTGTAAAAGTACAATCCCATATATAAATATACATAATCGCTCGAGTGGGAAGTCTAAATCTAGAGGAAGATCTAAATATCTAATAAAATTTGTAAAAAGGTATGTTGGAAATGTGGAAAGCGAGGGCAGTATAAGAAAGACTATAGATATAAAATTGTTGATAAAGGGAACAAATTCGATGATTCTCATTCTACAAAATCATAAAACTCCATAAATGGAGGAGATGTGTGCTTGGCTTCTTCAAGTTAGACACATAGATAATGTGGCAGGGTTTGTCAACTCGGGTGCATCCTTTCATATGGATCCTCAAAGGGAGTGGTTTTGTGAGTATGAAATATATGAGTGGAGGTTATGTTTTCCTAGGAGATAAGTCAATCTTTATAATTATAATATGAGGAAAATTAACTTTGAAGCTCAAGAACGAAAGAGATAGAACACTCTCTAGTGTTATACATATTCGGGGATTAGCCAAAAATTTAGTTTATGAAATCAAGGGGAAAATATAAAAAGAGTGTTTGAAAAGGATACCTACATGATTTTTCAAGTAAAAATGGTATTATTGAGGAGTTTCGGATTGGAAATATATATAAGTTGTTGGGGAGCACTAATAATGATGGGTGAAATAATTTCATTTTTTCTAGGAAAACTCTTATTTCTCTAGGGAAAAGACTATGTTATGGCATCAAAGATTAAGATATATCAGAGAGAAGGACCTTCTTTTACTACATAGTAATGGTATGGCAGAATGTTTGTCTAATTTCTCTCTATATTTTTATTTGTGTGAACGTTGTTTTTATTGGAATCAAAAGTAGGTTGTGTTCTCTTCTGGAGCTATAAGGGCAGCGAGAATATTACAATTGGTTTAAAATGATTTATTTGTACATGTGTTAGTTTAATAATTGAGTAAATATATTTAATATGGCTGAATTATATATTACCTCTAAAGGAATACATGTTTACTTCCTTGGGAAGAAATATTAAATCTTTGATAAATTCAAAGATTCTAAAGCTCTTGTGGAAAATCAAACAGAGAGGAAAATTAAAGTGTTGAGGATAGATAATGGTCAATAAATATACGTGAATGATTTTGAAGAATTATGTAAGAAGTGAAATATAACAAGGTCAAATATTACTCCGTATACACCTCAGAAAAATGGAGTTATGAAAATGATGAATACGAAATTGATGGAGAAAACAACGGGTATGTTTAATGGTGTTGAGTTAGAACAAGAATTGTGTGTATAGGTAGTGGAAATTGTGTGTTACATGGTAAATATATCACTATCATCATCATTGGATGAAAAGACTCCACATGAGGTATGTACTATTAAGAAACCATCTATTAAACATCTTAGGGTATTTGAATGTGATGATCATGTATACAATCCAAAGGAGAATTGGAGTAAGAAATATAAAGAAGTTGAAAAGTGTATCTTTATTGGATATAAATATGGTCTAAAATTTATATGCTTTGGAATCAAAAAACTTAGAAAGTTGTGTATATTTTATATATGGTATTTAGAGAAATCAAATATATTTTCAAACACGAAGTTCTGCAAAGGGAGAAAGAACCAAAGATGATAGAGTTGAATTGAAGGACGATGAATTAGACTCTAAAAAACATGAACAATAAGAAGAAAAACCACATACTTTGGTATTGAGAAGATCAGTATGGGAAAGAATCCACCTTATTGCATTCAAATTTTTATTTGTTTACTATTGATGATGATCTTATAACTATTAGGGAGGAAATTGATTTAGAGGATAAAAAACTATAGAAACGGGACATGATGTAAGAAATGATAGTCTTAGACTGAAATGAAGCTTGGGATCTAGTGGAGTTTCCAATTGGAAGAAATCCCATTGGTATAAAATGGGTGTTTAAGAAGAAGTTGAATGTAGAAGGCAAAGTGGAGAAATATAAATTTATATTAGTAGCGAAATGTTACTCCCAAGTAGAGCGAATTGACTTCAGTGCTTTTTTTTCACCTATTTCCAAGTTAACTTGTTTTACATTTCTTTTATTTGTTATTGATACTTTTTATTTTGAAGTAGAAAAAATGTACGTGAAGAAAAAAAATACTACCTGGTGATTTGGAAGAAAAAGTATACATAAATTAGCTATAAATATTTTTCATGAAGGGAAATAAATATTTGGTTTGCATGCTAAAAAATTACCTACATGAGTTAAAGAAATCACCAAGAGTGTGGTATAAAAAAGGTGATACTTATATATTGGGATTTGACTTTACAAGGAGAAAACCATATTGTTGAGTGTATTTCGAATTAGTTGGTGAACATTTGATTTATTTTTCCTTATATGTGGATGATATGTTGTTGATTGGAAATGATAGCGAAACCATCCTTGAAGTGAAAAGTTAGTTGTACTCTAAATTTGACATGAAGGATCTCGATTTTGCAAATTTTATTTTTGGCATGGAAATTTGAAGACGTTGGGAAAAAAAATATGGTTAAATTAAAGGAAGTATGTTGAGACAATATTTTAGAGGTTTAATATACAATAATTTAAACCATTAAAGGTTCCTATTCCTATAGGTGTAAATTTATCTACATATCAGTTTCCCAAGACACAGTAAGAGAAAGAGGACATGTCTCATTTGTAACATACCTATCCCCCTTAATTCTTGATTAAGGATGTGAGGTATTTTTTTCTAACATAAAAGGTTACTTTATGGAGATGGGGATAATCAAAATTTATTTTTCTTCAGCCACCTTAAAGCCTATTTATGAGAACACCATCATCTTTTGTTTGTCAATATCTTTCAAATGATCTAAGGTAAACCCAAATCTAATCTCTATACACAAAGTTAGGCTCCTATGAAGACCTATCCCCCAAGTGCCATGTTACAATCCTTATGATACCATGTGGTAGCCTTTATCCATATGACCCCATCACATACAGCCACATCCATAGTTTCTCCACATCATCCTTCCTAGTACACATTAAAATAGTATTAGGTTGCATCGATATTGCAAGGAAACCCTAATGGCCAACATCTAAATCGATAACATCTAATATCCCACTTTTTTATAGATTTAGGCCTAATCCTAGGACATCATAACAATTGATCTCCCAATATCCCAATATTCGATCATTTTCCATCCATATCACCTCTAACCATTGGTTACCACCTTTCCCTATCCTATTGCGCACTATCACTAGTATATTTGGCCCAATTTCCGACGGCCACTTTGTCGCTATTCTGACACATAGGCGTCGCAAGAGCGACAATTTGAGGCCAGGAAAAATGTGGTTAGAAATTACGTCGCAATTCCGACACTTCAATAAAGTGTTGGAAGAGCGACACTTTTTCCGATGTTGCCAAACAACTGTCGATCTTCCGAAATTTTCCAAACCGTCGCTCTTCTGACATTTCCAAACCATCACTCTTCTGACGTCTCCCAAGCCGTCACTCTTCCGACGTTTTACAAGCCATCGCTCTTCCGACGTTGCCCAAACCGTCGCTTTTTCGATGTTTTTCAACTGTCGCAATTCTGATGATATGTCGTTTGACATTTAGAACGTCGCTCTTCCGACACTTATGTAACGTCGCTTTTCTGGCGAAAAAAGTAAAAATATTTATAAAAATAAATGTCGATCTTCCGAAGCTTATGTAACGTTGCTTGTTCGATGAAAAAGTAAAAAATATTTAAAAAAGAAACATCACTCTTCCAACGCTTGGAAAAAAATATTTAAAAAAGAGACGTTGCTCTTTCGACATGTAAGGCGTCGGTCTTCCGACGCTTGGATAAAAATATTTTTAAAAAAATGCCAGTCTTCCATTATTACACCTTACACGAAATATACTAGCGATCCCATTATTTTTTCCATATCATTTTTATTGTCATATAAAAACTTGTTATATATCTTGTATGATCAATTCCAAGAGAAACAGAAGTAGAAGTTGCAGTTTCATAAGCATCTCAACCACCAGTTCCAGCGCTTGATTCATGAATGTAGAATATCCCTCCTACACCTGTTACTATTGAGTTGGAACTATAAGGTGATAGGAAGAAACTAACCTTCTTATGCCCAATAGCCAACCATACCGTACAACCCATACAGACACTCCATCCAGCAAGCAACCAAGCACTTCTGCCATAGCAAGGAGTTCACGCATTAGCACTGGGATACTTTACTTGTACGACTATTCCGCTGGTTACCTCTTAATAGAACGAAGTTGTACTAATAATTCTCTAATAAACTCTGTGATTGTTTTTTAAGGTATTTGAGTTGATCCAAAAAATCGTAGGGTGTTACATTGATTGATAAGATATCCTATCGACCGTGCCTAATTTCATTGTCAAAACAAAGTATTTGATGTTTAAATGATTAATCATAACGGTTGCATCACAAATAAAATAGATCAAATAGTATATGTTTATTGACATTGTGATTTACATCCATCTACTCAACCTTTGCACAATGATTCTTTATGCATCGGCTATAAAAATGGAAATGGTGGTATTAGGACCAATGAAAAAGAAGGCTCCTATTATATGTTTAGAATAGTTCATACATCTACATAACAAAAACCAGATGCATATAATCAACTTTTGCATGGAAAAGTAATAACAAACATTAAATTATCTTGAGCATGGTAATAGAACTAAATTTTTTTACAACAGTCCACAAGATATCCATTCATTTCTAGAAATTTTTCAAGAAGAAAACGAAAGTCATGTGTAACAAAGTATTATGAAAAGACTTCAAATTACTGTCATATTGGAGCAACTAGCCTTTGACAGAAAATATAAAAAGAAAAATCAAGACACTGAGTGTGCCCAAAGGATTGTCCTTAGAGTGGAAATTTCTATCTGGATCCATAATTTTGCAAAAATATTTCTTATATATACAGAATTATTTACTCACCAGCAAAAAGAAAAATGAAACTGAAAGGGCATACACAATGAAATTTATATCCTTTTCCTTAAGGAAAATAAAATCAGAATAAGATACATGGTCTAATAATTTGGCATCCTCAATCAGCAATGATCATTTTTCCAGCATTTCCATATGTACCTCGTCAACAAAAAACAACCAAAGAACTGACCTCATTTTTTAACACATTTGCAGTGGAGTCCCTAGAGAACACACAATGCAGAAACTCACAAACAGTGCAAAATACCAATCAGCAAATCCCAAATCACACATCAGGAATCTCATAAAAAGAATGCAGTCCAATGCAAATTCCCCTGAAGAATTTTTGCCAACTGAGATTGCACCTCTACCCAACAAGATCCTGAAAAGTACAGTCCTAAAAAATATGCTTCGTTATTTCTGCCTTTGGAAAGGAGAGGCAAAGACCCACGGAAAGGTCACTCTTGGTCAAACAATCTTTACAGGGGAGAGCCTAAAATTATTTATAAGTCAAGAAGACTAGTTTCCTTTTTCCATTCTTATTGAAGTCCCTAAAAGATCCATCCTCGTCATTCTTCTGTAGTGAAACATGCAGAAAAGCACATATTTTTTTATAACATAGATTCATAGAATTTTTTAGATAACAAGCAATAAGCCCAAGATACACCTTGTCACTGTCCACCTATCAGAAAATCATGTTGAATATGTCACCTTTGAAAAAGGATACCATTTGGAGACAATGCCACATACATTTTTGCTTCCCCTGGGCTTTCCTAAAGATTAAACTCCTAATAGATTATAACTGAAACAGATTAATATTATAGAAATAGATTAAGAAATCATTAGGGTCATTGTTTGTGTAGTTTATTGCAGACTGTCAAATAACCTTTTGGAAAGTTATAAAATTCATATGAAAAGATATTAATTTACATATCAATAATTACATCATATAGATTTTAACTTGTATAGGTCCCGTGAGGAAATTTTGACCTTAGTGAGCCTTACATAATCATGTCAATTCATGAAATAGGCCAAACTAATAGCAAGGCAGCTATAGACTTGCATATGAAACCTATGTAAACATAATACAATGAGCCATTATTTCATAGTGATATCTCTATAATTAGTTCATTATATATCAAATCTATGACTGTTGAAATGAAACACAGCTCTGTTTCTCGAGTTTCTCAAGTTTCTTAAGTTGTATGACCTACATTCCTTTGCTATGCTTGTCTCTAAACTTTCAGGACCACATAAAAAAACACCAATGTCAACATTCTCCCACCCATTTGAAACTTTCCCAAATATATCTGCATTCAAAACCATGTAAAATATTGTTAGATGTTGAGACCATCTTGATCGATGTAGCAATTATGAGTTTCCATGGGGATAGTAACAATAAACTGGTTTAAATTTTACAAACCATATATGAAATAATCTCAAATTAATCAAATCAATCCCAATGCAATTAACAAAATCATTATTTCAAAATAATCTTAATTATTTAGTTTAACATTACTCGCATGCCAAGATTGGCCGATTTTTCCCTATTATTTCCTGATTATTGCAGATTGAATCTTTTCAAGGCCCTCACTGATTAATTTCTGATTACAAATTATTTCATCTATGTTCCTAACAGTTGTTTCCCAATTTTATTTATATTATTTATAGATATATATATATAGATAAATATTCCTTCAAAGTTGATCTATTCAAATTTCTTATATGTTCATTTTGCCTTCTCAAGGATGGCATTTGACAATGATATGCCTCTTTGGCAGTGCATAATCATGATTTTCTGGTTACTCAAATTAGAAAAAGTAGGGGTTCTCAGCTATGAAATATCTTTATTCAATAAAAATATAACTTATTTTCACTAACAAATAAGCCCACATATGATACATTGAAAGATGGAAAGGTTGAAACACCAATTTGAAATGTGATTAGAACTTAGGAACTGGGATGCAATAATACATTTTAAATGCACAAGAAAAGAAGGTCCAGAAAGGCTCATGTTATGCAGATAAAAAATGGATGGCTGCAAGATGAATTGACTTGATAGCCCATGCCAATTTAAAATTCATATTGGAAGGCAAGCTTGGAATTTTACAATCACCCCTAGATATCTAGCTAAACTTTGATGACAGTTGCAGTTATCACATTGCCACTCATAATATTCCGACGTTTTAAAAGGTCAGTCTGCAAAGAGGCCCATTTTTCAAGACAACACTTAACCTATCTTCAAATCTAGGGTAAAAATTATGGTCGAGGTGACAATTTAGTAGAGATGACCAGATATGAAAAATCTCCCCTGATTATGCTTTATGGAACCTAACCTGTCAAAAAAACCACATTGTAAATGACCACTTCTTTTGGGAAATTCATGGTGGGGCCTCAACATCCTTTTGGGAAGACTTGTGGTAGTAGTCACCCAAACTGAAAAGGAACCCTCATCTAGACACGTTTAGAGCCTGATTGGGATCTCAAAAAGCCAGAAAGGTAGCAGACTATTGGAATGATATGATCCCTCAAGCTGAATCGATAATATGGAAAATGAAAATTAATTGGAAACAGTCAGAGACCATTCAAAATTGGGCACCCTTCACAAGTACATTAAAGGAATCTCACATCCCTATATTGTGACGTAGCCTAAGTTGCGTTTACCCACAATTTCACATATAAAAATATTTGTCTTTCATTCATGCCCAGAAATTTACTTTCCATACTTAGGAAAATACTCTCTACATTAAGGTTTCATACTCTTTTAATAAACTCCAAGAGGAAACATTTCCTTAGACTATTCAAATTCTGAACCTTTATAAAATTATGAACGAAACCTTATAAAATTTATTCATAATCATTAATTCAATTTATTCTCTGTGCATATGAATACTCTTTATTTCTGACTCTGTTCTAATCCCTTTTTCTCTTCTTTATTTATCTTATAATAATTTTGTAATAGAAATTATACATAACCAATTATGAACTTACCATACCTTTCTTGGACCATGGCTTTGCACATATCTCAAAGCTCCATTTAACTTCAATCTCCATCCTTTATTTCTGTTTGATCCGGCGGTTATAAATTTATCGCACTTCAACATCGCATTACAACTAAGTTCAAGACCTATCGCAAATCACAAAATTCATTTACCGACTGCGATATGTGATTGCATCACAATATTGTCAGTTCCAATTCTTTGGCCCGATGCGATATGCGATGACGAATATCGCATTGCATTATCAGCAATCACAATTTCGCATTGCATCTTCAAAGCTCTTCCTGCTGAATGCAATGTGCACTGAATTCTTATGTCGACACGTGGCTCCTTATCGCAAAGTTAAGTTCTTTGTGATAAAATATCTGCCGTCGATCTTTATCCGATCCAACGGCCATCATGTTATTGCGTGCCAATTTACCTTATTGATAACCTTTTTTGAACACACGTGAAATAGGTGGTTTTATCATGCCACACGTCGCTTACTGGGGTGTATCGCATGAATTCAACAAATACCACAACCCATCCAAAAGTTGTGCGATAAAACCATTGGTAGTTTCTAAAACTGCTTCACTGTTCCTCTGTGCCACCATATCATGGTTCCACTTCACATTGCGACAAACATAGATCTATTCTCTGTTACATTTTCTAGCATCAACTGTAATTAAATCTTCTGCCTCGATTTAGTTTGTGGTTTCAATAGAACCATGTTTTGTCCATCCAATCCTTTCACTATATAATAGTATTTTTGACTTCACTCTTATGCGCTCTCCACTGTTTATCAATTCATGGGTTTCATAACATCCCTGTATATGAACCCTCAACTCATAAGTCAGCCTTCATGTATATACTATGATAGGAACAAATTTCTTGCCTTTATGAAATTATGTTTGGATATCAAATTTCAAGGTCATATTTCTTTCAAAGGCATTGATCCATTGTGTGATCAATGATAGAAATTTGGTAAAGAAAATCTACACAGGATTCAATTTATAAATGAATATTTGACCCTTTAAAACCACACTCAATCTCTTGAACTCATTCATTTCATCATTTGAGTTCGAGTACTCTGTTCATTCATTTCCTTCATTAAAACTCAATAAATCAGTGCATACAATAATTTAGAAAAAAAATTCTTCCATATATGCATATAGTCAAAAAAATTACAAAAGACCTCTTATTTCTGGCCTGATATTCTAATCAAATGGCCTTCCTCATCTCTTTGTCCATAAAACAAAATCCAGATCTATCTCCTCCTAACCCCATTTTACATATGCCTTGAGGTTTACAATTTATATAATTGATTCTAAAACCAATTCTAGTTTGAGATCCTTAACTTGCTCAAAAAATTCCTCAAAATCCTCTCAGTCCTAAAATCTATCCTTTATCCCTAAGGATCCTCTCTAACACCTAAAATCATGAAACCAATTCTAACTTAATATTTACAATTAATTTTCAAATTTCTCATTCCCTATGGAATCTCAACTATCCTACTTCTCTCATGTTCTCCAATCATTCGGGAACATTTACAAAATCCTCTCAATAATTAATTAATTTCTAAAATATCACTCAAAAACATTAATAATTACATTAGTGAATTCAACTTCCTTAAAAACACAAGAACCCTATGTCTAATAAAATACACAAATTGTTTTAGGCCTAATGCTCCTGCATCATATTGCAGTGGCTATATATGATTTGGAGGGGTTATAATATGCAGGGTATGTTCTCAATAACAAAATCCTACTCAATCGTAGTAGATCATGTGAATCTCCCTAGTGACCCAATCTGGATAGAGATACATCCCTAAAAATTATGGCCAAAGGTGTTTAATTTTCTTTCGTTGTTAGGAAGGAGATTCCTTTTAACATGCGATTAGGTGCTCAGAAAGGGATATATTGGCCTTTCGATATGCCTTGTATGTCAAAAAACAAAAGGAAAACATGGAGAATATTTTTAAAACTTCCCTAGTTGTTAATACCTAGTGGGGATTGGTAAAAAGCACTTTCATCCATCTAGATCACTTGAGAAAAAATATTATAGAAACCATAGAACAATGGAGAATGTCATTGTTTAAAAATCCAGTTATCAATTGAGCCTGGGTTATAGTTATATAATTCCTTCTATGGATATGGAAGGGCCATAATAGAGCCATTTCTAAATATTAAGGACATAAAGCCTAGTTGATTTGGAAATCCACGAAGGCAGACATCCAAGAAACTATTTTGTATGAAATGTTGGTCGAAGAGGAATAGAAAGTTGATAGGTAGGAAGCCCCGATTATTGCACTCTTGTACCTTTCCCCATACATGGTGGCATCGAAGCTCCATACATATCCCAAGGGAAGGTGGAATTTACATTGATGTTTATACCTCTGCCCGAGAGTTTTTTAAAACTTCAATTCTTGAGGAGCTTTCTTAGGAAACCTAGGGTCTGTGTGGACATGAAGGTATCCTAGACTCACTAGGCTGCCTACTAATACTTTGCAAGCTCGTGTGAACCACAACCAAAAATTCTTCTAATACCACAACTCTTGTGAAAGTCCTACAAATATATAGAAGGATAGTGTTACCTAAGATAAAACCCAATCGGGACACTTGAAAGTTGGTGATTAACGCTACCAAAAGGATACTTAATGGAATTTTCGCTTATTGTGGTCAAGAGTCGGGTAATTAGAGATGTAGATAATTATAACTGTACTACTCCTTCATATGTGATAGTTATCACAATTATGAGACAAAACAAAGTGGCGATTAAGTTAGAAAATTGGGGAATACCGTATACAATCAAGATTTTTCTTCAATATGACCCTCTAGATATAATCCCCTATGACTTGGTCCCCTAGCATAGTTGATCAATAATGACACTTCATCGCCATCGGGGGTGAGAATAAGGGAGGGTACAAGAGAGGATAGACACAATAACCCCCACGCGGCAAGGGGTAATGATAAAACATGGTAGCAGAGGTGTCACGAAACTTCCCGATGAAAATTTTCGAGGAAAACTTTGGTAAAACAAAAACGAAAGGAAACATGGTGCACTAGAGATAATGGCCTCCATATTTTCCCCATGGACCCATCGAAGCTTCCGAGTTGTTCCTCTAGCGGGGAGGAGCCCTTGGCCGTGGCAAAGGATTAGGGAACCAGGTGGGCCAATTTTTGTTGTTGTCGTGTATAGTCCGGGATCCCGGTTTTTGTAGCTCTTGAATCCATTGAAAATAGGAATCAAGTGCAAGTGAAATACATTATCTTACCAAAGCCTCCACTGGGTGAAATAATTTTACCCCGCATTTGCATATTTTCGCATCGACACTTAAGATAAAGCGAGAAGAAAAAATAGCGAATTTGAATGGCGTAAAACAAGGAAATACCAATATGATTCTTCTAGAAGAAGAGAGCATTCTTCCACGATCGATTTCTCTTCGCATCTCCCACAGATTTCGAACACTCCAAATCGAAATATTCTCCACTAGCTACTATGGATTTCGAGCCGTTAATGGACCGTGGCCACTTTAGGGTTTCGTAGCCGTCCATTCTTCTCCGCAAGAATCGTGAAAGAAAGTATCATAGGGAAGAATGGAATCATGGGAAAGAAGGCATAAAGGTTGGAAAAAGTGGAGTGTAGAAAAAAATTTGAATAGGTCGATTAAGAAAATTTAAATAGGTGAACAAGCGGAGTGGGAAAAAAATTTGAATGGGTATAAAATCTAAAATTTGGTTTCACATAGTCTTAATTCTAAAAATCAATCTAATTTTAAATTAGACCTTTAAGAAAAAAAAATCATATCCTAGTTTCTCATTAGAACAATGTTCAAATCAAACACCCTTGTGAAGAAGAATGCTAAGGAGTTTTAATTTTCTCCATTGTATTTTATTTATAAGATTATATCTAATCAATTCTAAATTGTACACAAAAATGAAAAGTTAAGGAAGTAGAAATTTATTTTCTAAAGTATGTAGGTTATTTGTATGTTTCCGGAACTTTCCTTGGGGAGAACATCCACTCATTTCCTATGGTCATTCAACCATGTCAATGATTTTGGCTCTAGGAGGGTTGTATTGTATGAATGATAATAATAATATACATAATGACATGTCACACAATTTTTTTGAAAATACAAATATCCATATTTAAAGTTCTAATGTTCCATATGTTGAACCATTATATGTTATTCCTAATGAAGAAGTAAATAATTTATGTCAACATACTTCCAGACATATTCCTGTGAAAATAAACAAGTTGTGCATTAATCCATTACTTTTATTTTGTTAGGTAATGTGAGTTTTGAGATAAGTTGCATGCCTAACATGTGATTTGAGCAGGCCACGAACCAAGGGATTTTAAGCCATCAAAATCACTCTAGGGATCAAATCCAACCTAGGCTACACCATCCCTTAGCTTACTGAATTTTTCCTCATAGTTTCAAACCAATGATTTTCTCACCATTGATTGTATCTTACCTATAATTTCACATTCCCCAAGGCACAAATCAAATATTTGGATGTATCTTGGATGACTTGTCACATTCCATGACTAGCTTCACGTGAGCTGAATAGGAATTCCCATCATTTAAGAATTTTTTGGAGGGTTTTCATGGCATATTTTTTAGGCTTAGGTTCAAGTGAATAGGATATTTGGGGTTAGAGGTTTAGGGTTAAGCCATGATGGGTTAGGAATAGAATAATGAGTTAGTGTAGGTTAAGGGTTAGGGATTGGGGCTTAAGGCTTAGGGATCTAGGTACATTTAGGGGTTAGGCGCAATGATTTAGTAGTGGTTAAGGGATTAGGGATTGGGGTTAGGGAGATCATAATGATTTAGTGGTTAAGGTTTAGGATTGGGGGTTAGGGGTTAGGGATTTAGGTGCCGGGTCACAAGTATTGTCTCTGCTAGGAAGGCTTCAAAGAAGTTGGTTAGCATCACTATGACACTATGATGGAATTATATGGGAAGAGAAAGGCAAAGGCTCGGTATCATATGAGAGAAGGAAGCAATTGAAAAATTGAGATCAAAGCAAGTGAGTTAGTAAAAATAAGCTTACCCGCAGATGGATAAGATAAAATTTGACAACATATTATTGACTTCTTGACCTTTATTGGTTATTCGTAAGGAGTATGAATACACCACCATTAAGGGGTTATAGGTTTAGGTTTAGGGGTTAAGGGGTTATAGGTTTAGGGTTTAAGGGGTTACATGGGTTAGGGATTTAGCATTTAAGGATTTTAGGGGCTAATGGGGTTAGGTTTTAGGGGGTTAGATGGGTTAGGGGTTTGGAATTAGGTTTACAAGTTAGGTTAAGGGTTTAATGGTTTAGGTTTAAGGGGTTAGGGTTAAGTGGTTTATAGGTTTAGGTTTAGGGGTTAAATGTAAGGTTAAGGTTTTTTGTGTTGATGGGTTTAGAGGTTTATGGTTTTGGGGTTAAATGGGTTAGGGTTTAGAGGTTTAGGTTAACAATAGGGGTTGAAATTAGTGTTTAAGGGTTAGGGGTTAAGATGATAGTTTCTATTAATTGCTATGTGTTAAATAGTTGCTTATTCTTTGCGTTTAAATGTAATAACAATTTTGTGTTACTGTTGCTCATTGCCATGTCTTCTTTATTTATTAATTCTTATAGTATTTGTTAGCCATTTATTTACATTTATTGATGGAAATGTTTATTGCAATCAAACCAAATGTATGTTCAATCTCCACTTCAAGTCGAACCACATTGTTGTCACACAATTCTGTCCGCAGAATGGCCATCCGATGAAGTATTTATAACCGTATCAGACCTCCACAAAAAATCTTAAGCTTTCCTGAGTGTCCCACATTCATGAGAAATTTGCCTATACTCTTGCTCCACTTGATTGTGTCCTCGGGAAATACCCTTGTTTATTGCAAAAATCCTAACGTTGTCGACCTTGTCCCTTAATAGACCAAGGAAACATATGACCGAGAGGAATGGAAAGCACTACAAAATTGAAGAGAGTAAAAAGATCAAGATGGTTTAAAGGATAAGCTGAAGAATGTAGTAGTGTTGAAACAACTAAAAGTTGTCCCAAACAAATAGTTGATAATGCAAAACCTTCTTCCGTACTAGTCACAAGACTACATTCATGTGAGAGCAAGAAGAGGCCAAGTGACCGATAGGCATAGCTTTGGAAGATAGGGCATGGTTCCTCTTTTTGATGAAATATTTGATCTACATTTTTGTCTACGAAGAGTAACTATTTTAACCTTGCCAACAAGGTGGAATTAACCCAATCGTAGTTCCAAATATGTCATGATATATATTAACTCTATATATAAATGAGAAGGAATAATAAAGACATATATCGAGCAGGAGGTGGCGAGACAAGGGGAGTCACATTAAGGGAGAGATGGAGGTAAATCGAAGGAGAGAGGGGAGAGAAGGAATGGAGAGAGAGAGGGAGGGAGAGGAGGAGAGAGGTAGAGAAGGCAGAGAGGGAGATAGTGACACAAAGATGGAAGGGGGAAGGAAGAGGGACAGAGAGAGGGATATAGTGAGAGATCGAGGCAGAGAGAGAGAGAGAGAGAGAGAGAGAGAGAGAGATTGGGGAAGAGAGAGGGAGGTATAAGGAGAGAAAGGGAGAGAGAAGAAGGACAAGATATAGGACTTAAGAGAGAGAGGAACCAAAAGATTACAGAAGAAAGAATATGTGACCAAATTACTCTATATGGATGGGAGATAAAAGGGAACTTACCACCACTTCATTAAATGTCTAAACCAAATGTGGTGTAAACATCCGTAATGGTGATCAATTATACGAGGAGAGTGATTCTATGAGGAGGCAATCGGATTTGCTGCGCTCACAATTTAGCATTTTTTATATGACCACCCTCACACGACTTCCAACTCAACTTGACTCGACCCACCTAAACGTGTTTCTTTGGGTGGCCTCATGACACGACACGACCTCACCGAGACTCCGGACCCGACCTAACTCCGCCCGAACGTGTTTCCTTGGGTGCCCTCGTCAACATGGAATGACCGACCCGACTTCGACTCCAAACACGTTTCCCCGGGTGGCATCACATGACTCGACACGACCCACCGAACGTGTACTCCCCCCCGGGCACCCTCATGACACGAGTCCGACCTTGCTGACATGGCCAGCCTGGGCACCCTCACATGACCCAACTCGACTCGACCCTTCGAACATGTTTTTGGGCGCCCTCACAAGACAACATGACCCGATCTCGACTCGACTCAAACGATTTCCTTGGGCAACATCACACGACCCAATCGAATCGGGACCCGCCCGAAAGTCGAAGGCATGAGGGAGAAAACGAAAATGGGTCGCATGAACGTACGCGTGCAAGCACGCGTCACAACTTAGCGTTTACATACGACCTCCCTCGTCAATAACTCCCGACTTGGATGCATCCGACCCGACCCGACCCGACCCACCCTAACCATGTAAGCCTTCGAAGGCGCCACAATATGGCACAAAACCAACCTCCGACACAATTCCTCGAACCTTTCCTTGCAATTGGGCGCCATCACATGACTCAAACCGACCCGTACGAATGTGTTTTGGTGGTCTTCACACGAAAAGACTCGACCAAACCCAATCCTGACCTCGACCCACATAAACGTGTTTCTCATGCCTTACACGCACACGACCCGACCGAGACTCAACTTGACACACCCGAATGCGTTTCCTTGGGTGGCCCCACATGGCGTAATCGCATCTTGTGTCTACCTCGACCCGACCCGCCCGAACGTGTTTCCTTGGGCGCCCTTACAACACGGCACGAACCCACCCCACTCCAACTCGAACTTGCTCACTAATTGGGTGCCATCACACGACCGAACCGACCCGTACTACAGAATGTGTTTCTCGGGTGGCCTCACACGACAAGACCGACTCGTACTCACCTCGACTCTCGCCCGAACGCGTTTCGAGCGCCATCGCACGACTCTGACCCGACCCATACGATCGTGTTTCCTTGCCGCCTCACACGACAAGACCCGACGAGACCCAAACCGACTCGCTTCGAATGCGTTTCCCCGAGTTCCATCAAGACACAACTTGACTCCGACTCATACGAACGCGTTTCCTTTGGCGGCCTCACACGAGACAAGACCCGACTAGACCCAAATCGACCCGCCCGACCGCGTTTCCTTGAGCGCCATCACGCGACTCTGACCCGACCCATATGAACGTGTTTCCAAGACTCATACGTACACGACTCGATCAGACCCAACCCCGACCCCACCCGTACGAACACATTTCCCTGGGTGGCCTCACACGACATGACCGACTAGGACCCAACCCCACACACACTCGAATGCGTTTCCTTGGGTGGCTCATATGGCACGCACCGCCCCGACCGCATCACCTCGACCGACTCCGCCCCGAACCACGTGTTTCTGGGCGCTCTTAAAATACGGCATGAACCGACCCGATTTTATAGCTCAAGTTTTTCCGTTTTCGCCCACTCGCGCCACCGCGCGACTCGACCGACTCCGTACGAATATGTTTCCTTGGGCGGCCCCACACGACAAGACCCGAATAGACCCAACCGACTCACCCGAACGGTTTTCGAGCGCCATCAAGACACGACTCGACTTGACCCATACGAATGCGTTTCCTTGGGCGGGCTCATACCCGCACGCACCGAACCGACCTAAAAGGGATAAAGGAATGACCTAACGATGCCACAAGGGGAGAAAATGAAAAACGAAAGCCGCCCGAACGTGCACAAGGCACCGCAAGCCACAACGAACAAAACTGACACAGCGCCGAACGAAACAACACGACCTCGAACACGCTGGGTCGGGTGCCCCCTCACATGGCGTGGACACGCACACACCCGACCGAATGATGCCACAAGGGAGAAATGGAAAATGGGCCGCCCGAACGTGCACAAGGCACCTGTGTGGTCACAACTTAGCAAACCGATAAGGGCGGCCTTCGAACGAATGAACCGACTCCGACCGAATGTGTTTCTTTGTCACAACCTCATGCGACGCTACACGACACACTCGACCAAACGATTCCACAAGGGATAAAACAACAAACGGGGTTGCACTCCCGACCGTGCACAAGGCACCCGGTGGTTGCACTTAGCAAGTAAAATTGATATGGGTGCCCTAACGCAAATGGCCCGACCTCGACCCGACTCGAATGTGCCTGGTCGGGCGCACCACATGGCGTGACACGCACGTGCCCAACCAAACGATGCCACAAGGGAGAAAATGGCAACGGGCGACCCGAATGTAGCACAAGGCACCAGCGGTCACAAATTAGCAAACTAATATGGGCGCCTTAACGCAAATGGCTCGACCGCGAATGCGCTTGGTCGGGTGCCCCCACATGGCATGACACGACGCGCCCGACCGAAAGATGCCACAAGGTCAAGCAATGAAAAATGGCTGCCCAAATGTGCACAAGGTACCCGTGGTCACACCCTAATAAAATTGGATATGGGTGCCCCTCGTAGTGAAACGACTCGACCCGATTGCGCCTCGGTTACACCACACGATATGCGACACAAATGCGCACCCGAACGAACTATGCCACAAGGGAGAAAATGAACAACGGGCCACTTGAATGTGCACAAGGTATCTGTGGTCACAACTTAGCAAACCGATACTTAGCGCCCCTAACGAAACGAATCAACCCGAATGCGCCGCATCGCGTACTCTCACACAACAAGAACACGCACGCGCTCGACCGAACGATACAAGGAGAAAATGGAAAACGCATCGCCCGAACATGCACAAGGAACTTGGGTGGTCGGGCAAGTTAGCAACCGATACGAGCGCCGACCCTAAACGGCTCAAAGCCGAACACGCGTGGCCCGGCGACCCTTACACAACAAGGACACTCATGAACAATGCCACGGGGAGAAAACGAAAAATGGGCCACCGAACGTGGCACAACGCATTTGGGCGGCCACAACTTACAAAATGATACGGTGATTTGAAAAAATTGATAAAATTTGGGGAAATTTCTCGATATTTGGTCAAAAGTGTTTGGACTAAAGTGTCGTGAATTTCGCCAAATGTACTAGTGAGAGCAACAGAGAAATAGGTCGCACAACATGCATAGGGCACCCGTGTGGTCACAGTACTTAGCAAATTTGATACAAACTACCTCAACCAAACCAACCCGACGAAAACGCGCCCGGTGGGCGCCCAATTGAAACGACCCGAGCTCGAATGCGTTTGCGTGGCACCCCTAACCAAACGAGACTCCTACCGAACAAAGTTTCACCCGGCGCCATTAAATGAAACAACCCTACCCGAATGGGTTTGGGCGGCGCCCCAAATGAAACGACACGGCGGGCTACCGAAAGAAGGCACAAGGGAGCAAATGAAGAACGGGCTACACGACCCAGCACAGCACCCGTGCGGTCACAACTTAGCAAATTTGATACGTCCACCTCAACGAAATGACCCTACCCGAATGGGTTTGGGTGGGCACCTTCAAACGAAACAACACGGCGGGCTATCGAATGAAGGCACAAGGGGAGAAAATGGAAAAACAAAGCCGCACGAATGCACAAGGCAATTCGTGTAGTCACAACCCAGAAAATTGATACGATCGCCCTCAAACAAAATGAATCGACCCGAACGTACGAAAGGTGCGCTCACACGACGCCGCGTCATGGCGCGCATGACCGAACGAAGGCAACAAGGGAGAAACCGGCAAATGGGCCACACAAACATGCATAGGGCACTTGTGCGGCTGCTGTACTTAGAAAATTTGACACAACCGCCCTCAATCGAAACGACCGTACCCAAATGCGTTGAAGTGCGCCCAACCGAAACGACTCGACTCGAACACGTTGGGGCGGTGCCCTCAACCGAAATGACCGCAGACAAACACGTTTGGGCGGGCACCGACCGGAATGACCCAAATCGAACGTGTTTGGGGTGGGTGCCTCAAACGAAAGGACACGGCGCGCTCGACCGAACGAAGGCACAAGGGAACAAATGGAAAATGGGGCGACACAAACATGCATAAGGCACCTATGTGGTCATAACTTAGCAAATTTGATACGACCGCCATCAAACAAAACAACTTGACCCAAACGCATTTGAACGGTTCCTCACATGTACGTGACACGTCGCGCACGATCAAACGAAGGCACAAGGGAGAAATCGGTAAAAGACCGCAAAACGTGCCGTAGCACGCGTGCGGTCACAAGTACTTAACAAATTTGACATGCTCGCCCTCAATCGAATCGACCTCGACCCAAACGCATTTGGGTGGGAAACCCTCAAATCGAAATGCCCCGACGCGAATACGTTTGGCTAGCGCTCAACTAAATGACCCGTTCCGAATGGCTTGGCGGGCGCCTCAAATGAAATGACCCTACTCCGGACCCAAGTTTGGGCGGCGCCTCAAACTATATGACACGACGGGCTACCGAATGAAGGCACAAGGGAGCAAATGGCAACAAAGCATATGAAGATGCATTAAGCACCTATGGTCACAAATTAGTAAATTTGATACGACCATCCTCAAACGAACAACCCGACCTCGAACACGTGTGGGCGGGCACTGCATCGCGTTTACGGTGATGATCACGACCGAATGAAGACATAAGGGAGCAACGAAAATGGGCTACACGAACGTGCACAGCACCCGTGTGGTCACAACTTCGCAAATTTTGATGGTTAACATTTCTTAAAATTTTGAAAAAAAACAGATCTTACCAAAGAGGATTGGTTCTTCACTAGGTCAACCATTAAGCTATTTTTATCTAAGGTTTTTTTTTTGTCTTTAATGCAACTTATTTGTCAACAAAAGGGATATATTTATTTTGATTAATTCACATGCATTGTGATTCATTATCTACAAAGATTGAATATATTGTGTGAGGGATATATTTTCTACAAAACTATGGATTTTTGTGCATCGAAAATTGGGGTGATAGAATGAACTTACCCTTATAAACCATTTTTTCTTAGAAAATTTCCTTCCGTATATTGTTACTCCCTCAAGTTTCACTAATGCATGGAAGGCTAAAATCAATTATTGGGTCCTTTTTTTCCCGTACCTAATAGCTTGTTCATTGACATTGCATTATGGGAAACAAGCATAAATTCTTATCACACTAATAGCTTCGTTCATTGACATTATATAATCAAAACAATTTACAAATTCTATCAATACTCAAATAAAACAATTTGAGTGCTTATTTTTGCGTATCTAGAAGCTACCGATTTTACATATTTGGATCTCATTCTAAATTGCTTGATGTTGACAAGAAAATTTCCATCCAATTCGATTTAGGTGATCTATTAATTTACTACTAAAAATGAAATATGACACTTCAATTTGTGGTTTGATGCACAACCAACATATAGAGTTCGTAATTAATTTTTGAGTTGCAAAGCCATTTTCCGTTTACCCGGGTTTTCTGAGATCCACCGTGCCAATTTTCTTCGATTTGGCCGATGCTCTATGTCACGTGAGTAATTAAACTATAAGAATTCCATACGAATGAATAATCCTATGAGCTACATATAACTATACTACAATACAAAGTCACAGTGATTCGTTTGTGTGTTTGACTCTATCCTACCACTCATATTTTTATAAATAACCGTTCATTTTATAAAGAATCTTTACAAAAGTCGTTCACCGAAGCGATTAACCCACGACATAAAATGAGAAACCAATTTTTCCTTTACTAGATCAATCATTAGTAGCTGGTTTTCTTAGCTTTTCGCATGGGAACATGGTAATTAGAGTTAAGTGCCTATATTGCGACATTCGTAGAAAGCGTTAGAATTGCGGGCGGATTGGAGGAAAGCGTTCGTAAGATTGAAACTTTCCTCCAATCCGTCGCAATTCCTCGACGCTTTTCCGAATGTCACAATAGCTTGGTTTTCAGAGCTATGTCGCTATTGCGACGTTCGGAGAAAAGCCGGGCTCGCAACACGGATTGGAGGAAAGCGTCAAAGACCAACACTTTCCTCCAATCCTTCGCAATTCCGACGTTTTGCCCAAACGTCGGCATTAACGACACTTAGCCTAAGTTTCGTAAGACCTACACTCTCCTCTAACCGTCACAATTTCGATGCTTTTTCGCAAATGTCACAAGACCGAAATTTACCTTCAAGTGTCGAACACGGATACTTGTCTTCAAATTTCGATATAGTGATGCTTATGGGTGGGATTTGAAAAAATTGATAAAATTTGGGGAATTTCCCATATTTGTCAAAAGTGTCGGAATTTCCACCAAATGTACTAGTGATAGAGGACAACATCAAACTTACTTTGTGTCCAGGACTCATTTTCCTAGATTCGCAGAGGGCTCTCTCAATTTTTATGATTTAACTTGATTATTATAAGTACGATATTAGGCTAGTTGTGTTGATGGGGGGTTGCTTGTTTGATTGATGGTGGTTGGAGAGATAGGGTTGTTGTGGACTAATCCATTAGGCTATGGATTCAAAAGGCTAGAATGGCACATCATTCATATACTGTACAAGCCAACTATGCTAAATGGATCTTGAGAGTCAGAGTGATTATGAGGTGAAAGAAAGAGTGAGGGTAAGTAGTGACTACAAAGTAGTTAAGAATATTTAATCGACTTCATCGTGTAAACATTCGTATTGTAAATGCAAGACAAAATTAAGGTGTTTCCGATAAAAATTAATCTAAAATTTTGATTTACAACTAGATGAATGTATGCACATTAGAAAACAAAAAAATTTAAATGGTAGAGAAGTAAAACACATCACACAATTTCGACACAACTCAAGAATCTTGTAAACGGTCTTCTTTGATTATTGATGTCCAAATCAAAAATTATAGTGATCCAATATATTATTTCTTACAACGTGTGGCCATTATCCAAGCAAGATTGAACTAAACTTGAGCTTTCCGTTTGCCCTAATCTACTTTGGAAAACAACTTTATTACAAACAAATGAAAATTAAACAGGTATGGCCATGAAAGGCCCAAACAAAGAAAATCTCTACCAAAACATTTCCTATGGAAGTAACCCTTCAAGAATGAAAACCTGTGTGGCTCTTCGTAAATCAAAAGTAGGCTCTCAGGTGGTACATGTGATGATTCCAAAGAGGCAATGAATGATGGATATGACATATGGCCATGATTTCAAAAGATCGACATTGGGTACCTTGTCTGGTGCAGGCTAGCCATTTTTCATCGACTAGTGACTTTGATGATGTGCTTTTATTCCTTTTCCATTTCTAATCGTCATAACATAACATTTATGCATGAATGCCTTGTTGCCTCGACTCAACTGTGGTGTTTATTTTCTACCCGAATCCTTCTTGCCATGTTTCAACCCTTTTTTCTTCATAAAATGATGTTCAAACCTCATATGCCCGACTTGACTCTTTTTAACAAAAACATCGTAAAAACCCATATATCCGGACTCGAAAATGTTTAGATTTTAGTTTTGAACCTTATCACATCCATAGAAATTCGCACATCACTTGTTTTAGGAGTTCTAAGTTATAAGAAATGGAATCGCCGTATGCGATGTGAAGCACGGAGGTGACATGCGGTGTAAGGTGGGACCGGCCACAACAAGAAATCGCAAATTCTGTTTTTCTTTATGATCACGGGGATCAAATTCTAAAATTGCGAAGTGTGGGGGGAGAGGACCCACCTATTACTGCAATCGTGTCGTGTTTTTGCGGTAAGGTATTGTTTATGATTCTTTGTGGCGTGGAAGCAGTGCGTAGCCGCTATGGTGGGGGCCAAACACATCGCAATTTAAACAAACACATTGCGCCCGCTAAAAGGTACGTTATAATATTTGTGATGTGACACGGTGGTTAAATGTGTCAAGTTGTGATCTTGCGATGGATGGTGGGGGAAGGGGATGACGTGTCAGTGGAGAAATGGCTCGATTAATCACAATCGAGAAATCGATAAAGGCGTAGGTGGAATGATATAGCGATGAAAAGGTAAACAGAAATATTAAAGCGGAACCCAGATAAAGGGTAAGGGTTTAATGATTTTTTAAGGAAAATAAAATGAAAAGGAAGTGTATGGTGAATGGGTCCCACCATTGTCACACACCGTAATTTGGTAACTTTAACATTTACCCTTTGCACCTATCTTGCAAAACTTGCGATTTGCGATTGCAATTTAACATCCGTCGTTGATCAATGTTCATATCAATGGTCCTCACCGGCTTCTGCTACTGCTTTGCCGACTTTGTTTTTTCATTTGTTCGTAGAATACTTGAATGTTGTCTACTTTTCCCAAGTTCACGACCAACCCAAGTGCATGACGGACCCGATCTCATTTCAGACTCTTCTCATTGTCGTTTTTCCGCCCTCTTAATTGCTTTCTTGATGCCTTGTTCCCGCTAATGGTATACCTGGGCCGCTTCCGTTCTATTGCTTTCTTTGTTCTCTGCTTTGGAAAGGAATTTTTAATATTGACATCCATGTAAAGTATGAAAATTTTCAAAGAGAAAATAATCAAATACCTTGTGATACCGTAAATTACAGACTCTAATAGGTCACAAGTTCGATACACACCCGACCACGATGGGAGGGGAGATCGTTGGAAATTGGATAAACCGATGCTCCCACCGTGTGTTTCAGGACATGTACCAATTCACTTCATGGATCCGTATTCTGCGATGCGATAATTGAATAACACCCGCGGGTTTTGTTCTGAATAACAATTGTGATTCCCAACACATACTTATACCTTGGAAATAGCCTTTTTCAAGTCAATACAAGACAATATCGATAGTGGACATCACTAATGCTTTTTATTTTTAAATATGGAAACTTATGTAATATATCAAAGAATATATTTTGTTGAGTTACTTTCCGGATAGAGTGTTTTTTTTTTTACATTTTCGTTATCAATGGGTATAAGAGGTAAAACTCCTTATAGATGATATTGGTCATACACTTGTTAGCATTGATGTCAAAGGTTGATGGTTTGCTGGAATTGATATCAACTTCAAGCCTTTATAGATGAAGAACCATTCAGTATCAAGGCCAAGTTTTTACTTGAATTCTATGTATATCAATCGTCCTCAAGTCCGCACAAAGCTGTTAGTCAAGATGCCCCTAGTTTACTTCATATATTTTAATTTTTTGAAATGAAGCCTCATAAAGCCAACATATATCACCATTGTATGCACAAAGCATTAGATAGGGCCTATCTCTATTTTATAGTAACGTTTCATCAAATTCAGTCATATTTGAATATGATGCCAATGTAAAGAAGCTTCCTCAACTAAAATTTGACGAAATCATGATAGCAATGTAGTCGATAAGTAAAAGCAATATATTATAATGATCTCTGCAGAGCATGAGACCCATGCTATAATGCTATTTATGAGAAAAAAGGGTGTGATAGTGCCCATAGGTGAAGAAATTAAAAAAAATGTGAAAAAACATCGAATTTCCCAAGGAATTTTTGCAAAGCGAAAATGATTCAAAATTCATTTGATGTAGTCAACAAACCCATCAAAAAAACTGTGATTTTCCTATGGCAATCATAAATAAAAAAAATATATAGGAAAGGAGTTTGATTATCTATTGTATGCATTTTTTTCTATGAATTATGCTATGGAATAGGTAATTTCACTGCCAGCACAAGGTTTGATTAAGATTTGAGTGACCTAAAGGCTCTTAAACAAATGGTTTGACAAGTATTGATTAGAATATCTTGTCTCATGTGACCATATATCAATGGTGGTTATTTGGTCTCATTTAATTAGTATGAAAGCCTTTTGTTTATGTGATATATGAGCATAGTCTATTGAGCAAGAATCAAGGTATTCATTTCTTGGGTATGTAATAGACAATGAGATTTTACTTACCTTTGGATTTGGATCTATCGCAAATTTTTAATTGATGGAGTGTCTTCATATCACCGAAGATTCATGCTTGTTCATGTGCACACATTTGAGCCCCTGGATGATCCTTTATGCACCATATTTTAATCACCGAAGACATATTTTTTTTTTCATACACATCATGTTCTTGTTGGAGGTTACTTAGACTTATGCGTGCTATACTTTCACTATAATCGCTATTAGATATATTTAATGTTCACAATTAATGACAAATACCCTTGTGGTTGTGACACACATGTAGGATTGACAAAGGTTCCTTGCAGAAATATGCACAAAGATCATTTGTTTGTTGAAATTTATTTTGCAAATATCTGCACATCTAATGAGTGCACTCGGTAATTTTTTTATCTCGAATTTGTGCACTAATATGGGTCCATAATTTGCATGACTTGGATCATACAATGAATGAATGGTTTTTCATAGGTACAAAGTCTTCCTTGTCAAGGAGATTGCAAGAATTAGAAACAATTTTTGAATGATGATCTTGTATGCCTAATATATTGATTTGTCGCTGTATGAGAAGAGGGTTTGTACCGATAAGTTTGTGACTCACATTATTTTAAAACTATAATAAGTATTTTGCATAGACTAATAGTTGAATGATTCTTACTATATGTTTGATATATTGTTGTAATCGAGATGCATTTGTATGAAATAGTTGGTATGTTAATATGCATGCTACAAGGGTTGTAATTCATAGGCACAATTATTTGGGTTGAGTTTTGTATCAACACCTAATTCACTAAGGAAGAGTCTATGGAAAAGTTTGTCATTGAACTGGATGTGCATTGTGGCGTGCAGATTGAAGCCAATTTGTCACCGTATTTTGTTATTGCTTGTTCATTGATATTTTTTTGTTTCGTATTGAGCGCACATGCGCAGGTTTAGCATTGGATTGTTTCACATTTAGGACAAAGGTTCATGAATTGGATATGTGATGTTGTTTCGTCTTATAGAGAAATTACATGCGAAACCGAAGAAAAGAGTAAGTATTGTTATGTTGAGATTTTTATATGGCGTATGCTAAACACACATGTGATGCTTTATTAATAGATGCATATTATTTATTGCAGTGACAAGAGTTCGCTCAAATATTTATTATGAAAGATACTTTGGATAATTGATAGCAACATTTACTTGTGGATTCTTATGATGACGTTGATAGTCATGCATTTGTAATTATTATATAGAGATGTGTTTGGTAGATTGATTGAATGACGATTACTATTGATTTTTTTGGGTATTGCATATTAAAAGAGGTTTTTGTTTTAATAAACATAGTGTTTTATGTGTGTCCAATTCTGAAATATTTGGATGAAATGTGGACTACTGTGATTAGTGATTTTATAGGTGGTCCTAACGTAAATATTAAGAAACGTAGATCACAATAGGTTAGAGGAGTAGTGGCTTCCTTCCAAGAGCAAATAGAGAATTTATTAGAGGTAGCATCCTCCAACGAGGAGGAGCTTGCACACACATAAAATCCTACACCACAGCAATATGTGTAATTTTTTTTTTAATAATAATCGAAGACAAAGCATACAACAACAATGATGGTTTCTCCCGCTTAGTTTTTCCACCTAAACCCAAGTGTTTCTATGTGATTATGCGCTTGTTGATCCATTGATGTTTTATGATATATATGCTTTCATATTTCTCATATTTCATATATGTTATCTAGAAATGCTTAACTCAGCTTCTTCATTAACATCACAAAAGGTAAAATTAATAATTGCACAAAACACCGTGTTCAACCCCCTCTCAATATTTCTAACAATTGCACGTATCTAGATCCTTCAAGAAGTAGCTTCGATCACTAAAAGGAAGATCCAGCAATGAGCAACCGAGAAAAAGTTTTCAACCAAGCCGCATCTATTCAATGGAACAAATTTCACATTTTGGAATATTACAATGAAATCACATTTGAATCTCTTGGAGTTGATGTTTGGGGGCATTAGAATGTGGGTACCAATACCCCGGATCCATCCCCACAACGAAGCACACAAAAAACAACAACATGAAAACAATGTCAAAATAGTCAAAATACTATTATGTGAGGTCTTGCAAAATCAAAATCACGAATCTAATGTGTTATAACACCGCCAAATTAATTTTGGACAAATTTGTCAACAAACATGAAGGGGATAAACAAAGATGCTGTTATAATCATATAGAATTCAATATGAATCTTTTAAAATGCAAGAAGACGATAGTGTACTCGATATTTTCCTCGTAGTATATGAAGTATAAAATACTATAACAACCCCAATTAAGTTTTCCATGTAATAAAGGTAATAAAGAAAAAAATAAGACCAAGGTCATGGACATGTATTCTAAGTCAATGTTGGGAACACTTTAGTAGGAATCACTTGTGGTTCAATAATGGCCATGGAACTCCAAAGGCATTATAAAATGCAAAGAGGCAATAATTGGAATTTAATTATGAAAATAAAGGAAAATAGATAAAAGGAAGGCAGACACATTTTCATGAAAGGGAAATTAGAGGAAAAATTAAGGAAAATGAAGAAAAAGTGAGATCAAAGATAAAAAGGCATCAAAGAAATAGTTCACAAATTTTTGTCGCCTTATATATATATATATATATATATATATATATATAGAGAGAGAGAGAGAGAGAGAGAGAGAGGATAAGGTTGGATCAAAGAGCTTCAACAAGAATATTTTGTAGGTAATAGGTTGCATGTGTGATTTCCTTTGTTGTGATGTGAATGCATGGTACATGCATTTGATTATTTGTCTAATTTTTTCATTGGCATGGGTTTTTCCTAGTTCTGGACAAAGTTGGTTTCAACCTACCTTGCCATTTCCCGATAGCCATGGTCTCGATGGGATTCATTATTGGTTGAGATTTGGATTGGTCGAAAGTTTTTGGAACCAAGTGAGGTGGTGTGTTAGGAAAATACCTAGGTTGAGGATGGAGATAGTTTTCCAGAAGCTCTCAATAGGTGGGTTGAGACAAGCAGGCTCCTCAAGTTACAGAATAAATTTTGAGGCATCCAAGCTTGGTTTGGTTTTGTGCTCTCATGACCGCCTTTGGTGAGATCATGATAGCTTGAGGGTGGACATGGTTTAACATCTGGATTCCCTCTTGATTATGTTCTGTTTTTCCTATGAGATCCTACATTCATGCGTGGAATATGGAACACCTGTGACTGGTTGAAATAAAGATTTGGCTTAGCCCAATATATGGTTGGCATACATGGAAGTCCTCAGTTGGTTGGATTTTGCATAAGTTAATATGAAATATCTTTCTAATGTAATTAATTAGCACATGTAATTTTTATTATGTTTATTTTATAGTTTTTCAATGGTATCCACATTGGTTATAAGCATGGTTTTATGATGTGCTCTAACTATGACTCATGTTCATGATTTGGACACTTAGTAAATTGCCGATGAATGCATAGGCCACCAAGTGTTGTTGCAACTACTTGGGGAGGAATTAGACTTTTATTGATTCCTCGTATTGTTCATAGTTTATGATCAAAATATGCATTCATGACATGTAGCTTATATTTTTACCATATGTTTGAAAAATGTCTATTGTGTACTAGGTCACTAAGTCAAGGTCTTGTTCAAGTTTTGAAAGGTTAGTCATGTTATCATGTTATTTATGATCTTCTAGAAAGTTGCAAGTAGTTCCGTGTTGTTGATGTGACAAACACCTCCAAAATATTTCCTTACAATTGAATTTGGAAGCCTATCGTGGAATTTATGATCAGCTTGTTTCATCGTCACTTTTCGTCGATCGATGTTTTGATAAGTTCTTGGGATCCTTTGAGTTGTAAGGTCGTGGTCACTTCTAAGCCACACATGCTCAGTTCACAACAAGTTCATGAGCACATTATTTTATGGGAAGCTTGAATGAGCATTGCGACCCATAGAGAAATTTCTAGTGTAATGTTCAACCTATGTCGATAATCGGCATGTTTTGATTGAAAATATTCCACTTCTTTAAGCATTTGTACTTCTATTTTGGTGAGTTTTTTCAAACCGTCGCTTTTTGCGCACCTTTGCTTTTTTGCGAGTGTTACTTTCATGCTTTCATCGTCATTTTTGCTTGATTTCACTTTAATTAGTGTAATTTTCATGTTATATTTCCTCCGGCATGTTTCACTTTTCACCGAAGTTCGTATATCGTAAGTGTCGTTTGCACTTTTCTTCATATAGTAAAATGTCGTCTTTTAGCATGTGGAGTGTCGGCATACCCACGAAAGCCATTTTTTGGTGATTTTGTAAGAATTTGTGTAAACGAGTTGGTTCCACTGTAAACATGTATCACACTCATTTCCCAAAGTTTCAAGTATTGTTTCACAAAGACTACAAGGGGAAAAGACCTTCTCCGAAATGAGGTTATAAAGAAGGTTTTAGTGTTATAAAATTGGTCAAAATTTTCAAAAAAACATTTTCTACAACATTTGTTTTTAGTAATGGGAGGTTTTGATGGGAGCTTCTAACGGAACGTCAACACAAATTCAAAAAAAAATCGGTGGCTAGAAGTTTTATGGATGCATTTCTTATCAGCACAATTCATATGTGAACACACCGGTGCGTTTTAACATGTATGCAATTTACATCGTAAACATAACAAACATCGGGATGGAAAATTTTTTTCGTAATCCCCAAGGTGTTTAGCAATGTCCCCGTGCATGTCACTAACAAATATGCACCGCGCCGATAGAAGGTGCATGCATCGTCGTTAAGGTGTACAAACACACCGGGTCATTAAGGTGTAAAACACATTGGGCCGTTAATTTGTAAAAAAATGACCGGGTGTTAAAGGCAACCATATCGGCATGCAATGCTTATCCACCCAGGTCTTAGTTGTCGATAAAGCGACCGAGCGTTCTAATTGGTATCATACACACGCACCGGTGCGCAAGATCATACACAACCCGATATTTAACCCAATGTCAATCAATTCGTTTGATGGTCCTTTTCGTATGTTAGCACCTATTTGAAGACATTCAATGATGATTGTTGTAAAACAACTTAAAAGTATAAAAAAATTAAATCTAGTTAAGTTGTTATAAGGAAGCAACAATTACTCACAAACATAGATGTCAACCCTTTTCTTCCTTGTTGTCATGCTTTTTATGTGTCGAATGGGTTCCATTTTCTTTATTTTCTTCACAAGAAAATACTTGAAAATTAATATTTAATGCTAAATTATTTATTTATTTCATCAATCAAAAATTCAATGATTAACATTACATTTGAAGCACGTTGTTTTTGATATGGCTCCTCGTGCGATGCAATTATGTCCATTTTTGATCATCTCCTTGTACACCTTTTTGGATATCTTACCCGGCATATTTTTGATATCAGCCTGCTCATCCTTTGAGATTTTCATAATCTTCCTCGAAAAAGTAACATGACAATAAACTATTTAATTTTTATATTGATATATATGAAAATAAATATACAAAAAGTGATATTTATAAATGATTGCTTTGTAGTAATATATACATATAATTCTAGAAAAACATTTCAAGGTTATTTTACTTTTTTCAATCCTTCTTTTTTGTTGTTGTGAATGCTGGCTATTAAAAGTCCGACATGTCTCTATCGACCAATTCTTCCGGAACCTTCTCTCGTAGTTTAAATAAAATTTGGTTCTTGGAATCATCGAATTTATTTTTGTATTGTAAGTGAAAGAACATCTATACATTCATTCCACTAGATCTCTCAAGTTTTAAAAGTTTTTCCCCTTTTCATTAACCTTCTAGCACTACCCGCATGAGCTAAGGAGTAATTCATTTTCATTTGCATGTTCTATTTTCTCTTTTCTTAGAACAACATTCATTTTCTTTCATTGTTGGTCCCTTCGTAGAACATTAAACATATCTGAATTAACAACATTGTTTGAAACATGTTATCTAGTATTTTTAAGTATATTATTAATGAAAATTGAAAATAAACTCATATTGGATCGATAGTATTTTTTCATTCACCTAATTCATCATTTTGTAATTTTTCCATCAATATTTTATGCGTTCTTCTCGTCTTAGATTAGAAAGAATATTATCGAGCTTCATCATTTTGTGGCTCTTCATGATACATACTAAACAATACATATTAGTTAAACTTACGATAGTTCAAAAATAATAATTTTTGTAAAGAAATTACAAATAACTTTCCTTTCGATTTTCCGTATGTGTTATGAGTATTTTTGTTACTTGAACTCTTGTTAGCTATTTCTTTATCAATATAAACCTCGTACCATTCATTAATATATTTTATAAATAAATCACATAATTTTCGTAAAAAAAAAATCAAGAAAATTGTGCGTCTATCAAATTAAATGCCCAAGCAGACTTTCCAACTTAAGCAACGTAAAACGGTGATATGTTCTTATAAACGCACTAAAACTACAAAGAGAAACACTATAGCTCTTTCTTTGTCAAGAGGGAGACCCATTGAATTATATTAATACCGTACAATTAATTAATATAAACATAAATTAATAAAAAAATGTTTTATTAAACCTGTTTTTTCTCAATACGCGCCCAAAGGCGTTATACTAAAATCACGCCGCCTGCTGTGCTATTTTAAAAAGTGCACACCAATTAGTAAAAATCGTTTTTTTCTTTTAAATCGTGAAAGGGTCGTCAAGGCTTGGGATCTGACTTCGCAAGTGGTCCCGTAGGTTAGATGTCATACACTTATATATATAGTAATACAAACCCTATAAATATAAAATGAAAAGCCCGATTGTAAATTTTTTCACTACATAAACAAGAAGAAGCAAGGGTTTAACATAAGAATATATATATATATATATATATATATATATATATATATATATATATATATATATATATATATATATAAATTTTATTTTATTTTATTTTTTTTTTTCAATTTAATTAAATGTAAATAGGAATAGAGATTTTAAATGATTTTATTAGTAAATGCACATTAAAATTTAAAATTTTTACTATGCATGTATTAAATCTAACAAAAACTCGTAAAAAAACAATTACCGCAGTGAAAGTTAACATTTTTACTACTACAAGTTTTTTGTGTGAATCACTCGCATGTTTCAAATTCTAATTCTATGAATAGTGCTGTTGTTCGAAAGTATTTTGTTGCTCTACAATGCTCTCTTGCCTGCATGTTCCCCTTGCAGCAAATCCATCCCTAATTTTTTTTTGCAAAAATAATGAAACAATGAATAAATTTTACTATTTAAATAACCTTTTATGAAGTTAGATTCCTTTAAAATGATTTTGCACCTATTTTTCATTTTGCTGCTTTTTTTCACTTCAAAAAAATAAGTTGTTCTTTTTCTCGATATTCAAAGGTGTTTGTTAACTAATAAAGACTGCAGCATCCGTGAATTAAACACACTGGTGGTTAAACAATACATTAGCACCTATAACAACTCCTTTTTTTAAGGCGCTAAAATTAATTTTAGGTATGTACACCAAAATTTATTGATGATTTTGCTCAAATGTGCAAAAGAAAAAAATCTCATAATTATATCAAATGACAATTCTAAAATCCAACTGCTCCATAATATTTCTCAAAGTCCATCGCGTAGTTCTCCTTGTCCATCTCCCGTATGTAATTACTTCATAATTTATTTATATTTTCATTATCTAATTGAATTTAATTTTTTATCTATGTCAATCAACTAAAGAAAATTGATGTATAAAAATTTGCAAACCATGCGTATTGAGAAATGAGTTTAGATGCACAGAATATTAAAAAAGTTCTAAAACGTCGGAAGCTCTTAATGAGCAAGATACCGCATGTATATCGTTGGTGTATGAAAATGAACAGCCACTTCACCCTTGCCAATTGTAACATGCCAATTTTCTAGCCACAATCCTAGGACAATGATGGTAATAATTGTTTGGTATAATGTAATTATTTCAATGTCAAACCAACTAATCGTCCATTGACGCAATTATTAATTGATACTATCAATTTTAATAATCACAGTTCAAATATATTTTTGAAATCATTAGGATTCTAGTGATGATGAGCGACCTACCTACCATCTTCCGTTGCACCCTACGACAATGTCAAATCAAGAGAAGGCCGAATTAAGAGAAAAACTTCCGAGAGGAACGATACCAAGAATGGTTGAATCAACCACCTATTCAATTCGAAGTACGCTCATATTCACTAATTAGAATGAAACAAAAATAGTAGTTCTTCAAGGTGCCAAATGGTAATCAAACAGAGGTTGGGTATGGATGATTACTTGCTGACATGACTTCCATGGAGCCAAATTCTTGTTAGATGTGCATTCCGTAACGATGATCAGCTAGGGATGATGCTCATATTGCTGACACTCTTTACTTAAAGACTTAAATTTCTTCCACCACCCTCTCTTGGACCTCGGTGATCCGTCAAAGGCCACCTAGTTTGGGACAATGATACATGGTATAACTTGAAAGAAAATTTTGGCTTTTAGAATACATGTTCCTCGGAAATTTTGAGGTAATTGACTATCAAGTGCCTTATATTTTGAGAAATATTGTCACACAATCAAAATTACAAATGGTCAATTTTATGAACGTTAATAATTATCACATTGTACATTTAATATTGTCCACCAACTACAAAATATTCAAAGATAAGTAACTTTTCCGAGTTATAATGTCTTGCCCTGTGAGTCGCTGGGCAAAGAAATTGTTGAAAATGTTGGGTGTTGAGTACATATCATATCATGTAAGTCCAAATGATTGTATTATATAAAGGAGAATATGCGTACAAAGAGATATGTTCAAAATGTAAGGCATGATAGGTATGATAAATAAAAAAAGAATGGTAAATCACATGGTCCTCCTTGTAAGATATTGAGGCACATGCCTATAATCACAAGGATTCAAGTTCTCTTTCATTGCAAACAATTAGCTATGTTAGTAGGATGACATGCTCACACAAGTGAGTTGGGAGTTATGCGTAATCCCAACAAATTCAATAACCAAGAAGTATATGAAGGATACATACCTGAAAAATTCAAGGATGAAGTACGAAGTTCACGTACTTAGAAGAAGCCATGCATGGCGTCAACCCATATTCCCTCCGTAACATCAACTATTCTATACTTGGCTCCGTAGTAGTGATCAATAACAATATCCCATGGTTGTCCGGTGGAAGAATGAACATATTATGTTGGCTCTCATAGTCCTTGGTAGAAAACAAGTAAAGGATATGGATGTCTACTTACAACCATTGCAGATAAATTGAAGGAATTATGGGGAAGGGAGCAATGTATACAATGTATCAAGACCCATCCTGAATGAAAGAGAGTTTGATGTTGTATGGCATATGTGCTTACACGATACATGATTATCCAAAGGAGTTTTCTCCGGTAAATTATACTTTTATTGATTTGTTTATATGCGTAACAATATTCGCATATTAATTTAATTTGTTGTAATTGTTCTGATCTTCATGATATTATTTAATGTGCCATGGATATTGTATACAATAATTTCATAGGTTCTAACAAAAGGTATTATGTATGTGTAAATTTGTGGACCTTCTCTCGAAAATTCAGATGGTCCAATGACCTATGAAAGCTAGTGTGACTGCTCTAGGGTATTCCTCCTAGAAGAACACCTTATAGAAGAGGAATATCCTTTCAATGGTAATGAGAGAGCCCAAAGGCTTGAAATAACGAAACCGCCCAAATGGCTTAGATCATATGGAGAGAGAGAAGGGAGGAGTTCATAGAAATGTTCGATCTGTGGGAGCCTATGTTTGATGATCAAGAATTATTCGACACCTCCATGTTGGAGAAATTTCCCATTGGGATGAAAAGGAAATCTATCTTCAAAATCCTCCTATATTGGGAGCATCTAAGATTACCCACTTATTAGATCCTATGCATATTAAAAATGTTTCATATTCTTTATGGAGGCACATATCATTGAAACAAAAGTGACACATTGGTCACAGGGAAATATCTTATTACTTCCAAAACTGGGAATAAAAATTGGCCAAGATAATTGTGCAAGCATAGAGAGGTTGGTCCTCTAATTGGTATTTCAAAGAAGGTGATGTTTCATGTGTATTTTAAGAAAAGATGAAATTTCTTTGGCAAAAGAAGTTATAATGGGTGTGAGGGTTCGATTCATAAGGGTCTCTTCCCTATGGTGTTACAAATACCATGGAAGACCATTTGTCAAGGTTGAAATCGTATGACCATTTGAATCTTATAAGAGTATGTATAATGTCAAAATCATGATTTTATTATTTGTTATATTAATAATTTTTATCCCATGGGATCATTAAAACATAACTAATTTTGCATATCACATGTGTTTATAACTTGTAGTGTCATTATCCTTTATTCATGCGTGGTATGAAACATGACTTCCCCCAAGACCTAGGATGTGCCATATCTAAATTATCTAGATTTGTACGTTGATCACATCAAAGGAGATTCGTTGGCTAGAATTTTACCAAGGCCAAGAGATAGTTGAGATTGTTTGTATGTTTGAGTATGAGCTTCCAACGCATTTCATGGACTTGCAGTTCATCTTCTAATCCACCTAGTAGATGAGGTTGAATTAGTTGGGGTGGTTTTTTGTCATTGGATGTTCTTCTTAGAGAGGTATGTGAAGAAATTGGAAAGTTTTTGTTTGACAAAGGGGAAAACCCAAGGGGTCCATGGCAATAGGGCACATATCATATGAGTCTTTCTATTATGCCGTTGAGTACATCAATTAGATCAACAACACACCAAAAGTGTTGATTTCTGACGAAGAAAGGGATGAAGAAAAAGAGAAGGGGAGCTTCTCCAAACGAATGGAAAAAGGCACTTGATAAAGAGTGTTTTCACTTATAATTTGTAAAATTCTATACAAAGTAAATATTCACTTGAACTTTTTGATATAATGTATATTTCGATCTCATATGTACTACATGCTTGATTTCATCAAGAAATGTAGAAATTGAAGCAATCAATAAATTGCTTCATACCTCCGAAGGACACAAATTCATGGGTCACATTGTATGAACAAAAGAGGATGAAATGATAGTGACAAGAAAGAATTCGATTATAGAATGGTAAAAGCGTGCCTTATCTTGGTCATTTAAAAGAAAATATGTCAATTATATGCCCCAACAATCGCTGCATACTAAGTTAAAGAGAAATACGATGAAACCGGTCGTTACCCGTGTACAAGATGCGTAAAGCATAGGGATTGGGTGCAAATAACTCGATAATAATATATTTATGTGCATTTTAAACTTAATAATGTACTGAAATTTAACGTATATGTTTTATATATTTTAATAGCTGGGTTATTAGACACAGCCGCACAATGATTTTTTAATTTTATAGGTAAGTATTTGTTCCCATCTTTGTAAGAGCAGTGACACCATTTTCTCACAGAAAATGACAATGATGGAAAAATGACACAAGATTATGAGTGGAAGCCGAGTTCGATCAATCTAGTCGAGCTTAGCCACCGTGATCGAAACATTAGGGAAATTTTGAGGTCTAAAATGGGCCTCCCATGAAATAATAAAATAATTGTTAAACCAATAAAATAATATTTATGGATTTGTAATTTTCTTTTTTGCACCAAAATCCATGTAACCGTACAATTCAATTCAAAAGTCGCACCAAAATAAAAATTAATAAAAAATTATATTGATATGACTATAAATAAGAATGAGCTTTTCAATAAAATTCCATTATCATTGCACAACTAATACATTTGTCCTTTGTACTTAAATAACTTAAAATAAATATAAATTCATGAATTATTAATTATAGAATATACTAATAATTAAAAAATTATATAATAATGTAATTAATATACTATATCAAAATAATATAATATAAAATTTTGTATTACATATTGAATTGATTTGATTTATAACATAAGAAGAAATAATATATAATATAAAAAATAATATAATATATATTCTATAATATTTAGATTATTTTTCATAATATTATATATATACTTAATATATAATATTAGTATAATAATAATGAAATTACTTCGAGTTTTATTTAAAATTAAAGAAAAAAAGTATTAAAATAAATTTAATTTCTATTCATGAGTACAATATAAGATTTATATACATTGAAATTTAGTATTTTTTGTCCAGATTATATTGAACTTAATATATATTTTTTCAACATTAAAAACTAATATATTTTTTTCATCCTACAAAACAAATTTTTTTTTCTTTAATTTTAATATGTTTGTATTGCTATTAATATTATAATGATATTATTTAAAGATTTGATTTATCTTAAATTATAAGGTTACATTTTTATTTATTTTGATTTAATATTTATAATATATATGTATAGATATTAACTTATAATTAATTTGAAATTGCCATATTAAATAAAATGAGATGAATATATAATTTAAAAATAAATATATGAAAATATACAAATATAATATTTATTGAAAAGTGTAAATACATGAAAATTGTGTAGGGATATGCAATGCTTCTTTCGTAAAATATGGAATGATAATAATAATATTTTATTCAAAATGTGAAATGATACTATTATGAGTACTTTATGACTTTTGCAAAGTACTTAAAGTACTATCATGGTTAACCATGAGTTTTTATCCACCATTGAGAATGTGACAAGTAAATACCTTTAACTCAAGCAATGCCACCTCAACTATTAGGGTTGATGTCATCCCCTAAAATGTGATTGGTTCTCATAAAGTGAATTTTGATTGTACATTTTCCTTAGGAGGCCCATTTTAGACCTCAAAATTCCCCTAATGCCTAGTACGAGGGACATTAGGTTATGTCAGAAAGATACAAGAGATCATTGAAGTGGACTTCTCTTCTTTCCAATGTGTTATTTTTCGGTGCAAGTGGTGGGACACCTTGATCGGAATAATGTAAAGGAAGATAACAATAGTAGGATGATATGTATCAACTCTAGAAAGATGTGGGATGAAGCTAAGGAGCCTTATGTTTTCCCCAAACACTGCAACCAAGTGTTTTTTTACCTAGATGTGTTGGATAAGGATTGGTGGTTCGTATTGAGACATGACCCTAGATGAAAACATATTTTTGAGAACAATAGTGTTATCATGCCAAGCAAGCTGGAATATAATGAGGGTGATGAGAACAGAGAGTGATATGGTACATGTGTTATTTCAACATGAATACTATTTAAGATGAGTTTTTATAAATAAGAGGACTTAACCTTATAACTAAGACTCTTTTTTTTCCAAACATTACAACATGTATTTTGAATTAATTGGTTTTAATTGTGTTATTGTTAAAATAATTTCACTTGATAATTTTCAATTATGTTGATCTCGAAAGCAATGCACTGTACCAAGTTATTTTTTTTTATGTCAATTCTTAAAATAATACAACTACTTGATTGCTTTAAATGGTTTTTCTCTATATCATTACTTAAATAAATACATATATATATATATATATATATATATATATATATATATATATATATATATATATATATATATATATATATATATATATATATATATATATATGAATGATATCTTTAAAATTTTAAAAAATGTATTAATGTGTACTGTTATTTTTGGTATGTAAGATCATAATAAAATAATGATAATTCTAAACATAAATTTATTTGCATTATTTTCTAAACCTTATTATGTTACAAAATTCATGTTATTCTATATTTATTATTTTACAATTATTTATATTCTTACAAATTTACAAATTTACAATTATGATAATTTAACAATATGTACGGTATACATTTTACAATTTTATGATGATTCAATTTTACGATAATTGTTTAGCCAATTTAATGTCTTAAATTTCTTATCATAAATCATCAACTGAGGTTAGTAATCTGATGAAGTGTGGTGCACTATATATGATTAGGTAAGCTTCTTCTTACTTCATTGTGTATGTCTTTATATTGTTTTGGGGGGTTTTGTTTCTTTATGTCTAAAAAAATTAATCTTAAGAAATGAAAACTATGGAATTAATCAACTAAATCTAATGAAGTTTAATGTTAAAAACTAATTTTGAAAGAAGGAATAAAACGAAATGTTCTTTAACTTATTCTAATATGCATAAAAATGATTCAAACTTTAAATGGTTAGAATCTTATCTAAAAACAGAGTATTTATTCTAATGAATTTGATATTTTTGGAATTAAAGCTAATTCTAATATGTCTTAATCTAATTCTACTCCATGGATTGAAAACATAAATCCTATGATTAAGAATTGAAATAACAATGCTAATATAAATGAAAAGCAAATTCAAAGAAATTGAAAAGAAACTACTATATGACCAAATATTCAATCATCCAATTTTGGAAGAATGACAAAGTCATCTTCTTGATATGATTTAACAAGCAATTGAGTATACATTTAATTTAAATATTTAATCTAAGAAAGCAATTAAAAAGCATGTAGAGGAAACTCAACTACTGTATGACCAAGTACTCAAATACCATTCAATTTTGGAAGAATGACAAAGTCATCTTCTTGATATGATTTAGAAAGCATTTGATTATACATTTAATTGAGAATTTAATCTAGGAAATCGGTATAAAAACATGTAAATAAAACTAAGATAATTGCATTCTCTAATGTTTCAAACATAATCCAATTTTGGAAAATAGAAGAATTACTTTCTTGAGATGCTTTTGGAAAGAAAAATATTACACAGATATTCTAAAACTAATTCTGAGAAAGCATTCATAAATTAAATCTATGAAATGATAAACAATTTAATCTAAGGATCAGCTGCAAAGAAATGTAAATTTAACTATGAATTGACAAAATAGAGCTAATAAAATTAAACTAAAAACAACTAATGAAACCTCCTTTTTGTGTAGGGGCCCTCTGCAAAACGAATTGAAATATTAGTAGACTATGCGCGCATCAAGAAGGAACTAGAACAAACGAACATGGTCTTCGTATTTATAAAATAACAGAGTCTCAAAGCATACACAATGTTCACAAAATTAAGATTATCTTCTGGTTTTAAAACGACCGATATTTAAACAAATTTAAATGTAACTGTCTGGAGGTATTTTTGCCTACATCTAGAAATTACAACTGAAACATAGAAGAAAAATCTAAGTAGTTAACTCTCGATTTACTACGTCAAAGAAAATCGAGAGTTTTTCGTTCTCGGATCAAGTCCTTTGATCGAATTTTGACCACAAGCATAAGCACATTTTTCTGTCAAATTCAAATAGGTGGATAGGATGGGATCCATGTGTGGATCATTCCAAAGATGCTCATGTGACCCATTCCTTTATTCGCTCCTCATAACCTGTCAAACCATTAAAGTAGTTGCGGAAACAACAATTAGTTGCAGAATTGCATGCGTTCTATAGCTCAGTTACAAAAATTCATTCAAATAACAAGAAACATCAAAATATAAAATAGAGACCATTCAAATTCATTATCTGAGATGAAATATGTCATTTATCATGGATCGGAGTTATGGATTTATGAAAAGGTAGGGAAAAGTGATGAGAAATGATATAAGAGAAAGAACAATTTTGAGGTTCAACATACCCCCACTAAGAAGCCATTGTATGTCCTAATGCAATTATCAAAAAATGTAAACTTCCTTCTCCTATTGTATTTGTTCAGACACTTCTGCTAATACATCCAGTTTTCTCTTCTTGCTTTTCATTGAGGCGATTGCCATCTTGGGCTTCCTCATAAGGAGTTTGTATTTGAGATTGATGAGTGTGCTATTTAAAGATTTATTCTTTCTTTTTAGCTTTTTGTTCTTCTTGTGCCATAGTCCCAAATGCAGGATGGTGTTATCATTGATGACTTTTTCCAATTGGTTTTGTTGTTTTAAAGCTTAATTTTCCTGTTTAATGTGCCTATTCAGTAACTCTAGCTCATAGATTTCTTGCTTGAGGGTGTTAACTAGAGGTTATTGTGGACTGATAGGTTGTTCTTGCATACCTGGATTCACTGCTACATTTTTTTTCTCCAATGACTCAATATATTCATATAGCTATTGTTGTGTTGGGTCAATGCATAGAGATATTCTTCTTGGACTACCTTCAAAATAATGTATAGGAGAATTTGTAGGACTATGTGGAGGAGGGACATTGATGGGTGATGGCATGTGAGGTTCCTCTTCTAAATTCACAAACTCTGTTTCTTGTGATGGCATTTCCTTCATGGATTTTCAGAGTATAGAGCTTCTCCTTGGCCGTGGAGGGTTTAAGTTTTCTTCACTTGTAACCTTGCTCTTCTTTTCTGTTTTACCTCTTGTCTTAACTCCACCCCGTTTCTTATTTTTCATCAACTCCGCAAGGGTAAGTTCCTCTTAATCTTGTTGTAGTGGAGGTGAAGGTCTATCCTCAATGCTTGTATCAATATTCCTTCTTCTACATTTTCTAATCTTGTCTTCGTTAGGCTGCTATGACTCATCTTGGAAATGGTTTATGATTAGGAAATTATCCCAAGAGTCTCCTAGACTTTTCAAATGGAATTCAAGAAGTATTTTTACCAACCCATGATGGTGCATAGTGTTGTCTATAAACTAAATTTTATTCTGTATATTTGTGGACATTCTTTTTAGATTATTTAGTAGAAATAAAGGGAGGTTTATTTCCCCATCCTCTAGAAAGTTCATCAACAACCGAATATGATAAACAAACATGCAACCAAATATGCCTTCACAAGTGATAAACCTATGTAAAATTAAAAGGATATTTCTCCATTTGTTATTGAGTGCTGAGATAGGAATACCTTTCTTGTAAACAGAAGTTCAACTATGAAGGCCTTGGTCACTGAAAATTTTGTCTCCTATTTCGACCTTTGTTCTGCCGAAAGACCTCGCAAAAGACTTAGTGGTATCCTTATGGAATCCGTCAAATTTTTTTATAAACCTAAGCCACTTAACCTTCTGCATCATATCTTTGATAGAGGATAACCTTCCATGTATTTAGCTCCCACTGGTTCAGTCTTGACTATCAAACCCATGTCTTCTGTCGTGAAGAGTCTAACCTTCAGAATTTTTCTTCTCTGTGTGAAATGAATTGGGTTTCCGATCTAGTTAAGGATGTCGAGGGTTTGTAGGGAAATATGAGTGAAATGAATACTTGATTAGATTTTAATAAACGTGGATGAATATGCTACGGAAGTAGGATATGACTGTTAAATCATAAATGGGAAGATCTGTTATGGATTGTTATGAGATATGACGCGGATGATGTGGTCAATTTATGACATTATGTGAGTCCAAATCAAATAAAATGATGACATATTGAGGTAGCATGTGATCATCTACATTATTTATGCTAATTTTTCGATCTTGTTATTTAGACAAATTTGTGTAACATACCTTTAGAACTAACATTTTGTTGCTATTTCCTTGATGTTGATTCTTCAGGTATCCTTCAACTTGATGATCTTCAAATGGAGTTCTCAATTTCTTATGCTCAATATTCTTGCTTCAATAAGCTCTCAGAAAATGTAACAGAGCTGTAGAATATGGTATCAGTTGCAGAATGGAATGTCAGAAGAAAAATGAAATGACAACTGCAGAATGGAAGTAGTTTTGTAACTAATTCTCTTATTGCTTCAAAAAAAGAAAGGGAACAAAGATTTTTGGGATTTTTAGAATGGAATAGAAAATATAAGATGTCATAATTTTGATTTTCATCCTATATTTTCTGTATAAGGATGCCAATTATGGATTGGTTTTCATACTTATACAATTATTATTATTATTTTAATATATATATATATATATATATATATATATATATTATTTAGATATGAAAAAATAAAAAGAAGACTAAGTTGGGGAAGAAAAAGGATTCTTCTTCACAAACTTCATATCAGTATTATCTTGGAAAATTTTGATAAACTCCTCCTTTGTAATTGGCTTATGATATACTTTTAATCGATGCCCATTTACAAGAAGAGGTACCTTTTCTTCATCAATTTTCCTTATCCTGATTGCTCTATTGTCAAATACTTTTTCAATCTCATAAGGCCCAAGCCAATGAGTCTGAAATTTTCCTTGAAAGTCTTTGAACTTTGAATCGAACAAAAGTGCCCAATCTCCTGCTTGAAACTTTCTTTCCTTTATATACTTATCATGTCATTTGGACCTTTGCTGCTGGACTAGATTGGTTCTTTGAATTGCATCTTGCGTGATCTCATCAAGCTCATTAAGTTTCTCCAATTTGTGATTATGGGCTTTTGATAAGTCAAGACCCAATTGGACTGCCATCTTGAAGGTTTTGATATAAAATTATATAGGAAATAGGAATTGTTTTCCATAAACAAGTTCACAGGGAGTATGTCTTGTTGTATTTCTCCATGTAGTTTGGTAGGCCCATAAGGCTTCAGGAAGCCTATTTTTCCAATCCTTCCTATGTAGATGTACAATCTTAGTGAGAATTCCTTCGATCACCTTATTGGTAGACTCCACTTGATCATTTTCTTGTGGATGATATGAAGTGGATTTTCTATGTTTTACCTTGTAATCCTCCACAAGCTTCTGCACCAACTTGGATGTAAACTGGGTTCCCTTATATGTCACAATTTTTCTTGGAACACCAAAACGAGTGAAAAGATCCTCAAAGAGAAAATCAACTACAGAATTTTCATTAGCTAAAGAAAGTGCTCTAGTCTCTACCCATTTAGTGACATAATTAGTACATACCATGTTGGGAAAAATACTGAGAGGGGGGTGAATCAGTATTTACTGCATATTCAAAACTTTTACTTTTTCTTGCTTTTAAAACCCATACGCTACTTTCCTGAAACAGACTCGCGTATATACGCGGATACCCTTTATGAAACTCGCGTATACACAGATATCTAATTATGTTATTAGATCTTCACTTAAATCATTCCATCATTCATTCATCAGATGTTTAATAAACAGTAAACATGAACAGTAAGAGCAGAGTAAACCATCACACGAAGCATCACACATGAACACCAGGATTTTTAGGTGGAAACCCAAGTTGGGAGAAAACCACCACTGGCGTTGCTCGGCCTTCAATCTTTTATTATAGAGAAAACATCTTACAACATATGTGCTGGTGCAGACTTCTACCAGCATGCAGGCACCCAGCTGCGCTCATTTACCAGCCTCTCCTGGAAGGGAGCTCCAACCCCCTGACTCGTTTACCAGCCTCTCCTGGAAGGGAGCTACGACCCCCTGATCTCGTTTACCAGCCTCACCTGGAAGGGAGATACCACACCCTGACTGAAGGCTACAACCCTCAGCACCAATATGGACCACGTTTCATCAATTTTCACACTGGATCCAAAGCTTCCACTAGGACACCACTTGCAGGCCACGTTTCATCATATTTTTAGACTGGACCCATTACATACTTTTAAGCTCAAACATACATCACCAACAGATACTTACCAATTCAGACAACACAGATCAGATAGCAGTAATACAACAGAACAGATCAGATGTTTCATACCCCATGCTTCAGCAAACCCTAGTTTGCATACGCTCTTTTACTTCACTGATGTCGCGTATATACGCGCTTCCATTTACACAAACCCGCGTATACTTCAGTACAAATTACAAAGCCAATTTTATTGTGCATACGCGCTTTCTCTTCAGCGAAGCCGCGTATATACGCGCTTCCTCTGCGGCGAACTAGCATATAGATCTTCAACTATTATAGAGCAGCATACTTCTTCAGATCAGATATTCAGTTCAGATTTACCCTTTTTTCCTCTGACAGATGTTCGCCTCATCTCAGATCTAAGCCTTCCGTGAACAGATCTAGCAAATACAAGTACAATATAGATCTAGATCCCCTTCATCATCACTCCTTCATCGGTGCATCATACAATCAGATCTTTCATTCAACTGTAACCCTTTTCATTCAGATATACTCCAGAGAGAAGTATTCATTCAAGCTCAGACATCTTGCACCCACACACATGCTTTGCACAATGAAATTCTTCTCCTTATATAGGTTTACCCAATTTCAATACCATGAGCCAAAACCACATTACTTCCGATGGTATTCCTAGACGGGGTCATTTAGATGAATCATTACCCAATACAATGGGTCAATACCATGGTGGTTACCCCTAGTTTTGCATTTTAAGAGCGCTTTTTCCCATACGCGACTTGGCACGTTGATTCCCGCGTGCATACACGACTTCCCCTAGTAAAATCCGCGTATACCTAGAGACATACTCTTTTCATCAAGATTTAGCACATGCTGAAATCCTTTCTTCATTGCTTTCTATACACACAAGTCCATCACGTCAAGAATAACTTCATCAGGTGGATTGCCATCAAGGACAACACATGTCAACAGTCGTATGTCTTCATCTTCATTAAGTGGGTTGCCATCAAGGACAACACTCTGCATCATATTGCCAACATACCATAATATATTTCTTTTGGTTAGATGGTGGATTGATTGGTCCAACAAAATCCAGGGCCCATTTTCAAATGGTTCTATGAGTACCTGAGGTTGTAATGGAATTTCATCTATAGGAATAGGTTTCTGAATTATTTGACAACTGTCAAACCTTTTGACATACTCCTTGGTATCCTTAAAGATGGATGGCCAATAATATCCTAGATTAAGGATTTTATAGACAGTCCTCCTATCAGCAAAGTGTCCACCACAGGGTTCATCGTGAAATGCCTTAAGAATCTTAGGCATTTCATCTTCTCGAACACACCTTCTAATGATGAGATCTGGACTTGTTTTATACAATTCATCATTAACCCATGAGTACAATGCACTTTTTTGAATAATTTTTCTTTTCTCTCTAGGAAACAAGTATGCAGGTAACTTTCCAGTAGCTAAGTAATTAGCAATATCTGCAAACCAAGGAGATTTAGTAGATATTGCAAAAATATATTCATCAGGAAAATTATCTTCTACTGGAGTATCATTTTTAACATTTTAAATTCTATACAAGAAATCAACAACTATGTTTTGTCTTCGAGGTCAGTCTAGAATTGTGATATCGAATTCTTGTAGGGGATATTGTGATTCTACCATTAGTAACATATTTATTCATTAAATATCTAATTGAAGAATGATCTATATGAATAAAGGTTTCATATCTGGTGATATAATGTCTAACTTTGTTGATAGCATGAGCAACAACTAGAATTTTTTTTTGAGTTACAGTGTAATTTAACTCAACAGGAGTCAAATTTTTGCTTGTGTAATAGATGACATAGGGGATTAAATATTTTTGTCCTATTACAGCTCCCAGAGTTGTATCTGAAGCATCTGTTGAAATGTAAAAAGGTAGTTTCCAATTTGGACCTCTTAAGATGGGTACTTTAGAAATTTTTGTTTTTAAAGTTTCAAATGTCAATTGGCAATCAGGATTCCAAATGAATTCACAATATTTGGTAAGAAATTTGAAGAGTGGGGATGCCATTTTAGTGAAGTTTTCTATAAATCTTCTATAATACCCTGTGAATCCTAGAAAATTTCTAACATCCTTTTGACAACTTAGAATTGATAATTTGGAGATGATTTCAACCTTAGATGAGTCAAATTTAATTCCATCTCTTGAGATATGATTTCCTAAATTAATTCCTTCAATAAACATCATAAAACATTTTTCATGACCTAACGAAAGATTTGCTTCTTTACATATTTTAAGAACTTTTTCCAAGTTTTCTAGAGATTCTTCAAATGAATTCCCATAAACTATAAAATCATCCAAACATACTTCCACACAATCATGTACTATATCAGAAAAAATTCCTAATACTGCCCTTTGGAATGCTGCAGGTGCATTGCACAAACCAAAATGAAGTACTCGGTAGGTATAGGTTGCCCATGGATAGGTGAATGTGGTTTTATATTTGTCTTCATGTGCTACCTGAATCTGATTCTAACCACTAAAACCATCCAAGAATGATAAATACTTCTTTCCTACTAATGTATCCAATACTTGATCTATGAAAGGTAATGGAAAATGATCTCTTAGAGTAGCTTTATTCAACACTCGATAGTCAATGCATACCATCCGCTTACCATTCTTTTTAGGTACAATCACCAAGGGAGAAACCCACTGACTGCTTGAAATTGGGTAAATGAAGTTTACACTCAACAATTTTTGCAATTCTTCTTTCACAATTTCCCTAAGATTTGGATTCATCCTTCTTTGAGATTGTCTGACAGGCTTACAATTTTCCTCAATATAGATATGCTGTATACAAGTCTTAGGAATAATTCCTTTCATGTCAATGTATTCCCATGCATATGCAGAAGAATGTTGTTGTAATGTTTTGATTAACTTTTCTTGTTGTAATCTTTCCAAGTTTTTGTTTATGTTTAAAGATTTTCCTGGAAAGATTTCAATCGTAGAGTTACCAAATTTTTCCATAGAATATAGAGACATCTGCCTAGATGACAAGTATTCAATATTGCATTTTTCTTGAAAATGATCATGTTCATATTTTAAAGATGATTCAAAGTTTTCTATTGAATTTAATATTTGACTATCTTCACTAATACAAGAAATAGTAAAGAGAGGTTGTATATCATTGTCATCATCAATCCATTCTTCATCGTCTATTTCTTTGATTGTTTTTGCTAGAGGATATAAAGTGAATTTCTTTATTGAATTACCATCAGAGATATACATGTCTCTAGATCCACAACTAATGAAAGAGCTGTAGCCAACCAAGGCCTTCCTAACATTAGTGGATGCCTCCTAGATTGTTCTTGGGAGTTAAAATCATAAAATCTACCAGATACTCCCAAGAGTCTAAGGATACCGAACTATATTCTAATACACCATCTGGCTTGATTACTGATCTGTCTGCTAATTGCAGTAATGTAGGTGTATACTGAAGATTTGGAAGCTTGAGTTGTTCCATGGTTTGTTTTCTCATGATGTTTATGGCTACTCCTAAATCAATCAATGTATTTGTAATTTCAATTCCATTGATATGTGTTTTTACAACTGGACTTCCTGGATCTAAATATTTTTGTATGGAAAATTTTCCCATCATAATGTCTGTAATTCTTCCTACTAATTGAATTCTTTTTATTTATTTTGTTTTTCTTCCTAGTTTCTTCATGCTCAACTTTCTTATTGTTTTGGCTAGAATTGGAATCTCTTTAATGGCCTGTAGAAAAGGAATTTTGATACAGACATTTTTCAATTCATCTAGAAAATCATAATTGGGAAACATTATTTTTTTTCTACCCCTCTATCAACTTGTAATCTTTCAAGAAAATGAGGTTTATAAATAGATACTGATGGTTTCTCTATGATAGGAGTTGAGTTTTATTGGTTTTTCTTGTTTTTCACTTTCAAAATTCTAGTTCTGTTGAAGAGATGTCCCTTCTTCAGAAATTTTATTTTTCTATAGAGAAATTTAACAACAGAAGGCTTTTTCCTTTCTAATATTCTACCAGATCTAGGTTGAACATCATTAAGATCTAGTGGAGTAATGATGTAAGTTGGAAATCGTTGTCCTTCTATAGTGTAAGAATTTTGAGAATTTTTATTATCTGGGTTTGGCAATGGCTGGGTAGATAGTTGAATTGGTATTTATGGAAATGGATTTGGGGTTGTTTATTTTGTTGTGGAAGTTGTTAGGGAGGATAGTTTGGATAGGATGGAGGATATTGGTAGTATTGAGAATATCTACCATAGGGATTTTGCATTCCATGTACCCAAGGTTGAGGTCGGGACCAAGGTTCCTGCCAAGAATTCCAGTTATTTGGTGGGGGCTAATTATACATTTGGTTGTTAAAATCTTGAGTTTGTGGCCCCTGCCATGGTCTTCTAGAGACAAAGAAAATAAGTTCTACTAGATTTGAAGTTACTTCTTCCTGAAAAACAACCTTAAGACCTGGAATTGAAGGGAAACTCTTAGTTTCATGATTTTCTGAGAAAATAACACAGGTCTCTATGACCTTTACATCAAGATGACATTCTCTTAAGGCATGCTTCTTTCTGCATTTAGGACAGAAAATAGCTAAGGCATCAGTTTCGACTTTCTGCTTGTTTTGTAATTTAAGGGTGTCTATTTGTTCACTAAGACTCCCTAAGATATCTGTTTTAAATTCATCAAGCATATTTCCAATTTCTGCCCTAATTACTGTTCCAGTTGCAGATTTATTCACTCTAGAGAGAGAAGGATCTCTTGCATTTTTCCCAGTTCTTGATTTTCCTCTTAAGAGATGAATACATAATTCACCAATTTTAGGTAATGTGAGTTGAGAGATGTCTACCCTCCCCATCATGTTGAGAATGTCTATCCATTCATCTCTAATGGATTTTAACAAGAGAGCTTTTAAACTATTTTGATCTAAGCTTTCCATTCTATCTCTTTTTATGTTATAATTGAATCTTTAAATTAGATCTTCCAAGCTCTCATCCTATTTTTGAATTATCTTGAATACTTCATCCTTCTAATTAATGGGTATGCAATAATCCAAATATATTTGTAAAAATGCTCTCTTCATATCATTCCATTTCCTAATAGATTGTGTGATTAAACCCATGAACCATTTTAAAGATGCTCCTTTAAGTGTTGGAGGAAATAGCTTTAGTTTTTGAGAGTCTTGTAAGTAGTCATAAGATCTACACAAAACTTCAAATTCAAACAAAAAGGTTTCAGGATCTTCACTCTTTAATCCATGGAAATTTAGAAGAATGGAAGGTGAAATATTTTTGATTGTGGCATTTGTATCCTCATCAATTATAGGAAATCCAAAAGAATTATCATCTTCCCTATTTATTTTTTTCCTTCATCTCCTCCTTTGTTCCCTCTACCTTGTCCTCCACCTCTTCCTCCTCCAAATATTAAATTTTCACCATTTAAAATTTGTTCTTCTCCTTCTCCTGCCATTGTAGATTCCTCAGATCTAATATAAGGTTCTAACTTACAGTTAATTGATCTTCCTCTGGTTCTATCAATGGGATATTGAAGAATGTTTCTTCTTCTTCTTCCTTACTAGTAATTTCTAACTCTTCAGCTAGAATGTGTTCTCCTGTAGAGGTGAAAAAGGTTACTCCTTCTGTTGGAGATCTAGGATCTTCTTCCTCTAAGAGTGCCTCGGTGGATGAAGTTGGAGATCCTCCTAGTTGGATTTCTGATGTTAGGACTTCAGGAAGTCTATGTCTAGTGAAGTATGGAATATGATTTTGAGATGGTGGTGTAGCACTACGTGGTCTAGGTGGGGTGAGTGGTGTTGTTGGAATCAAACTCCTACCTCTAGCTATGAATCTACCCCTATAATCTCTTTCTCTATGCATATCATTTTTTTTTAAATGTAATAAATAAGGCTACCTAATTACACTTCCTCGTCAACAGCGCCAAAATGTTTAGCCAATTTAATGTCTTAAATTACTTATCATAAATCACCAACCGATGTTAGTAATCTGATGAAGTGTGCTGCACTATATATGCTTAGTTAACCTTATTCTTACTTTGTTGTGTATGTATTTATATTGTTTTGGTGGGTTTTTTTTCTTTATGTCTAAAGGAGTTAATCTTAAGAAATGAAAACTATGGAATTAATCAACTAAATCTAATGAAGTTTAATGTTAAAAACTAATTTTGAAAGAAGGAAGAAAACGAAATGTTCTTTAACTTATTCTAATTTGCATAAAAATGAAGCAAACTTTAAATGGTTAGACTCTGATCTAAAAACATAGTATTTATTCTAATGACTTTGATATTTTTGGAATTAAAGCTAATTCTACTTTGTCTTAATCAATTCTACTCCATGGATTGAAAACATAAATCCTATGATTAAGAATTGAAATAACAATGCTAATCTAAATGAAAATAAAATTCAAAGAAATTGAAAAGCAACTACTGTATGACCAAATACTCAATCATCCAATTTTGGAAGAATGACAAAGTCATCTTCTTGATATGATTTAACAAGCAATTGATTATACATTTAATTTAAATATTTAATTTAAGAAAGAAATTAAAAATCATGTAAAGGAAACTCAACTACTATATGACCAAGTACTCAAATACCATTCAATTTTGGAAGAATGACAAAGACATTTTCTTGATATGATTTAGAAAGCATTTGATTATACATTTAATTGAGAATTTAATCTAGGAAAGTGCTATAAAAACATGTAAATAAAACTAAGATAATTGCATTCTCTAATGCTTCAAACACAATCCAATTTTGGAAAATAGAAAAACTACTTTCTTGAGATACTTTTGGTAAGAAACATATTACACAGTTATTCTAAAACTAATTATGAGAAAGCATTCATAAATTTAATCTATGAAACGATAAATAATTTAATCTAAGGATCAGCTACAAAGCGATGTAAATTTAACTATGAATTGACAAAATAGATCTAATAAAATTAAACTAAAAATAGCTAATGAAACCTCCTTTCTGTGTAGGGGCCCTCTGCAATAGAACGAGTTGAAATCCTAGCAGAATATGCGCGCATCAAGAAGGAACTGGAACAAATGAACATGGTCTTCATATTTATAAAAGAACACAGTCTCAAAGCATACACAACATTCACAAAATTAAGATTGTTTTCCAGTTTTAAAACGACCGGTATTAAACAAAAAAAATGTAATTTTCTGGACGTATTTCTGCCTACATATGGAAATTACAAATGAAACATAGAAGCAGAATATAAGCAGTTAACTCTCAATTTTCTACGTCAGAGCAAATTGAGATTCTTTCATTCTCGGATTGCGTCCTTTGACCGAACTTTGACCACGGGAATAGGCACCTTTTTCTGTCAAATTAAAACAGGTGGATAGGATGGGATCCATGTGTGGATCATTCCAAAGATGCCCATGTTGCGGAAACAACAATTAGCTACAGAATAACATTCATTGTCTAGCTGAGTTACAAAAATTCATTCAAATAACAAGAAACATTAAAATATAAAATAGAGACCATTCAAATGCATTCTCTAAGATGAAATATGTCATTTATCATGGATTGGAGTTATGGATTTATGAAAAGGTAGGGAAAATTGATGAGAAAGGATGTCAGAGAAAGAAAATTTTTGAGGTTCAACAATAATTATGGTTCAAATTTGATAATTAATTTACAATTTTACAAATTTACAAAATTTACAATTTCAATAGAACTACATATAAAATTATACAACTGTAATAGAACTACATATAAATGTCAAAGATCTGGTGGTACATCAATACTATAACTAGTGGAGGCTTGCGCAATGGATGGTGCCTGCTCAGATGGACATGCCTGATCAAGAGGTGCCTGCTGAGATGGTGTCTGCTTAGGAGGTGCTTGTTGAGATGGTGCCTGCTCAGTGGATGTTGCCTGCTCATATGGACATGCCTACTGAGATGGTGTCTACTCAAGAGGTACCTGCTGAGATGGTGTCTGCTCAGGAGATGCCTGCTCAGGACTAGATATTGGCTGCTCATATCTAGCGCAAGGTGAAGGAGGAGGAGGTGGAGTAATAGAATGATCACTCCCCTCATAATCATGATCATTCGATGAGTTGTTGTGTCACACATATCCATGGTTCCTATCCCTTCTAGTCACCAATATCCATGAAGCTTCGACGATATGACGCAGAAGGTTCATCATATCGCGGGGCATATACCTCTAGAGCTTTGTGAGCATACGATCAACCTGGATCTCTCTGATCTTCACAGGGCAGACTCTATCATCAACCAAGAGTATACATAGTCTGTCTCCCAACTCCATCCTAAATCGATTATCCACCCTACGTCAGATTCCTGCAGCCCGAGGAGGTTTGTCACCCTGATCCGCAGCCTCTGCCATCTCCTCGTCATATACAAGATCATCCAGTGGGGGTGGAATCATGTCCCCAATGAATGTGCCAATATCTACAAAATATTTAGTACACAATGATAATTAGACAATTTCATTAAACAATTTAATAAAACAAGTTAAAGAATGTATTAGAATAAATTTTACTCTAATTAATTAAGACAATAAAATTAAACTATATTAATTTAAAGAAAACAATAATATTACCTCTAGCATGCGGTGGCTCATCCTGTGTGAGGAGGATGTTGGTACACCCTCACCAATCCAAACCTATGTAAGGACACAACACCATCATGAACATGTAATCATCAACACTAGCTGGCAGCTCCAGTGCATCACTAGAAATCCTGGTCGAATATTCAGACAAGCCCCTCTTTGGCATCATCTCGCCCACATGTGCATTTGTACATGTATCATTGGCCTACGAGGCTGACACACAAAAGTAGGCCTCGTCTTCGGAAAAATCTCAAAAAATAAACAAAACAACTCTGAAGCAAAAGGGAAGGTCAACCTCCCACGTGCCTGAGAACGACATCTATCTAAGGCTATACAAAACTGCCACAAAAAAATGGCAAAACATCTAACAAGTCGTGGAATTTGGAATAAATAATCAACATAAAATAAAAGAGGGAAAATAATGCACTGCCCTTCATTGGTATAATTTGCAATGGTCGTTAGTAATAGTGAGAGGCATATAACATCCTCTGGACCAAAGGAATCAATGCGTAGTTGTCCACCAGACACCTGAAAATATGCAGGAGAAAGTGTATCATCCCTAATGTATCTCTGGGAGTACACCGACTGACTCCCTGCTGCATAACTGATGGGGACATCAGGGAACTGGAGCAAATCATGCCCTCTCCTAGATAGGCCAATAATAAAATAAATGTCCTCCTTAGTGGGTTGGTACCACTGGTTAGGACTGACACGGAATGTCTGTCGGTGGGCATCCCACCTGAATGTCACATATGGTGACGGCCTTTAAAAAACCGTAACTGTAAGTGTATATAGTGATGGTCCTTTATGGTCCGTCACCAAAGACATTTTCAATGACACTTTTGGTGAGGGTTGTTAAAGGCCCATCACTAATTCTCTCTTTTGTGACACTTCTAGTGACGAACTTTTAATTACCCTCACCAATGCTCTTTTTGTTACTTTTGGTGACGGTCAAAAAATGTCCGTCATCATTGATCATTAAAAAACCGTCACTCTAAGTGTATATAGTGATGGTCCTTTATGGTCCGTCACCAAAGACATTTTGAATGAAACTTTTGGTGAGGGTCGTTAAAGGCCCATCACTAATTCTCTCTTTGGTGACACTTCTAGTGACGAAGTTTTAATGACCCTCACCAATGCTTGTTTTGTTACTTTTGGTGACGGTCAAAAAATGGCCGTCATCATTGATCATTCGAATGAGTTTTTGATGATGCTATGTGCCTGTTAATATATTTTTTTGTCAAAAGTTAACGATTTAATACCATTATTGTGGAGTATATTTTATAATATGTCCAAAGCCATAGTGGTTAGGGTCAGTGAATTTTTTAGAAGTAATTAGTGTGTATCATTTCCCTCAAGTAATAACTAGTCAAATAGATATTTCCTATGAGTCAACAGATGATTCATATATATTAAGTTTATTATCTAGAAAATTCCCTTTAGATAAAGTTCCACTATTGTGTGTAGGAAATATATTATTTAATACATAATCAAGCTTTGACATTTCTATTAATGAGAAAGACCTAACAATCCTCACCAATCTGGGCACGCCTTAAATTAATGCTTTGGCACACACTAACATTTCTTAGCACCCCACATGTATTGGAACATCTTTGTACCTAGAACATCTTGTGATGACACTTACGCCCAAGCACATGGTGACATGCGCTAGCACAACATCGAACTCTGCTAACATGTGTTGGCATGCTGCATATAGTCCCTAGCATGCCCCGGAACACCTTGGTTGAATGCATTGACATACATTAGCACTTGGCACACAATGCCACTTGGCATGTATTGGGACCTATTATTAGTGTGCCTAGCATGCCCCTTTTCAAAAAGATAAAGTCCCGACTTATTAACCCTCTTATTGGTTCTTCCTTTTGTTGCCTTGACACATATTGACATACCCTAGTCCCCTGCACCACATCCTTAGCACCCAGCATGTATTGGCATATCTTGGCACTATTAATTGGCACATGATATAATTAGCACACCCTGGAACTTCCAAGCACACTTTGGGAATTCTTGACATGCCTTGATATTCCCTAGCATGCCTTACCAATGCTTAGCATACCTTGTCAGTCCCTCCTTGGCATGACAACTAACACTCATTAACACTAGTCTTTGGCGCACGTTCCTCATATTCATTAACTTTCATGAATTTTTACTTAATGCTCCCTTAATGTTTTTTCCTAGTAATCCTTAACACTTATGAACATGCATTATCACGCTCTAGCACACTTTAGCACTCTTCAACATTCCCTTCCACTTCATAACATGCATAACACTAGTTCCTGACACATATTGGCGCTTGGCACGTGTTGGTGCTTGGAAAGTCTTAGCATGTGTGGAATATGTTGAGATGCCTTGGTATGATTTGGTATGGTTTAATATTAAATTTATTTGTGATTATCGGTTGTTGGAAAGTAGATGAGAAGCAACAAAGGAATACTTGGCACTTAGAATGCACTAAGACTTTGCACTTGGCACCTATTGTTGCCTAGTGTTGGTGTGCCTAGCATGCCCCTCTTGGAAAAGGTAAATTGATGACTTATTACCCTCTTATGTGTTCATTTCCTTGTAGTTTAAATTTTTCCTCCCTTTTGTTGTCTTGACATTCCCTGACATGCATTGACACACCCTTGCACATCTTGGCATGCCTTATCACTTAGCACATATTAGCATGTTTGACATGTATTCCCACTATCTGGCACATCAAGGGGGTGAAGAGAGATGTAGTCATAAAGTAGGTTGAGTACGAGGGCGAGTAAGGGTTGCTAAAGGGAGGTCATGATCATCCTCCAAGAGCAAGATCATCATGTGAGTGTTCAAAAGAATGTTACATACCTTAAGGGTCGTTTTCCGCTAGGAAGTAGGATGGCATATTGTTGGTTCTCTTCTGGCAGATCGAGCTTAAGAGAGGTTTCTCATGAGAATCTGGGCATGTGATTTCAATGGTGTCTTTGTGTGAAGGCCGCATCAAATTCCGAAATGTTGAAATTTGCAACAAGAAACAGTGAGATTGGAAACCAGAAAGGACAAAAAAAAATGCACCCACACTGGTAAGGAATTTTGATGCACCAGGAGTGAGGAATGTGGGGCGTCTAATTTATTTTTCCCTTAAATAAATTGGACAATAAATTGTAATTTCATCTCATAACAACTTGTGTTAGTTAATTAAGTCATGGTGACCAAGTTAGCTCAAGAAATTCAAGTACTTGAGGGTCTAAGATGAGGCATCTAGAGGGATTCTAATATTTTTTGGGTCCAGTTGAAATTGATGCATTAGTGGGGTGCAAGTGTAATTAACTCAATTAAATGCATTAAAATCAGTTTAACTGGTTCTAACTAAGTTATGAGCTAGCAAGAGGTCCAGTGAATTAAATTAGATTTAATTCATAATGAGTGATCAATCATATAACTGATAATTCGCTATTAATAGTTGTATGCATGTTAGTTTCGAGGAATACCCAGTTGAGACAGAGGTTAAAGTGAACATAACTATCAGTTGTATTCAGAGAAAATTTCCCATGTGAAATTATAGAGTCATTGGGATTCCATAATGGATTGTGCAATCAAGGAAGATTGATTTTCCTAATTAATAAGCAGTTAATTCCCTAGCTAGGATTGTATGAGCAAGGCAGGCTGAAGTAAGGATCAGAATTGGCTAAGTACTAGACCGAGTTTGCCTAGATCAACGAGTGACAATTGACAGAGTGTCGGAGAATCTCATGAGAGATTAAGCATTAATGTTTTGTTTCATGATTCCTTGACTTAATACACAATAGAGATAGAGGGCCTTTGAGTAGTTTCTTTCCCCAAATACATCATGTTGTTGTGCGATTGATAATTTATTTCTCTTACTTATATGTGATTATGCGATCGTGTTTTGTTTCTGCAAATTGTAGGAAGGATTCAATATCTTGCTTTAGTATATTACAAGATTAGATTGAATCTTGTTGGTTAGATTTTCTACATGGTATTAGAGCAGAAATTTTTTGGGCGGCGAGTTTGCATAGAATATTTGAATATTTTGGTGTAAAATTTTCAAAAACAAATAGGCTATTTGGATTCCTTGCGAAAATCTACCAAAATAGAAAAAAAAAATCGGTCGAATCGGAGCTCGGATGAGGGAGATATCATCGATTTAAAATCAACTCTTTTTTAGAAACATTTTGTAACGTTGGGACAATTACACTGTGCGCGAGTCAAGAACCTGCATGTAATTGAGGTACCAGATGCATGCAAAGCTTTGAGGAGAAAGGCAGAAGTTAGAGACTTGGTGGTTTAAAGGGAGCATAAATACCTCTTAACATGAATCTTCATGAGAAGTGGTCTCAGAAGGTTGTGGAGTAGTTGCCACAATTGGAGAAGCAGAGAGGAGACTGAGTGGAAGCATCCACTCAAGCAGAGACCTCCATGAGGGGGAAATTTCCAGCCAGATGGGAAGAGGGAGCAGCCATACCTGGAGGTGTAAGCTAGTGGGGTGATGTGTAGACATAATCCCAAGATAAGAAATTTGGGCAAGGTCCATTGAGATGGCGTGTGATCTCATGGATCGAACCTGGCTACGAGGAGCCACAGTACAATAGTAGTAGGAAGGATCAGTTAAATTGATGTAGTCAGATATCAGCAAGACAGAAATCAGAGTCAGATGTCAAATACTGGATCAAAAATTAGAGTTAGCAATAGTTCAAAGGGCACGGATGCAGATGTCAGCAGCAGCGCAGAGAATCTAGTACTAGACAGATGCAGTAGCTAGCAGCAATCAGAAGATTCTGATGACAGATGCATTATACTAAGTAAGTTGTTCGGAGGCTATTCAGTTTTAGGACTTGCAGGTGCAAACAACACTAGAGAAGTGTAGCATGCAGAACATTCCAAAAGTACCGAATGGAGATAGATTGAATTCCTTTCTTGTTGAGAGGGAGTATTGAAATTTGCAACAAGAAATAGTGAAATTGGAAACTAGAAAGGACAAAAAAATGCACCCACACTAGTGAGGAATTTTGATGTACCAGGAGTGAGGAATGTGAGGCGTCTAATTTATTTTTCCCTTAAATAAATTGGACAATAAATTGTAATTTCGTCTCATAACAACTTGTGTCAGTTGACTAAGTCATGATGATTGAGTTAGCTCAAGAAATTCGATTTAAGGTGATCGAGGTGGATATTGGTAGCCACCCGCCTATTCCACTTGGGCCCTCGCCATTGTCTTGTGCACAGTCAATGAGAGTGGGATTACATCAAATTGGTCTTTGCAATCAGCTTGGATTGCGCAGTGGAGGCAGACTAGCAGGAGGCGAAGATCGGTGCATGGATTTGCAATATTGGTCCTAATTAGTGTATGACGATTGTACTGTACTGAGGGCTTGTGATAAGATTTGTATGCTTGCATGAGATTTTCATATGATCTCCATGGTACATAATATGATAGTTGGGGTTTTCAGCTTCAAGCTTTCCCGTTAAACAACTGTGTTATGTTTGTTTTTATTGCTTCATGTGTTTTGCAATTGTTGATTAAATTTCCACAAGAATTATAGTGGAAGGATTCTGTATTTAGCAAGAAGATAAATATTGTTAGATCAGGAGAGTCCGGATATATACATGCATATTGTATATAATTTCTACACTATTGATGTCCAATCTCAACTGATCCCACTTAACAAGTTACCAAGGCAAGGCTGATCAAATCCAACTGTGGTAGTAAAACAACTAAGAAACAAAATTTACATCTTGACATGCCATAACACCTGACATGTCTTAAATGCCTTAGAATTATGTGGCATGTGTTAGCATACCCTAAATTCCTTGACATGCTTTTACACTCCCTAACACACCCTAGCACTTCCTGACACGCCGTGGTAGTTTAACATACCTTCGCATTGCCTACCAAATAACCTTGTCACTCCCTCCTTAACACACACCTAGAACTCATTAACACTCCCTATCACACACTCTTATTCGTTCATTTCCATGCATTTTAATCTAGTTCTTCCTTATGTTTACTTGACACTCCCTAACACTCCCTAGCACACATTAGCACACCCTAACACCTGGCACACATTAGCATGTCACCCTAGCACTCTAGCATTCCTTGGAACTACCTAGCATACCTTGTCACTCTCTCCTTAGCACACCTAGAGATCATTGAAACTCCCATTCACAACTCTTATTCATTCATTTCCATGCATTTTTACCTAGTGCTCCCTTATGTTTCCATAAAATTCCTTAACACTCCTTTGCACGTGCTGGTACACCCTAGCACCTAGGACATCTTGCCATGTCGCCCTGGCCTCTAAAATGCCTTAACATTGCCTAGCATACCTTGTCACTCCCTCCTTAGCACACCTGGAACTCTCTCACACTTCCAATCTAAACTCTTATTTGTTCATTTCCATTCATTTTGACATACTTCTCCCTTGTGTTTCCCTGGAACTCCTAGTTAACACTTCCTTGCACGTGTTGGCACATCTTGGCCGCATGCCGCCCTAGCACTCTAGGATTCTTTAGCACTGCCAGCATGCATTGTAAATCCTCCTTATCACACTTCGAACTCGTTGAAACTCCTTGTCACACACTCTTATTCATTCATTTCCATGCATTATGATATAATGCTCCCTTGTGTTTCTCTAGCACTCCCTAACACTCCTTGGCACACATTGGCACACCCTGGAACTTGGCATGCTTTCCTATCACTCTATCATGCCTCAGAATTTCCTAGCATACCTTGGCACTCCCTCCTTAGCACACCTATAACTTGCTAACACTCCCTATCACACACACTTACTCATTCATTTCCATGCAATTGAAACTAGTCCTCCATTTTGTTTCCCTAGAACCCCTTAGGATGCGTTGGCACCAAACCCTAGCACCTACCACATATTGGAATGCCTAACATGACCTGGAAATTTATATCACATGTTAGAACTTCCTGGGATTACCTGCACACCTTGGCACTCCCTAGTTGTCATTCCCTCATAGAAGCTTACTTTTTTTTGCGACTTGGGAACCCAACCAAGTCCTTGAAAATGAGTGTTTTGTCTAGCACAAAGTCTCCCTTTGTCTGAAATTGCTTCATCCATCCCCTTATCGAAATCATAGGCTTGCCTCCTCCAAGTCCTATTATGAAATTCTCCTAACATGCTTTGTCCATGGGACACCTAGAATTCACTAACACTCCCTGATAAACACTCTTATTCATTCGTTTCCGTGCACTTTAAACTAGTTCTCCCTTGTGATTCCCTAACACTCCCAAACACTCCTTGTCATGCATTAACACTAATTAGCATGTGTTAGCACACCTTTTAATTCATTGGGATTCCCTGGAACTCCTTAACTATCATGTCCTCATAACGATCCTTATTTTTTTTAGACTTGGGAACCCAACCAAGTCCTACCTCGACTACAAAAACTTGACCAAGTTTCATTTACTACAACTAGACTATGCCTTGTTTGCCTAAGAATGGATTATAGATAATCTTATGCTACTCATGGCCAATATTAACTCATCCCACTTAACAAGTTACCAAGTCAAGGCTCACGTCCAATCGTGGCTATAAAACAACTACGAAACATAGTTTACATCTTGACATGCCATAACACCTGGAACGTCTAACAATCCCTTGGAACTATGTGGCACGTGTTAGCATCCCCTGCATTCCTTGACATGCTTTGGAACTCCCTAACACACCCTACCATTCCCTGACATGCCCTGGAACTCTAGCATGCCTTGGCATTGCCTAGAATATAACCTTCTCATTCTCTCCTTAGCACAGTTTGAACTCACTCACACTCCCTATCACACACTCTATATTCATTCATTTCCATGTGTCTTGAACTAGTTATCCCTTATGTTTCCGTGGCACTCCTTAACACTCCTCGACACTAGTTCTCCTTATGTTTCTTAGCTTGAGGGTGAGTGTGAAGGTCAATACAATGTACACTTGAAATTTCATCTTCATTCGAATTTGTATGCTAAACTTATGCCGAAAATAATATTTTGCGAGTCATCGTTTGCACCATATAGCATGTTCACTAATTGTAGAAGGCCTTCTTATAAATACCAAGCTTTGATCATCGAGCTAATCCAATGCATCAACCCCCTTTATACTAGATATTTTCTTTTGATGATGTATATTTTTCCACCATAGGCTATCAACCTCCTTTTAAACTTCAACCAATGAACGCTTTCAAAAGATCGGAGTTTTTCAAACATCAAAGCTATTTTGAACATTGACTCCTTTCAAGAGATTAGGTTCACTTGAGCAACATGCCTCTTTAAAACATCAATTGCTTCTATACGAGGGTATCAATCACTTTTGAAACATTAATCCCACCTAAAGCATCAACCTCATTTTTATGAAGTATATTGATCTCATTCAAACCATGGTGACCAAGCACTTTCAAAGGAGGACATTAACTCTCCAAAGTATCATCCCCCTTTCAAGCTTAATGATTAGATCCAACTAAAACATCATTTTTTTGGAGTATTTTTAGCAATGTCTCTGTTTCAAACTTCATACCATTGATCTTTTTTTAAACATTGGGTGATTTTGAAACTTTGGGTCATTTTCCCATCGAGCCATTTGGACATAACATGTGTCAAACATATTTAGGCAATTCAAATTAGCCAACTTTGAACTTAATCCACTTGAGTCATTTTGAAACATTATACATTTGGAAATGTTGTAATTTTGGCCCACTAGAACCACTTCAAACTCCAACCACTTACGAAACTTTGAATGATTTTCCAACTTAAACCCCTTTTGAAATATTAGGTGTTTTTTGAACTTTTACCCTTTTGAAACTTTGGCCCTTTCCCAGCTAATGCCTATTGAACCACTTTGCCTATGGTCAACTTTGGGCCATCCAACCTTTTCAAAAATAAACTTATCAACCCATCCTTGAACACATCCATCAAGCCATTCCAGATATTGGTCATTCTAACTATGGTCATTGGTTCTCCTTTATGGGTTGGATCATTGGTCACTTTTGAACTTAAAGCCATTAAAAATTTAAGCATTAAGTCATCCACCCTCTTTGACATATTTTCACACTTTATAAAAATTAGAAAAAATAAATTAAATTCAATAAACCGAATGGTTTAAGCCATTCCAGTGGAATTACAAATTCAATAAACCTAATGGTTTAAGCCATTCCAAAGGAATTACAAATTTACAATCTATGAGGTTTGAACTCTATACTTCATTGGATAGTTGCATGTGCTGAGCATAATCGCTATAGTTAACTAAATTTCGAATAATGCCAAAAAAGCAAAAACCATCTTTAAACCTAACAAAAAAACAATTCAAAAGAAATTAACTTTTTCCAAAAATATTCTTTCTGTACTGTCCACTGGTTATCATTATCACATTATCACACCAATGTGATTCGTTTATAAAACTCACATTACCGACACATAATTGCCTACTATATAGATTATATAAATCTTGTTCCATAAATTGGCCCGTGACTTTAACCACCGGGATTCAGGAAATTATCTAGATATTTTTTTTTGAAATCGAATGTACATTTACCATGCCAAGCGTTATTAAGGGAATTCGAATTTGAAAAAGAGAAAATTTTGATAGTCATAATGCGGGAATTCGGATTTGAAAAAGAGGGAAGTTTGGTAGTCATAGAGCGGGAATTCGAATTTGAAAAATAGCTTGAGTACAGGTCAAATCCAAGCCGATACGTCCTGAGGAAGGGAACGAAGGGATGGACAAAAGAGAAAATTAGCAAATGGTTCCTCACTGGTCCCTTGAGGCCTCGCAGTGGCGATGTCGCATTGCTAGGGCCTCAAATAATAAGTGGTATGGGAAGAGCATTTGGGAACTTGCAGATGAAGAGCAGATTAGCGAATGATTCCTCACTGCCCAGCCATCGGTTTCAAGACGAGGCCTCGGCAGTGGCGATGTTTCATTGCCAGGGCCTCAAATAATAAGTGGTATGGGAAGAGCTTTGGGGAACTTGCAGATGATCCATCCCGGCTATGTAGAAAAATGGAATAACTATCAGCTGGGTCACTTCCATTCTCGAGGCCTGCTATCTTTTGTGAGAACTTTGATGAAAAATAGTCTTCAGAGATTGCATTCGACTGTCTCGAAAGAAAGATAGAAGCTTATCTCATCCTCTGCTTCTTCTGTTAATGATAAACATGAATGGGTTGAAGCAGGTATAAGAGGGTTGAGATGGGTTTAAATTGTGATTATTCTACTGTACGCTGCCACTGCCGCCAGGAAAGCTGTTGTTTGGATAATACATGTAGTAGATAAGTCGTTGTTTTACTGATGTTTGTTGTTAGGTCAGAACTAGCTCATGGATTTGAAATTTGTGATCCAAGGGTAATCTTCCCTGCTTTCAATAATGTGATAAGCAGGTCAAATCCAAGCCCAATGATTTTTGAACAGGGTTTATGCGGGGTTCTAAGCGTCACAGAATGTTGTGAATGGTGCAGAGATGGGCGTAAATGTGGATGGAAGACTGTGAGAGTAATACCAGACACCACATATTTTGCTGTAAATTATGTTGGTTATCCTTCTTCCATTTCACGATCTATTGAAACCCTCGGAGGTACCGAAAGAATTGCGAAGGTGAGACCACCTCTTTCTTTATTCTTTTGCTTAAAAGCCTGACATATTTACATGACATTTCCGTTCCAGATTTTATATTCAAGCAAAATTTTGATTTAATGGAAACTGGGTCTTCGACATTGTGTGAAAGAAATTAGTATTCGACATTCATATCTCCCTCCCACTCATAATTTTGTGAGACAGAAACTTAAAATTGAATATTCGGCTGGAATCTGCGCATTAGGTATATTAGCTTTTGGACTTGCTGCTATGTTTAGGACATACCAGGGAGATTTTCTGGTAGTGGAAAAAATGACATTGCTGTAAAATGTGATTGATATGATTGCCCATCACATTTTAGATGTTTTTTTCGAGAACCCTTTTCTTGTATATTTCCAGCTATGAAACACTTACATTTCTGTAAAGAAAATGTATCAAATAGGAAACTAGGCTGCCCTTACGATGACTAATTATTCTTGTGCTTCTTTATGTATTGTCCATCCATGTAGTGATTGTTTTTCTCCAATTGATAAATTGTTTCTTCCAACAGTTAAAAAATAAATATGGCTGTAAACTTGCCATTCAAGTATAATTGTTTATTTCCTTGGAAACTATGTAGGTGCTTGATAAGGATGGTGACTTTCTTTAGAAAGGTAACCTGGAAAGTGGTGCAAGCTGGTCAGTGGAATTGGGTCGTCAAACTATGGGGTGCCCTATCATAGTGGAGAACATGAGTCAGCCCCAAGAATCGCTTATAGAGGTCAGTTAAATTGTTAGATTAACATGGTTTTTATATGCACTCAATAATTTAATTTTGTTATTTTGAGACATGGTTTAAAGTCGTCATGCTATCTTCTGTTGGTTTTTACCAATTTTGTAGATGCTATGTGAGAAGAGGGGGCTCTTCCTTGAAATGGATGACATCATTTGAGGCTTGGGGTTTATGATTTTAAAGGGAGTCATGGAAGCTCACAGTGACAAGATCTGGGATCGCTTTGTTGTTGAGGTAATGCCATAGTTGCAAAGACCTTTCATTCAATGTAAAGCTTTCTCTTTTGTTTGTGTTTGGTTGCTTGAACAGACCATAGACTTCAAGAATTGGCATTGTGATTTATAGTGAGAACAGAGTATGCAATTTATTTGAAGGCTGCATGTGTTTCTAGAGACCAAACAAATTGCATGGTTGATGCTTAATAACTATCACTTGGAGATTGTTCTTGGGAATTTGATTGTGTAGGGTTGTAGACCATAATATATTCTAGCTATATTCTAGAACATAACATCGTCATTATTTTCAATGATTAAAGTTAAAATCCCTTTTCGTTCCCAATAATATCTTTAAGTTTCTGAGGATAGGTAGCTTCTGGTGCACGCTGCACTGATTTCTCAATATTTTCAGGTTCCTCTACCAATGGATAAGTCTTGTCAATATCTCCATTCTCTGTTGCCATGCCCGTTTTGGCTATCTTCATAATGTGTCTACAATCATCAATTCACTTTCCCACACATTCAATATTAATTCATTAGATTGTTGTTTAAGATGAGGCTTCTAATCTGTGTTGATCTGTGAAGTGCCCAATAAAATAAGAATGAGAAATGCTTTCCCTCATTTTACATTTAGACTTGATTGTGAAACTAAAGACATTGCAGAACTAAAATTCATTTCCCAACAGAGTTCTACGATACACATTAGCTATTTACTGATAAAATTATGAAGACTTGTAATAGCTCACCTTTTGGAAAGGGAAAGGCCCTATTGAAATAGACATATTTTTAGTCTCTGAGTTTTTCACTGCATCACATTCACTCAAATTATCAATGACAGATTATGAAACTAAAGACATTGTAGAGCTAAAATTCATGTTCCAACAGAGTTCTACTATGCTTGAGTGTTAGATATTTAGTGATCAAATAATTAAGACTTGTAATAGCTCACCTTGTGGAAAGGTAAAGGTTCTATTGAAGACTGAAATAATTAAGACTTGTAATAGCTCACCTTGTGGAAAGGTAAAGGTTCTATTGAAGACTGTGAGTGAAGATCATAAAACAAGTCCAAGGAAATAAGCATATTCTTGAGTAATAAATTTTGATGCTTGCGTATCCCTTGCTAACCATTAATCTGCAAGTCTGTAAGCTATATGTAACATAACCTCTTACTCTGTTATTAATATTTTTTTTTCAACTGAAGAAATTGTGCCTGGGGCAGTTCTCAGGCATACACAGCCCTACCTGGAATTGAATCATGAGACCTGGGGGAATCAAACCTCCCACTTAACAATTGGACCACATCCTTGGGGACTGCCCTGCAAGGTTTGTGCAAAAGCACTGACGTTCTGCCCTGCAAGGTTTGTGCAACAGTACTAACATTCTGCCCTCGCAAGGTTTGTGCAACAACATTGACATTCTGCCCTTGCAAGGTTTGTGCAACAGCATTGACATTCTTGAACATGACCTAAAGGTCTGACAAGGTTGTATGGCCAGCTAGTGCTATGAGTTGTTTCATGTGTATATCAGTGTAACCTGTGCCATTTTCTCTTTGTGACCAAAACATCCTCAGACTCTAGCCAAACTGATCTGTCGTGGTTATTTTAGTTGCTACAGACTAGGGCTGGTTGAAGGGTACTAATAGTTGATCATTTATAATTATCAGTTTCAATAATAGACACAGGTCCTGGTACTTGCATGTATTATTCTTCTAGTATTCTGTCATTCACCAAAACTAACTATGGAGAATTGACTTGTCCCACAAGAGAACAAACAATTGCTGCTGCTAGGCTGTTATAATAAAGTCTGGTGAAAACTTCTAGAATGGAAAACCTGTAGTTTGCTAAAGATTAACTATGGAAGCTTGAACCATCATCCAGAGCAATAACAACCAATTACTCAACTGCCAGCTAAACTTTCAACCTACTAGGTCTAAACAGTGCTACAAATCCAACTTCTTACACATACAACCATGTATACGAACCATTTTTGAGTTAAATAAGGTAACTGCAAATTATACCAAGACTATCACAAGGTCAGTATAATGCAAGTTAATTCACCCTATCCATCTCATTATCAAGGCATCGATGTAATGGACCTTAGTTGCAATTACCTTTAGTGTGTCAACAATAGTCAATTCAAGTTTCAGGGCAGGTAACAACTCTCTTAAGTCTTAACACCTACGCTCAGGTAAGGAAATGGAAGGGATACAACAATTCATACATTGTTTGCAGCATATCCTAATCAATTTTGTTCAGCCTATGCTCTGATGCATCCATTAATCCAGCAAGAATGGAACATGAATACATGTACAGACTTACTAAATACTAGTGGCAACATAGTCCTATTTTCGCAGTCATTGAAGAGAGCATAGATTATTTACTAGGAGAATTTATACCAGGGAAGCTCCATAATCAATTGATGTCAGCAGAACTAAAATAAGCTACAATAATTGGTTTGTACAGAGAACATGTAATTTCCCTTTTTCTAGGCCTCCTTAGGCTTCTGAGTTCTAGTGTTTCGTAATTATTTAGGTTGTACTCCTAATTCAGCTCCTATTTCTTTCATAGTTGGAACAACAGTTAGTTTTTGTTGTGTATGCTTCATATATGAAGAAACAACAGTAAATAGAGAAGGAAGAATCCAAACTGGGTCCGACTCCATCTTGAGATTAGAAGTAGATAATGGGTCTATAGTGAACTGTCCAACAAACCATAATCCAGTCAAGATAAACATAGCAGAAATGTAATGCCACTAACGATGAACACAAGAAATGTGGGTGCCCACAAGCTAAAGGAGTCAATCACTGATGAATGAATATAATGCCACAAACGACTCATGAGTGCATATTTATACACAAATTTTGAGGTAGGACACCTTCCCCCATAAGGGAGGGCCACATAATTGCATGGATTGGCCTTGGCCACCTAAAGTAATATAAAATGAAGCTAGGTTTACAGTTGGAAATTAAACTATACCTACTAATACAATAATGAGTTTGCTGAGCCATAATAGCGAATAACCACAAGTGAAGATTACCATCATTTTAACAAGTAGACCTCGTAAAAAAGGATCATAACAGGATTTCCTCAAATGTTTTGCTGTCTATATGTATGTTTTCCAGTGTAAGGAAGACCTGAAAGAAAAACAAAAATTTATAACATACATTTGGAGAATTTCCATCGCTTCCTTCACTTGATCCTTGCTCGCACTCTCACCACTGGTCATTATCAATAATTTTTCCAAGTGATTAATCCAAGACATCAGCAGCTCAATGCATCCCACACTCATCATGTTCAAAATAAGTACAGAAATCCACAGACGATATATTTTTAAGAGCCACCACACATATTTTAAACAGTTACCTTTGGGAGAAAAGTTAAAACACCATTTGCAGTTGTTTCTTTTCCAGTTTCATTAGTCTTGCCAGTAAGCATACTAAGGCTGCCTAAGCTTCCCTTGGTATTTTTCAGAGGACTTCGATCCTTGGCCTGAGAAGACTTTGTTTCTCCTTCTACACTTGCAGTACTGCACCCTGAAGCAAACAATGGGGGCTCAACCACGACATTGCACACAATATCCCACAACTCAGAGAGACAGCTTATTGATTACTTACAGCTGTAACTTCATTAGAAACTCCTGAAGATGACATCCCATAAGAGCCATACAGATGTGCACCCTGTATAGAGATTAAGCATTACATTGCATATCAGCCCCAGTTTTGTTCCTATTGTTTCAATCAAAACATAGAATCCACGAAAACAACTGTTAACAGTTTAAGACACCATAAATATCTAAGACAGAGATAGAACACACCGCAGGCAGGGATGGATGAGTATACATTGCTCGATGAAAATACATAGCAACGCATGGAGGAGGTGGTGTCCCATATGGCGGCATCATATGCTGTTGAAGATAACACAAAATTTTGAGTATATAAAGAAGAATATGAAATAGAAAATACATAAAAATGAAATGGGATAAAATTTCATAAAATAACTGCTTACGAAATACCCAAAGTCCCCACATATATGGGTTAGCCTGTGGACTAGATGCTACAGCAGAATGGAAGTAACCAGGAGGGAGTGGTGTCTTTCGAGAATTATATAGAGCCTATGATCCAAAGATAATGCAAGCATAACTACCAGACAACTGTTTTACTAAATGACTACAAGACACAGCAGTGATGCAAACTTGTTATAGATAAATATTGCCAGTGAGATTGACATAAAATCGAGATCTAATATCACCTGTATTGGTGCAGCCCACTCAGGATAAGCCATGGGAGTGCTTGTGGAAGTTTGTTCCTGCAGGTTTTAATCAGTATTTGAGCAATTGAATTTGAGCCTGTTCATCAGCGGCACAATACTATGGCCTTCCACAATAAATGCTATAAAGGTGACAGCCCTGATAAAGAAAAATGTAAAATAGAGGATAACCTGTGATGTAGGTGTCTTTGTTGCTTTTGTCAGTGTGTCCATAATTTAAGAGCACACAGAGGTTATTCTTTCATCTTTCAAATTGCTTTGTGCAGAACCCTAAAATGTTGGACCAGATGTTGAGAATTCAGATACTCTAGATTACAAACCTGCCATTCATGTCAGCTAAAGGAAGCACTCTTTGAGCCCACATTTACAAAAATCAGATCTGGCAATTTCCCTTCACTCCACCTTCTCATCAGCACACAGTTTCAGCGTAATATTCAGGGCCTGAGAGGATAGCCTACAAGGCATTACACAATACATGAGGCCTGTGCGTAGGTCCAAGCAGGACTCAGAGTGCAGCATGCTATTTCGAGTTCCTATTCCTTATGGAGTACAACTTCCAATGGTTGGGACATTGTCCCACAGTATGAATCGGTAATGCGTTGGCAACCCAGCTAGCTAAGTGCAACAACTGTCATAGATCTCAACCAATTTCATGGCTAAGGCAATTAGAGTTGATACAGCCCTTAACACACGGCCCTTATTAATATTCTTCAAACTTGTGTGATTACTAGATTAGGCTATAATTGACAACAAGTTCTTTCATTTTATCCTAGCACCACAAATAACAATAGAATCAAGTGTCATAGTACACTTAGTATACATTAGTGTGGCTGACCATTAGAGAAAGTAGAAAGGTATAAAATGAATACTATAATTGATATCGAGGAACAATTAGAGAGCGGAGGCTATTGTCGAAAAAAACATATGCCAACAATTTGCAATGTGTGCGACATAGTTTTAAAGCCGAGCACGGTGGACCTAATGAACGGGTTTCTAGCAGGAACCGGTCTTGGGAGCGGTCGGATGCCAGTGAGCCGGTTTAAAAAAAGCTCATTGAATAATTATTTTTTTAATAAAAAAAACTATTTTTAAGATTTACCTTAAGGATTCCAAGCCAATAGAGACAAAATATCTATGAGACGGTGCTTGATGCGGGAGGCTGATGTACACAGTGGAAATGGCCAAATGCCCAGGTTTGGAGCTTCACTTTACTTTTTACGCATGAAAAAACATGGAAACTAGGTGAGAACATGAGCCATGCATTATTTTGTTTACATTGCTCCAAAAGAAATTTTCTTGGATGTTGAAACTTGAGATCTATGGAAAATCAAGAGGATAGGATTAGTTCCTATCTGAAATATCACAATAAATGTTTGCATTAAAAGAATAAATAAAAATAAAAATTGAAGGATTAGCACATTTGAGATTAGATGGAAATGGACTGATTTGAACTTTATTAACTGTCGGGTGATCTACTGATCATTCTATAGGACTTGTAAACGGAGTTTTACAGAGTGAAACTTCATGAGTTCTTGCATTGGTGATTTCGGAAAGGGAATCTAGTAGGGCTGTTGTATAAATCAAAAGGTTAAAGGTCTTGTAGTTTGTGCTCTTTAGGGTGCTTGCTAGACTGGAATTTGTTATGAGAAATGTATTATATCACTTTCTTAGATGGTTGTAAGGTGAAGCATCTAAGAATGGGATGGTGTCCGTATGGTCATTTATCCAATTTTCTGTCGTAAGCCCCTTTTCTTGATTCATTACATTGGCCATTTCTATATTTACCAAATTTAAATTTAAGTCATGCAAATTTGTCCTATTCGTCGGTTTTCAATATTCACTTTCAATTCCACCCCTCGGCTGACCCTACCTATGTCGACGTAATACATTTACAAAGGAATAGAGATTAGGAAATAGGTATCTTTACTTGGCTCACCGTCTGGTGTTTTTGCTAAGGATTCATATACGAAGTATGAGGTCTTGACTTTGTGTGCTTGTACTTTCTTTGCCTAACTTTATGTTTTTTCTTTGATGCAAGGGATTTGCATTTCCTAGAAATTTCCGCACCAGGTTGCCATTGTCTATGTGCTTTAATGAATGCCATCCATTCAACCATTTGCGATTCACGATTTTCCAGTCCCAACTATTGTTTGTCAATTTCTGTTAATATTTCTGCTAGGTTATTTGTTTAATAGCAGATGAAGTGTTAGATAGTCTCCACGGAATAGTAAGATCCTCCACAGTTAGCAGGTTCTAAGGTTCTCCACGAGTGTCTCATACTTTACGCGTTATGCTAGTTTAATCGATCAAACTGCCTCATCTTACGGGCCACGATTGTAGTTTTCTTTTAGTCTTATTGATTGGATCTACAACCTTTGGGAGGATTTTGTTACTCAAATAAATTATTTAATAGTTAATACCTAGTTTGGTATTGGTCAGTGATGAAAACTCTTAGAGGTATCCTTCTTCGGTCTTATCACAAATTCGCAAATTCCATTAGGAAAAACTCATGCATATTACAGTCCCTTTAGTAATACGGATGTATACTAACGAGAAGAAGTTGATTTAGATGAGGCTAGTTTCATGGAATGGGCAACTTGTGAAATTAAATTATATTGGTAAGAAAATGGATGTTCTAACTTCTATGTGACAATGGATAATGTCGGAATCTTTGTCATTCGACATGAAATGTCTTGGTTATGTAGGCGAGAATGATGTCCTTGATTAATGTCTTAGGTGATGTTCTTGATTATAAGTGCCCTCTGTATTGATGCCCTTCTTGGCATTGGTGTAGCTGTAAATGAGACTTCTTTTATCCTGAGATGTTCTCTTGTTAAAATTATGATGGCTTTGACAAATATTAATTGTTGCACTTATGACACCTTGTATGGTTGTTTTATCAGTTGCAATAATGATGTCTTGTACATTCACCATCTCATTCTCCTTAATAATAATGTCTTCAATTGACGTGGTCCTTTGATTGAGATTGTCTTGAATGGATGCCCTTTTATCTATGAGAATGATGCTTTCTAGGGAGGTTCTCACAGGCTACAATTTACGCATGATTATTTAATGGGAAATAACATGGCTCCAAAATTAAATATGGAAACATCAGTGGAGAAAACTCATGTCAAATTCTGTGAACCAGCCAACTTTTAATGAAATTTACTACCTAGCGGTCAGGATACCAACGGAGGAAGGTAGCACCTAAATTATTCACTTGAGAACATATTGTTTTACAAATTATTCACTTCGAACGAGAGACCAATCATAAAGATATTCTTATTTTGTGGAACTGCAATCCATGAGCGAGGAGGAATTGACGACGAAACAATAAGCCATTGCTCCAAGGCATTCAACAAAATTGGCGGATCTTTGGTGTTTTTCTCAAATTCACTCGGCTTATTCGAGACGTTGAGCATTCTTCTTACCTGTATGTTCAAAGCATCTCCCAAAATATATAGCCATTTAGTAGGTAATGACTCTTTGAGCCCTTTGAAAATACACCACATATCAATCCTTCCCAATTGTTAAGAGCTGTATCAACTCTCTGATGTTTGGTCAAAGCAGTTTCCTTCAAGGATCAAATTAATTTCCTCTTTTCAAATAGGTTTAGAAGCATTTGAACGGATGCAGGTTGTTGCTTTGACCATACATTTAAAGTTCTCAAATTACTTGATTTATGTATTTGCATCCATTTAAAGGTCTCAAATTGCTCGATTTATATGTATTTGCACCCATTTAAAGGTCTCAAATTGCTTGATTTTAAGGTCTCCTCCTCATATGATGTCTTATTTTGAATATTCTATTCTTTGCATATCAAACATTATAAAGCCTCTTGCACACACATCTCTTTTATTTGAACATAATTCGATAATCATTGCATTCATGAAGAAAGGATATATTCATGTGAGAAACCACCTTGTATTCTTCTCTTGGCTAATGCCATCACCTACATCCCATAGAGAATCAAACGATTGAATGTCGACTGACCAAAGGCATTGCTTACACTTCTACGAGATTGAACAGAGAATCAAAATCTCTCCTTCCGGGGGTCATTACTGCATTCGCTTTGAACTTAAAGTTTGCCTCTTTTCCTTCTCTTCTATCCAGAGACTCAAAACTTCTTAGTCCATCCTTTGTCTCCTCTTGCTTACTTGAAATTTTAAAAGCACTTCATCTCGCCCTTATATGCTCCTTGATTTGAAATCCAAAATCATCATTTCCACTATTCTTGTTTTATGTATTTACTTTTGTTGAATCTGTATTTATTGCTAGGTTACGAGTATATTGTTTTAAATTATTCACTTGACAGACCAATCATAAGAATATTCTTATTTTGTGCGGGCACAAATCCATGACGAGCGAGGAGGAATTGACAAACATTAAACCACATTGCTCGAGGCATTCAACAAAGATTGTGGATCTTTGGTGTTTTTTCTTAAAATTCATGTTGTTGCGGGCAGTTAATTTGATTCTTCTTACTGTATTTACAAACCCATCTCCCAAATTATATAGCCATTTGAAAGGTAATGACTCTTTGGGCCTTTGAAAATACACCACATAATGATCTCTGCCCAATTGTTTATTTGCTTATCAACTCACAAATGTCTGGTCCAAAGCAAAGGTTTCATTCGAGATCAAACTAATTTCCTCTTTCAAAATAGAGTTTAGAAACATTTACCTGATTAAGGTTGTTGCTTAGGCCATACATTTAAAAGGTCTCTCAAATTGCTTGATTTATATGTATTTTCCATTTTGGTAAGAAGCTATATTGTGCAGAAGTTGTTTCAAGCCTCAAAAGTATCATCCTTCCTATAGGAAACTGAACCCCAATAATCGCCTTGCGGTGGCCACTTTCACAGTAGAATATGTGCTTCCATAAACATCATCAAGCATCAAAGCCTCAATTTCCTTCCAAGTTTTCTCCTATAACAATTTTTGTGAGTCACAACTATGGGACCTGATTCTAGCTTTCTTTCACTTGAAAATTCACAACAATTGAATTTAAATTAGCCTCACATGGAGTTTGTATTTCATTTTTAGTATATTTAGAAACTTGACTATTTCACTATACAATCTCCCCACTTTCTTATCCATGTTACAAACCGTTCCCTTTGCACCTCTTGGTGCAATTGCTAGTTATAAGAATATTTAAGATTACGGATCTATTGATACGAGATGAATATTATGACCTAAATCTGAAAGATTCATGAGATTACTTCATGTTTAGTCAGATTTTTAATGATAATGTTATCTTGCGGAAAATTTCAAAGATTGGAATGTAATTAATTCGGTACATTGATGCAAATTCATGCAGTGCGATGTATATGATAAAATTTGTTTTTACGGTTACTTAGTTTAATTATATCATTTAGCTCGATGCTTTCCATATATTTAATAAACCTTTCTTGCTTAACAGACTTTGTCATTTCCATGTTTTAGTGAAACTATTTATGGTTTGATACTCTCATACAACCTTTATCAAGTTACATGCACCCTCATTCGAAAAACAGAAGTTTTGCTTTCCCTTGACTAGTTTCTTTGTCGTTGTTAACTTAAGAAAGTCTTTTGGTAAACTAGTTTCAAGGTTATGGCATAACTTGTCATATCAATTGAGCAATTTATATCCAAAATGTTAACTTGTAAACTACTTCGTGGTTTTGAACTCATTTAAATCTATCGGTTGCTTTGAACGAGTTGTTCCATAGACTTGAATATTAAGATATTTTGGTGTAAGGATTAAAAATTAGCTCGTAAGGCCTCTCGGTTATTCATTTGTTTTATCTGGCCATAACATTTACTATTAAATTAGAACCACTCGGCACAAATACGTCATAGATCCAGATCATACTTTGTAGAGTGTCGTAGAGATAAAAATAGGAGCAGGACAAGGTTTGAGTTCTTTCGGTTTTCCTGGTTCTTATTCCTTTTAGTTATTATCTTTGCAACCTTAGGGGCAATTGCTAGTTTAAAGTATAATTCTTTAAAAGTGCTAGCTCTGATGGAAGGCACACAGCACACAGAAACGAGGAGGTTGGTGGATTTCGATTCCATCGTGCTGCGATATTCATATATAGGGAATGAAGATGGAGTTTTTGGTGACGGATGCTCTTTTGACCATCACGATGAGTTTATGGTGAGAATTTTCGACCCTCACCAAAATATGAAATGGTGACGATCCTTGAAACGCCACCATATATATGCATCAATAGTGACGACCATTAAGGTCCGTCACCCATAAATCGTTGTTGTTTATATATGAAATGGTGAAGTCCTTTGTTTTTGTCATTATAGTCATTATTCGTGACGGACCTTGATGTCACCCGTGCGTTTATGGTGACGGTCCCGTGAACGTCGCCATATGTCTCACCAATAGTGACGGCCATGAAAGGCCCATCACAAAAAAATCGTTCTTTGTTCATATGAAATAATTGTGATCCCGCACTCTTGTCATTGTAATTAATATTTGTGACGGACCTTGAATGTCACCACAACACATACTTTCAGCGACGCCACCTTTGGTGACGTTCGGTTTTGGTGGCGGAGGTATTATCAAAATCTGTTGCTCATATGAAATGGTGATGGTCACTATCAGTCACTATAAATCATTATTGGTGACGGACCTTGAATGTCTACAACACCTCTGCTGGTGGCATGCCTTTGGTGACGTTCAGATTTTTGGTGACGGAAGCTATTATTAAGTCACCATTGCTCATATGAAATGAGTGACGGTCCTCTCCGTCACTACAAATTATTAATGGTGGCGGACCTTGAATGTCACCACCTTTTCTTTCTTTCAATGGCATACACCTTTGAGATGGCATTCGGTTTTGGTAGCCAGGCTCTTTTGACCCTCACCAATGAGCTTATGAGTGACATTTTACCTCACCAATGTGTTTTTCTTGTAAAATTAGTAGGTATCGATCATAACATCTTTGCTTCTCGACTTATTTGAGAAGTCACATCATCTGCGATCGCGGTTCGACTCAAAATGGTCGACTCTGTCATTTGCTCGGGGCGAGGCAACGCCACATCTTGCTTAGCGCCCTTATGTTGATATAATCGACCTCTCCCACAGACAAAAAAATTCAGGAAAGTCATTTGTCGGGTTTCATGCCCAGAAAAAATATGCATAAAACATTTGTGCAAAATAAACAGGAACCCTCATCGTTCCATGGAAGCCTTCCCGAAGGCCGCGAGATGTCGATCATACAAATCTTTAACTTTGTCTGGGTGCTTGAAATGCACCTTGACATTTTCTTTTTTGGCCTTCTATAATTAAACATTGGCCAGCCTCTGCTCTTGTAACTTTTTGTTTTATGTCTTGCCATTTATCGGGACCTATCAGCATTTTCTTTTCTCTTTCTCATCGGTTCTACAAATGAATCGGTTGTTGGTCCAAATTTACATTACACATTTACCATTTCACCCAGAAGAATGTGTAACTGACTGAGGCTTTGTCTACTCAGTGAGGGCTAAAGCCCACGGGTCTCTTTCTGAGAATTTGCATGAAAGCTCACACCTTTGTAAGGTGCATTCCACCATGTTGGTTTCCCATGGTATATCGATATCTCATCACATCGGATAAGTTGTCTTGGGTTGTGACCTTCTTCTTGAATGTGGCAACCTTGCGTCTATTTGACCCTTGGATCGAGACATTTTAAATGCATCAATATATATAATTTCGTATATTAGAAAAACCATGTAAAAAAAAGTTGTACAAATTTAATGAAAAAATATTGAAATTGATGGCAACCTTGATGTTTGTTGGTTAACATCTTCTCCAGCATGACCTGCTGAGCCAGCCCCGAATGGCCAATGCTGAGAACCCGGACCCACGGTACGTTGTTGAGAATGACGGTCGTTGATTGGCCTTCGGGGAATAAATATCACCCCCTTCTCCCCAACACTGCTACCACTCATACCTTGACCGAGTTGAACCTTGGCCACGCTCCATGGATGGAGTAGACTTCTCCTCTTGCCTCCTAAAAATTAAAATGCATAAAACTTATTAACAAGCAATTTCACTCACAAAGTTAATAAAAAAATCAATTCCATATGTACACACATGTATGGAGATTTAAGTTATATTTAATCAATAGTGAACATCCTCAGATCCACTGAACCTCCATATGAGTTAAGTAGTCTTAGATCTTTCATCCTCGATGATATACTATCTATTGGTCGACATTTACACAAAAATGATTTCAAAAATCAATTTGTAATTTAGTGTACACAAATTATGTGAACACAACTTTCAAAGCAATAATTGATCATGTGTGAAACTAAATTTAATCGAAAAAGATATTATAAAAATGATAAAGTTCACCAAATTGCGCTTTACATGGTGGGAGCACACTTGGTATAAAATTTACTACTTATACACTTTAGTTTGTGGAAGAAATGACACATGTACATAGTTTACCTTAAAGTTGTTGTGTTTTATAGATATTAAAATGAAGAACTGTTTAGATCCATTTGAGAGATTGACTATAGGGGGCATTTACTGAATATGTCACCTTTCATAAAGATGGAATCCGGAGGCTGCACGGCCCTTCTGAGACTCTGCCTATAGAACTGTGAAATGCTTACTAGAGGCATTAACCATCAAAGAACGTTTTCATGCTGACATGGGAATGTGTCTCTTTCCTAAGCAAAAAAATAGTTAAAGGTAGTTAATCTTCATAGACATGTCAAGGTACAATTTAGCTCATTTTTAGTCAAGGTTAGTTAGAAGAATTAGCTATTAGTTTAAAGTCTTCAATTTCCTCTCAAAATGAATGTGTACGTGCTTTTGAAAGACACACTAAGGAATCCTCGCAGCTGGTGGATGGAGTTGAATGGAAACTAGGTCAAGGCCTTGAAAAAATACATCTTGGTGAATATGCTGCCCCACTAGGTTGTAGACAAATAAAGTGGGAGAAATGTTTTCTCCTCGAGGTTGTCAATTGGGTGTGTAATACCAACTTCACCCATTTCCTCATAGGTTTCTCTCTTGAGTTTACATATGTCTTCCACTATTATTAGTTATATATTTTTTCAATTTCTTGTGGATTCCTTGAATTTTTCTCCTACCATCTCCCTCTCTCACTCCCCAGATGACATCCTTAAACATGCCCATTGAGGATGCGGAGCAATGTTTGCACCATACTAGAAGTTTGTCATTGCTACTAATTGAAATTGGAGTCATGTATACTAGATTGCTTGCTTAAGTGAGCTCATGCTTGAAATATGCGAGATGAGTTTGACATGATGGTCATATGAAGTTGGAAGCTACTTGGTGTAATTTTCATAAATATTCAAAAAAAGCAGAGCAAAAATGTCAATTTTGATCATTTCTTATTAACTTACGCATACAACGGATGTTATCACAGACAACACAAATCCATGTTCATGAACATGAATTATGAATGTCGCGAATAAATTGCGAGAAATTTGCTTTCATTTTAGGCAAAAGAAGGAGCATTTTATGACATTAAGGTCCATGCTAGAAAAAATTATGCAAATAAGGTTGCTGCAGTCTTGATACATTAAGGTCCATGCTAGAAGAATTAGCTATTGGTTTCTATCTTGTTCTCTCAAAATGAATGTGTACGTGCTTTTGAGAACACACAGAGAATAAATTCCAAATTTTTATTGAAAATGTGCTATGAAAGTAAAGGTTAAAGGCAAACTTATGCTTGAGCATAGTTGAGCCAAATGTTGTTGAGGAAGGGCTAATTATTTCGAGGTCTTAACCATGGAAAACATGATGGAGAATCCTCCAAAGCCAAAGAGCACATGAAGGCTGTTCAGAAGAATTTTATTTCGTGTTCCTTTTCGAAACGAGAAGTTTGTGTTCATGATGAATGGAAAAGTTTGACACCCACTTTGCGAAGATGTTAATAAACATGCAACTAATGAGAATGTAAAGAAAGGGGGGGGGGGGACTCTATCTGTCATTGTTAATTCATTGCTAGTATTCGAGAGGAGAGCCACTACCTCATCAAATTCACCTCCTCAAAGAAGACCTGATAGGTGAATGTTCAAGGTATAAATTTGCCTTTAATAAAATTAACGATTATGATAAACATGGTAAATATTCACATAAGATATATAAAAGAACTTGCACATGTTCCTTTTGTGGTTTGAATAATCATAATGTTTATATATTTTGGAAGAAGGTATCCATGCACTATTGAAACTTTCTAAATAAATGAGGCAAAACTCAAAGGCCCATTGAATGAGAAAAATGATGTTGAAAATTAGATGCAATTGTTTATTACTCATTTCCATAAGAAAGGTGACAAGTGTTGGACTTTGTATCCAACAAGTCATCCACAACATTTGAAGGAGGTGGAAAAGAGATAACGACGATAATGGAAAAAGAAGATTCCATAATCGATGAAGGTCGAGATGATTCACATGATGAAGTACGGCTAAAAGATGCGCCATTGAAATGGTTTGCTAACATTGATTGATTTTATCCAATTAAGGCCTTGCATGTATTTTGATGTTTCATGAATTTCTTTACAAATTCAAATTATGGTGCATGTTGCATGAAGCAAGACGTTGAAAGTAGAGTTACGTTGACACACTTAAATGCAACAAATATGGAAATTTGTACATGAGCTACATTATTTGACTTGAGAGTCGGTTGTTTGAGCAGGCATGTTGTGAACTTGTTTTGGTTGGGTTTGTACCCAATATGTGGAAATTACATGGAGATATTCACATGATGTGAATTTTTTCTTTGAAGGAGAAAAAATGATATATGTCAATGACTATGTTTCTTGCATGATGTGTTTTCGGTTGATGGTTTTGTTTGTGACAAGACGTCACGAGATTTTGGGAAGGTCCACTCTTGGCCAGAGCCTGTGATTACAACCTGTCCTTGAGAATCAAATGGGAGTGCATCCTTATTTTGAAAACAAATAGGATTAGACTGCAGGACTCAAACCATTATTTTTAAATTTGAAATATCATGGTGTGTTGTTTCAATGCCTAAATCCACAACCCTAACATAAATTGTTTTATTCTATTTTTGCAAGATTTAGTTAGTTATATTAAAAGTCAGTTGAATTTAAAATTCTTGGCTTAGTGGCATGAACCAAACATATTGTACATGTATTAAATTCAAGGAATTTCGCTCTCCAATCATTTCTAAATCACCCATATCACCCGAAAACATGTTTTAAAAGAACACTTTAGTATGGGAAAGAACTTCGATTTCAAATATTATAAGAAGGTTTTTGATATGGTTGAGAGAATGCAAATGAATCCATAAACAAATTATTTTTTCAAAAAAAGTATTACTTTCAAAGTATAAATAAAGGGGCATATGTAAGGAAGTTATATTTAAATGAATTAATGTTATTTATTTGGTCCATTATGTATATCTTACTCATAATTTTAACAAATTATTATATAATGATCTAGATTGGATAATTATATTATTTGTCATATATTTTGATGCTTATAAGTGAAAACTAAAATCAACAACAGGAGTCATTTAATGGTGGGTGGAAGACCAGGGTCTAAACCTTTTGAGTCATTACCAGAAGACATTAATGACATTAGAAGTCAACGATTATCCTTATGCCCAAATCTGACCATTATTCTACACTTAAAGACACATCAGTAGTGCAAAGAAAAACATCAAACGTTCATTCTAAATATACTTCGTAAGTTGACCTATCATGTTGACCTGTAGTGCAGAGAATGACATCTTGGCCCCATTACTTCCTTCTGGCAAGCCCTAGCTACATGTGGGTACAACAAGACTCTAAAAGGTATAAAATCACAAAACCTCGTTAATGGTTAATGATCAAATCTTACACCCTAGTTATTTCTCACTAGGTTAAATATGACCACTAGGAGGAGCAGAGTTCATTTTTATTATTTATTGTATTTTGTTCCATAGTTGAAAATACAACTAGGAACAATGATTAGAGAGAAAAATGGCAGCAAGTTAAGTTTTTATACTTATTTTCTGCCCTTCAAAGTCTTAGCTAACTCTAAGAGATGTACCTCTTTCTTTGTACTCTATTTTCCTCTGAGAAAGAGAGTAGAGCATGTTTTACATTTTAGTGATTGTTTTCTCCATAAGTTTTCTAGGGAAAAAGGAGTCAAAGCATCCCTCATTACTTTGGGGTTGCTTGTCTCCCATATAAGTTCTAGGAAAATAATTGTGTTGATTATGCAGAGATATTATTGTGTGAAATTGTTTCATTATGTTCTCTATTTCTTACGTTGTGTTTCATTATGTTTTATATTTCTTATTTTCACCTCTATTTTCTTTTAATCAAGGTTTATAAAATAACTTTTGAGGAAACAACATGAGGCTATGACAATCATTTTCATTATACTATATGGAAGGCAAAGGAAAGTTATATCATGGCTTAAGCTTATGTAGTTTGTGTTTTATCCCTTTCTATTTTTGGTAGGGGTAAATGTTTTTATACGGCAATCCTGATCCTTGAGTTCCCCAATTTTACCTCATGTAAAGCATGATTCTAGGATTACTAAATTTATTGCTTGGTTTTATTGTGTGTTCTTGTCTCAATCCTTGGCCATCTCTTGATGGGTAGTTAAATCTTTATAACAATACTTAATTAAAATTTATATCTATTTGTATTATGTAGGCTATGTAAAAAATGATATACTACTTTTTCATAAAATTGGGTTGAGTTTATCATATATTTCAATAGAAAGTTGATTAAATATGTTTTCAAAAAGAGCTAACAAATTTTAAGTAGAATTATGAATTTGCAATTTTGTGTGGCTCTCTATCAGCCTTCACTTAATCATTTCTAGAAAAAATCTACTTGCTCATTCGTATGCCACTTTCTATTCAAATACATGAGTTTTGAACTCTCGGTAACTATGTTTTCCACGCGGGAAAATTATGTCACATTTTATACCAACTCTAAATATTATTTTGAAGTTTGAATTAACATAGCTAACATATAATTTAACATTAGATATAAGTTTAAATTGAAAGCTACTTAGATGAAATAGCTTAGATATGGCATTTGCAAATTATTATCTATTTATTGAACTAAAGGACATAATTATTACACATGTTTAATTTACATTCAAATGCTTCTTTGATTTATCTCCTATAGCTTAATGTAATGCTAGATATATAATTTAAGTTTAAGGCCCACTTGGAATAAATATGACTTCTATGTGACATTTGTATTGAATCATCTATTTGTTGTGTTATATATGAACATAATTGGTACGCATATCTAATTTGTATTACTGACATGTCATATCATGTTCTTTCTAATTTATCTTTTATAGATGACCAGAGCATCCCTTTTAATCTATCACTTTTAGGCTTCGGATATGTAGGTAATGCTGTCAGAATATTTTTACTGTCATAAAGCGATAGGTAAATTGTATTCCATTTGTGTCAATGTTAAGGTTACGCACATGGATTAAAGTTCTCATAAGATACATGCACGGTGTGCATTTATATCTAAAGAGTCCAAAACCTCATTCAAGACCATATGTTTTGTTGGTGTAGTTTGATTAGTTTATATTTCATTGGCACTAGGATTCATTCTTGTGGGCTTCACCATAAATGATTTGGGTAAAAAAATTATTTACATGGAATTTTTATGTATCCTAGAATGTTTATTATTTATCACTATAGCCTTGGTGATTTAGTTGTTTGTTTTCATGCTACTTGGTTACTTATATTTAATATTTGTTCATGTTTAATTCATTGTTAAGGATTTTTGTGCTTTATCAGGATGTATTTTTCTCAAATCACAACCTTTAAAGATGAAATTTTATCTTAATGAAAAGAGTCATATGGAAAACAAATTGTTCTGGTATTCTTTTGAACCCATGAGACTTACCTTGGCATATGGATACAATACTAAGTAATACAACCTCCTCATCCTAACTTAGTCGGGGATTTGCAATACTTTATATTTGAGTTGGCTAGCTCCATTTCAAGATATTATAATGTTAGATTACATTATTTCTATAGATTTTGATTATGGTAGTAAATGTTACAAAAAACGGAAACTACAAATAATATTATTCTAGATATATGTAAAAGGTACTGGTAGAGAAAATCAGAAACAATATTAAACTTTTCATAAATAGTTTCTAGATATAAAAACATTTTCTAATTTTGATTGTAAATTCCAAGGCTTAAAGCAATAATTTTTCTAATAATTTTACTTTTAATTAATAAATAAAAAATACATTTTCAATCAAAATCACATCCAACATATAATAAAAATAATAATAAAAATTTAAGAGCTTCTGTACACTAACATTACTATATGGCGAGCATAAAAATATCTGACATAAAATCCTTTTATATATAATAATGGAGAGCTTCAAATATACAGAAAAAATCTTTGATTTTAATAATCATATTTTAAACAAAATTAAAACTTGGAGAAAATCCATCTACGTTTTTAAATTTTCAATTATATAAAAAATTAGTCAAATATTTCAAGTGATACGTTTTTTGGCTAGTTGCGGAGTGTAGGTGCGGTTCTGTAGCTCGGGGAGCTCCCGAAGGGGTTTTAAAGACGGGAAATGAGGTTTCGACATTCTGATGGAAGGGAGCTTATGCATCTTCCAACAAAGATGATATGCATGTTTTCTTTAGTATAATCTGAACTTGTATTAACATAGCGAGCTTGATGTTTCTTATATAATCACGAAAGTTGTAAAATATTCTTGCCATTTTATAACGGACTTGAGTCCCTTAATATAAATAGTATCCACATGCTCTGTTTTTTGGGCTGGTAGATAGTAATGGTTTTCAAGCAGGCCTAATGTATTTTTCAGCGAGCACAATACTCATATGCTATTCATAGGGTTGATTTTACTAGACTATCTTTGCCACAACAAGCCTATGTTCTGCCTATATTGTTGCTGATCAAAGATGCTCTCAGTCCTCAATATGAATATAGTACCCACAGGCTCTATTTTTTGGCCGTGTAGTAGGTGGTATTCAGCAATGAAAGTGACTAATATATCTAAGCAATCTGGTATTTGTTAATGACTTAAGTGACCTATCCGCCCATTATCATTTCACATCTCTACACTTGCCGTTGCACGAAGAGCTTGCAAAGATGGTATATTTTCAAGGCCTCACATCCTGAGAAACATCATACAGGCACAGGAGTGGGTAGGGTATCTTCTCTTTGTAAATGATTTGGCCAGGTTAACTAGAGCATTTTTGGGCACTATTTTAACACTAACAGCAAAAAAATAGCATTACATGGTTCAAAAGTGAGATTATTTAAGAGAGATTAAGCCCAATGGAGAGGATGTTAAAGGGATAATTTAATAGATCCTCATAAGTTTGACCTTTTAATCATCCATGATTTTGCCTCCGACATCCCTTAAGAAGGGATAAGAGGGATATTTTGAGTATGAAAAAGTAAAATTTATTAAAGCATGAAAATTATCAACATTAGCGAAACTCATAGCCTACATACGTACAAGATATATAAAGGTATTCTCTATGCAGTGCATAAGGTACTAGCATAATATTGATGGCACATTGAATAGTGATAGCACATTAATAGCGAATACTTGAGAATCAAACTTCTAAAACATCATTAGATACAGTTTACTTAGGTATAAATATGTAAGTAAAAATATTACTCATACACACAAATTTTTAAGTAGTGTGATTTCTTATGAGGATATTGCCATTATATACACATTTGAATAATGATGCGAATCCATTTCTTTTAAAATACCAGTTACTTGGATATGGGCTAGTGAGGAAGAACAACTAGGAAGTCTGCAAATGGTAAGTATACTTTTCTTTTTCCTCATTAACAAGTGTTTGTATTTAGGCTAAGTCTCTATTAAATATAGAGTATTGAGCATACAGATATTGCAACATATGAAAATAAATCCAAAACGTTATTGTCTATATTTGGAAAATTAAACGTTACAGTATGGCGAAGCAGGTTTTTTGGTTTGTATTTTTGGAAGTTGCTTTAGAAACATACCTTGAAGGCGAAGATTGCGTGCACGGCACACAATTCTTTAACTTAGGTATGATAAATTAATACATTCACAAAATTTCTGAGTGACGGAGTTTTACCGGCTTCGGGCCTTTTGAGATGCCGGTTGGAAGGGAGCGGGCCACGGCAGCAGCCTTCCCCGGTACTTAAGCATTGTATTAATAAAATTGTTGGTATGAATTTTATCAGATTCACACCTTTGCGATGCAGTAGGATGGAGTGGGCCGGGACGAAGGAAATTAAAATGAAATGCAATTAATTGATTATATAGCCAAAGAGGAAAATTAGTCCACTCACTCCTTGCACAAGAGAAAACTATAAATGCGCATTTGTTGAATGAGAGGATATGGTGATGACTGATGTATTTTGTGATTTTAAATGAGACTAAAAAAGAATTTCTCTGTGACGAAGTGGTATGATGAAGAATGAAATAACTTTTGTTACCAAATTATCGGTTCATTTTCTCTGAGAATCCCTTCGAGAAAATTCTGAAGAGGAGGGCGTTAGCAATGGGTGGCGTTTAAAACATTGTTTTAAAGACTATGACATAGTATTAAAGAACATTATATATTTAATTTGAATTTATTTATGTAGGTTAGACGATTGAATTTAAAAACATTAAATAAGCCGACTTTAATCTATCAACAAGAATTCACTATTTTTTTAACTACTGTTTTTATATGAACATAGGATTAAAATTAAAAAATAATAATAAATTAAATTAATTAAATGATAAACATATGAGAAGATATTTACGAATTCCTTTCTTTTTAAATCTTAATAAACAAATTGAAATTGTGTGTATACAGCAGCAAGTCTGATCAAAAGACTATTTTGTCAGGGAAACTTGACCCCCGAGGAGATAAACTAGTACATTTAGCGTCCTGGAGAATTGATCAATGGAGACTAAAAAAATATGTCCAAAGTGAGTACAACGTGAGAATGCAAAAATATTTATAAATAGTAGAGGAAAATGTAGAAAAAAAAGCAAAAACTTACATCATAATAATCTAAATGATTTTACGTAAACAAACTTTCATCACTTCCCAATGTCTTCCAATAATTCGAGCCTTACGTAGCGGACAGCAAGAACAACCAATAGTAATGACAATGACTTCCTGAAGCGTCGGCAACAGCGCCAATAGCAATTACGATACCACCCCACTTAATAGCCTTGAACAATAAACGATAAACCATAAACACTACAACGTTGATTATTTATAGAAACTAGTTAGAGCGAACTATTTTAAAAATAAAAGTTGACACAACTCATGGATTCGTAGAACTTTATTGATAAATAGAACTGTTATTGTTTTCAACTTCAAGGCAAAAATTTATGTTTTCAGTCTTGATCAGTGTCTTGATAAACCAATAGCGGAATCTGGGGATTCGGCCAAACTTTATAAAATTTAATTTGAACTTGTAATAGTTTAGTAGAACCTCAAAAATACAAATGAACATTGTGGAAAAATTCAAGACCTTTGATCTCTCACAAAAGTATGACATTCACGTTTCTAGCAATGTTGGATATGTTAGTTGCAGCAATCTTAGCAATATCAACAAAGTATTTTCTATATTTTAGACAAAGTTGATCAAAAAACACTTGAAAGAAGAACCAAGTATAACTTTGGTGAAACTACGCAGAGAAATGTTTTAACAATAAAAATTTATTCTTTCAATTTCTTTATATAATATTTTCCATGGATAAAAACATAATTTTATTGTTGTAAGATATAAAATTACATGTTGTTGATACATGACGTCCACGTATTCCTACTAGGCATGTAAAAGATGGATACTACTTTATAAGTAGGAAGCCTTTATAGTAATGGCTGATGCTTTAATGAGAAATATGTGCATATAATTCGTTTAAAAAAAAAATGGTATGAGATGCAACATACATTTCGAGCTATTCATAATGTAAAAAAAGGTTCCAAAGAGAAAAAGGTATGATTCGGAAAGAAAAAGAAGAAAAAAAGCATAGAGTTATACATTTTATACCATGTTATTTAGATAGTAGACTATATGATGAAAAATGTTATCAATGATCGATAGTAAATAAGAATTGATATTTATTAGTTTTTCTTTATTTTGATATAAATACCACTGTTTACATTTTAGTGCCTCATAGATAAATGGAAACATCAAATTTAGTTCCCTATAAATACGAGTTATGAAGAAAATACTAAAGAAGTAGTTGATTATGTTTATTTGAGTCACAATAAGATAAGAAAGATGTTATTGTGAAATAATTATCTACATTGATCCATTTATCACGATGAAGTCATGAAAGACTTGAAGAACAAACACATCTTTCCCAAAGTGCACCTCTTAAGAAGCAATAACTTCAAGGCCATCAACTCTGCATAATTGTGAATACCCTTACTCCATGCACCCATTTTCAATCTACAAATGTGTCTGCCAACAAACCTGGCAGGCCCTCCACCTCATGCATGGGGTCTGCTCAGAGCAGTGAAAAAAAATTCCCTTAGCATTGTTTGTGGATGAGACACCATAAATGCTTCTGCAGGGTTTTGCATAATGTTGGTTTCTGAAGATAAAGGATAGTTAATGCTTGGCAGCAGTGAGAGGAGTGAACTTGTCACAAAATATTTGTCTATTTCTGTATCCTTTAACAACCTGAAAAATAAGGAATAACAAAATATTTCATAGCTGATTTTCCACCAACATTCCCATAAATCTAAGAAGTGAGTTCCTTAACCATTGACATGTCGACCTAAGCTGCAACAAATATACCCAATAGCTTGTGTGATGGAGAAAGAAATGAAACAGGTGATCAGTCTCCTCCCCAGAGATTTACATAAACAACACCAACCCATACTTGCTTTCCTCTTCTATAGAAAGTCCCAGTAGGACCTTGTTTCCAATAAGCACCACATGAAAAACACGGTTTTCAGGTCATTTAATCTCCATAAATCTTTCCACCATCCAACCTACTCTAGTAGAATGTATTCCATAGGAAATAATATCTGATTTTTGAGAGATAATTACCATTCTGAGCATGATGCCAAACACAAGCTCATCCTCTCTGTCATTTAGATGGATGTGGCTCTCTCTCTTGGTGTAACAAACCAAAATTTTCTATATAATATATACATATATTCATGATTAGATTGAAAATTTTATTTTATGGACTATATTTCTGAATACACATCAATATTTCATAACTTTGTATATTAAAATATTTTAATTATGAGGTAGATTGATTTTATTATTATTAATATTTTTAAATGACACATATATGTGTATTTATATTGAGATTGAATAAATTATATATCTAAATGCTAAAGTAAATTATATTTTACTTTAATTGCTTTTCTATGAAAGCATTAAACTATTTTACCATAAATCAACATTAAATTCTGTAGTATGAGGGTAACTAATGATTGTTCATGCTGCTTCACTCTGGTGATCAACACATAGTCAAATTCCTATAACTCATTATCATTGTGACATATGATTCATACGCTCAACATAGGATTGACATGTGTCCCTTTTTAAAATAAAATAAAATATATTAAAATAAAAATAAATTGACTATAATGATACCATATACTTATTACCTTATAAATATTTAAGTATAAACATAAATAAAACATTTAAATACCCATGTTAAATAATATATTCAAATATAAAATATACATATATATATATATATATATATATATATATATATATATATATATATATATATATTCTCTTTAATCTCTATATATTTATAATTATATATATTTATGATTTTTGGATAACGAATTCTAAAAATTTTATTTAAAAATCGTTGATATTGACCTTGATATGGAAAAACCATTTTATTATTAAGCTCAAAAAATAACTTTATATATATATATATATATATATTTCTAATATGTCACCCTCTAAAAACATACTAGATACCACAAAGGGAGGAACAACTCACCTAATTTAATGGGGTATGTGAAGGAAGCTCTCCTTTGTAGGAAAATGCGAGAGGGGGGGGGGGTGATAGTATTTGGGCATACTCAAATCTTTTTAATTTTTCTTACTTCAAAACCCATATTACTTTACTTATGGACTACAGTATATCTGTGATCTATACAACCATTAATAAAGGAGATCTTAATATGCATAGTTCTTTACTTAGAATCCCATGTACATTTATTCATTCATCTGATGTTTATATAACAACGGAACATGCTGCAGTAATAACGAGAATAAACCATCAACGAATAATATCACCATAAGCATCCTGAACAAGATTGGGTAGGCAAGTCGGAAAACCACATTGTAACGTTTATCGGCCTTTAATATTTTATTTATAGAGAAAACATCTTACAACTTATGTCTTTGGCGCAGACTCCTATCAACACGCGACTTACAACGCTCGTTTCCGGCCTCTCACCGGAAGGAGCAAACCCCTACTCTCGTTTACCGGCCTCTCACGGAGAGCTACGACCTACTCTCATTTGCAGCTCACAGGAGAACAACTGGCCGAAGGCTACAACTCTCGGCACCATCATGGACCCGTTTCATAGAGATTTCCTCTTTGGATCAACCTTCAATAAAGCACAACTTGTAGGCCACGTTTCATCATATTTTAAATTTGGACCACTCCATACATTTAACTAAGCCCAGTAAACGACTTCCATGGGGAACATGTCAGACCTTGATTCTTCATACTTGACAAACCCTAATCTTCATACGCACTTTCCTTTCAACGATCCTGCGTATATACGCCTTAGACCATACAAACCCGCGTGTCTTCTTATATAGAGTTAATTTTACTTTATGTAGCGCCTGTGAAAACCGCGTATGTCTGGCCTTCTTAAACCGAACCGGGTATGAACCTTCGGACATGCAGTCCTTGCAATTCTTAGGCTGATACATCACTCGGTTACCCTTTGCCAGACAGATGTTCGCCTCATCTCGGATCTAACGGATCTAGAGATACAAATACATTTCGGATCTAGATGTCCTTCTTCATCATTTTATTCATTGGTGAATCATGCATTGAATCTATCATTCAAGCATGTACTTCCATTCGGATATACTTTAGAAGTATTCATTCAAGCTCTCAGAACTTCTTGCACCCCTTTTGCATAATGAATTTCTTCCTCCATATATAGGATTTACCAACTTGCTCAAATACCATAGAAGCCAAAATATACATTACTTTCGATGGTATTCTGGTGGAACCATAAAATGAATCATTACTCCAATACAGTAGATTGATACCATGGTGGTTACCCCTGGTTTGACATATTTAGAGCACTTTTCCCTTACACGACTTGGCACGTTGTCTACAGCGTGCATACGCTACTTTAATCTAGAAAAATCCGCATATTCCTTGAAGACGTCACTCTTTTCATCATGTTCTAGCACATACGGCATTCCTTCCATCATTACATACATTGCTCATTGTATATACATCAGTTACATCATTTAACAAGTTCATCAAGACATATTCCATGAGGACAACTTCATCAAGTAGGTTGCCATCATCTTCATCAAGTGGGTTGCCATCAAGGACAACACTCAGCATCATATTGCCAACATCCTTCACTAATATATAAGCAGTAGAGGTCTCCTCTACATGCTAAGATTGGGTTCTCCAGAAATCCTAGATGCCTCCCAATTATCCATCATGGCAATACATAATCCCTTCACTATCCACAATCCCTTGATGATTTCCTTTCCATTGTTTAACATGTTGGTCCAACGTAGCAAATATGTGATCCCCTTTGCTTAGTTAGGTTCAAGATTCCCTACCAATTTTTGGCATGAAAAATTTAGTTTTAGCGAGTTTAAAACACATGAGTATTTATCCAATCTACAATCACTACTACATTGTGGAAATTAAGAGCGCTTTGATAAATGTCGGAAATTTCCCCCCCAAATTTTTTTCCATCTGGCAGAAGCGAGTCGCTATCACCGACGTTTATAGAAAAGTGTATATCAGGCACCAGAAAGTGTCACAATTGTGACGTTTGGAGGGAAGACGTCGCAATTGCGGCCTATATTAAAGCGTCGCTGTGAGACGACTCCAATCGTCGCAAGTGCGACCTGATATCCTAGGTGTCGCCATTGCGGCGTTTAGGCGTCCACCGTCAGCGATAGCGGCTTCATGGATGGTATACTTTGACACTTATATGCGCGCCACATAAAATACGAAATATATGCACGTTACATAAAATTCGAAATTTATATGCCGCAGCTACATAAATGATTTTATTGTTTAAATGTATTCACAATAGCTACATTAACGCATTACGATATGACGCGTGCATTTTCCTAAAATAACTATGAATGGCATTTCCTCGGCTCTTGCGGAAGCGGCATTTGCCCTCGGCATTCACGCTCGGCTCTTGCCCGAACGGCATTTGCCCTCGGCATTAAGCCTCGGCGTTCGCCCTCGGCTCTTCTTGAGCCGGCATTCGCCCTCGGCTCTTGCAAAATGGTAAGTTCTTCTTGCGAGGCCCTTCCACTCTATATTATAGTTGTTTCCTATTTGGGTTTTTTTGGTCAATTCCATTGGATCGTGTTGGTTACATGCCAGAGGTTCTCTCTAGATGTCAAGAATCAGAGATTCAATACCCTCTATTATCTCTACATCACCGACACAAGATTTAAATTTTTTCCCAAAGAAACGCTTATTAATTTGGCGGCCATTCATTTTCCTCCCTGCTCTAAAAACCCTACATTTAAATGAAAACAAGCATTTGCATTTCAACTACAAAAATCTATTAGTTCAAATGCACATGTGTGCTACATGCAACTTCTACGAGATCATGCGCACGTATTCAGCCCTCGGCTCTTGCGCACGGCTTTCGTCCTCGACGTCGCTCGGCTCTTGCGACAGCGACGTCGCCCTCGGCATTCGCCTCTGGTACTCTCGCGCACGAGCCATTCTGCCCTACGGCATTCGCTCCGCGGCTCCTACGGAAACAAGCATTCGCACACGGATTCACCCTCAGCCTCTTTGTCGAACATCATTTCGCTCACCGCGATTCGCCCTCGGCTCGTGCGAAACGAGCATTCGCTCATTCACTCGGCGTTCGCCCTCGAGCTCTTGCGAGCAGGGATTCGCCTCGTGGCTCTGGACTGGTAAGTTCTTGCCGTCCGCAGCGACCCTTCCTCCTAAAGGGGTGGAGGGCCGACTCTATTTTGGGTGGTAGTTCAGTTCATTGGATTGTGTTAGGCCGTATGGGTTCTCTCTAGATGTCAAGAATCGGAGATTCAATACCCTCTATTATCTTCATCACAATACAAGATTTAAATTTTTTCCCAAAGAAACGCTTATTAATTTGGCTGGTGATATTATTTCTCCTCGTTTAAAAACCCTACATTTAAATGAAAACAAGCATTGCATTTCAAGCTATAAAAATCTATTAGTGTTCAAATGTACATGTGCACCTTGTGTAGATTATTCCTTTTCACTGCAGCCATCAGAATGTGTGCGGTATAGTTCATATTTTTGTGATTTAGATTGTCTTGAAAAAGGAAAGGTAAGTGTTCCCATGGAAAAAGAAGGTTTTCCTTTTTATAGGTTGTTTGGAATTACGTGGAAAAATTTATGGTATGCCTTTCATATTATACTTAGTTTTAAATTTGAATTAAAAAATTATTCCTTGAAATATGATACTATATGTGATGTCCTTCATCACTAATTAAAATTATGAGGTTTCAATTTCCTAGACTCTAATAAATACGTGCTAAATTCTAGTTCTCATTGGTGGATCACTCTTCCATTGATTTCCTTTCCCTCTGGATCTTGTCATACTTTAAAAGTCATGACTGATACATATATTAAATTTCGGGTATCCCAAAAGGCTTTATAGTAGAACATATTGTGAAGTTTTTGACACTTGAGGATTCTTTTTAAGAGCTGCAATGTGAGTACATACCTTGAGTTATATATCAAGCAACTTGTCCTTAATAACCACACTATGAGGTAGGTTCAACCGAGTTTGAACTTGTTGGGACATAGCATATGAAGTTGTGTGATGAGTCCATATCACCAATTCTATTATGGTGACAAAAGTGAAGACACGTAATGATAGTTATGTTAACTTTATTTCTAAATTATCCATACTATCAAGATGTCAAAATTCCAGGCATTAAAATTTGTCAATGCCTAGTAGGCCCAATAGATAATAATAATAATATAAAAAAAATCACAACTTTATTCTTGAAATATGATTGTTACATTGGTAACCTAGTTCATGAGTTACTATCACCCAAAGATTGCAAACAAACTTAAAATATAAATTAAACCAACATGAGAATCCAGCTGAGGTTTCTTGACAAAATCATGCCATAACCTAGCATTTTGAAACCCAAATTTGAATCCATCATAAGTAATACAATGCAAACTCGGATGGATTTTCAATGCATGTTGCATGCTACACACTTATTCTGCAGTCTAGATATCATTTTTTAAATGGAACCATTAGTCAAGCCCACAGTCCTTTTATGTGAAAAATTTCAGCTCTATTTTAGTACTTGCACTCCTACCTCCATATGGCATAAACATATGCAAACATATATTATCATGATCTTTAGTTACATTACATATGTATGTGCCAATGTTTCATAATCATGCCCCATCATCAATTTAGAAATTTCCATTGAATATCAAATTATGGAGGGGGGGAGCACACTGGCACCTTGTTGTGGCTCAAAATCGGGGACCATCTCAGTATAGGAGTGAATGAGAACTATAGATATTTGAAGAGAAGTATATTAGTGCCTTTTCCCTCTTGGCCATGGAGTCATATCTGGAGTCATCATCACAAAAATTTGTCTTTGTTCATTCTCACCTTGAAATTTGCAAAAATTCATGCCCTAAATTGAAACGACACTAAATTTGAAAGATATAATAAAAATGCAAATAGAAGTGCCCTATATCCTGAAAGGGAAAGCCTTCCTACCTACCCTAAGCGAGATAAATTTTGATTGAATAGAAACATGATATTTCCTATGGGTTGATCCAACAACTTGTTAAATGTATGGGACTAAATCACATGCATTTGATTTCCGAAACATGCGCATGTGAAGAGAAAAAGTGCGAAATTAATGGAAAATCCCATACATGCCACTTATAAAAACTACACGAAAGGTCCAAAAAATACTTAAAGGCCTTAACTTAATTTGAATCCAAAAATGACAAAACAAGATTAGTGAAAACAAGGAAATTAGTGTGGGTAGAAAAAACATAAATAAAGTGAAGATACCTTTCCCCAAGATGCCTTTGTCACCGTTGTATGAAAACATGTTTCCTTTCCCTTTATACATGCAAGTAGATGCATTATAGGTATGGTGTTTCCCGAATAGGAGAAGCCTACTTAAATATATCATTCGTGGATTGAATGTTTAGGTATAATGTGCTGTGAAAAGCATGTTTCCGGGGTAGTAATGCAAGGCATATTTGACTCTAACTGTCTTCCGGTGTCTTATTAGAAATTATTTCGAGCTGCCATTTTGTGTTTTCAAGTCGGATATTGTTTTCAAGTTTTTACATTTATAATTTTATTGCAATGTGTGCGGTCGATCGTAGTGCGCAACTCCTAGAGATCGGGATGTTCGCGGAGAGGCCGAAATGAACATGTAAAAAGTGCCGACATTGCTCTATCTTCGAATGTATTTTAGTTATTTACATAATTGAAATAATATTAATTTTGTTCAAAATATCGCAGTACACCCAGCCATGGTACGCTCGATGATTCCCTCTTTGAGGAAGAGCTTTCTTCATCCCTATCTCCAGTTGATTCTTGTTGCAGGCACTGAGATGCAAGGTCGGAGATTTAATACTTTGATAGACGCGCCTCAAACACACGAAACAACGTAAGAGAGGATACAAAACATCTTATAGGAGCCAGCTAGATAGATATCAGGTATTAATAAAAAGTCAAAAGGATATATGTTTACGCATGAGATGAATTGTGATAGTTTGATTTTTAATTTTTACGTGACTAAACTAACAAAAAGTTTCTTTTGTATGCAGCATTTCTACGGCATTTGTCGGAACGGTGTTGGTGGCAGTGGGACACGAGGGCAAGATATTGCCCAACAGCCACCCTCAATACACCTTCTACTCCTTTAGTAGCGCACTGACAAAGAAACACACCCTTCAGCCCAGTAGACACCCAGCCAACCGTCGAACGTGTTGGCACGATGAGGTCGATATGGCCAACTACATTATTGGCGTTTCTGGAGCTACACGTGCTCGGCTCCACGACCATTAATGGCACGTTGTTGGTGGAGCGATGAGGGTGTCCCTTTAAAGCATGTACAACTCCTAGGGTAAATTTTAATATTTTAACTATTTCATGTACTTTATCTAAAACATGTTTATCATGATTTTTATTTTTAAATTAATGATAATATCTTCTTCGTTGGTGCGTAGTGTGAAGCAATGAGTTCTATTGTGTTTACGAGAGAGCCATGCGTTGGTACCTTTGGCATTCCAACCATACGTTACGGGGTGGAATTCCCAGAAATTCCAACCTGAAAAAAGAACTTCTAGATTATCTAGAAGCCCTCTTTTGGGGTCACGTGCACATTTGACTTAGATGTCAGGTGCTCGGTGTAGCCGTAAAATATTTTGAAATATACCGAGGGGACACCTATAGGACGCAATTGCAAATTTAACCCTGAGATATGAGCGTCCTCTCGCATGAGCCTGAAGAGGAGTGGAGAGCACCTCATCCATGACAGTAAAAGAGAAAAGGGCGAAAGAAAGAAGGGAAAAAATGCCAAGCTTTGGACCCGCAAGGTAAATTACAACTTTAATTCAATAGCTTTAATTTTCTTTATGTCTAAAATAAAAGTGTGCTACGTCATATCCGACTTCAATCTTTTGATGCTAGGTTGCCTCGACACCTCAAAGGCAACCAAAAGCTAGGATTTGAGAAAAATGGGCCATCACATGGCTCGCGTGGCTGCTGTCATTTGTCAGTAAGAATTGTAATTAAGTAGCTAAACATCTTATAGTGTGTGTATCAGCCTTCCAACGTTTTTGTAATCCCATCGGATATGATTCTCATACACAATCATATGTAATGTAGGAGTGATGACTTCGAACCTTGAGAAACTTCTGAGGAAGGTAAAAATATGGCTTTCCAGTTTTCGGCTATCAGAGCCGTAGTTGAACGTCGACGTGCTTGGGGCGAGGTCCCAAGATCTGGAATGCCCGATAAGGTAAGAGCATTAACCTTTCAATATGTTTTGCTTTCGTCCATAAATTTAATGTCTAATAACTTTGTTTAAATCGGGGAGCAAGCACTACCTAGACGAGGCAAACAACCCAGGCTAGAGGCCGGATGTAGATGATCCTCCTCGTGCAACTGATCATTGTAGTGACCGGACGATAGCTTTGCTATCGATTGCGAGTCAGTGACGGTAATTAATTTTCACATATAATTTTTTCTAATTATACCTTGATGGTTGTCCTTATAACGTGTTTAAATGACGGAGAATGTCTTCCCTTGAGGATCTTACCACTCGTGAGAGGACGACGGGCAACGCCCTAACGGCGACAAGCTGGTGCACCAGGTAAATATCTCATTGCAATTTTTTTTATTAATATTAGAACTAGTTGATATTTAAAAGCGTGATTAAAATTTAATATTATCTATTTTTGTAGGCGATGCCCCTTCCTTTGGATGAGACCGGACATCATGACAATGCAACTAGGTCATGTGTGACCGTAGTGCACGGAGTAAATGAAATCTCATTGCAATTTTTTTTATTAATATTACCGAACTAGTTCAATGATATTTAAAAGCGACAATTAAAATTTAATATTATACGTTTTTGTAGGCAATGCCGAATCCTTTGGATAGAGACGGACTATCGTGACAACGCAATTAAGTTAACGCGACAAGCTTGGTGCACCGAGTAAATAATCTCATTGCAATTTTTTTATTAATATTACCGAACTAGTTCAAATGATATTTAAAAAGCCGACAGGTAAAATTTAATATTATGTCTGTTTTGTAGGCGATGCCCGTCATTTGGATGAGACCCGGACATCGTGACAACCTTACGCGTACTAGGTCGCACGTAGCGACAAGCGGTGCACACGGAGTAAATAATCTCACCGCAATATTAATATTACCGAACTAGTTCAATGATATTTAAAAACCGACAATTAAAATTTAATATTATTCGTGTAGGCGATGCCCCATCGGATCGATGAGCGCAGACATCGTGACTACGCAACTAGGTCAAGACGGGCCGGGTAGAAGAGCACGAAACGGAGCGGAGCACGATGATACTGATGATGTAATTAGGAGCTTTAGAAAATAGGGAAGAAGAAAAAGAAAATTTGACAATGTAAAATATTGTATTAATTATAAGACAAACGTTACCATACTTGGAACGTGCGTTATATATAAAAAACTCATTTTTATCATACTATTTTTATGTCAAGCATTAATTGCAATGTTTCCTTGCGTACTTTTTGTTTGAATTGTTTTTTTATTAGTTATTGAATATATATGTCTCATGAGAAGTAAAAAATGAAATATAGATTGGGTATTGAATCTGAGAGTGATGTGAGAGGGGCCATAAGAGCTTCCACCTTCACGTGCTGGTCCCGTTTAGTAGAGAATAATTTGTGGGAGTCGATTTAATCTTGGAGCAAACATCCCTCGATCCAAAGTATTAGCAACAAAAAAGTCACCGTTGACTTAGTTGCTACTCTTTCCGGGTCGATGGGAGGCTTTGTTCCAAGTTCATGCGACTCCAATAGAATTGTTTCTGCAAACGAAGAGGAGCTTATTTCAGTGTATGTTTTGACATTTTCAGCATATGTTCTAAACATTATCATAAGAATGCATCTTAGAAGTAAAAAGCACTACATCAATTACTTGTATTTATCAGTATAGATAATGATGGATTTTGATTGACTCTCAAGAAGCAGTGCGGTACAAATCCTCTTTGCATCATGAGCAATACAACTTGTCAACCAGGGTCATGTCCAGGATATTTTTTGCTTGTGCGCTTGACCAGGTTCGTAATGTCACATTTTGTAAGTTCCTTCTACGAGTTCACAATTCAATATTAAGCTTGTTCATGATTATTATCTAGGTTTTTTGTATGTGTTTTTTCATCTGTTGATTGTAAGCGATTCTCGCATGTTTTCTGTTGTTCACTATGATTTCTCCCATTACCACTCCCGGGATGAATTCAGGCTTTATTGTTACTTTAGGTTACTTTTATTGTTTCTATGATTTCTCCATTTACGATTTCATGGGGTTATCATCCCGTAAAGTTGTCGATCTCAGTTGGTGATGAGCTTTAGTTCTCGGATTTGCTTTTCTCGTTATTTTCTCCCTCATGTCATTCACTCGCATCACCTCGTTGTTTGAGCATGCCACTGTCCACCACTGTGCCCAGGTGGCACTTGTCGATCTCCGAGTGGTGCCACATTTCACCTATTTTTCGGTGAGAGTTTAGGGTTTCTCTAACATAGCTTTCAGATAGTCGATTCAAGTGCCTCGCTTGAATATTGTCACATAATGCTCATGGTTTGGATTGATGAGCATGTTTGTGAGATGGTTGGTTGATTCATAAGAACCACCCATATAGTCATCTTGAGATATTTGCGAAGGTTTCTCGGGTTTCCTTTTCACCGGTTTCTAGTGGGTGGGATGGTGTGGGTGATCCATCAAATACTTCGGGTGCTCTTGTAGTAGGGAATTTGTGGGGGATATAAAGGGGCATTTGATGTAGATATCCCATTGGATGCATTCATAGATGGGCACGAGAGGTCAAGAATTTAAATTTAAAAATATGTCGACTCTAGCGCTTTGGCAACCTCGAGAAGCGCGCGAGAGACACTCTGGTTAAAGATTGTTTTGTGCTGGCCTTAATATAGTCATGTGATTTCTTTCTATTATCTTAATGCCAAATATATAGTGTCTGCCTCATTAAAATGATGGATTGTGGTTGTATTTCTCTTTGGTTGTTTCTCTTAATGCTCCGGAGAAGTTGCCAAAGATTCGTGTGACAGTTGTTTAGTTTGCACACTGCTACAGCTTAAAAGTGGTTTTTGCAATGGGAGTCTAAATGTTTTAAGGTTCATACTAATATGAAAAGATCTTGTAATTCTATATTCATGATAAGAGAATATGGCCTTCGTTTGGCGGTATGACAACAATCACACATTCGCCTCTATTGCAACAATGGAAAGGGAAGAAAGTTGGGTGCAATGTTTGATAGACTATGACGGTGCATTGTCGTCTTCTTTCGGCCTTTTTTCACCCATTTCCTTTTAATCGCTCGAGGTGAAGAGGGACTGCGAGATGCAGCTGTTACGGAAGAGAAGGTAGTTAATACAAGAGCTATGGAAAAGGAGTTGTACTTCAACAAGGATGGCTCGGTGACAAAAAAATTGCGGGTCGAGGAGAAAAATTATGTTTAAAGGAAGGTCACCGCACGTGACACTTCATCGTTTAACGGTGGATCTTTCACTTCCTCCACTTCCTCATGCGGTGTTTAAATGTGTTATTTTAATTTTTCGTGGAGGGTTGTTTCTGGCACATGGTCTCGGCATTCAATTGCACACTCTACTGAAAAGCATTGTCGATTTGTCTTGCGGGCGGTGTGAAACAAAACTTGCCGATCTTGTTGGGGTCGCTAGCAGGGCGAGAGGGAAAAATGTTGTCTTGGAGAGCAAGCATGGATTCTCCGAGAAATAGTTAATGATGGTGTGACTGTGAGCTAAGGAGTGTAATTTGTAGATGTGTGCTCCGTGGTTTTCTTTTTAACGTTGTATTAGTTTCTCCTATACGTCTTAGATTTGGTAGGCATACTTGAGAAACTCAAAGGTGAAAGGAAAGCATATTTGTTACCGAAAGGGTCTACTTGGCCTATGGACTAGCCACATTAGAGTAATGGATAAAGATTTTCTGCCACAATAAAGAGGAAAGAGCAGTGGCTTGAGTCAAATTTTATTTATTAGACGTAGTGTAATGAAACATTAGGGGAATTTTGAGGACTAAAATGGGCCTCCTAAGAAAAATGCCAACAAAAATAAAACTTTATAACAACCAATAGGATTCAAGATGATGATTTCTTGGGGGATGATTCACCATTTTTTAAATAAAAGGGTAAATATATTAAAATAATAAAATAATAAAACTACTTTTTCAACTCGTATTTTCAACTCATCTCCCAAAATTTTTACTCAAATTTAAATTAGGAATTGCTGATTGGATGAAAAATTTAATTCCTCATCACGAAAATTGCCACTTATTTGCACTTTCGATGAACCTTGCTTTTTTTTACATGAAAAATGAAATACATAAAAAAAACATGATTACGATCACGTTTTTCATGTATTTCTTATTTTCGTGTGGTAAAACCCGAGTATGCAGCATGGGTACTCCTTGGATGAGTGTCGCTCGCATCAACGAGTGCTCCGCTTCGAGAGGCTAGTAAAACACTTTGGGAGATAAGTTGAAAATATGAGTTGAAAGTAAGTTTTCATTTTTCCCTCTAAAAATTTGATGATATAGCCAGAATCTGCTGATTCTTTCACTATTATTTTACTAATTTCCTTAGGAGGCCCATTTTAGACCTCCAATTCCCCTAATGATGTATCTCAATGCTATGGTTGGCCTTTGTTAGTTGAATTAGAGATTGATTGAAAATATTGGGGCCAAGTTAATGCAAAAGACAAATTGCAGCAGAATAAATGTTAACAGGATGAACTTGTATATTTAATTTCTTGCACATGTTTAGGTCATTGAAAATTCTTTTGTTCAAATTAATGAGAATATTCTACATGCTATATACATAGAGAGAAAATAAAATTTCTTTGACGGAAATGATTCAATACTTTGAAAACAAAAATTCTATTCAGCAAATAACAAAAAAAACTATTTTCTTCTCTGCTGAGAGGATTACAAAATTATAGGCTGCTATAAAATGCAGTCCATAAAACCAACTCTTGTCTTTTTCAAATAATATACTCGTATAAAACACTGCATTTGTGTTTTTCCCTTTAAACAACTTCTTGTGCATACACATGAGATTACACTCGATTAACACTTTACCTCTTTATTATGGCAAAATTTCATTTTCTGTAAAAAAAACTACAACTTTTGACCTTTTTTAGCATTTTATATATACATGTATATAAACATATTATAATAAACCTACTAAAAATACATTAATAAATTCTACCATTTACCTTTCATTTCGCATATGATATATATATAACATATGTTTAAACATATGTATATATTAAACTATCAAACATTAAAGAACCCTTTCAATCCAGAACTAAAAGTACGATAATTAGGCTAAATAAAATTTAGTTAAAATGGGTCATTAACTAATTTTAACAAATTCTAAATCCATTATTTACCTATAAAAAAATTGGTCAGTTTTGAATTTTAGATTCCCTTCAATTTGTCAGTCCAATATTAATGCTCCATGTCCTCCTTTTGAATTTACAAAGCTATGGTAAATTGTCTTGTTTTAATTTACGGATTGGTAGTGCGTTAACATTTGGTTGACATGTTTAAATACCAAATCACGTATGCTGAAATATAGACATGAAAATGCTACAAAAAAAGCAGGAATATAATCTACAGATTAAATTCTGTGTAGGATGGCATCTAAACTCAGCCTCAAAAAAAAATGTTGTTCTTTAACATTAGTCCTTATATTTGCGAGTTGAAGTTAAAATTCAACGACCTGAGTTTTGTAAATTGAGGTGTAAAATTAACTTTTTGTGGATGATAGGATTAGATCAATCTATTCATTTTTGCTTGGGGTCTTACGGTGTTGGTTTTTTAGTTTTGAGTTGGGCTTATTAGTCATAAGATAGTTTTGAGTGAAAAAAAGAAAAATGCTATCAGGTATTAAAAAAAATTTAGTTTCTTTTTGTCAAAATTTATGAGCTTGTTGAAATATAAAGCATGATGGTTGTATCTTAAATTTGTGGAAAATAATTTGAAATGAAACCACTGTTTAGGTTGTTACTGTGAATTTTAAACCACTGTTCAAATTACTAGGGGGCATTGGCAAGACAATAAAGGCCCTTGTTTGAATAAATTTTGTCAAGGGAGGTAAGCAACACTTGCACCTTTTAGGTAAAAGTTTAGTTTTCCTTTTGTTAATGGTTTGGTAATATCCTAATTGAATTAAGTTGCTAGGTATTTTTGATTTTAAACTCCTTTCCTTTCCTCTGATATTAGCCTTGTGGAATACATTTGATTGTGTGGTCTTGTTAGATCTACAACATTTGTAGTTGTTTAGTCTTATAGTAGAGTGCACTTATTAGGAAATAGTTGATGCAATATTGTCATTTTAATCATACTAACAGGTGGCATGTTGAAGTTTCTTGTGAAACATCTTGGTATTCAAAATAAACACTTGATCTATCTGACATCATCTTGCTGACTTCAAATTCTCATCCAAGTGTGCCGGACAATTCTATAAAATTTCAAATATTTATGTTGTTTAAACCATTATCTTTTTCAATATACTTGGATCTTGAAAATGTGAAAAAGACTTTGGTATGAAACCAAGCTGGTGAATAATTTCATTAAAGACACTTCCAAGGGCCTGATTTAGAAATTAGAACAAATGTGTATATAGGCATAGAAAAGATATCCTTGAGCCATTGTCGATGTTTTGGCTACAAGGGTTATTTTTTGGAGAAAATACTTTCTTATTCTTTAGAATAGTGATCTTCAATACAAAGTGAAATGCGAGAGAAGAGATCATCGTGTGGCTCTTGGCCTTTGGTGGATTTGGTGATTGTGTCTGCAATCGCTGTCAACATTTTCCTTGGTTTGCAGTTCTTTCCTCATTTTAGTCTGATGACTTCTTCTTTCTTGAGTTGTTTATCAATTGGTAGATTTGATAAATATCTACTATCCCACAATGGTTGGACTTTATTTATATTCAGACTTTATATTATCTACATTACTATATGTCTTGCTTTCTTATATATTTATATACGTTTCCTTTTTAAATAATAACATAATGAACTTTACGGCTCTATATTTCACCACACCCGGCCTTCTATTGATGCCTCCGGACTTATGCCTAATTATCCTTAATCCCGTTTAATTAAACAATTTCATTATACTCCATTTACCTATATATATCAATAACCAATCAAACACTTTCATTACCGTACATTTCATCTCACTTTGCACAAAGTTAACCTCGAGGCGAGTTCAACGTGCGACCACGTCCAGATGGCCCTTCTCGAATCCAAACGTTTGACTCTTGGCAATTTAGCTCGGCTTCCAACGTCGGGCCTTAACGTGCGATGGCACGGGTTAACGGTGGTTTTTCGGGGTCACTTCGCCACGTGTCACATTCCCTATGGAATTTCTCGCGAATAGGAAATACCGCCTACATACTATGCCTGGCAAAGCGGTGCGATATGGGCAACCCGGCTTTTGTGATTGGCTCGTGGTTTTGGTAGAAGGGCTTGACCACGGGTACAATGCCGGATTAAAGCTATCCTTTTGTTTTGTTAACTCATGTCAATCCTCGGGTCGGGTTAGAAAGCACAACAATTTTGTCTCTTTATTAAGCGGGATTTTTATATTTGAAGACGGTTTTCATGACCTAGGTTCTCTACACGGACCTCGCCTTCGAGTGGGGTGAGTTCACGGGGTTATGTCAGACAATTTGCGAATTCAAAGACGAAGGAATGGAATTATCATTGGCAATCGCCTCACCCAGTTAAACAATTCTTCACAATTACTTGATTCGAGATAATTCAATGGCAACTAAGCTTGGAAATCATTTGCTTGGAAAGCAAATTTTCACACACAGAGGTTTATTGCAAAAATCCCCTCTCTACTCTCCTCTTCCCCTCTCTACCTTTATTCATGCGAGGAATTACAATTTATATACATAACATATGGCTCTTCGGTTCCTCTTTGAGAGGACCATTCTAGAAATCAAAATGTCTAGTATAATAATTCAACTAAACATGAAAACAAGTTCAATCTCTGTTATAACTAGTCTAAGTAATACGGTCGAGTTTGAGGTATTGACACCTAGGCACATTTGCAACTCAAATGTTTCGAACCCTCCTAGCCACAACATGTGAATAAAACCTCCTACAGTGGCAGCTAGTGCTAAACCTTTTTGCATCATCGTGTGACATAAACCTATTTAACAAAGTGAATTCCTTGAATTTCACCAAATATTTTCTTTGAATTCCTTATTGTTAATGTTAAAATTACTTGTCCTAGTGCCTCACCTCTCTTATGAATGTTTTACCAGTAGGTACAGCCGATATTTGGTGTAGAAGACATGGCATCCATTGAAAAGAGAAAGTGCAAGTAGCCTCATCATTCCATATAAATGATATTTTCTTCAAGAGATATGTGAGTGGACTTGAAATGCATGCATAATTCTTAACAAATGATCAATAATATCATGTAAGTCTAAAAAATCTTCTAGAACCTTGATTTTCTTAGGGGCCAGTCAATTTCATAAACCTTGCATCTTTTGAGGCTCCAACTTCACTCCTTCCTTTAAAACAATATGAACCAAATACTCAGGAATTCTTATTTCCCAAAAGCACATTTGGGATATTTTTACATAAAAATGATTGTTCTCAATAATTATTTATATAACTTTTCCACATGTTTAGTGTGGTATTCCCATGATTTATTATAACTATGTGTATTATCAAAGAAAACCAACACAAATTTTATAAGATGGGATAAAAAAAAATTGTTCTTAAGTCGAGCCTGCCGGACTTCAAACGACGATAAACCATAATTCAAACCAAATTCGCGTTCCAAAATAGCCTGCTAACGTCGGCCAATTTTGTGACGCGAAAACCAAATGACTTCTGCCCTAATATTTTTCGGGTCCGAAGTTGGGCTGGCGTACGGAGGGAAGTTGTGACGCAAATTTCTTATCAAATTCGCCCTAATGTTTTTCCAGTCCAGATTTCCACTGCGCGAGCGGCCCAAACAAAGATCCGCTCCAATCAATTTCTGCCACGTGTCCTCAATAAAACTTGCCCTGCTCCCGTCTACGGGTGCATTCGATGGCGTTTAAGGTGATGGGACATGGATATGGTGATTTCATATCAATCGCATTAACATTTAACACTGTTCAATTAAGTTTTCACATCAAATCCGCATTAATTAATTTTTAACACCGTTCAAGATCGGACCTCCACTCCTCATAGCGATTCTGCACGCTCCAATTTGATCCAGCCTTCGTCTCTCGTTATTAATGATAAGAGATTAATTATGACGAGCGTCCTTTGATTTCATTGCAGTCGGGTTGACAAAATGGCGTTTAGCCATGGTTTTTCAGACAAGCCGGTTGCTAGATTACACTGCCTGCTAACTGTGACGATAAGGAGAAGTGGCCAGCTGAACTGCTGCCTAGACCTTGCTACATATTTGCATTTCTCTCAGTTCTGTCTCTGCCTGTCTTCCTCTATTAATTGGAATTCTGCTTCTCCGTCTCCTCTTGTGCCCACTGCGCCTGAGATTGCACCCATGCCTCGCGTGCGTCATAGGATGCGTTGCCGCAGGGGGAGCACTAGAGGTCAACCCCTGCGTGCTCCCTCTAGCCCCTCAACAGAGTCGACTTTCGGCCAATCCAGTGATTATTACGCAGGTCGATATCCAAATACTAGGAGTGGGCAGGGTTGGCTTGTAGGATCTGGCCACCGTATGGATTCCCCTGCTCCTCGCTTCCCCACCGCTAGTTCACCTTCTTCCACGACGCACACTGCGCAATTTTCCTTTAATTGCTCTCTCAACCGCCCGCGAATCACGGCTTTAGTCACTGTGGTCTTCCGCGAGGAGGCCCAAACAGAGGAAGAATGCACCCGTCTGGCGGGTCTGAGCTCGGAAAAAGCCGGCCAACATTCGGGCCTTCAAGAGGGGAGTCGTGGCATGCATGTGGAGGTAGCACCTAGCGATCCTGGACCTTCCAAAGGATGGTGCCGAATCGTGGAGGAACCACCAGAGGAGTAGTTTGGTTAATTTGTTTTTCTTGCTTAGCAGGCCCACTTAATTGGGCTACTTTTAGATTATTTTACTGTGCTGGACCTTTGTAATATTTTTTAATTCTGTAAGTTCAAGACTGGTTTCCCCGTATGAGGGCAGTCTTCTTAATATTTTGATTTTTTGATGACAAATTTGCCATGTGTATGGCCAGGAAATGTTTTTGACTTTGGTGTAATTTTATTCGCAATGTTAATAGATTAACTTTACTTAGAATTCTCACATGATTAACGTTTTTCTTGATCTGTTCAAGGATTTTGGGTACTTTAATTTGTATTTGGAACAATGGATGTCGGTAATCTATCTGTTTCTTTACTGTTCTACATACTGCTATTTCACTTTCTTATAGATGCCTCGGGCATATTTGAATGCTTTCTCAGATTTTCGATAATCTCCATGTGGACCGTTACTAGATTTTATATCATGTCCTTGTATGTGACATGGGGTATTTTTCTATCATTGTCTGGGGTGGGACTTCCACTTTTCTGGATGGATATTTGGGTTCCAATCTTCAGATGTGAAAATGTAATGCTTCATGGACTGCTTTACTTCATATAATATATTCAAAACAATGTTTTTTCTCTTCTGAAAAAGAAATGATTAATGTTTATCATTCTTCCTTCAAAACTAGCGATGCTGGTGTATGTTGCTGGTTTATTGATATGGTCTGATGGTCTTTTTATATTTTGGACATATCACACTCCTCAAATTATTAGCATTTTTCTCTATTCAAGGATTTTGGGTACTTTAATTTGTATTTGGAACAATGGACGTCGGTACGTACTCTATCTGTTGCTTTACTATTCTACATACTGCTATTTCACTTTCTTATAGATGCCTCGGGCATATTTGGATGCTTTCTCAGATTGTCGATAATCTTCATGTGGACCGTTACTGGGTTTTATATCAAGTCGCTGTATGTGACATGGGGTATTTTTCTATCATTGTCTGGGGTGGGACTTCCACTTTTCTGGATGGATATTTGGGTTCCAATCTTCAGATGTGAAAATGTAATGACTTCATGGACCGTTTTACTTCATACAATATATTCAAAACAACGTTTTTTCTCTTGTGAAAAAAAAATGATTAATGTTTATCACTCTGCCTTCAAAACTAGCGATGTCGGTCTATGTTGCTGGTTTATTGATATGGTCTGATGGTCTTTTTATATTTTGGACATATCACACTCCTCACATGATTAGCGTTTTTCTCTGTTGTAGGATTTTGGGTACTTTAATTTGTATTTGAAACAATGGACGTCGGTACTCTATCTGTTGCTTTACTATTCTACATACTACTATTTCACTTTCTTATAGATGCCTCGGGCATATTTGGATGCTTTCTCAGATTGTCGATAATCTCCATGTGGACCGTTACTGGGTTTTATATCAAGTCCCTGTATGTGACATGGGCTATTTTTCTATCACTGTCTGGGGTGGGACTTCCACTTTTCTGGATGGATATTTGGGTTCCAATCTTCAGATGTGAAAATGTAATGACTTCATGGACTGTTTTACTTCATATAATATATTCAAAACAACGTTTTTTCTTGTGAAAAAAAAATGATTAATGTTTATCACTCTGCCTTCAAAACTAGCGATGCTGGTCTATGTTGCTGGTTTATTGATATGGTCTCATGGTCTTTCTATATTTTGGACATATCACACTCCTCACATGATTAGCGTTTTTCTCTGTTCAAGGATTTTGGGTACTTTAATTTGTATTTGGAACAATGGACGTCGGTACTCTATCTTTTGCTTTACTATTCTACATACTACTATTTCACTTTCTTATAGATGCCTCGGGCATATTTGGATGCTTTCTCAGATTGTCGATAATCTCCATGTGGACCGTTACTGGGTTTTATATCAAGTCCCTGTATGTGACATGGGGTATTTTTCTATCACTGTCTGGGGTGGGACTTCCACTTTTCTAGATGGATATTTGGGTTCCAATCTTTAGATGTGAAAATGTAATAACTTCATGGACTGTTTTACTTCATATAATATATTCAAAACAACATTTTTTCTCTTGTGAAAAAAAAATGATTAATGTTTATCACTCTGCCTTCAAAACTAGCGATGTTGGTTTATTGATATGGTCTGATGGTCTTTTTATATTTTGGACATATCACACTCCTCACATGATTAGCGTTTTTCTTTGTTCAAGGATTTTGGGTACTTTAATTTGTATTTGGAACAATGGACGTCGGTACTCTATCTGTTGCTTTACTATTCTACATAATGCTATTTCACTTTCTTATAGATGCCTCGGGCATATTTGGATGCTTTCTCAGATTGTCGATAATCTCCATGTGGACCGTTACCGGGTTTTATATCAAGTCCCTGTATGTGACATGGGGTATTTTTCTATCACTGTCTGGGGTGGGACTTCCACATTTCTGGATGGATATTTGGGTTCCAATCTTCAGATGTGAAAATGTAATGACTTCATGGACTGTTTTACTTCATATAATATATTCAAAACAACGTTTTTTCTCGTGAAAAAAAAATGATTAATGTTTATCACTCTGCCTTCAAAACTAGCGATGATGGTCTATGTTGCTGGTTTATTGATATGGTCTCATGGTCTTTTTATATTTTGGACATATCACACTCCTCACATGATTAGCGTTTTTCTCTGTTCAAGGATTTTGGGTACTTTAATTTGTATTTGGAACAATGGACGTCGGTACTCTATCCGTTGTTTTACTATTCTACATACTGCTATTTCAATTTCTTATAGATGCCTCGGGCATATTTGGATGCTTTCTCAGATTTGTCGATAATCTCCATGTGGACCGTTACTAGGTTTTATATCAAGTCCCTGTATGTGACATGGGGTATTTTTCTATCACTGTCTGGGGTGGGACTTCCACTTTTCTGGATGGATATTTGGGTTCCAATCTTCGGATGTGAAAATGTAATGACTTCATGGACTGTTTTACTTCATATAATATATTCAAAACAACGTTTTTTCTCTTGTGAAAAAAAAATGATTAATGTTTATCACTCTGCCTTCAAAACTAGTGATGCTGGTCTATGTTGTTGGTTTATTGATATGGTCTGATGGTCTTTTTATATTTTGGATATATCACACTCCTCACATGATTAGCGTTTTTCTCTGTTCAAGGATTTTGGGTACTTTAATTTGTATTTGGAACAATGGACGTCGGTACTCTATCTGTTGCTTTACTATTCTACATACTGCTATTTCACTTTCTTATAGATGCCTCGGGCATATTTGGATGCTTTATCAGATTTGTAGATAATCTCCATGTGGACCGTTACTGGGTTTTATATCATGTCCCTGTAGGTGACATGGGGTATTTTTCTATCATTGTCTGGGGTGGGACTTCCACTTTTCTGGATGGATATTTGGGTTCCAATCTTCATATGTGAAAATGTAATGACTTCATGGACTGTTTTACTTCATATAATATATTCAAAACAACGTTTCTCATCTTTTAAAGTTTCATTTTTTTTTTTTAAATTGAACCCTCCGTCGGTCTACCGACGCCTTGTAGACGTCGGAACTGCGACAACCCAAAAACGTCGGAAGAGAGACAGTATAAAAACGTCGGACCACATTTTGTCGGAATTACGACAGATTAAAAACGTCGGAAGAACGACGTTCCAAACGTCGGACCACATTTCGTCGGAATTGCGACATCTTATAGACGTCGGAAGAGCGACGTCCAAAACTTCGGACCACGTTGCGTCGGAATTGCGACTGTTTAAAAATGTCAGAAGAGCGACGTTCAAAACGTCAGACCACATTGCATCGGAAGTGCGACCGTTTACAAACGTCGGAGGCGAGACGATTTGTGAGACGTCAGAAGAGTGACGCTTGTTCGGAAGCGACGGAAGAAGTGTCGATAGTGCGACACTATTTACGTCCGTCGGAACTGCGACGGCATGACAAACCACGTTTTGTCCACCCTCGAACTGTCGTTCTTGCGACGACTATGTGTCGGAATAGCGATGAATTGGCCGTCGAAATTTCCGCCAAATTTTCTAGTGTTATTGGGTATGGATTGGTTTTATATTCACAGGACCAAGGTGGATTTCTATGACAAATCCATTGAGTGCTTGGATGACAATGGGGAACCAAGAGTGTTATAGGGAAATAAGAAAGCCACATCGGTTAGGATGTTGAAAACCATGCAGGCCAAGCACAGTCACAGGAAAGGGTGTGTGCAATTTTTAGTTCATATATATAGTGATAAAGGTAAGTGAGTTGAGGATGTAGACGTGTTGAATAATTATCAAGTTGTATAGTAGTTTGAGGATGTGTTTCTAGCAAATATTTCAGAGTTTCCAGCTCATAAGGAGGTAGAATTTTCTATTGAGTTTGTATCAGGGGAAGCTACAACATCAAAGGCACCTTACGGGATGAGCACATCTGAGTTGGTAGAATTAAATTTTCTGCTGAAAGAGATAATTGACAAAGGGTACATTAGGCCAAATGTATTTCCTTTGGGTGCACTAGTGTTGTTTGAGAATATGGTTGGCACTCTCAAATTTTCTATTGAATACAGAAAAATAAAAAAAGTGACCATCAATAATAGGTATTCATTGCTACGGATTTATGATTCATTTGATCAGATGAAGGAAACAACAATATTCTCTAAGATCGACTTGAGATAATGATACCATTAGGTACACATCAGAGAAGAGGAAATCTTCAAGGCCGCATTTAGGACCAGGTATGGGCATTACGAGTTCGTTGTAGTTCCATTCTACTTGAATAATGGCCCAACTACATTTATGTGTTTGATGAACAAGGTGTTTCATCCTTATTTGGAAAAGTTTGTTATTGTGATCATTTATGACATTTTGATATATTCTATAAATGAGGAAGACCATGTCGAGCATTTGGCAACAATGTTGAGATTTTTGAGAGAGCATCAACTATATGCTAAGCTTAGAAAATGAAATTTTTTCCATATCGAGGTACATTACTTGGTACATGTTGTCTCGAAGGAGGGAATTGTAGTAGATCTAGAAAATATAAGGGCCATGATGGAATGGGTAGCTCCTAAGAATTTAGATTATGTGAGATCATTCATGGGATTGGAAGAGTATTATAGGAGGTTCATCAAGAAATTCTCACAGATTTCTTATCCTATTACGTCATTGTAGAGGAAAGGTAAGTGTTGGCAATATGATGCAATGAGTTGTCCTTGATCGCAACCTACTTGATGAAGTTGTCCTTCATGAAAACTGACTTGTGGAAGTTGTCTTTGGATAGAAACCTATGTATTACAGATGTAAGAATGATGTATCTACAGAGAAAAGAGTTCCAGTAAATGCCAGATAAATGATAAATATAATATGTCACAATGTATACGCGCTTTTGTAAAGGCCAAGTCGCGTATACACACGGATAAGTACGTCCCAAGTCGCGTATGCCCTTTTGCGCTCCAAATTTACAATACCAAGGGGCATTACCATGGTTTTGGCACACAATATTGAGCGTTGTATGGTTTATTTGATTCAGTCCAAGAATACCATAGGAAGTGGTGTGGTTTTGGCTCATGGTATTGGTAAAAGCTAAATCTATTTAAGGAGAAGAAGATCATAGGGCAAGGTGTGCATGAGTAAGGGTTGCTGATGAATAAATATCTCTAAGGAATATCTGCATGGATGAACTCTGTTCTTAACTGATAGATCTGAATCTATGATGCACCCATGGATCTGAGGATGATGCAAGATCTCTAGATCTGATGATGATGAATCTCTAAGATGATCTGCAGAAGAAATGGTGAAGATCTGGCGCAAAGTTTGCTGAAGATAATGAAGAAATCTAGGTAAGTTTATAGATCTAATCTGTTTTTCAAAGTTTTCCATTTATAGATCTATACGCTAGTTTTTCTCATCAAAAGCGCGTGTATACGCGGGTTCTTTGAATGAAAAGCGCGTATAGGGTTTTCTGAAGAATAAAATACACAGAAGTATACGCGGGATGCTATGCAGGAAAGCATGTATGTACGCGGCTTCAGTAAAGCAATGTAGCGTATGCTATTTGAATCAATGAAAGATCAGGGTTGAGTGTGTATCTGCATATCTATTCTGAAGTCTGGGTTAGTTCTGATATTCTAGATACAGTGGTCTCACTGATCTGTTTGAAGTATTGGGCAAAGTATGTTTGTTGATGTTATGCAAAGGGTTATGTTGAAGATGTTTGATCCAGTATGAAAATTGATGAAACGTGGTCAGTAGTAGATCTAGGGGTTGAAGCCCTCAGTATGAAAGAAGAAGCTTTCTGTCAGTAGATGCTGGTGATTGATTTCAGGGGGTCGAATCTCCATTCCAGGAGAGGCTGGTAGACGAGATCAGGGGGTTGGAGCTCCCTTCCAGTTGTAGCTGGAAAACGAGAGAAGGTTGCAGCCTTCTGCAAGTAGAAGCCTGCGTACTGGTATGAGTCTACATCAGTACTATGTTGTAAAAGGTTTTCTATATAATAAATATTGAAGACAACGACGACAATAGTTGTGGTTTTCTCCCGAATTGGGTTTCCACCTTAAATATTGGTGTTCAAGTGTGTGATGCTTTATTCTGTCGGTTACTGTTCATAACTTCTAACCTGATACAAAACTGATAAATCTGTTTAGAAGACTGCTTCTAAGAATTTCTCTAAATCTGGAAAGTTAAATTAGTATACGCTAGTTTCCTTCTGCATTTCCGCGTACATATGCTAGTTCCGTTCATAAAAACCATGTATGGAAATCTGCTTAAAGAAAAAGTTGAATTTATGTTATAAGCTCTAAATACTGATTCACCCCCCCCTCTCAGTATTTTTCCCAACAATTGGTATTAGAGGAGGTCCTTCTGAAAAATCTTAGCCGCTAGAAGGAGGATCAAGGAAGATGAGCAATCAAGATGGAACAACATCTATCAGGCCTCCACTCTTTAACGGAAAAAAATTAATATTCTGGGAAACAAGGATGAGATCCTATCTTCAGTCTCTGGGAGCAGATGTATGGGCTATTGTTGAAGGAGGATATCAATATCCAGCCACAGTACCAACAGATCAGACGAAAAGGAAGAATTATGAAACAAATGCAAAGGTGGTCAATGCGCTATTGGGAAGTCTAACTAAATCTGAATTTGTCAAATTCATGCAGCTGAATACATCAAAGGCAATATGGGACAAAATCATTCTAAGTTATGAAGGTGATGCGAAGGTAAAAAGTGCTAAACTCCAAACTCTCATAATTCAATATGAGAATCTAAAAATGGATAATGAGGAGAGCATTGCCAGTTTATTTTTACGTCTTGATGATATTGTAAATCGTATGAGAAATTTGGGAGAAACAATAACCAAATCTACTTTGGTTGAGAAAATTTTAAGATCACTAACGGCAAAATTTGAGTCAAAAGTTTCTGCTCTTGAAGAAAAGCAGGATCTTCAAAATATTACTGTGGTGCAACTTCATGGCATACTAATTGCATATGAAATGAGAAGAGGAAGACCATTTGAAGTCAAAGAAGCAGTCTTTAGAGCTTCTACAAAAGGAAAGAAGTACAAGGAACAGAAGGATCAGGATATATCTCAGAAGAAGATGAGGTAAATTTTGTAAAGAAACTCCAACTTGGCACAGGACGGTTCAGAGGTAAGCTTCCTTTCAAATGTTTTGATTGTGGAAGAGTTGGTCATTATGCTACTAAGTGTCCTCATAAAGAAACACATAAAAAGGGGAAGGAAGTAGTAATAAGGAATAAGAATCATTATAGCACTAGAAAAAGTTACTATACTCATGAAGACAGTGATGGGTTATCTGATAGTGAGGAAGAATGTGAACAAGATCTTAGACTTCTCATGGAATTTGAAAAAGAATCTAGAAAAGAAAAGGATACTTTTATGGATGCTCTAGAGGAAAATGATTTTCTTGATGAAAACAATCAACTCAAAATATGCTTAGAAGAAAGTAAAATAACCATAGAAACTCTGAAAAATCAACTTGAAGAAAAGGAGAAACACAATGAAAAATTAGAATGTGAAGTAGTAAGTCTAAGAAAATAACTTGAGAAAGTAAAGATTTTGAATCTTAGATTTGCTAAAGGATCTGAAACCTTAGATGATATTACCAAGGTACAATGTTCTCCTCTTATAAATACAGGTCTTGGATATATCAGAGAATCTTTTCAGGCTTCAGCACCAAATTATCTAAAAGCAGCTACAACTGGTATACAACATTCTGCCACTCAGCAGGGGAATAAAGAATCTTCACAGGTAAAGCATGACCAGCTCAATTCAAAGAACACTACCAAGAATACCTTTCAAAGAAACACCAACCAATAGGTAAATTCAAATAGAAGATTTCATGATCATAGAAATTTCTACTTCAATGGACAATGTTTCTCATGTCACAATTTTGGTCATAACGCTGTTCAATGTGTTGCATATAAAACCATCATGACAAGAGAAGCAAGAAAGAAAAGGATTGATATTGGAATGAAGAAGAATACCTATAACAACTTTTATCCTCTTCAAAATGAAGTTGAATGTGCTTATTGCAATAACTTTGGCCATGAAGAATCTGAATGCAGGAGAAAAGTCCACCCAAAAGAACATTTTACTTCAAACTCCAAAGTGTGGAAAAAGAAGGAATTACAAGTTGAAAATTGTGGCATAGCTTTATTTGTAGAAGGTGAAGAAAATCAATGGTACATTGATAGTGGATGCCCAAAACACATGACAGGTGACAAAAACAAACTTCTTGCATATAGTGCTCTAGAAAAGGAAAAGAATGTTACATTTGGAAATGATACTCATGCTGTCATTAAGGGAAAAGGATCTGTTTTTCTAAAAGAAAAGGTGAAAGCTAATAATGTCATGTATGTGGATGGATTAAAGCATAACCTGTTAAGTGTAAGTCAAATGTGTGATCAAGGAACTGAAGTTGTCTTTAGTTCAAAAGAATGTGTGGTACGTGATCTTGATATAGGTAAAACAATTATAAAAGGAAAAAGAACTCCAAGCAACCTGTATGTATTGAAGAACTGCAAAAAACAATGTTACTTGAGTAAATCTTCAGAAAAATGGCTATGGCATAGAAGGTTGGGGCATCTGAGCTTCTCTCAAATCAACAAATCAAGTAGACTCAAAGTTGTTCGTGATCTTCCCAATATTACTCTACCTGAAAGTATCATATGCAAATCTTGCCAATTCGGTAAGCAAACCAGAGTGCAATTTAATGCCAAGGAAGGATCATCAAGTAAGCCTCTTGAACTCATTCATACTGACATATGTGGACCTGTGAGGAAAAAGTCACCACGTGGTGAACAATATTATATCTTATTTATTGATGATTTCTCTAGAATGTGTTGGATTGGGTTGATTAAACACAAAGATGAAGCATTTGAGAAATTTCAGATCTTCAAAGCACTGGTTGAAAATGAATTAGATCTAAAAATCAAGTGTCTTAGATCTGATTGAGGAGGAGAATATACATCAGATGAATTCCTTGAATTTTGTGAACAACATGGCATAAAAATACAGTTTTCTGTAGCTGGCACTCCACAACAAAATGGCGTAGCAGAAAGAATGAATAGAACAGTTCAACAAATGGCTAGAGCCATGCTTGATGATTTCGGAACGCCTGACACTTTTTGGGGAGAAGCGGCACATACAGCGGTAAATATTCTTAACAAGGCACATGTTCATGTAAATAGTGATAAAATGCCATATGAACTCTGGTATGGTAATCCTCCCACTATTAAGCATTTTAGAGTTTTTGGAAGCAAATGCTTTATCAAAAATAATTATGAAAATCTTGGCAAATTTGAACCTAGAGTAGATGAAGGAATACTTCTTGGTTACTCCTCTAGGAGTAGAGCATATAAATGTTACAATAAAAGACTTCGGAAGATTTTTGAATGTATTGATGTGGTTTTTGATGAGTCTCCTGCAGCTCCAAAAGAAGAAAAACAAACAACAGATGAAGACGATGATGACGTATATCCTTCTACATCAAATAGAAATGATATAGACAGTGAACCCAATGAAGAACCCAAAGATGATTTATCTGAAAAAGCTCCATCCAGATATGTTCAAAAGAATCATCCAAAATCTCAAATTTTGGGAGAAAAGGGATCAGGTGTACAAACAAGAAGGACTCTTGTGGGATATTCTAGCTATCTGGCATTTCTATCCACTATTGAACCACACAATGTCAATCAAGCTAGCAAAGATGAATGTTGGATTCAAGCCATGAATGAAGAGCTTGATCAAATTGAAAAGAATCACACTTGGGAATTAGTACCAAGACCTTATGATAAAAATGTCTTTAGAACTAAATGGATATTCAAAAACATGTTAAATGAGAATGGGGATGTTACAAGAAATAAAGCTAGACTTGTTTGCAAGGGGTATGCTCAACAAGAAGGTATAGACTTTGAAGAAACTTTTTCTCCTGTAGCTAGACTTGAAGACATAAGAATGTTTCTCGCTTTTTAAAGCTTCCAACAAATCAAAGTTTATCAAATTGATATTAAATCTTCTTTTCTCAATGGTGATCTAGAAGAAGAAGTTTATATAGAACAACTAGAAGGATTCATTTTGGGAAATGATGAAAATCTTGTTTGTAGACTCAAAAAGGCTCTATATGGTCTCAAACAAGCTCCAAGGGCATGGTATTATCGTCTTGACAAATATCTTCATCAACAAGGATTTTCAAAGGGGTCTGCTGATAGCAACTTATACACAAAAATGGAAAATGATAAACTATTGATTTTGGTTGTATATGTTGATGATATGATTTTTGGGAGTAACGAAGAATCTATGAGTCAGAAATTTGCTTCTGTCATGCAGCAAGAATTTGAAATGTCTTTACTTTGGGAACTAACATTCTTTCTTGGCTTGCAAGTGCATCAAACTACAGATGGTATATTCTTGTCACAAGAAAAATACCTTAAGCAAATTCTGAAGAAGTATGGCATGGAAGAGTGCAAACCTGTAAGTACACCAATGATAATCGGATGTAATCTCAGTTCTCATGATGATTCTCCCACGGTGAATCAACCAGAATACAGATCTATGATAGGAAGTCTACTTTATCTCACTGGGACTAGACCAGACATTATGCATGCAGTTGTGATTGTTGGACGATTCCAAGCTAATCCAAAAGAGTTTCACCTTCAGGCTGTCAAAAGAATATTCAAATATCTACAAGGAACTCAAGACTTTGGACTATGGTATCTAAAGAATGTTGATCTTACTCTTCATGCTTACACTGATGCAGATTGGGCTGGAAATGTTGATGATCGGAAAAGCACAAGTGGTGGTGCATTCTATATGGGGCCCCGGTTGGTATCTTGGTTCAACAAGAAGCAAAGCTCTATTGCCTTATCTACAGCAGAAGCAGAATATGTGGCTGCCGCATCATGTTGCACTCATCTTCTCTGGATGATGCAAACCTTACAAGACTTTCAAATCAAATGTTCACCTCCTATCTCCATTATGTGTGATAATACAAGTGCCATCAGTATCTCAAAGAATCTTGTTATGCATTCCAAGACCAAGCACATTCCCATCAAGTATCACTTCTTATGTGAACAAGTGCTTGAACAAAAGGTGAAGTTGGAGTATGTTCCCTCCAAAGAACAAGTTGCTGATATATTTACCAAACCTTTACATAGGGAAGTGTTCGAATATCTCAGACAAAAGCTGGGAGTTGTCTCTGCCTCTCAGAATATTAGATCTGCCTAAATTCAAAAGATTAAATTGGATATGCGGATTTCCTGAAGGACAATCACGTATATATGCGAGTTTATAGACAGAAAACCACGTATGAGTGTTTGTTGACAAATTTTTCTGGGTCAGCATTCTTCAGCACAGCTGCAGTGCTGTTGGGTCTCTCTGGTGATGTTCCAGCTCTCATATTTCTGTTTCATTCTTTAATACTTCTGATGAAGATTCCTTGATGATTTGTTGTTGAAAGTGTTCAGGATGCACAAGCTAAGGGGGAGCATTGGGCATGTGAAAAGGATTCATTGTTGACATTCTATTTATTTGTTGTAGTTTGATCTTGTGCTTGAGAATATTTGATCTTGATTGTATAAGTCATTTCTGTAATTTGATGAAAAAAGTCATGTTGAGACCTATGATGTAAAATTATAATATTCAGTCATGTAAGGACTTGTTCAAATTTGTAAACCCACTTGGTTGGGTAGTTGAGTCAAAATGTGTAAACCCACTTGGTTGGGTACTTGAGTCACATATCTAAATCCACTTGGTTGGATCATTGATGTAAGTATGAGTCCTTGGTGATAGGAAAGGTCATAGAGTCATGTACTTCATTAAAAATTTATGTTTGAAGATGCAACATGATCTTAGGGGGAGCATGGTATTGTTGGTACAAAGGATCTTGATCTAACCTTTTCCCTTGATGTCAAAGGGGGAGAATGTTGTTGCTGAATTTATTTCTGGTCATGGTTGCCATCAAGTCCAAAGGGGGAGATTGTTGGCAATATGATGCAATGAGTTGTCCTTGATGGCAACCTACTTGATGAAGTTGTCCTTGATGAAAACTGACTTGCTGAAGTTGTCTTTGGATAGCAACCTATGTATTACAGATGTAAGAATGATGTATCTACAGAGAAAATAATTCCAGTAAATGCCAGAGAAATGATAAATATAATATGTTACAATGTATATGCGCTTTTGTAAAGGCGAAGTCGCGTATACACGCAGATAAGTACGTCCCAAGTCGCATATGCCCTTTTGCGCTCCAAATTTACAATACCAAGGGGCATTACCATGGTTTTGGCACATAGTATTGAGTGCTGTATGGTTTATTTGATTCCGTCCAAGAATACCATCGGAAGTGGTGTGGTTTTGGCTCATGGTATTGGTAAAAGCTAAATCTATTTAAGGAGAAGAAGATCATAGGGCAAGGTGTGCATGAGTAAGGGTTGCTGATAAATAAATATCTCTAAGGAATATCTGCATCGATGAACTCTGTTCTTAACTGATAGATATGAATCTATGATGCACCCATGGATCTGAGGATGATGCAAGATCTCTAGATCTGATGATGCTGAATCTCTAAGATGATCTGCAGAAGAAATGGTGAAGATCTGGCGTAAAGTCTGCTGAAGATAATGAAGAAATCTGGGTAAGTTTATAGATCTGATCTATTTTGCAAATTTTTCCATTTACAGATCTATACGCTAGTTTGTCTCATCAAAAGTGCGTGTATACGCGGGTTCTCTTAATGAAAAGCGCATATAGGGTTTTCTGAAGAATAAAATACACAGAAGTATACGCAAGATGTTGTGCAGGAAAGCGCGTATGTACGCGGCTTCAGTAAAGAAAAGTAGCATATGATATTTGAATTAATGAAAGATCAAGGTTGAGTGTGTATCTGCATATCTATTCTGAAGTCTGGGTTAGTTCTGATATGCTAGTTACAGTGGTCTCACTGATCTGTTTGAATTATTGGGCAAAGTATGTTTGTTGATGTTATGTAAAGGGTTGTGTTGAAGATGTTTGATCCAGTATGAAAATTGATGAAACGTGGTCAGTAGTAGATCTAGGGGTTGTAGCCTTCAGTATGAAAGAAGAAGCTTTCTGTCAGTAGATGCTGGTGATTGATTTCAGGGGGTCGAAGCTCCCTTCCAGGAGAGGCTGGTAGATGAGATCAGGGGGTTGGAGCTCCCTTCCGGTTGTAGCTAGAAAACGAGAGAAGGTTGCAGCCTTCTACAGGTAGAAGCCTGCGTACTAGTATGATTCTGCATCAGTACTATGTTTTAAAAGGTTTTCTATATAATAAAGATTGAAGACAGCAACGACAACAGCGGTGGTTTTCTCCCGAATTGGGTTTCCACCTTAAATATTGGTGTTCAAGTGTGTGATGCTTTATTCTGTCAGTTACTATTCATAACTTCTAACCTGATACATAACTGATAAATCTGTTTATAAGACTGCTTCTGAGAATTTCTCTAAATCTGGAAAGTTAAATTAGTATACGCTAGTTTCCTTCTGCATTTCCGCGTACATACGCTAGTTCCGTTCATAAAAACTGTGTATGGAAATATGCTTAAAGAAAAAGTTGAATTTATGTTATAAGCTCTAAATACTGATTCACGCCCCCCCCCCCCCCCCCCCCTCTTAGTATTTTTCCCAACAGTAAGAAGTTTTATTGGACAAAGAGTGTGAGGCTAGTTTTAAGAAAATTAACTAGTTGTTAACACATGATATAGTGCTAAAGATTACAGATCCAAACAATGAGTTTATAGTGTATATATATACTTGAAAAATAGGACTTGGTTGGGTCCTTATGCAGGATGGACATGTGGTGTGCTATGAATCATGAAAACTAAAGGAGCATGAGAAGAACTACCCAACAAATTATCATGAGCTAGCAACAATCATACATGAACTGAAAATGTGGAGGCAATATCTTCTTGGAAGGAGGTTTGTAGTGATGAGTGACCGTATTTGGTTAAGGTAATTATTTGACTAGATGAATTTCAATGCCAAATAGGCTAGGTTGTTGGCCATGATCAATGAGTTTTACTTCGAGATCGGGTGAATCAAGGGAAAGGAGAAGAGAGTTGCATATGGTCTTAGTAGGAAAGTACAAGTAAATCACATAGTAGCTATGAGATCTTATGGGATAGATTTACAAGATAGGATCTTGCAAGCTGGTCAGCAAGATCATAGGTATGTGGAGATTGTGTAGAGGTTGCAGCAGGTTACAAGTACAGGTACTCATAGAAGTATAGGTATAGGTGCAGGTGTACATGATTTGGACTACCATCTCATGACATATGGTTTGGTCAGATTTAGAGACAAGATACATATGGAGGAAAATGATGAGCTCAAGAAGGTAATGTAGAGGGAATTTCATGTGAAAACGTATTTGGTTCACCCAAGATACCATAATAAATTGACTACAGTAAATAGATTATATTATTGGCCAAAATTAAAGAAGGATGCGGCAGAGTTTGTAGCTAGATGTTTGGATTCTCAGATGGTTAAGGAAGAGTGTAAGCATCCAAGTGCATTTCTACCACTGATTGTGATTCCAGAGTAGAAATGGGAGGTATTTTCTTTGGAATTCAACACGGGTTCATAAAACATGATACATTTAAGTTGTCACTTTTCATGAAGACTACATACTCAAATAGACATGTAACATAGGTGTTGATCAAAGACATAGTTAGATTTCTTGGTGTTCCAAAGAATATTGTGTGAGATAGGGATGCAAAATTCACTTCCAAGTTTTGGAAGGAGTTTTTTACAAGTTTGGGCACCGAGTTGGAATTTAGCACAAATTATCATCTACGCACATATGGGCAAGTTGAGAGGGCCAACATGATATTGGAGGATATGTTGAGGATGTATGTGACGCATCAACAAAACATGAGGGTAGAGTTCACCTACAACAACGAGTATTATGAATCATTGAAGATTATTATATTTGAGGCTATTTATGGGTGGAGTTTCAACACTCCCATTAGTTGGAGTGATCTCGTTAGCAAGGTACTGATTAGACGAGATATGTTGGTAGAAATCGAACATGAAATGTAGGTGATCAAGAAGAACTTGAAAGAAGCACATGATAGGCATAAGAATTATGCATACAAGAATAGGTTATTAAAGGAGTTTCAGGTTGGGGAATAGGTGTAATTGTGCATCATTCCCAGGAAGATCTCCTTGTGTATTGGATCATGTTCCAAGTTGGCACCATGGTTTTATGGACCCTTCGGGATGATTGAGAGGATCAGGCTGGTGTCCTATCGACTTGCACTCCTTTCGACAGTCAAATTTTATGATTTTTTTCATATGTCATTGCTTAAGAAGTTCACTTGGGTAGATGTTGGAAGAGGTTGTTACATAGTTGCAGATAGCATGCGTGAATTTTATTCCTCATAAGAATTTTAGAAATATGGTGATATAATTGCAAGTGCTCAAGAAATTTAATCTAAATCAAAGGGCACAATTCTACTCTACTGCTCTGCAGAAATTAATTCACAATTCAGGAAAAAAATTTCCAAACATTATTTAATAATATACACAAGTACACAAATTTATATAGGGGAAACAAATTGGTAAAAACCCCTTAAGCCTTCTTGCATTAATCAGATGAATAGAGAATCTATTACAATTTCTAGCTCCAACTTTGAGCTCAACCTGTAAAAGAATAATTATTCTCTTTTCTCAATGAGAAGTTCTAACCTAGAATTAGTCAATTTATGCCCCCAAATGAGCTCCTATTTCCTTGCAGAAATCCTGAGGAATTAGCCCCTATTCTTTAGGAATTTCCTCCAAATTGATTTCACAATTCCTAAGGATTGGTCATTGATTGCATGCAACACCTGTACACTCAAGACTAGTCTACAACTGACGCTACACTACCTTGGTATCTCCACCATAACTTAGTAATTTGAATTCCTTTCATACATGATATATTTTTGGTTGATTTATCAACTAACTTCATGATCTCCGAGTTATATTGTTGTCCCACTACACAATTGACCTCCAACTAGTTCTATTAATTTTTAGAACTAGTTTAATTGAGTACAACTAGAAATAACTGAACTTGATTGCTACAAATTAGCAATCACACATGCATAAATGAACTCCAAGCCTACTAACTCGAATTTACTAAGATAACTGAGTGAAAATACCAATGTAACTTTAGTTAATTTCCTCCAAGTTGTCTACTGATGTACACATTTCTAATTTTCTCAATTTGACCAAGGTTAAGTCAAATTGAGCCTTTCTTGTTACACTTCTTAACACTCTCTCTTAGAAAGAAAGGGATTATCAACCAACCCTATCATGTACCCGTGGAATTCAAACTTCCATGTTGACAAAGCCATTGTCAGGATTTCAACATCTTTTCCTCAGTCAGAATGTATTGTAGAAACATTATCCCCATCCGCACAGAAACTTGTAAAGGATGAAAAAGAATATATATATGCTTGGATTGATCGTGAAATAGTAAGGTCCTCCTTGCAAGAGTTGATAATTTTCTCATCACTTGTAATTATTAAATCATTAATATCTAAAAAATTTATAAGAAATTTACCTTCTACCAAAATAATATAGAGTTTCACATCCCCCTCACTTTTGGTGAATCCCAATCTAGTAAGATAATGATCAATTTGAGTGTACCAAGCTCAGGGTGCCCGATTGAGACCATATAATGCTTGCTTGAGTTTGCATACATAAGACTCCCACTCAAATGTATCAAAACATTTTGGTTTATCTATGTAGACTTCCTCCGCAATAACACCATTGAGAAATGTTTCTTTTACATCTATCTGGTGGATGGATGCAAAAGCAACATTTCTCAATGGTGAGTTCCTGATCTTGGGATTAATGTTTAGCTCGGTAATGGAGGTATTTCATGTGTTATAAAAATTTTTAGTATGGAATAAAATTAAAACTATTTAAATGAAAATGGTGTATTAATTATAAACTTTCTTGTTTCTACACTAGAGCAAGTACAATATGATGCCAGAGAAGAGGAGGAACATATGGCCACGTATGAAAATATTCTACTACCCTCCACTATCGAGGCAAGTAAAGAACACTCTATTACGTTTCATATTAATAAAACATTTGTAATAATAATTATTATAAATATGAATTTAAAATTTATTTCTTATTTCACTTGATTCTCAAACCCAACATTGTCATAAGACTAAGTCAACAACAAGACATATTATAGTAGAGACCACAACAATTGAAAGGGGCCAAGATCAAGGCATCCTTGCTAACTACATATTAAAAAAGAGAAAGAAACCTGATAAAAAATTACTGCACTTGTTTCTTTAGATCTTTTTTTTTTTAGTACCACAATTTTCATTGAAAGGTTGAATGCCTCATGGCATGTGCACATGTAACTTTACACTATTTGAATAAAAAAGTTTTGATTTTTCCGTTACAAAAAATTAGAACGTTTTTGTTTCATATTATGTAAAAATATTTTTTTATGATAAAATTTATTGAGATAAAATATTTTTTTGGATGCACAAATGAATGAATGAATGAATGATGACACCCTTAATGGCATTATATATTTGTGATGTTTCTTCATACAACTATAATTTTAGGTTATGATTAAATTATAATGAAATGAATTTTTTATAGAGACTCAACTAAACCACAAGTAAACTAAATAAGTGGAAAAATATTGAAGACATGTTCTAATATTTTGTCTCATATAAACTTAGTGTATTTTAAACATATTGGTATACAAGTCATTTTGAAATATGTACAACCCTTATGAATACTAGGCAAACCAAGGAAGCTTTGATATGTTATAACACTAGTTTCCATAAGCTTTATAATTAGAACTGCATGCACTGAACTTGTTTATAATGTACTAACATTTGTTAAATCAACCACCCATTTTGGTCTTGGGGACGAGACACTTATAAACATTTTCCTATTGAAGTATTTGAGTAACTCAAAATGAGTTTGTGGACTAATGGATTATTATTTTGCAATATACATGACATTTAGGACTCTCCATCCATAATATTGTGTTACAATAATTCTAACGATGTTTTTAATAAAAGAGATAATGTCTTCCTTTACTTGAATAATACATTTCTTCTCTTCTCGCTGAACTACTCCCTTAGTTGTGATGACTCAATCAACCTTCCAAATGAATAGTTAAGGGTTTAATTCTGTAAGTTTCAATGATTAAATTGTTCATATTCATGTGCCCATTTCAATTACATAATGGTTTCAACTCATGTGATCACTAACTCAACTATCCATTTGAAAAGATCATGAACAACGAAAGATAGGTTTGTCATTGAAACATATCATTCAATCACTTAGTACTACTAACTAGGCCTCCTACCATACAAATAGTAATCCAAGTTAATTCAATTAAAAAAAATATTATATCCCATTGTCCAGTCACCTCATGATGGCTCTCAGCTAATTGATGTCCATTCCAATGAGCTAACTCATTAAATTGAATTTTTTATTGATCTATAATTTTTCATCAAATTCAAATATTTGAATGTTTATAGTTGTAGATGGTGGAATAAAATTACAAACCACACTTACTTGATAAAAAGGGTGATAAGGGAAAGCCACCATCCTTAAAGAAGTCCACATATCTTGCTAAGAAAGTTCTTACTGATACTGATTAGTTTGATGATGATGAGTTGTACATGTGTCCTAACCCATTCATAACAATCAATACACATGTGGTTAGAATGAATGAAGAACTTGATCGTTTGATTCACATTAGAAATAAAAGTCCTAATATTAAATATAGGATCAACATGTTCAACCGAAATCTTCACACATATCAAGTAAAAACCATATTTTAAAGTGATTTTTTTTGTCATAAGTTCAATTATGAATGTTTGCTTTTTAACTTTTACATTGGCTAATCGAAAAACCATTTTCTTTCTTATATAGGATTTTTTGGGAGAGATCACACCAAAACATACACACATCATCATCCAACTTTCAATGTAAAAGAGTTTTATATACAAGGATCCTGTACTAGAAGAGGATTAGGTATGCCCTTCCAACAATGTCAACTAGTGCATGATGTAAAGAAAACTCTAAATTATGATATTTTTATTAATGAATAATAACAAAAAATAATAGTTTAACATTTATTTCTATTACATCTGATGATCCACCCCTCTTGTGGAAGCCTCAACAATGTAATGAGTACATGACCAGGTAATAAAAAATAAATAAAAATAAAAAGAAATAATTTTACTAATTATATCATCATAAACATCACGTACTAAATTAAGAAAACACATTTTTTATGATAAAATATTTTTAGATGAATTAATTTTTTCCTGTGATTAATGAATGAATTAATGAATGAATGTTATATGTTAATGAATAATTTATATATGTTTCTTTATGTACTTGACCTTATTTCGTCTTATGTAAATATATTTTTTTTTTATGATAAAATTTACCGAGATGAAATATTTTGTGGATTTACTAATGAATGAATGAATGTTTTCTATTATTATTATTTTTATTGTATCTTGATGTATTTCTTTAAACTATCTCCTATATAGTATATAGATTCGGTATCAAGGAATTGAGAGTGATGTGGGGGGTGGGGGGGAGCATCCATGAGAGATTCCATCTTCACGTGGTTGGCCCTGTTCAGTAGAGAATAAATTAGGATTCGGATAATCTTGGAGAAAAACACCCTTGATCCAATAGAGCAACAACAAAGTCAATGTTGAAATTGTTTCCTCTTATTTGAGTGGAGGGAGGTTTACTCCAAGATTAAAATACTCCAAAAAATTACTCTCAAAACCAAGAGGAGCTCATTCAAGTATTCATGCATGCAAGTAATTTTAAGTATTATTTATTCATGTGATTAAATTTAATATTTGGTCAAATTTAATCTAATTTTGCCTCATTGGTCTCATGAATATGTGTAGGACAACTAGTATCAATTCAAATGTTGAAGTGGAACAACTATCTAAAGCAAATAGCTGAAAATGGTAAGGGTTTAGGTGAGGCAACAAAAATTGTTTGATATTTGTGTTGTATGTCTTGGACGTTTGGGAGTTACATATAGTTTTATAATAAATAAGAAACTTTTCCATGAAAAAATTTCATGTAGTAATTGTCTTTCTTTGCCCATTGTGTTTGTATTCGAGTGAAAGACCATAAAATTTCATTTTTCATGTGAGGAAGGAAGAGAAACTCTTACTCTATTAATTATGAATAAGGCACTCGTATGAATTTTCTTCTATTTTATTAATTATTTATCTCATCTCACTTATCCTCCCTTTTTTTTGAAAGTACTTTCATTCACATATCTAGATTTGGAATATTAACTAGGGTTGGATTCATATACACAAAAAAAACTCATCGAATTACTACTCAAATTTATCCCACCAAGCACATCGCTATCGTGTGCGTGATTTAGATTTGCATTGCATTTGATTTCAAGCAATTTTTTATTTCTACATTGAAAATATTCCAAAAACATAGACCCAACTTCTCTGCTTATCAACTTAAGATGATACTTTTAAGAAAATAGACCCAAAGACCAACAAACCATGTTCACTTGAAGGGTTGGATAACCTGATCAATTGGTGGACTCTAAGACAATCTTTACACAAAATAAATCTCTTTTTACACTACCTCTTAGGGCACATACCCCATCTTGATTTTCAATAGTTATTTCTCATTAGGACAATTATTATCTTGGATTACGAATCCTCAAAGAACATCGGTTGTCTTTGACCACTCTTGTCTTGAAGACCTTGTCATATATTCAAACATCGTTTGTCATGAGACTATTACCTATCTTAGATTTATAATCCTCAAGGAGTATCAGTCTTAGATGTTTACCGAATACTTCATACTTCATTCTCTCACCATGGCCATCACTAAGCTTACGACTATTAGTCTTGGCATATTGCATGGCATCATACCCTAAGGATCAAAATTTAGGGTTCTCTAGTGAACGATAAAGGTTAGTTCTTCAAAAAAAATGAAAAAATGACAAAGTTAGATTCAATCTAGTGATTGATCTTCCTCAAAGCAATAATTACGATTCAAAACCCTAAACATAAGATAGTAATACAAGAAAAATTTAAAATAATTTTAATGAAAAGGTTTTACTGCAAATCTTATAGTTTTAGACATACATGGAGTTTCTCCTTTTACCCACCTTGTAGTGTTTCCTTTATCAACATGTACCCTCTAAATGTTAAACTTTATGCCTACAAAGCTTATTGAAAACTACAAAACATATGATACTAAAAGCATGATGTTATGTTTGTAAATCTATGATTTCTAAGCAATAATGGAAGATGAAATCCTAGTGTTAACAAATGCAAAATATAGGAATAGGTACTTAATGTCATATAATACCTTTTATTATCATCTCATCATACCTGAAATATACCTTAGTCATAAAATCTACACAAATATTATTGTTTTCTTATGCCACTTACACAAGTCACTAATTTTGATCATGTTCAATGGTGACTATAGCTTTGAATATGAGTTAGATGTGCCGTTAAAATATTTTATCTAAGGCATATTTTGATCAAAATTAGAATAGGAGGCTTGAATCCTTTTTCAAGATGATTGATGCTTGAAATTTTTTCCTTTCGAAGTGTGTTTATACCAAGAAAAAGGGGAGATATAGACTTGTTTCTTTATAAGACTGAAAGTATCCTTAGATTTCTAATTAGGCCATTATCCCATATTTTATTTGTGGCCAACGAGAGAATTGATCCGCACTTGCAATGTTCCAATATAAACAAGTAACGTGCTAATAATTTTGATGTCTTGATGCATTGGTGTAGAGTATTCTTTTTTGAATTATTTCAACAAGACTTAAGCTTAGAAGAATCTCATAAATACCATTGATATTGGATCTCTTTTATGCACGGGTGTATTCTCTTTCAATAGTTATTTTGGATTCCTTGGAAAATGTGACAATGGAAAACCTTTTAGGGCTTATAGAAGAGAATCATCCACATGCATTTCAACTTGAGACTATGATCACTCAAAACTTGTTCAGAATTAAGGTTCGAAAGATAAATTTTGACGAATTCATATGTTGTTAAATTACATCATACCTTCACTTACTTTTTCAAGATGCTTGGAAACTATTGAGCTCATCAAATAGCCTTTAGATCCATCAATATCATAGTCTTTAAGCTATCACTCTCCTTGAGCAAGCATGAGGTTATGTCACATAGAAGAGGGCTAGTAAAATGAGCCCAGAACTTCACTTTCTTGTTTGATAGTTTCAGTCCAGGGAGAGAAGATATTATAGCTATTCGTTCATCAAGAAAAGTGCTTATATCCCTACAAAGCCCATTTAGTCTTTCTGTGTATATTATCAACCTTATTTGTACAATTAGGGCTAGTAATTGTGCCTAGATTTTTGTTCTTCTTTCCTTCACAAAGTCAAACTAGGGAATTCTCTCTTCTTGAGATGAGATGATGAAAATTTGACCTTATTTTACTCCCTCACTTCAAAAACTGGCTCTACTACCATGTTGACAAGTCTAGGGTAGAGAGTAGTTTAAATATTAACTTGATTTCTCTTTAGTCTTTGAAAATTTCTTGAGATTTAGATCCTTATATGGATTTTGTTACAGATCAATGTCATGGGTCGTTCATTGATTTATAGCCTAATACAATCATCACATATTCATAGCTAATCCATATTTGCTAGCACATATAGGCCAATAAATTATCACTTTGGTCCATACAAATAGATGGACATGTAGGGTTAGGCTATACACTAGGGACGTCTTATCCCACCTGGCTTCATAACCCCTATTCATTAACCTCAAATACAAGGAGGGTGTACAATACCATATATTTGATAAATTCATGGTATAAGTCAATTAACTTTGTTACAAAAACCAAGATCCATTAATTAGATTCTTTTGTTAAAATAATCATTTAAACAATATGTGCCCATGATAAGTCAACCATCTACTACTTTGTATCCCTATCCCACTCCACCAAACACTACCACACTCCTAATTTAGGTGATAACTACTACTACTTCAATGCCTAATCACAAGAATTTGTGATTATGATGACATGTTAACTAAATATATGTGTAATGTCCATGATGGGATGTATGAATTTTCGTCCTGACATTTCCCATCAATAACTATAACCTTTAATGGGCACACTTTTCTATCTTATCATCTCAAAATGAGCTGATAGATGAAAATTTACATTTTTTATCATCATCACTTCACACTATCTCATAGATGACCCTTTATACATATTATATGCATGATTTTATGGAAGGACATCCCCTCTACCTATCCTATGATTTACTCTGACAAAAAGTGCATAAATTAAAGTTGATGAATCTTTGTTGACAAGATCCCCAACTTATAAATTGTCCATTGTTCACCGATTCTCACAATCAATCATAATCTAGGTAGAGGGGATGGCCTACCAAAAATTAATGCATATAATATGTATAAGGGGTCAGCTATGAGACAGTCTGAAGCGATGATACCAGACATGATAAATTTTTAGATGTTGGGTCATTTTGATATGATGATGATAGACTAGTGATAGACCATTCAAGGTTATAATCATTGATGGGAATTGTGGTGAGGACAATTCCTACATCCCATCATGGAAAATACACTCATATGTGCTTAAATTATCATCATCATCACAAAATGTTGTGAATTGACAACTAATATATGTTATAATTTTGTTATATTAATATATATATTAGAAAATGCAGCCAATATATATATTAGTTACAATAAATATAGTATAAAATTTTGGATGTGTAAGCATTGAAACCTCACATTGAACTATCTAATGTAGATCAAATTATGTTCTTAAGATTTTTCAACTTAAAAAAAGTTGGAACATTTGTCTTCAAAACCTTTATAACAAATTCCTTGGTGATTATAGAATAACACACCACTGATCTTCCATGCCCTTCAATCCAGTTCAAAGTCGTGGGTTTCTTGTCTGCACATAAATTTCTAGAAACACTCATTAACATCCATGTCATGAAACTCATTTTGAAGGAAATAAAAAACATTATTCACATGCTTGGATACCATATTCATCCCCATAGCATCCTTGTAAGGAGATTTTGTCAATTAATCTATGTAAATCCTTTGTTTATTCACAATGTGGCCTAATAACTTGCTATTAAAAATACCATTTTATAGAATTGAAATGAATTCTATATAATATTTATTTTAAGTTAATATTTAAATATCGAACAATATAAATATTTTAATACTATATGTTAGAAGCCATTTTGATTTACGAATGGCTATCCATTTATTATTGAGAAAAATAGGGAAAATATAATTAGGGATTCTATATGCTAGATGACTGCTATATCAAATTCATAAATTATGTTGCTACTAATTCTTGTCTTCCAAGCATCCACAATCCCTTGATTATACCATGAATCTATATTTATATATAAGAGTTCCCAAGGATCCAATGTTCCTTAAATTTCCCTCCTTCCATCATTCTTATCAAAACAGAGGACCAACTTATCATTCTTTATTTGGATGACGAGATCTTCCTAACTTTCCTTTGCCCAATGTTTTCCTCCTTGTTTCATAAGCTTGAGAATTTCCAAGATGATTAATTTCCTCTTTTTCCTTCATTCGGGATTCTTCCATAACACAATGGGACCAAAGTTCAATGAAATTGATTGTTTCCTTTCTTGAGTATATGCTAGGCACAAAGGAGTTTCATTATGAAGTGCATGAGAACACAAGTTTTCATTTACACACCAGTTAATTATTTCAACAAGGGCATGAAAATGATCTCTTCGATGGGACATCTTCATGTGATGGGATTCAATTTCTTCTTCAAAAGGAATTTTTTCATTGTATAACCCGCTCTTTAATGCATTCTTCTTGACCTAAGGTACTCACTAAATACATCTTATTCTATCTCTCATAGATTTCCTTTGCATTATTTAATTATGCCCCAAAAGGGATAATGGTATGCATTATTGACTCCACCAATATACTTTGAGCTCTTATCTCACCTTTGAATATTTCTTCCATGCATCTGTTTCTTTATTTTTTGGTTCTATAAAATTTCCTACAACATAATCCATGGCATAGCTTTCAATGAGCATGAGATCAATCCTCTCCTTCCATCCTTGGTAGTTGGAGGTCCCTTTGAGCTTGCTTCTCTCCTTGTACAAAGAAGACATATTGGATGGCCAAGCGTTAAATTCAACACTTTCCTAATGCAGTGTGTTGAAATTGTAGTAAGAAAAGGCTTCATTTGACCAGTTCCTTAGTCAAATGGTGAAAATTTGATTTTCCACATCAGTAAGATGACCTGGATTGTAGTTAGCTAGAGTGACATAGCCTTGTCTACTAATTATGTCAGTAAATTTGAGTATGTGGGATAGAAATAGAGTTGTGCATAAGTTGATTGCTAAGATATGAAATCTAGTTGAGTTATTGTTAGTTAAAACTAGCTATCAGAGCTATAGTCTAGAATAGAGTCAATAGGAGTTTATTTGAGTAGTTATAACAATTCATAACTTACTAATCTCTTACTTAACAAGTCAATCACCTAAAAATATATTCATTCATGCATGGAATTTTATTTTCCTATTTGAGTGAATGGAAAAGTCACATTTGTATTTATAAGTCTATATTGTTAAGTGTACAATTATTTTGCATTGATCAGGTGAACAATTCCCCTTGGATTTGGGCAAGGAAATAGGAAATTTCCTTATTATCGAGTAGCTTAACTTCTCCAGGATTGTCCAAGGAAATAGGAGGATATAAGAGGCCTATTTTTGCTAAATGTTGGTTAGAATAGGCCGGTGAGCAAGAGATCAAAATACAACACATAGTGTGCTTCAGGATTGAAGCAAGACGTTGTAAGTGATCCATATTCTCATATTATTTAATGAAAATGAGTGAAGGGGTTTTTACTAGTTTGGTTTCCTTGTAAAATCATTGTCTTCATTGTGTTTTGGTGGTTGCATGTTATTGCATGTGCTTCTATTGTGTGTTTTTCTTTCCACGGAATAGTAGAAGAAATTGTTGTCTCTTGATTTCACTTTTCTTTCATTAGAAGTAGAAAATTTCTTTCAATTTCTACATAGTATCAAAGCTACGAAAGACTAGATAGAAACCTTGTTTCTGGTCTTCTCTAGGAAAATTTTCAATTTGTATAGTTTTTGGTGCGGACCTTCTTCAGTGGAGGAACATTTTCCCTTTATGGATTTTGGTTTGAGTATGAATTTGAGGGAACCTCAAATTTGTGTGATTGGAAAGACATGATGGAAGTTGTGTTGGATGAAAATGGAGTATGGGAATACACACAAACTAATATTTTAGAACCAACAACATCAAATGTACAAGCAATTACTTAGTGGAAGAAATACACATCAAAATCCAAGATTATTATTATAGAGTGTGTGAGAGATCATGTGGTTTCAAACTTTCATGGAAATGATAATTCTATTGCAATGTGGAAAAATCTCACAGATCTATTCTAGATCAGTATTGATGCTAGGAAATTGGAATTGAGAGAAAAGATCAAGAAGATTCACACGAAAAAAAATCAAACCATTCCTCAATACCTATCCATATTCACTCAGGTTTGAGATTATTTTAGAGGAGTAGGGGAAAATGTGGCTTCATTTGAACTTGTGAGCTTAGCACTCCTTGGTATTCCGAATTCCTAGCACAACTATTAGGATTCAGTTAATGGAAGAGATAAGCTACTAGATTGGGAGATACTCTGGTATGATTTGGTGTAGGAGGAGATTAGAATAAACATTAGATATGGTTTCACATCCATTACAGATGAGGAAAGGAAATAAATCCCAAGGTGAGGTAGAGTCCATCCAGAACAATGGAAAGTAGAAGGACCTTAGTAAGATTAAATGCTTTCACTGGCATAAGCATTGACACTATGAAACCAAGTGTCTACATAAGAAATCTAATAAGGATCCTACAGTAGTAGGAGGAGTATATTCTTTGGCATCTAAATTTGAGTTAGATTTCACCCTCTTTACTTGCATGGAAAACATATTAATAAGGAGTAAGTGGTACCTAGATTATGGTACCTCATATCATATGAAAAGAACCAAGGAATTATTTAGTATCCTATAAAATAAGGATCTCAAATTACACATATAATTTTGAGATGATGGGAGGTATAGTACCAAAGGAATTGGTATTGTCACCTTTAAGAGGAAGGCATACTCCCATTTTCAATTAAAACATGTAATGTATGTTCCTAGGTTGAAGAAAATTTTGATTTTTTTAGCTGTATTGGAGGAAAGAGGTTATAATGTGGTTTATAGTAATGGAAAATAATTTATGAAGCATTTTTCTATTGGACAAGTGAAATAGATGAGAGTTAGAGTGAAAATTGATATAGTTATTCACAAAGATATAGATTAATCTTGGTCTTCTTTTCGATGAAGAGTTGATACCTTTAACAACAGCAGTATGCCCAGAACTACTTATATCCTTCAATCAGTGCTATAAGGTTGAGTATCAAGCCTTCAATGTTACATGTATAACCAGAAGGTGATCAGGTCTAAGGAATCTTCTTTTCTCAATATTCACAACCTAGAATAGGCCCATGAAAATTCCCAATAATTCAGATATGAGGATATTACTGTAAGTTAAACTTCATGATATGGTGAAAATAATCCTTCTAGTCAATTTCTAGACTCTTGCTCCCTTTTCCAAAGGTCTCGGCCTTCGTAAAGCTAATGAATTAGTCCTTCGACTTATTTGAAGCAGAGATCAAAAATCACACTTTGTTATACATTGTTCAAAGGTCTTGAAACTTAGAATAGGGCTAATTACATTTCACAATACTTCTATATGATTTCATATGGGTTTGGATTTCTAATAACTTGAGAGTAGGCCTCTTGGACCCTTAAAATAGAGCTACACTACTTTATAACTTCTTCGCAACCTTGAGTTCTAAATCTGGTGGCTAGACCTTGATAATGTGCCCTGAATTTGAGTCCAACCTTCTTTAGGATCTTGGCCTATGCGGAATGAATTATTTTCCAATATTGTAGCCTCTATTAACCTTATACTTTTCCCTTATACAAACAACCTTGTCTCTGACACCATGTTGAGAAAACTAGGGAAAAAAAAATTATGGCTTCTTTTAAATGTTTTCTAATATTACATTTAAATTATTGGGATATTAGATCAGTCCATCATCATTATTATTATTTTGTGCTTATGAAGACAATCAAAAATTTTATAGATCTTCCTATCCTAAATTCGGTGGCTCGAAAGGCTCACGCTAGCTCTTTTCCTCTTGGCACACTTTTCCAATTAGGACCATTTGTGGGATATTTTTTAGGCTTATTTGGCTCACCTAAAACTAGTATGTAAGTGAGTGACTATGATAGAGTGTAAGTTCTATAGATATAACTTTTTGGGAATGTTTATAAATCTTCGTTGGATGATTCCAGTAGTCCCTTTTGATCCCTTCCTTAGTGAATTAGAGACCTATTGGAGGATCTAATTGATTTTTTTCGTGGGTTTTACAAATTTTATTGCTAATACATTTATCTAATCCTACTTGACCCTCCTTATTGAATATTCTCATGGAAAATTTTGTGACAACTATGTAGTTCAATTTGGGTATAATCCTCACCATGAAAACCTTGCTAAGGTAAGCTACCTCTGTGTGGTTGAGATATGAACTATATTTAGTGATATTTGATCCCTAATACAAGACTTAACTAAAATAATTTTGCAGTTTTGCATTGACTATGTTTGAAAATCTTGTGTACAATGGATGAAATTAAATGATCCATCCCCACAATAAGATCGACAAGATTTCCCTAATCACCTTTGCCGATATATGGAAATTCACACATTTATTGGTACTTATTTTTCTTTTAGAATTATGGTAGGTAATTGAAGTATTTCCAATTTATTTATTTTTTCGTACGATCATTGTTGCCAAGTTCAAATAATTTATAACATGCATCATAAAGGATGATATTTTCCTAGAATATCACACTTTCATCCGGCCCAGTGCGATCTATGAATACTCATTGAAGCAAATTGGGATCAAGAGTGTTGAGAGTTTTAATTTACTAATTTTCATGGTTTTTAACCAAATCCATAATTAAATAACATTCATCACACTAAGCACTATTAATGGCAATATACGCTTATTCATACATAGTTGAATGAGACATTTTTTGGCTTCTTACAATGAGTATCAAATTGATTATTTCTTTCTAATTTGAATTTCATATATAGGAGAAATAAATATATTATTATTAATAATGAATTAATTTATTTTATCCATGATGGTTAGATGAAGTGGTTGAAGTCCCTCTGTCAAGGCTTTGTTGCATCTGTCATGAGGCATGGGTTCAATTCTTCTTGGGTCTATCAAACTCTATTTGTTGAGTTGGCTAGGCTTGTGGCCCCTTAAGGTGGATCCTCCTAATGTAACAAAAGATGAACCACTAGTTATTTGAGAAACTTTTTTAGTACAAATGAAGTTTTATGGTCCAAAGACATAAAAAATAGGGGTATATACCTTGTACAAAAATGTGAGCTTAGAGAAAAACTCCAATATAGATAATAATATGAGTAACTCCTCTAGAGATCTAAATACATTCATAACTCCCAATCATATCCCTCCCGTCATAATCAATATATGATCTATATATATTCCTAACCACTCATTTCACTTATGTTCTCTTTAATTTTTGGATGACCCTATTAGAGATACATTTACATATTACATGCATATCTAACCCCATATATGCCCCCTCTTGGGTCATATCATGTACATTTTACTGAAAATATCCCCACTTGGGGTCATAACGTGAACTCAAAATAGTGATAAATAACCCTAAAAATATTCAAACATAATAATACATAAGAAAAGTGGAAGATACATATTCCAACACGTGCTCCCTACCCTGCCAACTCATGGCAAATTGTGTGACAAATATGTAGTTCAATGTGGGTATAATCATCACCATGAAAACTTTTCTAAGAAAAACGGCCTCTCTGTGGTTAATATATGAAATATATTTGATGTTATTGGAGCCCTAATACAAGACCTAAATAAAATAATTTTTTCAATTATTCATTAACTATGTTTAAAAATCTTGTGGGCGGTGGATGAAAATATCTGAAGTACTCTCTCAGGAGTATCTTCAACTAGAACCTCACCATTACCTCGTAATTTGTTTGCGTTACATTTTGGTTATCAAGCACATGTTTCATATTAGGTTCAAGAAGCATGTCTTGATAGATATAAAGTAAAACATCATTGTAAGGAAAACCACAATATTGAGCTCACATTATTGTATTGATTGAAGAACTAAAATGTTTAAAAGTAACAATGATTGAGATAAAAAAGCCGTAAAATTATATATATATATATATATATATATATATATATATATATATATGCGCGCAGACTTCCATCAAATGTTCGACGAAACATGCTATCCATTGAATATTTGACTCTTATCGTTCTGGATTATCATCGGATAATCGACACAAAAATGACAGAATGAAGCGTCAGACATATGAAACTCCCATTGGACAGAAATACAAGTGTCAGATATTCGACGCAAAACTGACACCTTCGAATATCCAACACGACACCATCAGACTACGTACTCCATACCGATGAAATGATGCATCTGATATTGAAAACTATGGTTGAAATAATTTAATGTAACACCAATTATCCAATGCTACAATGTTGAATGGGCCACTCCATAATGATGGAAGGAAGAATCAGAGTGATAACACTCCCGTTGGAAAATCTAGGTAGTTCGTTGATAATACGACGTTGCAATGTCAGTTTTTCCCGCAAAACTAAGCTAACCAATTGTTGGATATCTGATAAAAATTGTCGCAATATTGGAAGTTTTCCATGATGGAACGTAACACGGGACCATTCAGATATTCAATGTATGTGTGGCTCCCTACCGACGTTTCATTCGTCGGGTATTCGACGAATTACAGTGTTGCAAAACAAACTTCAAAGCATCGGTTTTTTATGACAATTTCAACCATGTTTTGTGTTAGATAATTGATGTCTATACTGTCAAATATTTGATGTCTATTAAATGGTCGGTTATTTAAAACATTGCTAGCGATGAGTTGTTGAGCTACAAAATATCTAATAACTGGCGCCAATAAGTCACATATCTAACGAATAGACATCGAATTTTTGTCTCATTTGTACCTTTTTGCCCAAGAGTGAGTGTACTTGCACTTATATGTGAAACATACCCGATCGTATGGGATTGAAATGTCACACACCTCTTGTGAATATCTATTGAACAGTTGCAAGGCTGTGCAAAAGGGAAATGTTATATGTTTTTTTTTTTTTTTTTTTTTTTGTTGATTAGTATAACCCTCACATCTCAAGATGGTGTTGAATTGGTAGGAGAGGTATTGGCATGTGTTACGAGATTTAGTTGTAGCTAACCCATAGGCCAATGGTTCATTAACAAGGTCATGGTTGCTCAAGTTTCTAGGGAACTCCTTGATGTGGTTCCAAGAGTATTTTCTATAGTTTGTGGTGAGTTGATGATGAATTAAGAGGGAGGCCTCTGACATAAAATGGACTAACTTTTCAATATTGGTGGATATCAAATTCTACTTCATGACTAGACTCGTAACATGTGGGGAGGTATTTCTAGAAGAACCACATCGTCTTGATGGGTGGATATCTGATTAATCCCAACATTGGTGTAGGCCTAAGCCATGAAATGGTGTAGGGATTAAGATATCCTCTATTTGGAACTCAGTGTATGAGAAACAATGGTGATGATCCTCCAAATTCTTGATAACTTGGCTGCATTGTGATAGGAAAGTTTATTTTTCACTTATGTATAAAATATAAATATTTGATTAGAAGGAAAATGAGTTGATTCAAAGGGACTCATATTCTAGAGCCAAGGAGGGTAATTTATTAGGATTTGAAGGAATCTTGATTTTTTCATGATATTCATTAAAGGTTAGTAGGTGTGTGATTAGATGGATTGTTTATGCCATTAATCTAGTTGAAGAAGAAGGAGAAGGTGTTGAATTCTTAGTTAAACTGAGAAGGGGGGGGGGAGGGGGGCGGCGGGGGGTGAATCAGTTTAACACATACATGGAGTTTTAAAACTTTTCTCTTAAAACTTATTTACACCTTCACTTCATGATCAACTTAATATGTGAGCGATCTTTATTAGTGAGCAACAATTATCAAACAGATTTGTTAATGTAACAACAGTCTTAATATGTGAGCAACAAGTATTAAGCAGATTAGATAAACCACATCAACACATAGACATCATGCACAGAGACACCAGATATAAGTGGAAACCCATAAAGGGAGAAAACCACATTTTATTGTTGTTGTGATGCAAAGGCAAGCTCCAATTGCCTCTCACCACTGATTTTCTATAGGCAACAACCTACAGGAGGCTCCTACCTCAATTCTGCAAGCTACAACTTGCAAGGAAGCTCCAACTCCCTTCAATTTTCTGCAGGCACACACCTACAGGAAGCTCCAACCTCAGTCAGCTACAACTGACAGCTATCAAGCTTCAACTTGATACGGAAGCTCCAACTTCCTCAATTTATCAACCGGAATGTTTGCTGATTTACCTTATATATCAGCTCTATTCTGTAGCATCTCTTTCTTCTCTTCTTTTCTTTATCTTCTCTGCCTCAATCTTCTATACTCTGCATTCTCTATATTTACTCTCTCTCTCACCTCTTGAAGCTTTCTTATTTTCTTCAACTCTTTTCAATTCTGCTGCACACTCTCTTCTTCTCTCATTCTATTTCATCACTTTCTCCCCTTGGATATTACCCTGTTTTATACAAAATAGCTTCATGGTTGTTTGTATTCTACTGGGAATTCGAAATGGACAGCCATGTCTCTTTGCCTTCTGCCTTCTCATCTCTTTTATCCGCTCATTCAAAAGATATAACTGTAGGTACCAATTTATCATTATAGTGGGATATTTGTTCTCTTCCGGAGACTTGCCAATGCATCACAACAATATAAATTAAAATCATTTACATTCAATTACAATGCAAACTCCAGCTCACTCATTCAGCCTCTTGGCTCACTGCACATTTGTCTTTTCTTTGATTGTGTCTTTGTCCTTTTCAGATCTGTTTGTTTCCTTATTCACTATCACAGGGTAGTGGACATATGCCATACATATGTAACTGTGATTTTTATATCAAGCTAATTGATTCTCGACACAATAATAATAAGTCATTTTGATATGTGCACTGCCGTGGTGTAACGACTATGTATTTGTACCAATGCCTTTTATATATAACACAACTTCAGATCTCGGAATAATTATAATAAGTTTTAACATACAAACTGCCTTTTTAATACAACTTAAATCAACTCTTGGCGTAATAGTAAAAGCCTGTTTAACATATTAAATGCCCTTTCGGGCCCACCATCCGAACTTTGTTTTGTGCTCCGATGCGATGACCTGTTCTACTGTGCTGCCTTGCTCCGATGCGATGAGTCTCCTCCAGAGATTTCCGATTGCGATTGGTCGCAATCGCAAACTTCATTAACCTATTCCGCTGTGCCGGCTTGTTCCGATTGCGATTACTCTAATCTTGCTCTGATTGCGATTACTTTGATGCGATGCGATTACTCCGATTGTGATTAATCGCAATCGCAACTTTTAGTTGCAAGTTCCGCTACGCTGCTTTCACTCCGATGCGATTGAACCCTGTTCATTTAAATGTGCCGATGCGATTGGACTAGAACTTAAACATATAAAATCATAATTTATAGACCCATCAGGTTTAGGCTTCAATCACAATCGCAACTTCCATTGAGATGTTTCGATGTTCCTCTTTAATTTCGATGCGATTGGTTACTGTTCATTTAAATGTGCCGATGTGATTAGACCAGAACTTAAATATATAAAATCATAACTTATAGACCCATTGGGTCCAGAACTTCAATCGCAATCGCAACCTGTTGTTAACCTGTTCCGTTGCCCTTATATTCTCCGATGTCATTCATAAGGGTCCCACCTTATATTACTTTTTTTGTTTTAAAAATAAAACAATGGGACCTTTAGTCGTTTAATCTTGTGTGGAACCTTATATATATCCTCCGGCTGGGGTAATGATTCTCGGAATAAGGTTTATATATATACTTCTCCGCTTGGGTTAAGATTCCTGGAATTGTGTTTATGTATCATTCGCCTGGGTTACGGTTCCTGAAATTTATGTTTAGTGTATCTACCAGCTGGGGTAGTGATTCTCGGAATAACAACTCTTCCTCTTCTTCTGCCTTTCTGTGATAACGGCTCTGCCTCTGCCTCTTCCTTTCTGCGATAACAGCTCTGAATCTGCCTTTGCCTTTGCCTTTCTGCTTTTGCCTTCGCTGCTTCTGCCTCTTCTTTCGTTGTACCTCTACTACTCAACCTCTGACTCTACTGCATGACCGTTTCATCTCTTCCTCTGTATTTGTTGCCTTTGCCTCTGCTGCTCAACCTCTGCCTCAACTGCTCTTTATAAATATTACCTGCTGTCTTTTGCTGCTGTTCTTTTCCTATCTCTGCATCTGCTGCCTCCTTTATCTGTCTCTGTCTTTTCTGCCTCTATTTCCATCAATGACAACATTTCCAATAGTCTCTCCCTTTGGCATTGATGGAAATACACTTCCTTTGTTTGCCTGTTTAGGTCCTTTCTCCTGTTGCTTGCTCTTCCTCCCCCTTTCACATCAATGGCAAGGGGTTTGAATTTTTATTTTTATTTTTCAACATTTCAAGCATTTCCTCTCTCTGAGATCTTCTGACTTTGTACGCTGCTGCTCCAACCTTTGGATTAGATTCACGTTGGGTTCACCACTGACCCTTTAGTCTTTTTATTGATTCTTTTATGCTGGATGTATTCTTGCCATGATCCTTTTGATCTTGAGGACCTGTTTCATGCTTCCCTTGCTAGCTGATCTCCCCTTGGAATGATATTTTCATTTCTGTTCTCCCCCTGAAACTGTGCTTTTTCTTCATATGAGAGAGTAGCATCTATAGATACTACCCCTAGTCTATCTCTCAAATATTAAAATGGTTCTCTAGCAAGCGGTTTGGTAAATATATCTGTTGTCTGTTCTTTTGTTGGTACATACTCCAGTTTTACTATCTTCCGAGCCACTTGTTCTCGGAGAAAATGATACTTGATTGGGATATGTTTATTTTTTGAGTGAAGCATAGGATTTTTAGATATACTTATAGCACTTGTATTATCACATTTGATTGAGATAGGTTCATCAATTCTTACCTTCATGTCTTGGAGGGTTTGCTTCATCCACATCACCTATGTACAACATGCTGCTGCTGCTATATATTCTGCTTCTGCTGTAGACAGAGAGATAGATGTTTGTTTCTTGCTTAACCATGCCACCAGAATTTCTCCTAAATAGAAAGCACCTCCACTTGTGCTTTTCCTGTCATTCACACAGCTGGCCTAATCTGCATCTGTGTATGCTGTCAAGGTGAAGCTTTTGCCTTTAGGATACCAAAGTCCATACTATGATGTTCCTTGTAGATATCTACATATTCTTTTTGACTTCCAGAAGGTGGTTTTGTTTAGGTGTTGCTTGATATCTAGCTACCAGGCCTACTGCTAGCATGATGCCCAGTCTTGATGCTGTCAGATACAACAGACTTCCTATCATGGATCTGTAAAGTTTTTGATCTATATCAGCAGATCCATCATCAGCACACAGCTTGCATCCCGTGATCATGGGAGTTGACACAGGTTTGCAGTCCTCCATTTTGAACTTTTTCAACATTTATTTTAAGTATTTTTCCTGTGAGATGAATGTGCCTGTGTTCTTTTGTCGAATTTGAAGTCCTAAGTAGAAATTGAGTTCTCCAATCATGGACATCTCAAACTCTGATTTCATGTTCTCAGCAAATCCTTTTGCTAGTTCATCTCTGTTGCTTCCAAACATAATGTCATCAACATATACTACAACAATCAAGAGTTCATTTTCATGGGCTTTTATGTACAGATTGTTGTCTACTCCACCTCTCTTAAATCCTTGTTTTTGCAAATATTTATCCAGTCTTGAGTACCAAGCACGAGGAGCCTGTTTCAGTCCATATAGAGCCTTCTTCAGTCTACACACATAGTCTTTTTTGTATGTTAAAGAGAAACCTTCTGTTTGTTCCATGTAGACTTCTTCTTCTAGATCTCCATTCAGAAACGCAGATTTTACATCCATTTGATATACCTTGAAGTCTTGGTAGCATGCAAAGGCCAGAAACATTCTGATGGCTTCCATTCTGGTTACAGGGGCAAATGTTTCATCGAAATCAAGTCCTTCGATTTGTGAATATCCTTTGCAGACAAGTCTGGCTTTATTTCCGATTACCTGTCCTTCCTCATTCATTTTATTTTTGAATACCCATTTTGAGCCTATGACATTTTTCTCAGTGGGTCTAGGAACTAATTCCCAGGTATTTTTTTTCTCAATTTGGTCCAATTCTTCATTCATTGCATTCACCCAATACTTTTCCTTGCTGGCTTCTTCAAATCTCTTTGGCTCTATTTGTGATAACATGGCTATGTATACCTCTTCTGTTTGTTCAGTTAGCTGCCTTCTTGTCTAGACCCCTACTTTCTTGTCTCCTATGATCTGATCTTTAGGATGATTCTTCTGAGTGTATATTGAGGGGGATTTCGAGCTCAAATCTGCATCTTCTGTTGTATTGCTTGTTTCATTATCATTTTGGTTTTCTTCTTCATGGTTGTCTGATGGACTGCAGCAGTCTGTATCTCTTGTATTGTTTGGAAGTTCTTCAACAAACCTCACGTCAATAATTTCTACTATTTTTCAAAGAGTCTTGTTATAGCACCTGTACCCTTCACTTTTGGAAGCATATCCTAGAAAAATCCCTTCATCTGCTCTTGCATCAAATTTCCCAAGACTTTCATCGTTATTCTTTATGTAACACTTGCTTCCAAAGATTCTGAAATGTTTGATTGAAGCTGGCTTTCCATGCCATAGTTCATAGGGAGTCTTGTCATTGCTTGTCCTTAAGTGAGCTTTATTAAGGATATGCACTGTTGTGTGTACAACTTCTGCCCAGAAGGTTTGAGGAATATTATTCTCTTGCATCATAGCTCTGGCAATTTGTTAAACAGATCTGTTTTGTCTCTCTGCTACTCCATTCTGCTGAGGTGTCCCTGCAATAGTAAATTGTTGTTTTATGCCACACTACTACATTTGGCGGAAATTCTGACACTTGGTTCCGACGCTTTTGACCAAATGTCGGAAATTTTCCCAAATTTTTTCCATCCCGCCCGAAACCATCGCTATACCGACGTCTATAGAAAAGTGTCGCAATACCGACACTTAAAAATGTGTCGCAATTGCGACGTTTGGAGGAAGATGTCGCAATTGCGACACCATGGCCCAAAGCGTCGCTATTGAGACGACTCCAAACATCACAACTGCGACACAATGTCTAGGTGTCGCCATTGCGACGTTTGGAGGAACCCGTCGTAATAGCGACGCCTTTTCCGCCGTCGGTATAACGACACTTATATGCGCGCTACATAAAAATACAAAACCTATATGCGCGCTACATAAAAATTCGAAACTTATATGCGCGCTACATAAAAATGATTTTATTGTTTCGTATTCATCGCAATAGCTACATTAACGTCTGATATCACGCGCGCATTCGCCCTCCGCTCTTGCAGAACAGCATTCGCCTTCAGCATTTGCCCTCAGCTCTTGCAGAACAAAATTTGCCCTCAGCATTCGCCCTCAGCGTTCGTCCTCAGCTCTTGCAGAACAGCATTCGCCCTCAGCTCTTGCAAAATGGTGAGTTCTTACTGCAGGCCCTTCCTCCTATAGTAGGGTTGACTATATTTGGTTTTTTCTAGTCAATTCCATTGGATTTTGTTAGGCTGTAGGGTTCTCTCTAGATGTCAAGAATCAAGATTCAATACCCTCTATTATCTTCATCACCCAATACAAGATTTAAAATTTTCCCAAAGAAACGCTTATTAATTTGGTAGCCATTATTTCACCCTGCTTTAAAAACCCTACATTTAAATGAAAACAAGCATTGCATTTCAACTACAAAATCTATTAGTGTTCAAATGTACATGTGTGCTACATTAACGTCTGATATCACGCGCGCATTCGCCCTCCTCTCTTGCAGAACAGCATTCGCCCTCAACTCTTGTAGAACAGCATTCGCCCTCAGCATTCGCCCTCAGCTCTTGCAGAATAGCATTCGCCCTCAGCATTCGCCCTGAGCTCTTGCGGAACAACATTCACCCTGCATTCGCCCTCAGCTCTTGCAGAACAGCATTCGCCCTCAGCGTTCGCCCTCAGCTCTTGCAGAACAGCATTCGCCCTCAGCGTTCGCCCTCAGCTCTTGCAGAACAGCATTCGCCCTCAGCTCTTGCAAAATGGTAAGTTCTTACTGCAGGCCCTTCCTCCTATAGTAGGGTTGACTCTATTTGGGTTTTTTGGTCAATTTTTTGGTCAATTCCATTGGATCGTGTTAGGCTGTAGGGTTTTCTCTAGATGTCAAGAATCAAGATTCAATACCCTGTATTATCTTCATCACCCAATACAAGATTTAAATTTTTCCCAAAGAAACGCTTATTAATTTGGCAGCCATTATTTCACCCTACTTTAAAAACCCTACATTTAAATGAAAACAAGCATTGCATTTCAACTACAAAAATCTATTAGTGTTCAAATGTACATGTGTGCATCACTTGTGTAGGGTATTCCTTTTCCACTTTCACATTATCCGAGAATGTGTGCAGTATAGTTCATATTTTTTGTGATTTAGATTATCTTGAAAAAGGAAAGGTAAATTATTTCCCATGGAAAAAGAAGGTTTTCCTTTTTTATAGGTTGTTTGGACTTACGTGGAAAAATTTATGGTATGCCTTTCATATTATGTAGTTTAAATTTGAATTAACAGATTATTCTACATGAAAATATAATTACCTATGTGATGTCCTTCATCACTAATTAAAATTATAGGGTTCAATTTCCTAGACTCTAACTCATCTGATGCTAAATTCTAGGTTCTCATTAGTGGATCACTCTTCCATTGATTTCCTTTCCCTCTGGATCTTGTCATACTTTAAAAGTCATCAATGATACATATATTATTTCAGGTATCCCAAAAGGATTTATAGTAGAACATATTGTGAATTTTTTTTGACACTTGAGGATTCTTTTTAGAACTGCAACGCGGTCTATGCTATTGAGTTATATACCAAGCAACTTGTCCTTAATAACCACACTATGAGGTAGGTTCAACCAGTTTGAACTTGTTGGGACATAGCATATGAAGTTGTGTGATGATTCCATATCACAGGTCTATTATGGTGACAAAAGTGAAGACACATAATGATAGTTATTATGTTAACATTACTAGAAACATTTTCGAAATTATCCATGCTATCGAGATGTCAAAATTCCAGGCATTAGGTGTCAATACTTGTAGCTAATAGATAATAATAATAATATAAAAGAATCACAACTTTATTCTTGAAATATGATTGTTACACATTGGTAACCTAGTTCATGAGTTACTATCACCCAAAGACTACAAAAAAAACTTAAAATATAAATTAAACCAACATGAGAATCCAACTAAGGGTTTCTCGACAAAATCATGCCATAACCTGGCATTTTGAAACCCAAATTTGAATCCATCATAAGTAATACATTGCAAACTCAGATGGATTTTCAATGCATGTTTGCATGCGACACTTATTCTCTGTCTAGATATCATTTTTTAAATGGAACCATTAGTCAAGCCCACAGTCCTTTTTATGTGAAAATTTTCAGCTCTATTTGAGCTCTTTTTTGCTCCACCACCTCCATAAACATATGAAAACATATATCATGATCTTGGAATTCCATTACATATGTATGTGCCAATGTTCCATAATCATGCCCCATCATCAATTTAAGAAATTTCCATTGAATATCAAATTATGGAGGGGGGGAACTTTTTGCTGCAACATTTGGCTCAAAATCGGGGACCATCTCCGTATGAGGTGAATGAGAACTATAGATATTTGAAGAAGTAGATTAGTGTCTTTTCCTCTGGCCATGGAGTCATATACAGTCATCCATCACAAAAATTTGTCTTTGTTCATTCTCACCTTGAAAGTTGCAAAAATTCATGCCCTAATTAAAACGACACTAAATTTGAAAGATATAATAAAAATGCAAGCTAGAAGTGCCCTATTAATACAAAGGGAAAACCTTCCTACCTACCCTAACTGAGATAAATTTTGATTGAATAGGAAACATGATATTGCCTATGGAGTTGATCCAACAACTTGTTAAATGCATGGGACTAAATCATGCATTTGATTTCCAGGGAAACATGCGCATGAAGAGAAAAGGTGCAGAATTAATGGAAAATCCATACATGCCACTTATAAAAACTACACCGAAAGGTCAAAAAATACTTAAGGCCTTAACTTAATTTGAATCCAAAAATGACAAAACAGGATTAGTGAAAACACGAGAGTGGTGTGGGTGAACAACATAAATAAAAGTGAAGATACCTTTCCCCAAGATGCCTTTGTCACCGTTGTATGAAAACATGTTTTCCTTTCCCTTTATACATGCAAGTGAATGCATTATAGGTATGGTGTTTTCCCGGAATAGGAGAAGCCTACTTAAATATATCATTCGTGGATTGAATGTTTGGGTGCCTTAATGTGCAATGACATGTTTCCAGGACTGAATTCAATGCAAGGCATATTTGAAACTCTAACTCTGTCTTCCGGTGTCTTATTAGAAATGATTTCAGTTTTCATTTTGTGTTTTCAAGTTAGATATTGTTTTCAAGTTTTTACATTTATAATTTTATTGAAATGTGGTAGACTGATAAGAGCAGTGTAGGAACAACCCTGAGATGGGATGATCGCGGAAAGAGGCCAGCGGAAGAACATGTAAAGTGCCAGCATTGCTCTATCTTCAGGTATTTTAGTTATTTACATAATTGAAATAATATTAATTTTGTTCAAATATGCAGACACCTAGCCATGGTACGCATGATGATTCCCTCTTTGAGGAAGAGCTTTCTTCATCCCTATCTCCAGTGTTCTTGTTGCAAAAAAAGGCACGAGATGCAAGGTCGGAATTTAATACTTTGATAGGCGTGCCTCAAACACCTGAAACAGAAGAGAGGATACAACATCTTATGAGGCAGCTAGAAAGATATTAGGTAATAATAAAAATTCAAAAGGATATTTTTTTTGTTCTGCATGAGATGAATTGTGATAGTTTGATTTTTAATTTTTACATTGACTAAACTAACAAAAAGTTCTTTTGTATGTAGCGTTTTCTGGCATTTGCTGAACCGGTGTTGGTGGTAGTGGGACACAAGGGCAAGAGATTGCCCAACAACCCTCTTGTACACCTTCTACTCCTTTAGGTGCTAGCCAAGAAACACACCCTGCCCAAGCAGACACCCAGCCAACCGCTGAACGTGTTGGCAATGATGAGGCTGATATGGCCAACTACATTATTGCGTTTCCTAGAGCTACACGTGTCAGCTCCACAGGGACCATTAATGGCACGTTGTTGGTGAATGATGAGGGTGTCCCTATAAAGCATGTACAACTCCCAGGTAAATTTTAATATTTTAAATATTTCATGTAATTTATCTAAAACATATTTATTATGATTTTTATTTTTAAATTAATGATAATATCTTCTTTTTTTTTGGTTTTATTCTGTGTAGGAAAAAATGAGTTCTACAGGATTCTGGAGAGCCATGCGTTGGTAATTTTTGGCCCAACCATACGTACAGGGTGGAATTCCCAGAATTCCAATCTAAAAAAAGAACTTCTAGATTATCTAGAAGCCCTTTTTGGGGTCGGCACATTTGACAGAACAGCGGTGGCTCAGGTAGCCAGCAAATATTTGAAATATACCAGGGACACCTATAGGACGCAATTGCAATTTAACCCTAGATATGAGCATCCTCTCGTAGTTTTAGAGAGTGAGTGGAGAGCACTCATCCATGACGGAAAAGAGAAAAGGGCAAAGAAAGAAGGAAAAATGCCAACTGGACCCGCAAGGTAAATTACAACTTTAATTCAATAGCTTTAATTTTCTTTATGTCTAAAAGAAAAGTGTGCTACGTCATATCCGACTTCAATCTTTTGATGCTAGGTTTCCTGACACCTCAAAGGAAACCAAAGCTAAGATTGAGAAAAAGGGCCATCACAAGCTCGATCAGGGTGGCTACTTGAAATTAGTTGCAAGAATTGTAATTAAGTAGCTAAACATCTTATAATTAATTGTATCGCCTTCCAATGTTTTTGTAATCCTATCAGATATGATTAAAAATACACAATCATATGTAATGTAGGGTGATGACTTCAGAACAGAAACTACAGAGGAAGATAAAAATATCGCTTTCCGTTTTGGCTATCAAGCTGTAGTTGAACGTCGCAGAAGCTTGGGGCAGGTCCCAAGATCTAGAATGCCTGATAAGGTAAAACATTAACCTTTCAATATTTTGTTTTCGTCCATAAATTTAATGTCTAACAACTTTGTTTAAATCAGGGGAGCAGCACTACCGACGAGGCAAATAACCCAGTTTTAGAGCCAGATGTAGATGATCCTCTCGTGCAACCTGATCATTGTAGTGGGGACCAGGCCGACAATGCTGCTATCAGTGAGGGCCGTGACGATAATTAATTTCCACTTATAATTTTTTCTAATTATACCTTGATGGTTGTCCTTATAACGTTTTTTGTTTAAATGACAGAGAATGTTTCCCTTGAGGATCTTACCACCAGAGAGGAAGACAGGGCAACAGTCCCAACGGCGACAACTGGTGCACCGGGTAAATAATCTCATTGCAATTTTTTTTATTAATATTACCGAACTAGTTCAATGATATTTAAAAACTGACAATTAAAATTTAATATTATCTGTTTTTGTAGGCGATGTCCCGTCACTGGATGAGACCAGACATCGTGACTATGCAACTAGGTCAGCGGCGACAACTGGTGCACCAGGTAAATAATCTCATTGCAATTTTTTTTATTAATATTACCGAACTAGTTAAATGATATTTAAAAACTGACAATTAAAATTTAATATTATCTGTTTTTGTAGGCGATGCCCCGTCACTGGATGAGACCAGACATCGTGACTACGCAACTAGGTCAGCGGCGACAACTGGTGCACCAGGTAAATAATCTCATTGCAATTTTTTTTATTAATATTACCGAACTAGTTCAATGATATTTAAAAACTGACAGTTAAAATTTAATATTATCTGTTTTTGTAGGCGATGCCCCGTCACTGGATGAGCCCAGACATCGTGAATACGCAACTAGGTCAGCAGTGCGGGTTGAAAGGCACGAAACAGGAGCAGAACACGATGATATTGATGATGTAATTAGGAGCTTTAAAAATAGGAAGAAGAAAAAGAAATTTTGACAATGTAAAATATTGTATTATTATAAGACAAACGTTACCATACTTGGAACGTTTTTTGCGTTATATAAAAAACTCATTTATCATACTATTTTTATGTCAAGCATTAATTTCAATGTTTCCTTGCGTACTTTTTGTTGAATTGTTTTTTAATTAGTTATTGAATTTTTTTTTTTTTTATGCTCATGAAAGTAAAAAAATGAAATATAGATTGGGTATTGGGGAATTGAGAGTGATGTGAGGGGGGAGGGGCCATAAGAGCTTCCACCTTCATGTGGTTGGCCTGTTTAGTAGAGAATAATTTATTGGAGCGATTTAATCTTGGAGCAAACCTCCGTCGATCCAGCGTAGCAACAAAAAAGTCACTGTTGACTTAGTTGCTACTCTTTCAGATCGTGGGAGGCTTGTTCCAAGTTCATGCGACTCCAATAAATTGTTCTTGAAATGAAGAGGAGCTTATTCGGGTATGTTTTGACATTTTCAACATATGTTCTAACATTATCATAAGAATTCATCTTAGAGTAAAAAATACTACATCAATTACTTGTATTTATTGTATAGATAATGATGGATTTTGATTGACTTGGCAGTGCAGGTACAAATCCTCTTGCATCATGAGCAATACAACTTGTCAACCAGGGTCATGTCCGGGATATTTTTGCTTGTGCACTTGACCAGGTTCGTAATGTCACATTTTGTAAGTTCCTTTACAGTTCATAATTCAATATTAAGCTTGTTCATGATTATTATCTAGGTTTTTTGTATGTGTTTTTTCATCTATTTGATTGTAAGCAACTTTGCATGTTTCCTATTGTTCACTATGATTTCTCCCATTACCACTCCCGGGATGAATCCGACTTTATTGTTACATAGGTTACTTTATTGTTACTATGATTTCTCCATTTACGATTTCATAGGTTACATCATGTAAAGTTGTCAATCTCAGGTTGGTGATGAGCTTTAGTTCTCCAGATTTGGGGCTTTTCTGATATTTTCTCCCTCATGTCATTCTTGCATCACCTTGTTGTTTGAGCATGCCAATTTTCTACCACTTGTACCAATTGGCACATGTCAATCTCTGAGTGGTGCCACATTTCACCTATTTTCAGTGAGAGTTTAGGGTTTCTCTAACATAGCTTCAGAAATCCGATTCAGTGCCTGCTTGAATATTTTCACATAATACTTATGGTTTGGAATGATGAGCATGTTCTGAATGGTTGGTTGATTCATAAGAACCACCCATATAGTAATCTTGAGATATTTCAGAAGGTTTCTCGGGTTTCCTTTTTTCACCATTTCTAATGGGTGGGATGGTGTGGGGTGATCCATCAATACTGGTGCTCTTGTAGTAGGGAATTTGTTTTTGGGGATATAAAGGAGCATTTGATGTAGATATCCCATTGGATGCATTCATATATGGGCACGAGAGGTCAAGAATTTAAATTAGAAATATGCAACCTCTAACATGGAAACCTGAAGGCCGCGAGAGACACTGGTTAAAGATTGTTTTGTGCTGGCCTTAATATAGTCGTGATTTCTTTCTATTATCTTAATGAAAATATATAGTCCGGTCTCATTAAAATGAGGATTGTGGTTGTATTTCTCTTTGGTTGTTTCTCTCTTAATGCTCCAGAAGTTGCCAAAAGTTGCGATAGTTGTTTAGTTTACTTGTTACAACTTAAAAGTGGTTTTTAGAAATGGGAGTCATGTTTTTTAAGGTTCATACTAATATGAAGATATTGTAATTCTATATTCAGCATAAGAGAAGATGGCCTCTGCTTTGGGTGGTATGACAACAATTTCCACATCTACCTCATTGGGTAACAATGGAAAGGGGAAGAAGTTGGGTGCAATGTTTGATAATTATGGCAGACAATTGTCTTCTCTTTCGGTTTTTTCACCCATTTCCTTTAATCGCTCAAGCAGAAGAGGGACTCTGAGATTACGCGACAGAGAGAAGGTAGTTAATACAAGAGCTATGGAAAAGGAGTTGTACTTCAACAAGGATGGCTCGGTGACAAAAAAATTGCAGGTCAGAGAAAAAATTATGTTTAAAGGAAGGTCACCTGCATGTGAAACTTCACTACGGTGGATCTTTCCTTGTCCACTTATATTCGATTTTAATGTGTTATTTTAATTTTTCATGGAGGGTTGTTTTGGCATATGGTCTGGCATTCAATTGCACACTTACTGAAAGCATTGTAAATTTGTCTTGCAGGCGGTGTGAACAAACTTGCTGATCTTGTTGGAGTCACCCTTGGGGCGAAGGGCAAAATGTTGTCTTGGAGAGCAAGCATGGTTCTCCGAAAATAGTTAATGATGGTGTGACAGTAGCTAAGGAGGTAATTTGTAGATGTGTGCTCTGGTTTTCTTTTTTAACGTTGTATTAGTTCCCCCTCTTAAATGTCTTAGATTTGGTAGGCATAATTTGAAAACTCAAAGGTGAAAGGAAACATATTTGTTACCGAGTGGTCTACTTGGCCTATGGACTAGCCACATTAGAGTAATGCATAAAGCTTTTCACAACAATAAAAGGAAAGGGTTATGGCTGAGTCAAATTTTATTGTTATTGACAGTGTAATGAAATGTATCTCAATGCTATGGTTTTGGCCTTTTTATTGGTTGAATTGAGGACCCAGTTGAAAATATTGGGGCCAAGTTGGTAAGGCAAGCTGCGGAAAAGACAAATGATTTAGCTGGGGATGGAACCACAACATTTGTTGTTCTTGCACATGTTGGAATATTGAAAAATTCCAGAACAATGAATGGAGAATAAATCTCCCTTCCTCTAACACAGAGAAAATAAAAATTTCTTTGACAGGAGACAGAGTTTCGATACTTTGAAAACAAACTTCTATTCCCTTCAATAACTCAAAAAAAAACTATTACACTTCTTCCTCACTGAGAGGGATTACAAAATTATGACTGCTACAAAACGAAGTGCATAAAACCAACTCACTGTCTGTTCAAAACAAACATACTCTGTCTCTAAAACACTCTGCTGTGTTTTTCACTTTCGCACTACTGTGCATACACACTTAAAAAGTTACACTCAGTCTTTCACTTTTTACACACTGTTGTGTAATAAAAAATTTACGTACTGTCTATAAAAAAAACTACCAAGATTTTTCGACCTTTTTATTTTTATATGCCGTAACATATAAAACATATTATAATAAACCCTCTTTTAAAAAAAATAAAATTGAAAGTAAATTCTATGGCCCACCTTTCATTTCGCATATGATATATATAGAACATATGTTTAAAACATATGTATATATTAAACTATCAAAACATTAAAGAACCCTTTTCGTCGGACTTCAAAAGTCTGAATAGATTGAATTTCAAACCAAATTCGCGTTCCAAAATGGGATGCTGACGTCTGCCTAATTTTAACTCGAATTCTCAATCCAATGTGCCCTATAAAAAATTCGGGTCCGGTTTTCGGGTTTTCAGATTCCCTTCAATTTCATGCGATCCAATATTAATGCTCCACGTGTCCTCCTTTTGAATTTATACAAAACTGTCGGGTAAATTTCTGTTTGTTTAATTTCTGGTTGGTGAATTGCATTAATGCTGGTTGTTGTGTTTAAATACAATCCTGTACAGAAATATGGCTGCGGCCGTCTACAAAAAAAACTTGCAGGAATTTTAAATGCTGAATTAAATTTCTGGATGGCGTGCAAGCAACCTCCAAAAAAATGTTGCTGCTGCATCCGTCCTTCTACTGCAGCAATTGAAGTTAAAATTCAATAGCACAGGGTTTAATAAGTGAGGGTGTAAAGGTAACTTTTTGTCGATAGTACTGGATTAAGATCATCTATTCATTTTTGTAGGGTCTTATGGTGTTTGGTTTTTTAGTTTTTGGTTGGGCTTATTGAGTCTAAGATAGTTTTTGAGTGAAAAAATTGCTATCAGGTATTAAAAAATTTTGGTTCTTTTGTCAAAATTTATGAGCTTGTTAGGAAATACAAAACTGACAATGGTTGTATCTTAAATTTGTGGAAAATAATTTGAAATTAAACCTTTTTTTTTAGGTTGTTGCAGCAGGTGCAAACCCCATTCAAATTACTAGGGGCATTGACAAGACAATAAAGGCCCTTGTTTTGGAACTCAAAATTTTGTCAAAGGAGGTAAACACTTGCCTTTTGAGTAAGCTGGTTTTCCTTTTTGCTGATGGTTTGGTGTATGTAATTGAATTAGTTGCCTAAGGTATTTTTGGTTGAAAAATCCTTTTCATTTTTCATACAATATTGGCCTTGTGGAATACATTTGATTGTGAGGTCTTGTTAGATCTACAACATTTGTAGTTTTTTAGTCTTATGGCCGAGGTGCAATTTTATTATGGAAATAGTTGATGCAATATTGTCATTTAATCCTTACTGCAGGGTAGCATGTTGAGAAGTTTCTTGTGAAACATTTGGTATTCAAAATGACACTTGATCCTATACAAGATCATGCACTTGACTTCAAAATTCATATTCAAAGTGTGCCAGACAATTCTTGCAAAATTTCAAATATTTATGTTGTTTTAAACCATTATCTTTTTCATGTATTGGATGCCGAAAATGTGAAAAATACTTTGGTATGAAACCAACTGGTGAATAATTTCCAGCACAACAACCACTTCCAAGACATGATTTAGAAGTAGAACAAATGTGCTTATGAAGCATATAAAGATATCCTTGATGCATTGTCAATGTTTGGCTAGGGTTATTTTTGGAGAAAATAACTCCTTATTCCTAGAATAGTGATCTTCAATACAAGTAAATGCCAGAGAAGAGAGATCATCGTGTGACGCAACAAAACTGAAATTGGAACCCCAAGGAGAGCTGGTGTGTCTACAATTGCTCTGTCAGCATTTTCCCTTGCTTTACCCCGTTCTTTTCCTCCAGCCTGAGTCTTAATTGACTTCTTCTTTCTTCAGGTTTATTTATCAAATTCGTAGAATTTGATAAATAAATACTATCCACAATGGTTGGACTTTAATTTATATTCGCGACTTTATATTATCTCCAATCCTTATAACCAATGTTTAACTTTCAACACTTTGTATTTATACTCCATGTTTCTTTTTAAATAAATAACTTGTAATGAACTTTCGGCTCTATATTTCACCACCCAGCCTTACAACAATCACGCTTCAGACTTATGCTAATTATCCGCCAATCGTTTAATTAAAAAATTTCATTATACTCCGGCCCCACATATATATATCAATAACCAATCAAACACTCGTATCATACCTGGCTATCCTCCGCACACCTTAGTTAACCTTCGGGCAAGTTCAACGTGCGACCACCGTCCGATGGCCCTTCTCCAAATCAACGACTCTTGGTAATTTCGCTCGGCTTCCAATGTCGGGCTTTAACGTGCGATGGCGCGGGTTAAACGGTGGTCACTTCGCCACGTGTCACATTCCCTATGGAATCGCTCGCGAATAGGAAATACCGCCTACTCCGCAAAAGCGGTGCGATATGGGCAACCCGCTTTTGTGATTCCGCTCGTGGTTTTGGTAGAGGGCTTGACCACGGGTGCAAGTCTGGTTCCGCTATCCCTTTGTTTGTTAACTCATGTCCAATCCTCGGGTCAGGTTCTGAAAGCACAACAATTTTGTCTCTTTATTAAGCGGGATTTTTATATTTGAACAGTTTTCACGACCCCGGTTCTCTACACAGACCTCGCCTTGGATATTTTTACATAAAAATGATTTTTCTCAATAATTATTTATATAACTTTTCCACATGTTTAGTGTGGTATTCCCATGATTTATTATAAATATGTGTATTATCAAAGAAAACCAACACAAATTTTATAAGATGGGATCAGACAAAATTGTTCTTAAGTCGAGCCCGCCGGACTTCAAACAGCAATAAACCATAATTCAAACCAAATTCGCGTTCCAAAATAGCCTGCTGACGTCGGTCAATTTTTTGACGCGAAAACCAAAAGAATTCTGCCCTAATATTTTTCGGGTCCAAAGTTGGGCTGGCGTACGGAGGGAATTTGTGACGCGAATTTCTTATCAATTTCGCCCTAATATTTTTCGGGTCCGGATTTCCACTGCGCGAGCGGCCCAAACAAAGATCCGCTCCAATCAATTTTTGCCATGTGTCCTCAATAAAAACTTGCCCTCCTCCCGTCTGCGGGTGTATTCGATGGCATTTAAGGCGATGGGACATGGATATGGCGATTTCATATCAATTGCATTAACATTTAACGCTGTTCAATTAAGTTTTCACATCAAATCCGCATTAATTAATTTTTAACACTGTTCAAGATCGGACCTCCACTCCTCTTAGTGATTCTGCACGCTCCAATTTGATCCGGCCTTCGGCTCTCATTATTAATGATAAGAGATTAATTATGACGGGCGTCCTTTGATTGCATTGCAGTCGGGTCGAAAAAATGGCATTTAGCCATGGTTTTTCAGACAAGCCGGTTGCTGGATTACACTGCCTGCTAACTGTGACGATAAGGAGAAGTGACTAGCTAAACTGCTGCCTAGACCTTGCTGTATATTTGCATTTCTCTCGGTTCTGTCTCTGCCTATCTTCCTCTGTTAATTGGAATTCTTCTTCTCCATCTCCTCTTGTGCCCACTGCACCTAAGATTGCACCCATGCCTCGCGTGCGCCATAGGATGCGTTGCCGCAGGGGGAGCACTAAAGGTCAACCCCTGCGCGCTCCCTCCAGCCCCTCAACAGAGTCGACTTCCAGCCAGTCCAGTGATTATTACACAGGTCGATATCCAAATACTAGGAGTGGGCGGGGTCGGCTTGTAGGATCTGGCCACCGTATGGATTCCCCTGCTCCTCGCTTCCCCACCGCTAGTTCACCTTCTCCCACGACGCGCACTATGCAATTTTCCTTTCATTTCTCTCTCAACCGCCCGCAAATCACGGCTTTAGTCACTGTGGTCTTCCGCGAGGAGGCCCAAACGGAGGAATAATGCACCCATCCGACGAGTCTGAGCTTGGAAAAAGCCGGCCAGCATTCGGGCCTTCAGGAGGGGAGCTGTGGCATGCATGTGGAGGTAGCACCTAGCGATCCTGGACCTTCCGAAGGATGGTGCCGAATCGTGGAGGAACCACCGGAGGAGTAGTTTGGTTAATTTGTTTTTCTTGCTTAGCAGGCCCACTTAATTGGGCTGGTTTTAGATTATTTTACTGTGCTCGACCTTTGTAATATTTTTGAATTCTGTAAATTAAACGTTCAAGACTGGTTTCCCCGTATGAGGGCAGTCTTCTTAATATTTTGATTTTTTGATGACAAATTTTCCATGTGTATGGCCAGGCAATGTTTTTGACTTCGGTGTAATTTTATTCGCAATGTTAATAGATTAACTTTACTTAGAATTCTCACATGATTAGCATTTTTCTTGATCTGTTCAAGGATTTTGGGTACTTTAATTTGTATTTGGAACAATGGACGCCGGTACTCTATCTGTTGCTTTATTGTTCTACATACTACTATTTCACTTTCTTATAGATGCCTCGGGCATATTTGAATGCTTTCTCAGATTGTCGATAATCTCCATGTGGACCGTTACTAGATTTTATATCATGTCCCTGTATGTGACATGGGGTATTTTTCTATCATTGTCTGGGGTGGGACTTCCACTTTTCTGGATGGATATTTGGGTTCCAATCTTAAGATGTGAAAATGTAATGACTTCATGGACTGTTTTACTTCATACAATATATTCAAAACATCATTTTTTCTCCTGTGAAAAAAAAATGATTAATGTTTATCACTCTGCCTTCAAAACTAGCGATGCTGGTCTATGTTGCTGGTTTATTGATATGGTCTAATGGTCTTTTTATATTTTGGACATATCACACTCCTCACATGATTAGCGTTTTTATCTGTTCAAGGATTTTGGGTACTTTAATTTGTATTTGGAACAATGGACGTCGGTACTCTATCTATTGCTTTACTATTCTACATACTGCTATTTCACTTTCTTATAGATGCCTCGAGCATATTTGGATGCTTTCTCAAATTGTCGATAATCTCCATGTGGACCATTACTAGGTTTTATATCATGTCCCTGTATGTGACATGGGGTATTTTTCTATCATTGTCTGGGGTGGGACTTCCACTTTTCTGGATGGATATTTGGGTTCCAATCTTCAGATGTGAAAATGTAATGACTTCATGGACTGTTTTACTTCATATAATTTATTCAAAACAACGTTTTTTCTCTTGTGAAAAAAAAATGATTAATGTTTATCACTCTGCCTTCAAAACTAGCGATGCTAGTCTATGTTGCTGGTTTATTGATATGGTCTCATGGTATTTTTATATTTGGGACATATCACACTCCTCACATGATTAGCGTTTTTCTCTGTTCAAGGATTTTGGGTACTTTAATTTGTATTTGGAACAATGGACGCCGGTACTCTATCTGTTGCTTTACTATTCTACATATTGCTATTTCACTTTCTTATAGATGCCTCGGGCATATTTGGATGCTTTCTCAGATTGTCGATAATCTCCATGTGGACCGTTACTGGGTTTTATATCAAGTCCCTGTATGTGACATGGGGTATTTTTCTATCACTGTCCGGGGTGGGACTTCCACTTTTCTGGATGGATATTTGGGTTCCAATCTTCAGATGTGAAAATGTAATAACTTCATGGACTGTTTTACTTCATATAATATATTCAAAATAACGTTTTTTCTCTTGTGAAAAAAAAATGATTAATGTTTATCACTCTGCCTTCAAAACTAGCGATGCTGGTCTATGTTGCTGGTTTATTGATATGGTCTGATGGTATTTTTATATTTTGGACATATCACACTCCTCACATGGTTAGTGTTTTTCTCTGTTCAAGGATTTTGGGTACTTTAATTTGTATTTGGAACAATGGACATTGGTACTCTATCTGTTGTTTTACTATTCTACATACTGCTATTTCACTTTCTTATAGATGCCTCGGGCATATTTGGATGCTTTCTCAGATTTGTCGATAATCTCCATGTGGACCGTTACTGGGTTTTATATCAAGTCGCTGTATGTGACATGGGGTATTTTTCTATCACTGTCTGGGGTGGGACTTCCACTTTTCTGGATGGATATTTGGGTTCCAATCTTCAGATGTGAAAATGTAATGACTTCATGGACTGCTTTACTTCATATAATATATTCAAAACAACGTTTTTTATCTTGTGAAAAAAAAATGATTAATGTTTATCACTCTGCCTTCAAAACTAGCGATGCTGGTCTATGTTGCTGGTTTATTGATATGGTCTGATGGTCTTTTTATATTTTGGACATATCACACTCCTCACATGATTAGCGTTTTTCTCTGTTCATGGATTTTGGGTACTTTAATTTGTATTTGGAACAATGGACGTCGGTACTCTATCTGTTGCTTTACTATTCTACATACTGCTATTTCACTTTCTTATAGATGCCTCCGGCATATTTGGATGCTTTCTCAGATTGTCGATAATCTCCATGTGGACCATTACTGGATTTTATATCATGTCCCTGTATGTGACATGGGGTATTTTTATATCATTGTCTGGGGTGGGACTTCCACTTTTCTGGATGGATATTTGGGTTCCAATCTTCATATGTGAAAATGCAATGACTTCATGGACTATTTTACTTCATATAATATATTCAAAACAACGTTTTTTATCTTGTGAAAAAAAAAATGATTAATGTTTATCACTCTGCTTTCAAAACTAGCGATGCTGGTCTATGTTGCTGGTTTATTGATATGGTCTTATGGTCTTTTTATATTTTGGACATATCACACTCCTCACATGATTAGCGTTTTTCTCTGTTCAAGGATTTTGGGTACTTTAATTTGTATTTGGAACAATGGACGTCGGTACGTACTCTATCTGTAGCTTTACTATTCTACATACTGCTATTTCACTTTCTTATAGATGCCTTGGGCATATTTGGATGCTTTCTCAGATTGTCGATAATCTCCATGTGGACCGTTACTGGGTTTTATATCAAGTCGCTGTATGTGACATGGGGTATTTTTCTATCATTGTCTGGGGTGGGATTTCCACTTTTCTGGATGGATATTTGGGTTCCAATCTTCAGATGTGAAAATGTAATGACTTCATGGACTGTTTTACTTCATATAATATATTCAAAACAACGTTTTTTCTCTTGTGAAAAAAAAATGATTAATGTTTATCACTCTACCTTCAAAACTAGCGATGTTGGTCTATGTTGTTGGTTTATTGATATGGTCTGATGGTATTTTTATATTTTGGACATATCACACTCCTCACATGATTAGCGTTTTTCTCTATTCAAGGATTTTGGGTACTTTAATTTGTATTTGGAACAATGGACATTGGTACTCTATTTGTTGCTTTACTATTCTACATACTGCTATTTCACTTTCTTATAGATGCCTCGGGCATATTTGGATGCTTTCTCAGATTTTCGATAATCTCCATGTGGACCGTTACTGGGTTTTATATCAAGTCCCTGTATGTGACATGGGATATTTTTCTATCACTGTCTGGGGTGGGACTTCCACTTTTCTGGATGGATATTTGGGTTCCAATCTTCAGATGTGAAAATGTAATGACTTCATGGACTGTTTTACTTCATATAATATATTAAAAACAACGTTTTTTCTCTTGTGAAAAAAAATGATTAATGTTTATCACTCTGCCTTCAAAACTAGCGATGCTGGTCTATGTTGCTGGTTTATTGATATGGTCTGATGGTCTTTTTATATTTTGGACATATCACACTCCTCACATGATTAGCGTTTTTCTCTCTTCAAGGATTTTGGGTACTTTAATTTGTATTTGGAACAATGGACATCGGTACTCTATCTGTTGCTTTACTATTCTACATACTGCTATTTCACTTTCTTATAGATGCCTCGGGCATATTTGGATGCTTTCTCAGATTGCCGATAATCTCCATGTGGACCGTTACTGGGTTTTATATCAAGTCCCTGTATGTGACATGGGGTATTTTTCTATCACTGTCTGGGGTGGGACTTCCACTTTTCTAGATGGATATTTGGGTTCCAATCTTCAGATGTGAAAATGTAATCATGGACTATTTTACTTCATATAATATATTCAAAACAACGTTTTTTCTCTTGTGAAAAAAAAATGATTAATGTTTATCACTCTGCCTTCAAAACTAGCGATGCCGGTCTATGTTGCTGGTTTATTGATATGGTCTGATGGTCTTTTTATATTTTGGACATATCACACTCACATGATTAGCGTTTTTCTCTGTTCAAGGATTTTGGGTACTTTAATTTGTATTTGGAACAATGGACGTCGGTACTCTATCTGTTGCTTTACTATTCTACATACCGCTATTTCACTTTCTTATAGATGCCTCGAGCATATTTGGATGCTTTCTCAGATTGTCGATAATCTCCATGTGGACCGTTACTGGGTTTTATATCAAGTCCCTGTATGTGACATGTGGTATTTTTCTATCACTGTCTGGGGTGGGACTTCCACTTTTCTGGATGGATATTTGGGTTCCAATCTTCAGATGTGAAAATGTAATGACTTCATGGACTGTTTTACTTCATATAATATATTCAAAACATCGTTTTTTCTCTTGTGAAAAAAAAAATGATTAATGTTTATCACTCTGGCTTCAAAAATAGCGATGCTGGTCTATGTTACTGGTTTATTGATATGGTATGATGGTCTTTTTATATTTTGTGCATATCACACTCCTCACATGATTAGCGTTTTTCTTTGTTGCAAGGTTTTGGGTACTTTAATTTGTATTTGGAACAATGGACGTCGGTACTCTATCTGTTGCTTTACTATTCTACATACTGCTATTTAACTTTCTTATAGATGCCTCGGGCATATTTGGATGCTTTCTTAGATTTGTCAATAATCTCCATGTGGACCATTACTGGGTTTTATATCATGTCCCTGTAGGTGACATGGGGTATTTTTCTATCATTTTTTGGGGTGGGACTTCCACTTTTCTGGATGGATATTTGGGTTCCAATCTTCAGATGTGAAACTGTAATGACTTCATGGACTATTTTACTTCATATAATATATTCAAAACAACGTTTCTCGTCTTTTAAAGTTTCATTTGTTTTTTTAAAATTGAACCCTCCGTCGGTCTACCGACGCCTTGTAGACGTCGGAACTACGACAACCCAAAAACGTCAGAAGAGAGACAGTATAAAAACGTCGGACCACATTTCGTCGGAATTACGACAGATTACAAACGTCGGAAGAACGACGTTCCAAATGTCGGACCACATTTCGTGGGAATTGCGACATCTTACAAGCATCGAAAGAGCGACATCCAAAACTTCGGACCACGTTGCGTCGGAATTGTGACTATTTACAAACGTCGGAAGAGCGACGTTCAAAACGTCGGACCACATTGCGTCGGAAGTGCGACCGTTTACAAACGTCGGAGGCGCGACAGTTTGTGAGACGTCGGAAGAGTGACGCTTGTTCGGAAGTGACGGAAGAAGTGTCGATAGTGCGACACTTTTTACGTGCGTCGGAATTGCGACGACATGAAAAACCACGTTTTGTCCACCCTCGAACTATCGCTCTTGCGATGACTATGTGTCGGAATAGTGACGAATTGGCCGTTGGAATTTCCGCCAAATTTTCTAGTGCCATTTTCATTCCATAGATCTGCAAAGTAATAATCTGTGAATTCACCTCCTCTATCCGATCTGATGCATTTTAGCTTGCATCCTATCTGATTTTCTGCTAATGGTTTAAATATTTTGAATTTGTCCAGAGCTTCCGATTTATTCTTTAGAAATGCAACCCATGTCATTCTGGAGAAATCATCTATTATTAGCATGATGTAGGATTCTCCACTTAGTGTTCAGACAGATCCATGTGCACAAGATGGAGTGGTCTACTTGTTGATAACTCATCTTTGGCCTTAAATGATGTACGGGTCTGTTTACCCGATTGACAAGATTTGCATATGGTATTAGAAGGCCTTTTTATTTTTGGCATGTCTCTGACCGCTTTCTTTTTTCTCAGTCTGATGATATGATCGAAGCTGAGATGTCCCAATCTCCTATGCCATAACCATGACTCCTCAAGTTTGCTAAGATGGCATGCTTCATCTTCCTCTTTCACGATGTAAACATTGCTCTTTGTTCGAACACCTTTGAGCAGAGTCTTACCTGTGGTGCTTGATCTGACTTCACTGTCTTGTGCTCTAAAGAGAACTTCACAGCCTTTATCACACATTTGACTGACACTCAAAAAATTTTCTTTCAGCCAATCTACAAATAGCACATCTTGGGCCTTACCTCTGCCATTATCTAAGCTAACTGAGCCCTTTCCCTTGATTTTTCCTGATTTATCATTGCCAAAAGTAACATTACCAGTTTTCTTTTCATCAAAAGTTATAAATGTTCTCTTGTCTCCAGTCATATGCTTTGAGCAGCCACTGTCCAGATACCATTGGCTTTTTAGATCTTGAGCAGTTAGAGCAAGGTCACACTTATTCTCCTTCTTTTTCCACTGGAGGCATCCTTTTGTTTGGTATCTTTTGTGAGATGATGAATCACATCCTTTCAGAGGACATTTGGAAGGCATATGTCCAACTTGATTGCATATACAGCATTTGATCATAGTTTTTGCAGAATTGTGAGTATGAACACAATTTATTTGATTCATAAACCTCCTTGAGGTGTTGAACATCAATATTTGTCCATACTTTCTACATTCAATAATTTTATGGCCAAATTCCTTACAATAAAAACAATAACCATATAAATTATTTGCATACCTGATGTAAGGTTGTTTTCTCCATTTGTTTGTTTGAGACAGTCTCTTCATTGTTTGCATCTTTTGCTGGTTTAAATTACTCCTCCTTGCATGACAATATGCAACAATGTGTCCCTGCTTGTGGCAGACATAACAAGTGGCATTCTTCATAGGAGGGAATAATCTCCTTTGATGGCTTTCAAATTTGACATACTCAGGGGCATATAAATCTTTTCCTGTTGTTTGAGTATTTCTTTCATTCTTTGTTATTAGAGGATTTTTCTGGGTTCTGTCTCCTTCCTTACAAGTTTCTTCTTTTGTAGGAATTATTTGAGCTGCTTCATCATCCTTCTTTGCTTTTACAAAAATAATCTCTCTGTTTTCCTTTTCTTTGTTTTTACTTGATTCTCCTTCATAGCCTATTCTAGTTTTTATCATAGGAGATCTTTGAGCAACCAGAATTTCATTGAACTTACTAGAGCTTGTTGTTTGAGAAGAGTTTATAACCACTTTCCTTTGAGCATTTTCTAATTTCTTCCTGAGACATACTACTTCTTCTTCCAAATTTTCTTGTTCCTGAGTTTTTTCCTTGATTTGCTTAAGTAACATGTCCTCTATCTTCTTGGCTTCTTCAAGCTCTATCTTTAGCTGCATAAGAAATTTTGAATTATGTTCTTCTCATACATACTTGAGGAGAATGTCCTTTTGTTTTCGGCATTTCAGCTTGAGTCTATCAATCTCTTCTAGAGAACTTCTTAGCTCCCCCTCAAGGTCGACTTCACCTTATTCTTCTTCATCTTCTAGCAGGAGACCTTCAAGTTCTTCTATAGCCATCAATAAAAATTCAGAGGTTCCATCTTCACTTGAGAATTCATCTGGATCTTCAGATGTACTGCTGTCTTGTTGAGCATAGAAGGATTTTCTATTGAACTTCTTTCCTTTCTGCCAGTTCTTTGATGTATTTTTCTCTGACTCTTGATCCTGATTCCTTACATTCTTGTGAGGACACTTAGCAGCATAGTGTCCAACTCTTCCACAGTTAAAGCATTTGAAAGGAATTTTACCGTTGTATTTACCTGAGCCTCTATCTAATTTCTTGACAAATTTTGCCTCTTCTTCATCCGAGCAAGAGCATATGTCTTCCTCTTCTTCTTTCTTCTTTTCTGTTTTAAAGGCTGCCTCCCTCGTACTTGGCTTCTTCTGTGGGAGCCTCATCTCATATGTTGTTAAATTTCCAAGTAGCTTGTTCATGGTCAAGGTCTCCCAATCTATTGTTTCTTCTATTGCAGACACCTTGGGATTAAACATGGATGGAAGAGATCTTAGAATATTTTGCACAATTATACTTTCTGGCATGGTTTCTCCAAGAGCTTTCATATTGTTAACAATTTCTGCAACTTTTAGGAAGAAACTATCAATGTCTTCATCATCATTCGTTTTTAAGTTCTCAAATTGGGCTCTATAGACTTGAAGTTTGGCAGTCTTTACTTTCTTGTCTCCCTCATGGATGTTCTCCAGAGTATCCCACATCTCTTTGTCAGTGTCTTTGTGCATTGCTTTGATAAACTCCGCTTCACACAATCCATTCAAGATGGAATTCATGGATTTTGCGTTAGCTACAAAATCTTGTTTGGCTTCTTTCTCTGAGTCAGTTGCCTTTGGGGCATATCCTAATTCCACAGCACCCCAAACTTATATTCCTAGAGACATTATGTATGTCCTCATCCTGATTTTACAGAAGGCATAATTTTCACTTGTAAAGAAAGGGGCTTTATTGGTTGATCATCCTTCTTTACTAGCCATCCTGAGAACCTAGAATCTCCTTTCAGTTGTTAAACTGGTACAAAGGAACCCGCTCTGATACCAATTGTTGAATTCTTAGTTAAAATGAGAGGGGGGGTGGCGAATCAGTTTAACACATACATGGACTTTTAAAACTTTTCTCTTAAAACTTATTTACACCTTCACTTCATGATCAAATTAATATGTGAGCAATCTTTATTAGTGAGCAGCAAGTATCAAAAATATTTGTTAATGTAACAAAAATATTAATATGTGAGCAACAAGTATTAAGAAGATTAGATAAACCACATCAACACATAGACATCATGCATAGAGGCACCATATATAAGTGGAAACCCATAAGGGAGAAAAACACATTTTATTATTGTTGTGTTCAGAAAGAGACAGCTCCAACTCCGAAACTCCCATCAATTTGCAGCAGGCACCAACCTACAGGAGGCTCCGACCTCAATTCTGCAAGCTACAACTTGCAAGGAAGCTCCAACTCCCTTCAATTTTCTGCAGGCACCAACCTACAGGAGGCTCCAACCTCAGTCAGCTACAACTGACATCTATCAAGCTTCAACTTGATAGGGAAGCTCCAACTTCCTCAATTTATCAACCGGAATGTTTGCTGATTTACATCAGATATCAACTCTGTTCTGTAGCATCTCTTTCTTCTCTTATTTTATTTATCTTCTCTGCCTCAATCTTCTATACTCTACATTCTCTATATTTACTCTCTCCCTCACCTCTTGCAGCTTTCTTATTTTCTTCGACTCTTTTCAATTCTGCTGCACACTCTCTTCTTCTCTCATTCTACTTCGTCACTTTCTCCCCTTGGATATTACCCTGTTTTATACAAAATATCTTCATGGTTGTTTGTATTCTACTGGGAATTCGAAATGGACAGCAATGTCTCTTTGCCTTCTGCCTTCTCATCTCTTTTATCCGCTCATTTAGAAGATATAACTGTAGGTACCAATTTATCATTATAGTGGGATATTTGTTCTCTTCTGGAGACTTGCCAATGCATCACAAAAATATAAATTAAAATCATTTACATTCAATTACAATGCAAACTCCAGCTCACTCATTCAGCCTCTTGGCTCGCTGCACATTTGTCTTTTCTTTGATTGTGTCTTTGTCCTTTTCGACTCTGTTTGTTTCCTTATTCACTGTCACAGGGTAGCGGACATATGCCATACATATGTAACTGTGATTTTTATATCAAGATAATTGATTCTCGACACAATAATAATAAGTATTTTTGATATGTGCACTGCCATGGTGTAACGACTATGTATCTATACCAGTGCCTTTTATATATAACACAAATTCAACTCTCGACATAATTATAACAAGTTTTAACATACAAACTGCCTTTTTAATATAACTTAAATCAACTCTCGGCGTAATAGTAAAAGCATGTTTAACATATAAAATGCCCTTTCGGGCCCACCATCCGAACTTTGTTTTGTGCTCCGATGCGATGAGTCTGCTCCAGAGATTTCCAATTGTGATTGATCGCAATCACAAACTTCATTAACCTGTTCCACTGTGCTACCTTGCTCCTATGCGATGAGTCTCCTCCAGAGATTTCTGATTGCGATTGATCACAATTGCAAACTTCATTAACCTATTCTGCTGTGCCGGCTTGTTCCGATTGCGATTACTCTGATTTGATGCGATTACTCCGATTGCGATTATTTGCAATCGCAACTTTTAGTTGTAAGTTCCGCTGCCCTGCTTTCACTCCGATGCGATTGACCCCTGCTCATTTAAATGTGCCGATGCGATTGGACTGGAACTTAAACATATAAAATCATAATTTATAGACCCATCGGGTCTGGGCTTCAATCGCAATCACAACTTCCATTGAGATGTTCCGATGTTCCGCTTTAATTCCGATGAGATTGGTTACTGTTCATTTAAATGTGCCGATGCGATTAGATCGAAACTAAAATCTATAAAATCATAACTTATAGATCCATCGGGTCCGGAACTTCAATCGCAATCACAACCTATTGTTAACCTATTCCGCTACCCTTATATTCTCCGATGAGATTCATAAGGGTCCCACCTTTGTTGGGAAAAATACTAAGAGGGGGTGGTGAATCAGTATTTAGAGCATACTCAGAAATTTTTACTTTTTCTTTCTCTAAAAACCATACGCTACTTCACTGAACACAACTCGCATATACACGTGGATAACCTTCATAAAAATTGCGTACATACATATATCTTATTATGCATTTAGTTCTTTACTTAGATCTATGCATCATTCATTCATAAGATGTTTAGTTAGCAGTAAGCATGTGCAGTAATAACAGAATAAATCATCACACATAAGAAACACACATGAACACTAGGATTTAAGGTGGAAACCCAAGTCGGGAGAAAACCACTGCTGCCATCGTCTCTATCTTCAATATTTTTATTGTAAATAAAACATCTTACAACCATGTACTGGCGCAGACTCATACCAGCACGCAGGCACCGACCTACAGAAGGCTACAACCTTCTCTCGTTTACTAGCCTCTCTTAGAAGGGAGCTACAACCCCCTGCTCTCCTTTACCAACCTCTCCTGGAAGGGAGCTACAACACCCTGCTCTCGTTTACCAGCCTCTCCTGGAAGGGAGCTACAACCCCCTGCTCTCGTTTACCAGCTACCACTGGAAGGGAGCTACAACCCCCTTACTGAAGGCTTTGACCCTCAGCACCACCATTGCAGACCACGTTTCATCAATTTTCAAACTGGATCCAACAACTTCCATACAACACATCTTGTAGGCCACTTTTCATCAGATTTTCAAACTGGGCCTACTCCACACATTTAAGCTCATCATATATCAAACTGAAACTTATAACCCCATCAATTCATTCATTGAATCATCAACCAATCAACCAACAAATTGATCTTCAATTAACATAATCAGCAGCATATTCATTATTCAAACAACCTAGTTCTGTATGAATACATCATTGACAGATAGCAGTAAAACAACAAAACAAGTCAGATAATTCATTCCACTTACTTCAGCAAACCCTAGATTCCATACGCGCTTTTACTTCACTGAACCTGCGTATGTACGCGCTTTTATGCACACCAACCCGCGTATACTTCTGTGCATTCTTCAGAAAGCCCTAACTGCCCATACGCGCTTTTCCTTAAGCAGACCCGCGTATACACGTGCTTTTAATGAAGCGAACCTGCGTATAGATCTGTAAATTTTCAGGACTGTGCAGCTCTTCAGATCAGATAAACAACTCGGATTTCATCCTTTACTTCAAAAAGTATTTCGCCTCATCTCAGATCTAAACATTCCATAAACAGATCTAGAAAATACATATACATTTCAGATCTAGTGATCCCTCTTCATCATTTTCTTCATAGGTGCATTAGTAATTCAGATCAATCAATTCATTCCATGTAGATATACTTCAGAGTGAAGTATTGATTTAATACCTAGACTTGCACCCTCTTGCACTTATGAACATCTTCTCCTTATATAGATTTAGCCTTTGTCAATACCATGAGCCAAAACCACTCAACTACTAATGGTATTCCTGGACGTGATCAAATAGATATTCCAGCGCTCAATACAATGGGTCAATACCATGGTAACACCCCTTGGTATTCTAAATTTAGAGCGCAAATGGGCATACACTACTTGTCATGTACATTTCTGCGTACATACGCGACTTCTCCTTAATAAACCCGTGTATGCCTTGTCACATACCTTGTTCAACATTATTCCGGCACTTTCTGAGCTACTTCTGAACTGATCTGTAGATACATCAGGTTTACATCATTAACAACTCATTCAAGTCAGTTTTCATCAAGGACAACTTCATCAGGCAGGTTCCATCAAAGGCAACACATTGTATCACATTGCCAACAATCTCCCCCTTAACTCATCTAGTAGGTTTCCATCAAGGACAACTTCATCAAGTATGTTTTCATCAACTTTATCAAGTAGGTTGCCATCAAGGACAACACATTGCATCATATAGCCAACAATATTATTTCATCAAGTAGGTTTCCATCAAGGACAACACATGCCAACAATCTCCCCCTTTGGACTTGATGGCAACCATGATGGTGTTTGATCACCACAACAGATAGATACATTGATTATAACCATTATGCAAACACCATGATATTCTCCCCCTATTCAAACACCATGTTACTCTTCCCCTTTGACATCAAGGGCAAAGGGCGGATCAAAGCCAAGACAATGTTTTTCTCCACATGTAGAAAGAAGAGCTCTGTAGATCTGATGTTCACTGTAGTTACCATGCTCCCCCTAAGTTCATGATGAATCTTCAAACATATTTTTCAATGAAGTACATGTCTCTATGAACTTTCCTATCACCAAGGACTCATACTTACATCAAGGATCCAACCAAGTGGATTTACATATTTGACTCAAGTACCCAACCAAGTGGGTTTACACATTTTGACTCAACTACCCAACCAAGTGGGTTTACAAATTTGAACAAGTCCTTACATGACTTAATATTACAATTTTACATCATAGGTCTCATCAAATTACAAATATGTCTTTTTATAATCAAGACCAAGGAATCTCAAACATGAGATCAGATCACAGCAAATGAAGAGAATGCCAACAATGCATCCTTTCCACATGACCAATGCTCCCCCTTAGCTTGTGCATCTTGAACACTTTCAACAGCAAATCATCAAGGCATCTTCATCAATAATATCAGAGAATGAAACAGTATTATGAGAACTGGAACATCACCAGAGATACCAAACAATACTGTAGCTGTGCTGAAGAATGCTAACACAAAAAAAATTCTGTCAGCAACCATCCATACGCGGTTTTATGTGTATAAACTAGCGTATATATGCAACTATCTTTCATGAAACCCGTGTATCCAATTTTAATCTTCTAATTTTAGGTAGATCTGATCTTGTATATGGCAAAGAAAAATCCTAGCTTCTGTCTGAGAAATTTGAATGCTTCCCTGGAATATATGAGAGAAGATAGAAAGGACAATGTAGATATGTTTTCAAGTGTCATCCAACCATTGTAGCATAAGCACATTAGTAACCAAACCTTCAGATTCTTTGCAGCATCAACATATTCTTCAAGAGGAATTATCATATCAGAACAATCTTCTTCAATATGTATTAAGCAATCATCCATGTGATCTGTTACCATCAAGATCTTCATGATTTATATTTATTTCATAATCATGATGTAACATGTGTAAGAAAAAGGTCTCAACCGTGACAACAGTCATTAGCAACAAACTTTGCATGATCTATCCTTACTTGGCATCATAAGACTTCCATCTCATCCATGTGAATCAAAAGATACTCTTTAGCAAAAAGCAATCAGGGCTCATCCATAATCTCATCATAAGAAACCATGTATCATGTCATCATCATTTGAGCATGAGTGTTACAAGAACTAAGGAATAAGTAGATACCATGCCAACAATGCACTCATTAGTAGTTATACTGATGCTCCCCCTGAACCTGTGCTCCTATTTTTGAGCCATCTCACTGTTTTCCTTAATAGTAAAGCATACGCTTCTGTCTCCAAAGGAACTCGCATGTATACACGGCTTTTGTTCACTAAACCCGCATATGGAAAGTGAAATACTGAAAATTTCAGTCCTGAACTTATGCCACCTGTACCTGTCTTCTTCACATCATATGCACTGTCAGAAATAAACATAACCAGAATTACCAAACCAACCATGAGAATCACCATAAATTTCTCCCCTTGTGATGATACATTACTGATCCCTATAATGTATCTCACATCATTCATGCAGTCATTATGATAAGTAAGCTTTAGAAGAGGATGACTGCAATAGGGTCAATATTCCCTACGTTTCTGACCGGTCCTCCTTCTTTTTCCAGCTTTTCTTGAAATTTCTTATTGTATGCTGGAAATTATCCAATTTCTCAGATCTATTCATCCTGCATTCTTTTTCTACATGTCCATACTTGTTACAAGCATAACATATTATGTGACCAGAGAAGTAAGCATAAGGATCATAATGAGTTTTTCTATTCTTTCTTCTATTGCAATCAGCTGCTTTATGACCATACTTGCTGCATGAAAAACAATATCCCTTAAAGAAATCTGAGTACCTTTCTGTGTAGAATCTGCTTGTTTGTGACTGAAACAATCTGCTTCTGCAATTGGCTGCAATATTCCCATAATTATGACATTTAAAGCATTCAACATTATTGATCATAGGAGGGAATGATTTCTTTTGAGAGTTCATGATTTTCGGTTGATCTTTTGTTTCTTTCAACACTTCAGATTTTTCATTGATATCCTTTGAATCTTTAGCACTTCCTTGTGAACTAGATTCTCCTTTAACAATTTCATGAAAACCAAGACCAAATTTAATAGAAGGAGACCTTTCACTACTAAGAATATTGTCCAGAATCTTAGTACTATCTTGAGACTTCAAGAGTTTATCTTTTTCTTCTAATTTACCTTTTAAAATGTTTACCTCAACCTCCAATCTTTGGCATTTATTCTTCATACTTTCTTCAATCCTTCTTCCTTCTTATACTTGATTATTCAATTTTAGAATCTCTTCTTTCAACCCTTTTTCTTGTTCTTCAAATTTTTGTAGAAGTTCTTCATTCTTCTTATTTGATTTTTCCAGTTCTTCTTTCAGAGAGATGATTTCTGCTTCAAGTATTTCACTTCGATTGGTTACTTTATCCTGTAGTCTTTGATATATTTCTATCCGTCTTTGATACATTTCCATCTGACCATTCATTCCAGAAATCATATCTTTGTAGATAGATTCCTTCTTTTTAAATTGATCTTCATCATTAATCTTGAGATTTGCTTCTAGACCCATACTATTACGTTCACTATCATTTTTACTATCTTCACCATTTCTTGCATAAGGAAGTGAATCACAAAGATTAGTACCTTTTTTATTTTCTTCATTTTCTACTTCACATGTTTTCTGAGATATCTCCTTTCTTTGAGTAGCCTTCTTCTTTTGCTTCCTTGCCATGAGCACTAGCAGATCTTGGTCAGAATCTTCTTCATCCTCATTTGAAATTTCATCATTATCTTCATTTGTATAATAGCTCTTTCCCTTTTCAAATTGTTTCCCTTTATCATGATTTTGTTCATAAGGACACTTAGCAGCATAATGACCAACTCTTCCACAATTAAAACACTTGAAGGGAAGCTTACTTATGAATCTTCCAGTACCTGGTTGGAGTCTTCTCACAAAATTTGCTTCTTCTTCTTCTGATATGTAACTTGATTCCTTGACAACTTCCTTTTCTTTTCCTTTTGCACATGCCTTAAAGGCAACTTCTCTGATTTGAGAGGGACCTTATTTTCTCATTTCAAAAGCAGTTAGAATACCATGTAGTTGAACAATAGTAAGAGTTTGCAGGTCTTTCCTTTCTTCAATAGCAGATACTTTTGACTCAAATTTTTAAGTTAAAGATCTTAAGACTTTTTCAACTAGAGTAGTATCGGTTATGGTTTCACCCAAAATTCTCATATGATTTACAATATCATCTAGACATAAAAAGAAACTGGCAATACTCTCATCACTATGCATCCTTAAATTTTCATATTCAATTCTGAGAGTTTGGAGTTTGGCACTTTTTACCTTTGTATCTCCTTCATAGCTTAGAATGATTTTGTCCCATATTTGTTTTGTTGAATTTAGCTGCATCACTTTAACAAATTTTGATTCAGACAGGCTTCCTAACAAAACATTGACTGCTTTGGCATTGATTTCATATTTCTTCCTTTCTGCTGCATCAGTAGGAATAATTGCTGGGCACCGATAACCTTCTTCCACCATTGCCCATAATTCTGCACCAAGACTTTGCAAATATGATTTTGTTTGTATCTTCCAGAATAACAGATTACTTTCATTGAATAAAGGTGGCCTTAGAGAAAGTACTCCTTCCTGACTTCCCATTGTGATGGATTTCCTTCAAGCGATCAAGCTTCTGTTGAAGAACCTACTCTGATTCCAATTGTTGGGAAAAATACTGAGAGGGGGGGGGGGTGAATCAGTATTTAGAGCATACTCAGAAATTTTTAATTTTTGTTTCTCTAAAACCCATACGCTACTTTACTGAACACAACTCGTGAATACACGCAGATAAACTTCATAAAACTCGCGTATATACAGATATCTTATTATGAATTTAGTTCTTTACTTAGATCTATGCAACATTCATTCATCAGATGTTTAGTTAACAGTAAGCATGTGCAGTAATAACAGAATAAATCATCACACATAAGAAACACACATGAAAACCAGGATTTAAAGTGGAAACCCAAGTCGGGAGAAAACCACTGCTGTCGTTGTCTCTGTCTTCAATATTTTTATTATAAAGAAAAAATCTTACAACCATGTACTGGCGCAAACTCATACCAGTGCGTAGGCACCCACCTACAGAAGGCTACAACCTTCTCTCATTTACCAGCCTCTCCTGGAAGGGAGATACAACCCCCTGCTCTCGTTTACCAACCTCTCCTGGAAGGGAGCTACAACCCCCTGCTCTCGTTTACCAGCCTCTCCTAGAAGGGAGCTACAACCCCCTGCTCTCGTTTACCAGCTACCACTGGAAGGGAGCTACAACCCCCTTACTGAAGGCTTCGACCCTCAGCACCACCATTGCAAACCACGTTTCATCAATTTTCAAACTGGATCCAACAACTTCCATACAACACATCTTGTAGGCCACTTTTCATCAGATTTTCAAACTGGACCCACTCCACACATTTAAGCTCATCATATATCAAACTGAAACTTATAACCCCATCAATTCATTCATTGAATCATCAACCAATCAAACAACAACTTGATCTTCAATTAACATAATCAGCAGCATATTCATTATTCAAACAACCTAGTTCTGTATGAATACATCATTGACAGATAGCAGTAAAATAGAAAAAAAGATCAGATAGTTCATTCCACTTACTTCAGCAAACCCTAGATTCCATACGCACTTTTACTTCACTGAACCTGCGTATGTACGCACTTTTATGCACACCAACCCGCGTATACTTCTGTGCATTCTTCAGAAATCCCTAACTGCCCATACACGCTTTTCCTTAAGCAGACCCGTGTATACACGCGCTTTTAATGAAGAGAACCTGCGTATAGATCTGTAACTTTTTAGGACTATGCAGCTCTTCAGATCAGATAAACAACTCAGATTTCATCCTTTACTTCAGAAAGTATTTCGCCTCATCTCAGATCTAAACATTCCATAAAAATATCTAGAAAATACATATACATTTCAGATCTAGTGATCCCTCTTCATCATTTTCTTCATAGGTGCATTAGTAATTCAGATCAATCAATTCATTCCATGTAGATATACTTCAAAGTGAAGTATTCATTTAATACCCAGACTTGCACCCTCTTGCACTTATGAACTTCTTCTCCTTATATAGATTTAGCCTTTGTCAATACCATGAGCCAAAACCACTCAACTACTAATGGTATTCCTGGACGGGATCAAATAGATATTCCAGCGCTCAATACAATGGGTCAATACCATGGTAACACCCCTTGGTATTCTAAATTTAGAGCGCAAATGGGCATACGCTACTTGTCATGTACATTTCCACGTACATACACGACTTCTCCTTAACAAACCTGCGTATGCCTTATGACATACCTTGTTCAACATTATTCGGGCACTTTCTGAGCTACTTCTGAACTGATCTGTAGATACATCAGATTTACATCATTAACAACTCATTCAAGTCAGTTTTCATCAGGGACAACTTCATCAGGCAGGTTCCATCAAAGTCAACACATTGTATCACATTGCCAACAATCTCCCCCTTAACTCATCTAGTAGGTTTCCATCAAGGACAACTTCATCAAGTAGGTTGTCATCAAATTTATCAAGTAGGTTTCCATCAAGGACAACACATTGCATCAAATAGCCAACAATATTATTTCATCAAGTAGGTTGCCATCAAGGACAACACATGCCAACAACCTTATATTACTTTGTTTGTTTTAAAAATAGAACAATGGGACCTTTACTCATTTAATATTGCACGAAACCTTATATATATCCTCCGGCTGGGGAAATGATTCTCAGAATAAGGTTTATATACATACTTTTCCGCTTGGGTTAAGATTCCCGGAATTGTGTTTATGTATCCTCTTCTTGGGTTACGGTTCCCGGAATTTATGTTTAGTGTATCTACCAGTTGGGGTAGTGATTCTCAGAATAACGGCTCTGCCTCTGCTTCTGCCTTTGTGTGATAACGACTCTGCCTCCGCCTCTGCCTTTCTGCGATAACAACTCTGCCTCTGCCTCTGCCTTTTCCTTTCTGCTTTTGCCTTCGCTGCTTCTGCCTATGCTTTCGCTGTACCTCTGCTGCTCGACCTCTGCCTCTAATACATGACCGTTTCATCTCTTCCTCTGTATTTGCTGCATCTGCCTCTGCTGCTCGACCTCTGCCTCAACTGCTCTCTGTAAATATTACCTGTTGTCTTTTGCTTCTATTATTTTCCTGTATCTACATCTGTTGCCTCCTTTGTCTGTCTCTATATTTTCTGCCTCTATTTCCATCAATGAAAACATTTTCAACAGAAGTAACCATGCCTCCCATCGAAAAATTCATAAGGAAGAAAGGACAAAAATTGATGAAGGAAAATGGTATAAAGTAGGAAGTGGAGGAAAACAGACGGAAGGGGATCACAAAAAATGATAGGGGGAAATCTAGTGAGCACATTCAAATAGCTTGGTACATGGGTGACAGAGGAGAAGAATTCAAGACTTTGGTGTTGATTGTAAATTTCATGCATAACCCAAGAATTGCCAAGTGAAAGTGGTCTTTGTGTTTTTCCTTGAACAAAAAAGGAATCCATAATAGGTGGAAAATAGATAAACAATCATGTAGTCTTACAGTAAATGAGAAAAAACATGGATATCATTTTTCAGTGGGAAATAAGGTAGGAAGAAATTTCTCTCAAGTGAGGAAAACACTGGTCTCCAGTTTCCCTGGTACCCAAAGGATGGAGATGGTTTTTCTCTAGATTTCCTTGATGGCTAGGGTGGAGAATTATTACTTGGACTCCTAAAAGAAGGATTTATGAAATAATTTCTTGTCATGGTTGTTTTACAGTGGGTTATGGAGTCCCCAAGATGAGTGGAACCATTTTATTGTACATTTAAGTGTGGAGATATGTATATCTAGATTCCCTCAATTATATTGCTTGTTTAATAACTAAAGGGTGGAGGTAGAATGACTATAGACTCCCCTGTGTAATTTTTTATTACTTAAATAGTTGGTGGGTGAAGGTGGGGGAACCTTTTGAATCCATGTTTAAACCATAAATTAGAGTTTTATCCCTTCATAAAAATTCCCCCCGGTCTCTAGAATCTAGATCATGGGTGGTAGCTCCAAGTGAGAATGGATTGTACTTATTAGGGTTAAGTGGAGAGTCATTGTACTAGAATTTTTTGTCTAGTATTGATTAATATAATCAGACCTAACATTTGTTTTGCATAATTAATTTCAGGTTATTATTATTGTGTTAATATGATGGCATTGAATGCATGAGACATGATCATTTGTATGGTTGTTTACTTGGTTGTTGATATTGTCTTTAATATTTCTTGAATATTGATGAAGTGTAATGGAATTCATGTTTATGAGTTTCTTGACATAAAATGCTAAACACCTTAAATAAATGAATCAACATTATGATTGGTTGGTCCTAACAAGAAATGTTGAACTTGGAAGTTTCTCAAGAATGAATTGATTGCACTATATATTTATCCTTATGCAATGAACGAATGTAGATATATGATTATGATATTAAACCTTGAAACATACATATGCAAAACTATCTGATCAACTGATGTGAATAACCTATGCTTCTTTAAATACCAAGGCAAAGGTTATATCCCACATATTCCCCTAATTGTATGGAAATATTAGCACTATATATGCATGGAATATCGAGTATATCTAATTTTAGCATTAAGGGTGTCTACAAAATTCTTAATTGTGATATTTATTAAATAACTATACGCTGGTGTGAAAACTTAGATTTTGTGTTTACATTTTTGAAGTAAGGGAGATCATAATTATGAACCAATATTACCAATACATACCATAGAAATGCATTACATTCATTAAGTGGCTCACTATAATTACTATTTCTAATTCTATATTTTTGGAACGTGGATGTGTGTGCATACATGGTTGTTCAAGTAAATTGAACCCAATAATACAAATGATACCAAGGGTAGTACTAATAGTACACCCTTGTGCAATTATATATATATATATATATATATATATATATTGGGTGTGTGTGAAAAAAAGGCACATGGAGCACACGAGGTTGAGGTTGCATGCGGCTAGAAGTGACCAACATCAAGGCTAGAGGTCGAGGATCGATCCTATGCATGCAAGGATTTGGAGGCCTTAGCCTTGAGGGATATGTCGTGGAACCATGTGACTACGTAACACAACCAAGGGCGAAAGTCATATTCATAATAGATGACAAGGATTGGTTTTCAAGATCGAAGGTCATGATAAATAGCGTGACCCCCCTTGTGATGCTAGCGATGGAGGGGGTGGTGCCATTGAATGGTAACCATAAAATGATTCAAATGGTGGAGAACCATTAGGTTGAAACCATGGAACTTTGAAGTGAAACAAAAATAGAGTGACTCCCCACCCCTCGTAATGTAGATGAGGGAGTGGGTGGTGTTATTACACATTAGGTGTCAAATAAATTAAATGAATGTGGACCATTGGCTCGCTACCCTAGAACCATGAAAAATATTTGGATCACGACCCATCCCCCTCATTGAGTGAAGTTAGTGTGGGAGGGGGGGTGCTTTTAATTGTTGGATGTTGATCTAAATCGTGGACATGTGTCATCATATGGTAGAGGGTCATGACTATATATATATAGGAGGATAATAAACCAATAATGGTGGGGAGTAAAATAAAGGATGAGGTATCGAGACATGCCACGTGGGGACCACATGGGTGCCACATGGTAGGAAAAGAGAGGTGGAAATTTTAAATTAATGATACTTTAAAGGATCATAATTTCCAATTCTGGAGTTGGATTCACTAGAAATGTTTTACACAAATGATTATGATGACGATAATGAAATTGAGTTTTGGAAACTCAATTTTTTTTTTTTTACCCCATTTCTCTAATTGCACCAGGGAATTTGGGTTAGCATAGTGAACACAATCCTAAGGGTAAGTGGGTGTTTTTATAGCTGGTATCAGAGCAAAGCTTCAACACTAGACCTTTCGAAACTATTGACATCTTAGAATGGTACAAAAAATGTCAAAGAGATGTGTATATATATACATGTGATTGATAATTGTGTGAGCTAACAATTTGTTTTGAATTATGTATTATGTTTACAATGAATATGTAGCAATGCTAATGACTTGAAGTTTTCTTCATATTGACGTACTGACATGAATTGTTTGTTTCAGCTAGCCTTATGATGGAAACTCCATAAAGAAAGTTCAAGGTCATGATATATATATATATATATAGATGGTATGGGGTATCTAATAATGGTGTGTGAATGAAAACACATAACAAGAAACAAAGGATAGTTAGAAACAAAGGAATGATTAGAAGGATGGTTCAATATAGTTCTGATAGGTCACAACATGGGCATGAAGAAGCTTATGTGGAGAACATGGGAGAAGCAAACTCTCTTGACAGGCTAGATATCTTAAGGATACTAAGGGATAATATCAATATCTTCAAGGAAGATATTGAAAGTTTGTTAAGGGGTCGTGAGAGGTAAGCTAAGGTAAATGTTGTCATACTGCAAAGCCTCTTAGAATGGAAATGATAGAGGAAGCATGAGTTGGGGGCTAGTCAAAGAGACAGGAAGAGCCCTCTAGAACTATAAGAGTGAAAAAATAGGGTAGATGGTAATAGGTTTAGTAAGAGGCATACACAGGAAAGTGAAGACAATGTGAGAGGTAATACACCATCGAGTACCTCAGAGAGAAGAACTAGCACTTATGGGAATCAATCTAGTAGAAATTCAAGTTCTACTACCAGAATTAGGAATCCCCATCATCATCATCATCAAAGAAAGATATAAAGGCACTATATGCCAAAGGAATTTAAGAAGGCCAAACCACCCACATTTGATGGAGAAATTAATAAATCTAAAGATGTATAGGTTTGGTAATAATTTCTTTAGAATCCATAACTATTCCGAGAACATGAAAGAAAAGGTAGCCACCTAGAGTTTGAAAGGAAAAGCATACATATGGTGGGAATTTGAAGAATTTCAAAGGACTAACTGAAGAGGTTTGGTTCGCAATGAATTTGAAAGGATATTTAGGAATAAATATCTATCAGATATATACTATGAAAGTAAGAAAAATAAATTTTCGAGCTCAAAATGGGACAAATGTCGGATCGAGAATACATCCACAAGTTTCTATAATAATCGAGATACAAGCCACATTTTGTTGGGTCATTGATTTGTCATCATTTTCACTTGTCTTTGTCATTCATTAAGCCATTATTTCCAACCATGCATTGCACCATTTCACTCACTTGCCACCATTTTTACCATAATTATTCAAAAAATTTCTTTTGTATGGTTAAGTGGTTAATTAACTTCGTTTTTAGTATATTAAGAAGAATTTTTCATGGTTTTAACTAATGGTGGTTTAGCAAGTTCAAGTGGCTGAAAAGTTTTCAAGTTTTAGTAGCTAACTCCATGGTTGAGGTAGTAGCACCACTCTAGAATGAAATCTGAGACATGGACATTTTTCGTAGAAGCTCCAATATGGATTGTCATTGAAGCTTCCTAATCATGAATTGGCATACCATAGAACTTGGACTAGAATTAGGAATCTCCATGTGTAAGATCAAGGGAATATCACAGCATTTTTGAGTAGTCAACTTCAAATACATTTTCGGAGCAAATAAAAGCGAATCTTGCAAAAAAAAAACATAGGTTTGGTTCATAATGGGCCTAATTAAGTTATTTATCAGAAATTTTCCCAAATCCATTACCATTTGGGAGATATCTCAGGTTCTTTGGATCCCCATTTAACAGTTGCATGAGCTAATCCTCGATTCTACAACTACCTCCATGGTTTTCCCAACGCCAGTTCACAAAATGAAAAAAGACACACATGTGTAGATAGTTAATGATCTCCTCATGGATCTTATCCTATTCGCTTGAGCCAATGATAAAGAAGAATTCCCAATGGCACAGTTAAAGAGTAGGTCAACGTATTGATAGGCGAACAATGAGAGTCCAAAAAGATCAGGACTCTCCAATTTTATTTGCAAATAACAAATCATCAAGAAATATCATTCCTATGTTTTAGATTAGAATTCAAATTAGGATTGTTTTAAGTTTTTAAGGCATCAAAATATCAATATGTTGAGCACAAATTCTATATATGTATACTCTGTAAACTATAATTGACACGATGTATATGTAATTTCTAAATGACTGTGTGAGATAGATGACTATGTTTCTACTTAGTTGAAGAAGTTTTTTTCGTTAACCTCATGCGTATTAAGTTTTTGGGTTTAAGAGATAAACCTGTTTTTTTGCATAGGGCCCTTGCAGAGAGTCGAGGTTCAGTACTTTCTTAGCTCAGTTATTTCGATTTCGATTTTCGTTTCTTTGATTATTTCTTTATTTCATTTTCTATAGTTTTGAATTGTTTTACAATCATTTTCTTATAGTATCCTTTACACGTTTTCATTTTCTTGCGGTTTCATATTTAGTCATTTATATGCTTTCTAGAATAGGAACATGTATATAATTTGTCTCAATTGTTAGATCACAATTCTCTATTTTCATTTTAGTATTGTTTTTAGATTGAATTTATAATTGAAAATATTAATATTTATCATAAGAATCTTTGTAGGTTCATATTAGAATATAAGTGATTCTTTTTCATAACATAGATAATTTGATTCATTAGTTTCTTCATGAATTATACAATAGATTTCTTCTTCATTTATTTTCTCTCAAAAACACAATTCATTTTCAAATATTTTTTCATAGAATTTACAGTTTTTTTTTTTTTGCATAAATAAGGAATGATAGATAATTTAGAATAAATCTTTAGAAACTAACAATAGATTACTTCTAATTGTATTTTTAAAAATTTATTGTAGGAATTTTAGTATAATTTGGTGTTTTCATTCAGAACATAAGGAATCAAGAAAATCCTTAAAACAAGCACAATCATCATCTTAATAAACTATGTAAAGAAAGGCTTCTAGCACATAAAATGCACCTACACTTCTCAGGATTAGAAACTCCAGTCGATAATTTATGATAGAAATTTAAGAACGTTAAATTGACTAAACATTTTGGCATCGTTGCTGGGGAAGTGTAAATAAGAGCCTTTTTCTTTCTTAAAAAATAAAAAAAACAATATATATATATATATATATATATATGATTTAAAAAAAAAAACTTCAATCACCTACCACCCCCACTATATCACATGGTGCACACTGCAAGGAAAATACCCTCTAGCGGATGTTTTTGAGGAATCGCATAGAAAAATACCCCATACATCCGTTTCTAGCAGAGGTTACTAGAGGAGGCTGTCAGGCAGAGGGTTTTGCAGATGTTTTTCGCTCGATGCGCTTATCATTAAATGTCGCCTCGGTGCTTTGGAATGCCGAAAGCACCGGTGCGCACAAAACATTGGCACATCGGACACCGTGCACTCCTACACACAAACCCGGTGCATCGTATTATTATATAGCACCGATGCATCACAACTCTTCCGTGCTGGTGCATTATAAAACACCGTGCCAAAACCGAAACCACTCGGTGCAGTAGAAATAAACGACACCGGTGCATCATAAAAAAATGCGCAAAAACACAAACTGACCGGTGCATTTGTAAGAAACAGAACCAGTGTGCCTATAAACCATGAGCACCAGTAAAGGGTTAAATTAAAAAAAAAATATAGCAAAAAACCTCGATTTTTCATTTTCCAGTGCTCCTGAGCTCTCAATCACTGGTGCGCGCTCTACCATAGAACGCACCGGTGCGCACAAAACATTGGCACACCGAACAGCGTGCGTGACGTAAAAACCTACCCAGGGTGTCCTATTACGGTCACGCACCGGTGCTTCAGTACACTTCCACGCCAGTGGATCATAAAACACTGCGCCAAAACATAAACGTGCCAGTGCGTTCTTATCCAAGAGCATTGGTGCGCCTATAAAACTCACGCACCAGAATTGCATTAAATAAAAAAAATTAAGGCCAAAAAACCGGTGCTTTAAGACTATTCCGCACTGGTGCTTTACGAATATTCCACCCCGGTGCATCATTAAAACATCGTGCCAAAACTGAAACATCCCGATGCGGTGTTAGGGAACTGCCCCGGTGCATTATTAACAACGCGCCAAATCTGACACCACCCAGTGTAGTTTTAAGCAAGCATACCAGTGTGCCTATAAAACACCATGCACTGAAATAGGGCTAAAAAAAAAAAAAAAAAAAATTGGGGCCAAAAATCCGCAATTTTCACTTTCCTCAGTGCTCCAGAGCTCTCAAGCACTAGTGCCATTTCCCCTTCTCTGAGCCGCCTTGACATCGATGCTCCCATTGCACCCATTGCACACACTACTGCTCTACATTAGCCACCAATCTGTAGCTTGAATTTTGAAAAAAGGTGGGCAAATTTTCTTTTGCAAATGTTACAGCCAATATGCCTCCTCGACGGCGAAATATACATGTATTTTTCTAGTTTTTCCATAATTAAGCCTTTTACCGGATTAGAATTTGAAATAACCTAAAAAATAAACATTAAAAAGAAAAAAAAATATTTGTTGCACAGTGCGCCTGAGCTGTTCAGCTCGCACTGGATAGTGGTGCTACCTGTAAAATTTACAGGCCGCACTGCCGCCAGTGCTAACGGCATCTGCACTGTTTCTGGGGCGGTGCCGAAAGCCGCCCCACATAATTTAAAATTAAAATAAAATAAAATGCGATGCCATCATTTAGCCAGGTGCACTATTGATCATGGGAATCTCAGTGCAGTGTGTTGATGGAATTATCTGCCCTGGTGTGTCAGCGCACCGCATTCTGCATTTTGAGAGGGTCAACGGTGTGGCCGGGTAAAAGACCGCATTGTCGACTATGTAATTGTCATGAAGTCAGTGCACCGACATGACTATACCCTCCGAGGAATATATTTCAGTCAGTGCACCGCTATTATGAACTTATATATTGTCAACGGTGCTTGAAAAATAGACAGCTACACTGAGGCCAGTGTGTTGTATTTCATTAGAGGCACCGACATTGGTGCACTACAAACTTAAGGCACATCACCATCGGTGTGTGACTTTTTTTGTGGCACATCGTTTGGTCTGTTTTTTTTTTTTTTTTTTAATATATGTATATTCCTAAATACATGTCTGTTTTAATAAAAAAAAATTATTTAATATGTCAATGATCCAGAAAGACGAGGAGGAACAACATCAACAACAGTCTAAACAACATGAAATGATTCGCGAATGGGAGGCCCGAGAGAGGTAGAGAGATGCATACCCTTGCCCTATTATAGTAGATACCCAGGGGATCCTTAGGCAGGTAGGCCTGCTCAAGTTCTATGAGGAGGCTACTTCCCTAAAGGCCCATAGTGTGTTTTTTAGATATCTTATTCGCAGGTGGAATGCCCACCAACATGATTTATAGGTTGGTCCTGACTAGTGGTACACACCCACAGAGGAGGATATTTATTTTATTACAGGACTATCAAAGAGAGCGGTGGATTTTCCCTCATTCCCAGATGTGCCAGCTAGTTGTGTAGTAGGGAGTCAGTTAGTTTACTCCCAGAGATACATTGGAGCACATGTACTATCTCCTTTATATTTTTAGGTACCTAGATAGGACATGTAGTGCCTCTGACTTATCATTTTGACCATTTCGCACAACACCAGTGACGGGCAACACATTAGTTGCTCCTTTTTATATTATGTTGATTATTTAGTACAACAAGCACAACTTGTCAGGTGGTCTGCCATTTTTTTGTAGTAGTTTTGTACTGCCTTAGATAGATGTCGTGCTCATGCACAAGGGAGTGTCAACTTTCCTTTTTCTTTAGAGCTATTTTGTTTATTTTTTGAGAGGTTTCCAGAGATGAGACCTAGTTTTTTTTTACAGACTCGTAGGTCGATGTTCGGGGCCCGGATGCACATGTGGGGGCAAATGATGCCCAAGAGGGGAGACACTATGTTTCCAGCCAGGATATCGCATGATAGACTGAACTTACTTGCCAGTGTTGACGGGCTGCATCCCTTCATTATGGTCACATGTCCTTATGCTAGATTAGATTGGCAAGGGTGTCCCAACATCCTCTTCACAGATGATGAGCCGCCAGATGATAGAGGTAATATTATTGTTTTATTTATATTTATTCTAACATGTTCTTTAACTTGTTTTTATTAAATTGTGTAATGAAATTGTCTAATTATTGTTGTGTACTCTTATATATTTTTTAGACATTAGCTCTTTTGATGGCGAGGAGATGCCGGCTCCACCATATGATCCAGGTGTGGATCCTGATGATGATCAGGACATAGCCGATGCCGAGGATCATCATGATCGGGATGAGGCTGGTGTAGCAAAGAGACATGCTCCTACTCATGGTGCACCGGTACCACCTTTTGCTAGGCGCGGTCGAGCTGAGACTAGATATAGGATGGAGTTGGGCAACCAACTATGTGCATTGATTGTTGATGCGGGCATCAGGTCCACTCATTACAGAGACATACAGGCCAATGATAGGTTTTTATGGATGTGGAGAGGCATGCCTGTGACATGTACAACCTGATGTGGCATGTCATAGGAGCTACAATAACTGTTACGTGACCGACGAGGACTGTTCGTAGCCATAAGCGTAGTCAATCCGCGACACATGATGGACAGTTCGTGAGAAATAAATCACATGCATCTCATGATTTATCACCTTGCACCGCGCCTGATGAGAATGAGGCTCCACTAGGAGCATCTAGCAGTCATCATGGAGATGAGGCTAGACCATCGGCCACGTCTAGTTAGCAGCTTGCAGCATCCATCAATACTAGTCATGATCATGAGCAGGCACCTGGATCATTGACCATCAAGGTTGCACTATTGAATGAGCAGGCCTCCACTACTACTGCTTATATTGATGTTGTACTACCACCAACTAATGCATCCATCAGTACTAGTGATCATGATCATGAGTAGGCTTGACCATTGATCATCGAGGCTGCACCCTTTACTGAGCAGGCCTCCACTTGTACTGCTATTGATGTTGTTATACTACCACCAGCTGATCCATCACATTTATATTACAGTTGTATATTTTTAACATTATTCAGTTATATGGTCCATGTATTTTATGTTCATGTTGTAGTTGTACTTAATTTACATGTTGCTGATAATCATGTTGTGGTGCATATTGTTGGGTCATGTTAGATATGTTCATTTAATTTTTAGCTTGCAGATAGATGTGTATATGTGATAACATGAGTTATTTGATATGAGATGTATATTTGATGTTTTTTTTGTGATGATGTTAATATATAATGTTAATTTGATGTTTGAATGTGTTTTTTAGTCGAATATGATGTTTGTACAGTGGTTATCATGATCGTGATGATGTTTATTAATTAATTTAATATTAAATAACCATGATATTTATTAAATATTATTTCGTGACTGTAATTGAAATTGAAATTTTAATTGTATGTAAAATTGTATTTGTATTTGTACTAATTGTAATTTTAACTGTAATTGTATGTAAAATATTTATTAATGTAAAATTTTAATTGTAATTGCAATATTTAATTTATTGTGAAATGATTGTAATTGTATATATGAAAAATTGTAAAAATGTAATTCTAATTCTAATTGTATGTAAAATTCTAAAATTGTAATTGTAATTTTAATTGAATTGTATGTAAAATATTTGTAAAATTGTGATTGTAATTGTATGTAGAATTAAAATTCTAATTCTAATTCTAATCGTAATTCATGTATGTGAAATTAATGTAACATTCTAATTCTAATTATAATTCTAATTGTAACTTTAATTGTAATTGTATGTAAAATATTTGTAAAATTTTAATTCTATTAATATGAAAATTTTAATTGTATTAATGTGAAACAATTTTATTAAAATATTAAAATTTGCAAATTTGTAATAATTGTAAAATAACAAATCTAGAATAATACGAATTTTTGTAACATAATAAAGTTTAGAAAATAATGAAAACAAATTCATGTACTTTAGAATTATCATTATTTTATTATGATCTTACATACAAAAAAAAGAACTTTATACAGTCTGGTGTGCTTATCATCATAACACGCACCAGTGCTTCATAACTCTTCCACACCAGTAATGAAAAAACACAAATAAAAAAACACAACTCTATTTTCGTTAAGTGAAAAAAAGCGGCAATTTGAAAAAAAGGTGGCAAAATATTTTTGAAAATCTAATTTCATAAAATAATTGTTTAAATACTAAACACTTTTCATTATTTCACTATTTTTGCTAAAATTTTTAGCCATATATTTGCAGAAGATAGACCTGGAGCAAGAGAGCACGAGGGCACTGTGGAGCAGTGAAACACGTTCGAACAGAAGTATTCAAACAATCAGAAACCAAACCTCTGGTGATTCAAACCCTGTACCATAGAATTTCAAACCATCTCGTGATTAAATTTGATTATTTTTTTACTTTTTTTCTATAATTTTTTTACTTTTTCTGCAGTTTTATCCATTTTTACGCTAAACCCTTCATTTTTTTTGTTTTTTCCCTTTATTCTCCTTGTTTCTTTTCTTTCAGAATTAGGGTTTTGCATTTTAGATTGACGTCCAACCCACAGGACGACTTGCATAGTCAGATCCCAATCCATTCGACCATTGCATGAATTTTTGGAAAAAATGGATTTTTCTTTATCGGTGCGCCCTGCGTACGCTACCATACTAGTGCGTTGTATTATACAGCGCACCGTGCAAGTACTGTGTAGTAAAAAAATTGAAAACATTTTTTATAAATCCATGCGCCATATCTGAAATAGAGCACCGGTACTCCATTTAATGAGGATATCACTGTACGGTGTATTACACCATTTTTGCGGTGCGTTTATAATACCCCACGTACCGTATGATCTATTACACTTTTTTTGCGGTGCGTTTATAATACCCAATGTACCATATGGTCTATTATACTATTTTACAGTGCGTTTTTAATATCCCCATGCACCGGCTGCAGTGCATACCTCATGAAAGGTGCACCGGTGCCTTGAGATTTATTTTCTACCTGAGAAGTTGAGAATTTATTTATAAATATATTAATGAATGATACGGTATAGGTTTCAGATTTATAAAGAAATGAATGACAAGAGATCAAGCAACAAAAATACTGTTAACACATCAAGAAAAGCAAAATAGGCAAGTTATTTGTAAATTCTTTATAAAAAAATATTATTTCTGAACTATATATAAGTTCAACTAATATGTATTGTTTACTGTGTATCATGCATAGCCCCAAAATGAAGAATTTTGATATGATTATTTCTCATCTAGGACTAGAAGAGCATAAAATTTTAATGGAAAAATTGCAAAAGGATGAATCACATGAATGGAAAAATATTATTGATCCAATATGAGTTTTGTTTTTTAATTATCATTAATAATATACTTAAAATTATAGATAACATGTGTCAATAAGTCTACTAATTCACATTTGTTTAATGTTACTACATGGACCAACAACTCAAAAAATGAATGTTGTTCTAAGAAAAGAAAAAAAAATAGAACATGCAAATGAAAATGAACTGCTCCTTAGCTCATCTGGAGTGGTGCTGGAAGTTAATGAAAGCGGGAAATTTTTTTATAGAAGTTTGAGGGATCTAGTGGAACGAATGTATAGACATTATTTCCACTTAAAATACAAAAATCAATCCGATGATTCAAAGAACAAAATTTTATCTAAACTATAGGAAGATTTTCCAGAGAATTGGTCAATGAGACATGTCAGACTTTTAATAGTAAAAACGTACAACAACAAAAAAGAAGGAATAAAAAAGTAATATTCCTTTAAATGTTTTTCTAGAATTATTTATAAATATCACTTTGGTTATATTTACTTTTCATATATCAATATAAAAAATAAATATTTTATTGTCATGTTACATTTTCAGGAAGATTATGAAAATCTAAAAAGATGAACGAGCTGATATCAGAAATATGCCAGTAGGAATGTCCAAAAAGGTGTACAGGGTGATGGTCAAAGAAATGGACAAAAATGCATCGTAGGAGGAGCCATCTCAACAACAACGTGCTTCAAATGTAATATTTAATCATTGAATTTTTCGATCATTAGGTACAATAAATAAACAATTTAGCATTAAATATTAATTTTCAAGAATTTTCTTGCAGAAAAGAAAATAAAATGGAACCCATTCAGCACATAAAATAGGACAACAAGGAAGAAAAGGGTTGATCTCTAAGTTTGTGAGTAATTTTTACTTCCTTATAACAACTTAACTAGATTTCATTTTTACATTTTTTAACTTGTTTTACAAAAATCATCATTGAATGTCTTCAAATAGGTGCTAACATACAAAGAAGAACCATCAGACGAATTGATTGAAATTGGGTTAAATATGGGTTGTGAGTATATGTTGGCATATCAGAATTTAATTGTGGAATTTGTAAGCATCTATCAATCTTGTTTTAATTAGCTCCCTATATAATTAATAGAACAAAAACACCTTTTATATTAAATATATGTTTTTTATGGGTTATAAAACTTGCAGGAAACAAAGTATGGAACTGCGCCAACAGATGAAATTTTGAAACATGGCATGGTACATGGTTTTGAAAGAATGTGTATAATTTATGAGTCAACTGTTGCTATGGTACGCCATTTTTCTTTTCAATTTACATTGATGTATATTATTTAATATTGTAATTTTCATTATTCTCACCAATGTATATACACTCATTTCAATTTATTTTTATGTTTGTAGATGGAAGGTGAAGAAGAAGAAAATAATCAACGCCATGAACAAAACATTCTTGAAAATAACCCAAGTCATGGAAGTAGCTTTAGTAGTGACAGCAGTTCAAGCGAAGAATGATGATCACTATGTTTGGATATCAAAGCAAGGCGTTTTCTTTTTTGAAATATATATGTCTGTGAAATCAGACATTTTGTTTAATGTAATCGACATAGTGTCTCAATTGAAAGACAAATGGATACCAATAACTGTCCCATTTTGTATGATAAAGATTGTCTTATATATATATATATATATATATATATATATATATATATATATATATATATATATATAATATTTTTTAATTTATTCTATTGCGTTCTCCATTGTCGTTCTCAAATGAACTAATAAAAATTTAATTCATATGAATATTTTTATAAGATGTGTCGACTTTCGATGAATAATGAATTTAAAACAATGACAATAATTGGACTGTCACAGGTCGATGTTTCTAAAAAAAACAAAATGAAAATTGGTGCATGTCAGTAACTATCGACCAATGTGTTTATGTGTCTGTACGCACAGGTCCATGGGCACCGCACAAATATCGATACCAGTTATAAATATCGGTGATACTGCGTACTGGGGCATTTATGTATCTATAAGCACAGGTGCATTTTTACGATCAATGGGCACTGTACGAATACTGATACCAATTATAAATCTCGGTTCCTTTCTGTGATATGACGCACTGGTGCATCATAAAGGTATACGCATTGGTGCATTGATACAGCCTATGGGCACTGCACAAATCCAAATACCAATTAGAATGGCCTGGTGCGTTGTATGACCAACACTACGCCCAATGTGGTTTTACACCTAAACGTCACGGTGCGTTCATTCGATTAAGACAGCCCCAGGGTGTTGTCTTCATGTACGCATCGGTGCGCTAAATCCAGAGTAGCGCACCGATGAAAAAATATCCGTAATAACCTCCTGCCACCCATTTTTTCTTTAGTTGTGTTGAATTTTCATTCAAATCTTCGCCAAAACCTCTGTAACCATAAATGGATGTTGTATAAAATGTTTTTTTGATAATTTTGGCCAATTTTATAACACTAAAAACCTCCTTTATAACCTCTGCTAGAGGGTCTTTTCCTTGTAGAGGCAGTAAGAGCCACACATCCACATCATGAATTCCTAGTTTTGCAGGTAGAAAAAGAGGTGACAAAGGAGGTAGAAGAAATGACTGAAGATGATTATAATGAGGAATATCCTATTAATTTTCCCAATCAAAAAACTATTATCAATGTTCATATGAAGAACATCCCTCCATCCGTACTTCCTAACTTCAAAGTTATGAGATCAGAAGACCCAACAAATTTTATTTTTGAATTTGAAATCATTTGTTGATGTTATGTCTACTCATTACACATTCAAAAATTGAATTTGTATTGAAGGATAGAGCTATTAGATGGTTCATTACTTTAGTAACAAATTCTATAAGGACGCGGGATGATATGAGAAGAGTATTTTTGGAAAAAATATAAAGATTATTGCATACACCATGAACTTAGAAATGAAGTTTTTAAGATGAACCAAAAAGAGGGTGAAAGCCTAGAATATTTAGTGGAGAGATTTACTTATAATATCAAAATATCTAAATTTCATAATTTAGGATTAGACACATTAAAAACTCTCTTACTAAATGCTATAAAGGATGAATGGATTGATCTTCTTAATCATTTTGGAAAAGGAGATTTTTATCAATTGTCGTTTCAAGAGATTTGTGACCTATGCAAGAACATATAAAGAGGAAAATAAAAGTATGTAAGATCCCCTCAAGATCAATTTATGGCAATATTAAGTAAGTCAGCCTCAGGATTGGTAAGTCAAACTGAACTTAATAATTTGCTAAACATTCTTGGTAATTTAAATGAAAAAATTTACATGCTAAGAGTGAAAAACAAGCAAAAAGTTGAAAATGTTTTATTTTGTCATAAATGTACAAAGAAACATTCTTCACATGAATTTCCACTTGATAACACTAAAATTTGTAAAATTTGTGCAGGATCAAATAATACTAAAGATTTCCCATCATTACCAGGGTTGAAGGCAGTTTACGAGAAGAATAATGGAGTGAGTCAAGAAAAAAGCAACTTTTTTATGTAGCTCATAGAGGACTATGGAAGCCTCATTAACCCAATATGGTGCAATATCCTTATGCATAGTTTCAAGGACATGCACAAAAATCTCAAGATAATTGGAAAACACCCTTGCCTTGGCAACCTTGGCCATCTCAATCCCAACCTCAAAGCCAACCTTGGCACAAACTTGGCAAAGGCCCTACAAAGGAATCCACCATATTCTCAATATTTTCCTCACTATCCTCAATACCACCATCAATGTTATCCATACGATTTACCTCCACCATAACATCAATATCACCCTCAATTGAATTCAATTCAACCTTTTCTATTGCCAACCACACAAGCACCCCAAAGATCCATTCTCACTCCACTACTTAAACAACCATTTCATATCCGTAAAAATAAAACACCTCAAACCACTTACAATGTCGAGGTATTGAAAAATGATTCTTCATCTGCCATTTAACAACAAAAACCAAAAGAAGAAGATTCAGATAAGGTCCATGAATCATGGATGTCTGTTGATAAAGAGTAGTTGTTGGAACATGAGATTGAAAAGTTTTTTGCATGCCTATCACTAGATTCTATAAATGGAGATCCCATGTTTGAAGACTTGCATGAAATGATATCAAGGAGCCAAGGAAGACAAGATTAAATTGAATCTTGTTTCAAGAAAGTCATCAGATCCCAATACTCCATTCTTTAGTATCTTTTGGCATCATCTCAATCAAGGTAGTTGGTCTCTCATTTAGTGGTACATATTAAAGAGTATATTTCAAAGCTGCATTAAAATCTATTATATTGTTACTCACAAGGTTCCATTAGAAGTATTCATATAATTTAAAAAGATTTATTTTTCAAGTAGAGTAAGACATATTAAAAAAAAAATTAAAGACAAAAATAAGTCTTATTGTAAAAACCAGCTTGTCGGCATAATTGGACAAAAGATTTTCTCGAAAATCAGGCAACTGGAAAGAAAATTTCACAATAAGTTCTGCAATTTAATGATGGTTTCAATATTTTATTATGGTTCTTCAAATCATTTTTGGTTCTATTCTCAAGTTGGATGATGTGGTATTACTTAAGGCCCACCATCCAATAGATGTTGTCCCATCGACCTCAACACCTTATTTGGGATCAAGATTAGAGATTATTTGGAGCGCCTTGGAAATTGCATATATCAATGGTGAGCCTCCTCGCTGACAACAATGGGAATACAAAAATGTCTCTTGATTGTTAGATCTTGTAGGTGACTCGACTTCAACACATTCATTCATCCTTGTCAAGATGCACTCAGGTACCTTGACACTCATTTACATTATCGGTGTGTTGTCTCACATTGGTTAACAGTTTTCATTATTGATCGTCAATCTAATGATTTTCCATGCTTGACTTCGACACATTCATTCGCATGGAAGGAATTGTACCATGAATTTTGGCTTCGATGAAGATTAATGGTTTTATGGAATCAACAAAAACTTGCATATGTATATTTTATTGTTTTCTTGTAGCAACATGTTCATCTTTTTTTCATTCCACAACAACATAATGCCACCATTACACTTTTTTCATTCATTTCATTTTCAAGAAAATAAATAAATTTGGGCCTATTTACGCATTATGTTTCATGGTTTCTACTTCAACATGCAGTACACAATCCAAATTAACAATTCAAACTCAGAGAAAACAGTTTTATGCAAAAATTGACTTTTTTTTGCAATAGTTGCAGAAAGTTCCAGTTTCTACAGCTATTGTTGTAGTAGCCTATTTTTTCTATAACAACTTGTTCCATAGGCAGTTTTGGCACAAATATTGCAAGATATTGGAGCATAAATAAAAAATTATGAGCTTCTAGGTTTTCTCAGAATATGATAATTTGAGTAAATCGCGGGCATAATTAATAGGAAGTGCAATTTTACAAGACTTCTCAACGGTTTTTAAAGGTAGATTTTGATTTTTCACCTGTTTGGAAAGATTAGGGTAGATTTTGGTATTTTTTCATAATAGTGCCTTTTCTACATCAAAATGGGATTCTAAAGGCATGTGGTGGTAGAAAAGGTAAACATACACGGTTTCCCTTTTGAATCATTCAATTTGACCTTAAAATAAGTTTATGGCATATGTTTTTGTTGCAAAGTTAGCCAGAGTGAAGGGTGAAAGAGGGAAGAAATTGATTTGATCATCACTTTCAAACCATGCATCCGTTGGTCCTAAAATTTTTATGGTAAATGCATTGAGGTAGTGTAAATGAATAAAAAAAATTTCAAGAAATCAAAATATGTATTTTTTAAGAAATTGGTCACTTTCACCTACAACCATTTTTCAATTTTTTTGGGATCCATTCACCCATTGGCTGAGATTTGTTGTGGGAAGATGCATAAAATTAATGATAACAACCTCAGAAAAATTTAGGAGAGTCTGATTTACCATTTGAGAGAAATTACAAAAACAATTCTGCTACATAAATGGTACATTTCATGGAGCAATGTCAAAGTGATGGAGTAGTGTACTTGAGCCAAATTAACACCTACAACTCCTACTTCAGCATTTCAAGTTCTTAAAAAGGTAAAATTGAGGTAAATACTTGCACAATACTTTTTATTTTATTAAAAATTTAGGGAAATATGATAAATGACCACTTTAAAACTATCTTCTCCATCATTGACCTAGCCCTCAACCATGATTTTCATCAATGACTTAACCCTTAGCCATATTTTCTATCATTGATCTATCCCTCATACCAAATTCATGCTCCATCCACAAGTTTTGACATCAAGAAATAGTGTGCAATATATTCAAAAGTCATCATGCAAATATTACAAGTATGAAAGCTTGCCATGGCAGTCATATATAGTAGAAGTCACCAGGAATGTCTAACAGTATCTGAGTTTTCAATATGATATCAATGATGAGATTTTAATATATTATCTTATGGGGTTCTTAATATTTGTATTCAAGACAAATTTTAATGGTTTGGAGCAAAGTTTGATTAAATACATGCTTTTGAAGGAATGAAGTCATTAGTTGGTGGTCATCACTTTTATTGTGCATAAATGATGGACCTTAATGTCTTATTTTGTGATGTTTTGATCCATTATCTACTTGTTTAAAAGAGAAAATATATGCATGCACTCCTTTATTAGATCGTTTTTTGGAAAGAATAGAAGTTAATGAAATTTGATATGTTTTGACTCCT